>OY728163.1:875693864-878099489 GCA_963277665.1 Viscum album
ATGTTTTTGTACCAAATTTAACCATAATATTGATTTAAATGAAAATAGTTTAATTAGTAATATTATAATAGAACATATATTAAATTAAAAAAATTAAAAGTAAATTAACCTTTTTTTAATTTTTGAAATAAAAATACAGTTTCGAATAAAAATTGGTATGTTTACTATTCACTAGAAAATCAATATTATTAAAAAAACAAAAAATTTCTCTAAAATTTTTTTACAATATTATTTAAAAAAATTATCAATATTATAAAATAAAATTTTTAAAATTTAAATAAATTAATTATAATATTTTGTTAAAAAAATGATAAAAACTATTTTTGATTATTTTTTGTTGAAGAATAAAATAACTTTACAAAAAATTTAGTGCTTATTTAAATATAATTAGTCACTGAATTTTCATTTATTAGGTTTTTTATATATATTTCATAATTTAGTTTATCATATTCATACCCTCTAATTTAATGGTTAGGTTATAGAGTTCGTATTTAAATAATAATATTTTGTGGTTTATTCAATCTTGGTTTTGCATATCGTGTAATCACGAGATATTTAAAATTAAATATGAATTTAACATATTAGATAAATATTATTATAATATTTTGTATATAATTATTCATGTTGTTTTGATCAAAAATATTCAATCTCCAATTATTTATGTGAATATATATACAAGTTAAATATTTAAGAAACATTTATTCACCAGTAGTTATTTATTTAATTACATGAATTGTTAAGATTTAGTTGTTCAAGTTTAGTAACAAGGTAAAAAATATATTTATTTTTTTAACTACTTGAATATTCAATGAATATTTATTCACTAATTAAATGAATATAATATATATATATATTTACTAGTGAATAATTTTATAATAATTATTTAATTAAATAAATTTTTATTATTGAAGGACCGATAAATATTGAGGTGGATTGGTGGGCCAAGTTTGATGGCCCAAAAAAACCATATTAAATATTATTTGAATAATTATTAATGTATTTATTAAAAATTAATTATTATTTTATCCATGAGTTTAGCGCATGTCCAGTAAATAATAATATTATTATTATTATTATTATTATTATTTAGACATGTGGTTTATGAGGGATTAGGAAAACAATAGGAACATTTATGAAATAATTATTTTATAACCCTATAATTATTTAAACCCAATTATGACATTTTCCTAAGTATGAGATCCACATTTTTTTGTTTTTCACAAAAAAATTTATAGAGGATTCTCTCAAGCCCTAAAGAGATCTCCTCTATAACACACTAGTGAAACTCTCTTACACCACCATAGAAAATACTTCTCACCTTGAAGGATTTAGTTGTGGTCAACAATGACCACCACAAGCATTGTATTCATTTGCACTAGCACCCAAAGGATTCTTTATCAATGATCATAAATTTGAGAAATATATATAGATCAGATATAGAAAAAATTTATCCTTGATTACTCTAATGAAATGATAGTATTACAAGAGGTATGCATCTGATCATCGATAGTGAAGAAATAATTCAATAAAAGATAATTCTGAATTAAATAAATAAATTATAAAGTATATGTGAAAAGAAACCCTCTTCTTGGTTTTGAGTTCTTATCAATTAATGTTAACATTAATTTCAATGGTCATGATGATTCATCATCATGTACATCATGAATTTTTCATCAATTACGATAAAAAAATGATTTGTACATTCCCAATAGGCGCTTACACTGTGCTTGAAACCTTCTAGTGGTATTGAAGTGGTCACAAGATAATTTATAATTATTCATTATTCATTGATCAATTATATTCAATTGTTTTTAGTCTTATCATATTGGTTATCCTTTATTTAAATCAAAAAGTTAAATTAAAAAAATTTAGACATATTAATTTTATTTTTTCAAATTTCATATCAGCTTATATAGATGAAGAAAAAATGAGGGACAATTAGTGATTTCATTAAGAGGTTCCAAGAATTCTAGTCGGTGGACATGGATAAACAGCATGTGACCAAAAGTAAATGTTGTGCACCTATGTTCACTACACCTAGACGTGTCGTGATATACAAGATGTGCCAATTAGTAATAACATGTAGTGAATATAATTCACACCATGTTTTAATCAGACTATTATGGCTCATGATCTGTCTGAACACATGGAATGTAACTAGCTTAAACGACATGGTGTCTACATATTTTAATGGTGAAATTAACTATAACTATTCAGTAAAATACATAAAATATGCCACATGAGACTAATTAGTTATACCATCAATGAGATAACTGGTGTGTAGCTGGTGTACACACATTGAAACTCATTAATCCTCACCTATGAAGAATATTTTGTGTCCCAATGAATGTTACACAGACACAAGACTATTGAGATAAAAAATCTTCAAATCATTACCACCCAACATATATCTCATTCAAGATAAACCTTGAATCCCTAGGCTTCTATCCTAGATACAAATAAAGATAAAAACACAATTTTCATCTCATTAGTAAACATCATGTAGTCACCCAAAGGATTCAATACATTGTAGGAATCTGATGTGTGGACTATGTGTAACACGCCAGAATTATATAGGGTTAAATGGCTAAATGATATGACTCATGTCAATAAGATGCACATTCCTTTTCGAGAGTCTGCCTGATTAAAACTCCACAGTTAAGCATGCCTGGCCTGGAGTAGTGATCAGGATGGGTGACCTTCTGGGAAGTTACTCAGGGTGTGTGTGAGTGAGGAAAAACCACGCTGGAAAGAACTTGTGTTGGCCTGTAGGGACTATCATTAGTCAGATGATTCGTTCAGGCATTGGGTAGACCATGGGGTGGGACCCACGTGTCTGTGGGGGAAACTGGTGGTACCTGGTGGGTCAGGACACGATGACCATGTCAAGGCGGGGTGGTTGTGCTGTCACCGGGACACAATTGTTACATTTGGTATCAGAGGAGGAACCGAGCCTTAAGTGTGGTGCACTGCCTAGGTTGAGATGTAGGGCCCACAACGAGGTCGTTGTGCTCTAAAGGGGGGTGAATGTAACACCCTGGAATGATATAGTGTTAAATGGCTAAATGATATGACTCATGTCATTAAGGTGCACCTTTCTTTTTGAGATCCTACCGGATTAGAACTCCACAGTTAAGTGTGCTTGACCTGGAGTAGTGATCAGGATGGTTTATCTTCTGGGAAGTTACCCAGGGTGTGTGTGATTGAGGACAAAGCACACTGGAAAGGACATGTGTTGGCCTGTGGGGACTATCATTAGTCAGATGACCCGATGACCATGCCAAGGCAGGGTGGCTGTGCTGTCACCGGGACCCAATTGATACATTTGGTATCAGAGGAGGAACCCAGCCTTAAGTGTGGGTGCACTGCCTGGGTTGAGATGTAGGGCCCACAATGAGGATGTTGTGCTCTAAAGGGGGGGTGAATGTAACACCCCAGAATGATACAGGGTTAAATGGCTAAATGATATGACTTGTGTCAACAAGGTGCACCTTTCTTTTTGTGAGCATACCTGATTAAAACTCCACAGTTAAGCGTGATTGACCTGGAGTAGTGATCAGGATTGGTTACCTTCTGGGAAGGTACCCAGGGTGTGTGTGAGTAGGGACAAAGCACACTAGAAAGGACATGTGTTGGCCTGTGGGGACTATCATCAATTAGATTAGCCGTTCAGGCATGTGGGTAGACCATGGGGTGGGCCCCACATGTCTGCGGGGCAACTGGTGGTACCTGGTTGGCCAGGACCTGACGACCATGTCAAGGCGGGGTGGCTGTGCTGTCACCGGGACCCAATTGTTACATTTGGTATCAGAGCAAGAACCCATCCTTAAGTGTGGTCCACTGCCTGGGTTGAGATGTAGGGCCCACAACGAGGACGTTGTGTTCTAAGGGGGGGTGAATGTAACAGCCCGGAATGATAAAGGGTTTAATGGCTAAATGATATGACTCATGTCAACAAGGTGTACCTTTCTTTTCGGGAGCCTACCTGATTAGAACTCCAAGTTGAGCGTGCTTGACCAGGAGTAGTGCTCAGGATGGGTTACCTTCTGGGAAGTTACTCAGGGTGTGTGTGAGTGAGGACAAAGCACACTGGAAAGGACATGTGTTGGCCTGTGGGGACTATCATTAGTCAGATGATCTGTTCAGGCATGTGGGTGGACCATGGGGTGGGCCTCACATGTCTGCGGGGCAACTGGTGGTACCTGGTGGGCTAAGACCCGATGACAATGTTAAAGCAGGGTGGTTGTGCTGTCACTGGGACCCAGTTGTTACACTATGTAACAAGTTTATAGATTTTATAAATTCTTTAAAAAGTCCATGTAATTATTTATAAATGTTGGTCAAGATATTTATTTTTCACGTTTCACCTAATGGTGGGTATGTCCAATATAATTTTAATAGTAATTGAGAAAAAGGAATTAATTATATAATTAAATTAATTCATATTTTTTATCTTAATAATAAATAAATAATTAAAGTGGAGGATGGCCAGTGTAAGTTTGTGTATTTTTTGCATGTATGTGGATGACAATGATCTTAAACCATCATGTGCATGTGATTGGTTTTTTTAATTTGTTATCCTTTTATGTATTTTTAAATAATTTATTAAATTAAAAAATAATTAATGATTTATTCCTCTCATATCATTGTGTGTGGGCCTATAGGTCCATGGATTCTTTTATATTACCCACACTAATCCTTTGGTTACCTTTCACCTGTATGTGAGTAAAATTGTGTAATGGAGGGGGATCCCATGCGAGTAGAGGTGATACCAGTTTGTAGCTAAGGGGAAACCAATCCATGAGGTACACAAGAGTGTAGGTGGAATGTTGAAACTTGAATTAGGAAGGGTCACAGGATTTAGTTCCCTTGTGTCAATGGTTGGGTTACCATCTTCTAGATAAACCAATTATTTGAAAATCTTATGGGAATTTCATTTTATTTATTCTATTTCTTTTAGATTTATGTGTAGTAATTTATGGAAGTTTAGATCGTTAAATAAATTAATTAACAATCAAATAATATGGTATTAACATAAATATTACAGTATGTGTAAATTTTATATATACATGTTTAATCACTTAAGTAAAATCCACTAAATATTAACATGAATGTAACATGATAATAGGGGAAGATTATACATAAAGAAAAAAATACCCTCAAAAAAATTAAGTTTGTATGTAATTTCTTTACCTAATTCAAAATCAAACCAATATATTATAGATTTTGATCTGGCCCTCACATGGAAACTACCGATTAACGAGGTGTTATAATAGTTTCTTCGGTTTACTTAACCAATTTTACATCAAGAGGAGTATCAATATCTAGACTTTGTGTCAATTTGGAGGCAAAGTATTGAGTAAATCCAAACATCGGATTTCAGGATTGGTAAGTCCAATCAACAGATCAAGGTGTTGTGAGTCAGTGCAGTAGGAAAGTTACAACAATTTAAATACCTTCATGTAACTAACCAAGAACATTCTTGGGTTATGAGGAATAGAATAAGGATCAATGCTTCTATAATTTCCATATGATGGGATATTTCAAAACTAATGGTGTGGACTATTGGGTTTCAATAAAATAGTGGAAGATTGATAAATTAAATATTTATAATCTAATTTCATAATCTAGATAATGTGATAAAACATGATCTTATTTATTATTGAAATTGAAACCTTCTTGACTTTGAATATATGAATTTCATCCATATTAGAAAAGTATAAACTTTTCACTGACTCAAATTTATATGAATGGTATAGACTCTTACATGTTATACTACACAAAAAAATTATATGTGTTGGAAAACCCTATTACTGAGGTTCTTGGAAAATTGAATATTGAGAAATAACTATATCTCTATATAAAACCATTTTATAATGTTGTGTATCTCAAAGGGTTCATGATATCATCCATGTCTAGTGATATTTTAAAGCAACATATGGATATGGATGTGTATATAATGATGTCAGACCTTTGTGATGTTTATCAAGAGAAGGTGGGATAGGAGGGATATTATATCTCAAATTCATTTTTCATATGCAAGATTAGAGATTCAGTGTCAGTTGTCCCTCATGTAATCATGATAATTGGCTAAATTAAGAGCTTATACATCTTGGGATTTAATATCCTAGATGATATACACATACATTTCATGTTATACCCACTACCTAAGATATTCTATATATACATTATTAATTATAATATTTTAAATAGTGAGAAGTCTCTATGAGAACTCACTACATTAATTTTCCATGTTGAAAGAGAAATGGGGTGTGAAAAGCATGTGGTCCTCATGGTGAATAAGAAAAGTAAGAACAAGGAAAAGGGTCCCAGAAATCATTCTAATTCTAAGGTTCCTGAGTGCCATCCTTCGAAAAAAATAATATCCAAATATAAGAAACGAAAAAAAATATATGTTTTTCATGTGGTGAGATAAGCCACTGGATGAAGAAATCCACCAAGTTAATGAGTCAGAGGAATCTTTATTTTCTTTCGTTATGGAGTAAAAAATTTCTATATCTACACATTGGGTATTAGGTATAGCTTGTGGTTCTCACATCTGTATTCAAATGCAGAATCCAAACAAATTTTGGAGGATTTATTTGGGATTAGTGGATTTAAAAATTACCAATGGTGCATAGATGGCAACTCTATCAATTTTTTACTACCACCTTTTATTTTCAACTAGGATGATATTAATTTTTAATTATTTTTATTATGTACCAACTTTTAATAAGAACATAACTTATGTATTCTATCATGATACATATGGTTTTATTTTTATGTTCATAAATAAACAAAAATCTTTTAAAAATGTAGCATATATTATGCTATGGAGAATTTAAATAATGGTCTTTATGTATTAAATTATTAAAACAAAGTATTATAAATTGAATTAATTTTTCATGACTCATTCCATACACATGAGAAATCACTATCTTGGTTATATAAATGAGAATCATTTTATATAGATTTAGAAAGATGGTTACTTAGAAACTTTTGAGATAAAACCACATTATTTATTTCATGATTGTTTACAAGGGTAAATCACCAAGAAACCCTTTGGTGGACAAGTTGAAAGCGATAAATTTATTCTATAATTGGTACACACTAATGTGTATAGAACTTTTCTAGTAGAATATAGATGTAGGTATTCTTAATTCATTACTTTTAATGATGATTGATATAGGTATGGATATATCCTCTTAATGTGGTATAAGATAGAATCTTTTTAGAAATTAAAAGAATTAAATAATGAAGTAGATAATAAACATGGAACTAATATAAATAACTATTCAATTCAAAAAGGTGGTGAGTCTATTACCTAATAATTCATCAAATTTCTATGGGAGTATGGGATTATGTCTCAATTAATTCCTCCTTATACACCACATTGTAATGGTGTAAGTGATAGGATAAACCACACCTTTCTTAACATGGTGACGTTGATGACGGGTCATTAAAATATTCCATTATCCTTATGGGAATATTCCATACACATTAAATCATACACAATAAACCAAGTAAAAAAATAAAGTATCAAATAAAATACCAAAGGATATAATGTATTGAAGGAAATTTATGTTCTCAAACTTACGTGTATTGGGATTTGAAGTATTTTTTAAGGCCACCACTGGAAACAAGAAAGCACATCAAATCATAGAGTGTATCATTATAAGTTATTCCAAAGAAAAAAGGGGTATTATCTATATAACCCCTTAGGAAATAAGTTAATTTGAACAAGGTCTATTATATTTATTGAGAGGGAGAACATTTTCAAGAAGTATATTATGATAAAGATTGATCTCAACGAATTTTATGCCCAATATACACAATAGTTAGTATATGAAAATATTCAACAAGTTCCAATGGAAGATATTTTTTCTAAAATAAAATTACTATGTTGGAGAACCAAAGAGGATGGATAACCAAAAAGATATATTTTTCTAGTAACTCAAGATATTGAATCCATGATGGTTTAGAATAATGATCCCCTTCCTTAAAATGAGGCTATATAGAGATAAGATGATATAAAATATAATGAAGTCATAAATTTTGGTATAGATTCCAGGTATCAAGACCATTTATAGGTTTTGTTTGATCCCCTAGTTGAAGTAAAACATTTTTGGTGAAAATGGGTGTTTAATAGAAAAATGTGACAATGATGATAAAGTAAATACTTGATATCTCTAGAGTTAATACATATTTTAATGGGATTTAGATGCATTTACATTGGGTTTAAATTGATTTAATATGAGATTTGGACCTACTTGATTAGATTTTTTTATTTTCATAGAAGGACCAATATTTGTGTGAAATTCATAAAAATTCGGTTATAAATGTATAAATTTAGGAAGATGCACACACTTTGTCTCAAGTTGTGAAGTGGTGTGTCATAAAACCAGAATTTTTAAGATAAGACAAATGTAGAAGCTGGAATGGAGATGGGAAGAACAAAAAAAAATATAATTGAAAAACTGGGAAGAAGCTTATGTTATGGAGTAAAAATATTTACATCATGAATTGAGTGATTTATATATGTTTTGAGTTTCATGTCACCTAAAAGGGATGCAAATTTATGTAATAAAACAATGTTTTATGATGTATGTTCTTAAAAAAGCCTATTTTTAGAAACTGATTCAATTTTTTTACATTGTAAAACCTTATTTTATGTCATAAATTTATCATGGAAGAAGATTTGTGGACATAGATCCACAACATTCACATTGAAATTCAATCATTTACAACATAAACATGAAGTCAATAGATAAATTAAAGATACTATCTTTTATATTTGTGGGAAAATATTCATTGGTTTGACTTATGTACATACAATTCATTTTGGAGACCTATTTATTCTGTGAACTACTACACACAAGAGGTATCATTTGGCCACCAGTGGAGAAGTTACTGATGTGGTTTTAAAATAGGGATCATTCATCATAGTTAGGTTTTTCTTCCTACTTTCTTATTTTCTATTTTTATATAATGGTATATTTTCATATTCTAATACAATTCCTATTTCTATAATGCATTTATTATATTATCTTCTCTATGGTATTTGGTTTATCCTTCATTGGCGGCACCTGAATATAGTTGGATAAATCCATAGTGTAGAGTGGAATCAGTCAAAATCAGTGTGTATCAATTTGTTTTATTTATTTCTTTACTTGAACAGTGATTTTATTAATTTTTTATTTTGTTATGATTCAAGTTTAATATATATCTTATTGAGTCATTAACCAAGTGTTTTTGGTTAGCGAATAAAACCAACATTATTGAGGTAATTAATTCATGACCATTGAATTAGATCATCCTTCTGTAATTGTAATATGGTCCTAATGTATAATGGTTATTTTAATTCGTAAGAAACCCATGAATTAAGATTATAGGGTATATTTATAGAGATTTACAATTTCTCTTATCCATAAAATTGATTGATTACATATTCAATAAATGCAATTATTTTTCAAGTGTAGTTGTAATTATTATTTAGAACCCCCCCCCCCCATGAAAATAGATTTTCCCCTTAGAACCTTTTATATTTGAATTTATTTATTTCATTTATGTTGTTAAATTAGTTAAAATAATTCAAATGAAATTTGGGTGACCCTACCATTAGTTGATAATTGTCACTAAATTACCCACCTTATGTGGGATCTACCCCATATTACCACTAGACTACACTCTTGTAGTTAGTTAGGATTGGGATATTTATAAATTTCTAATTTTATCATGCCTGTATGGGATTAAGGATGATGTATAGGATGTTCTATACCTATAAATCAAGGCTAGTGTCTAGAGGGTTTAAATGAAATCAATGAATTGACTATAATGAACCTTTTTTTTCTAGTTTCCCTGATTAAATCCATCAAAATTTTACATTCTATTTCTGCTATCCATGACTATGAGATTTAAAATATGAATATCATAATGGATTTACTTAGTAGGAACCTTCTGGTAGATATATATATGACGCAACCTGAAGGGTTTGTGACACTATGAAATTCCAATAAGATATGAAAGCTACATAGATCCATTTATGGGTTAATTTAAGAATATAGTTCAGGGAAAATTCAGTTAGATGAAGTCATAAGAGATTTTAGTTTCATAGAAAATTAATTTGATCCATGTATTTATAATAAGTGTAGGGGGAGTGAGGTTTTATTCCTAGTAATATATGTTGATGAAATATTACTTATTAGAAATGACATATGAGTCTTACAGTTTTTCAAGTACGAGTTAAAAAGGTGTTTCTCCATGAAATAATTAAGTGAATCAATGTATATAGTTAGAAACAAGATCATCCATGATAGATCTAAAAGGCTACTTAGACTAATTTAAGGTATATAAATAATCTTAATACCAATGTTATTTAGTATAAAAATATAATAGGGGGTTAGTTCCAGTGTCACATGGTATATATCTCTCCAAAAAATGTTTCCTCAAACACAATAAGAGAAAGAGTGAGAGGGAGAATGAGTACAATCCCATAAGCATCTATGATAGGATTTATCATGTATTCTATGTTATATACTCGGAATTATGTTTTCTTCACATTAATCAAGGTCGGTAGATATCAAGTCGATCTAAGATAACTACATTGGAATGTTATTAAGGTTACCCTTATCTATCTGAGGGGTACTATGGATATATTATTTATATATGGAGTATATGAGGAACTAGTATTCATAGGATATACTATTTATAGATTCCCAATATATCAAAAAGATATATTATCAAAGTTAGGATATGTCATTATCCACCACAATAGTGGAACTGTAAGCTGCAATTGTCCAAAGAAGATAGTTTCCATGTATTGTACAATAGAGTACGAGGATATAGTGGCTTCTTGTACAACCAAAGAATCAGTTTGTATTCCAAAATTCATTAAAGATATTGATGTGGTTCCTAGAAGTAGAGATTCTATCACATTGTTTTGTGTTAATACTATAGTGGTGTATCTTGAAAATGATTCAAGGTCACATAATCAAAAAAGAACGTAATTTGGAAATATCACATCTTGAGTGACTTTTATCAATGGGGTGACATCATTGTGACCATAGTTTCCATATATTAAAACATATTTTCCCCCTTGACTAAGTCCTTATATCATAAAAGGAATTAATATTATGTGAGATTCACGTGACCATTTTATGAATGTTTATTTTGGTATAAAATACACTGTTTATATACATAAATTAACTAACCTTTCTAACATTTAATTTTTTTATATTTTATATCAATTAAAAAACAAGTTCATGTTTTTTGTGACTTTATTTATTTGTGATAATAAAATAAATATTGTTGTTGTAATTTTTTTATATTTTATGTAAGGAATTAGATATTGTTCAAAATTAGCTTAAAAGTATTGAACTCATGATGTGAAAGATGGCATGTGATGTCACATAGACAAAAGAACAATCCCATAACTCAAAACTAAATAACTAGAATGAATCAAAGTGAAATATACTAGAATTAATGATTTACATTATAAATATAATTTATGATGTAATAAGTGATAATTTAAGGAAAAAATCAAACTTCAAAGGAAAAAAGAGATCTCTAGGAAAAGTCAACATGTGTCATGAAATAACACATATGTTTCATCCCGTGAGCGTACATTGTAGATCTTAAAACCATAATTTCAAGCCATACATCATTCCTAGGGTTATTATTCCATGATTTTATGATCTAAAACACCCATTTATTACATAAAAGTTATTATACAGGCCCAAAAAGGTAATATGTTAATGAATTTAATATCAGGAGCGCAATTAAAGACCTTTGGACAATCTTTGATAATTTTAATACATTTATTAGACCATTTATATTTCCTAAGGATTTTATTAAAATATATAAATAGAATACTTGGGGTTTATTGAAATGGATCGACCAGTGACATGAATCTCTAAAGGACAGACTTTTGTAGCGATTATTTTCCTAATTTTTATTACTTCATTTATTTTCTTTCAATTACTATGATGTATCCTCTATCTAGAATCAACTCATTTACCATATCCATGGTAGGGTAGTTTTTTTAAGTGATAAGGAAAGGGGGAGGGTGTATCTATGTTGTTATGCTTGATTTTTTATGGTTAATTGAATAAAAAACATTTTTTTATTATTTTTTCAAGTTTCAATTATTTACATTATAAATTACCTAATTCTATTTTGTAGAGTTTTATTTCTGTTAATTTTAACTTCCTTGATCAATAATAAAAAACTCCCCCACCCAATTATTATCTAAATATGATGGTTAGTTCTCAGTGATTACCATCCCATGAGAAGAATTCTGGTAGGAACTATTGGTTGTTCGGGAATAGAAATACCTGATCTTTGATTTCCCTAATTAATCCGCATAACCTATTTCATCGACATAAAAATATGAAAGGGAGTATAATAATTTGATATTTCATATAGGGTCATTATCACATTCATCATCTGGTCAAGGGAGAGAGATGAATCATTAGAGCAATATATATCTTACTAGATTGTAGAAGAATAATTTGTAATAATGGAAAAACCATGATAGCATTGTACTAGGTATAGAAAAAACTTCTCTTATCACTATTGTAATCACTTTTTTCAACTAAACATTAAATTTTCAATTAAATTTCTCACTTTCTCAAATATAAACTAAATCATTTTTCTTAAAATGAACTTAGAAAATTAAAAAATAATTTTGTGCACACTCATATTCAAAAGAATACCAAGGGTTAATAAATAGACTATATTCTGGTAATAAAAAAAAATTTCCATGGCCCATGGTAGGTAGTGTCAAACATGGAACTATTATTAAGGAGGTAGTTCCTCAAAACCCAGAAACAAAATTAATTAAAATTGAATATCTCATAGTTCAAATGACTAATTAATTGAATTTGATCCTGAAACTGAATAAATGATAACCCAACTAAGGAAAATAAACCTAAAAAATGTCTTTGAGGAAATAAACCTCATACATTCAAGTGAAACTTTTATTTTTCACTTTGATCCAAGAATTAAGGCTATAAATCCTAACCAAATTCTCAGAGACCTGTATCCACCCCAATTTTATATCATTCAAAATCAAATAGATATTTTCACATTAGAAAATAATTTTTAATTTTGTATTAACATGATTCAAGTGCTTCCTAAGTTACATGGACTTGTAATAGAGTACCTAAATAGAAACATCTAGAAATTAACCAACATTTTCTCAAGTTTAAAACCCCAATGAGTTGTGAAAGAAAAAGTTAAGTGGAGGGAATTCCCATTTTCACTGTAAGGAGCTGCAAAGGAATAGTTGTATAACCTACAACTAGAAGATGTCAACAAATGGGAAGATCATAAAACATGATTCATGAAGAGGTTTTTCCCATACATCCAGGATTATAATAATCCATAAATATATCTATGGAATCATTTAGATGACCGATGAGATACAATATGAGTACTGGGACAGGTTCAAGAAGCTCTGCACTAGCTACCAATATCAAAACATGGGAGGACACCACTTAAATTTTTTCTTCTACCAAGACTACTTGATAATGATCGCAACTAACTTGAAGCCTCATCTGGAGGAGACCGAATTTAAAATTAACTAATAGAAGCATGAATTATGGTTGAGAAGATTGATTATAACTTGTATCAAATCATAAGTACAGGTACAAGAACAAATGAAATCCATGGGGTGGGATCATATGATTCAATATCATTATTCAGAACCCTAATTAAAGAAATTGTTAGGTTAGTGAGACAAATTTCTATTAACCAAGTGAGAAAAAAATAAGACCCACCTCAGGTATATGGTTTTTCTTCTTCACCAAACCATTATAATGATCAGTTCCATGAAGTGAAGGCTATTAAATTTGTGAAACTAAATTCTAATAGAGAAAATTCAAAAATAATTAGGCCAGACCCAATTTTTAGAATTAATACCCATCACATCTTTCATTCTAGTAGCAACAATACCAAAACCCACGAACATTCGAACAAACATATAAAAATTACTTCGAGTAATAATCCTTCCAATCACCACATTTCTAAATAAAGGCATGTGAGAAATAGTAATCAAGTACATCATCAATGGAAGAGAATCAGTTGAGGTCCAAAGTTTCAAGACTAGATGATAGGGTAGATAATATAAAAACCAAGTCATAACTCTTATGGAATTTATGAAAAATAATGAAATAAATATACCATCCTTGATAATTTTAATCCAAAAGAAATATTAAGTGTGATTAAAAAATGAAGAAGAAAATAGATTCATCCACCTAAAAAATAGTGGTTAGATGTTCATAATATAATTCTAAAGATATGCCCATTTTAGACAGCATAATAGGAAAAAATTACAGAATAAATTAATAGAAGTTTCAAAAAATAAAGACCTGAAATTACCCTATATAGAAAATAATGGAATAAAAAGAATATTTGATAACTATTATCCTATAGTATTATTGATTCAAATAAGGGAGAATAAGATCAAATTCAAAAATATATTCTATAATCCTTGAGAAATTTTGATATAAACATTATCCAACTATAAGAAATTCAGAAAATCCAAAATTATGTGAATTCTATTGAAGAGATATGCACCAAAATAAACTTCTTTCCCCACTCTGTATTTTCATCCTGGTATATTAGAAAATTTAATCCCACCAGATTGGGGGTTTATCTTACAAATATATCCATAGTACTCCTAGTATGTTTTTTGGAAGACGTTATTTGGATGGTTAAGGACTGATTATTCCTAGGTAATTTTTATTTGTTGAACATGGAAGAATATAGAAGTTTATCACCCTCGCCCATATTTTTTGGGATTCCTTTGTTAAATATGGAAAAAACTATCATCAAAATGCATGGAATAATATATTCAATGGGTCTTATAGATAGTCAAGTGTATTTCAACATACTGGACTCTATGAATATTTTATCAAGCTATCATTCACTAAATGAAATCACCCAAAAAGAATGTGTATAACCAATTGAATAATCATGTATTCTTTGAAAATTATTATCCTTAGAAGAATGTTTTCTTAAAAAAATACTTCTAAAAATGTTAGTGACCAATGTTTTGGAAATTATGATATCATGATTGATGAAGAGATAACATACAAACTGTTTGATAGTTTATTAAAATAATATGGAGAATTAAAATTAGACACTAAATGATGACATCATTAAGTACAAACTTAAAGAATCCAAAAATAGAAAGATTATCACATATATCTAGAAATAAATGGCTATGAAAATAGAAGAATTGGATGAGAAACAATCAATATGTCTCTCTATACAAGTTCAATTGAACAAGGTGAGATAAAATTTCATTAAAAATACAGTGTTATAGAGAGGATATTCTAAGACTTACAAGAAGAATGGATCATGATAAGAAGTTAAATCTATAAATAATCAATTTCAAAATTGATTTTTTTTTAAAGTGTAGAGATAATAACCAGAAAAAGGTGACATGGGTCAAGAAAATTGAGAGGAAATATTCCACAATAATGGGAATGGAAGTTTATGCCAAGACTTCCACATAACCTTAAGCAAAGTGGTTTTTATCTTGCAATAAGACAATAAAAGGTACCTGTACATATCATAAACAAACTAGTAGGAAAATAATTTCAAATATTTTGATGGTGTTTTGATAATAATGGCAGTAAATCCTATTATTTCTCACAAAACATTTCCTTACAAGTAAAGTATTAAAAATCATTGTAGGAGATTTGACACCATCAACCCTATTATCACTGAAGACCCACCATGTTATTTTTTCCCTTTATATTGTATTAAATGTTGTAATTACATTCAAAATATAATTACTTGAATAATAAATTTCAATGTATTATAGAAAAATAATCAATTAAGTGTGGTGGAGATAATCTTGTAGTATAGTATTTCTTTAAAATACTATTTGTTGTGTCAAGCCAACGGTGTTAAACAAAAGCACTTCTCAAAGGTAACCCACATTTTTTCCCTTAGTCCTCTCTTCCCGTAAGTCTTTTTGAGTATTATTAAACATTCCTGTACTATAATTTTATTTTAATAATATTTTTAGGTCTATTGAAATTACACAAGGTAACAAAAATAATATTTACAAATATTATGTCATAAACAGAGATCTTATGTCGTGAAAAGACAATTTAGACAAAAATGATACAGAACAAAAATGAAAGAATAGGATCTATGCAATCTGAATGAATCATCATTTCTAATGAAATTTTTATTTTACATTTATTATATTTTTAACACCCTATATTTTTTGTTTGAAAATATTATCTTTGAGATTTATAATTAAATATCATGACCACAGTCATCCTTCTATATTAACTTGACCGATTTATGGGACATTAATTTAATAAGAATCCAATAATTCCATGTTTCATATTTTTAAGTTAAATTTATTGAATAAGTAAAATTGAAAATTGAATAATTAGAGGTAAACTTAGGATATTAATATTTTTTAATTATGTTTTACAGGAATTTTTTTAATTTAAGAAAATGAAATATACTTATGATTTTCCATTCTTTGAATTTCATAAATTTGTGTGGATTGATTTGTTATTTTTATTTCATTACATGGGTGATTGTCCCAAATTTTATATCCATTTACCAAGTGGATTTATTTACCATATAATTTCTATATTATCTTGATCATATTTCTTTAGTGATCTTGGGTAATTCTACCAACTAATACTTATATTGTATCTTGTCAAAGAAATGAATATGAAAAACTACATTTAACATGATTGATGAAATTTTTATTATTAATACCTTATCCTTGAGACAACCATTTAAATCAACACTTGTGGGTATCCTGTATAATACATTAATGAAGTCATATAGGATGATACATGTTACAATCCATTTATATCTATTCATGCCATACTATATTTATATTGTATGATATGTTAAAGTTTAAGTGTAGCGGTGAGGGAAGTCTTAGCAGAAGGGATTTATTATGCTGAAATGAAAACTTGTGGGAGTTTTATTTTGGTTATTGGTAAATGATCATCTCACATTCATTATATTACTTTTTTTTTAAAAAAATAGTGATATAAAACCAACAAATGAAAAAAAAGAATGGTTTGTGAATTTGGAGAATTAAAAATCAACATTACCGAACCTATGATTTTTATCATTTGTGTGTAGGTGGTGGATTAGAGGTTTTTTCCAAGAATTAATTTATAGAAATTAAAAAAAACTCAAGAAGGTTCAATTTATTCATTATGATTAATTTTTTCATAACCCTTACATTGAGTTTTGGGAAGTGGGTGTTGTCGTTTTCAAGGGGATAGTTCTATTCAACTTTTACTTTTGATTTCATGCACAATACATTAGATATAAGACTCTTATTTTGTGCCTTAATTTTTTTCACATCAATATCTACAATCCTTAAGCCTCAGAGTCATTATAACCTTGAATAAAAAGTCCTCTTGATTTTATGTGACTTTTAACTTTACAGAGCTAATAAAGTGGTTCCTTTGCAAGACTATGGAAAAATAGCATGAACTCATGTTATGAGAATTTCAATACTTGAATTTTCATCCTATGCGATGCGATAAAATAAATAATTTTGAGGTAAATCAGGACTTGGAATGATTGATAATTATTAATTATGATATATGAATGAATGAAAGGATAAGATCCACCATTTATCAATGAAAAAAAGTAAAATACTTGGGTTGATTATTCTATTTGAGTATTGTGAAGTTGATTTGATATTTTTATTTTGAAATTTAAATGTTGATCCCCCATTGATAATCATTTAATTTAATTACTTTGGAGTTAAAATATTAAAAACATTTTGTTACTATTTAATTTATATTGAGATCACATGCTTGGGGACAATCAAGTTCAAAGTGTGGGGAATTTATAGAACCATTTTATGCATCTTTATTTTGGTATAAAATACAGTTTTTATATAAAATAATTTATTAAACATTCCAAAATTTAATTTTTTTTATTTTTTATGGTTGTAATCATATATTTTTTGATGACTGACATAAAAGTATTGAACTCATGATGTGGAGGATAACCCAGTATATCCCATTGAAAAAGTATCAATATCAATGATTAAAAATAAATAAATAGTGTGAAATTGAGTGGAATATAAATTAAATTTAGGATTTACATCATAAATAAAAATTTACAATGTAATAAGTGATGAATTCAAGGTGTAAAATCATTTTGTAAATGAAAAAATGAGATCACTGGGTAAAGTCACCATGTGTCACGACATGAAATATATGTGTCCCTCCGTGATAGTCCCATGAAAATATTATGACCATAATTTCACAATATAAATCATTCCTATGGTTCTTCCATTATTATTTTACACCATAAAACACCCATTTAAGGCACCAAAGTGATTGGACTGGCCCTTAAAGATCTGTTGTGGAAGAATTTAATGTTGGGATCACAATTGAAGACCCTTGGGTGACCCATGATACATTTTACACATTTATTGTCTCATTTATAAAGCTTAGGTATATTATTGAAACCTATAAATAGATATAGAGGGTTAAATTAAAAGGTATCGACCAGTGAGTGGAAGCTCTAGATGACAGAATGTTGTTTCACCGATTTTACTACTTTATTTTTCCTCTTTTATTATCTTTTATTTCTTGGGATGAATCCCCTATCCTAAATAAACTTATTCACCCTTTCCATGGAGGGGTTGTTTTTTCTGAGTGATCGGGAAATGGAGAGGTTGGATCTATGATGTTATGGTTTAGGTTTTACAGTTAACTAAATAAAAATATTTTTTCTACTCTTCTTTATTTTTTCAATTCATTAAATTGTTAATTACCTCAAGTGATTGTGTAGGGTTTAATTTTTTTTAATATTAAATAGAACTAGTTGATGGTCCAAATCCACCTTAGCCTAATTCCAATCTGTCTATTGTGGAAAATATTATGTTTGGTTGGTGAGTGCTCAATGATCACTAGCGCATACATAGAATTGTGATATGAAATATTTTTTATTTTGGAATAAAAATACCCAATTAGGGATTGAACTAATTAATAAATAGTCCCTATATCATCGACACACACATATTATAGATATTAGACCAATATTATATTTATGTTAGGGTTATTATAACATTCACCATCTTGACCGGGGAGGGAGGTGAATCAAAAGTTGAATATCTCTCTTATCTAATAGTAGAATAAGAATTGGTAATAATTGAAAACCTATGATAGTATTGTGCTATTTCTCTCCAAACTATCTATGGTAACCATTTCAATCAATTATTTTCAACCAATAATTTAATCTAATTTTCATTTTGTTGATTTCTCAAATAAAACCTAAATCAGTTTTCCTAAAATCAACTTAAAAAAGAGACAAATTGAGTTGTGAACACTCCTATTTGGGAGAATAATTATGGTAAAACACTATACTAAAATTATTTAATAAATTTTTTTACCATTCCCCATGATAGGCATGCATTATAGTGCTAAAAGACTAAAAGTTGTTAGTAATTTCATTAGTGAAAGTTGAATTTGGTTGGATTTGGTTCCCTAGAGTAAACTTCTAGGTACATTATTATTACTTTTATTCATTTTTTAATAATAAATAAATTTTTATCACATCATGATTGTTCTTCTATGTGGAATTGTATCTGATAATGTTCTAAGTGTATATACCGAATTGAAATGTCATAGTAGTTCACCATTATGATGAGAATCAAGAAGTTCTACAATAGTATTCTTAAATAAATATTTTATTTAAATAAGATAACAGTTTATAGGAAAAATATTATATAGTATATCATTGAATGACTCTCATAGTACTTCGGGACACTTTCTCATGGATTATACCCATGTAAATTTCTAATTCAGAAAATTATGTGAACTTGACTCACCAATAGAAAATCCACATTTAAACATTTCATTGGATTTTTATTTCTACGTACATGTGTAATGATACTTAGACTTAAATATTATTATTACGGGATTTCACTAATCATGTAATTTTATGTACTAACTAAAATTAAGATGTTATATTTTCATGGAAAATAGGGTACGTTGGGTGCATCATGAGTGATATTCTATTATTGAATAATGTGAAAAATGAGTTTTCCCTTTTTTATTTAATGGATATTTATATCTCAGGCCCTTTGATAGGAATGTAACTACCTAATGAATTCAGTGATAATAGAATTCTATTAACAAATCCATTTCTTGAAAATCAAATAAAGAGACATCAATGAGTTAGGTTAATGACACTGTTATTCATGCCACTAGGTTAGAAATATCAAGATAAAGATATTATATTACACAATATACATTCATAGTAGGTTACAAGTTGTTGTGACATTAACTTCTTTATATGTGGGATATTTTATGTGTTTTTAAACAATATCCTTGGACTTTAGGCAGTGTATACTAATTCCGCAAAGAAATAATCCTAGAGGGTCACACACTAAATGTATTCAGAAACTCACTAAAATTATATATTAATTTAATGTTTTTGATAAATATTATTCTTTTATGTGGTTTAATACATATTTGTAACACCCTGGCCCAGGTGCTACTATAATTGGTGGTTTATGTAGGTACAATAGAGATACTATACCGACTTATCAAAGTAAACAATTACAAATATAATATCATCAGATATAACAACCATAATAAATAGAAAATGGAAATAAAAATGTAATTTTCAAGTAATAAAAAAATATAAAACAATGAAATGTAAAATATGCATGTCAGATAGTCATACAAATACAATCTCCAATACTAAAACCAAAAAACGATCATGAACACGGTCCTGAGTCCCAACCCAATCTTGGAATCATATTCTCTAACCAATCATCCTATGCCATAAAAAACCACCATGTTTATTCCCGGAACCTGTTTCTAAACAAAAATAGAATATAAATGGGCACCCAAGTTCCATGGTTTCCTGAGTCAGGTGTGAGTACAGCTCAATAGGCTACCACCAATACTTTATAAAAAATACCTTTCTGAACAAATGTGTGTGCAGATCAGAAGTGTTGTAATGAATAAATAATGAAGAAAAATACACACAGTTCTCAATTAAGGATTTATTAATTATCCATTTAATCCTTTTAATCCCAATGTGACATCCAACCAATCAACCCTATTCTATCCATGTTGGGAGCCTAATAAATATACCATAGGGGTTAACCATTTTAATTCACAAGGGGCATTCATTTATCATTACCATAATTATTTTTACCATGGAGCAGCAATCCAGGTACCCATTTCTTATATCATATAGATAACAGGTTGGAAAATAAGGTGCATCATTCCAAGTATCCA
Source organism: Viscum album (assembly GCA_963277665.1). Classification (NCBI taxonomy): domain Eukaryota; kingdom Viridiplantae; phylum Streptophyta; class Magnoliopsida; order Santalales; family Viscaceae; genus Viscum; species Viscum album. The sequence continues at coordinate 875,715,137 of OY728163.1, forward strand.
ACTAGATTTCTGAACAACATAACTGACCATCCCATCCATGATCTGGAATTCCATATCCATACCCTTAGAGTTAGGAGAATCTATTCATCCTCCAAAAAACTAAATAAAACTAGCGAGTTTGGAGCATAAGTCTGGCCCACCCAAATCCAAGGAGTGGAACATTAGTCCAACATCCCAAAACCATTATTCATAGGTTGTAAAACATGGATAATCAGTTCATGAATCTAATAGGGTTTAGGGATATCATTTTCGACCATCCAAAACCATTCCATTATCAATCATTACATCAATTTATCACTTCCAACACATACAACCCGACTTCACAATTAAAATATTTCATCCTTTATCCAAATAACACATTTGTTAAATTTTCTTCAAATACAGTTAATAATTAAAAATTAATCTTTATCCTTTTTCATTTTCATTTATTAATAAAAACATTTATCATGGTCCCAATGGACATTTAGATCAACACATGGATCAACTAAAACTGACCCCCTCATACATTTCATAAAACCTTAACCCAATATCATTGTCAATATTTGGAATATATATTTAAAAAATGGGTCTTTCTCTTTAAAAAATCAAAAAAGGTCAATTAACCCATTTTCCATAAAAATCATAAAATGTATTGTCAATCTATTTTAGTAAAAGGGGTCACCACACACCCATTTTAAATCAACATTTGAAACCCATTTGGAAACCCCTATTTTAACCACCCCGACATCAAAATATCATTTTAAATCATGGACCACTTTATAGAATAATTTTCACTCATTGAAAACCATAGTCAGATGAAAATATAAACACTCTATTTAAACAATTTCAATCATCTCTTTAACGATTCCCATAAAGCAGTTAACAATTACAACCCATTCACTTTCTTAATTATCCTATCTTGAAATTTTAAAATTCATTTTACCATTTTCAAGGGTTTTTCATACCCCATTGGTAGCCCTAGGTCTCATCTAAAATCATCAATGAACACAATGAGGCCCATAAAGGGTCTCACGCCCCAATTTAAGCACCAAAATTCATTCCTTATCCCAATACACAAAAACTAAGCATGGAAGTAGTGTGGAGAAACTACATAGACATATTAAAAGATCAAGACCATGAGAAAAATCTTATAGACCACCTAAATCATTATTTTAGATGATTAATTTCCCAAACACAACCCTTGATTCAAACTAAACTGGCCTCAAACACTAATATAAGAAAAACCCTAGAAAAGAAAGGGTTTATAAAATTATAATGAGTGGAAACACTACACCAAAACTTTTCCAAAATAAGCAAGTAAACAGAGTAAATGACTTACCTATAGGTTTGATTCACAACATAAGACAATCTAATTTTCTATGGAACAAGTGATAATCACCCATGGAGGAGGGGAGAGAACTTGGTTCATTACCCTTGCTATATGGGATTGAATGGGGAAGAAAATTAGGGGAGGCACCTTAAATCCCAAGGTGAGGTGAGGACACTTACTCACTTTTTAAAAGTCACATGGTTTGGCCTCACGTTTGGCTAAACCGTGAAAAAACAATAAATCTACCTTGGTTTAAGAGTGGTATAGAACACATAGTCTGGCGAGGCAATCTGAAGAGTTTGGACAAACTACACAGATATCATGTGTCTGCCTTTTTCCAAGGGAGGCATGACTGCATAGTCTCTTAGAGACACTTTTAGGAATTTGGAAATAGTGCGGTGCATGTGAACCTTCCACTTTCCAAAGGGTAATTATCACATGGGTTTCTGGGAAGGATTTCATGAATTTAAAACTATATGAGGGTTTTGTCCTTGGCTCTGTCCGAGACACCCCCACCCCACATGGTTATGCTACACGGTTAAACTAACCATGTTCCAACTCTGCAACTTGAAAAGTTTGGATTATTTTCCATAATTTTGTGTCCTAACCCCTTGGGACACCCACGAGACCTATATTACTCCCTAAAAACACTCCATTAATAATTTTATATAGAGATTAACCAAAATTTAAACCAAGATGTACCACGTCTCAAGGTTAGGATCTTAAAATGTCCCCACCTTATAACAACTCATCCTTGAGCTTCATTCCTATGCATCACCAACACTCAAAGACAAAAAGTCAGGACATAGGTCCTACCTACCAACTTCCCTTTCCAAAGTTCTTCCTGAATAGAACCATTCCATCATAATACTCGAACCAATGATACAATCCTACCTATAATAATTTTCCCCTCTATGATCTATAACATGAACTCGACGATCCTCAATGGACACATCAACATCAAACCCAACATAAACCACAAGTACCTCATAAAAAGCCAAGTTAATGCCCCCAAAATCACTATATATGTAAACATCATAAATAGAACCACACTACCATGTATGATCCACTCAGTACTCAATAATCTTGATCCTTTCCACAACTCAAAACCAAAAATACCTAGCACCAACTTACCCTACTTTCAAAATTCTAACGGTGACCCAAGATCAACATAACCCAAAGGAACACATGTTCATCCAACTACTTTTTAGAAACTATTTCGGTAATTTATTTAAATCCTAATGAACTTTTCCAAAACAAGATACTTGAAACACATCCAAGGTACAATCGTCAACTCAAACACTCAAACCAAAAATCCTGTTAAAAAGGATCATTGTGGAAACTGAAATATTGATATGGTGCTCACCCAAGCCCATTAAAATCCAAATAATGAATCCAATTTCATTTGGTTAACCATCAGGATTAAGGTCCTCCCCAACTCAATCTTGAGATTACATCCACCCATTTCCAATGTTTGGTAATTATTCCATCCACAAGACCCATAGGAACATTGAACTCATTCTCCCACAACATAGTCAGTGTGGTTCACAATATTTTGTGTCCAAACACCCATGATATCACTAATCAGAAACATCTCCCACCCTTGTTAGTGAAAATTCACTAGAATTTACGTACACCCACCTCCCATGAAGAACTAGAAAACATCTATATTTTACCGCAGGAACATTAGATCATTCCAAATATGAATCCATAATTTTCATGATGACATATTAGATGTGGTTTGAAACTCACCACACCCATTCCACACATTAACCCAAGTAAGACTATCCCCAACCAACTCATCTTGTAAATGCTCGGCCTCCACCATCGATTCATTTCCACATTACCTAATCATGATGCATTCATACCCCATGGGTTTCCTCAACTAAACAAACACACCTACATTAGTATGTACCCAACTTTTAGTGATATTATACAGTCAAAACCTCCACTATCTCCAAACTATTTTCAGGCTCTACCATGCCCACCGACTCACCTCCAACATAAGATCATAGGATTTTTCTTTAAAACCACCTCAGGCCTAAAGCCAATGCATGGCTCAGCCATCTACAACACTCAACTCCATAATAGAATTACCTATAGAATTTAAGAACACACATAGTTGATTATTCACTGGAATCGCAGTGCCACCCTGACTATTCCAAGATCAACTCCACATTTCTGTAATCTATTTAGCATGAGTGTCGTAACCCCGTAACCCAGAAATGACTCTCCACATTGAAAATATTTTTTTCACCACCTCTATCAAGAAACTAAAACCATTTTAGACCACAATAAAGCACTAATAGTCCCAATAAGTTGACATGTACATGCTTATATAACTCGATCAACAATACAAAACATCCATCATCACTATTTAATAGCCTCTAAGAATGATACATGTGAAATTAATCAATACTTAATCCATTATGAGGTCCCTGCTCACAAACTGGTGATGGTGCACCTTCCACCATGAAACTTCCCTCACACTGCTACATGAATGAAATCTCTAATAGGTTCTCCATATAACCAATATAAAAACATTTCAATTTATTAGAGTATAGAAAATTATCCCTATGTGTACCAAGGATGATGTTAAGACGCTGGGCGTGATCATCTTGAGTATGGAGGTACACCATGATGTTGTTGATGAATACTACCACAACTAATCCACTACTTAATTCACCTATATCTTTAATTACATGCTAAACTCTTTCAAATTCCTAATTCCTCACTATCATAGGCTTATCATAAACTCCAAATCCATAAATTCAAGTGGAACTCTCCTACATAAACCTGCCACCACCTCAAGGATCTTTTTCAAGGATTTATGGGATAATTTTCTCTGTGGAGATATTGTCAATACACTACACATGGTCCATCACACCAATCCAAAAACCAATATGTCTTGTGCATTGTTTGCATTCATGATCTAGGATTCATCAAAAACAATAGGCACTTACTTTCGAGCCACCTTCTCCTTTATTCCAACGACATCATGCATCCTAGAATTTGCCACCATGCTTTCCATACCAGAAACCCTCGGGTCACATGATTTCATATGACCATTCACTGAATGTGGATAAGAACTCCATGAGTCATAAATCAAAAAAACTATGCTCAATGACCACTCAAGAAACCAACTAATCCTTATGGCTCTCCTTCCTACCAAAATCAAGGTATCCTCGATGTCTCTATCAAATAACTGAAATCATTTCACACCTCAAGTCCAACCACATGACCACCCACCACCCTGGGAATTTCCCTTAAGTCAAAGCATCTACATGTAATATATATTCCCTTATCCTATCCATATAAGGTGAACATAGATTCCCAAACCAAAAAACATCATCACAAAAGGTTCAGGCACTTAAGCACTTCTTTCCTTTCAAATCCAACCTTAATGACGCCCATAGGAAATCAAGGCACTTATCTTAGAAGAAGAAACCAAGGCATGGAAATTCCTCTTTATAGAAACTCAACTATGTATACCATCCATAAATTACACCTTTGAAAAATCCACTCGTGGTTCAAATTCCAAAACACCCATAAAAGTTCCACTTGTGCCTTACATACCCAAAGGCACTAGAAACCCAACTGAACCCTCTCACAAGTCCCCATTGAAGGTTAAATGACACAAACTCCATAAAATAGAGTCACCTCATGGAAGGATACGAAGCTATAACACTAATCCATACACATTGAACTTCTCATAGGTTACTACTCATAGGAAACATCCCTTACCCCATTCTGAAATACACTTTTTCTATCATTTCATGGTAACTAATTACTCTAGGTATCACTCCCATGGTCACACCACCACTATGAATGGAACCAAAAGACATGAAAACAATTTCAATGTCTAGTGAACTACCTGTTCAGTTATAACCCATAACCAGGGGTCTCAAAACTCATGCACTCTCTATCCCAAACCACCCATACACAAGGATTGAAAAAAACACTAGGGATACTCATTACCAATGTATAAATGTTCCATAATTTCCCATTTCCATTTTAAATTAAAATTTCCCATTTAAATTCGAAGTATTTACACTTTCAAAAACATTTTTGAATTTCATATTTAAAAATTCATATCTTTATTCAATTTCACAATGTATGGTTTTATTAAACATCATGTAATTCACAATTCATTTTCAGTCAACATATGGATGACAAATAAATCCTATGTGGATAGAAATATGCATGAACCCACACACCCTATCACTCCATTCTGGTCCAATAGATAAAACCTAATAAATCAATAACATCACATACAAGTGAATAAATCATGGTGTAAATATTAATCAATGGTAAAAGTAAAATAAAAAATATCAAGTTCCACCCCTATCTACTTCGTTTTCGCCTATACATGGGGTTATAGGAACCCATGAATAATTTCATTCCCATTACCTATAAAAAATCTATTTGACTCCTCATGTACTAATCATGTTTTTAATTATCACAAATCCTATTTAGTCTATAAGCTTTGTTAACTCTATGTAATTTATCTCACATCAAATGCACAGTTGTTTAGTAAAAAATATCCAACGCTCTTAAGTGTTATACACTCAGTATGGTTAATATAAACTATCTTTTGATTCACTTTATAATGATTTCCCTGAAAAATGATTGAGTTTAATTCATTCCATAAATATCATTCCTTAAGTATGAATACAGATATTTTCTTATGTCTGAGACACCGTGAACAAGCAGACATCGTAACATCCAGACATTGTGACCATGAGACACCATGACCATGAGACACTATAACCATGAGACATTGTGACCATGAGACACCGTGACAATGAGACATCGTGACTATGAGACACTGTGACCATGAGACACCTTGACCATGAGACACCGTGACCATGAGACACCATGAAGAAGACACAGTGACATCAAGACACCGTGAACAAGACACCATGAACAAGACACCGTGAACCAGACTCCATGATATCAAGACATCGTGACCAATCGAGACACCGTGTGGAGGAGACACCATTTCCATGACATATTGTGACATTGTTTCATAATATGTTTTATCGTCTTTCAATATATTTGAAGATTTTAAATGCACTGACATAATTAATGTTTCTTTGTAGACATATCATTAAACAATATGAGGTACAAGGTTCAGAATATGCAAAACATGTCGACTCCAACACATGCACTCCAAGATAAAATAATAGTTTCGCCTAGAAAAAGAAGGGTGGAACGATACTAAAAAGAAGAAAAATCTAGTGGTCATGATCACAACAATGAAGAATACACTTAGAAACTTCTTGAAGAAATAATTTCCTCATGCAACTCGATGCTAATGAAGAACACACGAAGCATACTGGAATCCCGAGAACATCTTCGCACTGTCAAACACCATGAAGAACACAAGCTGGATCTGTCTGACTTGTGACACCTTGTTTTCCATACGAGGACTTGAGTTATGCATATTCTTCATCTCTTGAAGTCCAGAGCTGCAAAGACTAATACTCAGATCATTTCTAAACCTATCTCAATATTTCTACTCTGTTGTGTATCAATTTATTAACTTTATGTGTTTCTTTATAATAAAACACTCTATCTCCTACATCAAACTGAAGGATACAATATATCCTTACTCAAACATATATTTACACGTATGTATACACACGGATAAGTGTGGAATAGGTCCTTGTGTGGCCTGGTTGTTTGTACCCACGAAGAAATGTGAAGGAGGTCCCTATGTGACCTGTAAATTCCTATGTACTATTGTTTAACCCCGATCCAGGGTTTGGATCGAGTTTATTTATATAAAATTCTTGGTGTCATGTGATCACCAAGTGGAGTGGACTAGGTATCAGCTTGAGACTGCACCACTTGTTTCATATCTGTTGTGATGATTAAGTTAGTTTTCTCTGTTTTTACTGCTTTACTGTGTAACTTTGAAATAACTAAATTCACTTTGATAGTTAATCTTGGAAAGAAGTTATAATTGTCTTATCCAAGTAAACTAACTTCAAAAGTAATATTAATAATTGAAATTATGATTACTGGGAACTAATCAATCTTCTAAGAAGTTAGTTAAATAGTAAAACTCTTATAACAGTATAACCTTGATTAACTAGGTCGTATTTAACCTTTTGGTGAAACACTTTTGAAATAATTTTTAACCAGAAATTTTTTATAGATACTAAATTAACCCCCCTCCCTAAGTAATCTACTCTAAACAGCATTTGGTATCATAGGAGGTTTATTAAGCCTTTGTTTAACCTACCTCAATTATAATTTTAGTTTTACTTTAAAGATCTATAAATTTATATTAATTCTAAATTTCTAGCTCTTTCAAAGTATTTATGAATTATGGATAATATATTGGAAGGTGATGCAACCAACAGACCACCATTCTTTAATGTAACCAACTATACTCAATGGAAAATTAAAATGAAAATACATTTAGAGGGTATGGGTTTTGAAATTTGGTCTTCTATTATAGATGAATATAAGATTCCTACTACTAATATAATCACATGGGATGAACCTATATAAACTACCTAAAATAAAAATTGCAAAGTTATGAATTCTTTATACTGCTTCTTAAGAGAGGAAGAATTTAATAGAATTTCTTCTGGTAAAAAAGCCCATGAAATTTGGGATACCCTGTCTATTTCACATGAAGTAACATCTAGAGTAAAATAAATTAGAATTAATTCCTATAATATTAAATATGATAACTTTAAAATGAAACCTGATAAGCCTATCTCTGAAATGTATCTTAGGTTCAATGATATTTTCAACACAATTATTTCTCTAGGAAGAGAAGTCACTGCCAAGGAATGGATCATGATAATTCTCCGTTGTCTACCTGACAGATGGAGGGGAACCTATATCTCTATTATAGAATCATGCGACATCAGTAAGATACCTGTAAAAGAACTCATTGATAAACTAATGATGTATGAAGAAGAGATGAAAGTCAACAAGGAGGAAGAGGATGACCCAAAAAGGAAATTTTTTGCATTCAATACCACCACCTCTAAACACAAAGAAAAAGTGAAATTGGAAGCTTCTGTAGAAAGTTCTAGTAGTGAATTATCATCACCCGATAGTGATGAAGATATGGATCAATTAGCCATAAGATTCAAAAGATTTTTCAAGAAGAGAACTTTTTCCGAAAGCCTTACATCAAGGGAAAATATGACCAAAAAGGAAGTTGGAAGAAGGATTGGAAAAGAAGTGATAAGACTGATGAGATTTTATGCTATAAATGTAAGTGAAAAGGACATATCAAGGCTGACTATCCAAAGTTCAAGTACAAAAAGTGATATGAGGACAAGGACAAGAATTATAAAAAGGAAATTAAATCAACCTGGAGTGCTTCTGATGATAGTTCAAGTGACTCAGAAACATCACATGATGAACAGGATAACAAATCCAATATGTGTTTTATGAAAAAAAAACATCTGAGTTAAAACTGGACTCTCTTTTACATAATTCATACTATTCTGGAGATGAGAGTGACTCTAAAAATATGACCAATGAAGAAATATTTGAATACTATAACATGATTGAAGAAACATTCAATAAAATAAAAGACAAATATAAATCATTGAAGAAACATCATGCTCTAACTGTGACTGTTAAATCTGAAATCACAACAGAAAAAGACAAAAATTCTCAACTTCTCAAAGAGAACAACGAATTAAAAATGTCTAATGGGCGATTTAAGAATGACCTAGAAATGTTTACCAATGTGAAAAATACCCTTACTCAAATTCTAAGAAAAAAATTTTCCCCTGAATGCAACATTGGAATTGTTTATCAACCTGGAAAAAGAAATCTTGGTAAAAACATTTTTTTTCTAAATCTAGGACATATTGTTTTACTCCAAGTTCTGGACACAAATAAACTAATTTAATTCATGATACATTTTCTACTATTTCGAGTTTTTCTGGACCAAATAGAGTTAATTTTTCAAATACTTTACTTAATACTTATAGGAAACCTATGAGATAGATATCGGTTCATAAAGAACTTATTACTAATATTACTGGACCCAAAAAATTATGGGTACCAAAATCTGTTTTTGCTTAATAATTTTGTAGGAAAGATGCTTAAAGTGCTCCTGTAAAATTCTATGGTACTTGGACAGTGGATGTTCAAGGAACATGAGAGGAGACTACTCTTGCTTCAAGAACCTAATAAAAATAGATGGAGGAGATGTCACATTTGGTGACAATTCCAAAGGAAAGATTATTGGCCTCAGCCAAATCGGTAACTTTAAGTCAGTATTGATTTCAAAAGTACTGTTTGTTGATGGATTAAAATATAATCTTCTTAGTATCTCACAATTATGTGATGATGGATTTCATGTTAGATTTGAAAATGATTCTTGTAATGTCTTTAATTTTAAAGAACAATTAGTATTTTTTTACATTAAGAAATGAAAAATGTTTTCTTTGTTAACTTAGATTATTTAGCTTCACAAAATACTTCATTCTTGAGTATATTTCATAAAGAGTCTTGGATTTGGCATAGGAGACTAGGACACTGTAATATTCACTCCCTTATGAAGCTAACTAGAAAATTATTAGTTAAAGAATTACCCAAACATGAGTTTCCAAATGAAAAAGTGTGTAATACCTATCAAAAGGGAAAACAACACAAAATTTTCTTCAAACCAAAAAAAGAAGTTTCAACTTCTCAACCTCTTGAACCAGTTCACATGGATTTGTTTAGACCATGTAGATTTTCTATTTGAAATGGGATTAATTATGTTTATGTTCTTGTAGATGACTTTTCTAGATATACTTGGACCTTATTTATGGCTCAAAAAAGTTAATCCTGCTCTTATTTTACTAAATATGCCAAGTCTGTAGAAAATCTTAGTGGAATTAGAATTAAATACTTAATAAGTGATCATGGTCGTGAGTTTGAAAATCAAGAGTTTAAACCCTTTTTATCACAAAATGGTTATAGTCACAATTTATCTGCCCCTAGAACACCTTAACAAAATGGAGTTGTAGAGAGAATAAATAGAACCCTATAAGAGATTACTAGAACAATGCTTAATGAATTTTATTTACCTATTTATTTTTGGGATAAATCTGTCAATACCGCATTCTATATAATCAATAAATTGTTGATCCGACCTATTCTTAAGAGGAATCATTATAAGTTATGGAACAATCGAAACCCCAAGGTTAACTACTTCAAATTTTTTTGTTGCAAAGTCTATATTCTTAATAATAAGTAAAATCTTGAAAAATTTGCATCCAAAAGTGATGAAGGAATCATTTTAGGATATTCCATGTCTAGTAAAGACTGTAGAGTGTTAAATAATGGAAGAAAATGTGTGGAAGAATCTGTTCATGTCAAATTTGATGAAACAGATCCACATGAGCCTAAATCCATTCTAGAGAACCTAGAGGATGATGTATCAAATCTAAACATTAATCCAAAATCCTCAAACCATTCTGTAAAAGAATCTTTGATAACCTCTAGTTCTAGAAATTCCTTACACTCAAGTCACAATGAACCTAAACCCATTGTTGAACCTGGAATCACTATTCCCTATTTTTCTAGAGCTATTAGAACTCTTAACAACCATCCCTTAGATGTTGTCATAGGAGACCTAGATAAAGGAACTCAAACTAGAGCTTCTCTTAGAAATAAGGTTGAACATCAAGTATTCTTATTACAAATTGAACCTAAAAACATTAATGATGCTATCAATGATAAATTTTGGGTGATTTCTATGCAAAAGTAATTAATTAGTTTTAAAGGAACATAGTTTGTAAACTTTTTAAAATACCTAAAGACACATTCACCATAGGCACTAAATGGGTGTTTAGAAATAAGGTAGATGAAGCTGGTAACATAGTTATAAACAAGGCTAGATTTTTTCCACAAGGCTATAGTCAAGAAGAAATAATTGACTATGAGCAGACCTTTTTAACAATATCTATACTTGAATCCATCAGAATCTTACTTGCTTATGCTGCACATCTGAATTTCAAACTATATCAAACGGATGTTAAGAGTGCATTCTTAAATGTGTATATAGATGAGGATGTATTTGTTGAAAAACCCCTTGGCTTTACAAACCCCCATTTTTTAAATCATATTTTTAAACAATCAAAAACCTTATATGGTTTAAAATAATCTCCAAGAGCTTGGTATGATAGGTTGAGTACTTTTCTTATTTTAAAAGGTTTTACAAAAGGTAAAGATGATCCTACCCTTTTTATAAAATGAATTTCTAATGATGTTTTAGTTGTCCAAATCTATATATATGACATTATATTTTGATCTTCAAGAAATTATTTATGTATTTATTTTTCTAAAATGATGCAAAATGAATTTTAAATATGATTAATGGGTGAACTAAAATTCTTTCTCAGAATTCAAATATTTCAAAATAACGATGGTATTATTTTAACTCAATGTAAATATTCTATAGATCTTCTAAAAACTTTCAGATTGGATAGCAATAAAATTAGTGACACTCCCATGATTACCACTTGTAAGTTGGACCTTGATAAAGATGGAAAATCTGTTGATCAAACCAACTATAGAGGAATGATTAGATGTTTACTCTACTTAACTGCTAGTCGACCTGCAATTATGTTTAGTGTGTATATGTGTGCTCGTTTTCAAGAAAATTCTAAGGAATCTCATTTAAATGATGTAAAGATAATTTTCAAAAACCTCAAGAATACACTCAATCTAGGACAGTTCTATACTATAGGACAATCATTTGAATTATTTAGTTATTCTGATGCTGAATTTGGTGGTTGTAAGTCAGATAGAAAAATCACCTATGGAACACGTCACTTTTTTGAAAAGTCACTAGTATCATGGTGTAGTAAGAAACAAAATTCCGTTGCATTATCTATTGAAGAAGCTGAATACATAGCTTCTGGAAGTTTTTGTCCACAAATCTTGTGGATAAAACACACATTACTAGACTATGGATATCAATTTAGGCATGTACCTATAAATTGTGACAACACAAGTGCTATTAACATCTCAAAAAATATGGTTTCACATTCTAGGACAAGGCATATTGATGTAAGACATCACTTTTTCAGAGATCATTATCAAAAGGGTGATATAATTTTGGAATTCATTGACACTGAGTATCAGCTTAATGACGTATTTACCAAACCATTAAATTCTGAAATAATAGACTACATCATACATGAATTATTCATGATAAATAATAAGTAAATGTCTCACTTTTTTATGTCTTACTGTGGTATATCTTACTTTTTACGGTCTCACAGTTAGTATTTTTGTTTTCATTGTCTCACCGTAACACTCATTCACTGTCTCACCATAGCACTCGTTCACTATCTCACCATGAAGTTTGTTCAATATCTCACCATAAAGACCTGATATGGTCTCACCATAAAAAAATTTTATGATTTTTATTTACAAAGTAAAAATCGTATCACGTTAATTACTCATTTCACCTTTTTGTATTTCTTGCGCTTTTACTTTTGCGATGTTTGATATTTTTAAATGATAAAATAAATTAATTATCACTTGTCCTTTACTCGAGCTTTCCTATATTCACTCATTTTGTAACCCTTCTTCAAGCCTCCAACCATTCTTTCTCTTGAACCTTTGGTGAATGCCCAGGATGAAATTTCCTTTATTGTCGACTCCTAAGAAACGTAGCTCAAAGAAGAAGAAAATCACGCCCAAGCTAGAACCCAAAGGTCCCCTAAATCCAAATCTCATTAATCGAGTTATAGTTACTGAGAAAGAGATATGCCTTAAATGTCTTCAGTCAATTAATTCTCTAGTTTTTAAAGTTTTAAAAGAGAAAGGCTGGTTAGAATGGTTTTCAAAGAAAGATAGACCCATCTACCCTAAGCTTGTGGCTCAATTTTATCAGTATGTTCAGTTCTCTTTTGATTTTGAAGATGGTTATGCTGTGAGAAGCTAGATAAATGGCCAAAAATGCTCATTCTCTTCGAGGTTATAGGTTACATGCCTTATAATACCTCATGAAGGAATCTGTGAGGACTATTAGAGACGAACTCCACCTTCTTGTGAATTATTTGATGTGGAATATTATTTGAAAATCTTAACTAGAAATGGCACCAAGAGGAGATCCATTGTTGCTGAACTGGATGGAGAATCAAGTCTTTTGTGTGAGTTTATACAGAACCTGATTAGCCCCATAAAAGGTGATTTTACTTTACTAAAATATCAGGATGTGTTTTTGATTCATCTTATGAAAAATTGGTATAATATCAACCTCTGTAGGTATATCATACACCATATTGGTGAGAAGATCAAAACCACATCCAAGTCAACCAATCTGTTTTATTATCGGCTTATCTCATCCATGTTTCGTGCCAAAGGTATGGTGTGACCTAATGAAGAAATAATTAAGGATTGTGATTTATACCTTTCGAAATTCATTATCAAGAGGATGAAAATCAATTGGAATCCTTGGAAAAAGGAATGGGTGGACGAAAATGATAGAATTTAGGAAAAGTTCAATCCAATGGAACATCCCTCAAGACAAAAAAAAATATTTCTGATCCTAGTTTGGAAGCAGATGAGGTTATTGGGTATTATGAAGAAGAAGAAGAAGAGGTTGTTGGGCCTCCCTGGGAAATTGTTTTTGATAAAGAAGACTTTACTTCTGTTCCTCAAGTAGTAAGTGAAAAGAAAGTTCCTACTTCTGAAGATGTTGTTAATTTGGAAGATCAACCTGAGGTTGAAACAGAATCTATTGCCAAAGGAACTGAAAAGGATGCTATGGAAAATATTATAGAAGAAGAATTACCTATTATGTAAGAAGCTGACCTTGAAGAACTCCCAGTGGACCAATCTCTTCCTTAAGTTATTCCTTTGTCTGAGGAAAGGATGGAGATAGCTTTTCAGCTCACTAGGCAAGAAATGGGTGGGGAACCAAGATCTGAATTTATAGAATTAGATTAAGACCCCAAGCTTCTCAGTCCTGAGAAGGATGAAACTGTTGTGGGGGAGAAACCCCCAAATTTGGAATCTATTGAAGTACCAAATCCGGTTGATTCAAGCCCTGTAGACACTCGATATAAGTTCCCCAGTTTCTATGATGTTGATGAATCTCAGCAAGTCTCAGCAAAAGGCCTTGACCTTTATACTATGTTCTAATTGAAATCTGTCTCAAATACCCAACCAGAAAAACCATCCTTAGTGAGTCAAGATGATCTTAAGGATTTTGGAGCCACTCTTTTGTCTGGAGTTGAAAAACTCCTGAATAACCAACCAACTCCTGTAATGAATTTAAGTGAGAGAGATGACTTTCTATTTTTAGAGAAAGTTATTTTGGAAGATTCAACAGAAAATGCTTCATGAGATTCAGTAAGTCATGGTTGAAAACAAACTACTTAGTCATTAAGTGAATACTCTAAGAGGTATGATTGAAGACATTCATAAATAGATGCATTCGAGATCAGAGCTTACCTCTCATCCTATAGAACCTATTGTTCCTAAAACCCCACAGAATGTTGTCTCCCAGATTCAACCTAATTTAGCTTCCTTAGCTGAAAAGTTCACTAAAATAAACAAGAAGATTTTAAAAGAAATGAAAGAGCTTCTGGTTAATCTTAACAAAATCACTGAAGAGTATACCGGGTGCCTTCAAAAAGTGATAAATCAATTGAAATCTCTCACATCAGCTATCAATGATTCTAAGACATCTGGAAAATCATCTCAACATTCTTTAGACAGTGATCTAATCAGAATAGTAGTCAAAGAATAACTTCAGACTGTGCTTAGTGGTTTCAATACAGCTTCTCTATATGAAGTTATCAAGAACAGTGATAGAGTTCTTGATCTGGTCCAAATCCATTCAAAAATTTCAAATTATTCATAGAATGAAATTGACATGAAAGTGGATTTCTACTTCAACCGGATATTCTCAAAGACTGACATGAACAATCATTTTAAATACCTTATGGAAAATTTACAGATTCATCCGATTACTCAAGCTTTCAAGAATCAGGTCCAAAAGCTCACAAAGTTCACTCATCTGTTGAACAAGTTTGTGGAAAACAAGGATGACTTCGAGAAAGCTATGAATTTGGTGGAGAGATCATTTTGGATTTTATTAAGATTTTGAGTCCCTATCTTCATGTACAAAGTATAGCCATTTTTGCTCTTGTGGCTGAAGCTCTAAGACCTGGTTTTCCTACATTTACCTCTGCCCTAGCCTCCACTTCTATGTCTGTCTGTCAGGCACTGATTCAGATCAGGACTGTGATCCTTGATCAACAACTACCTCAGTCTTCTACTTCACCAACTTAGGCTCCCTCTATCTTTAAAGTTCTACCTCTACCTTCTCTCTCAACAAGGTCCATCCCTTCTTCTACTTAAAATTCTTCTCTTATGGCTTCCTCTTCTGCTGCTGC
Source organism: Viscum album (assembly GCA_963277665.1). Lineage (NCBI taxonomy): Eukaryota > Viridiplantae > Streptophyta > Magnoliopsida > Santalales > Viscaceae > Viscum > Viscum album. Next base: position 875,730,836 of record OY728163.1, read on the forward strand.
GGCTAAAGGAAAAGATAATACCAACCAGTGAATGGGGAAAGTGCTTACTCTATTTTCATGGGAATATTGTTATCTTTATTGTACTTTTTTGTAATGCCCCTCTTTTTATCTAATCCATTCTGTACTTTTGTTGTTTCTTTTATCTTCATTTTCCCTGCTACATTTTGATAATTCCAAAAGGGGGAAAAATATATGATAAATATAAATATATGGGATAAATATAAGAGAATATAACACTCAATCTATATTTATTATATGCACATTCTAACTATGTTGTTAGAACAAATATACACTCCAAATATACATGGTTTGTAATCATCAAAAATGGAGAGATTGTCGGAATACTCATGTAATAATCATGTTTTTAATGACCACAAATCTTATTTAGTATATTAACTTTGTTAACTCTATATAAACCGTCTCACATCAAATGCATAGTTGTTTAGTAAAAGCTATCCAAAGCACTTGAGTGTTATACACTCAATTTGGTTACTATGCACTATATTTTGATTCAATTTTCAATGATTTCTCTGAAAAATGATTGAGTTTAATACATTCTATAAATATCACTGCTTTAAGTATGAATACAGATATTTTCTTAAGTTTGAGACACCATGAACAAGAAGACACCATAACATCCAGACATTGTGACCATGAGACACTGTGACCATGATACACCGTGACCATGAGACACTGTGACCATGAGACACCGTGACCATAAGTCACCGTGACCATGAGACACCATGAAAAGACATTGTGATATCAAGACATCGTGAACAAGACACCGTGATATCAAGACACTGTGACCAATCTAGACACTGTGTGAAGGAGACACCATTTCCATGACATACTGTGACATTGTTTCCTAATATTTTTTTTCATCTTTCAATTTAATCTCTAACGGTCATATTTGAAGATTTTAAATGCACTAAAATAATTAATTTTTCTTTGTAGACATATCATCAGATAGTACGAGGTATGAGGTGCAGAATACATGAAACTTGTCGGCTCCAACACATGCACTCTAAGATAAAAGAATAGTGCGGCCCAAAAATAGAAGGGTGGCATGATACTAAAAAGAAGAACAAGCTAGTTGTTGTGAGAATGACAACTAATAATACACTTAGAAACTTCTTGAAGAAATAATTGCCTCATGAAACTCGACGCTACTAGAGAACACACGAAGCATACTAGAATTCCGAGAACATCTTCGCACTATCAAACATCACGAAGAACACAAGCTGGATCAGTATAACTTGAGAAACTATGTTTTCTATATGAGGACTTGAGTTATGAATCTTATTCATCTCAAGAAGTCCAGAGCTACAAAGACTAACACTCAGAGCATTTCTAAACCTATATCAATATTTCTGCTATGTTGCGTATCATTTTATTAACTTTCGAGCAGTGTATGTTTCTATATAATAACACACTCTATCTCCTGGATCAAACTAAAGGATAGAATATATCCTTACTCAAACATCTATTTATACTTTTTTATACCCATACATAAGTGTAGAAGAGGTCCCTGTGTGTCCAGGTTGTTTGTACCCACGAAGAACTGTGGAGGAGGTCCCTGTGCGACCTGGACAATCTTGTGTACTATTTTTTAACCCCGATTTAGGGTGTGGATCAAGTTTATTTATATAAACTTATTGGTGGCATGTGATCACCAAGTTTAGTGGACTAGGTCTCGACTTGAGATTAAACCACTTGTTTCATATCCGTTGTGCTGCTTAATTTAGTTTTCTCTGTTTTTACTGCTTTATTATGTAACTCAGAAATCACTAAATTCACTCTGATAGTTAATCTTGGAAAGAAGTTATAATTGACTTTTCCTAGTAAAATAACTTCAAAAGTAATATTAATAACTAACATTAATATTACTGATAACTAATAAATATTCTAAGAAGTTAGTTAAATAGTCAAAATCTTATAACAGTATAACCTTGATTAACTGGTCTATCATTAACCTTTTTGGGAAACCTTTTTGAAATAATTTTTAAGCTAAAAAAATTTTTATATACTCAATTAACCACCCCCCCCCCCATCTTGAGTAATCTACTCTGACCAATAAAATCCTAGTCTTATATCTACCATGACCAAATAGTAATACAAAAGACACCACTTTTGATACCACTTTGTAATACATCAAATACGGTGCTACTATAATCAGTGCCATGATCCATATTTCTATATGATCTCAGGCACACCAATCTATATGTCAAAGGTTCATGATTAGAAATTATAGCCTATAGAGGTATAATGGAGAGACTATATCCTCTTATCAGTGTAAAAACCTATGAAAATTATATCAACAAACTTGTTTATAGATCCTTATATTTTAATATAATTATTAATGATTATTATATGTCATGCACTTTAATGTATTGATGAAAATCATAATGAAATATATTCACGAAGAGGTAGGATATGTTGGTTGTGTCACTGGTAATATTTCATAAATTAATAATGAGATAAAGTATTTATCCATTATTTTCATTAATAGAGTTTAATATCTTAGTCCCATTGATGAAAATGATATAGACTAAATAAATCCATATATATGGTGTTCTATATGAATGTTATATTTCCTATAATTCAAAGAAAGATACATTAAGAACATAGGTTGATGGAACCAACATGTAACCTTTTTTATTAGATATATCATGATAAAAGGATTATATTAAACAATATGTGTCTGTATGATGTATTATTTCATTGCATCATTAAATTATATCTCTATGGGTTCCTTGGCATATTTCTAGACACTAACCTTGGACTTTTAGTTACTTCTCCTGATGCCAATGATAAAGAGGACCAGAGGAACACACACTAAGTTTATCCAAAATCTCAGTTAAATAGTATATTATTTTTTATTATTTAATAATTTGGATAAATATTATTCACTTGAGTGATTTAATAGTTATTCATGTTTTTTTGATCACATATATTCTATCACCAGTCATTCGAGGTACATTATGTGAGAAGAATATTTAATAAATATTTATTTCCTATTTAGTTAATATAATATTTATTTATTTATTACAGAATAATGAAGATATATTAATTTATTAAATAAATAGTCATTATGCAAGGCCTAATTAATACTTTGGAGGAATTTAGTACAAAGTATAATGGTCTAGTGAAAAATAATATAATTTGAATATTATTTTAATAAAAAATAGTTAATTTAATTCATGAGTTTAGAATATGTTACGAAATAAAAATAATAAAAATATTTTTATTATTTTTATTATAGACATGGGGTTTCATAGGGGTTATAGAAATAATAATGGTGCATGTGAAATTATTATTTTCTAACCATAGCAGTATATAAACCCAATTATATTTTTTTCTATAGATCCAATTCATTTTTTGTTGTTCATAACAATATCTAGAGAGAATCCTCTCAAGCCATAGAGAGATCCATATCCCAGAATACTCTCAAGAATAAAGAGAAATCTTCATCCACCTTCCATTATCGAGTTTAGAGATATGTCAAGGATAATCCTTTGGAAGTGATACTCGGGGTCATCAGAGTTGAATGACGCAAGCGTTGTGATCTTCCATGATAGCACCAAAAGAATCCTATGGTGATGTTTGTAGGTTAAAGGAACACGTTTGGATCAATGATGGAGGGAATCTATTCTTTATTCATAAAACACAATTATTGTATGATATAGATAAGTGTTCAAATCCATTAATGGAGATTGAATTTCTCACAAGGTAATTCATTAATTTTTTAAACTACTTAGAAATAATATGTGATGATCCTATGATTTGGTTCTAGAGTTTATCTATTTTATATACTCTTTGATTAAATTTATATGATCACAGAGTTCATCAGTGTGTAAATCTTTAATTATTCATGGATCATGAGAAAAATCAAAGTTGGGTATGACCCATTAATAACTTTTTCTACACCCAAATCCTTTAAGTGTAATCAGAGCGAGGTTCCATAATTATTTATAATATCAGAGATTAATTTACATATTTCTAATTAGTTTTCAATTCCAATGGAATTTTTATTTAATATGGATTGTGATATATTCTTTATTCCTCCTCATTTTTCATATGTAAAATAAAATAAATTAATTTTATGAACTAAATAAATTCAATGATTTCATTCATAGGTGCCAAGGAGACTTTATAGACAATAAAAGGGTACAATCCATGTAACATTGAGGTACACTTTGTGTACTAGTGTTTAACTAACTGTGAATTAATTCATAATTAATTCAAGTAATGTGAAATTATTACACACTGTGAATTTAATTATGAATTTTGTGTTGAACGGGCCCTCCTGGAACATGGTTTGCTGATATACACATCGTGAAATGTTTATACATGGTGTGTAGTCCTTTCGTGACCAACAGGTTGTGTATCAAATTACATGTCCTACATTATTGGGGGTTACGTAACTCAGATACCACGCATTGTGTATTCCATGTACATATTATGTACTCCAATTCTTCAGCAGCACAATTACACGAAGAATCCATATGAGTGTTTTACAGATAGATGGTTAGAATAATACATGTCATGTAAAATTCAATATAAACACCATGTACTTTTACCAAATTAAACATAATTAAAAATTAATTTATTATAAAATTCAAACCATATCAACATGAGTTCTATGTGGTCATTAAGATGATAGTACACACCATGAAAATGGATTTATAGATAAAAAACTCTAATTATGTGTAATATTTGGATCTACATATCATGAATATGTCATATTAGATTTATTACTCTATGAACATTGAAGAATAACACACTGGGTAAGTACAATTCATTCAATATAGTCATTAATTTGATAGTACACTATGTGAAATTATGTGCCATGTCATGTAAGCCACATGTTTTAATAGTAAATAGTATATGAGTATAATACATATTGGGTAGTTCAAATGGGTACTCATCATGTTTTTCCTAAGGTTCATTTTTGTATGTAGTTAATTTTAAATAAATTTATATAATTTGTTTAAAATTATTATAGATGGGAATATCAAGAAAATTCAGATGAAAATTTAGATAAAATAACTAATTAATTAAATATGATAATTAATTAATTCAAGCACAATTTATCTTAAATATCAATTATTAGGACTGATAGATAATTTTATTAAATTTGTAATTGGTTGCATGCATTTGGAAGATCATAAACCTTTAACCAACCTTTTTTGTGATTTTTTTAAATTAGTTATTAAGTTAAATTATTGGCATGCATGTCATATCTCCTCTAATTATGTAAGGGCCTACATGATCATGGTTTCCATTATGTAAGCACCTTAACCAACACTTTGGTTACCCTCAACGATGTGTGATTAAAAGAATACGTAATGGATGGGTATCCCATGTTAGTGGAGGAAATTTAAGTTTTATGATGAGGTGAAAAAAATCCAAGATAGATACATAGGTGGATAGGTGGAAAGCTGCATCATGAACCATAAATGGTTCAAGGTTTTTTTCCTCCAGGTAGATGGTTATTTTATCATCTGATAGATTAACTAAACATTAGTAAAGCATCAGTATCATACCAATTTATTATTTTATTTTTTTAAGTTGTATGATTATTTCATTATGGTTGTTTTTTCCTGGTCATATTAATGAATTAACAAGCATTCAATATAGAAATAAAATAATTTTTTTATGCATAAACATTATCTAATACATGGTAAATCGCTTAATTAAGTCCAATTAATTTTAACAAGAATTTAATAAGGATAATAACTAGAAAATTTTACAAAATGATAAAATACTTCAATTATATATATTAAGTTAGTATAGTCTTCCACTACATCACTTAAAATCAAACCATAGTTAAAAGTGCATAACCAGTCAAATTTAGGGTGAATTTAATTATTAGAAAATTATACCATGAAATTTTTGGTTTAATTAACTTAGTTCACATCAAGGGTTGACTTCCAAATCAGTAATTTCTATAACTTAGAGGAAAAGGTTGAGGAAATCCAATTTAGTGATTTTAGGACTAGGGAGTCCAGTCAACAAATCAAGGAACTATGAGTTAATGAAATTGGAATTTAGAATGCCTAACTAAAACCCTTCAAATTACTTGATCGGACAAACGTGGGATGATGATAAGGGGAATATAGATCCCTTCCACTATAATTTACAATAACCAAGATATTTTAAATCCAATGGTGAGGTATATTGGGTTTTTATAAAATAGTGGGAGATTAATAAATATAATATTTATTTATTTGTATAAATTTTTTTGATAAAATACTTAAAATGTGCTCATATTATTTGTAGAAACAAAAACAAAAAATAATTCAAACATATCACTATGATTCATACTTGAGAAGGATAACCTTTTCACTGAAACAGATTTCCAAGAATTGAAAAGGCGCTTATGCATTATCCTACAACAAGAATGAAAATTGTATGTGCTGGAAGAACCTATTAAAGATGTGTTTGATAATGAGGATAGTGAGGAAGAGTTTTCTCTCTATAATATAATTTTGAATGATTCTATATATTTTTAGTGTTTCCTGTTATCACCCATGAACAATGAGATTTTGAAACAATATGAGGACATGGATGCACATATCATGATGTATCAAATTTAGGATCTCTATCAAGATAAGGAGAGATAATAGAGATATAAGATCTCTATTATCTGTTGAAAACTAATCTTGGAGAGTCATTTCCATTTGGGCATCATATAGTTAATCTTATTGGATACATTGAATTCTTATACATCCTAGGGATTAAATTCCGAGATGATTTTTGCACAGATCTCATGATTTACTCACTACCCACTGAATTCTCTAGTTTTATTGTTAATTATAATATGATAAATAATGAGAAGATACTTTCATAACATCTTATATTGAATAGACAAGTGGATAATAACATGGTGTGTGACAAACCCACAATCCTAGTGATGAATAATAAAATTAAGAACAAGGAAAAAGTTCCCAAGAAGCATAACAAGTTTAAAGGTCCTGATCACTACCCTTACAAGAACAAGAAGATCTATAGGTAAGGAGGTAAAATGAGGGCATATATTTTACATGTGGGAATTAAGTTCACTATAAGAGTGACTACACCATAATAAAGAGGAATATAATGTTATGTTCACTATCAAGTGTAATATTTTAATATCTACATATTAGGTATTAGTTATAGCTTGTGGTGCTCAAATTTTATCAAAATAAAGGAACCAAGTTGGTTTTGAAAGATTTATAGAGGATAGGTGGATTTATGAGCTACAAATGGTGTGATATTGGCTTCTCTAGCCATTATTGACTACCAAATTTCATAGCCAACATGAAATATATTGGTTTTAAGAGATTATTATTATGTACCAACTATTAACAATAACATAATTTTTGTATCTTGCATATATAAAAATGGTTTTATTTACAAATTTGGAAATAAAAGTTGTTATGGTATGGAACATTTAAATAATTGTCTTTATGTATTAAATTATGAAAACAATGTATTGAAAATAAATAATGAATCATGTTCGTGTGACTCATATAACACCAAACTATGTAATCACTTTCTTGGTCTTGTAATTGATAAGCATTTGAAAAACCACTATCAAGATGTTTATTTAGACTCTTTGGTGCTAAATTCACTTGAAATGTGTCATGCTTGTATGTAAGGAAAAATGACCAAACCGCCATTATGTGGAAATGTTTAAAGGTATATATAGATTTTAGGATTGGTACACACTAATTTTTTTGGACCATTTCAAGTAGAATATATTGGTGGGTATTCTTACTTTATAATTTTTACTAATGAAATGAGTTTATATGGTTATTTTTACATAATGAGGTATAAGTATGGTTCCTTTTAGAAATTAAAAGAATTCAAGAATGATGTATTGAATAAACATGGAAATAATATAAAGATGTTGAGATCAGATCAAGGTGATGGATATCTTAACCAAGAGTTTATTGAATTTCTATGAGAGTTTTCGATTCTATCCCAACTAACTCCACCTTGCACACTATAGAGGAATAGTGTTATTGAAAAGGATGAACTTTACCTTGTTAGACATAGAAAATTTAATGATGATTCAGGAATCTCTTTCATTATCCTTTTATGAATATACAATGAAAACTAAAACATACACACTAAAATGAGTACTAAAAAATTAAAAAATTGGAATTACCTTTAATTTATAGAGTGGAAAGAAACTTATTTTGTCACATACAAGTGTATATGGTTGTGAGGATTTTTAAGGCCTTTTTAAGAAACAAACTAGAACCTCACGGAAAAAAGTTTATCATTATATAGTATCCTAAGGATTCAAATGGATACTACCTATATAACCACTAAGATAAGAAAGTAATTATCTCCATACAATATATCTTTCTTTGGAGGGAGAACATCCTAAAAAGGATAGTGGCAAAAATATTTACATTGATAAAGTTATTGTTAAGGATCCACAGAATTTTGTATATGAATAGATACCACATATCCCCATGGAAGAAGTAGTTCTTGAAATATATGTACTGTGTAAAAGTACTAGGGAGATAATAGAACTAGAGATATATGGTTTTCTAGTGAAAAAATATGGCAAATCATTTTTGGTTTAAAATGATGAACCTCTATCCTATTAATAGGTAATAGAGAGACCATAAGTAGAGATATGGGAAGAATCTATAAATTCTGAAGTGGATTCCAGGTATCAGAACCAATTTTGGGTTCTTGTCGATGTGCCAGTATATGTAAAGCCCGTAGGGTGAAAATGGGTATTAGAATAAAAACTAGATATATAAGTTAAATTGAATACTTATAAAGAAAATCTAAAGGATAAAGGGTTCAAGGAATTGACTATGATGAAACCATTTTAAGAGATTCCATATTTAAATCTATCAAAATTATACTTTCTATAACAAATTACCATGACTATGAAATTTGGAAAATGGTGTCAAAACATATTTCCTTAATAGGAACCTTTAAAAAAATTCTATATGACATATCCGAAAGGTTTTGTAAATCTAGGTGGTGCTGAAAGGATATTCAAGTAATAGAGATCCATTTATGGATTGACATAAGCATTTGGGTCAGGGAATATTCAATTCAATGAAGCTATAAAATAAATTGGTTTCATTAAGAATGAATGTGAGATGTGTGTTTACAAGAGGTTTAGTGGAAATGTGGTATTTATCTTAGTAGTATATATTAAATACATATTACTTATTTTAAACAACATACTAGTCTCACAGTCTATTATGCACTAGTTAAACAATTGTTTCTCCTTGAATTACTTATTTGAATCACCCTATATTCTAGGGATCAAGATCATTCATGATAGATCTGAGAGGCTTATTAGACTAAGTAAAAGTACATAAATAGACTAGATACAAAATAGATTTTGTATGGAACAATCTAATAGGGGATTGGATCTAGTGTAGCATGGTATATATCTTTCTATGAAAATGTTTACTCAGACACAACAAGAGAAAGAGAGAATCAGTAAGATCCCATATTCTTTAGTGATATGATCAATCATGTATTCTATGTTATGTAATATACTTGATATTTCATGTTCATTGATAATGGTAGTCAGATATCAAGAAGATCTATAAGAATAGTATTGGACAACTATTAAGGTTATCCACCAGTATTTGAGAAGAAATAAGGATATATTCTCGGTGTATAGATGATATTAACAGATATTCATCAAGGGTAATACTAATTCTAGTTTTCAAATATATTATAATGATCTGAAGTTGTATTTATGATATTTTCTCTATCTCAATGGAGGAACTGTGAGCTGGAACAGGTCAATGTATTTAGTTTTTTTTGATTCTACAGTAGATTTTGAGTATATGGTGGATTATGATACGCCCAAGGAATATGCTTGGATATGAAAATTTGTTCTAGATCTTGATTTGATACCTATTATTAAGGACCCTATCAAATTTTATTTTCATAAAACTACATTTGTGGCTCTTGAAAAAGAGATAAGTTCAGACCAATAGACAAATAAAATACTCCGAAGGTATCGCCTATTAAGGTATTTTTCTTAGAGGAGTGAAGTTGTTGTAAGTAGAGTTCCCATAAAATAAAATGCATTGGACTACTTGAATAAAGTCTTATCTTATCAGATGAATGAGTATCATGTGAGATCTATAGAAATTAATGTTTTAAGTAGTTGGATATAGTGTAAGTGTGAGTCTGTTAGATTTGGGGCCCTAGGACCAACTTCTGTGAACTTTATGATAAATTGTATTCATTAATTTTAATATTAATAAACTCATTTTAACATCATAATTTTTCTTATATATAACATAGTATGTGATAATGTCCTAATAATAGTTGTTGCACTGAAAGGTCCTTGTAGTTCCCCGTTATGATGAGAACCCAGAAGTCCCATGATTATATTCTCAAATATATGTTCTATATCTAGATAAAATAGTTTGAGGAACATAGATGATACAGGATATGAAGGATGGAGTCTCATAGTACTTTGAGTCACATTCTCATGGTGTATTCCCTTGGTAATATCCAGTGTAGGATATTATGAGATCGAGTCCCACCAATAACAAATAAAAATTTATATGTTTCATTGTATGTTCCTATATGAAGATGTGTGTATTAATCTATATACTATAATATTATCATTAATTTGTATTATAAGTCACACAAATTTATGTATTGAATAAAAAAGTGATGACAAATGTTCACGGTGAGGTAGGATACGTTGTGTGCATCACGAGTTATATTTCATTAATGAATAATGTGAGAAAGGATATATCCCTTCACTTATTTAATGAATGTTGATATCTTAGGCCATTTTATTGAAATGATATAGCCTAAATAAATCCATGTCCATGGTTTTCTATAGGCAAGTTAGATTTCTTAAATGTCAATGAATGAGACATTAAGCACATAGGTTATGTCACCAACATGCAACCTTCTTGATAATAGATATCATGATAAAAGGATTTTATTACATAGTAAGAATCCATATGAGTTATTGTGTCATTGTGAAATTAAATTCTTTCTCTATAGGTTCCTCGGTGTATTTTTAGATGATAACATTTGAATTTAGGCTGCTCTCCATAATTCCACTAAGAAAGTGGCCTACAGGATCACACACTAAGTGTATTTGGAATTTAAACTAAATAATATATTATTATTTGTTATTTAAAATTTTGAAAAAATATTAGTCATGCATGTTGTTTAATTATTATGCATGTTTTCTTGATTTCATATATTCTATCACCAGTTAGTTGAGAGAATATTATGTGAGCAGAAAATTTAAAAAATATTTATTTGTTATTTAGTGAATATAATTTTTATTTATTTATTAGAGAATAATGTAATGAGATTTAATTATTAAATAAATAGTAATTATTCAAGGGCAGATAAATATTATATTGGAATAAAGGAGAAATTTTAATGGTTTGGTGAGAAATAATATTTATTGTATATTATTTGATTAAATAGTATTTAATTTAATTTTTCAGTAAAGTGAATGTCAAGAAATAATATTTTTATTTTTATTTTTATAAACATGGGGTTCCATAGGGATTATGAAAATAATAAGGCTGAAGGTGAAATTATTATTTTATAACCCTAGTGGTATATAAACCCAATTATATTATTTTTCTATAGAGCCAATTCATTTTTTGTTTCACGCAACAACATCTGGGGAGAAACTACTCAAGGCCTATATAGATCTTTCTCCTAGAATTCTATCAAGAATGGAGAGTGATATTCCTCCACCTTCCACTCTCAGGTCTATAGAGAGTTCAAGGATAATCCTTTGGAATTAATTCATCAGTAAATCAAATGGAAAACAACACAAGTGTTAGGATCTTATATGCTGGCACCTAAAGATTACTATGGCGACGTTTGTAGGTTCGTAGCACACGTGTGGATCACCATTAGAGGGAATCCATTACTGATTCCTACAATTCAATGATGTTAATTTTTAGATATGTTTTTAGATCCATAAATGAGGAAACAATTTAATGCAAGGAAATTCTCTAATTGTTTAAAATAATTATAAATAATATTTTATGATCGTGTTCTTTGGTTCCAGCGTTTAACAATTGTTTACATTCTTTATTTAAATTTTTTTGATCACAATTTTTGTTGTCGTGTAAATATTAGATTAATCATGGATCAAGAAAAAATATGAGTTGGTAATTACCCATTTGACGCTTTCATAGCACTTGGAGCCTTCACCTATATGGTTATGGCTCACAATTAAACTAACCATGTGCCAACCATGCAACTTAAAGAATTTGGATCATTTTCCACAATTTCACATCTAGAACCCCTCACACACCCTTGAGACCTATCATACTCCCCAAAAAAACTCCATTAACCACTTAAAAGGGAGTTTAACCAAAATATAAATAGAGGCATAACTCATCTCAGGGTCAGGATCTTACAATATTCATGATATTTTGATCACAAATATTCAATCACCAGTAATTAATGATAATATATATGTGATTTAAATATTTAATAAACATTTATTCACCAAGTAATTTTTTATTTAATTACATGAATATATAATTTATTTATTTTGATTTATTCACAAGGAAACAGAATATTTAATTATTTATTTAGGTGAATATTTAAAATATATATATTCACTAATTCAATGAAGATAATATTTATATATTTATTAGTGAATAATATAGTGATATTTATTTAATTAAGAAAATAGTAATTATTCCAAATTGATATATATTAAGGTGGGTTGATAGAATTATTTTGATGTTCCAATGAGAAATATCATATGAAATATTATTTCAATGAATATTAATTTATTTATTCAAGAAAATAATATTTATTTTATCCATGATTTTAGTGCATTTCAAATAAATAACAATATTATTATTATTTAGACATGGGGTTTGTGATATAATAAGAAAATAATAAAGGCCTTTTTGTAATAATTATTTTCTAACTATAGCATAATTTAAAATCGATTATGAAATTTTCATAATTATGAGAGACACATTTTTCATTGTGCACAACAAGTTCTAGAGATGATTATCTGAGGCATTACCAAACTCTCCTCTAGAATTATCTAAAGATCAAATAACAACTCTCCTCCTCCAATATAGGGAGTTCTTATTACCTTGAAGGATTTGATTGTGATCAATAGTGATCACCGTAAGCATGAGATTCATCACCACTAGCAACCAGAAGACTCAACGATGGTGATTAGAGGTTTTTGAAACACATGTGGATCATTGATAGATGGAATTTATCCTGGATTCCTTTGACAAAATATTGCAATATAATAAAAGTCCTTCATTCAATCATCGATACAAAATAAACAATTGAATAAAATGTAGTTCTTAATTAAATAAATTAAACATAAATTATGTGTAAAAAATCCCCTCTTCTTGGTTCTAGGTACTTTTACACTAATCATTATTTTAATTCCAATGTTCATGTTGATTCTTCCACATAAACATCTCAGGTTTATTGTTGATTATAAAAAAACTGAGTTTTCCATGCCTAATAGACACTTCTGTAATGCCCAAAACCTTCAAATAATAAAAATACATAAATAATACCATAAAATTAAAACTAAAAAAATCAAATATCATTAATATAAATGATAAATAAAATTATAAATAATAAAATGTAATAATATAATTAATATAATTAAAAATTATTAAGACAAATAAGAATTAATAATATAATTATTTGTTAATAATATTAATAGTAATCGATATTATAGTTACTAATTAATTATATTTTTGATATAATAAATTTGATAAATAATAAATAATAATTTAATACCTAATTTCTAATTAGCAATTAATGATTAATAATTAATAATATAATTATGTATATAAATAATAATTAATAATATAAATAATATTAACTATTGATATAATTAGTAATGAATAACAGTTATTAATAATAACTAATAATATTGTTAATATAAGTAATAAGATAAATAATTAAAAATATAATTAATGGTTAATAATTAAAAATTTATTAATATAATTAAAAAGATAATTAATAATTAATAATATAATCAAAAATGTAAATAATAATTAATAATATGATTAATAAGGTAATTAAAAATTAATAACCTAATTAATAATATAATTAATAACAAATAGTTAATAATTAATAATAAACAAATAAGAATATAATTAACAATTAATAATTCAAAATATTATTAATATAATTAATAAGATAATTAGTAAAGGGGTGGGATGAGGGTCGATGGGAGCTCCAAGGAAAAATTTTCCTTTGGGGTGAATTTTTTATATAATTAAATGAGGTTAGGGTTTTAATATTTTGGGACTCGGATTATAAAGCACCATCATTGTATTTTAATACGCTAGAGGGAAGAGTAAACTAGATGGTTGATACTGATAATTCTAAGTCATTTTCATTTGCTGAGGTTGTATCTGATTCATAGGCGAGTGGTTCTAGCCATTCACCCTATGTCACTTTTGTTATAGGGAATGCATGTCAGCCTTCATCTTATTTGAGATGGGGAGATAGGTGTGAAAACAAGGAAGATGATGACCATGATAGTGGAACTGGAGGAGATCTTGCTGAATTTATTGAAGATCAATACCTCTCTTGTGGTAAAGTGGCCTATTGTACAAAAGGCTCTCCTTTGCAGCATAAGTAGGGAGACATGTATTTGGAAAAGGTGACCAAAAAATTGAAAGAATCTGTAGGGAAGTTGTTTACTAGAAGTTCATTGATTATGGAGGATCTGACCTTGTTAGTGCCCTATGTTGGGAAGGCGCCTAGAGGAGATGATGACCCATTTCATGGATCTGATGCAGGTGATGATTTTTTGGAGAAAGAATAGACTTATGATGTACTTCTGGTTTCTGTGGACACTATTAGGCATGCCTGTGATGTCCCTACACACATGGTTGATATCCAAACTCCCTCTTTAGTCGGCTTATCCCTTGTTTTCAAGGGACTGAATTCGGTTGAGGCTCACTCAAAGATGATGACGGATGGATTAGCTCTTGGAGATTAGAATGGTGATCCATATTTACATGTGTCTTCTGATGGGATAGAACCTGAGGAGGGTAGAGTTTCCCTATCTAGTTATGGAATTGGTGTTAATGTTGCGAAGCCAGATGGTGTGGACATGAGGTGGATTAAAGGTGACCCTGATTTCATTAATATTATTGATGTTATTAGCATACATGATTTTGTAACTTTCTATACGGAATGTATCAAGATGAGTTGGCGTGTTTCTTTTAATATAGAGGTGGTTGAGTGTGCTAGAAAGTTATCCTCTCATTTTGAGGAGCTCTCTAAATAGGGTCCAAAAGGGGCTGCTCAATCAGATATAGTTGTAAGTATTTATGTTGTGAATCCCTCTTTAGATGATGTCAAGGAGTCTTCACATGAGCCAGATTCAACTCTTGATAAGGCATGTACCTTAATCGTTGTTGACAAGGTTCTTGATGCCAAAACATAGCCCACTTTGGAATGTGAAAATGAACTAGTGAAAAAAAAAGGCTAAGGAGGATACTTTTAAGTGCTTCGGTGATTGAGGGGATCCACGGGTCACTCCAAAATGGGAGAGAGGGTGTCATCCTCAAGGTCATGGGAATGCACGAAATAAGGGAAATCGACATTGAACGAACAATTTTCTTTTTTTTCTCTTGTGGGAATGATCTCTCTGATTTTCATTCTTGTTTGGTGGTGTTTGTAATGTGCACTTTGTGTCACAACGCTTTGCCTTTTCCATTTCATCTTTTTTAATAAATTTTTGGGGCCATGGGTTTTTTACACAGTGGCCTGCACCAACTGGGTATATGCTTAAAAATATTTTACATTTATTTATGAATAAATATATTTTTATAACTATATAAATATAGATTTATAAATATATATTTATAAATATATAATTATAAATATATTTATAAATATAATTATATATAATTTCATATATTAAAGAAAAATATTTATATATTTATATATTAATATATATAAATAAATTAAAATTAAAATTATTTGGTGTCTAAATGTATATTAAAATATATAATTATAAATATATTTTAAATGTATACATAAATATATTTTAAATGTATATATAAATATATTTTTATAATTATATAATTATAAATATATATTTTATATAATTATAAATATATATTTATAGTGATAGATTTATAATTATATAATTCTAAATATATTTATAATTATATAATTCAAAATATTTTTAGAATTATATAACTATAAATATATCATTTATTTATATATATTTATATAAATAAATTATAATTATAAATAAATAAAATTATATAATTATATTTTAAATTTATTTATAAATAAATATTTATAACTATATAAATATATAAATATATTTATAATTATATAATTTTTTAAATTTACTTATAAATAAATTTTAAAAATATACATATTTACATATACAAATGTATTTTAATTTATCTAATTAATATAATTAAAAATTCATAATATAATTAGTATTTAATAATATAATTACTATAATTGAAACATTTAAATAAATAACTACATGTATATAACTATAAATAAATATAAATTTAATAAATAAATAATAAATAATAAATAATAAATAAATAAATAAATAATAAATGATTAAAAATAAATAAAAATTAAAAAATAATTAAAAAATAATTAAATTAAAAAAATTAAATAATTAATGTGTTCATAAAAAGAAAATAATAAATAAATAAGTAAATAATTATTAATTATTAGATAAATAAAAAATAATTAATTAATTAATAATTTAATTATTTGTAAATTAATTAAGTAATTGATCACTAATTAATTAATTTATGTATTAAATAAATAAATAAATAAATCCTAAAACATGAAGAACCTCTGAAAACCCTCAAAACATTGAAATGACCAGAAAATCTAATCTGAGACTCCTTTTTTAGTGCCACAACAAGTCAAATCGAATATCATGAAACAAACTTCAATATGATATGTGGTATAGGACTAACAGACACTTGGATCAAATGTTATAACCATTTCAATCTTAAGAAATCAGTATCGACAACTAAAACCTCTATTTCGGAGGCCTTCTGGGCCTTTCTGTTAGAATAAAAAGGTGTATAATGATCAAAGAGATGGTACCAAACCTAAACGACATAGATCTTGCAACAGGATTTTATTTGATATGTGGTAGAGCCCAAACGAACACCAAGATTAAAAGTTATGGTCATTTGAAGTTTGATTTTGATTTTCAACCTTTTTGGAATTTGAATATATATCTTTCTTTTGATTATCACATGATTTGAATCTCACTTGGTTTTATCTCATTTCATATGCTTCGATTTTACTAGTTGTGGAGCTGAAATGGACTCATGAATCAGAAGTTATGGTCGTTTGATGTCGAATTCTGATTTTAAGGTTTTTATGGATTTTTTTCAAGTTTCACATTATTATTGACTAATAATTATAAATATTTATTAATTAACACATTATAATTTATTTAAATTACAAATAATAAACAATATTTGACTGTAAATAATAATAATTAATAAATAAATAATTTTTTAGTTTTTTTCTTCAATTTTGTTGTGGTTTTGAAAAAAACAACCGCTCAAAATAATTTTAAATTTTTTTGGAAATTTTTATAAAACAATTATAAAAAAATATTTTAAAAACATTTAGTGGCAGTTTTAAAAAACACTTCTAAAAACCGCTACTAATTATTTGATCGAAAAACATTTAGCGGCGGTTTTGAAAACCACCGCAAAAAAACCACCGATAAAACATTTTTTTACTATAGTGAGATTAGATGAGTCAACCACAATCAACTCTATGATATATATATATATATATATGAAATCCAGAAACCATCCCATAATGCATGTGTAAATAAAAATGATACAGATAAAATTATCCAAAGTAAATATCCAAAATAAAAACTAAATCAGCAACATTGTAATCATCCAAAGGTCGGAGCTAGTAATGTCCATCACGGTCCACAAATTCCTCATGGAAACTTGAAAATAGTTTTATATATATATTGTGATCTTACATGTATACTCATTTGGAAAACCAAAGACTCTCATGCACATGTTAAAACATAATACTAATTCACCTGTGAGAAAATAGCCAAACCAAACCGCACCTATACAGGTATACTAACCAATACTCCAACCACACTAAAGCTCTCCCATCAAATAATACATCCAAGTATGATAATATAATATCAATCACATTGATTAAGGGTACCTCACACTGCTTTACCACTAATTTTTTTCTCTCACACCCCAACTCCATACGTCATGGAGCTCCCACATCTTTTGAATAACTTCACATCGCATCAAATCCCACCCACATACACTTATTCCATCACATCACAGCTCATAACTAGTGTAGTAAGGTATTTTAATCATTAAGGAAATCAACCTCATTTCCTCCTACTACCATGCATGACCCCCATCATAATCCATCTCATCACACCTTTCTTGAAGACACTTGGTCCATCACAACTCCTCACATCACATGTAGACAACAACATTTTTGACTTATGTCCATCATAGCCTCTTCATATCACCAATACCTAGAAGAGGGAGAAGGGAAGAGTAGGTAGCAATCCATCCATCCTCCCATTAGGATGTTGGGAACCCCCCTCCCCCAATATACATATATATATGGTTTTGGCACATAGTTCTCAACATGGGTGGGGCATATAAAGAAATCATAAAGAAATACATGTATATATATATCCACTCACAAGCCCAACATATGGATTTCCAACCAAACACTAACCAACTCACAACATCATCACTTTTGTTTCTACCTCTAACTGCATAACATCACATGATCCACAAGCCACATTTCACGTTATAACCAATTTTCATTATCCATCCCATCTGTTTCATTATTAAGAATCAGCCACATTTAACCACACATCCCACCATTTATTTGTTCATTAACCATTTCAATACCATTATCCAAACCAAACCCCATCCATTTCAATCATTATTAAATAATTATTCCACCACTACTCATTCTTTTATAATAAATAAACCACACATCACAAGTATTGTTTCATCTCTATTCATTTGATTATGTGTAGAATCACTATTCATTTGATTATGTCATAATTTCCACTCCCCATTATGTGAATATACTTTTGATACACATAATCACTCCATTGATAAATTCTCAAGTCATCGATATGAACTTGATAAGAGTATTTTTAACTCAATCTCCATTTGTTGAGTTAAATATCCAATTAATTGGTGTTGTTTTTACAAGAATATGTGTGAATGTCCTATAATTTATTTAAAATAAATATCCAATAATGTTGAGTTTATTTATATTTGTCACATATAATTATGTTGTTGATTTATCCTTAACCTAAGGATACGGTCTTTATAAGATATTTCATCTCAATTTACATTCCATTGAGACTTCTTTGTTGTTTACACCAAATCACTTTTACATGGTGTATATAATGTACTTTGACATAGTATATCATGAATCCCTTTATTCTCATGATATTAAAAAGTTTTTATTACCTCAATTATTTGTATTCAATTGTCTCTCTTTTGGTTAGGAACTCTATTTAAAATCTCATTTTAAAATGTTTTAAAGATGTGTTATTCTAAATCGTTCTCATTAATGTCCATTTTTTAAAAATGGTTTTAAGGATTTATTTATATGGAAATTAATGTTTTATAATTAAAATTACTTTTAAAAGTTTCAAAGTGGTATGGGACACTTTGATTCAAAAATCTATTTTAAATAGCTTCTTGATAAATAGTGAGACTCTTAAATGTTTTAAATAAAAAGGGGTATATTTCTCTTAAATAGTTTTGATGATTATTTTAATCTATTTCAATATCATTCATTATTATCTATTTAGGTTGATCTATTATAATACAATCTTCTATATTGTATTGAATGAGTTATGTTTGACTGTTGATGTGCTATTTTTATACCATTCATGGTTTGTGGTTAAAATATTGATATTTTGTATGCTAGTTTTAATATGAATGTTTAGATTATGCTTAAACCTGTTCATATGAGGAATGCATTGGACTTAGTAAGCGATGGGTGGAGCCCACTATAGCTCCTCGATGCATCGGTAGGTCTAACGAGACAAACTAGTGTCTTGGCACAAGGCCTTGATAAAATCTTATTTGTAGTCTTGGCACAAGGCCTTGACTATGTGGTTATGATAGTCTGACATTATGCATTCCATCATTATGAAAGTTGTTATTGATATTGCATGTGATTATTCGACTAGTATAATATCCATGTGAATAAGTAAATGGAATTATTTAATTTTATTTTTTCCATATTATGCTGAAGTTCATGTTTAAAAGTCTTTTGTTTTATTTATACATTGCCTTAAATGATTATTCTTATTTATGAAAATTTACGCTATATTGTTATCCTTACTGAGTATCTCAGCTGACCCCTTTCTATATTTTATTTTTCCCAGGATGTGAAGAATTATTTTAGACTGACCTGCAAGGATAGTCTGAAGGGATATGTGTGTGGACTATGGAGACTATATTGTTGTATTTTTTCACTTTATGATGTAATGTAAGACTTATGAATGTATCTAGTGTTTCCAAGGCCACTAAACTAATCGTTCTTTCGAGAATTTATCTTTTGTGATCATTCCAATGTTGTGTAATAATGCACCGAATCTGGGGTAACTGGGGTCAGGGCATTACAGTTGGTATCAGAGGAAGTTTAGTACAAATCATGGAAGTTAGATTTAGATAAACTCTGATTAGTGCACATAGACCTAATATGGACTTTGATTATTAGTGTAGAATAACTTCCTAGAATTTTGGTATTGTAGAGATTTTGTGAGTTTTCAGAGCAATACATCCCTGTCTATATACGAGCAGGTAGAGGCGGCTCTGGCACGGATGTACATAGGGGTAAGACCCGAAAACACCGCTTTGAGCTAGATGCAAACAGGAACTATTGCAGGACAATGGGTCTTTCTGTGCTCTTGGTTACGACACTCCCTGGTGATATAATTAGGATAATTTACATTTTCTTTACAAACCGATTTTATGTATATTAATATAAGATGAGAATAAATGACCTTGGTTAATCCTAATGTGTTACAAATTGAAAATATGGTTCCATGATATTCTCTAAATGATTTTATGACTACTGTTAGTTACACAATTCTTTCTGGTTTTAGTCAATGGATGGATTCCAAGGAAGTAATAATGACTTTGAGAATGATGTACAAGGTGGTAATGATGGTGGAAATGAGCAACAAATTGGAATGTTGATAGACATAAAAGATATCGTGTTTATGTCAAATCTGTTTTCCAAAAATATGATCAACAAAATATATATTAACCAACTCCCAGACTCAAAAAAGAAGATTAAGGTGATGAATGATGAGATCTCCAGCAGTGGAGACCATGGAGAAAAGAATCCTCAATTTCCATCATGTAGGAAATGTGGAAGGAGACACCCAGGAAAGTGTCTCAATGGAACAAATAAATTCTTTACATGTGGGAAAGAAGGACATAAAGTGAATAATTTCCAAGGAAAAATGAAGAGTACTATGGAAGAAAATAAAAATAATCTAAAGAATCCATTTACAGTCATTTACCGTAAATGTAGAGGACCTGGACATTACCCATGTGATTGCCCTATTCTATAGGATATTTTCATGGTCAAAGAAGAAGCTATGTGGAAATAAATGGTTGGAGAAATGTTTAAAAGTATTAGTGCTCCTTATTGATGGGATTACTTTGGAATATGATTCTCTTGTATTTTTAACCCTATAGTTTTTCATGTGAAAATGATATTTGAGGAAGACTTATCTTTTCTCTTGTGGATATAGTTATAAATAACCATTTGGTTTTATATGATCATTGGGTTTGAGGAAATTATAATTTATTATATTTTGGGATGAAAATTCAAGGTATGAGATAAAATTTTTGGTTAGATTATTTTATGGTTATTTTGAGGAATTTATCTCATTTTGGTAATGTTATAAAATATAGTTTTTAAAAAATTACAACATACAGACCGTGTGACAACCCGTCGCATCGGACAAAGCTGTGGGAATCAAACCCACAACCAGAGTGTGATTGGGATTTATCACCTACCACTAGACTACGTGAATTACTTGGTTAGTGTGAGTAATTATTTTTAGTTAAATGAATTTATTGATCAATAATAATTTTATTTGGGATCTTATGTATTATCAAATGAATACCCTCAGTATAGGAAAATGATTTGGTGAATAAGTGATAAATGTTATTTTGGAAGATGTTCGCTTTGTAGGGAAAACTATATGCCCAAGGAAAATAGAATACTATGGGATTTCATTTGAGCAGTAATGGTGGATTTTTATCTATGCTTTTATTGTGGATTTATAGTGATTTGGGTTATTTATGGTAATGATTAACCTATAATATAGAATATGTGATTAGGTTAATTACATTTAAGTATGTGACTTTAAGAGTAGTTGATGTCATTTGGAGATACAATTTAATATGGAAGACTACATAACCAAATTCATCTAATTTGTGGGTTTCAATATTCGTTTGGATTATATTAAATGATTTTAAGGACAATTTTTTATTGAATGGTATTTATTTAACTTTGGGGTATTGTCGGTTTAATTTTAGAAATTAAGATTTCTATTTCTTTATCTAAAGGAATATCTTTTTGGGGGATCATCATATCTTTTACTAACTTTTTTGGTTTTGATTAATGTCTAAAGACAAGGTAAATATATAGTTTATCTTTTATGGATCATGTGATTCTTTAGAAGTTTATTTTATATCTTCCAGAGTGACCAAGCCTTCTTGAATACTCATCGATTAAGAAAAATCAGTTAGTGGTAGAAATTTATTAAAGAATGAAACTCTACTTAAAAAAGAAGATTATGTCTTTATGTTCTTAGTAAATCTCATAAATAAATTCTTCATCTTTATGAAATGTAACCTAAAACAAAAAAAAATTGTCCGTTTACTTTTCCTGCTGGGAAACTAATGATCGTTTGTCCCATCTCAAATTTGTGGTTTTCATGTTGTTAAATTTTTCCTGATCATGTTTTCTATCCCTCTCCATCATAACTTGACACTTAGTTTATCTTCTATATCCATGTTTTCTTACATGGAATCCTAGTATGAGTTATATTATGTGACCTTTGTACTTCTCTTTCTTTCCTTTAAAGTGATAGTTTTATTGACTCTTTTTCCAATGTGGGTCTTTCCATTATATTCCCAAGCCTAATTTTAAGAATTGCGAGAATGTAATTTATTGAAAGAGGGAAGAATGTAACACCCCAAGATTTTATAGTATGTTAGTTCTTTAGTGTAATTCAATAACTTACACTACACACAATATCGAGTTCAAGCACACCACGACTTACCAAACTAGCCGTTCAAAAGTGTTTATGAATAGTATTAATAAAATTTTGAACTTTATATAACCCTTATAATTTTAGAATCCATATTATGAGTTTCTTAGATATAATTTAAGGACAAATTCATTTTTCTCAAATAAAAGAAGTATTTTTCAAAAAATGCAATTATACCGCCTTTTAATGGAGAACCATTTTTAAATCCATTATTTGAAATTTTTATATATTCAATTTGAAAAAATAAACTTCTTCTTGGGGATCAGGACATAAGAATTTAGTTTCAACAAATTTTTGGTGTTTTTCTGATAACTTTCATGTTTGGGTGAATAGTGAAAAATAATATATTTTAACTGAAAACAACTTTTTTAATCAAAATAATTGATAGTGTTAAACTATAAATATGAATAGTTTGGATTTTTAATTAGATTATAATTTTACTATTTAATCCAATCTTGGTCATTGGAAGTAATTTCACTTTGAAATTGGACATAAACAAATGTTAATCTTTTGGCAGTTATTATTTCATAAAAATACTCTTTTTGGTTTTGACAATAGGAATTAATTTTAAACTAATAAATTCAATTTCTAGGTTTTTAATTTAGTAAAATAGACTTAATTTTTGAATTCAGAATATCAAAATCATCTTAGGGTGAATTTTTGTTATTTTTCTGAGAACTTCCAATTTTTGATGAATTGTGAAAAATACTAAACTTTTATCAAAAAAACTTTTTTAATCCAAATAATTTATAGTGATAAATTATAATATTGATTGGTTTTAAAGTATATTTAGAATATATTTTAACCATTTAATCCAATATTGGTCATTGGAAGTAATTTCAAATTTAAAATAGACATAAAAAAGTGTCAATCTCTTGATAGTTATTATTTCTTAAAAAACAAGTTTTTTGTTTTGACAACGAGAATTAATTTTAAATAAACATACGCCACTTCTATGTTTGGAATTTGGAAAAATAGATTCCATATTTGGAATTAGGATATCCAAATTATGTAAATAGGTTACTTTTATTATTAGACATTATGAATAATGACTTCGGTAAATCTTTTATTTACCATGGTTAAAGGGTAAATCCGGTAAATACGGGTAAATAAATAATATTAAAATAATATTAAATTACCCTAACACGTGTCTTAACCCAATTGGATGATACATGTCTGACCCTGGTAATCTTTAGGTCGATTTTAAGACCACATGGAGGCACTTGAGAGTGATAATGGCACTTTATATTAATTAATTTTAAGTAAAGGCAAAAATGACATAAACATATATCTTTTAGTAAAACAATTTTTAAAAGATGTTATATAAGTTATATTTTCGAGTATAAATATTAATTATAAATATAAAAATATTTCCTACATAATGGTATTTTATTTAAAAAATATAGACATTTAATAATTAAATTTATTTATGACACAATGATGATGCAATATTTTCCTTATTATTGAAAGAATCAAATAAATGGTATTATAAATGTTAAAATAAATAAAATTTGAAAGGTTTTATGACATAAAATAATTTTATAGGTTAATATGACATGTTAATATTTATTAAATGAATTTATTTCTAATCAATAAAGTTCTTAGGACTTTAAAAAAATCAATTATTAAATAGTTTAAAAATTGGCATAAAAGAATTTTTAAAACAAATATTATATTATTAATTAATATAATATTCCTAAAAATATAAGGTTCGGCCAAAAGACTTATATGATTATATTTAGGTCATTAATGAACCACTTGGGGTTTTTTTGGAAGTTTATAGTAAGTTTATTGACCAAATAATATAAAAATACAAAGAGACATGGTAAATGTCAAACTAATTAACTAAGAGTTAAATCTAAAAGTAAAGGTTAATATAGTGACCCAAAATTGTATAAAACCTATTATTTGAGTGGATTTAGACCCATAAAAACCTTATCCTTTAAATAAATTAGTTTTGAGCCATTATAAACTGAATATTAATTTATTATAAAATAATATTTTAAGTTTTTATTAAGGTTCCCCTCACCCCTCTTATAAAAGGGCACTCCCCCTTCTCTCTAATTAAGACCATGAAAGCCTTTTGGCTCGGCCTAAACCAGCCCAAATACCCTCTCAACTATCCTCCCTTAATCCTAGAGGCCCTCCTTTGGTCATAAATCCAACTTAAGGAGCCCTTTTGATCAAATCAAAAGGAAGAACCCGAAGAAGATGTAAATATTTCATCACATCTTTCAAGTTTCTTTCTTCTTCCACTTCCTTTTTCTTTGTTGTTTCCATTATAAAATAATAAATCCAGTATATTATATATACTGTGATTTTATTATAAATAATTCACAACCAAATTCATTATTCTATCTATCATTTGAATGACATGTCATCGTATGTGCGTACGTACGTCTTACCGTCTCCATGTCATGGTGTAATTGTTATTCAATACATTATTATTTGGATGGGTATAATAATGATGTTTAATTGATTTAAATAATAAATATAACATGATAATTATTCTTTATATATGATATACCATCCAATTATATATTGTTTTAATATCAAAATAATGATATTGTCACTCATGCGTATGTACGGATTACCGTCTCCACGAACACGATGAGATTCATTCCATCGTATCCATTCAAGACTAATTTTCATTTGATGATTATATTTAATATTTAAATACTTGATATAATTCTAGATATGAATAATATACAACCCATACATAACAAAAATTACTCACAAAACAAAGAATATAAAATAAAATGAATCTGTTAACACCCAAAACAACGATAATACAAAGATATAATTAAATATGCAATGTTAAAAGATCATATATGATATCATATTAATGTATATTATTCTTGTATAATTTAATAAAAATTATTTCACCATTATACATAAGGTTAAACTACCCTCGACCAAGGAAAAATACAAGGTAAGGGGTTTCTTATCTCACTTTTAATTCTGTGAGATTTCCATTGTTCACCACTTATTTATTGCATGTGGTGTGTGTACTACCCATGATTGTATTCATTGTGTAATATAAATTAATTTATGGATATTTAAATCATAATTGTATGATCCTTCTTTCATTGTTGTATGTTTCTTAAGTTACCAAATCGATAAGGGAATTTGAAATTTCAATTTCCACTCATTTGGCTTTACGCATACTTCATTGATTAATTTACTCAAAGATTATGTGTGGAATCACTATTCATTTGTTTGTTTCATAATTTCCACTCCCCTTTATGTGGATATACTTTCGATACACATAATCACTCCATTTATAAAATCTCAAGTCATCAATATGAACTTGATAAGAGTAATTTTAACTCAATCTCCATTTGTTGAGTTAAATATCCAATCATTGGTTTTGTTTTTACAAGAATATGTGTGAATGTCCTCTGATTGATTTACAATGAATATACAATAATATTGAGTTTATTTATATTTTTCACACATAATTATTTCATTGATTTATCCCTAACCTAAGTATACAGTCTTTATAATAGATTTCATCTCAATTTACATTCCATTGAGACTTCTTTGTTATTATACACCAAATCACTATTATATGGTGTATATAATGTACTTTTAAATAGTATATCATGCATCCCTTTATTCTCGTGATATTACAATGTTTTTATTACCTCAATTATTTGTATTCAAGTGTCTCTCTTTTTCTTAGGAACTCTAACTAAAATATCATTTTAAAATGTTTTAATAACTTATTATTCTAAATCTTTCTCATTAATGTCCATGTTTTAAAAATGGTTTTAAGGATTTATTTATATGGACATTAAAGTTTCAAAATTAAAATTCCTTTATAAAGTTTCAAAGTGGTATGAGACACTTTGATTCAAAAATCTATTTTAAATGGATTCTTGATAAATAGTGAGACTCCTAAATGTTTTCAAGAAAAATGGGGATATTTCTGTGAAATATTTTTTATGATTATTTTCATCTATGTCAATATCATTCATTATTATTTATTTAGGTTTGTCTATTATAATACAATCTTCTATATTGTATTGAAGTAGTTGTGTTTGACTGTGGATGTGCTATTTTTATACCATTCATGGCTTGTGGTTAAAATATTGACATTTCGTATGCTAGTTTTAATACGAATTTTCAGATTATGCTTCAACCTGTTCATATGATGAATGAATTGGACTTAGTAAGTGACAGATGGAGCTCAATATTTCTCCTCGATGCATCGGTAGGTCTCGTGAGACAAAGTAGTGTCTTTTCACAAGGCCTTGACAAAATCTTATTTGTAGTCTTGGCACAAAGCCTTGACTATGTGGTTATGATAGTCTAGAATTATGCATTACATAATTAGGAAAGTGGTTATTGATATTGCATGTGATTATTAGACTTGTAGAATATCCATGTGAAAAAGTAAATGGAATTATTTCATTTTATTTTTTCCATATTATTCTAAAGTTCAAGTTTAGAAGGATTTTGTTTTAGTTATACATTGCCTTAAATGTTTATGCTTATTTATTAAAGTTGTCGCTATATTGTTATCCGTACTGAACATCTGAGCTCACCCCTTTCTATGTTTTACTTTTCCCAGGATGTGAAGATGTATTTTTTGACTGACCTACAGGGATAGTCTGAGGGGATATGAGTATGGACTATTTAGACTATGTTGTTGTAGTTTTTCACTTTATGATTTAATGTAAGACTTATGAATGTATCTAGTGTTTCCAAGGCTACTAAAATAATCAGTCTTTCGAGACTTTATCTTTTGTGATCATTCCAATGTTTTGTTATAATGCACTGACTCTGGGTACCTGGGGTCGGGGAGTTACATTTATGGATTATAATGCTTGATAAGTGCAGATTTGAGAATGTCATGCCCCATAAAGGGGATGTTTAACACCGTGAAGGCTGATCTGGACACCACTAAGGGAGGATCGGGGAGTTGGACCCCCAATAAAGGCACACCAAGGATTACTATTAGAAAGTATTGATCCTCAGGGAGGCTTTCTATATGACATTTTTATGATATAAGGATCAAAACCCATGTAGTTAGCGATGATATGGTTTGGATATAACGCATAGATAACATCCCATCATAAATTGATTACTCTTGTTTGAATTAGTGTGGATTATGTGGGGATTATGCATGGTCAACTGCTTGAGTGCTACTAGAAGTAGTAATGGAGTGAATGTAATGATGTCACCGAAATGTGGTATCCTGGGTATGAATCAAGAATTATATGGATGAAGTGATGATGAAACAGATGGAGTGTAGAGAGCGACGGGCTTGAACCACGGGGAGGCTTCCAACATATAACAATGTTCTGGAATCAAAGTTCATGTAGTTTAGGAATTGGGGCAGTGAGTCATCTAAAGAGGTAGCTCATGAGGATTAATGCATGGGTAGGGACCTAATGGAAAAGGAACCTCTGGGCTAGGGAATGATCATCTCGAGACATAGTGACCCAAGGGAAAGACAAGGATGGGAATGGATGAATGGCTTGAACCTTAGAGAGGATTCCTATGTACCGCATTTAAAAGGCAGGGATCAATGTCCACATAGTTCAAGAATGGAGGTAGATAACTGGGATGTAGTCATAGACAGGGTCCTGGAGATTTTCCATGTGCTTATGCGTGGTTAGCGACCCTTCTCAAGAGGATCACTCTTAGTATGATAGATATGATATGTGTGGGTCTTACATGTGGTTAGCAGCCTGAGAGGATGGATCTGAACACCTCAAGGGATATATTCGAGAGATGTTTTCTATAAGGGGAAGTTGTCACATCATGGGGTTACATCCTTTGGGGAGATTACTTATGATTGGTTGGGATTGAACATCATAGAGTCTTACCATGTACCGAAAGGGATCAAAACCCACGTAGTCTAGAGCGTTCATTTTAATGTCACATGGGATAAGTGAATTGATGTGAAATAGATGGAATAAGTGGATTGTGTGGATTGATGGGATTGAATCTCGTAGATGCTTCCCACATGCCCTTTTTCTAAGGAAGGGATCAAAGTCCACATAGTTCAGGATGGGGTGGCATAGAATCAAAGTGTACATGTGGATAAAGACCCAGAAACATGATGGGGATTTCATGTGGTTAGTGGTCTAAAGAGTATTTCATGGTTACTACTAACCTCTAATCTTACACGAGTCATGATCAGTGTGAGAAAAAATAGGAAGTAGTATACTATATAGTCAAATCATTAATTTTGCATCAGTGAGGAATGGAGTGGGGCTTACGCATGGTTAGAAACTTAGGGAGAAGAATATTGGGACATAACCTTGGAGAGATGCCCATGGTAACAAAAACCAAATGGAGAGGGATGGGGTATTGAGAGTCCCATTTTTCCATCACCCCTCTAGTATTTTCATCTATAGGAGAAAAGAGGAGAAAGTGTGGTACCTACTACAAGAAAGGCTTGGGACTTACACCCGAAAGACAGCCCTTCCCATAGGAAGACATTGGTCCATGCAAGGAGGATCTCAACCCATGTAAGGAAGATCTCACTCCCACAGAGACAACTGGGTGTGGAAAATGCCTGAGGAGGGGAACCCCATGTGCATCACACAGGGTGAGGCTATAGTTTAACATCATGTGATGTGGATGATGGGGCTTGGTAGTTTAACATCCAACTTCTTGGACAAGGAGGACCTTCTCCTCACCCATTGGACATACATGACTGGATCCCTTTAACCCTTGGTTAGGGGAAGGAACCAGCATTTATTGTAAAAAATGTGGTGTATGAGTGGTCGGTAGTGGGGTCTAAATTTTCATATCTATGCGAAGAAGAAATTTCTCCAAGAATACCTATGAAAATAAGAATTATGTAGAGTAATACAGCATGAAACACTACACATGGAACCATGAAATCACTTTTCACAATCCTGGAGGGACATATGGGAAATGGGTTTGTGAAGCCAGAGGCCTCACCAATAAGAGTTTCAGGAAGGAATAGAACTTTAAGAAGTAAATGTGCTTCATGAATGAAAGGCGCTTCATGAAGGAAATTTTATTCTCGAATGAAAGGTCCTCATAGAGACTAGAATTGACTTGGTATAAGGCTCATTACTAAGAGAGTGTTCTGTAGAGGCTTAATGCTTCACATAGTCTCGAGAAACCCCAAGGGGATCCATCCTTGGAAAATGGTGTAGGTCTCCATAAAGGTCATCCCTATCATAAGTAGCATACATGAATAACAAAAGAATGCACAGCCCACGATGCTTATGTACCTCAGGCGATCCATTTTTGTCTCTAGATAGAAAACCTTATGAGCTTCGTGAAATGGGAGCTCAGATGGTGAAAGGTCATGGTAAAAATAGTTATGAGGGGGGGTTGAGCCTAATATTTATTAGAAAAAGGGGTTTGTGATGATTGTGGTGCTAACCGTGAAGAAAAAAGGACACCACGAAGTGGCTGGGCTCTGTTAGACTTGGTCGGACTGGCAAAGGTTCTATCAACTTCCTTCATAATCGTGGTGTCCAGGTACTCCCAGGGCATACCACCAAGGAAAAAAGGATTCTGTGAAGTAGATGTACTTCATCAGAATTTTTCATACTCAAATAAGTACCATCAAATTTCTTCACAGTCATGGTGGCTAGGTGCTCGTGGGGCACGTTGCAAAGGATAAAGGACTCTACGAAGTTGCAGGGTTCTGTTGGACTTCATCAGAATAAAAAATGTACCTTCAAATAGGTGCTCACAGTAGTACTTGCGATGGATCCCCATGAAAAAGCTTCATGAAATAGAATCCTTTGATAAATTTTGAGGTTGTTTGAGTCTATATTAGTTTTGAACTGGCCATAACGTTTTCTGTATCCTCAATAGCACGATTTTCAATGCCAAAAAACCCATACATAAGGTTAGAAAAAAAGTTCTAGGGATAATCATTTCCAATGTTTCAATATTCCATCATTTCCCATTTCCATTTTTAATTTTTTTTTCATTTTTAAACCCAAGGACATACACTTTCCAAAACCTTTTTCAAAACGATATTTCAAAATTCATAGCATTATTCAATTTCAAAATTCATTGTTTTTGTTTAAACATTATCTCATTCACAAGTAAATTACTACCAACAAATGGATAGCCTATCAATCATATCTGGATAAAAAGATTCATGAACCCACACACCCTCTCTATTCATTCTAGTCCAAGAGATAAAACCTAATAAATCAATAACATGACATATGAGTGCACCAATCAAGCTGGAAATATCAATCAATGGGAAAAGTAAAATACCGAATATCAATTTACACCCTTAGAAACTTGGGTCCCCCCCCCCTTGAATTAGGTTACAGGAACCTGATAATGATCTCATTACCAATCCCCAACAAGATCCTAGTCTCTTATCTACCATGCCTAAATAGTAAGATGCAAGACACCACTATTGATATCACTTTGTAACACCCTAATTTAGGTGTTACTATAACCAGTTCCCTGATCTAGATTTCCACATGATATCAGGCATGCCTTCCCATACGTCAGAGGTTGATGACTAGTATTGATGACCTATGGATGTATAATTGGGAGACTATGTCTGCTTATCAGAATAAAAAAAGTGAAAATAATGTCAACAAATTTTTTTATTGATCCTTAAGCATTAATATTATAATTAATCATTATTATAATTCAAGTAATTTTATGTATTAATGAGAAACATGATGACATATTTTCATGGTTAGGTAGGATATGTTTGGTTAATAATAAGTTATATTTCATAAATAAATAATTTGAGAAAGCATATATCCCTTCTGATATTTAACAGAAGTTTATCCCTTAAGACCTTTTATGGAAATGATATTGCCTAAATAAATCCATGTCTATGGTATTATATAGGATATTTTGATTTACTAAAAGTCAACGAAATATATATTGAGCACATAGGATGATGGAACCAACATGAAAAATTATTTATTAATGATATCATGATAAAAGGATTATATTAAACTTTAAGTGTCTATATGAGTTATTATGTTCTTACATCATTAACTTATTTCTTTATGGGTTCCTTGGCATATTTATATAAACTAACTTTGGACTTTAGGCTACTTCACATGATGATAATAAGAAAGAGACCAAGATGATCACATGCTAATTGTGTCCAGAAACTCAATTAAATAATATATTATTGTTTATTATTTATTAATTTGAATAAATATTATTCTGGTGAGTGGTTTAATAATTATTGATATTCACTTGATCACATATATTCCTTCACCAGTTATTACAAGAAAATTATGTGAAAAGAATATTTAATAAATATTTATTTTCTATTTAGTTATATAATATTTAATTTTTTAGTGAATAATGAGTTGATATTTATTTATTAAATAAATAATCATTATTCAAGGCCTAATAAATATTATGGAGGAATGTGAAACAAAGTTTAATAGTCCGGTGGAAAATATTAAATATTATTTGAATAAATAATATTTAATTAAATTTTTTAGTTTAGAACATGTAATGAAATAATAATATTATTATTATTATTAGACACATGGGATTTCATAGGGATTACGGAAATAATAAGGCGCATGTAAAATTATTATTTTCTAACCCAAGAGTTAAATAAACCCAATTACATTATTTTTCTATAGATATGATTCACATTTTGTTGTTTAAAACAACATCTTGAGGGAATCCTCTCAGTCCCTAGATATCTCTGTCTCCTAGAAGACTCTCAATAACAGAGATAAATCTTCCTCCACTTCCACACTCATTTCTATGGAGAGATCAGTGAGAATATTTTGTAAATGATTCATAGGGAGATCAAAGGTGAATGATGCATGAATTATGATCTTCTATGTTAGCACACAAAGACTCTATAGTGATGTTTAGAGGTTTGTGAATCATATTTGGGTCACTGTTAGAGGGAATCTATTCTTGATTCATACAACATAATGATGATATGATTTAGAGAATTTTTCAGATCCATTAACAAAGAAAGAATTTATTACAAGGTATTTCATTAATTTTTTAAGTTAATTATAAATAATATGTCAAGATCCTATGGTTTAGTTCTGGAGTTTATCCATTTTCTATATTATGGGATTCAAATTCATTTATTATGGCATTTATCATTATATAAATATCGGATTAATCATCAATTGCGAGAAAAATAAGTGTTGTTCATGATCTATTCAATGATTTTGCTACACCCAAAACCTTCATGTGGTATCAGAGCATGGATTAATAATTATTTATAGTTATTTAAATATCATTGATTCATTTACACATTTTTCATTTGTTTTCATTTCCAATTTAATTGTTCTGTAATACAAATTGAGAGATATTATTTCTCCCTCTTCATTTATCATATTTATAATCAAATTGATTATTATAATGAATGAAATAATTAAAATGTTCTCATTTGGACATGCCAAGGATTCTCGATAAACAATAAAAGAGTACACATTGTGTAACCCGAAAGTACATGAAATGTACTAGTGTTTAATGTCCCATTAAATAATTTAGAATTAATTAAAGTAATGTGAAATTATTACACACAGTGAATTTAATTACATTCCATGTGTTGATAGGGCCAACATAAAACAAGGACAGCTGGAGTACCCAACATGAAACATTCATACATAGTGTGTATTTTTTTAGTCATAGATGGGTCGTGTATCTTATTACACAACCTACATGACTGGTATTTATGTAACTTGGAGACCACACAATGTGTAGCCTATATACACATTTTGTACTCCAATATTTCCATGGCATAGTCTTTGGGTCCCTAGTCATGTTTCATGGATAGATGGTGGGAATAATACATTTCATGTAAACAGTAATATACACACCATGTACTTTTTACCAAATTACAAAAAAAATAAAAATTAATATATTATACTACACAAACCTTATCATTATGGGTTTTGTGTAGCCATTAAGATGATAATACCCACAATGTGAAGGGTTTTATAAATAAAAATATCTAATTAATTTATGTGTGATCTTTGGATATATATATATATATATATATATATATATATCAGGAATTAGTTATATTATAGATATTTATCTATGATCATTAATGCATAACACACTAGGTATGTACCATGTGTTCTATGTGGTCATTAAATTGATAGAACACTCCATGAAATTATGTGACATGACTTTTATGCCACATGTTGTAAGTGTAAATAGTATACGAGTATAATACATGTTAGGTAGTTTAAAATGCTACTCACCGTGTTTCCTCTACGGTACGTTTTTTACACAGTTAATTTTAAATAAATTTATTTAATCTATTTAAAATTATGATGCATAATAATCTCAAGATAATTATAATGAAAATTAATATAAATTAATTTATTAATTAAATAAGTTAATTAGATGATTTAATCATGATTTATCTAAAATAATAATTATTGTGGCTAAATACTGATTTTATTAAATGCAAAATTCATTTCATGCATGTGGATGATCATAAACCTAGACTAGACCTTTGTTTGTGAATGGATTTTTAAATGTATTATTAAATTAAATTTTTGGCATGTGTGTCATCTATCTTATCATTGTGTAAGGGCCTACATGACCATGGTTTAATTTTTGTGAACTCGTTAAATAATCATTTGGTTCCCCTCATCTATGTGTGACTAAAAGAATATGTAATGGATGGAGCTCCCATGTTAGTGGGGGTGGATTACGTTTGAAGTAGAGGTGAAACAAATCCAAGATAGATACATAGGTGGATAACAAGACAACTGAAACACAAACCATAAATTGTTCAAGGTGTTTTCCCCTAGTTATATAGTTAGTGTATCGTCTTCTAGATAAAATAAACATTAGTAAAAGATCAGGTTCATGCTGATTTATTATTTTATTTATATCAAGTTTCATGGTTATTTCATTATGGTGGTTTGTTAAGGATCATACTAATGAATTAAAAAGCATGTAATATGGAAATAAAATAAAATATCTTATGCCTAATCATTATCTAATACATGGTTATTTACTTAAGTAAATCCACTTAATATTAATAAGTATGTAATAAAGATAATAATTATAAATTTATGAAAAAAGATAAAATCCCTCATTTATATGTATTAGTTCGGTATAACCTTCCACTACATTAGTTAAAATCAAACCAAAGTTTAAATTTATAGACAAACAAAATTTGGGGTGCATTTAATTTTCAGATAATTATAACATGATATTTAGTGTTTACTAAATTTAGTTCACATCAAGGGTTGACCGCCAAAGTAGGGCTTGGTGTAAATGAGAGTAAAAGGTTGTAGAAATCCAATTAAAGGATTTTATTATTTGGGATTCCACTCAACAATTCATAGATATATGAGTTAATGATGTTTTTATTTGTAATGCCTACCTAAAAAACCTTCAAATTGTTTGATTGGATAAAGGTAGGGTGATGATAAGTGGAAAATATATCATTTCCACTATAACTTCCAATCAGTAGGATATTCTAAATCCAATGGTGAGGTCTATTGGGTTTCAATAAAATAGTGTGAGATTAATAAATATAATATTTTTATATTTTTATAAATTTTATCATATAAATTACTAAAACTTTTCTCATCTAATTTTTAGAAATGATAATAAAAATGACTTCAAACATATCACTATGATCCATACTTGAGAAGGATAACCTTAACACCAAAAAAATTTCCAAAATTGGAAAGGGATATTATGTGTTATTATAAACCATGAAAGTAAATTGTATGCGTTGGAAGAACCAATTCTAGGTGTTCCTGGTGATGAGGCTAGTGAGGAAGAGTTGTCTCTCTATGAGAAACATTTGAATGATTATATAGATTTTCAGTGTCTCATGCTACCATCCATGAACAATGATCTTCTAACACAACATTAGGGCATGGATGCACAAATCATTTTTTCACACATTTGGGATCTATATCAAGATAAGGAAAGATAAAAGAGATATGATATATCTAATTCTATGTTCACAACTAATATTGGAGGGTCATAACTTTTTGGGCCCCATATAATCAAGCTTATTAGCTACATTGAATTCCTAGAAATCATCGGGATTAAATTCCCATATGAGTTATGAACAGATCTCATACTTTCCTCACCACCCATGAACTTCTCAAGTTTTATTATTAATTATAATATGATAAATAATGAGAACATTGTTTTGGAACATCATAATCTGATTCCATAAGTGGATACGAACATGGTGTGAGACATACCCATAGTACTTATGGTGAATAAGAAAATTAAGAACAAAGAAAAAGGTTCAAAGACCCATTACAAGTCCAAATCATCAAAGAACTACCCTTACAAGAAGTGGAAGATAATGGTACATTCACTATCAAGCATAATATTTCTATATCTACACATTAGGTATTAGATATATCTTGTGGTTCTTAGATTTTATCAAAATATAGGAACCTAGTCTATTTCAAAACAATTCTAGAGGATAGGTGGATTTACGAGCTACTAATGGTGTGAGGCTGGCTGCTCTAGCCATCTATGACTACCACATTTCATAGCCAAAAACAATAATATTGGATTTAAGAGATTTTTATTATGTACTAAATAATACCAAGAACATATTTTTCATATAATTCCAAGATACATATGGTTTTATTTTTAAATTTTTAAATAAAATTTTTTATGGTATGGCACATTTAAGTAAGGGTCTTTTTGTATTAAATTTTGAATAGAAAGTATTGGAAATAGATAATAAATCATGTTCACATGACTCATATAACATCCAACTATGGAATCACTTTCATGATCTTGTAAATGAGAAGAATATGAAAAATCACAATAAATATGGTTATTTAGACTCTTTTGTGCTAAAACCACTTGAAATATGTTATGATTGTTTACAAGAAAAATGACCAAAATGATATTTTTTGGACATGGGGAAAGGGGTATAGAGCATTTAGGATTGGTGCACACTAATGTGTGTGGACCATTTCTACTATAATCTAGAGGTGGATATTATTACTTTATATCTTTTACTAATTACTTGGGTAGATATGGATATTTTTACTTAATGAGGCATAAATTTGAGTCCTTTTATTAAATCAAAGAATTCAAGAATGAAGTATAGAATAAAATGGATAGAAGATAAATAATTTTCTATCATATTGAGGGGTTGGATATCTTAACCAAGAGTTTATCGAATTTATATGATAATTTTGGATTCTATATCAAGACACTCAACCTTACACACTACAAAAGAATGGTTTTAGTGAAAGGAGGAACCATACATTGTTAGAAATGGTAAGATTGATGATGAGTCGTGAAGATTATCCATTATCTTTTTGGGGATATGATTTAAAACTATTATATAAACACTAAAAAAAGTACTAATTAATTTTAAAAATGAAATTACCTTCAATTTGTGGATAAGAAAGAAACATTTTGTGTTGCATACATTTGTATGAGGTTTTGAAAAGTTTTTAAGGCCTTTTAAGGAAACAAACTATCACCCCAGGGCACAAAGTATGTCTTTATAGGGTATCCTAAGTAAACAACGTGGTACTACCTATATAAAATCTCAGATAAGAATGAAATTGTCACCATACAAGACAAATTTTGTGAGAGGTAGGACTTCCTAAAAAATGACAGTGGGAGAAAGATTGACTTAGATAATGTTGATGCTAAAGATACAAAATTTTTGGTACAGGAAAAGATTCAATAGGTCCCCATGGAAGAAGTAGTTCTTGAAAAATAAGTACTATGTAGGAGTACTAGGGAGATAATAGAACCAAATAGATATCATTTCCTAGTCATAGAATGTGGTGAATCATTATTGGTTGATAATGATGAACCTCTATCCTATGAAGAGGAATTAAAGAGATAACAAGTTGAAATATAAAAAGAATCGATAAATTATAAAATGGATCTCATGTATCAAAACCAAGTTTGGGTTCTAGTAAATGTTCCATTATATGTAAAGTCCATAGGGTGAAAATGGGTAATCATATAAAAACTGGATATGGAAGGTAAAGTAAATACCTATAAAGAAATGATAGTGGCTAAAGGTTTTAAACAGCTCAAGGAATTATATAAGGTGAATCATTTTTAGAAATTTCCATGTTGAAATACATCAAAATTCTAAATTCTATAATAGCATTCCATGACTATGAAATTTGGAAGATGTATGTCAAAACATATTTCCTTAATGGGAACCTTCAAGAATTTGTCTACATGACACAACTATAAGAGTTTGTGACTCTATGTGATTCCAAAAGGATATTCAAGTTACAGAGATCCATTTTTGGATTAAAGGAAGAATCTGGGTCATGGAACATTCAATTCCATTAATAGATAAAATAATTTGGTTTCATAAATAATGAATGTGATACATGTGTTTAAAAGAGGTTTAGTGGGTATGTGATTGTTTTCCTAGTAGTATATATTGATGAAATATTACTTATTATAAACCACATAACAATCTTACAGTCAATTAAAAAATAGTTAAAAATGTATTTATCCATGAAAGACTTGGTTGAATCACCCTATATTATTCGGATAAAGATTATTCATGATAGATCCAAATGGATAGTTGGACCAAGTAAAAGGACATAAATTGACCAGATACAAAATATATTTAGTATGGAGAAATCCAAGAGATTATTGGTTCTTATGTCACATGATATACATCTTTCTACGAAAATTTACCCACAAACACAACAATAGAAAGACAAAATGCGTAGTATCCAAAATTCTTTAGCGATAAGATCAATCATATATGAAATGTTATGTACTAAAATTGATGTTTCATATTCATTGAGCATGGTAGGAATATATCAAGATGATCTAGGAGAATAGTATTGGAAGGCTATTAAGGCTGCTCTCATATATTTGAGAAGAAATAAGGATGTGTTCTTGGTTTATGGAGGAGATGAAGATATATTAATAAAGGGTTATACTAATTCTTTTTTTCAAGCAGATTAGAAAGATCTAAATTCACAATTAGGTTATTTGTTTGGTCTCAATGGAGGAACTTTGAGCTAGAACAGTTAAAAGTATCTAGTTCTCATTGATTCTATAGTAGAGTCTGAATATATCGTGGATTATGATGCATTAAAGGAATCCTTTTTAATACAAAAATTTTTTTAGGATCATAAATTTAAAACTATTAGTAAAGAACCTATCACATTTTATTTTTATAACACTATAGTTATGGTTCTTGTAAAAAGAGATAAAGTCACACCAATGGACAAATGACATACTCTAAAATTATCACCTCTTGAGGGATTTATCTTAGAAGAGTGAAGTTGTAGTAAGTATATTTCCTATAGAATAAAATGTGGTGGACCACTTGAATAAAGTCCTATCTTAGTAGATGAATGAGTGTCATTTAAGAGCTATAGAATTTAAGGTTGTAAGAAATTGGATCTTGTGTAACTATGGTTTTATTGGATTTTGGACCCTAAAAAAATTTTGTGTACTTTATAATAATATTTTTAAGTATTTTTAATATTAAAAAAGTTTTTATAACATCATGTTTTTTCTTTTGCATAACATAGTAAGTGATAATCTCCTAAGAGTATTTGTTGTACTAAAAGGTCATAACTGTTCCCCATTATTATGAGAACCCATAAGTTCAATGAAAGTATTCTTAAATATATGTTCAATAGTATATGTTAAATAGATGGATGAAATACTTTGATGGGAATTGTTGATATATCCGATCAGGAGTGGAGACTCATAGGAATTTGAGGCATTTTCTCATGGTGTACACCCTTGATAATATCTGTTATAGAATATTATGAGAATGAGACTCGCCAGTAGGAAATACACATTTATTTTTTTTATTGGATGTTCCTATATATGGATGTGTGTATTGATACTTATACATTATTATTATTATTATTTAGAATTATAAGTCACATACTTTGATGTATTGGGGAAAACTGTATGCCATGTGTTCACGGTGAGGTAGGATACATTGGGTGCATCACGAGTTATTTTTCATTAATGAAAAATGTGAGAAAGGATATATAACTTCTATTTTTTAACTAAAGTTGATATATTAGGTCACTTTATGGAAATGATATAGCCTAAATAAATCAATGGCCATGGTTTTCTATAGGCAAGTTTGATTTATGGAATGTCAAAGAATAATACATTGAGCACATAGGTTGATGACACCAACATGAAACTTTCTGGATTAGAGATATCACGATTAAAGTATTATATTACACTACAATAATACTTATGTGTTATTGTGTCATTATAGAATTAAGTTCATTCTCTATGGGTGAAGTTTTATGTTCCTAGATACTAATATTGGAATTTAGGCTGATTTGCCTAATTCCATTGATAAAGAGGCCTAGAGGATCACACAATAAGTTTATCTAGAATCTCAGTTAAATAATATGTTATTATTTATAATTTAAAATTTTAAATAAATATCATTTATTCATGTTTTTTAATAATTATTCATGTTTTCTTGATTTCATATATTCCATCAACAACTGTTCAAGAGAATATTATGTGAGTAGAAAATTTAATAAATATTTATTTTCTATTTATTGAATATAATATAATTTTTATTTATTAGATTATAATGCAGTGATATTTAATTATTAATTAAATCGTCATTATTCAAGGCCCGAAAAATATTATAGAGTATTGAAGGACCGAGTTTAATGGTCTAGTGAGAGATAATATATATTGAATATTATTTGAATAAATAATATTTAATTTAATATATCATTTTTTTCATGTCGATAAAAAATAATATTATTATTATTATAGACATGGGGATCCATAGGGGTTATTAAAATAATAAGGTTGCATGGGAAATTTTTATTTTCTAACCCCACTTGTATATAAACCCAAATATATTATTCTTCTATAGATCTAATTCATTTTATGTTGCTCAAAATAACATATGGGGAGAAACCTCTCAAGCCCTAGAGGGATCCCTCTCCTAGAATGCTCTCGAGAATAGAGGGTGGTCTTCTTACACCTTTCTATGATAAATATCATAAGAAATACTTTTTGAATAAATATTAATTAATTTATTCATGAAATAATATTTATTTTATTCACAATTTTAGCGTGTCAAATAAATAACAATATTATTATTATTTAGCCATGGGGTTCGCTATATATTAATAAAATATTAAGGGCATTCATAAAATAATTATTTTTTAACTCTAGAATTATTTAAACTCAATTATGACATGTTCCAAAGTGTGAGAGACAAATTTTTCATTGTGCACAACAATTTATACAGAGGATTCTCTACGACATTATAGATCTATCCTCCAGAATGCTATGAAGAACAAAGAAACCATTTCGTCCTCTAATAGATAAAATCCTTCTTACCTAGAAGGATTCTATTACAATCAAAATTGATCATCGCAAGCCTGGGATTCATCCACAGTATCTACTATAAGATTCTATAATGATGATCAGAGCATCTTAAAACATGTGTGGATCACCGCTAAAGGGAATCTCTCATGGATTTGTCTGATGTAATGATGGTTTGAAAAAATTCATTCATCTAATCATTGAAAATAAATATATAATTGAACCAAAAGGTAAATCATAATTAAATAAATTATATATACATTATATGTGAAAAAGTCCCCTCTTTTTAGTTTCAGGTTCTTTTACTTTATTCATTTTATTTATTCCAATGGTCAAGTTGATTCTTCAACATATACATCTTAGGTTATTTGTTGATTACGACAAAAAAACTATGTTTTCTATGGAAAATAGAAGATTCCATAGTGCCTAGAACATTCAAATAACAATAATGCATAAATAAAAACTTATAATTAAAAATAAAACTAAATCAAATCAAATATCATTAATATAAATAATAAATAACATTATAAATAATAAAAATTAATAATATAATTAATATAATTAATAATTATTATGAAAAATAATAATTAATAATATAGTTATTTAATAATAATATTAATAGTAATCAATAATACAATTAATAATAAATAATATTTTTAATATAACTAATTTTATAAATTATAAATAATAATTTACTATATGATTTAATAATTTACTATTAAATATTAATAATTAATAATTTAAATATCTATATCGCGTAACCCCTTGGGCCTGAAAACCCAGTGTACTTTTCATAGGCCACTTCAGTGGTGGTGTGGTGGTGAAGGAGAGTAGCCCAAAAAAATTGTTCTCTGGGAGGTTCAGGGTTTGAATCCTAGGAGTCCGCTTTCAGGGAAATCCTCTCCCTCGAGATCCACCCACCTTTCCAGATCGCCCAGATTCCTCTGGGTGGGAAAAATGAGGCATGACCCAACTGCTGGTGGACCGTTGTGATAGACCATCATTTTCGGGTCGTTAATCTCTGGGATGCTCTGCCATCTTAGCTTGTAATGGCTCCTTCCCTGGATAGGGCGCTACCCCCGGGTAATGACCTCTTCGTGGGGGGGGGGGTTCCTCTGTGTGGAGGGATTGAAAAGGCCACACAGGGGGATTCCCTTTAAGAAAATAAAATAATGATATAAATATTTATACAAAAAATAATTAATAATATAAATAATATTAGCTCTTGATATAATTAATAATTAATAATTTTTATTAATAATAACGAATAATATAATTAACAAAATAAATATAATTAATAAGATGAATAATGAAAAATATAATTAATGATTAATAATTTAAAATATTATTAATATAATTAATAATATAAGTAATAATTAATAATATAATATAATATATAAATAATAATTAATTATATGATTAATAAGGTAATTTACAATTAATAACTTAATTAATAATATAATTATTAAATAACAGTCAATAATTAATATTAATTAATTAAAAATATTATTAACAATTAATAATTCAAAATATTATTAATATAATTAATAAGATAATTAATAAAGGCATGGGATGAGTGTCGATGGGATCTGTCAAGAAATTTTTTCCTTCAAGTTATTTTTTTATATATTTAAATGGGGTTAGAGATTTAATATTTTGAGAACTAGGTTTATGAAGTGCCATCCTTGTATGTTAATATAATAGATAACAGATTAAATTAGATGTTTGATTTTGATCATTCTAAGTCGATGTCCTCTGTTGTGGTTGTCTCTGGTTCAATGGATGTTGCTTCTATCCACTCGCCCAATGTCACTTTTTTTGTATGGAATGCACATCAGGCTTTCACTTCTTTGAAATGGGGAGATAGGTGTGAAAAAAATGATGATTATGACTGTGGTAGTGGATATGGTGGATATCATGTTGGATTTATTGAATATCAATACCTCTCTTGTGGTAATGTGGCCTATTTCAAAAAAGTTTCTCCATTGTAGTATAAGTAGGGTGACATGTCTTTGGACAAGGTGACTATTAAATTGAAAGAACCTATGGGGAAGTTGGATAGTGTAGGTTCATTGATCAAGGAGGAACTAGCCCTGTTTGGGCCCCGTGTCGGGAAGTCACTTAGAGGAGATGATGATCCATGTCATGACTCTGATGTAGGTGCTGATTTGTTGGGGAAACAAAAAAACATATGATGTAATTGTGGTTGTTGAGAAAAATGTTAAGCCTACTTATGATTTCTCTACACACATGGTTTATATCCTATAGGACTCTTGAGTAGGATCGTTCCTTGGTTTTAAGGGACTAAATTTGGTTCTGGCACGCTCTAAGCAGATGGAGGATGGATTAGCTCTTGGAGTTAAGGATGGTGATCCAAATTTTCATGTGTCTATCGATGGGATGGAACCTGAGGGGGTGAAGTTTCCCCTTATAGTCATTGAATTGGTTCTAATGTTGCTAAGCTAGATGGTGCAGACATGATGAAAATTAATGGTTCCCCAACCTTCTTTAATATGCTTGATGATATTAGCACACATGATTTTGTTACTTTCTGTGCAGAATGTATCATTAAGATATATGGTGTTTCTTTTAACGTGGAGGTAGTTGATGTTGCAGGAAATATATCCTCTCATTTTGAGGATCTCCCTAGATAAGGGCTAGAAGGGGATTCTCAATTGGATATAGTGGTATGTATTAATGTTCTGAATCATTATTTGAATGATTTCAAGGAGTCCTCACATTATCTAGATTCAACTATTGATAAGGTCGGTACTTTTATCATTGTTGAAAAGGTTCTTAATGCTGGAACACAACACACTATGGAATGTACAAATTAACTGGAAACAATAGAGGCTATAAAGGTTACTTCTAAGTGCTTCTATGATCGAGGTGTTGCATGGGTCACTCTAAAATGGAGGAGAGGGGTTCATACTTTAGGATATGGGAATCCA
This sequence comes from Viscum album, assembly GCA_963277665.1. Lineage (NCBI taxonomy): Eukaryota > Viridiplantae > Streptophyta > Magnoliopsida > Santalales > Viscaceae > Viscum > Viscum album. The sequence goes on from OY728163.1 coordinate 875,775,374, forward strand.
AAAAATATGGGCAATAGACGTTGATGACTAGCACTGAGGGTATAAAAATATCGTGTATGGGATATATATTACCCTCAATAATATAAATAGGATTGGGAGATAAAATAAATCAACCACAATCAACTCCAGGAAATATATATAAGAAATCCAAAAATCATCCCATTATTCATGTGTAAAAAATACTGATTTAGATAAAAGTATCAAAATAAATGACCCAAACTAAAAACTAAATTAGAGACACATCAACCATCCAAAGGTCTGAGCTAGTAATTTTCAGCATGATCCATGAATTCCTCCAAGAAACTTATAAATAGTTTTATATACATAGGGTGAGCATACATGTATACTCAGTAGGAAAACCAATGTCTCTCATTCATATGTGAAAAGAGAATACTAATGCACCTATGAGAAAACAACCAAACCAAACTGCACCTATATAAGTTTACTAAAAAATTCCCCACCCACACCATGGCTCTCTCACCAAATAATGCATACAAGTATAATAATATAATATGAATCACATCAATTAAGGGTAACCCACACCACTTTTCCACTGATTTTCTACTCTCACGCGACAACTTTGTACGTCCTGGAGCTCCCATATCTCCTGAATAACGTCACATAACATCAAACCCAACCCATATACACTTAGACCATCACATCAAAACTCATCAATAGTATAGAAGATTATCATGAACATGAATGAGATCTACCTCATACCCTCCTCCTACCATGTATGACCACCACCATAATCCATCTCATCACACCTTTCTTGAATACACTTGGGCCATCACATCAAAACTCATAAGTAGTGTCGTTGGGTATCATGAACATGAAGGACATCTACCCCATACCCACCTCCTACCATGCATGACTACCACCATAATCCATCTCATCACATGTTTCTTGAAGATACTTGGGCCATCACATCTGATCACATCACATGTATACAATGATATTTCTGACTTCTATACATCACAACTCATGCATATCACGAATTCCTATATGGGGGAGTAGGGAAGAATGAGTAGCCAGCTAGCCATCCTCCAATGAAGATGTTTGGTAAACCACACCACAAATATATATATATATATATATATGTGTGTGTGTGGTGGGGGTGTTTGAACATGGTTCTCAACATGGGTGGAGAACATAAATAAATCATAAAGGAATAAAAGTATTTACAAATATCTACTCACACTCCCAACCTATGGGTTCACAACCAAAAACTAACCACCACTAAAAAATAATCGCTTTTATTTCCACCAAAAAATTCATAAAATCACACAATTCACATTCCATATTTCACATTTCCAACCAATTTACATTATCCATACCTTCTATTTCATTATTAAGAACCAACCACATTTAACCACATATCCTATCATTGATTTTCTAATTAACCATTTCCATCCCATTATCCAAACAAAACCCATCCATTTCAATAATTATTAAAATATTATTACATAACTAATTAGTCTTCTAGAAAAAATAAACCATACATAATAAGAAAACCATAAAGTATATCACAATTTCTACTGGATGAATATTTTTTATGAGATAGTCACCGGGCCCTCAATTTTAAGAGAAATATTGGGGAAGAAAACTTTTGGAACCAGGGAAGTTCATTACCCAGACCTATCAGTAGTTATTCTAATATATTCAGGAATCACTCTGAGGTTTATCATCTGGGTAGTAGTATTCAGAGTCCTCATGATGACTATTTCCTTATATGTCACCAGTGAAAAAAATTGGTTCATATGTAACCCTAGTGTATGTGAGATCTAGTGGAATGCAAAGGTTGTGGCAAGATGGCTAAATTATAGTTCTTCTGTAAGAATTTTCCATCAATTCCTAGTGAAATATTATTTACACCTATCCTACATTCGGGAGTGGGGATAGTATTATATCATCATGTTGGAATATGGAATACCATCAACCACTCAAGTTGAGGTAGTGGTTGAGGTAGAGGTAATCAGACTCAGGACATGCAGTTCCACCAAATTGGTCCTGCATAAGGAAGTCGGATTATGACTCAGTGTCACATTACAAGCCAGTTATATTTAATGCATACTATTCCAGAGGAGCAGAGCGCCAAAATGTATACTATTCTAGGTACTATTCTTATAGTCTCTACTTTAGTGTCTTATTTTTTGACACATGCACATCACACTATTTTATATATGAAGAAATTATGGAGAGTTATGACTTAAAATTGAGTTATAATATGGTTTTATGAAACATGATATACTGTGGGGTATTCAATTAGTGAGTATTTTTCATTGCATAGATTATCCCCTTGAGATAGCTGGATATCCTTTATATGGAATCTTCTCATCCTTAAAATGATATGGTTTGATGTAATTATTTGGATGAACTAGTTGTTTACCTATCTATCCTATGTTGATTTCTATTATTGGAGGGTGAAACTTAAATCAACAATGGAAATTGTACATAACCATAAGGGAGAATGGGATATACTAGAGACATGATTTGGACCTGAGCTTCTGAGGATGGGAAGAGTGAAAACCCATGTTTCAAGTCTCTTCTTAGATGATATAGGGTTACGAGATGATTTTTATCTCTTGTATTTGATTATTTCAGTGATGAATTCCCTGAAAAAATTTCTAGCATGACTCAGGTGAGAGAGGTACAGTTCACCATTGATCTAGTGCAAATAGTGGCATAAGTATCCATTCTTACATAAAATATGGAATTTATGTTGCTTCATGAGATCAATAAGTAGTTGGAATACATAGAGGATAAATTGTTTATATGCCCCGTCACTTATTTATGGGGTTTACTGGTCTTTTCTTACAATAAGGAAGATGGTGCCCTCAGGGTCTTCATGGATTAATGATGGTTGAAATAGCTTATGGTAAAAAAGTGGCATCCAGTTCCCGAAATAGAAGATCTATTTGATCATCTCTAAGGTTCAACGGTGTTTTAAAATATTGATCTATGGTTAGGCTATCATTAAGTTCAAGTTATGTAATGAGACAAACCTCGCACAACATGATAGAGTATGTATAGTCTTTATGAGTACCTAGTAATGATGTTCAGTCTCACGAACGCACCATCTATTTTCATGGCTTTGATGAATCAAATTTTCCAACCATATTTGGATTCAATCATGGTAGTATTTATGGACAATGTCTTAGTGGATTCTCATTCTCTACATGAGCATGAAAAATTATTTATAATGTTTTAAATACACTGATAGATCATTAGATTTATGTAAATCTTAGAAAATTCCATTTATCAATTGACAAATTCCACTTCCTGGGTTAAAACATTTTAGATATAGGATTATCAATTGACCCATAGAAGGTGAGAAATGTATTTTTCCGGTATCATCCCATAAATATAATTGATATACAGAGTTTCTTAGGGATAGTAGGATACTTTATTTGTTTCATCCAAGATTTACTACAACTTGCAGTACCTCTTATAGGCTTGACTAAGAAGCATGAGAAATATTTGTGGTCAAAACCTTGTGAAGCATCCTTTAAAGTGTTGAAGGGAAGATTGACTTCTGTGTAGATCCTGATTCTAGAAAATTCAGAAATAAGATACACTATTTACTGTGATGCATCAGGTATCAGTATGGGAGATGTTTTGATGTTGGATGATCATTTCATTGAATATAGGTATCAACAGTTGAAGACCCATGAGCAGAATTACCCAATGCATGAACTTAATCTAGTTATTATAGTGAATGTTTTACGTTGTTGGAGATATTATTTTCTTGGATATAATTTTTTGGTATTCAGTGATCACACAATCCTCAAGTATATCTTTACAATACATGATTTTAATATCAGGTAGCACAAATGGGTTGATCATTTACAATCCTTCAATTTTGAGATTGCCCAACTACCTGGAAAAGGTAATGCTATAGCTGGTGCTTTGAGATGGATGACTCAAACATAGGTAGTTCCGAATTACTTTGAAAAATTAAAGCTCATAGAATTGTTTTTAGATATGCACATTGAGGTTCATAAGTATCATGGGAATAATTTCCTCACATCCTTAAAAGTTACCCCTAACCTACTGGATTGAGTAAGAATGAGGAAACATTTAGATTCCAAGGGCCTACTCCTGAGGGAAATTATCTCAGATGATGATTCATCTTTTGTTTGGACTATGGATGAGGATGAGACCATAACCTTTCATGGGAAATTATGGTTCCCATAGAAATGATATAGGGGATGATGTGGGAATTTCATTCCTCATTTTGGTCATTTTATACCAATATAACCAAGTTTTATCAATACATATGTCACATGTATTGGTGGAATCCTATGAAATGAGATATAGATATTTTTATCACATACTGTTCCACATTTCAATAGGTGAAGTCTGAACATTATTGACCAATAGGAATTTTAGAGTTGTTTTCCATTCCTAAGTGGAAATGTTAATATGTATATGTGGACTTTGGGACTAGTTTTCTTAGATCACCTCAAGGAAATCATACCTTTTGGGCTGTATTTTATCTATTAATGATGGTCATACACATTTTAGCTTTACAAGAGACCTTATCAATAGACGATATAAGGAGGTTATATGTCAAGGAGTTCATACATATTTATGGATATTCATGATCTATCATATATGACAAGGATTCTTGTTTCACATCCTGGTTTTGGAATGGGTTTCAGAAGGCCTTGGGTATGTAGGTTCTTTTGAGTATAGTCTATCCCCCATAGACCAATGGATGATAGAGTACATGATTCATGTGTTAGTGGAAATTCTCAATGCATGTGTCCTTGAATTTGGATGTTCTGGGGAGAAACACATACCTCTGGTTGATTGTTCTTATAATAATAGCTTTCAGGATACAATTCAAATGGATCCTTACGAAGCCTTATATGGTAGGCCTTGTCCACCACCTTTGTATTGGCTAGAGGCAGGGGATACATATTTTCTTGGACCAAGTCTTATCTAGGAGACTACAGTGAAGGTCCAATTCATCAGAATGAACATGTTGACAAGTCATTATAGATGATAATCATATGCCAATTGATGCCTCTGACCTCTTGAGTTCAAGGTCAGGGACTTGGTTTTCTTGTGAGTTTTGCCCAATTTGGGCAATACATGAATTCAGAAGTAGGGTATGTTTTCTCCCTAATTCATTAGACTCTTTGAGGTGTTGAAAGGAATCATACCAGTGGAATATATGATATCACAACCATAGAAATACTGGTCTATGCATGATTTATTTAATGTATCTCAACTCTACCAGTATTATCCATACCCATCGCATTTTTTCCATCTTGATGAGGTTGAGTTAGATGTGGATTCTTCTTTAGAGGAGAAACCAATGTATATCATGGATCATAGTGTTAAGACACTCCAGGTTAGGTCAGTTTTCTATTATAGGTGATATAGTAGCATGATCGAGTGTAGGACAAGATCTTGGAATAGGAAGATGATTTATGAGCTTAGTGGTCATAATGTTTCTCAGATGATCCCTATTTTCCCTCATAAGGCCAAATCGAGGACGAGTTTATTTTAGGAGGGGAGGTTGTAATGGCCCAACATTTCATGAAGGTACGTTTGATATTTTTGATTTAATTTATTATTTTTCCCACTCTAATGTTACCTAATGGATTCATGGAGGTTAAGAGGGTGTATGAGGCTTTTTCAGATCTTAGAGAATAGGAATTTAGAGAAACAAAATGGGCCACATCATTAGTAGATTCCGTGAAGACCAATCCACATGGTTTAGGATGACTATGTGGGGAATTTCAAATGAGAGTAGGGGATTCATGGTTTGTATACAATATTACATGACAAGCTTCATGATCATGTAGAAATTTCAGACATCTTGATTGAGGGATTTTCATAAATTGTGCATGATTAGGTTAACCATACACCTAGCCCATGTTAGGTATCTTATTAGATAGTGGGTGGTGCATGGTTGGTGCTCTTTTTGGAAAACCATGTGGCCAAACCGTAAGACCCATAAATTCTAGGGTAAAAGACCATTTTCCCATAAGTAATTTAATACCTCACCCCTCTTCTCTTTCTTTTCCTATAACAGATATGGGCTCACATCTTCCTCTCATGGATCTCTCCTTTTCATAACATAGGTATTTCTATTTCTCCTTCATCCAAATTCCAAATGGGTTTCCATCATAAGTGTTGGGTCTAAATCAGTGATATCCCTAATCATATTTATTCCTTTTATTATTTATCTTCTCGTATCTTGTGTTGTTTTAGTTCAAGATCATATGCCCTATTTCTAATTCGTCAGAATGTTATTCATTATTCTTTCATTCTACTTGAAATTTGAATCCAATGTTGGACAAAGAGTCATTTACAACCCTAAGGTTGGAGTTCTAGTTGTTTTACATAAATTAATGTTGTTTTCATAACACTTCCATTGTACTATATGTCATAAATTACAACATATTTATCTTAAATGTTTGCTTCCTTTCTAAATAAATTCAAGCATGTTATTATACTCTTGTGAAACCTTGACAAGTGAATAAAGGTTCTTGACCTTGTTCATTGACACCCCTTTTAGTGTACTAAATAAATTTTACACTCTTGTGTAATTTTTTAAAGGATACAAACACCCTATGAGTGTTCTTATTGACTTGTAAATGGAATTTACCTATTTTATGACATTTGTTTAGTTGACCAAAACTCTATCTATGTGATTAGTGTAGCTTCAAGATGGATTTTCCTTACCCTATAAAGTATAAAAATCAACCAAAGTGAATGGTGGTGGGTTTCATGAGCACGCCATGTGTTATATAAATATAAACTCAAATTGTATAAATTGTGATATACTTGGTTGTATTGGGCTTGATAATTATAGTGAATTAGAGTTCATACATCATTTTTATTATTGTTATTATGAGTATTCCATTTCTATTGGAGGGTAAACTATGGATAAGGGATCTTTTGAGAATGAAGTTTCTTTCACCCTTTCATCAGGTGTTTAGCATGGAATTTCACACTAGTATACTTTTATTTGGTTGATAGTAATGACATTACATGTTCCTCCATATCGATCTTTGGGCATGAAGACTCGCACTACCATCTCGAATGATGGGCACAATTTCTAAAATTCATCATGAGATTCCTAGAATATTCCCTTACTTGAGCCTGTAGCTTGTTAGACTAGTTATGGACACTTGATTTATGCCCCAGTTTTGGCTAGCACTTAGTATCCATGTATATTCCTACTCATGTCCTCACACACATAGTCCATACACATATATATAATATATAATTAAATATATATTATTACTTATATATATATATATATGGTACTTTGATCAGACATATTCTAACATTTTCCAAAGAAGTTAGAGCTAACTAGGTGTCCTATTAGAACTTGAGCTGAGAGGGATTTATTTTTATAATTGTTTATTTTTAATTTTCCTACAAACTACTATGCTATGTACATTGGATGGATTGCTTCTAGACACCAGTGGTGGTGTCCTATTGTGTTTATCTCACACCTTACATCGATAGACTCTGGTATTCAAGTAGTCTTCATGTCTTCAGGTATAGATAAAGGAAGGCACCCTGTTGTAGATACTTGATCTAATTTACTTGTAGCTTGGAGTATGGTAGAATAGAACTAATGTTATTATCATGATTCTAGTGTAATAACCTTTTGTACTTTTTATATTTTTTTGTTACATGATGTATATGCATGCCCCATGTTTCCATTTTTGTATATCAGCATTTAATGAAATCATTTTATATGAATCAGCCTATGGGATTATTATTATTATTATTTCTGTTAGTTATTCATGCTTCCTCAGTTGATTATTGTATTTGGTTCAACCATGACATCTGTTATATTATGCTTCATCTATTGTATGTTTATTTATTATATTCATTGTTCCACTCTAATGTGAGGGTATAGGCTCCCCACTTTACCAACATGGACCCTTAATTCTAGTCAGTAGCCTTTATATACATATAGGAATACTTGAGGCCATGTGACCCACAATATTGGGTCCTGGTTATGTGGATTATGGGTCAGGACACCACACACTACACCCTTATCACCCCTTGGTTGTGAGTTAAATCCCAACAACATTTCGAAAATTGAGGGGTTGTCTTCTGTCATTTAGAATTTCATTATTCTAAAACTACATCAATATAATACAGATAACATTCCAAAAATCATATGTAATACCCTCTGAAATAATTGTAATAACATTAATATAAATAGATGTTTTAACCACAATGGTTTTCTCATACCTTCTAGATTACACCCTCAAAAATGTAATGTAATTATTATGAAATAATACTTTATGTAACATAATATATTTACATATGAATCATACTAATAAAATTTTCTCCCATAATATCATTAATCACTTCAAAATCCCATCACTTAAATCCTAAAAAATGGTTGCCTAATACTTTTAACATATAATCAAAATTATACTTGTAAACACATTATGGTATTCATAACACTTAAGTTAACCTCACCTAAGAAAATTATAATCTCAAAAGTTATCTAAAACTTACACTAATACCAACTGTAATATCCATGAACCCATAATCCTGAAATATGATGCTAACAATACAATCTTTACATTTATGAACTGATATCAATAAATGTGACTCAATTTTAGATATCTAAAACTTACAATATCATATAGAAATTTTGGATGACTTAGAAACCCATGGAACCTTTAGGTTTATATTTTTATAGAATTATAACAAATAATTTCAAGTGGACATATCCATATAGTATCTATTTTTTCCCACAATATAAAAATTTTTAAAATAAACACATTTTTTTTCTAGTATATCTTGAAAATTTTCATCTTGACATCATAATTTTTCCTACTCATCACTAAAACCATTTGAAATACATTTGAAAATTTTGTATGATCAAAAAAATCTCATTAAGGGATATAAAACAAATAAATAAACCCATGATTCCATGAACACTCATAAATATTCCCTTTTCCAAAATAATTTTATGCTAAAAATAAACATTTTCATACTCAATGAATCAACTTATCTTCAAATAGGATTCCACAAAACATTTAATTATAAATATTTGAAGAAAATAAAAAAAACATGAAAAAATCATGAAAGTTTTTATAAAAAAGTTATACTTTTCACCCTTAATAAGTGTCTTGTATTTTTGTTTAAACATAATCATGTTAAATTACATTGTGAAATCATAAGATTATCATTGAACCCATAGAAATCATAGATAAATCATATAGATAACTGGGGACATCATTCTCATGTCACTCTTATTAATGGAATATCGTACATGGTTAACTTCCATCATGACCAATACTAAATGCATTAGATGGATATAATTCACCAACCCTTCCTTATTTTATAACATTACCACTCGTCATTGGTTTGTAATAGAACCACCCATCATTAATTTATAACAGAACCACATTTCCTGGGTTTATAAGATAACCACCCATCATCATAAAGAATTTACAAGAACCATAACATAATCATAACACATAAAAATTTCATTTTTATCATCATACTCATAAAAATATTCTTTTCACCCATAAGAAAACATTTCTAGATATTAAAATAAATGTTTTTAACCCTTATTTAAAATAATTATAAAAAATTAATGGAGTTGTTTTATATGATGAAAACCTGAAATATTATAAATCATTCCAAATATAAATTAACGTGTGTGGTATAAAAATAAATTGTCGGCACTGTATACATTAAAATAGAACATTTATTTCTTTTGTTAATAACGTCAAAAAATATCGTATCAAATGTGTAAAAAAATCATTTTTAAAACCTTTGAATGGAATTGAAAATTGACACAAAATTTTATTTATAATTAATTTTTTTCTATATAAACACATTAAAAAATAATTTTTAACAATTTTGACCTGGAAGAAAAATATTTAGAAATAAACCTTTAAAATGAGGTTTTTAAAAGGTAAAGTATCCCTTACCTTGATTCTGATTCATCATGTGACTTATTTATCTTACAGAATAATAAACTTATGTTAATTATTTAATTTATTATGAAAATTTTAATTTTTATTATTCTTTTATATTATCTATTACTATGTTATATTCAATCACTTAATCATTTAAGTTCACGTCGGGTGTTTTGAATATATTTAGCACAAATGTCCAAAATGACTTTGATACGATGAATATGGTTAAGAAGGTCATTGTTCCACTATATCTAGAAAAATAAAAATTTATTAATTATGGTTTTCATACATAAATTATAATTTTAAAACCAATCATTAAATTTCGTTTTGAAAAATGAACTATATTGCAATCATGAAGGTGATAAGTCATACGTACGCATGAGTAACATTTCAATTTTCCAAAGATAATGATAGAAAAAAAGTTAAGTATTATTTTAACTTTATATAATTATGATTATATCATAAATATTTTAATATATCAAAATTTTAAAATATGTATTTTTTTTAAAGAATAAAAGATATGTAACACCATGTTTAAATGAACCACAAAATACTATTATTTAAATATAGTCATTATAACCAAGATGTTGAATTAGAAGTTATTTATAGGAATAAAAATGTATTAAATATATATAAAATTTATAATAAATGAAATTTTATCTACTAATTGTTATAAAATTAGTACCCAATTTTTAGTAAATTCATTTGATTCTTCAAAATTAGGTTTTCTTAAAAATATATTTTATTTCTTTTTGTGAGAGAATATTATAATCAATTTCTAAAAATTTGAGTAATTTAAGTTGATAAAAATGATATAATTTTTTAAATAATAATAAGAAAAATATCTTAGAGTTATATTTTGGGATTTTTCAAAAAATATTTATTTTCTAGTAAATATTGAAAATATTGCTTTTTATTGAAAACTGTAGTTTTTATTTCTAGAATTTATTAAGTTCTACTTTATTTTAAAATGGTTTAAAAGTAATATTTGTTATATTATAGTATTAATAATTCAATTCTAATCATTAAATTAAATTTTATTCTTGAAGTTCTTATAAGCATTTGTATACATAAATAAGCATTTTTTATGAAAAACAATTTTTCTTTACATTTTTGTTTTTAATCTTAAATTAATTTTTTCCACTTTTATATATTGAATGATAAAAAATGGATTAAATATTTGTAATTATTATTTCCAAATTTTTCAAATAATTATTTTATAAATTTTTCGATTATGAATAGTGACCAAAATAAATTATTATAACCAGGGTAAGGATAAATCGGGTAGTTGATGTTAAAAATAATATGTTAAAGTCTAAAAAATTATCTGAATATTTTTTTATCCTATTGGATGAATTTAATTTAGTAATTACAATCCATGTTTCAAAAATATGGTCACATTGTACCATATTTATATAATTTTGACATTTATAATATTTAAGTAAAATATAAAGTCAGAAATTCCCCTTTATTTCTTTTAATATATTTAACTTTTTTTGACCAGGATAAAAAACTTATTTTAGGTCATAAATTTTCATTTAAAATATAAATGATTATTTACAATGGAAAATTTTTTTAAATATTTATGGATGAAATAATGACATTAAATTCTTACACTACACCGACACATTATTTATTCAATTAATAGAAAAAATAATATAAATGATTTCAAAAATATTGAAAGTATTTTAATTTAAATCAATTATTGTGTAACATAAAATTATTTAGATAAAATATCATATTTTAGTGGTGTTAATGGATTATATTTTATTTTTTTATGTTGTTTTGAAATTCAAATTAAATTAATAGTTCAAAAAATAACATTAATGATATTTTATAATAAATAATATTTTATTAAACAGGTTAAAATTACTAAAAATATTATCTTTGAAACAATAATTGTTATATGTTTAAATATATAAACTATGGTTCATTTATGAACCAGTTTTCCTTGTATAGTTACAATATTGATCCGTAAATAGTAAAAAATTCTTTATCATGATAATTATAAAAAAGGGTAATGTGGGTTAAAACAAAGAGATTGGGGTAAACACCTAATATAATCATGTCCAAATATTATTTGATGATAAAATTAAAACCCATGATCATTTAATATTTTAATTACATTAGTTTTCATCCTTCTTCCATTAATATAATATTATATGAATTTAATATTTTAAGTAATTCCAAGAGTGCCCCTCCTCTCACATATAAATGGGAACCTCCTCTCCTCTTTTATTTACACTTTAAATTACTTTTATTTTAGAAACAAATCCACCCAGAAATACATGAACATCCATCCCCTCATTCTATAGGTCTGGGTTTGGGAAGAATACCTACCATAGAGGGATTAAGTTATATAATAAAGGTAGTTTTCTGTATAAGAGGTAGAGTTCTTAACAAGCTGTTTTCATTTTATTTATTATTATAAAAACTTAAAATATTCTTGACTAATGATGAAATAATAAAAATGGAATCATAAATAGACTTATATGTTGTTATGTTAATGTAATATCCTATATCTATCTCCTCTTCCATCATATGAGAAAGAAAAATGTCATTCATGTGTATGGTGGACCACCGCTTCATGAACTAATATAATTGGTTTTCTATCACTGCCTATCACGGATGGTTATAATAATGGATTTGATGTATAAATATGATATTCACAAAATATTTATAATTTTTTAAATATATTATTTCACCTCATTTTCATTCTTTTCTTCCATTGAAAAATGATAACATCGTTTGTGTGTATGTCTGTATTACCACCACTATGAAGCGATGTGATTACTTTTCCATCACCACATCACATTAAAGGTGTATATAAGTGTATAAAAATAAATAATAGGATATATAAGATATAATTATCATTATATAATGTTAAAATAATACTTCCCTTCTTTTCATCAGGATTATTGAAAAATGGAAACGTTATTCATATGTATGTATGGATTACTGTCACCATGATTGTAACATAGTTCATTTTTTTAAATAATATTTCAAGGGTTTTTTAAATTATAATTGATGTAGAATATTTACAATTATTTAATGATTATTATTCCATAAATGGTTTAAAAATGACCTCATTTACTAATGTTAATTTACCGAAGTCATTTTGGATATATGAACCAAATATCTTCCAAACAGCTAACATGAACTTAAATGATTAATTAATTGAAAATGACATTGTGCTAAAATGTAATAGGGGTCTATAAAAGGATTAAACTTCCTCCAAATTATTCTATGGTAGTTTTAAAAAACCACCACTAAATTTGGTGTCATAAATCAACTAGAATCGATTCAAGGCATTTAGCGGCGGTTTATGGGAAGTGTTGCAAAACATTTTTTAGCATCAGTTATTTTTTTCAGTATATTTTTTTCTTCTTGTAAATGATTAGTATTTCATGGTTGTTTAAACCGCCTCTATATATAATAATATATTATTGTGTTTTAAATCACTACAAATTTTTTTTACCATTAATATATGGGTGGTTTAAATTTTTTTCCCATTTATAACGGCATTTAAAATGTCACTATATATTTCTGCCAAAAAAATAAAAAGATGCAAAGTACACAACCCCATAAAACAAAATAAAATCATACATATTCAAGACATCAAACCAAATATGAATTAAAAATCAAAAACCAATTATAAATGGAATTTCAATTAAAACATAATCAAAATAAAAAACAAACAATTAACTAAACCAATATTATTCACATAAAAAAATATCTCATATGGATATATAAACAACATGCATCATCATTCACCAAAATACACACTAATGAAGGAAAATCAATCATAAAATAATAATTTGAAAAACTAATGAATCACCCATAATAGTTCAAACATACCAAAACTAGATCAATCGAGATTGTAATGACCCAAACATTCATTAATGAAAATTCCTCTTAATCTAATTAAATGTCTCATTATGTAAAAATTTTATATAAAAAGTAAACATCATTGGTTTTATGTTTTTTGATTTTAAAATACCATTTATAATTGTGACTGCTGCTAATATGACCATTGAACAGTGATCATATGATTAGCATAAATATAAGGCTTTAACAAATCCCATTTATTCAGACAACGGAAGCGATGGCCTCATCCAGTAGAATTGCCCCATACAAATCCCATTTGTCCGAGCTTGGAAAGGAGTTGGAGTCTTTGGGATTCACTCTTGACCAATCCCAAACTGAACTTGAAAACTTTAAGCTCGAGCGGAATCACCTACGAGATAAGTGGAAGTTGATATACATTACCACCCAAGCAATGTTATCTGAGCCACCTCAAGAGTCTGTCACCATCGCGCACCTTAACAAAAGGTATTATGTGGGTTTTTTAAGGGTTTATGTAACATCACCATAGAAATATGATTATGTACATTATTTTTTTATACAAAAATGAATATACATTCATTTTATTATTATTACTTTGTAAATTGTTTTTAAAGCACAAATAGTATTTTTAGTTAATATTCAACTAAGAAATCTATTTTGATGAATTAATGGATTTTCGAATTAATTAATATTTTAATAAATTATTATTATTATTATTAAATAAATGTTTTTTAAATATAAATTATAGTATAATTTTATGAATGCAATTGTAATTTTTATTAAGGTTTGAAAGTTGTTTTTGTGAAAATCCATGATTTTTTTATAAATGTCGGTTTTTATTTTAAAATTAAAAATTCAAATATTTAGAAAATTATTTAGATAAAATTAATATTTTTTTTGGAATATAGGATGTCGAAATTATCCAACGGTGAATTTTTAATAATTTTCTGAGACGGTCTAATTTTTGTGTAAAAATTAAATACCGTTTAAATATATAATATGTTTTATGACATAATAATGACCCAATAGTGGTGTAATAAAATACTATAAATGATATGATAGGCCAATATATGTTTTATAATTAAAATAATGTGATTTTAGATTTGTTTCATCAATTTTGTGATGCCTTAGTGGACCCTCCATGACATATAAATCATTTTATCATTTTAAATTGTTTTCCTTAAGAGTGTGACTCACCTACAAATAAGAAACCCTATTATTTTAATAAGTTAGTCCATTATCCTTATAAAATATTTTTTTCCACTCCACTATGGGAAAAACCATGGGAAAAAACCATGGTATGGTTTGTGGTTTTGATTAGTTTAATATGAGGTGTCCCAAACCTAAATAATAAATAATTCCCTCTCCTTTCCTATATAAACCCACTGAAGATCTCAGTTCCTCTTCACTAAAATCCTTTTGAGTTAGTCACACCTCTTTCCTCATCTCTCTATAATCATCCCAAGGCACCCCAAGCTCGTAAGAAGCCACTCTCAAGCCTCTCCCATGCCATTGGAAGAACACTTCCAAGTAAGGGTTTTTCCTCTTTTCTCATTTTTGTCTCAATTTCATTATGTTGTTATACCCTTTTAATTTCAATTAAAAATGTTGGGGTATGATTTTGAAACTTTCCCATACTTCCCTAATTATGTTGGAATTATTATATACCCCTTTCACTCTCTTTTAATGCCTCCCATGTACACCCGTTACCATGCTGAAATTCTGTAATGAATTTCTCTCTCCTCATTTAAATTAAAGCAATTCCTTTGTATTATGAATCTAAATTCCTTTACTTTTGTTGGGAAATGTTTCTATATGAACACATTACTATCAATTTCATCTAAATATGATGATACACCCCTTTCTCTCTCATAAACCATTTTTTACGAATTTTTATGTCACTTCGTTATGCTGCTAAAATTGCACCATGATTTTCCAAGTCAAAATCCTTGTGTAGTGAATACCATACCCATGTATCTATCAAGTGTATTCACCATTATGCACATATACATATTGAATGGTACTTTAATGTGTTTATTCCACATTTCTTAATCATGGAATAACTTATGATGTTGAATGATTCCATGTTATATGATCCATGTGGCACACTTATGCATGGAATGAAATGATTATGAAGGGTGCACCCTGATAGCACTGCAATACATTGGGTAAAGTATAGTATCATGATACATCATGTGAAATTAGTTTTAACTCATTCTAATTCATGTGCAAAGAGGGTTTACTCTTTCTTTATGTGAAATAAGGATTTACTCATGCTTCATGTGCAATGAGCCTTGGCTCATGCTAATTCCATATTAAGTGTTGTTGCCACATTTCCATTATATGATTATCATGCTTTATCATGACTTTATGTTCATGTTTCTCTTGTGATTCATTGATATTCCTATTGTCTAACATGTATTGTTTTTCTCATGTTATTATATTTTTATTCCATTACTAGGCTTTATAGCTCACCCTTTTCTTATGCATGTCCTCAGGTTATCCTATGCAATTCTAAGTACGAGGGAATGTAGTGGCCATGTAAATGATGTTTTCAATAAATATATTGTGTTTTTTATGTTCTATGTTGTTATGTAATGATCCTAATCCCCAAATACACTAGAACTTTTTATCTTCTTTGTCATATCAAGTGAATTTTATGTAATAAATCATGTTTAAGTTTGTAATAAAAGACCAGGGTTGTCATAGTTGGTATCAGAGGATAGGTTTAGTTATTTTTGGGATTAGTATTACAAAACCCAAGTAAAGACTTAGAGACAAGACTAATTATAATAAAAACATACCTATGTTTTGGTGAGTATTGATTAAGTGGTTTATCAAGCAAATACATCCCTGTCTGGATATGAGTAGGTTGAGGCAGCTCTAGCATAGATGTATCCTAGGTGTAAAACCTGAAAACACTGCTTTGAGATAGACTCAAATGGGAACTGGTGCATAAAAATGGGATTTGTTTCACCATTGTTTAAGACCCTCCTGTGGGATATGCTTTGGTAAATTCACAAGCTTAGTATGAACCATTATTAAGGGACTAAAAAAATGCCCCTAGAATATATGTTAGAAAGTAGATCATGGATAACATAGACTGAACCCAATATATTCATATGTTAAGGAAATAAAAGTTATTTATAATTCATCCGTTTATGTCTTAGGATTACCCTTTTATTTTTTACCCCTAACATTCCTTTTATTCTAGCCAATGGCCGGTAATAGGAGGACTCTGACTATCAACCGGTGTGAAGAGCAATGCGATGACTATACTAATGAGATGCCCATTCCAATGGGAGAGGTAATCATGAACTTTTTCACACTTCTCTCTCAGTTAACTCAAGATTTGAATAGAAACATGGGTCAAGAGGAACGTTCAACCACCCTAAGAAAGAACAAGTCACTATCGAGATCTTTATGAGACAAAGGCCTCCTACTTTTAATGGATCATCTGATCCCTCAATCGTTGAACAGTGGATCAACTCCATTGAAAATATCTTCTCCATCCTTGAATGTTATGAACAAGAGATGGTTCTCTTGGCTGCTTATTTTATAGAGGGTGAATCTAATCAGTGGTGGACGTTGATCAAAAATATGAATCCTAAGGATGAGATTGAGGAATTGTAATGGAAGAATATCTGGAAGATGTTCTTCGATAAATATTTTCCACACACCCTCTAGCTTAATATGGAAAGGGACTTCCTTGACCTCAAGCAAAAAGATAATGAATCTTTCAGAGCATACGATGAAAAATTAACAAGGCTTTCATGATATGATTCCAGCTTTGTCATTACCCGCTAATGCAAGGTTTACCACTTCTTTGGTTGGCTGAAACCTAGCCCATGGAAAGCGCTGACAATTCGTGACTTCGATAGATATGATGAAATTGTCTTATGTGCCCTAAAGGTTGAAATAGAGATCAAAAAATCTCAGGGGTATCATGGGGATAATAAGTGTAAGTTGTACTTCAATGCTGGCAGTCTGATGGATAAATCCAACAGTGCTATGAAGATCCATCACCCAACTTGCCAAAGGTGCGGAAAGAAGCACCCTGGAAATTGGCTGAAGGGTATGAGGAAATGATTTAGGTGTAGAAGAGAAGGGCACCTGTCTATTAACTGTTGGCATGAAAAACCCTCAGCTGCAACAGAGGAAAGAAATGCTATGTTCAAACCTCAATGCGTGGTTCATTTCTACAACTACAAAGAACCAGGGCATACTGAAAATCAATGCCTTAAGCCAACGGTTTTCGTAGGCAACCAACAACCTCTAAGGCAGCAAGGGTGAGATTTTTCCATCACTACTGCCAAAGTGAACCACAAAAATGAAGTGGTGATAGGTACTCTATTTATTAATTGAAGAATAATGAATGTAAATTTTGATTCTGGTTCTACACATTCTTTTATATCCTGAAAGTTTAGTAGAACAATCCTAGCACCACCAAAAATCATGGAAGTGAAGATGTCAGTGAGTACGAAAAATGGGGAAATCATTGCATCCCATGAATATAACTCATCCCCTATCATAATCTGTATATTGAACTTCTCAAATAACCTCTTCATACTCCCTCTGGTGTAAATTTATACAATTATTAGCATGTATTGGCTTTCCATATATAGATCCAACATAAATTGTCGTGAGAGGGAAATCACTCTCCATGTGGAAAATCGACCCCTGATTATTTACAAGTGCAGAGAGGAGTATGAATCTTCTTTCGCTCAATCATATCAAGTGTGGATATCACTACCATATGAGAATACATATCTGGCTCATATGATTGAGTTCAAAGAAGCAACCATCCTTGAAGACATGCCTATTGTGTGGGAATTCACTGAAGTGTTTCTTGAGGAATTTCTTGGTCTTCCTATTAGAAGAGATGTTGAATTTTCAATTGATCTTATACCTGGGGAATTTCCAATATCCAAGACTCTATATAGAATGGCTATTGATGGGATTGAGGAGCTGAAGAAACAACTACAGGAGAGTCTGGATAAAGGTTTTATACACCCAAGTGCTTCACCAGGGGGTGAACCAGTCCTCTTCATCAAGAAGATAGATGGGTCAATGTACCTTTTCATAGATTATCATGACCTTAACAAAACTATGACAAATAAAAATTATCAACTCCCACCAATTGATGACTTGTACAATCAGTTACATGGATCACAATACTTCTCCAAGGTGGATTTGCGGTCGGGATATTATCAAGTAATGGTGTAGAAGGAAGATATCCCCAAGACTATTTTTCATTCAAGATATGGGCACTATGAATTCATAGTAAGGTCATTCCGACTCACCAATTCTCTAGAAAACTTCATGGACTTGATTAATAGATTCTTTAGAGATTACCTTGAAAATTTTTTGGTAATCTTTTTAGATGATATTCTAATATACTCCAAAACCAAGGAGGATCATGGGGAGCATCTAAGAACTGTACTAGAGACCTTGAAGAAGGATAAGCTCTATGAAATTCATAGTAAGTGTGAGTTATAGTTTAAGGAGGTCTCATTATTGGGTCATATCATCATAAGAAATGGGATATCTATAGATCCCTCCAAAACCGCTACAATTTAGAGATGACTGAGGCCAATATCGGTAACTGATATCTGTAGCTTCCTGGGGTTAGCTGGATATTATCGACGATTTTTGAGAAATTTCTCATGATTTTCCAACCCTCTTACCAAGCTATATCTGAAGGGAGTAAAGTTTTATTGGAGTGATGAATGTGAATAATGCTTCAAGGAGTTGAAATGGAGGCTTATCACTATGCTCGTGCTCACTTTACCAACAAGTGGAGAACATTTTGTGGTATTCAGTGATGCTTCAAGGAAGGGTCTGGGATGTGTGTTGATGCAAAATGAAAAATTCATTGCCTATGCTTAAAGGAAATGGAAAGTTCATGAGTTTAACTATCCAACACATGACCTTGAGTTTGTTGCAGTGATCTTGGATTTGAAAATTAAGTAGCATTATCTCTTTGGGTAGAAGTGTGAAATATATACAGACCACAAAATCCACAAGTATATATTCACATAGAAAGAGTTGAACATGCAACAATGAAGATAGTTAGATCTGATCAAATACTATGACTTCTCAATCCATTACCACCCTGGGAAAGTGAACAAGGTGACAAATTCTCTAAGTAGAAAGGACCCAGTGATTCTATCACTGATGAGAATTGAGAAGGATCTAATCTTTTTATATTTTATGAAGATGGACATGGGAATCATAAAGAAGGTAACATCACAAATCCTTTCTCAAATTATTTCTCAACCATCTCTTTTGGAAAGGTTAAAGGATGCTCAAAAGGATGATGTGGGAATTCAGAAAAAAAAAATGGAAGCTATCAAAAAAGGGAAATCCTCAGAGTTCAATGTTAATAAAGAGGGAATTGTGAGATTTGGGAAAAGTCTATGTGTTCCATCAAGTTTAGAGCTGAAGAAGGAACTTTTGGATGATGAAAATAATTAAAAATTTTCTATTCACCCAAGAAACACAAATATGTATCTAGATTTCTGAGAGAATTATTGGTGGGATAATATGAAGAAGGAGATCGCTGAATATACATCAAAGTGTCAGGTGTGTCAGTAAGTGAAGGCAAAGAGGTATGAGTATAAGGGGATGATGAAACTATTTCCCGTACCAGAATGGAAATGAGAGAACATAACCATGGACTTTTTCACCGGACTTCTGAAGACATCCAAAGGAAACAATGCAATCTGGGTTGTTGTGGATCGTCTTACAAAGGCTGCACACTTCATTTCTATTCAGGAGGATTTATCATTGGATCACATAGCATGGATATATATCAGGGAAGTGGTAAGGATGCATGGAGTACCACTATCTATTGTATCTGATTGAGATCCAATATTCACCTCTAAGTTTTGGAAGAGTCTTCAACAAGCTCTTGATATTGAGATAACCTTCAGTACGACTTATCATCCTCAAACTGATGGACAATCCGAATGGACTATCCAAACACTTGATGACATGTTGAGAGAATTCTCAATGGACTTCAAAGGAGGGTGGGATCAACATTTTCCTCTAGTTGAGTTCTCTTATGATAACAGTTTCCACTCAAGCATCTGAATGGAACCATATAAATCCCTATATAGGAAGAGGTGCAAAACACTAACATGATGGGATGAAGTCGGTGAGCGTAAGCTGCTAGGACCAGAAATGGTTGAAGAAATGGTGGAGAAGGTGAAAACAATTTAGTAACATATCAAGGTAGCCAAGATTTGATAGAAGAGTTATATAGATAACTGTCTATGAGACCTTGAGTTTAAAGTCAGAGACATTGTATTTCTATGCATATCTCTATGGAAGAAGGTCATGAGGTTTTTAAATAAAGGGAAGTTTAGTCCAAGGTACATAATTCCCTTCGAGATTCTTGATTGTGTCGGGTTTGTGGCCTATTGACTAGAAATTCCACCTACCATGGCCAAAGTACATGGTTTCCTTCATGTATCCCTCTTAAGTAAGTACATACCAGACCCTTCACATGTACTCTCTTCAGAGGTCGTACAGTTAGAGGATAATCTTTCTTATGAGGAGAAACTAGTGAAGAACTTAGATCATAGAGAAAATGTTCTACAAAATAGGACAATACCCCTCATCAAGGTGTTGTGGCGAAACCACAAGTTTGAAGAAGCGACATGGGAATCAGAGGAAATAATGAAGCCGAGTTACCCACATATATTTTAGTGTGGGAAAAGAAAATTTCAAGGGTGAAATTTCTTTAGGGGGAGATTGTAACGACCCAAACATTCATTAATGAAAGTTATTCTTGATCTAATTAAATGTATCATTATGTAAAATTTTTATATAAAATGTCAACATCATTGGTTTTATGTTTTTGTATTTTAAAATACCATTAAGAATTTTGACCGTTGCTTATATAGCCATTGAATAGTGATCACATGATTAATATAAATATAGGGATTTAACAAATCCAATTTACTCAGACAAAGGAAGTGATGGCCTCATCCAATAGACTTGACCCATATGAAGCCCATTTTTCGGAGCTTGGAAAGGAGGTGGCATCTTTGGGCTTAGCTCTTGACAAATCCCAAGATTAACTTGAATAAGTTAAGCTCGAGTGGAACCGCCTACGAGAGAAGTGGAAGTTGATTGAGATTACCACCCAAGCAATGTTATCTGAGACACCCTAAGAGTATGTCACCATCGTGCACCTTTCCCTAAGGTCTTATGTGGGTGTTTTAAGGGGTTATGTAACAAGACCCTAGAACTGTGATTATGTACATTATTTTTTATATAATAATGAATATACATTCATTTTATTATTATCACTTTGTAAATTCTTTTTAAAACACAAATAGTATTTTTAGTTAATATTCAACTAAGAAAACTCTTTCAGATGAATTAATGGATTTTTGAATTAAATAATATTTTATTAAAATATTATTATTATTAAATTACTTTTTCTTAAATATAAATTATCATATAATTTTATTAATGCAATTTTAATTTTTATTAAGGTTTGAAAATTATTTTTGTCAAAACCCATGATTTTTGGATAAATGTCAGTTTTTATTTTAAAAGTGAATATTAAAATATTTAGAAAATTATTTAGATAAAATGAATATGATTTTTTTGAATTAGGATGTCAAAATTATTCAACGTTGAATGTTTCATAATTTTCTGAGACAGTCAAATTTTTTGTTACAAATTAAATACCGTTTAAATATATAATGTGTTTTATGACATCATAATGACACAATAGTGATATATTAAAATACTATAAATGATATTTTCCTCCAATATATATTTTATCCTTAAAATAATGTGATTTTAGATATTTTTTATTAATTTTGTGATGCCTTAGTGGACCGTCTATGACATATAAAACATTTTATCTTTTCAAATTGTTTTCCTTGAGAGTGTGACTCACCTCCACATAAAAACCCTATTATTTTAAGAAGTTAAGCCATTTTCCTTATAAAATATTTTTTACACACCCTTTTGGAAAAAACCCGTGGGAAAAAACCACGGTCTAGTTTCTGTTTTTGATTAGTTTAATTTGAGGTGTCCCAAACCTAAATAATAAAGAATTCCCTCTCTTTTCCTATATAAACCCACTGAATCTCACACTTCCTCTTCACTCAAAGCCTTTAGAGATTTTCCAAACTCTATTATCCTCTCTCTAGAATCCTCACAAGGCGCCCCAAGCACAAAATAAGCCTCTCTCAAGCCACTTCCAAGCCTTTGGAAGTAAACTTCCATGTAAGGGTTTTTCCTATTTTCTCATTTTTTTCTCAATTTCATTATGTTGTTATACACTTTTAATTTAAACTAAAAAAATTGGGGTATGATTTCAAAACTCCCCCATACTTCCCTAATTATGTTGTAATTATTATAGACCCCTTTCACTCTCTTTTAATACCTCCCATGTACACATGTTACCATGTTGAAATTCAGTAAGGAATATCTCTCTCCTCATTTACATTCATGTAATTCCTTTGTATTATGAATTTAAATTCCTTTACTTTTGTTGGGAAATGTTTCTATATGAACCCATTACTATCCATTTCATGGAAATATTATGAGATTCCCCTTTATCTATAATCAACAATTTTTTACGAATTTTTATGTCACGTCGTTATGCTGCCGAAATTGCACTGCGATTTTCCAAGTCAAAATCCTTGTGCAGTGAATACCATACCCATGTATCTAACAATTTTATTCGTCTTTATGAACTTACACATATTTAATGGTACTTTTATATGTGTATTCCACATTTCTTAATCATGTAATAACTTATGATGTTTAATGGTTCCATGTTATATGATCCATGTGGAACACTTATGCATGAAATGAAATGATTATGAAGGATGTTCCCTAATAGCGCTCCAATACATTGGGTAAAGTATAGTATCACAATACATCATGTGAAATGAGTGTTGAATTATGATAATTAAATTCCAAATATGGTTTACTTGTGCTTTATATACAATGAGGATTTACTTGTGCTCCATGTGCAATGAGCCTTGGCTCATTCTAATTCCATGTTGTTGTTGCCACATTTCCATGTTATGATTATAATGATTTATCATGCATTTATGTTCATGTTTCTCTTGGGATCCATTTATATTCCTATTGTATAACATGTAATATTTTCCTCATTCTATTCAATTTTTATTCCCTTACTGGGCTTTATAGATCACCCTTTTCTTATGCATGTCCTCAGGTTATCCTGTGCAATGCTAAGTACGAGAGAATGTAGTGGTCATGTAAAATATGTTTTTAATAAAGATGTTGTGTGTTTCATGTTCTAAGTTGTTATGTAATGATCTTAATCCCCAAAGACACTAGACATCTCAATCTTCTATGTTTTATCAAGTGAATTTTATGTAATAAATATTGCTTAAGTGTGTAATAAAAGATCAGGGTTGTCATAAAGATTCTTTGGATTTTGTTTTGAAAACAAGTCAAATCCATTTTACAAGTAATTTAAAAAAGGAAACATATCTCATCTTACTCAAGTTAAACCATTAGAAAAATCCTATCAAAAATTCCTTTAAGTACCCATTTTTTATTTTCATTTACCATTTCAAAAACAATTTTATAGATAAAACTTTTCCCTTTAAATTCCACATAGAACCAACTAAACATTCAAAAACAAAATCTTAAAAAATAAAAACCATTTTACTTATAAAATGAAATATAATACTCCAAACAATCCATAAAAAGAGACACTGAAACTCATTCAACGAAAGAATTCCATAATACTTTTTACCAACTAAGTGGATCATTTTTTCTATTAAGAAAACATGAGCACATACAATTCTTATGGGTAAACTCACAAAAGACAAGGGAAATACAAAAAAACAATAATAATGATGTCACATGAATATAAAATCACCATAAAACCAAGAAAAAGTTATATAATTGAAACCTACTGATAAATAGAACATAACAGGAGAAATATAAATGGTGTTTCAATAAAAACATGATAAATATAAAAATAAATTATCTAATAACCAATAAAATATCATTAAAGTGATATATTTTTAATCAAATGTTCTAATAAAATCAAAAATGAAGCCCAAATGTTTAAAATTTCAACCAAAATAGCTTTTAAAAGTCCTTTTTAATGATTTTTAAACTCATGATTATGATCTTAAAAATAAATTTTTCCAATAGAAAACACCATAATTAACAAAAAAATTAAAAAAATAGACAATTTGAAAAAATTATATAATCATTACTAAATCATACTAAAAAATAAAATGAACCATTAACCATCATAAATCATTTAAAGTGTGGAGAAATACAGATATCCTCTAACTCAATCCAAAAAAATATTTCTCAATCGTCGTATCATTTCTTCAGTCAGTAATTAGTTTGGTTACACATCATCACCACCAAATCCTAAATCAACCATCATCACTACCCAATAAAGTAACAATGACATTGTATTTGTCTCTGTATCCACCCCTTTTTACTGGAACCTCTATAAAAATTTTCTTGAAAATTAAACATTGATGTCTACTTAAATATAAATTTAAAACAAATAAAATTTTGTGTATTATATTATTATGAAGTTGTGTGACTTCACTGCTCATTCAAACAATCCATCGAATATAACTGAGGTCACATCAAGTCATCTTCTGATATAAATCAACAAATACTTTCTACAAAGCGATGAACTTCGCATTCTGCACCTATATAAAGAGATTCATTTTTAAAATATTAGAATTTAATTAACTAATGGAATAAAATTGAGTCATAATGTATTAAAATTACTTTTATATGGGAATAAAATACTTCATTATTCCTGGATTGATGCATACGCCTCCAATCAAAATGTGTAATCAAAGGGGTAACTGATTCATCCACCCACAAGACTAAAATATGGCCAAATCATTCCACAACATCATCTTTTTGGATCCCAAAATAATAAACTAGGACAACTATCTTCCTTGGTATTCCTTTCATTTTCAAAAATAAAAAATTACTTCAGAAAGTATATTTAAAAAAATTCATGCTGAAAATGAAATTGTGAAATGATAACATATGCAGATTAATAAAAATATATATATACATAGGTATTAAAATGAATTACGAGACATAAAAACAAATATAGAATTTAATTTTTTTGAAATTAAATAACTCATAAATAAAATCAATTCAAATATGATAACATATCCCCAGTACTCGAAATGAATAACATAAAAACATAAGTGGTTGATAAGTTAATGGATGATTGAACATACAATCATTTTTCCTTAAATCATGTCATTATCCCACTCCATAATTAATTAATATACATTATCCACCATTTCAAGACTAATATTTTCACTATCAAAGTGGAAAAAAGTATGTGTCTTATTGTTGATGGGACTTAATATCAGAGGTTAAATCTTCCACTTCATTATTCATATCATACATGTATCTTTATTTTATATGAACAAATACACTAAACCATTTAACCATTAAAAATTAAACATAATATAAAATTTTTTCTTATGATGAGAAGACATAAATATCATGTAACTCACAATCACTGACATCCATCAAGTAAGATAATGTTACAAAATTAAATTAAACAGAATCACATTTAATACCCCCGGTGATATCATCCCACTTGAATTTAAATAAATAAACTGAAAAAAATACCATGATAGGTTAATTTGATAATATTAGTCAACATTACATAGTATCTAAATTAAAAAATGATAAATATACCATTATTTGTTTAACCTCTTCCTGGTCAACTTTCTGAAATTTAAAGGCATTCACATTGTAATCATCGAACTTTCTAACCTGTTTTAGAGGACCTCGAGCTAGAAACTTTATATCTTCATGCAAATCAGTCCGAGTATCAGTATTTGTGATCTAAAAAACATGATACATATTATTATATTTACAAAATATAAGTTTCAAATTGATATATGTATTGAATTCATTATTTATGAAATTACACAATGTGAAAATCATTATTCAAGATCTTTATTAACAAGTTTTTTATATCATTACCATTTTGTTTTCTAATTCTCATTAGTCTCTTTTTTTGTATCTTGATTTCTTTAATAAATGGATCTAAATTTTTACTATTCAGCAACACATATTCCATTGCCTCTAATAATTCCATTTATGTCATTATAATATTTGAGATTCTCTCAACTGATCGGCCAATAGTAGAAATAATTTTTTTTACCAAGTAGTTGGGATTGATTAACTGGGTCATCAACACACCTAAATCGATTGAATATTGTCTCAATCTCCTCTAAGTATCATGAAAAAAATGTATAACACTCCTATGCTAGATAGATTTAAAAAATTAAGGCTTTGGGTTGAGAATTATTTTTCATGCATGAATTCAAATGACCAAGGTATCTGTCAAAAAAAATAAATAAAAAATAATTATGTATTTAATGAAGTTCCTAGAGTTTTTTACTTAAGTTGAAAAACATATAAATAATTTACATCTCAATTGGATACAACCATTTATAATGTATGTAACCTCCTTATTTAGTTTTTTCTACCAAATGCACACTTAAATTCTTCTTGATAGTAAATAAACAATGGAAGAAAGATCATATCCATCGAACAAAGTGTCAGTAAAAATTTATCTAGAAGTATGTCAAGCTCAGCTAGTGGTATATTTTCCTTACATAGTTTTCTGAAAAATGTGAAAATTAGAGTACATGTACAGTAACCTTTTAAGGTAACAAGGTACGTAATGTTAATAAAAGTAACTATTGTAACAAAATATGTGAGTGTGAACTTTTCAATCCATATTACCAATGATGATTTAAGTCAAAACACCTTGAGATATTATTTGAATATCTAGCAGATACCCAATCTTTGAATGAAAAAAATTGTCAAATCATACATTCCATTCTTATCTGGCCATAGATCACGATTTATATTCATTGTTTGTAAGTCTATCCAAGAATTGATATGTTATATCAATTTTACATGATCATTAATAAATGTGAAGATCAAATTATTACAAAAAATCTTCTCAATATGGATAAAATTATCATTATGAAGTAATAAATTAAATTCCTAATATGAATGTTTGAATAATGTACTTGTTCTCATTCATTATTACATTCTAATATCAACTGATGATGTAATTAAAACTCATTTTCCACAATCATTAAAATAATGTACCTTTTCAAAAAAAAATCAACATTTCTATGTTGTGCCAATATTTTAGAACTTATCAACAACTTTGGAGGTGGTCGATGATCAATGGAACCATTGAATTATCACTTGTTCGGACAAAATATGTAAGATGTATTAAGAAATCAGTGATGAAACAAGAAGAACCATTTTTTAGATTAATGTAGTCATTCAGAGTCAAAATCAAAATTAAAATTAGGAAAATGATAACCCCTGTAATTTTTCCAACCAGATAAGTTCATGAGTCCAGGAAGTCACTAATAGTTTACATTAGAGTAGCATACATTTTGAAAAAATTTCTAAAAGAAGCATTATATGTCTCCACACCATTTCCCCATAAATAATATAATTATTAAATGAGAGGTTGCAATTATACATTAATATCATCTGCAGTCATTTTTTCTATGAATAATCATTGAAATTATAAAAGATGTTTGTTGAATACACATATGAAAAGGTATATTGTAGGGGGTAAAAAACCATCCAAATACTAGAATTGGTACTCAATGTCCCAAATGGGTTGAATCCATCAGTAATAAATCCCAAAACCAAATTCCCATGATTAGATGAAAAATATAGAAGAAATGAATCAAATTTCTTCTAAAATTTTCAATATATTAGATGTCACATTAACCCATATTTATTATTATCAGTAGAATGACACTTCATGTACTCAGCCTTTTTTGATGACATGAATAATATTTTTAATTGAGGTTATAAAGGGATGTAATGAAAAACCATTACATGTGTTTTATTTTTCTTATTACTTATAGTATTATGTTGATTAAAATTTATAACATCACCCATTTACTTCCATCTATAAAACAAACATTTTTTTCAATCCTATCCACTTGAATCCTATCCCCAATAAATATAAAATCATTGGAAAAAACATATATTTTTAATAATTTAGACCAATATTGTTAACAAATTTTTATATATCACAAAAATACGCAGGTATATTAGATTTAGGAAATGCATCATGCAATAATTCCAATATCTAATACATCTCTTTTTTTTAGTTTTGAAAAGGCATTTGATATGGAACAACTTCAGTAGAGAATAAATTTTTTAATATTTCAATCATCCACCATAAAACTCTTGATTTCCATCACTAAATAAATCATGAAACATATTTTTATTCTTAGTGAAGTCCCCTCATACATTAGTTTGTTCATAATAAATTGGCAGGTCTAATTATATGTTACAATCTTGATTTAGTTGTTTTATAGTCCCAAAAACAACACTTCTCGTGTTATTATTTGTATCACACTCAACTGGTTGTTATGATATTTTTTGATGTTGATTTTATTTTCTTACAATTTCAAAAGCATCATATATATTGTTTTTTATTTCATTTTCCATTATCTATGAAGTTGGGAGATCATTCTGTTGACTAACATCAGCGATCAAACATTCTGTAATGTTTGATTCTACATGCCAAATACAACATAAATATTGAGTAAAGAATTTCTTCAATATCAAGTGTTTATAAACATCGTTTCTCTTAAACCATATTCTAAATTTATATTTATAGAATTTACATATTATTATCCCATCAATGGATCAATTAGATATTTCAAAATCTAGAAAATCCTCAAAACACTTAGCATAATGAGGTGTGTTCCTTAGTAATGTGATCCATATTTTATCCTTATATATCACAATTATCCTACCCTTGATTAAATAAAATTAAAACACATAAGTATTACTAATTAGTAAAAGAGACTTATATAAGTGAAAAAAAAATCAGGTAGTTAAAAGAACATTCATATAAGCATAAAAATGTCAATGTAAAAAAAAGAAAACCAATCATGGATAGTATGATGTAAAATAGATGTAAGGGAAGACCCATACAATCATTAATTTAAAACACGCATCATGGGATAAGCACCCTAGGGTCACTAAGTACAAATTTATGTCAACATCATTTTTTTAACCTTTGTGATTTTTTCATTAAATAGTTAATTGAAAATGAAATTTATATTTAAAATTTATATTGATAATCATACAGACTTTAATTTTAGCAACATGTGAATTTTTTGATTTTAAATTTTAAAAAATATATAAATATATAATAATATTAACACTTTGAATGTTTTTTACATTATAAATATATGTATAGAGTGTTTTTAGTGACCCCAATTAAACTATTCCAAATAATTATTTTTAATTCTAGAAAATGATTTGACCTATATCATTTTTAATTTGAGAAAATTATTTTATTTTATAACAACATTATTATTTTTTATTCAATTAAATTAAATATTGTGGAAAATTGTATATATTTACTAGTTTTATGGGATACCTCTTGGTTTCAAGAGGCATGCACCTCACAGAGCTCCTCATACCACATCCCCAAGTGGCCATTTCACCTTATATTGTCATGTTCCATAGAAAATACTAATACTTAAAGTCACATCAAACATGTTAAAATAATTTCAAATTAACTCACACCACTATTTAATGGAATTAAAATGGTTTCAATCACCCATTTCTTGAGACCATACTTTCCCCTTTTTAAAACATTTCAGGCCACCAAGAGACTTATGCTCTAAAAACTATTTAAAAAAATATTAAAGGTAAAATACCTTTAATTTATAAAACTTTATCTAAAATAACACACACATTTTATAGAAAAACACTAATACAAAAATGGCCTTTAATAGTGCTAAAATATTCCTTTATCAGAGCTAAAAAAGTGCTGATAATTTGAGCATAGTTAAAAGCCTGAAACTTTTATCACCACTAAAAAGGTTTTATTGAAGTCTCCCTTTAAGAGTGCTAAAAAAACATTGTTCAATAGGGCCTTTAAAAGTGTTTTTTAGAATAGTTAAATGGCCCTTTTAACAATGCATTTTTTACACTACTACAAAACAGGTCTTTAAATGCACTGGTATTTAGCAGCACTAGAAGAAAACACTCATAAATAGCATATTTATTAGTGATAAAGAAAGAACTAATAAATATAACCTTTTATCAGTGCTTTTTTTAACACTGATAAAGGGAACCATTATCAATTATTTCTTTTTTAGCAGTGATAAAGGGTATCCTTTATCAGCACTTTATTTTTAGTACTGATAAGGGGTATCCTTTATCAGTGCTATATTTTTAGCGATGATAGAGGTCACCCTTTATCAACACTCTATTTTTACCACGGATTAATATTTATTTCATTAGTGTATTTTAAGTTTTGATAAAGGTCTGAATAAATAAAATTAAATAAAAAAATAAAAAAAAATAAAAAAATTTATTATTTAAAAATATTTAATTAAATAATTATTGATAAGAATGAATAGATTGATTATACATTATTAAATAATAAATATATTGAAATATATTAATGTTTATAAATATGATTTATATATTACAAAATATTTATGTTCTTCATAATAAATAGATATATTTTTATTGAATAATGGTTTATAATTAAAAATTAATACGAGTTAAAGATTCTGAATAATTTCATAGTACTCGGCATGTAATTGAATGTCGTTTGATTTTTCAATTTAATAGAGATCAAATGTATGTTATATTGATTTCACATATACATAATTAATTCCTTTTTATATTTTAAAATGCACATACATAAAACTTATCCATTTTTTGAATACTGGTAATGTGTACTTTTCTTAATTTATTCAATTTCACTCATTTTTAACATATATGTATGCACTCAAAATTAGATATTCATTAATATTATTAAAAATATATTTATAATAAATATTTATAAATAAATATGATTATAAATGTATATTTACCATATTTATACATTTATATATTGAAAATTATAAATAAACAAAAAAATAAATGTAATTATATAATTATAAAAAAATCATTATATATATATTTAAATATTTACCAAATTTATAATAAAATTACCTATATAATGAATATATTTACTATATTTATATTTATATATATTATATATATATATAATTATAAAAATATATATAAGGATATAAATATTATTTTTTAAAAATAATTTTATAATTATAAATAATTATTTATAAAATTTTAATAAATATATTTAAAATGGAATATATGTATTATATTTATATTTATATATATTAATTAGGTATATATAAATATTTACAATTTTTTTATTTATAATTATAATTATAAACCACTTATGAACGCTTCAGTAATAAGCGCTGATAAAATTATCTTTATGTGCACTTTTTTAGCGTTGATAAAGATAGGATTTATTAGTGCTAAATAAAGCATTTATATAATTAATACTTATCAGCATTATAAATTTAGTGCTTATAAAAGTGTCCTAGTCTATTTTAAAAACCCTAACCATTTGTGAACCCATCGTGATATAGATGCTCTCTACGGAAGCCACCCATTGTCAGTGCTCCTCCTCAGTGAATCGATGGTCGAATCACACCACTCAACTACCTCCAGTTGCTCTATCATCTTGTTTGATATCTAGTGTTAGATTACAGTAAGGGTTTCTAAAGAGGGTATCATATTTTCTTCAACCTAGGGAGGTATGCCTTCATATTTTCTTTGTGTATTTTGGTTTTGTTTTTGATTTATTCTTCTATGATTTGTTTATGATCCGTTATTTTTGATTTTTTTGTGATCTATTGTTTAGGGAACGATTTTTGGTCTTTTGTTTGTATTGACTACCAATGTATGATCTATTGTTTATATCTGATACTGAACCTGGGATTTATTCATTGTTTCTTTAATACTATGTTTTATATATTTTTATTAAATAACTTTTTCATATATATATATAAATGTGTATAAATTTTTATGTATATTCTTTTTTAAAAATTGGGTACAACTACGAAAGCATAAGACAACACAATGGCCGGAGGACTTGACCCCGCGACCATGCCCCAAACCCCTCCCCAACCTTACCACTAATCCGAGCATAGGGGGGATTTATCATGTATATTATTTTTTATTGACTACTGATTTTTGGAAAATTGGTGGTTCCTTAATGATTATATATATGCTGACACCTTTCATAGACACCTGAGTGGACATGCAGCTTCAGATGCTATTTTTCAAGAACCATGTTCATGGAGTGATGGATGTTCCTCTATTATTTATATATTTCATACGATCTAGTTCCACTTAGAATCCACTATGGTTCTTAGCTTTCTTATGTAGAATATTCAAAGGGATCATCCCCAGTTAAGAACATGAGGTTTTATCACATCAATCCTTCACGTTTTGAATCATTATGGTGCCTTTATAGTTCATGTTATGTTTGAATATCAAGTTTCTATCTATTTGATATTTCTTATAGAATGTAAATGGGTTTTTTTATTGGCATGACATTTATGTGTGTCTATATATCTATTACATCATCTATCTATTTGACATTTATGTGTGTCTATATATCTATTACCTGATATAGGCATGCCAATATTGGGTAATGATGATTTTGGGTCTCCATGTCCATTAAACCCAAGGGTCATGTTAGAATTTGTTTCGACCTCTGGTACGAATTTTTTCTATTTGGGGGGGTACCTCCCATTTATGATTTTTTTCACCCAATATTTAAACCATCCTTTAGTAACTTTGAGGCGTGTTATAGGTAATAAAATAATCTACCCTAGTGATGTTTGGGTAATTTAGGATAGGGTCATTACATCATCTATCTTCTGGTTTACACCTATAATATTTAGTGATAATATCATTTATTATTTTCCTCTATATCCCTCTATTTTTTCAAATTTCAACAACCCTTATTTTTTGATTGGGAATATCTAGGTGCTCAGATATTCTAGTAGAAATGATCCATATTTCCTTTATTATAATTTCTTATAAATTTCACTTTTGATAATGAATATATTATGTGTATTTATCTATATATTGTATAAAATTAATATTTTATGTACCAAATAGGATGGATGTGAACTGAAAATGGAATCACACAAATCATTTGACAAAAGAATATGAATATGGTGTTAAAGATTTAATCAGGTTTTCAAGAGAGCATGCATACGACCCTTCTAAAATTCTATATTTGTGTTTATGTTTTCATTAAAGAAAAATTAGTCCAGAAGAGTTGGAAGAACATTTTATTTGTCAATAAATAGATCAAAGCTATAAATATTGGACTAAACATGAATAAAAACTGAATATTGGCATCGATTGGGATGATACTATGGTTTATGAATCATTTTATATGAATACCTTTGTAAAATATGATAGATATTGCATGGAAGAAATGGAAATGGAAATTGAAGATAACCTTTGTGATTTTATAAAGTTGTTTGAGGAGTTAAATAGTTATTCCAAGAAACAATTGTATACCAGTTGTACTAAATACACAACATTTACAAATATCAAGAATTTTGTGTAAATGACTAGTATGAAGTTATAAGGACTAAAATCACATTAATTTCATGTTTTTATGAAAGATTTAATGATGGTTACTTTTTGTTTCATTTTGCCTCAAAATATATGACATAAATTAACTAGACTCTACTTCTTTTTCAAATCCATATGCAGTAAAGTTGTAGACCCGGTGAAGTTTCCCATTATGAATAAGTATATTGTAGTTATATTATGTGAATTAGATATTTTCTACCCATTATAATTCTTTGATCTAATGGTCCAATTGATGGTTCTCTTGGTTGGAGAAGTTGAACTATGTGGACCTGTCCATTATAGATGGATGTACCCCATTGAACGGTATATGAAGATTATGAAAGGGTATGTCAGGAATTAAAGTCATTCAAAAGTTTCTATTCTATAATGATATACTATTTATGAAGATATTTAATTCTGTAATGATTACTTATTATATTTTGAAAGCATCGGTCTGCCAAATTCTCGTCACAGCGAACGCCTTTTGGGTGAAGGGATTTCTGGAAGAGATGTTGTTACAATTACCTTGACAAAGTTGGAGAAATAAAATATTTACATATGAAATAATATTGATGATGTTTATCCATTAATTGCATCCCAAAAAAATCTTAGATATTTGAATCCATCAATGGATGAACGATGGATATCAAATACTCATAATCAACAGTTTATAGGATGGTTTAGAGATCAAATTTATTAGGAGTTATCAGAAAATCTGAATTCGATTGTCGAATGACTTCACGGATATACATAGGACCAAATGAAAATGTTATATATTACATTGGTGTTATAATAAATGGTTATATGTCCTATATAAATGAATTTTATGACTTTATTATGATGAAAAACAGTGGTGTTACGCTTGTGGCTGAAGCGATACACATGTCTGGTTCCAATGATTGAAATATAATTTATTAAAATATGTCATATTTTGGAATTATTTAATAGATATACAAGTTTGAATATAAAAAATTTTAAGTGTCTCTTTTCCATTTCAAATGGTTTGACAATATCAATGGAGTGAAAGTTTATGAAATGGGATTTGTGGAGGTGAATTGAAGTTTAGAAGTGGAAAAAGACAAGTCATTCATAATTGAATCACAATTAGTGAAAGTATTTTATGTCTGTGATCCAATAAACAATAATTGGTTGATTTTACTACTGGTTATTAAAACAAATGTTGAGTGAGATGAAAATTAAATTGATGATGACCCTTTTATTGGTACATCACAGTTAGTTCATGTCAGTCCCAATGTAGATAATGTCTTGTAGATTTGAGGGGATCATAAAGAGTGTATTTGTATTCTCGAAAGAAGAACTGAATCCTCGAATACTTTTAAAAAAATAAATATAGTTCAATGAGAAGGTAAATGTTTTTTTTAATATATTATGTTTTTTCTCATAATATTATATGTTCTCTACTCCATAAATATAATCTAAATAAAATGTTTTACTACTCATGCAGACAATTTTTTATACACATTATGATGTTACCAATCCCTTGGAAGAACAAACTATAATAGAGTAAATCCTTTCGATAGATGCAAAGATAATGTTATGATATAATTTCTCTATTTTACTGAAATATTTTATAATGTGAAATATATTTAATTTTCATTTTTCCTTATAGAGTTCATTTATTTTAGAAGATTTTTGTACTTGTGTCTTGCCTTTGAAAGAAGAGAAATGATGTTGTCCCTACTCAATCACATAAGTAATACTGATGTTTCCATAGTAAAATATTTTTCCATAGAGTTAATATATTGTTTTGTATTTATGTTTAGTTTATTTAGTTTTTGTATTAATCAGATAATAATTTGTTCCTTATATAGGTGTATTTTTTTCATGTCTGGGTACTCTTTCTAACTTTCATGTTTTTCACCCGTAAAACCTTTTCACCCCTATAGTGGTTCATTTTCCAATTTATTTGAAGTTACATCCACTACCTTTGTATGAAGAGAAATAACACTACCTATTCTCAATTACAGAGGTAATATTGATGTTTACAAAGAAAAATCATTGTCCATATAATTAATATATTGTTTCATTTGAATGTTTAATTTATTTACTTTTAGTATTAATAACATAATAATTGGTTTCTTATATAGATGGATTAATGGGTTTTATTTGGGGTTCTCTGTCCATGTTTTTTTCCATTTCTATACCAAAACTTTTACAAACTTCTTCTCTCATAAAACCTTTCACTCATGTAGTTTTGACATTTATCACTTTTCTTCAAATTCCCTCCACTAATCAATCATAGAGGTAATATTAATATTTTCACTATAAAATCATTGTTCATTGAATTAATGTAGTATTTTATATTTATATGTAATTTGTTTATTTTTTGTATTACTCATAATAATTATTTTATTATAATGGTGGATTATTTTTTCGAGTTGAGATGGTTTGTCTGAAACTACTCATATAGTGTTGGATGTTGGACAGATAAATTTAATGGAATTCATGGTAACATTGAGAGTTATGATTGTTTTTTAATGTATGTAATATATTGTATTTATGTAATTGTATAAAATAATGTTTTAAATGTCTATAATATATTGTTTTTTCTGTAATTTTTGTTTTAAATTTCATTTCCTTTAAATCTATATCGGGTCTTATTTTGGTTGATATGTAGTGTGTTTATGGAGTTGTAGTGTGTTGTAATAGCAGACTACGGTATGGCCCTTTATCTATGCTTTTAAAAGTGCTGATAAATAGGACCTTCATTAGTGCTTCTAAAATCTCTAATAAAGGACTCATTTATCTGCTATTCTAAAAGGACTGATAAAGGGATCCTTTAGCGATGATAAATTAAAGTGCTGATAAATGGGTCCTTTATCAGCACTTTTCAACGTGTTGATAAAGGAATGATTTATCAATGTTTTTTTAAAGCTAATAAATGACCCGTTTATCAATGATTTTTCAGCTCTGAAAAAAAATTTCTGACGCTTTCACTGGGGCGCGTGTGTCCGTCCGCTTTAGTGCGATAGGCGCGGCTTTGTTACCTCACATTCCTGCTTTCCAAAGGCGGGTGGCATCTGTTCCTTATTCAGGTACATTTTCTCCTTGATCAAAACGGGATTATGGGATTTCAGTTCTTCCTTCTGTGGATTCCTCCTCGGAACTCGTCACCTAGTCCAGGTCTCCCTCATAGATTTAATTCGTGGTTCGTGAATCTCATTATCGGTTCCATATTTTCATGGAAACTAGTTAATTACACTACTTCCACCAAGACATTCCATGGGGTCTTTACATGGTAGCAACCTTCGGTCGAAGTAGATGACAACATCAGGCATGTCAGGGCATCTCTATGTGCGTAGACATTGGGGAACATGTATTCTTCCTCATAAGAGGTCATCTCAAGGGTTCAGAACTCGAGGCATCCCATGTCAAATGCGGTGAATCATATTCCATAGGCATGCATCTGAGGTTTTCCTCAGGTTCCCATGTTTAACACAGGGTATGCCGCATGTTTAACGTCTTACGAAGACGGTCACGCCAAAGGCATTTCATCTGAGGTTTTCCTCAAGCATCTCATTTTTATCATGAGGTTGGTCGTGAGTTTAACGTCTTGTAGATATGGAATGAGGGTGATCAGAACGTCCCATAGAGACGAATCAGAGGTGGTGTGTCCCGTATATGGGAGATTTCACACTGTGAAAGCTGATCTGGACACCACTGAGGACGGATCAGGGAGTGTTCACCCCAGAATGGGGGAACAGCAAGGTTTACCATTGGTTGGGATTGAACCTCAAGGATGTTTCCTACGTACCCTATGTAGACAACAGGGATCAAAACCCATGTAGTTTGAAGGGGTGATGAATTGGGGTGTACACAAAGGACAACGACCTGGAGACATGATGGGGCATATGCATGAAAAGCGGCCTGGGCACTGCTAGGAGTAGTGAAAAAATGGACGACATGATCCCACCAGGATGTGGCGGCCTGGGTAAGAATCGGGATGGATGATATAGAGTTGAATGAAGTGGAGGGGGAATGAAATGGAACCGATGTGAGGATGACAGTGATGTTGGTCTTGAGCCTCAAAGAGACTTCCTACTTATCCCCATGGAAGGGAATCAAAATCCGCGTAGTTTATATGGGATGATGGGACACCTGAGGAGGCGGCCCGTGATAATGGACGCATGGATGGGGCCCGGAGGAAGTGGAACCTCGGGGTTGGGGCATGACCTTCCTGAGACACATAGGCTCGACGGAGAGATCAGGATGGGACATGAGTGACGGAATTTAGCCTTAGGGAGGCATCCTATGTATCCCCGTGGTAGGGAATCAAAGTCCACATAGTTCATCTAATGATGGCTTACCACCGAATGAGGTTGACAATGGCTTACCGCTGAAGGAGGTCACAACGGCTTACCGCTGGATAAGGATGTCAATGTCTTACTACTGAATAGGGTCACAACAGTTTACCGCTACTCGATGTCACAACAGCTTACCGCTGGATGGGCTTGAACCTCATGGAGGCTTCCTATGTACCCTACCTTAGCAAGGATCAAAGACCATGTAATTCAGATGGTGTGGGGCTTACACTCTAGGCTTCCCAAGGTGTTGGATAAAGGACGTGAAGGTGGTCGGAATGACCGAATGGTGGGCTTGAACCTCATGGAGGCTTCTTACGTACCAATCCTTGACATGAATCAAAGACCATGTAGTTCAGATGGTGTGGGGATTACACTCTAGGCTGCCCAAGGTGTTGGTGAACCGAAGTGATGGGGATTGGAGCGACCAACAGATGGTGGTCTTGAACCTCGTGAGTATTCCTACATACCATGCCTTGACATGGATCAAAGTCCTCATAGTTCTGGAAGGGTTTTCAGTGAACTGACAAGAAGATGGACCGGGGGTCCGATGGGTGATGTGATTGAACCTCGGGGAGGCTTTCTACATAACATGCCTTGACATGGATCAAATTCCTCATAGTTCGAGAGGGGTTGTTCGCGAACCAACATGAATAAGGACCTTGGTCCAGGTGGATGGTGGGCTTGAACCTCAGGGAGGCTTCTTACATACCATGCCTTGACATGGATCAAAGACCACATAGTTCAGGATGGATTGGAATACCGTTTAACTTCATGCGGGACGGGGGCATTTGGGGATTACGCTCTAGGCGTCCCAAGGTGTTTGGTGAACTGACAAGGTCGGAACGACCGGGTGGTGGGCTTGAACCTCATGGAGGCTTCCTACGTACCATGCTTTGACATAGATCAAGGTCCTTGTAGTTCGTTTTGTTGTCACAGTCGGTGCTTACTCTAAGCCCACGTGAGTCTTTATCGGTTTGAGAAACAGGAGGCAACAGAGACATGAAAATCATGTTGCGAAAGGTGCGTATGTGGGATGTGGAGTGGGGCTTATGCATGGATTGGCCCAAAGAGGAAACAGGGTCTTACGCATGGTTAGTAGTCCGAATATGTTGGGACTTACTCTAGGAGAGAGGCCCTAGCGGGTCAGGCCATACTCTAGGGGGGAGGCTTGTGAGGGTTGGGGCTCACTCTAGGATGGAGGCACATGTGCCGCTGTGGAATGGTAATGGTGGATTGGGATTATGCAAGGTAGCTTCCTTGGTGTCACTATAGAGCGGCAATGGTGAATGTGGTTTACGCAAGGAAGTTTCCCGGGTGCCGCTATGGAGCAGCAATCGTGGATGGGGATTACGCAAGGAAGCTTCACGGGTGCCGCTATGAATCAGATATCGTGGATGGGGCTTATGTAAAAAAGTTTTCCAGGTGTCTTCCTCATGTCTGGCCATGAGGGCATCCCAACTCACTGGTGGGTTGAGGAATTTACCTATGCGCTAGTGTAAAAGCGGGATAGTTCCAAGGGTGTTGGAATCAGTCTGAATAGAGGGAGATGAAATGTGTAAATCACATGCCCAAAATTCGGAACATGGTGAGGGTGTCGTGATGATGGAGGAAGACTGTTGATCGTGTTCAAAACATAACATCCATATCGAGTTAGCCTGAAGTTGGGACAAACAAACGAGGGTCAACTGCTAACCGTGTTCGAAACAAAGGACCTGACTCAAAGTGTTGTCTAATGTCTTCTGGGGCATTGTCCTAGGACGGTAGGTGAGACAATGCAGCATGGGACCAGGCCATTAGGGGGTCTTTCCATACATAGAAGTGGATGAGATCTGAATGAAGGACACGCAAAGCTTGAGGAGGTGTGATGGAATGTTTGAAAGGATTCCAACGCTCTTGAAATTATGCCACTATAATCATGGAATTAGGAATCTCAAGCTTAGAGCATAAGGCATCTCTTGTTTGGAGCAAGAGGCATCCTATGTCTGGAACATAGGTTGTACTACAGTTTAGAGTCATGTAGAGAGGACTGTTGGAATTTCATTCTAGGAGAATAAGGCATCTCTTATTTGGAGCAATAGGCATCCTATGTCTGGAACATAGGGTGTACTACTATTTAGAGTCATGTAGAGAGGACTATTAGGCGTCTTATGTTTGGAGTATAAGGCATCTCTTTTTTAGTGCAAGAGGCATCCTATGATTGGAACATAGGGTGTACTAGAGTTTATAGTCGTGTAGAGAGGACTATTGGTGTCTCATGTTTGGAGCAAAGGCATCTATCATATAGGGCAAGAGGCATACTATCATTTATTAGATAGGGAGTACTATAGTTTATAGTCATGTAGATAGGACTATTTGCATCTCATGCTAGGAGCATAAGTCATCTCTTGTTTGGAGCAAGAGGCATCCTATGATTGGAACATAGGGTGTACTATAGTTTATATTCATGTAGAGAGGACTGTTGGCATCTCATGCTAGGAGCATAAGGCATCTCTTTTTTGGAGAAAGAGGCATCCTATGATTGGAACATAGGGAGTACTACAGTTTATAGTCATATAGAAAGGATTGTTGGCATCTCATGCTAGGAGCATAAGGCATCTCTTGTTTGGAGCAAGAGGAATCCTATGATTGGAACATAGGGAGTACTAGAGTTTAGAGTCTTATAGATAGGACTATAAGTCATAAGGCGCCTAGCAATGGTTGGTGTTGGGACTTATGCAAGGGTTTCCCTTTCTGGTTCATCCTGGCATAGGAGCCAAGTGATGGGGTTTGGAGGGGTTTTCTAAGGAATGGATCGAATCAGGGTACCCAGGAAGTTGATGATGAGAATCTCAACTCACGACATGTGAAAGGGACTGAGAGGAATATGTTGACTCAAGGTGATTCATGGTGTGTGGAGGAGAATCTAAAATCATGATATTCTATAGGTGGAAGGAGGCTGCGCATAAAGGCACAATGGAAAATCCTGACGTCCCGGCTCGAAAAGTTCATGGTGTGACTCTCTATTTTTCATGGGGGCTCATAGGAGTGTGTGAAATTTAGAAAGGGGTATAGTAATAAGGGAGGAGAAGAAAATATGATGAACATAAGGCTTACCACATGTAACTACTTGAAATATAAGGGAGAAGGGGAAGTTGGGGGTGAAGTGGGAGAAGGGGGTCGGTGGTGATGGATTGGGGGAGAAGGGGGCCAGAAATTAGGGATATAGATTTACCCTAGGGGGATCAGGGGAGAAGTGGGTAGGGTGGGGAGAAGGGTTGTCAGCGTTGATGGCCTGAGGGAGAAGTGGGGCTGGCAGCGAGGCTGAGGGTGATATATTGGGGGTGTTAGGCTTGGGGGATCAGGGGAGATGGGTGGTGAGATGAGGAGAATAGGGAGAAGATAGATTTTTTAAAATAAAAAAAAACATTTATCTATGGGTTTTCAGAAACCTCTACTAAATGATTTCAATTTTTGTGGTGGTTTAAGAAACCATCCCAAAAAACAACCATTAAATGTGTAATTTGGTGTAGTGTAGTAATAAATGATATTAAATTAATTATAAAAATTAAAAGGTTCTTAATAAATTAAATAATTAAAATAATTTTATTATTAATGATGATAAAGAATGTGCATGATGAGTCTGATTCAAGGTAAAGGACTCTTTTCTTTAGAAAAACTTCAATTTAAATGTTTCAAATGTTTATTTATAAATAATTTTATTCCCTATCCATATTCTAAAAGTTATTTTATTGATGTGTTTATATGGACATGAGTGAATTATAAAAGAAAATTATATGTCACTTTGGACTTTATTCAAAAGGTTTTACAAAGGGATATTTTTATATATTTTATATAAAACGTTTTGAAATTCATTAAAAAAGACAAAAATAATGTTCTATTTTAACATATCCAATGTCAGTGTTTTTCCACCTCCAGAACTTTTCTTTGATTGATGGATTATTTTAAAATATTTAATTTTCTCTTCAAAAAAACCTATTTTCCATTTTTCAGAGTATTTTCATACTTTTTTTGAAATGGTATAGATATTTAAATATCTAGAAATGCTTTCTTATGAGTGTAAACAATATTTTTATAAATATAAGGATGGAAACATAATATTTCTTGTGTTATAATTATGTTATGATTCTTGGTCATTTTTATGATGATGGGAGGTTCCATTATAAACCAAGGATGGGTGATTCAATTATAAACTAGTACAGGTGGTGACGTTATAAAACTATGATAGGTGGGTCTATTACAACCCTGTAATGAATTGGGTAATGATCATGATATAAGTTGGTCATTTAGGATATTCCATTTATAAGAGTGATATAAAAATCATGTCCCAATTTACCTACAAAATTTATTTATGTTTTCTCTGGGTTTTTAAATTAATCATATTATTTCACAATGTAAGATAATAATATTATGCTTAAAGTATATTATACTCTACTTCTTAAGGGTGAAAAGAATAAATTAGTGAAAAATATTTCATGAGTTTTTTATGATTAGAACAAAATATTTTTGAAATTTTATTTTAAATTTAATATTTATAATCAAATGTTCTGTGAAATTATTTAGGAAAATAATTTGATTCCTTGAGTAAGA
Source organism: Viscum album (assembly GCA_963277665.1). Lineage (NCBI taxonomy): Eukaryota > Viridiplantae > Streptophyta > Magnoliopsida > Santalales > Viscaceae > Viscum > Viscum album. The sequence goes on from OY728163.1 coordinate 875,818,560, forward strand.
AATATTTTATTTTTACCCCAAACGTTATTTTAAAAAAAGTAATTTTTTATGACTTTTCATGGGATAACTATTTTCTATCTTTATTTTTTTTCCCATACTAATACTTTTGTGTAAATGTAGCATTTTAAAATGTTTTTCATTAGTTTCTAATGATTAGTAGGGATAAATATGATGTAAAGAAGAAAATTGTGAAGATTTTTCATGAAAAGAAATTTTTTCTTTTTAAAAGTTTTATATTATGGGAAAATGGAAATTATGCGGAAATGACCACTTGAAAGTTTTTATGCTAATTTTGTAAAACTATAAACCTCAAATATCATTGAGTATGTGAGAGATTCAATATTTTTAATTAAGTTTTATGTTTTTATGGTTAAAATTGGGTCACATTTATTGGTATTATTTATAAAAAAATAAATATTATGTTTTTAGAACCATATTTTGGGAGTGTAGGTTTAGGGATATTACAGTTGATATCACATCAGGGTTTCGATAACTTTTGAGATAATGATTTTTTCTAGTGAGTTTAATTTAATAGTTATAGATACCATCATGGGTTTTCAAGATTAATGTTGATCATAAGTTTAAAGGATTACAAACCCCTTTTGAGGTTTTAAGTTATGGTATTTTGAGGTCATTAATTACATTTTGGGAGATGTTTTATTAGGTTAAGGTATACGTAACCCATAGGTATAACATAGAAGACTATTCAAATATAATCATATTAAATTTTATTATGTAAGCTAAATGTTATGATATGACCTTTGAGGTTAAACAATTTTCTTAATATTGATTTTATTAATGTTGTTTTAGAGGATTTTTATCATACTTTTGGGATTTTTTGGAATTATATTAATATAGATTTTGAAAAAGGACCCCTCGCAGGATAGAAAAAAACAAGTCATATTTGGGAAGTTCGTGGGGTTTGAAACCACTATAGAAGGTTACAAGTTTGTAGTGCCTACCACTAGCCTACGTGATGTCTTGGTTTGTATTAAATTATTTTTTATTCTTAAAATATTTTTCAGAAAAAGATTTTGTTAATTTTTAAAACATATGTTTTATCATATAGATAATCATGGGATTGAAAAGTTATTTGGGTATTAATTGATTAATTTTATTTCAAAAGAATTTAACTATTTTGAGAACCATTTATGAATAGGGTAAATGGGAATATTTTTGGATAAAATGAGATTTTATTTGAGGAATAAAGATTAAATTATCTTTTAGAAATATCTTTTGTTTTTGATGTGGAATTATGGTGATTCAATAAAATTTATTATCATATCTTGGATATTTTATGACATGGGTATATACATTTTCAGTATATAAATTTATAAGTGACTAATTTGAATTATAGATAAATGTTAAATTAATATAAGAATAAGTTTTAAACAAATATTCCTAATTTTAGGGATTAAAACTTATCTGGGGATATTTAGAATAATTTTAAGGTTATTTATTTATTAAATCATATAATTTTTACTTTGGATTTTATTTTTGAAGTTTTAGGGATTAATGTTATATTTAATCATATGAAGACATATTCATTTTGAGAATTATCTTACCTCATGCTAACCATTTTAGATTTGATTAGTGCTTAAATATTGTAGGAATAGTTTTTTATCCTTTTTTGATTATTTGATCCAATATAAGTTTATTTTAGTACTTCAGGTATAAAAAAATACATCTTTAATACTCATCCTATGGAGAAGAAGATGATATTATGGTGGGAATTGGTTAATGGATAAAATTATACTTATCAGGTAACTATATTTCCTTATTTTCTTAGTTTATATGTTAATGAAATTTCTTGTCTCTTTGAAAAGGATCTTGGAAAACATTTTATCCTATCACCTTCACTTCTGAATAATTGATGGTATTTTTCAAACCTCTTGGGTTTATGGTTTTATGATCATTACCTTTCTCATGATCATTAACTTCATTATAATCAATGATCTATATAACTCACTATCATTATTTGGAAAATAATTTTTCCCTACATATCTATATTTTCACTTCCCACTAATGTTATCCTATTTAAAAACTTAGTTATGTGATTACTATCATACTTCCCTTTCCCACTTTTCAAGAAGAATTTGTTTTAACCATTTTTATAATGATGGATTTCAAAAAACGTATTTTTAAACGTCAAAACTCCAATTTTTGATCTCAAGTTCAAATTTTGAGGATAAAATTTATTAAATTAAGAGAATTTAATAACTAGATATTTGAAAATAAATACTATGTTTGATAGTGTATAAGATACAAAACACTAATCTTAAACAAACCATGAAATATTATTATTTAAATATATATTTTATAAAATAGTTTTTGAATCGGTGGTTATGAATAGTATCAACCAAATCATGAAATATATATAAATTTAATAATCAATTAATATTTATTTATTAATTCCTAGGAAATAATCCCTCATTTTTTTAAAAAACCATTTATTCTTCAAAATTATGCTTTCTTAAAAATTGGGTTTTATTTCTTTTTATGAGAGAATATTATAATTAATTTATAGAAGATTTTAAATTTTTATTTTATAAATTTGGTATCACTTTTTAAAAAATCATGTCAAAACTATCTTAGAGTGTTGTTTTTAGATTTTTTTTTTGAAAAGATTTATTTTCCAGTTAATAGTTGAAATTATTTATTTTTATTGAAAACTGTATTTTTAGTTCAAGCATTTTAAAATTTAAATTTTATTTTTATATTATAACAAATTAAAATTAGTTATATTATGCTATTAATATTTCAATTATTTTCATATAAATCAATTTCGTTTTTGAATATTGTATAACAAAAATTTTATACTCAAAAAATGCATTTTTATGAAAAATAGTTTTTCGTTCTGTTTTTTATTTTAATCATAAATTAATTTATTCAATAAATATAAATTTAATAATGAAAAATGAATTATATATTTTTAATTAGTAAGTCCTTATTTTTTGAATAATTCCCTTTTATTTTTTCATTCTAAATAGAAACTATAATAAATAATTATCACCATGATAAAGGTAAATAAGGTAATTAACACTAAAAATAACATGATACGGTCTAAAAATGACCATAATACTTGAATTTATCCTTTGGTATTAGTTTAATTTATCCATTTACATAATGGTTTCGAATATAGGGAAACATGGTGTCAAATTCCTTTGATTTTGACCTTTATAATATTTAAAGAAAAGATGAAGTAAAAAATGTCACGTTCTTACTTTTAATATCTAAAATATTTTGGTAAAAGGATAAATATGTTGAGTAGAAAATTGTAATTTTAAATATAAATTATAATTTTTTTTCATCTTAAATTATTCATAATTTTTGGAGATAAAATAAGTACCTTAAATTCATATGAAACACCGACAAAACATTTATTCAATTAATTGAAAAATAAAATAAATAATTTTAAAAATGTTTAATGTAAAATAATTTGAATGAATTATTGTCAAAAAAATTAGCTAAAAATAAAATATTATAGACGTTTTAAATTATTTTATTCTATTTTCATTGTTTTCATATTTTTTTCAAAGTAAAATTAAATAAATAGTTCCAAAAATGTCATCAATGTTATTTTATAATAAGAAGTATTTTAGTAAATGATTTAAGATTCTTAAAAATACTATATCAGTCCAAGGGATTGGTATATGTTTACAAATATAAAATATGGTTCATTTATGTACCTATTTTCCATTTATATTAACTATATTGACCCCTAAAGAGAAAAAATATTATTATTGTGGTAATTGTCAAAAAGGTATAACATGGGTTAAAACAAAGAAATTAGGGTTAAAAACTAATATATAATTTCCAAATGTTACCATATGATTGTCTTTAATCCCTTAAAAATCTTATTTTCTAATTATATTAGTTTTTATCCTTTTTACATGCATATTAATTCATATTAATGTAATATTTTAAGTAATTCCATAGTGCCCCTCCTCTCACTTATGAAAGGGATGCTCCTGTATAATTATTTTTTACACATCAAAGGCCTTTTAATTCAGTAAATTTATTCCCAAATACCTTTATAACATTCCTACCCCTATTTTATAGGTCTTATTTTGGGGATAATATTAAACTAAGTGTTCTTACAGTGTAAAAAAGGCGGTTATACAAAGAAGAGGTATTGTTCATAACAATTAGTTTTCATTATTTCTTATTAAAACTCCCTAAAATATTTTTAAACCATGATTAAATAATAAAATATTTATCCTATCTATACTGATATTTTTTATGTTAATTTAACACCCTATATTCATCTCCTCTTCAATCAAATGGGGAACAAAACCATCATTCGTGTGTAAAGTGGACTATCGCCTTGCAAACCGAAATCATTCATTTTTCATCCCCACATATCATGAGTGGTTATAATGATTTATTTATTGTATATATATATTATATTAATGAAATATTTACCATTTTTTAATGTAATTATTACTTCTAATTTATTACTTTTCAATCCATTTAAAAATAGTAACATCGTTCGTGTGTACGTGTAGACTACCACCTCCAAGAAGTGATGTGATTCATTTTACATTATCACACCACATAGATGGAATATATAAGTGTATTTAAATAAATAATTGGATATTTATTATATAATTATAATTATGTAAATAAGAAATAATATTTTCTTTCTTTTTATCATGATCATTGAAAAATGGAAACGTTACTTCTAAATATATATGACTTACCATCTCCCTGATTCTAACACAGTTCATTTTTCAAAACCATATTTTATGGATGGTTTTAAAATTATAATTGATGTAAAAAATTATAATTATTTCATGATTATTATTTTTTATATGGTTGAATAATGAACTCATTGAACATTATCAACCAAACAAAGTAATTTTTGAGATATTAGTTGAATATCGTCAAAACATAAGACATCAACTGATATATATAAGTAATTTAATATAAAATGGTAATAAATAATATAAAAAGTAATAATAAACATGAAAAGGGTTCTTAATAATGTAAATAACTAACATAATTTTGTTATTTAGGAATATAAACAATGTACGTGATGAGTTAAACTCATAGTAAGAGACACTTTACATTTAAAAAAACCTTGTTATAAATGTTTTAATGGTTTTTTTATAAATGATTTCCCTCAAGGTTGATATTCTTAAAAATATTTTATTGATATGTTTATATGTACATGAATTAATTATAAATTATATTTTAGGTCACATATTACATTAATTCAAAGGTTTTAAAAATGAATCATTTTACATATTTTATAAGAAATATTTTCACATCCTTTTCATAAGAGAAAAATAATATTATGTTCTAACATATATAAAGTCAATGGTTTTTTTGAACACCATAATTATTATTTGATGTTTGGATTATTTTAAAATATTTTTGTTTCTTTTAAAAAAACCTTTATTTTTTAAAAGGGATTAAAATCGAGTGAATATTTCAATATCAGATAATATTCTCCTATGGGTGCAAAGAATATTTTTATGAGTGTGATGATTTAAATGAAATCATTCATGTGTTAAAAAACTATTATGGTCCATAGTCACTGTTTATAATGAAATATGGTCCATTATAAACCAATTATGGTTGGTTCCATTAGAAACTATGGATGGGTAGTTCCATTATAAACCAAGAAGGGTGGTTTTGTTATAAAACTAGGATGGGTGGGTCTGTTATAACCCTACAATTAATTGGGTAATGATCATGATGGAATTCATCCATGTAGTTTATTCCATTTTTAATAGTGATATAAAATTAATGTCCCAATTTACATACATGATTTATCTATTATTTTTATGGGTTTTTATGGTAATATTATGATTTCACAAGGTAAGCTAATACAATTATTTTTAAACAAAGGTATGTGCTGCTTCTTAAGGGTAACATGTATAAAATTCTAAAAAAGCTCTCATGAGTTTTTCATCATTTCAGATAAATATTTTTTTATTTTTTTGTTTCCTTTAATACATATAATTACATTTTTTATGAAATGTTTTGGATGGAGAAGTTGATTTATTGATTAAGAAATTTTTTATTTTGATTCCAAACTTTATTTTCAAAAAGGAAATTTGTATGTGTTCTCATGGACTAATAGTTCTCTTTCATTAATTTATTTACTTCACTAATATTATTATTATCATCCAAGAATTTAAAAAATTATCATATTTTTTAGGATGTGTAATGACAAATATGATTTCAATATGAAAATTTTAAAGATGTATCATGAAAGGAAAATGTGTTTCTTTTTAAAAGTTTTATATTGTGGGAAAATGGATAATATGTGTAAAACTATACTTGAAAGAGTTTTTTAAAATTCACTAAAAATCCAAACCCATCATTTCATTAGGTATTGAAGTGATATTATGTTTTTTTGTGTTGTTGTAAATTTTGGATGGCTAAAAGTAGGTCACATTTATCTGTATAAGTGCCATAAATATAAAGATTATGTGTTTAGAACCATATTCTAGTAGTTCAGGTTTAGTGTTGTAAAACATATCCTATTTTTCATTTAAATTCAATAATATATACCATCTATTTGATTTGGTGATGGAAAATGAATCACATCACTTTGTGGAGGTGGTAGCCCACATATACGCATGAACAACATTGTTTTTTTTTTACAAATAGAAAGGTAAAAAATTGGATGATATAATATCTTTAAATATGATAAATGTTTCATGAGTATTATATATATACACATTAAATCCATCATTTTAATCATCCATGAGAGTAGGTGATGAAAAACAAATTACAACTACTCGTTAGGTAGTAGTCTATCATACCAAAAAAATGATGATTTTATTTCCAATTTGATAGAATATCGTATTAATACATGGTATTCCAATAATATAAGAACATATTAGTATATTTATTATATTTTTTAATTATTTCATCATTGTTCAAAAATATTTAAAGGGTTTATAAAAATAAATACTCTTTGTTAAGAACTATACCTCTTCTTCGAACAGCCACATTTTATTTACACCTAAATCATTCTAAGTTTAGTATTCTTCCCAAACTAAGAGCTATATAATGTGGGTAATGATGTTTAGAATGGATTTTAGTATTTATTGGATGAACTAAAAGGATTTTAAAGTGTGAATAAAAGAATAGGGAGGTTCACTTTTATAAGTGAGTGGAGGGTCATTCATTTAATTATATAAATTATTAAATTAATATAAATTAATTTTCATGGGAAAAGGATTTAAAATGATATAATTTTAAAATATGATGATTATGGGTCTGTAATTTTTTGTATTATTGTATTGGTATAGACTTATTAGTAATTATTCAATACCTCTTGTTTCTTATTGATTATGGGCTCCAAAGTCTAAGGAATTGTTTGGGAGAGTCCAAGTCTCGTTCAAAGCTTGAAGTTTTGGAAAATGGAAAGGCAGTGTTAGCCACATAATTAGCACACAATTAGTGATAATCATATAACTCAATCATGTGGGATACCCAGGGTACAGGGTGAGATGTAAAAAATTTATAAAACCGTTCGGAGTGGGGCACATGACCATGTGAGTATTTCAGACATCCTTGGTAGTGGATCTTGCACGGATAGTGCACGGTTACCAAACCAAGTGCCTAGCCCATGCGGAGTCCCTCTTTAAATAGAACTGGGAATGTGGTTGGAAAATTATTTGTCCAACCATGAAGACAAACCATGAAACCCAATAATTAAAGTTGGAATGAGAATGTTTCCCCTAAAATGTTTTATTACTATAATTCTTATTATACTCCCTTGTTTTCTCCTCTAGTAGCCCCGTGAGATCCCTCCTCAGTCCATCCTAGTATTTTTGTTTCTCCCTCATATGTTACCCAAATCCTTATCCATCGATATTATTAGAAATATTGAGGTAATCTATGCACTCCTCATCCATCGTTTCCAAGTATTTATTCCTACAAGTTGCATTATTTTGCATGAGATTATATTCCCCATTTTCTGGGAATTTATAATTTTCTCTAATAATTCTCATTCTATCTCGATTCAAAGTCCAATGATGGCTAAGAAGAGTTCTATGAACTTAAGGTAGGTGTTCTAAATCATCCCCTCATGTTTGTTTCTTTTATATTATGTGTCATTGTGCCACGCATTGGACCCTTAATAAAATACCTTTTTAGTTGTTAAATAAATTCAATTGTGTTATTTCTTATGCCCGTGATTACCATAGTGAGTGGAGAATAAACACTTTGGTTGGTCGCAATTACTTGAGCCACCAAAATGGGCTTGTTTTAATTTAGATGTCCATTTATCCTTAACATTAAATGTATAAGCACCTCGTCAGGTGTGTTTCTTGGAAATAAATGCATGAGATATTGAAGTAGATTATGGGAGGTGGTAAACCATGTGTTAAGACCCTACTCCTTATTCCATAAATAAATTAATTAAAATTTATTAATTGTACAATTTTTCAGTTTTGTTATAAATGATTTACTTATTTAATTTTATGATTTTGATAGACAGATCATACCATTACTATATATCGAGGGGGGTAGAAGGGTCTTTACTTAAAGAAACCCTGTATGGGATCATTATTCCTTAGTTAGAATTTGTAAAAGGTTTTTAAATACACTGAGGAAGACACTCGCTATTCCAGGGATGGGATCACCTAGTTTTTTCCTTTTTACCACTAAAAAAGTGATATCAGTTACTTGGGGATACCCTGTGGAAGTGATCACTAGATATATGGTTTTACCATGCCATGAGAGAGACTTGAACCCCTATTTGAGATACCAGGGACAGACTCGGAGGTTGTCTTGTTGTTCGCACCACCATGACTAGAGTGATACTTTATATATTATCTGTGGATATCCTTGGATAGAATACTATGGGATTGGACATATATAAATCCCCTAGAGGTATACTTGGGATTCCCTCAAGTCTACCTTGGATGAGATCAGGGTGTCTCTTAATAATTTACTAAGATGCTAATTGAATACATGAGTAAGAATGTATAATTGAAACACCTAGGATGCACTCACTAATACAAATAACATTCTTAGTGATGTTACATTCCTTTAAACATTAATTATAGAATCTCTTACCATATTTCACACTTGTAAAGGCCACAAAGGACCAGACACATCATATTAGGCCAAAGTAGGTGGAGTTGGATAGGTGTCCCTGGTGGATTCTGATCTAGTGTAACTCATTTATTTATTTCCTTGAATTTATTATTTATTTTCACACTACTCAATTTATATTTCATGTAGTTGATTGATCTAAACAACATTGGTTGTGTCCAATTGAGTATATATCACACCCTTGTTGGTCATCCTAGGGTACCCAAGTATAATTCATTACTACAGATATATATAAAGAGAATCATCTAGTATCCAGTGCTTGATTGAACATTCTAGGATAGTGTATGGGGGTGTATAAATGAACCTATATTCAATATTATATTAGTATAAATTTTTATAATTTTCAGTATTTTTTGTATAGAATGTGATATATGATTTTATCCACTATTTTAAAAAATTATATTTTTTCATAGCTACATGATCATAGCCACTATTTTGTATCAGGTATTTATTTAGCTTCCAATTTTTTATCTCTCTTGGATGTTTATTTGTATTTCTATTATTTCATGAACATATCTATTTCCTATGTTCATCTATATTGGTTATTGTAAAACTACACTCTGATCAATGAAGGAATAACCTCCCCACGGACACACCTTAGTCCCATGCTACTAGTCATAAGCCTTTGGTTTTTAGAGAGGTGTACTTGAGGTCTTGGGCAACCACTAAGTGGATTCTAAGACAGGATGATACATAATGGTATCATATCATAATTATCCTTTTATCTTCATGTTTAGTAATTATAGAAGAGAATAAGATTTATTAAAATTTGGTAATAAGATTATTACAAGGAGTATCCAACCAATATACATGGTAACCCCAAATTACCTAGGATGTTTTCATGCAATTATCATCTATGCCTTTATAGTTTTGCATATTTCACTTTTGGGTGATGAACTTGTTTTGTGTTTTTATTATTTTTAATAACATTATGAGAGGATTACTTCTAACCTAGCCTGAGGAGATGAGGGTGTAAAAATTAATGCATCATACTAGGAACCATAGGACTTAACACCAGGGATCATTCCATACCATATATACTTTCTCTATGAGAATTTTCTATATTTTATGTTTTTGTTGTGTATTACTTGTTTTTTATATATTGTAGTGTGCTAGTGTTTTTCATGGATTACATAATGAACCTAATTAAACTTCCAAAATCAATCTAAATGGTTCTTTCCACATAGATTGATTATGATTGTTTAATTTTACAATTATTCCATATAAGTTAATTTTATTGATGATTTCTAAGGGAAATTTATGAAGAAAGTACTTCTATAAATTGGAAATGGTAGTTAACTCAAAACAATCAATATAAATTTAATGTTATATCCTAATACCAGATGTAGAGGATAGGTCATAGTTACTTGGTGTTCTAAATTCAATTTATAAATAGTATGGTACATTATAAATTAGAATTTGTGACGTAATTAACTAGACCAAGATATCTATATTCGTATAAATAAAAAGAAAATAAAATAAATTGGTGTTTTCAAATGAAAAAATTACCACTAGATGAAGATTACAATGAAAAGTAAAGAGTGTTTCCTCTATACCTTTCATTTGACACTCCATCTACCAACACCTTGATTTTATTGTACAAGACCATGACATTGGCCTTGTGCGTGTTCCCTCCTTTATCACATTACCTATATATTTTAAACCATATTTGAGGAGTGAAATTGGAAATTGAAGAGGTATTATATTGTGAATTACTCGTGTCATACACCAAGAGTGTGGTGATGAACACACTCCAGAGGTGGTAGGATTTGAGCCACTGGAGATACCTCCTATAGTTCTACAGAGGCACCTCTTTTTAACGTTATAAGGTGTTTCTATGCTTAGTTCCGTGAAAAAAAAATTACAGTTTATAAATTCCATACGGGGTGCTCCCCGACCTTCCCCTACTATGGTAGAGTTTACACGAGAGTTCCAAAATCTTCATCATTCCACCTTCTCATGGGATGGAAGACCTCAAGTTATTGAGTCAGGGCTAGAGGCCATGTTGTCTATCTTTGGGCATATTGAGACACCTCCATAGTAGAGGTTAAAGCTCTCTACCTATATTCTATGTGACTTCAAAAGGAATTGGTGGGATGTTCTCACTTGGGCTGGTCGACATAAGGGTATGGTCTCGGCATACTTCCATAAAGCCTTCTTCGACTAAATATTTCTATAGACCTTGAGAATAGACCATGCTTTGGAGTTCATGTACCTTCATCTAGGAGTCATTATAGTGATGGAAAATTCATCTGTCTTCAATAAATTATAGTGTTTTTCTTCAACCTTGTCTTGTGAATTTTAGATGACTGAAAAGTGGTTTTAGGATGGGCTTGCAGACGCAATCCTCTCATAGGTGAAAATTTTTCAACTGACCACCGTTTCAAATATAGTGAATCAGGACTGGATCACTAAGAGGAACCTAGGTGAATCATGAAATTTGAGCCATGTTTATTCATATTTTAGGTAGGAAAGTGGCTTATCCAAAAATAGGAAATGATTTTTTGAGGGTGCACATGGGGGCAGTACCTCCCAGGTGGAACACACTTATTCTTATATGGTGTGTTAGCAGTGTGGAAGGTCATGCTATAAAAATTTCCAGTGCACACAGAACCTAATCAATTTTTGATCTTACAGTAGGATGGTCCACCTCCAGCATTTCTACGGATCTTTTCTTCCAGTTCCTAGTGAAATGGGATCTATGATGACATTATTCTTAAGTAAAGGATTAGTGACTCCATGCTAGGCTTGGATTTGGTTTTCTACTAGCTGATTGGGCCAAGGAAGTGGTTGTGGTCAAGGTGCTCAGGCTTCAGAGGTTCATTTACATCAGTATAAACATGTTCATGCTAGTTATGTGGATTCTTAAAGTATATATCAGACCATATCTATGCAATGCAGCATACACAATAGGAGTTGATTCTAGGGCCTTATACAGTACTAGGTACTATTCTAGAAGCCCCCACTTTAGTTTTTCCCTTTTGATATAGCTTCATCACACTCTTTAATATATGTTGAAACTATGGGAAGTCTAGGCCTAGTGATAGAATACTGTATAGGCATGATGACTCTTGAAACACCGCTAGGGGTAATATTAGATATTATATTCTAGTGAAGGGAATGCCCCCTTGAGATAGATGGCTATCGTTTCTTGTGTAATTTCTTCAACCTTGAGATGAAAAACTTAGACATCATTCTCGGTATGGATTGGATTGTGCCTTATCATTACCATATTGATCATTACCTTCCACTATTTCCATTCCCATCACCTAAGGGAAGCACGTATCGTCATCATGGAAAAGGGGATTTCCATGCTAGTTGAGTTGGATCCAAGCGTACTGGGTTGGGCTGATTAACAATGTATATGTGGAGTATATTTATGAGTGATTATGGAAAATAGATTTTGGAATTCACTCATGTTTTGGATTGTTTTAGGTATGTATTTCATGATTATTTATCTAGCTTACCTCATACGAGAGAGGGGGAGTTCACCATAGATCCAGTGTCAGGTGCGACATTGGTGCCCATTTCTTTATATAGGATAGAACCTATAAATATCTAGGAACTCAAAAAGATGTTGGAATATCTAGAGGATGATGGTTTTATAAGACCCAAAGAATCTCCTTGGGGTTCATTGTTCCTTTTATCTAAAAAGGATGATGCTACCCTCTAGTTATGTGTGGATTACCACCAATTGAACCAACTTATATTAAAAAAAATTCTATCCATTTCCTCATATAGATGACCAATTAGACCAAATATGAAGATTGATATTTTTATCTAAGATGGTTTTGAGGTCTAGATACCTTCAGGTGCATGTGAGACCATTATAAATACCATGTAAAACATTCCAGAGTAGGTACGACTTGTATGCGTATCTGATTAGGCCTTTCGGCCTTACAAACACACTGACAGTCTTTATAGATCTGATGAATCTGGTTTTTTACACATAATTGGATTCATTTGTGATTGTATTCGATGAAGAAATATTAGTGTGTTGTCTCACCAGACAGGAAAATGTTGACCATCTTGGGATCATGCTGAAAACACTACAAGAGTACTATCTTTATGTGATGCTCAAAAAAATCCACTTATGGATTAGTAAGGTTTAGTTCTTGGGTCATATCATTTTAGAGGAAATAATATTTGTTTAACTAGAGTATTTTATTGGAATAATTTACTAGGAGAAACTAAAAAATGTGTTGTACATATGCAGTTTCTTTGGGCTAGCTGGCTATTACAGACGATCCATTGCAGATGTCTCCCTCTTAGCAGAGCCTGTTATAGGGATTGACTATGAAAGGGGAGAAATTCATATAGTCTGAAGCTTTTGAGACATATTTTCATGAGTTAATGGGAATGAATAATTATATGTCAATCTTGATTCTGTTCTAAGCTAATAAAAAATCAATATTGTTTACTGTGATGCTTTAGGAATCGGTCTAGGAGTAGTTATGATGTTGGGTGATCAGGTTGTAGCATATGAGTCCTTCTAGTTGAGACCTCATGAGTGGAATTTCCCTATGCACGACCTCAATATATTATCCATGTTTCATGCTCTATACTATTATATTCACAATATATTGGGTGAGTGGTTCATCATTTATATATACCATAAAAGTCTCAAATATATCATCGGACAGTGAGACTCAAATCTGAGGTTGTGCAAGGGGTGGAATAACCGTCAGACTCCTAGATAGCATGTTTTAGATTATTCTGGATCAAGTAATCATCCATGTAATTACCCTTATCAAGTGTTTAATAAAACTATCATATCCCTAGGGACTCATCTAGAGGGAGAGTGTCTATGATGAGAAACCACATCTTGATTTTTTTTATGATAATGAGATCCTAAATTTCAATGGGTGTGTATGGGTGCCTTCTGATATACTATAATAGTTGATGTGGTAATATCATGCCCCTATTTATGAAGTTCATCTGGTCCTTACCAATATTTACTGATATGTACACTATTAGTATTGGTGTTTAGGTATAAAGAGGAAAACAATAGGTTTTATCACTCAATGCTCCACCTATTAGTAGGTGAAGGCTGAGCACCAATGACAAACTAAAATTATAAAACCACTCTCTATCCCTGGGTAGAAATGGAATGACATCACCATGGAATTTATGATGGGATTGATGAGGTATCCTCGATGCAGTGATGCGGTATGATTGATCATCAATATGTTATACAAAGTCACACAATTCTTACTAATTTGATAGACCTTGTCATTTGATGAGATCAGGAGGCTTTATATCAAGATATTTTATGCCTTAATGGTGTTCCATATTCTATCCTATCAGACCAAGATGCCAACTTTACATCACAATTTTTGTAGGGGATACAGAAAGTATTGGGTTTAAATGTGCTCTTTAGTACATCTAATCATAATATGACTAACAGGAAGTATGATCATATGATATAAGTGATAGAGGACTTGCTCCAGGAAAGTATTCTTGATTTTATAGTTTCTTGGGAAAAATATATACCTCTCATTAAGTTTTCCTACAAAAAAAGATTTCAGGAAATGATTATAATAGCTCTATAAGGTTCCCTTTATGTCCAGCCCTGTCATTCACCTATATAATGGCTAGAGGAACATGAGGTGGCTCTACTAGGTCCTCGTCTAGTTTAGAAGACTTTAGGGAAATTTTATCCAATTTATAAGGACATCGATACAACTCATTTTAAGAAGAAATATTATACAAATCATCACTGCCAACCTCTAAAGTATGAGGTGAGACATTAGGTATTTCGGCGTGTATCACCTAGATTAGATCATAGGTAAATTTTGAGGTAGGGTAATTTGTCACCTTGATATATTAGGCCATTCGAGATAGTGGAGAGAGTTAGTTTGGTATCCTATCAGTTGAAGTTACCTCATAGGTATTGTGCCATGCATGACGTCTTCCACATTTCATAGCTTTTTTAGTATCATGCTAACCCAACTCATTCATTTGACCCTAAGAATATCAATATAGAGGTGGATGCGTATTTTGAGAAGCATCTGATACGTATCATTAATCATAGCAAGAAGTATCTTTAAGGCAGGTCAATTCCACTAGTCCAAGTGCCTTAGTAGAATGGAAGTGTACATGAATACACTTGGGAGTAGGAAGTCGATGTATGTGCACAGTGGTCAAAAATTTTCTTAGATAACGTTTTTCCACCCTCAGAAGGGAAACTTGAGGATGATGTGTCTTAAGGATGGAAAGTTTTAACATCCCATATTTTTGGTGAGGTGAATAATTTTTAGTTTCCAATAAAACCTATCATTTTTTGATAATTTTTAACTCTATTGAATAAAGAATGGTTCGAGAGTGTCTGGGTATTTTTCGGTGCCTGAAGTTCAAGAAAATAGGATGATATGGTGAGCCTCATGATTAGCGCATGGTAAGTGGAAATCGTGTCACTCAACCATGCAAGATAACCAATTCCCAAGGTGGGACACATGTTTTTTATGAAACCATGTGGTGTGGGGCACAAAAATATGTGAGGATTTCATACATCCTTAGAAGTGGTTCCCTTATGGCTAGCACACAGTTATCCAAATCGTGTTCCTAGACCATGCGGGGTCCCTCTTTAAAAAGAACTGTGCGGTCTAGTAATTAAAGGGGAAATAAAAAATTACTTTAAATGTTTTATTACCCTAATTCTTCTTCTCCTCACTTTTTTTCTTCTCCATCGTCCACATGAGCTCCATCCTCAATCCATATTAGTTTGTTTTCTATCTCCCTTATCTGTCATCCAAATCCTTCACCAGAAAAGGTATTGGAAATCATGAGGTAATATCTACACTCCTCTTCTATCCTTTCCCAGTTTCTCTTCCCATTTGTTATGTTATTTTTGTGTGATCTCATTTACCCCATTTTTAGTTCATTTGATGTTTTCTACAATAACTACCATTATAGATCAATCCAAATGCTGATGTTGGATGAGGAGAGCACTACGCAACTAATATAGGTGGTGTAGCTTATTTCCCTCAAGTTTTTCTCTTTTATAGTATGTTCTATGGTATCACACACCATACCCTTATGAAGATGCCTCTAAGGTGTTAAATAAATTCAATTGAGTTTTTTATCACACCTTTTATGACCTTAGTGAGTGGGGAATTAACCGTTTAGTTGGTTGCCTCGAATAGAGCCACCCAAAATCATGTGTTTTACTTTAGGCATCTATTTCCTCTTAACATGAAATGTATAATCACCCATTGAGGTGTGTTTCTTTGAAATAAATTCCTTGTGATAATTAATTGGATCAAGGGAGGTGTTAGACCATGTGTTAAGCCCCTGATCCTTATTCAATAATTAAATTAGTTGAAATAGATGAGTTGGAAAAATTGTTAGTAATGTCATAAATTATTTCCATGATAAATGGAATGGTTTTGATAGCAAAATAATACCCTTACTATATGTTGTGGGTGATAAAAGGGTCCATGATTAAGGAAACCTTGGATGGGACCATTGTTAATTATTTAGAGCTTGTTAATGGTTTTTAAATACACTGAGGGCGACACTAGCCATTCTTGGGATGGGATCACCATGCATTTTCCTTTTTTACCTCTATAAAAGTGATATCAGATCAATATGGGGACCCCATGTATGGTATCAATGTTGAAATTTTTGTACCATTCCATGAGAGAGAATTGGAACCCTATGTGAGATACCAGGGATAGAGACAGTGGTTTTCTTGTTGTTCTCACAACCATTCATGGAGTGATACTTGGGATCTTATCCATGGGTCACATTAGACAGAATCCTATGGAAATAGACATATACATATCCCTTAGAGAGATACTTAGAATTCCTTTAGAGTAACCTTGTATGGTCTCAGGGTGTCTCGTAATAATTTACTAAGATGCTAATTGATTTAAATAATAATAATGTATAACTGAAACTCCTAGGACATTCCCTACAAGCCAAATCACATTCTTAGAGATGTTACATTCATTGAAACCTTGATTATAGCAGATCTTACCATATTTCACACTTGTGAAGGTTACCATAGATCAGAGATATCTAGATTCAGCCGAAGCAGGTGGAGATAGATGGGTGTCCAAAGTGGTTCTTGATTCAGTGTAACACATTTATTTATCACCATGAATTTAATCATTATTGTAACTCTACCCATTTTAGATTGGATATAATGGATTGATCTACACACCATTGGTGTTGGCCTATTGATTATATCTCACACTCTTATTCATCCACCATGGGTATCTATGTAGAATTCAAGACTGTATGTATGAATTATGGGAAGCAGACAACTTCTGATGCTCGATTGACTATTTTAGGATAGAGTACCGAGGAAGAGGACTGAGTTTATGATCGAGATTATATTAGTAGTATTTTTGGGCCTTTTTTGTATTTTTTAGACCATTTGGTATATACATGTATCACCCATTTCCCCACTTAATCATTTTTATAACTATGTGATCATCACCATTATTTTGTATGAGTTATTTATTTAGCTTCCACTTGTTTTTTTCTGTTGAAATTCTATTTATATTTCCACTACTGTATGATCTTATATGTCAACACTTTTTATCTATATTGGTTATTATTGTGATACACTCTAATTAATGAGGGTATAATATCCCCATAGACAAACCCTAGGCCTTCACTGCTAGCGGACATCCTATGGAATTCAGGGAGGCGCACTTGAGGTCTTGTGGCCCACTATCTCGGGGAACCACTAAGTGGATTCTTGGGCAGAACACTACAGAGTAAAAATAATATCTTCAAATAAATTCTTCACATTTTTAGATTAGGTTTTTATCCTTCTCTCTTTTTTGTAACCCGCGTAAATCCTTTTTTAAAATTATTATGATAAATATGTTTTTACTCTTTAAGGGTCATTATAGTTACTATATAAGGAAAATTGGTCCATAAATTGTTGATATTTTTAAACATGTACCAATTAGTTGACCAAATATATGATTTTTTTTGAATTTTAAGTCATTTAATATAATATTATTTATTATAAAATAACATTAATGTGAATTTTGGAACTATTAATTTAATTTCACTTAAAAATGACATATCAATAATGGAATTCCAATATAGTTCATTAAAAACTCTATAATATTTATTTTTCTCTAAAAAATCATGGGACACAATAATTCATTCAAATTATATTATTTTTAACATTTCTAAAATCATTTTTTTATTTTTCTATTAATGGAATAAATTTCATATGGCTGTTGCGTAATAATTTAATGTAATTATTTCATCCCTAAAAATTAAAAATGAATTAACATGATAAAAAATTATTTATAATTCAAATTGCCTTTTATAACCAAAAAATTAGTTTTTTATCCTTTTCCCAAATTATTATAGATATTAAAATCAATAAAGTGACATTTTTTACATTAAGTTTTACATAAATATTATAAAGGTAAAAATCAAAAAATATGGATCCAAGTTGACTTGTTTTCAAAACTTTGACGAAAATAGATGACATAAACTCCTAAAATAGGATAAAGAAAAGTTTTCATGTCATTTTTTCTTCATTATCATATTATTTGTAACATTAATTACCTGTTTTACTCTTACATAGGTGACAATTATTTACTATGGTTACTATCCATAATGATAAAAAATAAAAGGGTCTTATTTACCAAATTTGGAAATCATAATTCAAAATATGGAATCCATTTTTCATGATTCAATATCTATAAATGGTATAAATTATATTAATATTAAAATTCAAAATTAAATAAGAACATTTTTTTTCATAAAAATGACATTTTAAGTATAGAAATGTTTTTTTTCCAAATTTAACCATAATATTGATTTAAATGAAAATAGTTTAATTAGTAATATTATAATAGAACATATATTACATTAAAAAAATTAAAATTAAATTGAACTTTTTTTAATTTTTGAAATAAAAATACAGTTTCGAATAAAAATTTGTATGTTTACTATTCACTAGAAAATCAATATTATTTAAAAAATAAAAAATTTCTCTAAAAAAATTTTACAATTTTATTTAAAAAAATTATCAATATTATAAAATAAAATTTTTAAAATTTAAATAAATTAATTATAATATTTTGTTAAAAAAATGATAAAAACTATTTTTGATTATTTTTTGTTGAAGAATAAAATAACTTTACAAAAAATTTAGTGCTTATTTAAATATAATTAATCACTGAATTTTCATTTATTAGGTTTTTTATATATATTTCATAATGTAGTTTATCATATTCATACCCTCTAATTTAATGGTTAGGTTATAGAGTTTGTATTTAAATAATAATATTTTGTGGTTTATTTAATATTGGTGTTGCATATCATGTAATCACGAGATATTTAAAATTATATATGAATTTAACATATTAGATAAATATTATTATAATATTTTGTATATAACTATTCATGTTGTTTTGATCAAAAATATTCAATCTCCAATTATTTATGTGAATATATATACAAGTTAAATATTTAAGAAACATTTATTCACCAAGTAGTTATTTATTTAATTACATGAATTGTTATGATTTAGTTGTTCAAGTTTATTAACAAGGTAAAAAATATATTTATTTTTTTAACTACATGAATATTCAATGAATATTTATTCACTAATTAAATGAATATAATATATATATTTATATATTTACTAGTGAATAATTTTATAATAATTATTTAATTAAATAAATTTTTATTATTGAAGGACCGATAAATATTGAGGTGGATTGGTGGGCCAAGTTTGATTTCCCAAAAAAATCATATTAAATATTATTTGAATAATTATTAATGTATTTATTAAAAATTAATTATTATTTTATCCATGAGTTTAGCGCATGTCCAGTAAATAATATTATTATTATTATTATTATTATTATTTTTTAGGCATGGGGTTCATGAGGGATTATGAAAACAATAAGAACATTTATGAAATAATTATTTTCTAACCCTATAATTATTTAAACCCAATTATGACATTTTTCTAAGTGTGAGATCTATATTTTTTTGTTTTTCACCAAAAGTTTTATAGAGGATTCTCTCAAGTCCTAAAGATATCTCCTCTATAAAACACTAGTGAAACTCTCTTACACCACCATAGAAAATACTTCTCACCTTGAAGGATTTAGTTGTGGTCAACAATGACCACCACAAGCATTGTATTCATTTGCACTAGCACCCAAAGGATTATTTATCAATGATCATAAATTTAAGAAATATATATAGATCAGATATAGAAAAAAAATTATCCTTGATTACTCTAATGAAATGATAGTATTACAAGAGGTATGCATCTGATCATCGACAGTGAAGAAATAATTCAATAAAAGATAATTCCGGATTAAATAAATTAATTATAAATTATATGTGAAAAGAACCCCTCTTCTTGGTTTTGGGTTCTTATCAATTAATATTAACATTAATTTCAATGGTCATGATGATTCATCATCATGTACATCATGAATTTTTCATCAATTGCGATAAAAAAATGATTTGTACATTCCCAATAGGCGCTTACATTGTCCGTGAAACCTTCAAGTGGTATTAAAGCGGTCACATGATAATTTATAATTATTCATTATTCATTGATCAATTATATTCAATTGTTTTTATTCTTATCATATTGCTTATCCTTTATTTAAATCAAAAAGTTTAATTAAAAAATTTAGACATAATAATTTTATTTGTTCAAATTTCATATCATCTTATATAGATGAAGAAAAAATGAGGGACAATTAGTGATTTCATTAAGAGGTTCCAAGAATTCTAGTCGGTGGACATGGATAAACAGCATGTGACCAAAAGTAAATGTTGTGCACCTATGTTCACTACACCTAGACGTGTCGTGATATACAAGATGTGCCAATTATTAATAATATGTAGTGAATATAATTCACACCATGTTTTAATCAGACTATTATGTCTCATGATCTGTCTGACCACATGCCATGTAACTAGCTTAAATGACATGGTGTCTACATATTTTAATGGTGAAATTAACTACAACTCTTCAGTAAAATACATAAAATATGCCACATGAGACTAATTAGTTATACCATCAATGAGATACCTGGTGTGTAGCTGGTGTACACACATTGAAATTCATTAATCCTCGCCTATGAAGAATATTTTGTGTCCCAATGAATGTTACACAGACACAAGACTATCGAGACAAAAAATGTTCAAATCATTACCACCCATCATATATCTCATTCAAGATAAACATTGAATCCCTAGGATTCTATCCTAGATACAAATAAAGATAAAAACACAATTTTCATCTCATTAGTAAACATCATGTAGTCACCCAAAGGATTCTTTTCATTGTAGGCATCTGATGTGTGGACTATGTGTAACACGCCAGAATTATATAGGGTTAAATGGCTAAATGATATGACTCATGTCAACAAGATGCACCTTCCTTTTCGGGAGCCTGCCTGATTAAAACTTCATAGTTAAGCATGCCTGGCTTGGAGTAGTGATCAGGATGGGTGACTTTCTGGGAAGTTACCCAGGGTGTGTGTGAGTGAGGACAAAGCACGCTGGAAAGAACTTCGGGGACTATCATTAGTCAGATGATTCGTTCAGGCATGTGGGTAGACCATGGGGTGGGACCCACGTGTCTGTGGGGCAACTGGTGGTACCTGGTGGGTCAGGACCCGATGACCATGTCAAGGCTGGGTGGTTGTGCTGTCACTGGGACCCAATTATTACATTTGGTATCAGAGGAGGAACCCAGCCTTAAGTGCGGTGCACTGCCTGGGTTAAGATGTAGGGCCCACAACGAGGACGTTTTGCTCTAAAGGGGGGTGAATATAACACCCTGGAATGATATAGGGTTAAATTGCTAAATGATATGACTCATGTCATTAAGGTGCACCTTTCTTTTTGAGATCCTACCGGATTAGAACTCCACAGTTAAGTGTGCTTGACCTGGAGTAGTGATCAGGATGGGTTATCTTCTGGGAAGTTACCCAGGTTGTGTGTGATTGAGGACAAAGCACGCTGGAAAGGGCATGTGTTGGCCTGTGGGGACTATCATTAGTCAGATGACCCGATGACCATGCCAAGGCGGGGTGGCTGTGCTGTCACCGGGACCCAATTGTTACATTTGGTATCAGAGGAGGAACCCAGCCTTAAGTGCGGGTGCACTGCCTTGGTTGAGATGTAGGGCCCACAATGAGGATGTTTTGATCTAAAGGGGGGGTGAATGTAACACCCCAGAATGATACGGGGTTAAATGGCTAAATGATATGACTCGTGTCAACAAGATTCTCCTTTCTTTTTGTGAGCATACCTGATTAGAACTCCACAATTAAGAGTGCTTGACCTGGAGTAGTGATCAGGATGGGTTACCTTCTGGGAAGGTACCCAGGGTGTCTGTGAGTGAGGAAAAAGCACACTAGAAAGGACATGTGTTGGCCTGTGGGGACTATCATCAGTGAGATTATCCGTTCAGGCATGTGGGTAGACCATGGGGTGGGCCCCACGTGTCTGCGGGGTAACTGGTGGTACCTGGTGGGCCAGGACCTGACGACCATGTCAAGGCGGGGTGGTTGTGCTGTCATTGGGACCCAATTGTTACATTTGGTATCAGAGGAGGAACCCATCCTTAAGTGCGGTGCACTGCCTGGGTTGAGATTTAGGGCCCACAACGAGGACTTTGTGTTCTAAAGGGGGGGTGAATGTAACACCCCAGAATGATAAAGGGTTTAATGGATAAATGATATGACTCATGTCAACAAGGTGTACCTTTCTTTTCGGGAGCCTACCTGATTAGAACTCCACAGTTAAGCGTGCTTGACCTGGAGTAGTGATCAGGATGGGTTACCTTTTGGGAAGTTACCCAGGGTGTGTGTGAGTGAGGATAAAGCACACTGTAAAGGACATGTGTTGGCCTATCGGGACTATCATTAGTTAGATGATCCGTTCAGGCATGTGGGTGGACCATGGGGTGGGCCTCACGTGTCTGCGGGGCAACTGGTGGTACCTGGTGGGCCAAGACCCGACGACAATGTTAAAGCAGGGTGGTTGTGCTGTCACTGGGACTCAGTTGTTACACTATGTAACAAGTTTATAGATTTTATAAATTCTTAATAAAGTCCATGTAATTATTTATAAATGTTGGTCAAGCTATTTATTTTCCATGTTTCACTTAATGGTGGGTATGTCCAATATATTTTTAATATTAATTGAGAAAAAGGAATTAATTAATTAATTATATAATTAAATTAATTATTATTTTTTATCTTAATAATAAATAAATAATTGAAGTGGAGGATGTCTAGTGTAATTTTGTGTATTTTTTGCATGTATGTGGATGACCATGATCTTAAACCATCATGTGCATGTGATTGGTTTATTTAATTTGTTATCCTTTTATGTATTTTTAAATAATTTATTAAATTAAAAAATAATTAATGATTTATTCCTCTCATCTCATTGTGTGTGGGCCTATAGGTCCATGGATTCTTTTATATTACCCACACTAATCCTTTGGTTCCCTTTCACCTGTATGTGAGTAAAATTGTGTAATGGAGGGAGATCCCATGCGAGTAGAGGTGGTACCAGTTTGTAGCTAAGGGGAAACCAATCCATGAGGTACACAAGAGTGTAGGTGGAATGTTGAAACTTGAATTAGGAAGGGTTACAGGATTTAGTTCCCTCATGTCATGGGTTGGGTTACCATCTTCTAGATAAACCAATTATTTGAAAATCTTATGGGAATTTCATTTTATTTATTCTATTTCTATTAGATTCATGTGTAGTAATTTATGGAAGTTTAGATCATTATATAAATTAATTAACAATCAAATAATATGGTATTAACATAAATATTACAGTATGTGAAAATTTTATATATACATGTTTAATCACTTAAGTAAAATCCACTAAATATTAACATGAATGTAACATAATAATAGGGGAATTTTATACATAAAGAAAAAAATACCCTCAAAAAAATTAAGTTTGTATGTAATTTCTTTACCTAATTCAAAATCGAACCAATATATAATATATTTTGATCTGGACCTTACATGGAAACTACCGATTAATGAGGTGTTATAATAGTTTCTTTGGTTTACTTAACCAATTTTACATCAAGAGGAGTATCAATCTCTAGACATTGTGTCAATTTGGAGGCAAAGTATTGATTAAATCCAAACATAGGATTTCAGGATTGGTAAGTCCAATCAACAGATCAAGGTGTTGTGAGTCAGTGCAGTAGGAAAGTTACAACAATTTAAATACCTTCATGTAACTAACCATGAACTTTCTTGGGTTATGAGGAATAGAATAAGGATCAATGCTTCTAGAATTTCCATATGATGGGATATTTCAAAACTAATGGTGTGGACTATTGGGTTTCAATAAAATAGTGGGAGATTGATAAATTAATTATTTATAATCTAATTTCATAATCTAGATAAAGTGATAAAACATGATCTTATTTATTATTGAAATTGAAACCTTCTTGACTTTGACTATATGAATGTCATCCATATTAGAAAAGTATAAAATTTTCACTGACTCAAATTTCTAGGAATGGTATAGACTCTTACATGTCATACTACACAAAAAAAATTATATGTATTGGAAAACCCTATTACTGAGGTTCTTGGAAAATAGAATATTAAGAAATAACTATATCTCTATATAAAACCATTTTATAATGTTGTGTATCTCAAAGGGTTCATTATATCATCCATGTCTAGTGATATTTTAAAGCAACATGTGGACATGGATGTGTATATAATGATGTCAGACCTTTGTGATGTTTATCAAGAGAAGGTGGGATAGGAGGGATATTATATCTCCAATTCATTTTTCATATGCAAGATTAGAGATTCAGTGTCAGTTGGGCCTCATGTAATCATGATAATTGGCTAACTTAAGAGCTTAGACATCTTGGGATTTAATATCCCAGATGATATACACATACATTTCATGTTATACCCACTACCTAAGATCTTCTATATATTCATTATTAATTATAATATTTTAAATAGTGAGAAGTCTCTTTGAGAACTCACTACATTAATTTTCCATGTTGAAAGGGAAATGGGGTGTGAAAAGCATGTGGTCCTCATGGTGAATAAGAAAAGTAAGAACAAGGAAAAGGGTCCCAGAACACATTCTAATTCTAAGGTTCTTAAGTTCCATCCTTCTAAAAAAAGAATATCCAAATATAAGAAACGAAAAAAAATATATGTTTTTCATGTGGTGAGATAAGCCACTGGATGAAGAAATCCACCGAGTTAATGAAGCAGGGGAAGCTTCAGTTTCTTTCGTTATAGAGTAAAAATTTTCTATATCTACACATTGGGTATTAGGTATAGCTTGTGGTTCTCACATCTGTATTCAAATGTAGAATCCAAACAAATTTTTGAGGATTTATTTGGGATTAGTGGATTTAAAAATTACCAATGGTGCATGGATGGCTAATCTATCTATTTTTTACTACAACCTTTTATTTTCAACTAGGATGATATTAATTTTTAA
This sequence comes from Viscum album, assembly GCA_963277665.1. NCBI lineage: Eukaryota > Viridiplantae > Streptophyta > Magnoliopsida > Santalales > Viscaceae > Viscum > Viscum album. The sequence continues at coordinate 875,844,120 of OY728163.1, forward strand.
TTATTTTTATTATGTACCAACTTTTAATAAGAACATAACTTATGTATTCTAACATGATACATATGGTTTTATTTTCATGTTCATAAATAAACAAAAATATTTTTAAAATGTAGCATATATTATGCTATGGAGAATTTAAATAATGGTCTTTATGTATTAAATTATTAAAACAAAGTATTATAAATTGAATTAATTTTTCATGACTCATTCCATACACATGCGAAATCACTATCTTGGTTATATAAATGAGAATCATTTTATATAGATTTAGCAAGATGGTTACTTATAAACTTTTGAGATTAAACCACATTATTTATTTCATTATTGTTTATAAGGGTAAATCACCAAGAACCCCTTTGGTGGACAAGTTTAAAGCGATAAATTGCTTCTATAATTGGTACAAACTAATGTGTATAGAACTTTTCTAGTAGAATATAGATGTAGGTATTCATAATTAATTACTTTTAATGATGATTGATATAGGTATGGATATATCCTCTTAATGTGGTATAAGTTTGAATCTTTTTAGAAATTAAAATAATTAAATAATGAAGTAGATAATAAACATGGAACTAATATAAATAACTATTCAATTCAAAAAGGTGGTGAGTCTATTACCTAATAATTCATCAAATTTCTATGGGAGTATGGGATTATGTCTCAATTAATTCCTCCTTATACACCACATTGTAATGGTGTAAGTGATAGGATAAACCACAACTTTCTTAACATGGTGACGTTGATGACGAGTCATTAAAATATTCCATTATCCTTATGGTAATATCCCATACACATTAAATCATACACACTAAACCAAGTAAAAAATAAATTATCAAATAAAATACCAAAGGATATAATGTATTGAAGGAAATTTATGTATTCAAACGTACGTGTATTGGGATTTGAAGTATTTTTTAAGGCCACCACTGGAAACAAGAAAGCACCTCAAATCATAGAGTGTATCATTATAATTTATTCCAAGGAAAAAAGGGGTATTATCTATATAACCCCTTAGGAAATAAGTTAATTTCCACAAGATCTGTTATATTTCTTGAGAGGGAGAACATTTTCAAGAAGTATATTATGATAAAGATTGATCTCAATGAATTTTATGCCCAATATACACAATAGTTAGTATATAAAAATATTCAACAAGTTCCTATGGAAGATATTTTTTCTAAAATGAAAGTACTATGTTGGAGAACCAAAGAGGATGGAGAACCAAAAAGATATATTTTTCTAGTAACTAAAGATATTGAATCCATGCTGGTTTAGAATAATGATCCCCTTCCTTAAAATGAGTCTATATAGAGATAAGATTCTATAATATAGAATTAAGTCATAAATTTTGGTATAGATTCCAGGTATCAAGACCATTTATAGGTTTTGTTCGATCCTCTAGTTGAAGTAAAACATTTTTGGTGAAAATGGGTGTTTAATAGAAAAATGTGATAAGGATGATAAAGTAAATACTTGATATCTCTAAATTTATTACATATTTTAATGGGATTTAGATGCATTTACATTGGGTTTAAATTGATTTAATATGAGATTTGGACCTACTTGATTAGATTTTTTTATTTTCATAGAAGGACCAATATTTGTGTAAAATTCATAAAAATTTGGTTAGAAATGTATAAATTTAGGAATATGCACACACTTTATGTCAAGTTGTGAAGTGCGGTGTCATAAAACCAGAATTTTTAAGATAAGACAAATGTAGAAGCTGGAATAGAGATGGGATGAACCAAAAAATTTTATAATTGAAAAACTGGGAAGAAGCTTATGTTATGGAGTAAAAATATTTACATCATGAATTGAGTGAGTTATATATGTTTTGAGTTTCATGTCACCTAAAAGGGATGCACAATTTATATAATAAAACAATGTTTTATGATATATTTTCTTAAAAAAGACTATTTTTAGAAACTGATTCAATTTTTTACATTGTAAAACCTTATTTTATGTCATAAGTTTATCATGGAAGAAGATTTGTGGACATAGAGCCACAACATTCACATTATAATTCAATCATTTACAACATAAACATGAAGTAAATAGATAAATTAAAGATACGATCTTTTATATTTGTGGGAAAATATTCATTGGTTTGACTTATGTACATACAATTCATTTTGGAGACCTATTTATTCTGTGCACTACTACACACAAGAGGTATCATTTGGCCACTAGTGGAGAAGTTACTGATGTGGTTTTAAAATAGGGATTATTCATCATAGTTAGTTTTTTCTTCCTACTTTCTTATTTTCTATTTTTATATAATGGTGTATTTTCTTATTCTAATACAATTCGTATTTCTATAATACATTTATTATATTATCTTCTCTATGGTATTTGGTTTATCCTTCATTGGAGGCACCCGACTATAGTTGGATAAATCCATAGTGTAGAGTTTAATCATTCAAAATCAGTGTGTATCAATTTGTTTTATTTATTTCTTTACTTGAACAGTGATTTTATTAATTTTTTATTTTGTTATGATTCAAGTTTAATATATATCTTATTGAGTCATTAACCAAGTGTTTTTTTTTCCAAATAAAACCAACATTATTGAGGTAATTAATTCATGACCATTGAATTAGATCATCCTTTTGTAATTGTAATATGGTCCTAATGTATCATGGTTATTTTAATTCGTAAGAAACCCATGAATTGAGATTATAGAGTATATTTATAGAGATTTAAAATTTCTCTTGTCCATAAAATTGATTGATTACATATCCAATAGATGCAATTATTTTTCAAGTGTAGTTGTAATTATTATTTAGAACCCCCCCCCCCCCCCCCATGAAAATAGATTTTTCCTCTAAGAACCTTTTATATTTGAATTTATTTATTTCATTTATGTCGTTAAATTAGTTACAATAAATCAAATGAAATTTGGGTGAACCTACCATTAGTTGATAATTGTCACTAAATTACCCGACCTATGTGGGATCGACCCCATATTACCACTAGACTACACTCTTGTAGTTAGTTAGTCTTGGGATCTTTATAAGTTTCTAATTTGATCATGCCTGTATGGGATTAAGGATGCTGTATAGGATGTTCAATACCTATAAATCAAGGCTAATGTCTAGAGGGTTTAAATGAAATCAAGGAATTGACTATAATGAACTTTTTTTTCTTGTTTCCATGATTAAATCCATCAAAATTTTACATTGTATTTCTGCTATCCATGACTATGAGATTTAAAATATGAATATCATAATGGATTTAATTAATAGGAACCTTCTGGTAGATATCTATATGACGTAACCTGAAGGGTTTGTGACACTATGAAATTCGAATAAGATATGAAAGCTACATAGATCCATTTATGGGTTAATTTAAGAATATAGTTCAGGGAAAATTCAGTTAGATTAAGTCATAAGAGATTTCAGTTTCATAGAAAATGAATTTGAGCCATGTATTTATAATAAGTTTAGGGGGAGTGATGTTTTATTCCTAGTAATATATGTTGATGAAATATTACTTATTAGAAATGACATATGAGTCTTACAGTTTGTTAAGTACGAGTTAAAAAGGTGTTTCTCCATGAAATAATTAAGTGAATCAATGTATATAGTTAGAAACAAGATCATCCATGATAGATATAAAAGGCTACTTAGACTAATTCAAGGTATATAAATAATCTTGATACTAAAGTGATTTAGTATAAAAATATAATAGGGGGTTAGTTCCAGTGTCACATGGTATATATCTCTCCAAAAAAATGTTTCCTCAAACACAATAAGAGAAAGAGTGAGAGGGACAATGAGTACAATCCCATAACCATATATGATAGGATTTATCATGTATTCTATGTTATATTCTAGGAATTATGTTTTCTACACATTAATCAAGGTCGGTAGATATCAAGTCGATCTAAGATAACTACATTGGAATGTTATTAAGGTTACCCTTATGTATCTAAGGGGTGCTATGGATATATTATTTATATATGGAGGATATGAGGAACTAGTAGTCATAGGATATATTGTTTATAGATTCCTAATATATCAGAAAGATATATTATCATAGTTAGGATATGTCATTAGCCACCACAATAGTGGAACTGTAAGCTGGAAGAGTCCAAAGAAGATAGTTTCCATGTATTGTACAATAGAGTACGAGCATATAGTGGATTCTTATACAGGCAAAGAATCAGTTTGTATTCCAAAATTCATTAAAGATACAGATATGGTTCCTAGAAGTCTAGATTCTATCACATTGTTTTGTGTTAATACTATAGTGGTGTATCTCGAAAACGATTCAAGGTCACATAAACCAAGAAGAACGTAATTTGACAATATCACATCTTGAGTGACTTTTATTAATGGGGTGACATCATTGTGACCATAGTTTCCATAGATTAAAACATATTTTCCCCCTTGACTAAGGATTTCTATCATAAAAGGAATTAATATTATGTGAGATTCACGTGACCATTTTATGAATGTTTATTTTGGTATAAAATACACTGTTTATATACATAAATTAACTAACCTTTCCAACATTTAATTTTTTTATATTTTATATCAATTAAAAAACAATTTCATGTTTTTTGTGACTTTATTTATTTGTGATAATAAAATAAATATTATTGTTGTAATTTTTTTATATTTTATGTAAGGAATTAGATATTGTTCAAAAGTAGCTTAAAAGTATTGAACTCATGATGTGAAAGATGGCATGTGATGTCACATAGACAAAAGAACAATCCCATAACTCAAAACTAAATAACTAGAATGAATCAAAGTGAAATATACTTGAATTAATGATTTACATTATAAATATCATTTATGATGTAATAAGTGATAATTTAAGGGAAAAAAATCAAACTCCAAAGGAAAAAAAGAGATCTCTAGGAAAAGTCAACATGTGTCATGAAATAACACATATGTTTCATCCCGTGAGATTACATTGAAGATCTTAAAACCATAATTTCAAGCCATACATCATTCCTAGGGTTATTATTCCATGATTTTATGATCTAAAACACCCATTTATTACATAAAAGTTATTATACAGGCCCAAAAAGGTAATATGTTAATGAATTTAATGTCGGGAGCGCAATTAAAGACCATTGGACAACCTTTGATAATTTTAATACATTTATTAGACCGTTTATATTTCGTAAGGATTTTATTAAAATATATAAATATAATACTTGGGGTTTATTGAAATGGATCGACCAGTGACAGGAATCTCTGAAGGACAGACTTTTGTAGAGATTATTTTCCTAATTTTTATTACTTCATTTATTATTTTTCAATTACTATGATGTATCCTCTATCTAGAATCAACTCATTTACCATATCCATGGTAGGGTAGTTTTTTTAAGTGATAAGGAAAGGGGGAGGGTGGATCTATGTTGTTATGCTTGATTTTTTATGGTTAATTGAATAAAAATCATTTTTCTATTATTTTTTCGAGTTTCAATTATTTACATTATAAATTACCTAATTCTATTTTGTAGAGTTTTATTTCTGTTAATTTTAACTTCCTTGATCAATAATAAAAAACTCACCCACCCAATTATGATCTAAATATGATGGTGAGTTCTCAGTGATTACCATCCCGTGAGAAGAATTCTGGTAGGAACTATTGGTTGTTCGGGAATAGAAATACTTGATCATGGATTTCCCTAATTAATCCACATAACCTATTTCATCGACATAAAAATATGAAAGGGAGTATAATAATTTGATATTTCATGTAGGATCGTTATCACATTCATCATCTGGTCAGGGGAGAGAGATGAATCATTAGAGCAATACTTTTTTCAACTAAACATTAAATTTTCAATTAAATTTCTCACTTTCTCAAATATAAACTAAATCATTTTTCTTAAAATGAACTTAAAAAATTAAAAAATAATTTTGTGCACACTCATATTCAAAAGAATACCAAGGGTTAATAAATAGACTATATTCTGGTAATAAAAAAGTTGTTTTCCATGGCCCATGGTAGGTAGTGTCAAACATGGAACTGTTAGTAAGGAGGTAGTTCCTCAAAACCCAAAAAAAAATTATTTAAAATTGAATATCTCATAGTTCAAATGACTAATTAATTGAATTTGATCCTAAAACTGAATAAATGATAACCCAACTAAGGAAAATAAACCTACAAAATGTCTTTGAGGAAATAAACCTCATACATTCAAGTGAAACTTTTATTTTTAACTTTGATCCAAGAATTAAGGCTATAAATCCTAACCAAATTCTTAAAGACCTGTATCCACCCCAATTTTCTATCAATCAAAATAAAATAGATATTTTCACATTAGAAAATAATTTTCAATTTTGTATTAACATGATTCAAGTGATTCCTAAGTTACATGGACTTGTAATAGAGTACTTAAATAGACCCATCTAGAAATTAACCTACATTTTCTCAAGTTTCAAACCCCAATGAGTTGTGAAAGAAAAAGTTAAGTGGAGGGAATTCCCATTTTCACTGTAAGGAGCTACAAAGGAATAGTTGTATAACCTACAACTAGAAGAAGCCAACAAATGGGAAGATCATAAAACATAATTCATGAAGAGGTTTTTCCCATACATTCAAGATTATAATAATCCATAAAGATATCTATGGAATCATTTAGATTACTGATGAGATACAATATGAGTACTGGGACAGGTTCAAGAAGCTCTGCACTAGCTACCAATATCAAAACATGGGAGGACACCACATAAATTTTTTCTTCTACCAAGACTACTTGATAATGATCGCAACCAACTTGAAGCCTCATCTAGAGGATACCTAATTTAAATTTCACTAATGGAAGCATGAATTATGGTTGAGAAGATTGATTATAACTTGTATCAATTCATAAGTACAGGTACAAGAACAAATAAAATCCATGAGGTGGGATCATATGATTCAATATCATTATTCAGAACCCGAATTAAAGAAATTGTTAGGTTAGTGAGACAAATTTCTATTAACCAAGTGAGAAAAAAATAAGACCCACCTCAGGTATATGGTTTGTCTTCTTCACCAAACCATTATAATGATCAGTTCCATGAAGTGAAGGCTATTAAATTTGTGAAACTAAATTCTAATAGAGAAAATTCCAAAATAATTAGGCCAGACCCAATTTTTAGAATCAATACCCATCACATATTTCATTCTAGTAGAAACAATTCCAAAACCCACCAACATTCGAACAAACATATAAAAATTCCTTCGAGTAATAATCCTTCCAATCACCACATTTCCAAATAAAGGCCTGTGAGAAACAGTAATCAAGTACATCATCAATGGAAGAGAATCATTTGAGGTCCAAAGTTTAAATACTAGATGATAAGGTAGATAATCTAAAAAGCAAGTCATAACTCTTATGGAATTTATGAAAAATAATGAAATAAATATACCAGCCTTGATAATTTTAAATCCAAAAGAAAAATTAAGTGTGATTAAAACATGAAGCAGAAAAGAGATTCATCCACCTAAAAATAATGGTTGGATGTTCATAATATAATTCTAAAGATATGCCCATCTAGACAGCATAATAGGAAAAAATTACAGAATAAATAAACAGAAGTTTCAAAAAATAAAGACCTGAAATTACCCTATAGAGAAAATAATGGAATAAAAAGAATATTTGATAACTATTATCCTCTAGTATTATTGATTCAAAGAAGGGAGAATAAGATCAAATTCAAAAATATATTCTGTAATCCTTGAAAAATTTTGATATCAATATTATCCAACTATAAGAAATTCTGAAAATCCAAAATTATGTGAATTCTATTGAAGAGATATGCACCAAAATAAACTTATTTCCCCACTCTGTATTTTCATCCTGGTATATTAGAAAATTTAATCCCACCAGATTGGGGGTCTATCTTACAAATATATCCACAGTACTCCTAGAAGGTTTTTTGGAAGACGTTATTAGGATGGTTAAGGTCCTATTATTCCTTAATAAATGGAAGAATATAGAAGTTTATCACCTTCACCCATCTTTTTTGGGATTCATTTGTTAAATATGGAAAAACTATCATCAAAATGCATGAAATAATATATTCAATGGGTATTATATATAGTCAAGTGTATTTCAACATAATGAACTCTATGAATATTCTATCAAGATATCATTCACTAAATGAAATCACCCAAAAAGAATGTGTAGAACCAATTGAATAATCATGTATTCTTTGAAAATAATTATCCTTAGAAGAATGTTTTCTTAAAAAAAGTACTTCTAAAAATGTTAGTGACCAATGTTTTGGAAATTATGATATCATGATTGATGAAGAGATAACATACAAATTGTTTGATAGTTTATTAAAATAATATGGAGAATTAAAATTAGACACTAAATGATGACATCATTAAGTACAAACTTAAAGAATCCAAAAATAGAAAGATTATCACAGATATCTAGAAATAAATGGCTATGAAAACAGATGAATTGGATGAGAAACAATCAATATGTCTCTCTATACAACTTGAATTGAACAAGGTGAGATAAAATTTCATTAAAAATACAGAGTTATATAGAAGATCTTCTAAGACTTACAAGAATAATGGATCATGATAAGAAGTTAAATCTATAAATAATCAATTTCAAAATTGATTTTTTTGTCTAAAAGTGTATAGATAATAACCAAAAAAAGGTCACATGGGTCAAGAAAATTTAGAGGAAATATTCCACAATAATGGGAATGGAAGGTTATGCCAAGACATCCACAAAACCTTAAGCAAAGTGGTTTTTATCTTGCAATAAGACAACAAAAGGTACCTGTACATATCATAAACAAACTAGTAGGAAAATAATTTCAAATATTTTGATGGTGTTTTGATAATAATGGGAGTAAATCCTATTATTTCTCACAAAACATTTCCTTAAAAGTAAATTATTAAGAATCATTGTAGGATATTTCACACCATCAACCTGATTATCACTGAAGACCCACCATGTTATTTTTTCCCTTTATATTTGATTAAATGTGGTAATTACATTCAAAATATAATTACTTGAATAATAAATTTCAATGTATTATAGAAAAAGCATCAATTAAGTGTGGTGGAGATAATCTTGTAGTATAGTATTTCTTTAAAAAAACTATTTGTTGTGTCGAGCCAACGGTGTTAAACAAAAGCACTTCACAAAGGTAACCCACATTTTTTCCCTTAGTCCTCTCTTCCCGTAAGCCTTTTTGAGTATTATTAAACATTCCTGTACTATAATTTTATTTTAATAATATTTTTAGGTCTATTGAAATTACACAAGGTAACAAAAATAATATTTACAAATATTATGTCATAAAAGGAGATCTTATGTCGTGAAAAGACAATTTAGACAAAAATGATACAGAACAAAAATGAAAGAATAGGATCTTTGCAATCTGAATGAAGCATCATTTCTAATGAAATTTTTATTTTACATTTATTATATTTTTAACACCCTATATTTTTGTTTGAAAATATTATCTTTGAGATTTATAATTAAATTTCATGACCACAGTCATCCTTCTATATTAACTTGACTGATTTATGAGACATTAATTTAATTAGAATCCAATAATTCCATGTTTCATATTTTTAAGTTAAATTGATTGAATAAGTAAAATTAAAAATTGAATAATTAGAGGTAAACTTAGGATATTAATATTTTTTAATTATGTTTTATAGTAATTTTTTTAATTTAAGAAAATGAAATATACTTATGATTTTTCATTCTTTGAATTTCATAAATTTGTGTGGATTGATTTGTTATTTTTATTTCATTACATGGGTGATTGTCCCAAATTTTATATCCATTAACCAAGATTATTTATAGACCATTTAATTTCTATATTATCTTGATCATATTTCTTGAGTGATCTTGGGTAATTCTGCCAGCTAATACTTATATTGTATCTTGTCGAAGAAATGACTATGAAAAACTACATTTAACATGATTGATGAAATTTTTATTATTAATACCTTATCCTTGAGACAACCATTTAAATCAACCCTTGTGGGTATCCTATATAATACATGAATGAAGTCATATAGAATGATACATGTTATAATCCATTTATATCTATTCATGCCATACTATATTTATATTGTATGATACGTTAAAGTTTAAGTGTGGCGGTGAGGGAAGTCTTAGCAGAAGGGATTTATTATGTTGAAATGAAATCATGTCGGAGTTTTATTTTGGTTATTGGTAAATGATCATCTCACATTCATTATACTACTTTTTTTAAAATAATAGTGATATAAAACCAACAAATTAAAAAAAAGAATGGTTTGTGCCTTTGGAGAATTAAAAATCAATATTACCGAACCTATGATTTTTATCATTTGTGTGTAGATGGTGGATTAGAGGTTTTTTCCAAGAATTAATTTATAGAAATTAAAAAAAAAACTCAAGAAGGTTCAATTTATTCATTATGCTTACTTTTTCATAACCCTTACATTGAGTTTTGGGAAGTGGGTTTTGTCGTTTTCAAGGGGATAGTTCTATTGAACTTTTACTTTTGATTTCATGCACAATACATTAGATATAAGCCTCTTATTTTGTGCCTTAATTTTTTTCACATCAATATCTACAATCCTTAAGCCTCAGAGTCATTATAACCTTGAATAAAAAGTCCTCTTGATTTTATGTGACTTTTATCTTTATAGAGCTAATAAAGTGGATCCTTTTCAAGACTATGGAAAAATAGCATGAACTCATGTTATGAGAATTTCAATACTTGAATTTTCATCCTATACGATGCGATAAAATAAATATTTTTGAGGCAAATCAGGACTTGTAATGGTTGATAATTATTAATTATGATATATGAATGAATGAAAGGATAAGATCCACCATTTATCAATGAAAAAAAGTAAAATACTTGGGTTGATTAGTCTATTTGAGGAGTGTGAAGTTGATTTGATATTTTTATTTTCAAATTTAAATGTTGATCCCCCATTGATAATCATTTAATTTAATTACTTTGGAGTTGAAATATTAAAAACATTTTGTTACTATTTAATTTATATTGAGATCACATGCTTGAGGACAAGCAAGTTCAAAGTGTGGGGAATTTATAGAACCATTTTATGCATGTTTATTTTGGTATAAAATACAGTTTTTATATAAAATAATTTATTAAACATTCCAAAATTTAATTTTTTTATATTGTTTATGGTTGTAATCATATATTTTTTGATGACTGACATAAAATTATTGAACTCATGATGTGGAGGATAACCCAGTATATCCCATTGAAAAAGTATCAATCTCAATGATTAAAAATAAATAAACAGTGTGAAATTGAGTGGAATCTAAATTAAATTTATGATTTAAATCATAAATAAAAATTTACAATGTAATAAGTGAAGAATTCAAGGTGTAAAATCATTTTGTAAATGAAAAAATGAGATCACTGGGTAAAGTAACCATGTGTCACGACATGACACATATGTGTCCATCCGTGATAGTCCCATGAAAATATTTTGACCATAATTTCACAATATAAATCATTCCTATGGTTCTTCTATTATTATTTTACACCATAAAACACCCATTTAAGTCACCAAAGTGATTGGATTGGCCCTTAAAGATCTGTTGTGGAAGAATTTAATGTAGGGATCACAATTGAAGACCCTTGGGTGACCCACGATACATTTTACACATTTATTGTCTCATTTATGAAGCTTAGGTATATTATTGAAACCTATAAATAGATATAGAGGGTTTAATTAAAAGGTATCGACCAGTGAGTGGAAGCTCTAGACGACAGACTGTTGTTGCACCGATTTTACTACTTTATTTTTCCTCTTTTATTATCTTTTATTTCTTGTGATGAATCCCCTATCCTAAATAAACTTGTTCACCCTGTCCATGGAGGGGTAGTTTTTTTTTGAGTGATCGGTAAATGGAGAGGTTGGATCTATGATGTTATGGTTTAGGTTTTACAGTTAACTAAATAAAAATATTTTTTCTACTCTTCTTTATTTTTTCAATTCATTAAATTGTTAATTACCTCAAGTGATTGTGTAGGGTTTAATTTTTTTTTAATATTAAATAGAACTAGTTTATGGTCCAAATCCCCCTACACCTAATTCCAATCTGTCTATTGTGGAAAATATTATGTTTGGTTGGTGAGTGTCCAATGATCACTAGCGCATACATAGAATTGTGATAGGAACTATTTTTTATTTTGGAATAAAAATACACAATTAGGGATTGAAATAATTAATAAATAGTCCCTATATCATCGATACACACATATTACAGAGAGTATACCAATATTATATTTATGTTAGGGTTATTATAACATTCACCATCTTGACCAGGGAGGGAGATGAATCAAAAGAGGAATATCTCTCTTATCTAATAGTAGAATAAGAATTGGTAATAATTGAAAACCTATGATAGTATTGTGCTATTTCTCTCCAAAATATCTATGGTAACCATTTAAATCAATTATTTTCAACCAATAATTTAATCTAATTTTCATGTTGTTGATTTCTCAAATAAAACCTAAATCAGTTTTCCTAATATCAACTTAAAAAAGAGACAAATTGAGTTATGAACACTCATATTTGGGAGAATAATTATGGTAAAACACTATACTAAAATTATTTAATAAATTTTTTTTACCATTCCCCATGATAGGCATGCACTATAGTTCTAAAAGACTAAAAGTTGTTAGTAATTTCATTAGTGAAAGTTGAATTCGATTGGATTTGGTTCCCTAGAGTAAACTTCTAAGTACATTATTATTACTTGTATTAATTTTTTAATAATAAATAAATTTGTATCACATCATGATTGTTCTTCTATGTGGAATTGTATCTGATAATTTTCTAATTGTATATACCGAATTAAAATGTCATAGTAGTTCACCATTATGATGAGAATCAAGAAGTTCCAAAATAGTATTCTTAAATAAATATTCTATTGAAATAAGATAACATTTTATAGTAAAAAGATTATATAGTATATCATTGAATGACTCTCATAGTACTTCGATACACTTTCTCATGGATTATACCCATGGAAATTTCTAATTCAGAAAATTATGTGAACTTGACTCACCAATAGAAAATCCACATTTAAACATGTCATTGGATTTTTATTTCTACGTACATGTGTAATGATACTTAGACTTCAATATTATTATTACGAGATTTCACTAATCACGTAATTTTATGTACTAACCAAAATTAAGATGTTATATTTTCATGGAAAATAGGGTACGTTGGGTGCATCATGAGTTATATTCTATTATTGAATAATGTGAAAAGGATTTTTCAATTTTTTATTTAATGGATATTTATATCTCAGGCCCTTTGATAGGAATGTAACTACCTAATTAATTCAATGATAATAGAATTCTATTAACAAATCCATTTCTTGAAAATCAAATAAAGAGACATCAATGAGTTAGGTTAATGACACTGTTATTTGTGCCACTAGATTAGAAATATCAAGATAAAGATATTATATTACACAATATACATTCATAGTAGGTTACAAGTTGTTGCGACATTAACTTCTTTATATGTGGGATATTTTAAGTGTTTTTAGACAATATCCTTGGACTTTAGGCAGTGTATACTAATTCCACAGAGAAATAAGCCTAGAGGGTCACACACTAAATGTATTCAGAACCTCACTAAAATTATATATTAATTTAATGTTTTGGATAAATATTATTATTTTATGTGGTTTAATACATATTTGTAACACCCTGGCCCAGGTGCTACTATAATTGGTGGTCTATGGAGGTACAATAGAGATACTATACCTACTTATCAAAGTAAACAATTACAAAAATAATATCAACAGATATAACAACCATAATAAATAGAAAATGGAAATAAAAATGTAATATTCAAGTAATAAACAAATATAAAACAATGAAATGTAAAATATTCATGTCAGATAGTCATACAAATAAAATCTACAATACTAAAACCAAAAAAAGATCATGAACATGGTCCTGAGTCCCAACCCAATCTTGGAATCATATTCTCTAACCAATCATCCTATGCCATAAAAAACCACCATGTTTATTCCTGGAACCTATTTCTAAACAAAAATAGAATATAAATGGGCACCCAAGTTCCATGGTGTCCGGATTCAGGTGTGAGTACAGCTCAATAGGCTACCACCAATACTTTATAAAAAATACCTTTCTGAACAAATGTGTGTGCAGATCAGAAGTGTTGTAATGAATAAATAATGTAGAAAAATACACATGGTTCTCAATTAAGGATTTATTAATTATCCATTTAATCCTTTGAATCCCAATGTGACATCCAACCAATCAACCCTATTCTATCCATGTTGGGAGCCTAATAAATATACCATAGGGGTTAACCATTTTAATTCACAAGGGGCATTCATTTATCATTACCATAATTATTTTTACCATGGAGCAGCAATCCAGGTACCCATTTCTTATATCATATAGATCACAAGTTGGAAAATAAGGTGCATTATTCCAAGTATCCAACTAGGATTCTGAAAAACATAACTGACCAGCCCATCCATGATCTGTAATTCCATATCCATACCCTTAGAGTTAGGAGAATATATTCATCCTCCAAAAAACTGAATAAAACTAGCGAGTTTGGAGCATAAGTCTGGCCCACCCAAATCCAAGGAGTGGAACATTAGTCCAACATCCCAAAACCATTATTCATAGGTTGTAAAACATGGATAATCAGTTCATGAATCCAATAGGGTTTAGGAATATCATTTCCGACCATCCACAACCATTCTATTATCAATCATTACATCAATTTATCACTTCCAACACATAAAACCCGACTTCACAATTAAAATATTTCATCCTTTATCCAAAGAACACATTTGTTAAATTTTCTTCAGATACAGTTAATAATTAAAAATTAATCTTTATCCTTTTTCATTTTAATTTATTAATAAAAACATTTATCATGGTCTCAATGGACATTTAAATCAACACATGGATCAACTAAAACCCACCCCCTCATACATTTCATAAAACCTTAACCCAATATCATTGTCAATATTTGGAATATATATTTAAAAAATGGGTCTTACTCTTTAAAAAATCAAAAAATTTCAATGAACCCATTTTCCATAAAGTCCATAAAATGTATTGTCAATCTATTTTAGTAAAAGGGGTCACCACACACCCATTTTAAATCAACAATTGAAACCCATTTGGAAACCACTGTTTTAACCACCCCGACATCAAAATATCATTTTAAATCATGAACCACTTTATAGAATAATTTTCACTCATTGAAAACCATAGTCAGATGAAAATATAAACACTCCATTTAAACAATTTAAATCATCTCTTTAACAATTCACATAAATCAGTTAACAATTACAACCCATTCACTTTCTTAATTATCCTATCTTGAAATTTTCAAATTCATTTTACCATTTTCAAGGGTTTTTCATACCCCATTGGTAGCCCTAGGTCTCATATAAAATCATCAATGAACACAATGAGGCCCATGAAGGGTCTCACGCCCCAATTTAAGCACCAAAATTAATTCCTTATCCCAATACACAAAAACTACGCAAGGAAGCAGCGTGGAGAAACTACATAGACATATTAAAAGATCAAGACCATGAGAAAAATCTTATAGACCACCTACATCATTATTTTAGATGATTAATTTCCCAAACACAACCCTTGATTCAAACTAAACTGGCCTCAAACACTAATATGAGGAAAACCCTAGAAAAGCAAGGGTTTATAAAATTATAATGAGTGAAAACACCACACCAAAAATTTTCCAAAATAAGCAAGTAAACAGAGTCAATGACTTACCTGTAGGTTTGATTCACAACATAAGACACTCTAATTGTCTATGGAACAAGTGATAATCACCCATGGAGGAGGGGAGAGAACTTGGTTCATCACCCTTGCTATATGGGATTGAATGGGGAAGAAAATTAGGGGAGGCACCTTAAATCCCAAGGTGAGGGGAGGTCACTTAATCACTTTTTAAAAGTCACATGGTTTGGCCTCATGTTTGGCTAAACCGTGAAAAAACTGTAAATCTACCTTGGTTTAAGAGTGGTATAGAACACATAGTCTGGCGAGCCAATCTGAAGAGTTTGGACAAACTACACAGATATCATGTGTCTACCTTTTTCCAAGGGAGGCATGACTGCATAGTCTCTTGGAGACACTTTTAGGAATTTGAAATAGTGTGGTGCATGTGAACCTTCCACTTTCCAAAGGGGAATTATCACATGGGTTTCTGGGAAGGATTTCATGAATTTAAAACTATATAAGGGTTGTGTCCTTGGCTCTGTCTGAGACATCCCCACCCCACATGGTTATGCTACACGGTTAAACTAACCATGTGCCAACTCTGCAACTTGAACAGTTTGGATTATTTTCCATAATTTTGTGTCCTAAACCCTTGGGACACCCACGAGACCTATCTTACTCCCTAAAAAACACTCCATTAATAATTTTATATAGAGATTAACCAAAATTTAAACCAAGATGTACCATGTCTCAAGTTTAGGATCTTAAAATGTCCCCACCTTATAACAACTCATCCTTGAGCTTCATTCCTATGCATCACCAACACTCAAAGACAAAAGGTCAGGACACAGGTCCTACCTACCAACTTCCCTTTCCAAATTTCTTCCTGAATAAAACCATTCCATCATAATACTCGAACCAATGATACAATCCTACCTAGAATAATTTCCCCCTCTATGATCTATAACATAAACTCGACGATCCTCAAAGGACACATCAACATCAAACCCAGCATAAACCACAAGTACCCCATAAAAAGCCAAGTTAATGCCCCCAAAATCACTATATATGTAAACATCATAAATAGAACCACACTACCATGTATGATCCACTCAGTACTCAATAATATTGATCCTTTCCACAACTCAAAACCAAAAATACCTAGCACCAACTTACCCTACTTTCAAAATTCTAACGGTGACCCAAGATCAACATCACCCAAAGGAACACGTGTTCATCCAACCACTTTTCAGAAACTATTTCGGTCATTTATTTAAATCCTAATTACCTTTTCCAAAACAAGATACTTGAAACACATCCAAGGTACAATCGTCAACTCAAACACTCAAACCAAAAATCCTGTTAAAAAAGATCATTGTCGAAACTGAAATATTGATATGGTGCTCACCCAAGCCCATTAAAATCCAAATAATGAATCCATTTTCATTTGGTTAACCATCAGGATTAAGGTTCTCCCCAACTTAATCTTGAGATTACATCCACCAATTTCCAATGTTTGGTAATTATTCCATCCACAAGACCCATAGGAACATTGAACTCATTCTCCCACAACACAGTAAGTGTGGTTCACAATATTTTGTGTCCAAACACCCATGATATCACTAATCAGAAATAGCTCCCACCCTTGTTAGTGAAAATCCACTAGAATTTACGTACACCCACCTCCCATGAACAACTAAAAAACATCTATATTTTACCTCAGGAACATTAGATCATTCCAAATATGAATCCATAATTTTTATGATGACATATTAGATGTGGCTTGAAACTCACCACACCCATTCCACACATTTACCCAAGTAAGACTATCCCCAACCAACTCATCTTGTAAATGCTCGTCCCCCACCATCGATTCATTTCCACATTACCTAATCATGATGCATTCATACCCCATGGGTTTCCTCAACTAAAAAAACACACCTAAATAAGTATGTACCAATCTTCTAGTGATATTATACAGTTAAAACCTCCACTGTCTCCAAACTATTTTTAGGCTCTACCACGCCCACCGATGCACCTCCAACATAAGATCATAGGATTTTTCTTTAAAACCACCTCAGGACTAAAGCCAATGCTTGACTCAGCCATCTACAACACTCAACTCCATAATAGAATTACCTATGGAATTTAAGAACACACATAGTTGATTATTCATTGGAATCGCAGTGCCACCCTGACTATTCCAAGATCAACTCCACATTTCTGTAATCGATTTCGCATGAGTGTTGTAACCCCGTCACCCAGAAATGACTCTCCACATTGGAAATATTTTTTTCACCACCACTATCAAGAAACTAAAACCATTTTAGACCACAATAAATCACTAATAGTCCCAAGAAGTTGACATGTACATGATTATATAACTCGATCAACAATACAAAACATCCATCATCGCTATTTAATAGCCTCTAAGAATGGTACATGTAAAATTAATCAATACTTGATCCATTATGAGGTCCCTGCTCACAAACTGGTGATGGTGCACCTTCCACCATGAAACTTCCCTCACACTACTACATGAATGAAATCTCCAAGAGGTTCTACATATAACCAATATAAAAACATTTCAATTTATTAGAGTATAGACAATTATCCCTATGTGTACCAATGATGATGTTAAGATGCTGGGCGTGATCATCTCGAGTATAGAGGTACACCATGATGTTGTTGATGAATACTACCACAACTAATCCACTACTTAATTCACCTATATCTTTAAGTACATGTTAAACTCCTTCAAACTCCTCATTCCTCACTATCATAGGCTTATCATAAACTCCAAATCCATAAATTCAAGTGGAACTCTCCTACATAAACCTGCCACCACCTCAAGGCTCTTTTTCAAGGATCCATGGGATAATTTTCTCTGTGGAGATATTGTCAATACACTACACATGGTCCATCACACCAATCCAAAAACCAATATGTCTTTTTCATTGTTTGCATTCATGATCTAGGATTCATCAAAAACAATAGGCACTTACTTTCGAGCCACCTTCTCCTTTATTCCAATGACATCACGCATCCTAGAATGTGCCAGCATGCTTTCCATACCAGAAACCCTCGGGTCACATGATTTCCTATGACCATTCACTGAATGTGGATAAGAACTCCATGAGTCATAAATCAAAAAAAACTATCATCAATGCCCACTCAAGAAACCAACTAATCCTTATGGCTCTACTTCCTACCAAAATCAAGGTATCCTCGATGTCTCTATCAAATAACTGAAATCATTTCACACCTCAAGTCCAACCACATGACCACCCACCACCCTGGGAATTTCCCTTAAGTCAAAGCATCTACATGTAATATATATTCCCTTATCCTATACATCTAAGGTGAACATAGATTCCCAAACCAAAAAACATCATCACAAAATGTTCAGGCACTTAAACACTTCTTCCCTTTCAAATCCAACCTTAAAGACGCCCATAGGAAATCAAGGCACTTATCTTAGAAGAAGAAACAAAGGCATGGACATTCCTCTTTATAGAAACTCAACTATGTATACCATCCATAAATTCCACCTTTGAAAAATCCACTCGTGGTTCAAATTCCAAAACACCCATAAAAGTTCCACCTGTGCCTTACACACCCAAAGGCACCAGAAACCCAACTGAACCCTCTCACAAGTCCCCATTGAAGGTTAAATGACAAAAACTCCATAAAATAGAGTCACCTCATGGAAGGATACGAAGCTATAACACTAATCCATACACATTGAACTTCTTATAGGTTCCTACTCATGGGAAACATCCCTTACCCCATTCTGAAATACACTTTTTCTATCATATCATGGTAACTAATTACTCTAGGTATCACTCCCATAGTTACACCACCACTATGAATGGAACCAAATGACAAGAAAACAATTTCAATGTCTAGTGAACTACCTGTTCAATTATAACCCATAACCAGGGGTCTCAAAACTCATGCACTCTCTATCCCAAACCACCCATACACAAGGATTTAAAAAAACACAAAGGATACTCATTACCAATGTATAAATGTTCCATAATTTCCCATTTCCATTTTAAATTAAAATTTTACATTTAAATTCCAAGTATTTACACTTTCAAAAACATTTTTGAAATTCATATTTAAAAATTCATATCTTTATTCAATTTCAAAATGTATGGTTTTTTTGTAAACATCATGTAATTCACAATTCATTTTCAGTCAACATATGGATGACCAATAAATCCTATGTGGATAGAAAGATGCATGAACCCACACACCCTATCACTCCATTCTGGTCCAATAGATAAAACCTAATAAATCAATAACATCACATAAAAGTGAATAAATCAATGTTTAAATATTAATCAATGGTAAAAGTAAAATAAAAAATATCAAGTTCCACCCCTATCAACTTCGTTTTCCCCTATACATGGGGTTATAGGAACCCATGAATAATTTCATTCCCAATACCTATAAAAAATCTATTTGACTCCTCATGTACTAATCATGTTTTTAATGATCACAAATCCTATTTAGTCTATAAACTTTGTTAACTCTATGTAATCTATCTCACATCAAATGCACAGTTGTTTAGTAAAATCTATCCAATGCTCTTAAGTGTTATACACTTAGTTTGGTTACTATAAACTATATTTTGATTCACTTTATAATGATTTCCCTGAAAAATTATT
Organism: Viscum album; assembly: GCA_963277665.1. Classification (NCBI taxonomy): domain Eukaryota; kingdom Viridiplantae; phylum Streptophyta; class Magnoliopsida; order Santalales; family Viscaceae; genus Viscum; species Viscum album. The sequence goes on from OY728163.1 coordinate 875,864,524, forward strand.
GAGTTTAATTCATTCCATAAATATCATTGCTTAAGTATGAATACAGATATTTGCTTATGTCTGAGACACCGTGAACAAGCAGACATCATAACATCCAGACACTGTGACCATGAGACACCGTGACCATGAGACACTGTGACCATGAGACACTGTGACCATGAGACACCGTGACAATGAGACATCGTGACTATGAGACACTGTGACCATGAGACACCATGACCATGAGACACCGTGACCATGAGACACCATGAACAGGACACCGTGACATCAAGACACCGTGAACAAGACACCATGAACAAGACACCGTGAACCAGACACTGTGATATCAAGACACCGTGACCAATCCCGACACCGTGGGAAGGAGACACCATTTCCATGACATATTGTGACATTGTTTCATAATATGTTTTGTCATCTTTCAATATATTTGAAGATTTTAAATGCACTGACATAATTAATGTTTCTTTGTAGACATATCATTAAACAATATGAGGTACGAGGTGCAGAATATGCAAAACATGTCGACTCCAACACATGCACTCTAAGATAAAATAATAGTTTGGCCTAGAAAAATAAGGGTGGAATGATACTAAAAAGAAGAAAAATTTAGTGGTCCTGATCACAACAATGAAGAATACACTTAGAAACTTCTTGAAGAAAGAATTGCCTCATGCAACTCGATGCTAATGAAGAACACACGAAGCATACTGGAATCTCGAGAACATCTTCGCACTGTCAAACATCATGAAGAACACAAGCTGGATCTGTCTAACTTATGACACCCTGTTTTCCATACGAGGACTTGAGTTATGCATTATCTTCATCTCTTGAATTCCAGAGCTGCAATGACTAATACTCAGAGCATTTCTAAACCTGTCTCAATATTTCTACTCTGTTGTGTATCAATTTATTAACTTTATGTGTTTCTGTATAATAAAACACTCTATATCCTACATCAAACTTAAGGATACAAGATATCCTTACTCAAACATATATTTACACTTATGTATACACACAGATAAGTGTGGAAGAGGTCCTTGTATGGCCTGGTTGTTTGTACCCATGAAGAAATGTGAAGGAGGTCCCTGTGTGACCTGGAAAGTCCTATGTACATTGTTTAACCCCGATCCAGGGTTTGGATCGAGTTTATTTATATAAAATTCTTGGTGTCATGTGATCACCAAGTGGAGTGGACTAGGTATCAGCTTGAGACTGCACCACTTGTTTCATATCTGTTGTGATGCTTAATTTAGTTTTCTCTGTTTTTACTGCTTTACTGTGTAACTTAGAAATCACTAAATTCACTTTGATAGTTAATCTTGGAAAGAAGTTATAATTGTCTTATCCATGTATACTAACTTCAAAAGTAATATTAATAACTGAAATTAAGATTACTGAGAACTAATCAATCTTCTAAGAAGTTAGTTAAACAGTAAAACTCTTATAACAGTATAACCTTGATTAACTAGGTCATCTTTAACCTTTTGGCGAAACACTTTTGAAATAATTTTTAACCAGAAATTTTTTATAGATACTCAATTAACCCCCCTCCCTATGTAATCTACTCTAATAAGAATTTGGTATCATAGGAGGTTTATTAAGCCTTTGTTTAACCTACCTCAATTGTAATTTTAGTTTTACTTTAAAGATCTATAAATTTATATTAATTCTAAATTTCTAGATATTTCAAAGTATTTATGAATTATGGATAATATATTGGAAGGTGATGCAACCAACAGACCACCATTATTTAATGTAACCAACTATACTCAATGGAAAATTAAAATGAAAATGCATTTAGAGGGTATGGGTTTTGAAATTTGGTCTTCTATTATAGATGAATATAATATTCCTACTACTAATATAATCACATGGGATGAACCTATATAAACTGCCTAAAATAAAAATTGCAAAGTTATGAATGCTTTATACTGCTTCTTAAGAGAGGAAGAATTTAATAGAATTTCTTCCTATAAAAATGCCCATGAAATTTGGGATACCCTGTTTATTTCACATGAAGTAACATCTAGAGTAAAATAAATTAGAATTAATGCCTATAATATTAAATATGATAACTTTAAAATGAAACATGATGAGACTATCTCTGAAATGTATCTTAGGTTCAATGATATTTTCAACACAATGATTTATCTAGGAAGAGAAGTCACTCCCAAGGAATGTATCATGATAATTCTCAGATGTCTACCTGACAGATGGAGGGGAACCTCTATCTCTATTATAGAATCATGCGACATCAGAAAGATACCTGTAAAAGAACTCATTGATAAACTAATGATGTATGAAGAAGAGATGAAATTCAACAAGGAGGACGAGGAGGACCCAAAAAGCAAATTTGTTGCATTCAAGACCACCACCTCTAAACACAAAGAAAAAGTGAAATTGGAAGCTTCTGTAGAAATTTCCAGTAGTGAATAATCATCACCCGACAGTGATAAAGAGATGAATCAATTATCCATAAGATTCAAAAGATTTTTCAAGAAGAGAACTTTTTCTGAAATCCTTACTTCAAGGGAAAATATGACCAAAAAGTAAGTTGGAAGAAGGATTGGAAAAGAAGTGATAAGACTGATGAGATTTTATGCTATAAATGTAAGTGAAAAGGACATATCAAGGCTGACTGTCCAAAGTTCAAGTACAAAAAGTGATATGAGGACAAGGACAAGAATTATAAAAACGAAATGAAATCAACATGGAGTGCTTCTGACGATAGTTTAAGAAACTCAGAAACATCACATGATGAACAGGATAACAAATCCAATATTTGTTTTATTAAAAACACATCTGAGGTAACACTGGACTCTCTTGTACATAATTCATACTATTCTGGAGATGAGAGTGAATCTAAAAATATAACCAATGAATAAATGTTTGAATACTATAACATGCTTGAAGAAACATGCAATAAAATAAAAGACAAATATAAATCATTGAAGAAACATCATGCTCTAACTGTGACTCTTAAATCTGAAATCACAACTAAAAAAGACAAAAATTCTCAACTTATCAAAGAGAACAACGAATTAAAAATGTCTAATGGGAGATTGAAGAAAGGCCTAGAAATGTTTAACAATGTGAAAAATACCCTTACTCAAATTCTAGGAAAAAAATTGCCCCTAAATGCAACACTGGAATTGGTTACCAACCTGGAAAAAGAAATCTTGGTAAAAAAAATTTGTTTCTAAATCTAGGACATATTGTTTTACTCCCAGTTCTGGAAACAAATCAACTAATTTAATTCATGATAAATTTTCTACTATTTCGAGTTTTTCTGGACCAAATAGAGTTAATTTTTCAAATACTTTACTTAATACTTATAGGAAACCTATGATATAGATATCGGTTCATAAAGAACTTATTAATAATATTACTGGACCCAAAAAAGTATGGGTACCAAAATCTGTTTTTGCTTAATAATTTTGTAGGAAAGATTCTTAAAGAGCTCCTGTAAAAGTGTATGGTAATTGGATAGTGGATGTTCAAGGAACATGAGAGGAGACTACTCTTGCTTCAAGAACCTAATAAAAATAGATGGAGGAGATGTCACATTTGGTGACAATTCCAAAGGAAAGATTATTGGCCTTAGCCAAATCGGTAACTTTAACTCAGTATTGATTTCTAAAGTACTGTTTGTTGATGGATTAAAATATAATCTTCTTAGTATCTCACAATTATGTGATGATGGATTTCATGTTAAATTTGAAAATGATTCTTTTAATGTCTTTAATTCTAAAGAACAATTAGTATTTTTTACATTAAGAAATGAAAATGTTTTCTCTATTAACTTAGATTATTTAGCTTCACAAAATACTTCATTCTTGAGTATATTTCATAAAGAGTCATGGATTTGGCATAGGAGACTAGGACACTGTAATATTCACTCCCTTAGAAAGCTAACTAGAAAAATATTAGTTAAAGAATTACCCAAACATGAGTTTCCAAATTAAAAAGTGTGTAATACCTATCAAAAGGGAAAACAACACAAAATTTTCTTCAAACCAAAAAAAAGAAGTTTCAACTTATCAACCTCTTGAACCGGTTCACATGGATTTGTTTGGACCATCTAGATTTTCTATTTTAAATGGGATTAATTATGTTTATGTTCTTGTAGATAACTTTTCTATATATACTTGGAACTTATTTATGGCTCAAAAAAGTTAATCCTGCTCTTATTTTACTAAATATTCCAAGTCTGTAGAAAATCTTAGTGGAATTAGAATTAAATACTTAAGAAGTGATCATGGTTGTGAGTTTGAAAATCAAGAGTTTAAACCCTTTTTCTCACAAAATGGTTATAGTCACAATTTATCTGCCCCTAGAACACCTTAACAAAATGGAGTTGTAGAGAGAATAAATAGAACCCTGCAAGAGATTACTAGAACAATGCTTAATGAATTTTATTTACCTATTTATTTTTGGGATGAATCTGTCAATACCGCATTCTATATAATCAATAAATTGTTGATCAGACCTATTCTTAAGAGGACTCATTATAAGTTATGAAAAAATCGAAACCCCGAGGTTAACTACTTCAAATTTTTTCGTTGCAAAGTCTATATTCTTAATACTAAGTAAAATCTTGACAAATTTGCATCCAAAAGTGATGAAGGAATCTTTTTAGGATATTCCATGTCTAGTAAATACTATATATTGTTAAATAAAGGAACAAAATGTGTGGAAGAATCTGTTCATGTCAAATTTGATGAGACAGATCCACATGAGCCTAAATCTATTCTAGAGAACCAGGAGTATGATGTATCAAATCTAAACATTAATCCAAAATCCTCAAACCATTCTGTAAAAGAATCTGTGAAAACCTCTAGTTCTAGAAATTCCTTAGACTCAAGTCACAATGAACCTGAACCCGTTGTTGAACCTGGAATCACTAGTCCCTATTTTTATAGAGCTATTAGAACTCTTAACAACCATCCCTTAGATGCTGTCATAGGAGACCTAGATAAAGGAACTCAAACTAGAGCTTCTCTTAGAAATCAGGTTGAACATCAAGTCTTATTATTACAAATTGAACCTAAAAACATTAATGATGCTATAAATGATTAATTTTGGGTGATTTCTATGCAAAAGTAATTAATTAGTTTGAAAGGAACAAAGTTTGGAAACTTGTTAAAATACCTAAAGACACATTCACCATAGGCACTAAATGGGTGTTTAGAAATAAGGTAGATGAAGCTGGTAACATAGTTATAAACAAGGCTAGATTTTTTCACAAGTATATAGTCAAGAAGAAATAATTGACTATGAGGAGACCTTTTCACTAGTATCTATACTTGAATCCATCAGAATCATACTTGCTTATGTTGCACATCTGAATTTCAAACTATATCAAATGGATGTTAAGAGTGCATTCTTAAATGTGTATATAGATGAGGATGTATTTTTTGAATAACCCCTTGTCTTTACAAACCCCCATTTTTTAAATCATATTTTTAAACAATCAAAAACATTATATGGTTTAAAATAAGATCCAAGAGCTTGGTATGATACGTTGAGTACTTTTCTTATTTTAAAAGGTTTTACAAAAGGTAAAGATGATCTTACCCTTTTTATAAAATGAATTTCTAATGATGTTTTAGTTGTCCAAATCTATATAGATGACATTATATTTCAATCTTCAAGAAATTATTTATGTATTTATTTTTCTAAAATGATGCAAAATGAATTTTAAATGAGATTAATCGGTGAACTAAAATTCTTTCTCGGATTTCAAATATTTCAAAATAACGATGGTATTATTTTAACTCAATGTAAATATTCTATAGATCTTCTAAAATGTTTTGGATTGGATAGCACTAAAAGTAGTGACACTCCCATGAGTACCACTTGTAAGTTAGATCTTGATAAAGATGGAAAATCTGTTGATCAAACCAACTATAGAGAAATGATTAGAAGTTTACTCTACATAACTTCTAGTCGACCTGGAATTATGTTTAGTGTGTATATGTGTGCTCTTTTTCAAGAAAATTCTAAGGAATCTCATTTAAATGATGTAAAGAGAATTTTCAAAAACCTCAATAATACACTCAATCTAGGACAGTTCTATACTAGAGGACAATCATTTCAATTAGTTAGTTATTCTGATGCTGAATTTGGTGGTTGTAAGTCGGATAGAAAAATCACCTATGGAACATGTCACTTTTTTGAAAAGTCACTAGTATCATGGTGTAGTAAGAAACAAAATTCCTTTGCATTATCTACTGAAGAATTTGAATACATAGCTTCTGGAAGTTGTTGTGCACAAATCTTGTGGATAAAACACACATTACTAGACTATGGATATCAATTTAGGCATGTACCTATAAATTGTGACAACACAAGTGCTATTAAAATCCCAAAAAATATGGTTTCACATTCTAGGACAAGGCATATTGATGTAAGACAACACTTTTTGAGAGATCGTTATCAAAAGGGTGATATCACTTTAGAATTCATTGACACTGAGTATCATCTTACTGATGTATTTACCAAACCATTAAATTCTGAAAGAATAGAATACATCATACATGAATTAGTCATGATAAATAATAAGTAAATGTCTCACTTTTTTATGTCTTACTATGGTATATCTTACTTTTTACGGCCTCACAGTTAGTATTTTTGTTTTCACTATCTCACTGTAACACTCATTCACTGTCTCACCATAGCACTCGTTCACTATCTCACCATGAAGTTTGTTCAATATCTCACCATAAAGACCTGATACAGTCTCAACATAAAAATTATTTATGATTTTTATTTACAAAGTAAAAATCGTATCACGGTAATTACTCATTTCACCTTTTTGTATTTCCTGTGCTTTTACTTTTGCGATGTTTGATATTTTTAAATGATAAAATAAATGAATTGTCACTTGTCCTTTACTCGAGCTTTCCTATATTCACTCATTTTGTAACCCTTATTCAAGCCTCCAACCATTCTTTCTCTTGAACCTTTGGTGAATTCCCAGGATGAAATTTCCTTCATTGTCGACTCCTAAGAAACGTAGCTCAAAGAAGAATAAAATCACGCCCAAGCTAGAACCCAAAGGTCCCCTAAATCCAAATCTGGTTAATCGAGTTATAGTTACTGAGAAAGAGATATTCCTTAAATGTCTTCTGTCAATTAATTCTCTAGTTTTTAAAGTTTTAAAAGATAAAGGATGGTTATAATGGTTTTCAAAGAAAGATAGACCCATCTACCCTAAGCTTGTGGCTTAATTTTATCAGTATGTTTAGTTCTCTTTTGATTTTGAAGATGGTTATGCTGTGAGAAGCTGGATAAATGGCCAAAAATGATCATTCTCTTCGAGGTTATCGGCTTCATGCCTTATAATACCTCATGAGGGCATATGTGAGGACTATTAGAGATGAACTCCACCTTCTAGTGAATTATTTGATTTGGAATATTATTTGAAAAGCTTAACTGGAAGTGGCACCAAGAGGAGATCCATTGTTGCTGAAATGGATAGAGAATAAAGTCTTTTGTGTGAGTTTATACAGAACCTGATTAGCCCTAGAAAAGGTGATTTTACTTTACTAAAATATTAGGATGTGTTTTTATTCATCTTATGAAAAATTGGTATAATATCAACCTCTGTAAGTATATCATACACCATATGGGTGAGCAGATCAAAACCACATCCAAGTCAACCTCTCTGTTTTATTATCAGCTTATCTCATCCATGTTTCATTCCATAGGTATGTTGTGACCTAATGAAGAAGTAATTAAGGATTGTGAGTTCTACCTTTTGAAATTCATTATCAAGAGGATGAAAATCAATTGGAATCCTTGGAAAAAGGAATGGGTGGACAACAATGATAGAATTTATGAAAAGTTCAATCCAATGGAACATCCCTCAAGACAAAAAAATATTTATGATCCTAGTTTGGAATCAGATGAGGTTATTGGGTATTATGGAGAAGAATAAGAAGAGGTTGTTGTGCCTCCCTGGGAAATTGTTTCTGATAAATAAGACTTTACTTCTGTTCCTCAAGTAGTAAGTGAAAAGGAAGTTCCTACTTTTGAAGATGTTGTTAATTTGGAAGATCAACCTGAGGTTGACACAGAATCTATTTCCAAAGGAACTGAAAAGGATGCTATGGAAAATATTATAGAAGAAGAATTACCTATTATGTAAGAAGCTGACCTTGAAGAACTCCCAGTGGACCAATATCTTCCTTAAGTCATTCCTTCATCTAAGGAAAGGATGGAGATAGCTTTTCAGCTCACTAGGCAAGAAATCGGTGGGGAACCAAGAGCTGAATTTATAGAATTAGATCAAGACCCCAAGCTTCTCAGTCTTGAGAAGGATGAAACTGTTGAGGGGGAGAAACCCCCAAATTTGGAATCTATTGAAGTACCAAATCCGGTTGATTCAAGCCCTGTAGACACTAGATATAAGTTCCCCAGTTTCTATGATGTTGATGAATCTCAGCAAGTCTCAGTAAAAGGCCTTGACCTTTATACTATGTTCTAATTGAAATCTCTCTCAAATACCCAACCAGAAAAACCATCATTGGTGAGTCAAGATGATATTAAGGATTTTGGAGCCACTCTTTTGTCTGGAGTTAAAAAACTCCTGAATAACCAACCAACTCCTGTAATGAATTTAAGTGAGAGAGATGACTTTCTATTTTTAGAGAATGTTATTTTGGTAGATTCAAAAGAAAATGCTTAATGAGATTCAGTAAGTCAGAGTTGAAAAAAAAACTACTTAGTGATGAAGTGAATACTCTAAGAGGTATGATTGAAGACATGCATAAATATATGCATTCGAGATCAGATCATACCTCTCATCCTATAGAACCTGTTGTTCCTAAAACCCCACAGAATTTTTTCTCTTAGATTCAACCTAATTTAGCTTACTTAGCTGAAAAGTTCACTGAAAGAAACAAGAATATTTTAAAAGAAATGAGAGAGCTTGTGGTTAATCTTAACAAAATCACTAAAAAGTATACCTGGTGCCTTCAAAAAGTGATAAATCAATTGAAATCTCTCACATAAGCTATCAATGATTCTAAGACATCTGGAAAATCATCTCAAAATTCTTTAGATAGTGATCTAATCAGTATAGTGGTCAAAGAATAGCTTCAGACTGTGCTTAGTGGTTTCAATACAGCTTCTCTATCTGAAGTTATCAAGAACAGTGACAGAGTTCTTGATCTGGTCCAAATCCATTCAAAAATTTCAAATTATTCATAGAAATAAATTGACATGAAAGTGGATTTATACTTCAATCGGATCTTCTCAAAGACTGACATGAACAATCATTTTAAATACCATGTGGAAAATTTACAGATTCCTCCTATTACTCAAGCTTTCAAGACTCAGGTCCAAAAGCTCACAAACTTCACTCATCTGTTGAACAAGTTTCTGGAAAACAAGGATGACTTCGAGAAAGATATGAATTTGGTGGAGAGATCATTGTGGATTTTATTAAGATTTTGAGGCCCTATCTTCATGTAAAAAGTATATCCATTGTTGCTCTTGTGGCTGAAGCTCTAAGACCTAGTTTTCCTACATTTACCTCTACCCTAGCCTCCACTTCTATGTCTGTCTGTCAGGAACTGATTCAGATCCGGACTGTGATCCTTGATCAATAACTGCCTCGGTCTTCTACTGTACCTACTTAGGCTCCCTTTATCTTTGAAGGTATACCTCTACCTTCTCTCTCAACAAGGTCCATCCCTTCTTCTACTTAAAATTCTGCTCTTATGGCTTCCTCTTCTGCTGCTGCGGCTAAAGGAAAAGATAAGACCAACCAGTGAATAGGGAAAGTGCTTACTCTATTTTCCTGGGAATATTGTTATCTTTATTGTACTTTTTGTAATGACCCTCTTTTTATCTAATCCATTCTGTACTTTTCTTGTTTCTTTTATCTTTATTTTCCCTGCTACATTTTGATAATCCCAAAAGGGGGATAAATATATGATAAATATAAATATATGGGATAAATATAGGAGAATATAACACTCAATATATATTTATTATGTGCACATTCTAACTATGTTGTTAGAACAAATATACACTCTAAATATACCTGGTTTGTAATCATCAAAAAGGTGGAGATTGTTGGAATACTCATGTACTAATCATGTTTTTAATGACCACAAATCTTATTTAGTATATTAACTTTGTTAACTCTATGTAAACCATCTCACATTAAATGCATAGTTGTTTAGTAAAAGCTATCCAAAGCACTTGAGTGTTATACACTCAGTTTGGTTACTATACACTATCTTTTGATTCACTTTTCAATGATTTCTCTAAAAAATGATTGAGTTTAATACATTCTATAAATATCACTGCTTAAGTCTGAATACATATATTTTCTTAAGTCTGAGACACCGTGAACAAGAAGACACCATAACATCCAGACATCGTGACCATGAGACACTGTGACCATGATACATTGTTACCATGAGACACTGTGACCGTGAGACACCGTGACCATAATACACCGTGACCATGAGACACCACAAAAAGACACTGTGATATCAAGACATCGTGAACAAGACACTGTGATATCAAGACACTGTGACCAATCTAGACACCGTGTAAAGGAGACACCATTTCCATGACATAATGTGACATTGTTTCCTAATATTTTTTGTCATCTTTCAATTTAATCTCTAACTGTCATATTTGATGATTTTAAATGCACTAAAATAATTAATTTTTCTTTGTAGACATATCATCGGATAGTATGAGGTACGAGGTGAAAAATACATGAAATTTGTCGGCTCCAACACATGCACTCTAAGATAAAAGAATAGTGCGGCCCAAAAATATAAGGTTGGCATGATACTAAAAAGAAGAACAAGCTAGTGGTCGTGAGAATGAAAACGAAGAATACACTTAGAAACTTCTTGAATAAATAATTGCATCATGCAACTCAATGCTACTAAAGAACACACGAAGCATACTAGAATTCCGAGAACATCTTCTCACTATCAAACATCAGTAAGAACAAAAGTCGGATCAGTATAACTTGAGAAACTATGTTTTCTATACGAGGACATGAGTTATGCATCTTCTTCATCTCAAGAAGTCCAGAGCTACAAAGACTAACACTCAGAGCATTTCTAAACCTATATCAATATTTCTGCTATGTTGCGTATCATTTTATTAACTTTCGAGCAGTGTGTGTTTCTGTATAATAACACACTCTATCTCCTGGATAAAACTAAAGGATAGAATATATCCTTACTCAAAAATCTATTTAAACTTTTTTATACCCACAGATAAGTGTAGAAGAGGTCCCTGTGTGTCCAGGTTGTTTGTACCCACGAAGAACTGTGGAGGAGGTCCCTGTGCAACCTGGAAAATCTTGTGTACTATTTTTTAACCCCGATCTAGGGTGTGGATCAAGTTTATTTATATAAACTTATTGGTGGCATGTGATCACCAAGTTGAGTGGACTAGGTCTCGACTTGAGATTAAACCACTTGTTTCATATCCGTTGTGCTGCTTAATTTAGTTTTCTCTGTTTTTACTGCTTTATTATGTAACTCAGAAATCACTAAATTAACTCTGATAGTTAATCTTGGAAAGAAGTTATAATTGACTTTTCCTAGTAAAATAACTTCAAAAGTAATATTAATAACTAACATTAAGATTACTGAGAACTAATCAATCTTCTAAGAAGTTAGTTAAATAGTCAAAATCTTATAACAGTATAACCTTGATTAACTGGTCTATCATTAACCTTTTGGGGAGACCTTTTTGAAATACTTTTTAAGCTAAAAAAATTTATATATACTAAATTAACCCCCCCCCCCTCTTGAGTAATCTACTCTGACCAATAAAATCCTAGTCTTGTATCTACCATGACCAAATAGTAATACAAAAGACACCACTTTTGATACCACTTTGTAATACATCAAATACGGTGCTACTATAATCAGTGCCATGATCCATATTTCTATATGATCTCAGGCACACCTATATATACGTCAGAGGTTTATGATTAGAAATTATAGCCTATGGAGGTATAATGGTGAGACTATATCCTCTTATTAGTGTAAAAACCTGTGAAAATTATATCAACAAACTTGTTTATAGATCCTTATATTTTAATATAATTATTAATGATTATTATAAGTCATGCACTTTAATGTATTGATGAAAATCATAATAAAATATATTCACGAAGAGGTAGGCTATGTTGGTTGTGTCACTGGTAATATTTCATAAATTAATAATGAGATAAAGTATTTATCCTTTATTTTCATTAATAGAGTTTAATATCTTAGTCCCATTCATGAAAATGATATAGCCTAAATAAATCCATATCTATGGTGTTCTATATGAATGTTATATTTCCTAGAATTCAAAGAAAGATACATTAAGAACATAGGTTGATGGAACCAACATGTAACCTTTTTTATTAGATATATCAGGATAAAAGGATTGTATTAAACAATAAGTGTCTGTATGATGTATTATTTCATTGCTTCGTTAAATTATATCTCTATGGGTTCCTTGGCGTATTTCTAGACACTAACCTTGGACTTTTGGTTGCTTCTCCTGATGTCAATGATAAAGAGGCCCAAAGGAACACACACTAAGTGTATCCAGAATATCAGTTATGTCACGACCCGCCCTTGGGGTCCGTGCCGTGACTACCCCAAGCCCGCCTTCCATAGGCCAGGGGCTGGCGACTAGCACCAAGGCGTAAATCCCAACAAAAAGGGAAGGCATTGCCTTTGAAAAGTAAACAAGCACCACAGAGTAAGCAAGTGGAAAGTAAACACTAAGTAAAAACAGAGTACAACTGTAAGTACGGAAAAGTAAATGGGCCAGTATATAAACCCAAACTGAAAGTAAAGTACAACTCGAAAGGGAAAACAACAACTGTAAGTAAAAGCCGCTACGCCGAGCTGTCCACTGGAGATCCCACCTGAAGGGTGGGTACAAATAGCTCCACTGCTCCATGATCCCGTTGTCCGCTCCGAGCACGTCCCGCCCAGTGGTCCACCTCCAGGTACCGTCCTGCTCTGCAAGCCTCATCCAAGATCAACGATGTCCGTCGTCTGCAACCAACACAACGTAGTGCGGGAAAAGCCCGTGCAGGGGTGAGTATAAGCTACTTAGTAGGGACCCCGAGACCCCTGAAGGTCTCTCAAAATCCACAAAGGATAAACCACAAGAAGGGTACAATCACGAAGTAACAACCGACACTGCTTAGGTATATGCCCATACATATACCTAAGTCATCAATTCCAAATACGCTCCAACCTCCGAGCCCAAGTACAACTCAGTCCACATAGGAAAGTAAATGTATTCCACACAGGAAAGCAAAACGTAATACACACAGGATAGCACAACACAATCCACACAGGAAAGCAACAGGATTCAGCTCACACAGGTATACTTCTTCGAAAGACGATAAAGATGATCTCTGATCCATCTAAGTCGTCGGACCCATGAAGGATCGATAGGTAACTAACCCCCGCAAAAGACCCACACAGGATCGGGCCCACACAGGACCTGTAGGCGCTGGTTCACATAGGACCGCTGAGCGCAAGGACCCACACAGGATCAGACCCACACAGGATCGGGCCCACACAGGACCTGTAGCACTGATCCACGTAGGATCGCTCAGTGATGTAGTCATCGTCATCGAATCCCACGGGATCTCTTTACTGTCGTCGTCGCAGTCATAGTAGCAGTAGCAGTAGCAGTAGCAGTCACAGTCGCAGCCAGCACTAGGGTTCCCGCACACAGCAAGCTCGTTCGGAGGGTCCGCTCCACGAGCTGAGAGGCTGATACATCAACTGTCACAAAGTCCAGATTTGATGTATCCAAAAGTTCCGTATCGTCAACAGGAACTCAACGCAACAGACGGCGCGTCGATCGGACGCCCGGTCTGAGAGTTATTGGCATTTTCGTCCCCGGGGCCCGGTTGGTTTTTAAGGAAAAACCAACCCGACCATACTCCACCTGCATCCAAACCTCGGGCGGAGTATGCCAAAAGATCCTTCTCACTAAGAGGAACACAACAAAGCTGACGGCACGTCAATCGGACGTTCGTAGCTCAAGATATGAGCGTTTCTGCTCCGAAGGCCCGGTTGTTTTCGTGTACGAATCAACCCGGCCGAACTCAAAGTGTTCCGAAACCCTGAGTGTAATATATCGAAACGACCCTCTCGATCCAAGGATCGCATTACCGCAGACGGTTCGTCAATCGGAGGTCCGTGGCACAAGTTATGGCCAAAAGACCGAAACTGTCTTGAAAACGGGGGGGTCCGGGACCGGGCCGACCCGGCCCGACCCCCCCTGGGTCGGCCGGCGGCGGCCCGGCCGGCGGCAGCGCGGCCCGGCCGGTGGCGGCGCGGCCTGCCGCCGTTTGTCGCCACGCGCAGAGGGAAATCCCCCGCTTCATTTTTTGGCGGTACGGCTTTTAGCCGCGCCTTTTGCCAATCAACGGCCCCCCTCCTGGGGGCCTGCTTTGAGGAGAAACCGGGGGGCCGCCTGCCCCCCTCAAAGAAACCCCCCCCCCTCGTGGGGGGCCTGCATTGAAGAGAACCGGGGGGCCGCCTGCCCCCCCTCAAGAAACCGCCCCCCCTCATAAATGGGGGGGGTTTAGTGCTGGCCGGGGGAATTAAATTCCCCGGGCCTTTGACCTTCCGGCCGCCGGTCTTCTCGTCCCGCCGCGGCCCGGAACCGGCCGCGGTGTTCGTCGTCCGGCGCGGTGCGACGGCACCGCGCCCCTCCGCTGCGCCTTTGATTTCCTTCGACGCGGTGCGACGGCGTCGCGTTCTTGATGATCCTTCCATGGCGCGGTGCAACGGCACCGCGAAATATATTCGTGCGAATATCCGCGTGGTGCGACGGCACCACTCCATCTTGTTTCAACCGCAAGATAAATCAACAAGAACAAAGGAGGGGGTTCGGCCATGTTCATGCGGTCCGGCCCCCTCACGTTAAATGATAACACATATCTAAATATCCTCACGTTAGTCATGCTAGAACCACGAACAAGAATAAATAAATAAACAAATAACAACAACCCCTACCTTGAAAATTGACGTCGCACGTCGGTTATCACGGAGAAAGGCGTCGCGGCGTCGGACGTAGATTCTGTGGACGTCGGGGTGCGTCCGAGGAGGAAACGACGTCTCTTCACTTGTCGCTATGACGAAGAAGGGAGGTACGTTGTAGTTGGCGATGATCACCATGGTCGGCGACTTCTCCCTTGTCGAGGAGGAAGATGAAGACGGAAGAATCCGGGACGCCGAGTCTTGAAGGTCGTGGGATCGATGTTCTTCGTCGGAGAAGAACCGTTCTTCACGTTCTTCGTCGAAGACGAAGAAGATCTTCAAGTCTCTCAACGATTCTCCCAAACCTCTCAAGCAACAAAGAAACTAACCAAAAATAAATTAAGCTCACACTTAATTTATTAACACAACACCAACCTTTGAAATTCAAGAGTTTGAATTTCAAAACTCAAATTAAACTCACTTATTAATGTCATAAGTTATAAATCAAGTTCACATCATTAATTGTGAGTTGGGAGGGGGGTTAGAGGATATGAAGGGGTGGGGTTCGTGTGGGCCCCACCACCCTCTTAACCTCCCAAGGGAAGTTGGGTAGTTACCCAACTTCCATCCAATGGATAAAAAAAACACTTAAGGAAAGATAAAAATAAAAATTGAAGTTAAATTTTTATTTTAACATTCACAATTTTTTTTTACAACTTCTCTCGTGTAAACGCAACTCCGGAATAGGCGTTCTTAAGCAAATACTGCAAGCCCGCCTCCATAGGCCAGGGGCTGGCGACCAGTGCCAAAGGCACAACAAAACGGGGAGGCCATTGCCTAAGTACCTATACACACCCACACGCAGCACACTTAATGCAAAAGTGCAGAGTAAAAAAGAACAACTACTATAAATAAACCACAGAGTGCATCGACCTCTACAAGTACAAAGTACAAACTAAAAAGAAAATGTGCAAAACACGTGCCCAACCAAAAAGTGCCACAACCCGGAAACAGGTAAACAAGAAGAAACAGTTGACGGGTCTCCCACCTGGATCCCGGCCATGACCACCGCACGCGGTCCAAGCTCCCAAGCTCCTACGCTCCACTAAAGTCACGCTCCACCTGTCTGTCGTCTGCAAGGGCACACCAAGTGCAGGCAAAACCCAAGCAGGGGTGAGTATAAAAATACTCAGTAGGATACCCCGAAGGCTCGAGGGAGCAACAAAAGAGGTACCGAAGGGTGAGTGGTAGAGCGAACAGAAAAGTAGAGGAGTACAACCGAGGGTGCAGTAAAGAGTAACAGCACAGCAGAGAGTCCAGCTCAACCCAACAAGAGAAAGGAAGGTAGACTCGTCCAGGCACAAGGAGCTGTAAACGGTGAGAAGATGAACTTCCCGTCGAGTCTTCGCTACCTATAGCAGGAGAGTAGACTCGTCCAACCACGAGAGGCTAGACACGGAAAGCACGTGGCATACCCTGCGCGTCTTCGCCTCTCCTGGAAGGAGAGTAACCAAAACCCAAGGATTGGGTACTCATACGAGGTATATACATATATATGCTCTACCTAGAAGCCCGAAAAAAACTCATAAGGGGATCTCCGTCCCATAGCTCAGCCCAAGAAAAGAGTCACCAACAGTCCCAGAGGTAACACCATCGATGCCCAGAATCCAGCACTTCTGCCCCGAACCGCAAGCCAAGGGGCTCAATCACCACACTTTGACACTATCCGCTTTGGGCGGTACCGACTCGCCCGTACGGTTTTAGATCGTGTCACAAGAACGCATCTTGGTGGGGAAAGCACCCCTCATACTTGAGAGTTCTGGGGAAAGTCAAACCACACCTCGTCACTGCCCTACAGTCGAGAGGTCTCCTCAAAGTAAAGCTGTCACAACACTAACCTGTACAACCAAGGGTCCCGCTCCGGTAAACATGGAGGAAAAGACAAAGACTAGCCTAATAAAAAGGACTGAGTCTGGAATGCTAGAAAAAGACCCACTGCCCAGCCCCGCTGGAGGGTAATTCATAACCAGATATCGGGTGACCCACTGCCCAGCCCTGCTGGAGGGTAAACCCTAATACATCATCAGGAGACCCACTGCCCAGCCCTGCTAGAGGGTAAACCAAAATAAGATAATCGGTGACCCACTACCCAGCCCTGCTGGAGGGTAAACCATAATAAGATACTGGGTGACCCACTGCCCAGCCCTGCTGGAGGGTAAACCATAATACGTCATCAGGCGACCCACTGCACAGCCCCGCTGGAGGGTAGACCTGGAATAAGTCGACAGGCGACCCACTGCCCAGCCGTGTTGGAGGGTAGACCTGGAACTAGATGACGGGTGACCCACTACCCAACCCTGCTGGAGGGTAAACCATAATACGTCATCAGGAGACCCATTTCCCAGCCCCGCTGGAGGGTAGACCTAGAATAAGTCGACAGGTGACCCACTTCCCAGCCGTGTTGGAGGGTAGACCTGGAACTAGACGACGGGTGACCCACTGCCTAGCCCCGATGGAGGGTAGACCCTAAGAGGTCGTCGAGTGACCCACTACCCAGTCTCTGCTGGAGGGTAGACCCTAATAGCATCGGGTGACCCACTGCCCAGTCTCTGCTGGAGGGTAGACCCTAATAGCGTCGGGTGACCCACTGCCCAGTCCCTGCTGGAGGGTAAACCCTAGAAGTCAATGAGTAACCCACTGCCCAGCCCCGTTGGAGGGTAGAACTCAGAACTGCTCTAGACATCTCCACTAGAGGTCACAACACTAGCCAACTGAATATAGAGTGGGTATCGCGCAACTTCCCAACTCCAGAACAACTCACCCAAAAGAGGTGCAGTGTCTGCTCTAGCACTGGGTGTCACTAGCACCGCTACCGTCCAATCCATCGAGAGCAAAACCAGGGGGAGACCACTCAACCCTACTAGTCAAACAAACAAGCACAAAGCCAGGGGAGATAGAATCCACCCTGCTAGCCCAAACAAACGAGCACAAAGGGACCCTCTACGCCACGAAAGGTCCAAGTACGCAAGCCAGAACACGGCACGCACATGGGGCCCACACGACATGTGGCCCCACGTCAACCCCAACTGAGCGCACAAATGTCTCAGGTACAAACCACACGTACCTCGAAGCGCTCCCGTATACTCCCAGAGTATACGACATCCCAGCCCAAAGGCTATCGTGCACACGGCACCCAACGTCAATGCCAAGGCGTGACGTGACAACTCCAACCTTCCACCTCAAAGGCCCAGGCATGGCCAACCACGTCTCATGGACCAATTACATCACTCTCCCAAGAGTGCGCAATCACACGCCAAGGGTCCGCCATAAACAAGGTAGGGAGAACCACCACAAGAGCACCTTCCATGCTTCCGTTGTTAATAAGATCACGCAAGAGGCTCTGCATAGCCAAACGGATCGCACTGTTGTAATCCTTGCGGAAAAACACGCGAGATCGACTACTTACTGGCCTCCAATGGATATCCGACGAAAAAGTCGCCAACACCGCCTCACTCCCGAACGGCGTCTCGTGATCCCGAGCCCCGGCCCTAAAAACAGTCGGGCGCATCGCACCATTGCGATCCCCTCGGGAAAACACGTCAAAAGCACTACTCACTTGAGTGCAACGGATATCCGGAGAACAAGGTGCATCCCGGCGCACCGCACAAGAGCGGTGCTAGGTGGGACCCACATCCCGGTCCCGAAACTCAACTAACAGATCGCACCGTTGCGATCATCTCGAAAAAGTACACGAAATGGACTACTCACTTGTCCAAAACGGTCGCCCGGTGATAAAGCTGGAAATGACCGTCAACTCCCGAAACAGCCCTCGTGGGGCCCGCACCATCATGCGGAATTACAGCGGGCAGACTACGCCAACACGTTGCCCTCGGAAAAACACCCAACATCAACTGCTCGCACGCCCCGAACGGACGTCCGAGGAAAAAGTCGCTACTAGCTGCACGCAGCTCAAAAGAAGGGTCATGGGCCCCATGCCTCAACTCCGGCTTCAATGCCCGGAACCACCCTAGAAACCTTTGCCTCAGTGGAAGGGGCCCAACGCCGCTGACGGCGCTCAAAACGGACGTCGGATGCGTCCGTGCCGCCCGAAACAAGAATCTTGGGAAAAACGCTCGTCTACTTAAAGACACGTCACACCTCCACGGCCCCTCGTTTCGGGAACTAAAAATTCCCGAAACCATCTCAAAAATACCACCTCTACGTCAGGTATGTGCCGCCGCATACGGCACGCAAAACGGACGCCCGTAGCCCGAAATACGGGCATCCGAAGATTTAAAAGGAAGAGGGGGACCCTCTTCCGCCGGACCGGCCCGGTCCGGCCGGTCCGCCCCGCTCGAGCCGGCCCGCTCCGGCCGGCCCGCTGGGACTGCGGCCCAGCCGCCTCCCGCAGGTTACACTGCCCGCTCCATGTGGGCGGTTCTTCCACTGACTGGCTGACAGGCCGGTCGGCCTTCCACGCGGAGACCTGCGTCGCGCGGGTCTCTGCCCAGCCGCAGGGTCGCACAGCGCGACCCCGGCCCTCCTCTCGCCGGCTCCCGCAGCTGGCGCCCTCAGCCGGCGAGCCGAGCCGCCCCGCACCTGGGAGGTGCCGCCCAGCCATCCGGATGGCTGGCCGGCCTTCCGCCGCGCCTGCTACCACGCCGCCATCCCGGAGCCACCGTCCGCCGCCAACCACCGCCGGAAAACCAGATTTCCGGCCGGAACTTCCCGGGACTACCCCGGGCACCCCGGGACTCGGATGTTTGATCTGAGAAGAGAGTCAGAAACCTTAGAACATGATCTAAGTGACCATGGGCTTGGATCAAATATCGGGCAGAAATTAGACAATATAAATTGGGCTCAAATATTTCGGGAATTTGAAAACGAAAACGAAATAACTCCTACCTCGTGGGGCTTTGCCCGACGCTTCCCGTGCGATCTGCCCCGGGCCGTTGCCTCGCCGGAGTTGGCTCGCCGGAGCTCGCCTCGCCGGAGCTCGCCGGAATGGAGGAGGGAAGGGGAGAGGGTGTGAGGGAGGAGAAGGGGAAGAGAAGAGGGAGGGGTGCGTTTAAGTAATAACACTTAAACACCCCCGCCCGGCACGCCCCTGACCCCGCTCTCGAAGTAGACAAAAAAGAGGGCGTCCTTGGGGTAAACACGATGCTTCGAGCACAACGGCGGTCTCGGAATTTTAATCCGAGGCCCCATTCAAAAGTTATTAAACTTAGCGCCCGAGGTCGCCAAATTACGAAAACGCCCTTGGGGCCATTTTTCACAAACGGCCCGCGCCCGTGAAACTTATACCCCTCCTAGGGTAAACGGAATGCTCCGAACTCAAAGGTGCTCTTGGTTTTCTGATCCGAGCCACCATTTAAGAGATACTAGCGTTTCTCCAATAAACGAATCAATTAATTAATTAATCTGTTTAACGTTCTAGAAGCGGGCGAGGGGTCCAAACATCCCGCGCTGACAAGTTTTATGTCGTTCCTAGGGTAAACACCCCATTCCGGACCCATTCGTACACTCGGATCCCTAATCCAGAACATTGTTTAGGAGTTATCTCATTTATTTAGCATTTCCAGTGTGAACGCACTGAAAATTTAATTCTGGCCACTTTGGGGCTCGGAATTGCACGCCGTCTGAAGGCACTGCTCTGGAATATCATCAAGAATATTCCAAAGTCTTTCACATCAAAAACCGAGTTCTTACATCATTCCCTCCTTCAAGATTTTCATCCCAGAAAAGAAAAACTAGGGAGCAACACAGGGTACTAAGCCCACACCTGGCTTTCCCATACCCATAAGAACCCACGCACAGCTCTGCGCCACCGCACACAGACCAAAGGATTGATCTGTTCATGCGGGGTCGGCCCTTGCCGACGTTGTGCACCCACTCCAGACTTTGGGGTTAGGGCAAGGCGGTAGGGAACCTCGCCATCCCTTTGCACGGTTTCAAACGGCCCGAAGGCTCTCGGGGGTAGCTCACCTCCCCGGTCAAACCTCTACGTCGCACGCCGCGACTGGAATCACCGCCTGCACCTGGAACAAGGCCCGGTGATTCCATTCTTCAGAATATCCATATGGTGAAACACCCAAGGATATTTGGTCACGCAAGGTTCCACAATCGATGTCTCCCAACCAAGACTCTCTTACACGCTCGGAAAGCGATGGAGTCAACACAATCGACTAGAGAAAAAGGTCGCACGCCTTTTTCCTCACCAACTCAGGGTTACACCTGACACCCAGCGTCACCCTGGTAACACCTCAAACAAGGAGCAGGGAGAAAATCCTTTCACACGCAGAGCCTATCAATTCTACTGCAAGAAGTAGAAGAGTCGCAAGGGGTACTTCTCACCATCCCGTGCTCTGCAGGATCGTAGACATCCAAAGCTCACGGCTACCCGCGGTCCCAACCGTCAGCTCCCGGAGCCTGACGTGGACTGCCTAATGGTGATGGGGAGATCTCGTAACATCGTCCCCCACCTCCAGCTCCTCCTGCTCCTCCGCTAGCATCACCTCTCTGGGCACTACTCCGATCACGGTGCTGCCCCTGCCGTGGTGGTGCTCCTACTGCCTGCCCGAATCTCTCAGCAACTCAGGTCGGGCAGTCTCGTGCCAAGTGACCTCTCCCTTCACAAGCATAGCACCGGCGCTCTCTGGGATGCCCTGGTGCCCTCCGGAGCCACTGTGGTGTACGACCACAGCCCGGGATCCACTCACGGAAGGTCATCCTCGGCTCAGGCCCTGCGCCTTTTTTCCACAGTGGTCTACGACCACGTCTCCGAAACCGGTAGTGGGAAGGCCACCCGCATCGAGATCCTGTCCTCCGGTGCCTGCTAGATATGGCAGACGTCCCGGCTCTGACGTGCCTGCTGCCACCATCAACTCTAGAACATGACAGGAATCCCTCTGTCACCAATGCATGCTCTAGCACCCTGGCATATGTAGGAATTCCCAAGGGTACTATGACAGCACGAATCTCTCAACGGAGACCCTGCTCAAACTTCCGCACTCGGAAGTTGTCGTCATGGACCAAGTCCGGGTAAAAGCATGCACGGTCTTCAAAACTAGCCGTGTACTCGGCCACCGTCATCCCTCCCTGCTGAAACTGCAGGAGCTCCTAAATCCAAACGGAGCACAAGCAGGAGGGGAAAAACTCCTCACGGAGCAACAACTGAAAGTCATCCAACGAAAACAACGACTCATCAAGAAACTGAGTCACCAGACTCCACCAACGCCAAGCTGATCCACAAAAAGGGGTGGCTTCCAAAGCCGCTCTCTGATCTGTCGGCGTCCGCACAAGCCTGAAAAGGTGAACCACTGCCTCGAGCCAAACCTCTGCTGCCTGAGGGTCTGGATCACCACTGAACCTCAGCGGTCTCTGCCGCTGGAACTCACGGAGTGTGCTCAACCTGCGCTCAAGCTCAGCCTGCTCTGCTGAAATTGCCTGCTGCTCAACAGTTGGGGGTGCTGCTACCGGCCCACCCGGAGAAAGGGCTCGCATGATGGGTCCTGGACTGTGGCCTCATAGCTCACAGGGTCGTCGTCACGCACCCAAAGCAGGTATCTGGGCTGGCTGTCTTCGCAGAGACATCCTGAATATTATCAAGGAGTGTCGCGGTCAGATGAGCATATATGTATATACCACAACAACAACGATGGGGATCTGACTCAAGAAGGACAGTCAAAGACTCGGTCCTATGTGATGCACAAACCAATTTCCCTACAACAAGTGTCTCAGCATGTCGAGTCGACAAGCAGGTTATCAAGGTCCTGGTGAATGGATATGTCGGCCGCCGCCCCATCACTGGACTCTCTGGCCTGAGAGCCGCTCTCGAGACACATTAACATTGTTTCCCTATATCCCAACCAATTCCTCTTTTAGGGACATCCACACAACGTCCCAAGGAATGAACCACCTCTGATACCACTTTGTCATGACCCGACCCTACCCGGGCTCGAGCCGAAACTACCCCAAACCCGCCTCCATAGGCCAGGGGCTGGAGACCAGTGCCGAAGGCACAACAACACGGGGAGGCCTTTGCCTAAGTACTTGTACACACCCACGTGCAGCACACTCAATGAAAAAGTGCAGCGTAAAAAGAACAACTGCTATAAATAAACCACAAAGTGCATCGACCTCTACAAGTACAAAGTACAAACTAAAAAGAAAATGGGCAAAACACGTGGCCAACCAAAAAGTGCCACTACCCGGCAACAGGTAAACAAAAAGAAACAGCGGACGGGTCTCCCACCTGGATCCCGGCCACGACCACCGCACGCGGTCCAAGCTCCCAAGCTCCTACGCTCCACTGAAGTCATGCTCCACCTGTCCGTCGTCTGCAAGGGCACACCAAGTGTGGGCAAAGCCCAAGCAGGGGTGTGTATAAAAATACTCAGTAGGATACCCCGAAGGCTCGAGAGAGAAACAAAGGAGGTACCGAAGGGTGAGCGGTAGAGCGAACAGAAAAGTAGAGGAGTACAACCGAGGGTGCAGTAAAGAGTAACAGCACAGCAGAGAGTCCAGCTCAACCCAACAATAGAAAGGATGGTAGACTCGTCCAGGCACAAGGAGCTGGAAACGGTGAGAAGATGAACTTCCCGTCGAGTCTTCGCTGCCTATAGTAGGAGAGTAGACTCGTCCAACCACGAGAGGCTAGACATGGAAATCACGTGGCATACCCTGCGCGTCTTCGCCTCTCATGGAAGGAGAGTAACCAAAACATAAGGATTGGTAACTCGTACGAGGTATATACATATATATGCTCTGCCAAGAAGCCCGAACAAACTCGTAAGGGGATCTCCATCTCGTAGCTCAGCCCAAGAAAAGAGTCGCCAACAGTCCAAGAGGTAACACCATCGATGCCCAGCATCCCGCACGTCTGCCCTGAACTGCAAGCCAAGGGGCTCAATCACCGCACTTCGACACTATCCGCTTTGGGCGGCACTGACTCGCCCACACGGTTTTAGATCGCATCACAAGAATGCGTCTCGGTGGGGAAAGCACCCCTCATACTTGAGAGTTCTAGGGAAAGTCAAAATACACCTCGTCACTGCCCTGCAGTCGAGAGGTCTCCTCAAATTCAAGCCGTCACAAGACTGACCCGTACAACCAAGGGTCCCGCTCCTGTAAAAACGGAGGAAAAGCCACAGACTAGCCTAGTAAAAAGGACTGAGTCTGGAATGCTAGAAAACGACCCACTGCCCAGCCCCGCTGGAGGGTAATTCATAACCAGATATCGGGTGACCCACTGCCCAGCCCTGCTGAAGGGTAAACCCTAATACATCATCAGGCGACCCACTGCCCAGCCCCGCTAGAGGGTAAACCAAAATAAGATACTGGGTGACCCACTGCCTAGTCCTGCTGGAGGGTAAACCATAATACGTCATCAGGCGACCCACTGCCCAGCCCCGCTGGAGGGTAGACCTGGAATAAGTCGACAGGTGACCCACTGCCCAGTCGTGCTGGAGGGTAGACCTGGAACTAGACGAAGGGTGACCCACTGCCCAGCCCTACTGCAGGGTAAACCATAATACTTCATCAGGTGACCCACTGCCCAGCCCCGCTGGAGGGTAGACCTGGAATAAGTCGACAGGTGACCCACTGCCCAGCCGTGCTGGAGGGTAGACCTGGAACTAGACGACGGGTGACCCACTGCATATCCCCACTGGAGGGTAGACCCTAAGAGGTCGTCGGGTGACCCACTACCTAGTCTCTGCTAGAGGTTAGACCCTAAGAGGTCGTCGGGTGACCCACTACCCAGTCTCTGCTAGAGGGTAGACCCTAATAGCGTCGAGTAACCCACTGCCCAGTCTCTGCTGGAGGTTAGACCCTAATAGCGTTGGGTGACCCACTGCCCAGTCCCTACTGGAGGGTAAACCCTAGAAGTCGATGAGTAACCCACTGCCCAGCCCCGCTGGAGGGTAGAACTCAGAACTACTCTAGACATCTCCACTAGAGGGCACAACACTGGCCAACTGAACATAGAGTGGGTATCATGCAACTTCCCAAATCCAGAACAACTCACCCAAAAGAGGTGCAGCGTCTGCTCCAGCACTGGGTGTCACTAGCACCGCTACCGGCCAATCCATCGAGAGCGAAACTAGGGGGAGACCACTCAACCCTGCTGGTCAAACAAACAAGCACAAAGCCAGGGGAGATAGACTCCATCCTACTAGCCCGAACAAACGAGCACAAAGGGACCCTCTACGCCGCGAGAGGTCCAAGTACGCAAGACAGAACACGGCACGCACATGGGGCCCACACGACATGCGGCCCCACGTCAACCCCAACTGAGCACACAAATGTCTCAGGTACAAACCACACGTACCTCCAAGCGCTCCTGTATACTCCCAGAGTATACGACGTCCCAGCCAGAAGGCTATCGTGCACACGGCACCCAACATCAACACGAAGGCATGACGTGTCAACTCCAACCTGCTACCTCAAAGGCCCAGGCATGGCCAACCATGTCTCGTGGACCAATTACATCACTCTCCCAAAAGTGCGCGATCACACGCCAAGGGTCCGCCATAAACAAGGTAGGGAGAACCACCACTAGAGCACCTTCCATGCTTCCGCTGTTAATAAGATCGCGCAAGAGGCTTTGCACAGCCAAACGGATCGCACCATTGTAATCCTCATGGAAAAACACGCAAGATCGACTACTTACTCGCCTCCAACGGATATCCGATGAAAAAGTTTCCTACACAGCCTCACGCTCGAACGACATCCCGTGATCCCGAGCCCTGGCCCCGAAAATAGTCGGGCGCATCGCACCATTGCGATCCCCTCGGGAAAACACGTTAAACTCACTACTCACTTGAGTGCAATGGATATCCGGAGAACAAGGTGCATCCCGACGCACCGCACACAAGCGGTGCCACGTGGGACCCACATCCCAGTCCCGAAACTCAATGAACAGATCGCACCGTTGCGATCGTCTCGAAAAAGTACACGAAATGGACTACTCACTTTTCCAAAACGGTCGCCCGGTGATAAAGCTGGAAATCACCGTCAACTCCCGAAACGGCCCTCGCGGGGCCTGCACCATCGTGCGGAATTACAGTGGGCAGACTGCGCCAATGCATTGCCCTCGGAAAAATACCCAACATCGACTGCTCGCATGCCCCGAACGGACGTCCGAGGAAAAAGTCGCTACTAGCTGCACGCAGCTCAAAAGACGGGTTGTGGGCCCCATGCCACAACTCTGGCTTCAATGACCGGAACCACCCTAGAAACCTCCGTCTCAGTGCCAGGGGCCCAACGCCGCTGACGGCGCTCAAAACGGACGTCGGATGCGTTCGCGCCGCCCGAAACAAGAATCTTGGGAAAAACGCTCGTCTACTTAAAGACACGTCGCACCTCCGCGGCCCCTTGTTTTGAGAACTAAAAATTCCTGAAACCATCTCAAAAATACCACCTCTGCGTTAGGTCCATGCCGCCGCAGATGGCACGCAAAACGGATGCTTGTAGCCCGAAATACGGGCGTCCGAAGGTTTAAAAGGAAGAGGGGGACCCTCTTCGGTCCGGCCGGCCCGCTGGGACTGCGGCCCAGCCGCCTCCCGCGGGTCACACCGCCCGCGCCGCGCGGGCGGTTCTTCCACCTACCGGCCGACAGGCCGGTCAGCCTTCCACGTGGAGACCCGCGTCGCGCGGGTCTCTGCCCATCCACGGGGTCGCACAACGCGACCCCGGCCCTCCTCTCGCCGGCTCCCGCAGCCGGCGCCCTCAGCCGGCGAGCCGAGCCGCCCCGCACTGGGGAGGTGCCGCCCAGCCCGCCGGATGGCCGGCCAGCCTTCCGCCGTGCCTGCTGCCGCGCCGCCATCCCGGAGCCACCGTCCGCCGCCAACCACTGCCGGAAAACCAGATTTCCGGCCGGAACTTCTCGGGACTACCCCGGGCACCCCGGGACTCGGATTTTTGATCCGAGAAGAGCGTCAGAAACCTTAGAACATGATATAAGTGACCATGGGCTTAGATCGAAGATCGGGCAGCAATTCGACAATATAAATTGGGCTCAAATATTTCGGGAATTTGAAAACGAAAACGAAATAACTCCTACCTCGTGGGGCTTTTCCCGACGCTTCCCGCACGATCCACCCCGCGTCGTTGCCTCGCCGGAGTTGGCTCGCCGGATCTCACCTCGCTGGAGCTCTCCGGAATGGAGGAGGGAAGGGGAGAGGGTGTGAGGGAGGAGAAGGGGAAGAGAAGAGGGAGGGGTGCGTTTAAGTAATAACACTTAAACACCCCCGCCCGGCACGCCCCCGACCCCGCTCTCGAAGCAGAAAAAAGGAGGGCATCCCTAGGGTAAACACAACGCTTCGAGAACAACGGTGGTCTCGTAATTTTAATCCGAGGCCCTGTTCAAAAGTTATTAAACTTAGCGCCCGAGGCCGCCAAATTACGAAAACGTCCCTGGGGCCATTTTTACAAACGGCCCGCGCCCGTGAAACTTATACCCCTCCTAGGGTAAACGGCACACTCCGAACTCAACGGTGCTCTCGGTTTTCCGATCCGAGCCTCCGTTTAAGAGATACTAGCGTTTCACCAATAAAAGAATCAATAAATTAATTAATCTGTTTAACGTTCTAGAAGCAGGCGAGGGGTCCAAACATCCCGCGCCGACAAGTTTTATGTCGTTCCTAGGGTAAACACTCCATTCCGGACCCATCCGTACACTCGGATCCCTGATCCGGAACTCCGTTTAGGAGTTATCTCGTTTATTTATCATTTCCAGTTGAACGCACTGAAAATTTAATTCCGGACACTTCGGGGCTCGGAATCGCACGTCGTCTGAAGGAACTGCTCTGGAATATTGTCAAGAATATTCCAAAGTCTTTCACATCAAAAACTGGGTTCTTACAGCGAGTCCTCCATTGGACGTTCATTCTTCTTACTCATAGCTAAAGTAGATCTCCTCTTAATCTTCCGGGTTTGTTCACATTCTCTCCATGAGAGCTGTTCACTTTTTCTTCCAGTGCATAATTTCTTATCATGCACACCTGGAGTTGAGAATCTCTTTTCAAGTTCCTTTTCCTTTCCTGCTTTCTTCTTGCTACATTGTCTTTCCAAATGCCCATAATCCGAACATATAAAACATTTTACACCAAAGGCATACCTCATTTTATCATTTCTCTGTCGAGATATTGATGCATCTTGAGTTCTTCTTCTGACATTGTGCTCCTGATCTTCCTAACACATACTCATGTAATGTCCCATTCTTCCACGGTAATATCATCTAATAAGTGCTTTCCTTTGAAAGACTCTTCTCTCGGATTTCTCATGATGCATATTCTTATTCTCATATTTATTACAGATTCTATTTTCATAGCCTGAAATGTATTCCATAGCCTCTGAACAAAAGCTTGATGTGTGTCCATGAATCCCACAGAAATAGCACATGTCATCACTTCTTCTTGTATTTATCCTCTTAGGCCTATCTTCAGCACCTACATGATTTTCTCCATTTCTGGAGTTGTTCACGGCTCTCTTTCTGTCCTTCACGGGAGGGGATTCATCAAATCCAATACCGTTTTTTCCCAAATTATATGGTCTCTGAGCTGAGAAAATATTTTTTTGTTTCTCTTCAGAAATATCATACTTCCTTTTCATTTTTTTTATCATCACCTTCCGAAGGATAATCAAATAGTAAGTGTAGTGCATCCTTCATCTTAGGTTTTCCTCTAGTATTAGATTTCATCACTTCTATCTTCACTGACTGTAGCTCTTCTTCCAACATCTTAATCTTCATATCACTTGATTCAAGTTGGGAATTGAGTTCTCTTCTGAGATTATTTCCACAATTCATTTCATTTTATAGTTCTCATGTTATCTTTTCTACCTTGTCACTCTTCTCCTTTAATTTCAATCTTTCTTGAGCAACGGAATCAGAACAACATGCATTCTCTTGTTGTAGAATTTTATTCTTCTGAAGTAGTTCGGATAGCTCAGTAGTAAGATTCGCATTTTTATATTTCAAATTCTGAATCTCATGTGAGTTCAGATTCTTCTCCTTGTCACCAGCTTTTGATTTTTCCACCTTTTCAGATCTCTTTCTCAATTCTTCATCTTGAGAATCATTTTTCTCCCTCAGATCAGTAGCTATATCAATAAGCCTTTGATTCAAGTCTCTTAGCTTGTTTATCTCAGTTCTCAGTGCTTAGATCAGAGTATCTTTAGATTTAATTTCATCGGTGTTTCCAACGTCACTAGGAATAGCAGGTTCTTCGATGCACTTGACTTGATCTTTCACTTTTATATTCAGGCCATCGATCTCCCTTTACTGTTCTTCAATCTTAATCTTATACTCACCAACTGATTCTGAGTTCTCTGGTGCTGATAACTTGAGTTTCTCAATTTTATCCATCAACTCAGACTTCTCTTCTTCCTGCTGCTACATATAGAGTTTGGCATCGCGAACCACTTTGTTAGCTTTCTTGGTTTTGGCTCTCCAAACATCTATCTCTTCAAAAGCAGCCTCTAACTCAGCTTGCATATATATTCTTCCTTCAATTCTTTCTTCTTCATCATCATTTGTTTCAATATCACTTTGAATCTCAAGTACTTCACTCATTCCTGCATCATGCTTGAGTGAATCAATCTTTTCCATATCAGATTCATCCAGACCTTCCTTCAGTAAGCTGTTTGATTCTTTTAATTGAATCACACTTTTTCCATACACACTTCCACACTGAGGAATACCACCTGCCTTCTGCTTCTTCTTTGATGTTTTTCCCTTTTCCATGGAACACCGAGATTAAAACAGATTGATTTGTTAACTACACAGGTTGACTCCACCAAGTTAGAGCAAATAATTCTGATAACAGCAACCTTCCCTCTGATACAAATTGTTAGGACCAATAGGGGCTTATATACCCTAAGAGGGGGGGTGAATCAGGGTATGGATATTATTTTCAAAATTCTTCCTACCCCACTGGATCTTGACCTCTTTATTACAAGAGTCACTTTGTTTGCACTTGTCTGGTTACTGTGATCACTTATTTCCTTCTTTATTTGATGATGATGCTTTAAATGCAATGCAGGGAAGTAAGCAGGTAGACACGGAGATTATTACTTGGTTCACCCTCACTGGGATACATCCAAGGAGCATACGCCGACAAGTTTCCGGTCGTACCAAATTCCACTATTCTTCACTAGATGTGGATAAAAGGTTCGGGCTAGATCACTTCTATGCCTAGGCTCACTGCATTTACAAATTTTAGGGTCAGCTCACTACTTTCCCAAGGGTCACTCCCTGTTTCTCTCTCTCTGGCTCACTGCCGGTGGAGAGGATCACCTTCTTCCTCTTGCTAAGCTCACTGCTCTTGGAAGGGATGCACCCACAGTTTATAGACCTATAGGTCTCTTCATTTGCATGAAACAATGCATCTTCAACTGTAGATAGATGCTCTTTTTACATCCTACTTTCATCCACTGATGAATACCACTTTTCCTTTGAACACTAGGCAACTACATTTGGAAACACCTTCGCAAAGCACCCTACTTTGCGAGGCTCCCAATTTCGTGAAGCTCAAACAAGCCTTCGCGGAACACCTTCCTTTTTGCGAAGCTCACAATTTCACGGAGCTCAGACCATCACAAAGCTAATGCCTTCACAATTCTTAGGCCTTCGCGAAGCTCAAGTCATCGCAAAGCAACTTCCATCACAAAGTTCACTGAGCCAACGCGGAGCTCGCAACTTTCACGGAGCTACTATAGCCGCCATGAAGCTGCTCTTTCGCGAAGCACACTGGCTACGTGAACCACCTTCTTAAACAGAGAGCAAAAGATCTTCTCTGAAAATTCTCTCTACTTCTCTTGAGGGGGTCGACCTCTATAAATAGGCGATTCCACTGACCCTCGACCCTTCCGCGCGAAGTCAATGCCACGTCATCGCCAATCGTGAAGCTCCGAAGTTTCCGCCGGAATTCTGTCCAAATCGCGAAGTACCTCGGCAATTTTCAGATCGTGGAGCTCGTCGTAATTGCGGAGCATGACTGTTAACATTATTCCATGCCTTCGCTGCAAAGCTCCCTCGCAAAGCCCTTCACCGCTGCGATGTGCTTCAACTCTGCCATTCGCAAAGCTTTGACGTAATCGCGAAGCATCACCACCTCCATTTTTTTGGTCTTTGTGAAATCCAATACATGCATCCCATCTTTGAGAAACTCATGCCTTTTCCATATAAAAATATGATCTTCATGGAAATCCTATTTTTGCGATGCTCACCAAACTCCAAATTTTGGACCCCAAAAAAATGGGAAACACTAGGAAACGGCGTCACCTTGTACTGCTCTTTTGTACAGCCTCCAGATCATCCTTTCCTTTGTCATCATTCTTTGTCAACATGGATTGTCAAAAAATTCTATGGAACTCGACAATTCTCCATGGAAACCTGCTTTGTCAACAAACACAATCAACCCAAAAATACTGCAATGTTACCTTGAGGGGTTTTTTCCCAACAGATCTTGATAATGAGATATACATGGAGTAGCCAAATGGATTTCGGGTGAATGATAAAGAAAATATGGTGTGTAAACTTATGAAAAGTTTATATGGTTTGAAACATCGACTGAGGAAGTTTTATAAGAAATTCAACTCCTTCATGGATAAAAATTACTATAGGGGGATAATTTTTTATCAATACATTTTCATAAAATAGTTCTTTTATGGTGATTTAATTATCTTATTGATTTATTTTGATTATATTATAATTATTGGAAGATATATCACCAAAATTAATAGGTTAAATTAGGATTTTAACAACTCTTTTGAAATGAAGGACTTGGGATATGTGACTCAGATTCATGGTATGACAATTTACAATGATATGAGGGATCAAAATATTTGGCCATCTCAGGAGTGGTGCATTGAGAAGGTTCTTGAAAGGTTCAACATGTGAAAGGAGAAACCAGTTAGTACTCTACTTGCAAGTAATTTTAAGGTCATGACAAGTCAAAGTCCCTCAAATGAGGATGATAATGTTGGGATGGAAAACATTTCTTTATCAGATAGTAGTTGGCATTGTTATGTATTGTATAGTGTTCACTATACCATATATTGATCTTGTAGTTGGTTTTGTGAGAATAATCTTATAAAATCTAGGAAATGGTCATTGGAAAGTGGAAATTGGATATTGAGGTATCTATGAGGTACGTATAGTCGTTATTAATGTTATGTAAGTGATAAATATATATTAGAAGGATACGTAGATACAGATATGGATGGAAATTTAGAAATTATGAAATCCCTATTTGGGTACCTGATATCTTTTGTAGGGGGAGAAGTTTCATGGAAATCATGACTTTAAAATTGCGTTGCCTTGTCTACCATAGAATAATAATATATTATATTCATTAGGGGATTTAAGTAGATGATGTGTATGAAGAAGTTTTTATAGGATCTACAATAGAGTAAGGAGAATTATATTCTATATTGTAATATTCAGAGTACTATTTATCTTAAAAAGAACTCGGTATTTCATTCCATGTCCAAACACATCACTGTGAGATATCACTAGATCCAAAAAGTTTTTGGAAGAAATATTTTTTAATTTTGAGAAAATCTATGCAAATGATAATGGGTTAGACTTGATGATGATGGTTATTTCAAAAGAGAATCAAGAAGCCTCTAAGGAGATAGAATGTCTAGCTTATACCCCAAATTGCTCAACAAGGGAGATTTGTGGGGGCCACTCTCAAATTGGGTTGAATTGTTTCACTGCCAATTATTGGAGTCTTCTGCCAGCTAGGATAATTATCCTTTGATGGGAATCTA
Organism: Viscum album; assembly: GCA_963277665.1. NCBI lineage: Eukaryota > Viridiplantae > Streptophyta > Magnoliopsida > Santalales > Viscaceae > Viscum > Viscum album. The sequence continues at coordinate 875,897,301 of OY728163.1, forward strand.
ACCAAGTGGACATCATCATCTTCCTTGGTTGACGGCCGACACAACAAACATTCTATAGATGGTGATGCAATTTTTTAAAGGGTTGATGAACCATCCCAAACCAACCCTTAAAACCATTGAATTTATTCTCTATAAAATAGGATTCATTATTATGATTTTGTAATCCTATTATGGTGTGTGATCCTCTAACGTTTCATATAGATAGAAATAGATAGTGGGACCCATTCTCCCATGGACGTAGGAAACTTTCCAAACCATGTTAAATTCATGTGTTCTTCTATTTTTCTTCAAAACTTATATTTTACTTCATCACTAAAGTGTACTTCTACCTCAATAGAAATTGTTTTCCACTTTAAAAGTATCCTTTTGGAAGTTTGTGGTAGTGATGTCCTCATTCATAAGGTAATTTTTTCTACACAAAATTATAATTTATATCTTCATATTGAGTATGAGGAATTTCCCTCATTTGTTAGAGAATAATTCTATTGTTAATTTAAAAAATAACAATCATATGACACTATATTCTTGTAATTATGTCTTGATAGGTCATAAGTTGAATGAATGGAATAAGAAAAAATTGATGAAAATGGTTGTTTTTGATTTTACGGATGCCCATATGTCTAGAACATTGGATAGTTTTTCTCTTCGTAAGGGGGGTGGATCCTCTAGTTTGGATTATAATTCAAACTAAAATATTATAGGTGATAGGGAATATGTCACATACATAGATTATTTTAAATGTATTTTTATTTCAATTTCCATTAATTCTTTATTTTGTGGGTTTCCAAAGATTTTATGTAGAATAGGTGAGTTTTCATGAATTGGGTCAAACCGTGAACTCAATTCCATATTTAAAAATAAATTTTGTTTCTTTTATAACTTATTCTTTTTTTTAATATTTTTCACTCATTCTAACTCCTAAATGTCCTCCTCTGAAATATTAACACCACAATTAAAATTTGGAGCCTTTTTAAATCCATAACCAAGGTTTATTTTGGTTTTTATTTAAGGGATTGGGCATGCCCGGAAGCCCATATCCACTTTTAAAAATTAATTTTATTTATTTAATAATTTATTCAATTTTAAGTATTTTTTGGTGATTCCAAGCCTCATATACGCCCCATACACCCAGCCTCTCCCCCAGACTCTTTACCCCCTCTTTGGAGCTCTTAGGAATCGAGATTTAGGGATGAACATCTTAGGGTTTCTAAAATCGTCCAGATTTGATGAGGTATGTTCATTCAATGATAACTCTCTCAATTCATACTCTTTTCCCTACATTAAAATTCCTAAATGACCTAATAATTTTTGTGCGAACATCCCCTGAGTTTTTTCCATTTTCAATTTTAGATACTGGTGTTTTTGGGAGATTCATTCTAGATTTCTCAAGTAAGTTAGTCCATTTCATTTCCTCTTTGAAATTGATTAGGGTTTCATTCTATTTTTTTAGGGTTTCCTCCCTTTTCATTGAAGTGAAAAATTACCAGTGGGTAGGGGTTAGAACCTATGGTTTAACCATGTGTTTTCTTGGTACAATTTTCTATTTTTAGGTTTGATCTACCCTTCTTGAGGTGCGGCGGTGGTGCGTTGGTGTTTTCGCACAAAGGATTCAATGAATTCATTTGATTTGGTAGGTGATTACAATGTTGATGAAATCTTTGTGTATTAGCATGCTGTATTTATCATATTTTCAGATTTATATCATTTTGTTATTGCTGCAAAAATTGGTTCTAATGATGTTTCTATTGCAATTGAATTTTAAATACCAATTTGGTGTGAAATTGAGGGTTTTCTAAAGAAATGTTTTATTTGTTTATTTGGGGATGCCCTATAAATACTTAGTTATTTTTATTGATATGTAATAAGGCATAAAATACTTTTTATAATGTTTATCCCCTTTGGATATTGCTACAAAAATGGGTTTTAATTGTGTTTGTAAAGAAAGTGAAGTTTTGGTTCCACTTTTGTGTGAAAATGAAGGTTTTACAAAGTTAACACTTCTTGTTTAACATGGGGGTGCCCAAAAATTGATTTGTTATTTTAATTGAAATGTATTGGTCTGCCTTTACTGTTTTGGTAACTTAAAAGTGTGAACATAGTGTACAAGTGGGTTTCATAAGGGGTTTTGTCTGCAAAACAACACGGGATTTTGAGAAATTGATTTATTCAAATTCAAAGTGTTTGTTGTGTGTTTTAAGTGGTATAAAATCAAATAGCTACTGTATTTGGTGTATGTTACCAGTAGTGGTGTTTTAAATTAAAATGGATATGTGTTAAATCCTGAAATTGTTTGAGCACAAAGGGGGAAGCCTGGGTACCTAGGTGGGGAAGATTTGTACTAGTACGGCTAGTGGACCAGATGGGATTTGTCCCTGTTTCACTTAGAATTTGGATAAAAACAACTATAACTAAACAATTTAGATGATTATTGGGGACTACTAGGTTATGGGTATGTTCCCTACTAGTGTCTCGTGCACGAGAACGGATTTTACTATGGTTACATTACACCGAGGTACGAGGTACATGGGGCCCGAGACTATCTAGTGCCTAGGGGTGTTCCCGATTTTGTTGCTCATTGGATTTTTGGTATTTTCACATTTATTTGGGTGTATTTGGAATTATATTGCAGTATCTAACATTCCTATTTAAATGTGTTAACATTCTGGAAGTTTTATCTTGAAAAATGATTTCAATTTAAAGTTGCATTTCTTGGAATTTGTCACCGCTTTTCATTGCATATTAAAACTGCTTTATTTTTTACCTTGTATTGCATGTACCTTGGAATCATAGGGTGGTATCCTATTGGGATTAGGCTCACACCCTACTTATACCCCTTGGGTGTAAGTATACTTTTTTTTACCCAGGTAAAGGAAAGTCTAAGGGTGTTGGCAGTTCAGGGTGTCAGTCCTCATCCTTGGGGCGGAGTAGTGGAGACGGCTTGGGGGTGATGACCCCTTGTCATGTGGAGTCCATGGGGCTGTTTTGTTTCTATTCCATTGTGTATTTGGTCCTTTTGAATTTCATTTGAACTTATGTATTCAGTTCTGTATTTTTTTATAAACCTTGTTGTTATGAATTTTTTAGATTCATTTTATCAAATCTTTTTGGTGTTTTATCTATACATATTCAGGTAAATCATTCCCAAACTAAGATAAATGATACTCGAGCACTTGTTCTAGCCTGTGGGGATAGGGAACGCCCTTCGGGCCTTGTCACAGGCTGGGTCTGGTGCCGGTTTTGGTGGCGACCAGATTCGGTTTGTGACAAAATGGTATCAGAGGCAGGTTCAGGTTAACTCTTTATGTCGTGTTATTTGGGGAAGAGTCAGGATAGTATGGAGTTAGGATTGTAGGGAATTGGTATTCTAGTTATAGGTAGTGTGCATGATCACCACACCTCATGATAGGATTCAAGTTTCCAGGGGAAGTCAGGTTTTATCTAAGTCCTTTGGTTTTCTTGGTTTGATGATGGTTAGGGGAAATGAAAAGAGAGTTGGGTTAATGGTCTCAGTGAGCTCACAGGGCCTGGCAAGCCATGTGGAGCCAGGGATCTTCCCTAGTACACTCTTTTTGACTGTGAAGTGATTGGATTATGGTCTCCAACCATATTTCCAATTCACCCACTGAAACTAGTTTCCTCTCGCATTGTCTTGTGTTCTTTAGTTTTGAAATCTTGGACTTTGGTTTTAAAGTGACTTGGTTTTAAGAAGCTTAATGTTTTTTTTTGAAATGATTTTTAAATAATGAGGGAATTTTTTTGTTATTGAAATGGTGGAAATGAATTTTATAATTTTTTTGAAATGTAAAATGGTGTGCTTAAACCTCTTTTGAAAGCAGGAACTATATTGATGTTGGTTTTGGAAAGTGTTTCCAATAGATTTTTCTAAAAAATCAAAGGGTGTTTTAATGGGATGAGATGTTTTGAAATTGATGTGAATATCTTAAAATTTAGTTCTTGTATAAATTTTTGTGTCTTTCTAAAAATTTTAGTAATATTTGAATTGGGATTTTGATCTCCTGGTTAGCAGTTTTGAAAAAAAAGTATGTGTTGGTTGATCATTTTGGTTTTGAAAAGTGGAAATAATATTTGTTTTAACCTTTAGTATTTCCATGTGTAACCACATTCATGGGGTTATATGGGATGATGTATGGTTGATGGAATGACTTGATGAGTTCCGGGACGGATATGAGGAGGGTGCCCGGTGTGGCACAAAAACATGCATGTGTGAGGCCCATGGGGTACCATTGGTGGATATGCTTACTGCTAAACAGTTTGTTTTCAAAGAAATAGTTTTAAAGAAAAACATGATGTCTTGATGAATAGTTTGGTATAGTTTGTATTATGGGTTTTTTATAATGTTGATGTTGTGGGATGTTTTGAGTCCAAGAACCCCTCCTGTTTGAACTATGTTTTGGGTTTGTGTTTGGTCGGTGAGCTGTGTTGTAGGGACGGTTAGTGGTATCTTTTGAAAAAAAAATTGGGATGCCTTTGTGGTGGTTCCCTTCATGTGTTTGGATCTGGATTGTAGTATATCATGACCAATGGACCATATTGGTTGGGTCCTTTGGTTCAATCATTGGATAAGGTACACCCCATTAAGGGTTAGTGCACAACTGAAGTGAAACCTGGAATGTTTTGCCTTTTGAAGACCCTCCAGTTGATCAATATAAGGAATCTTTTTCATGAGATTTTTAGATTGAGTATACACCCTTTCCTTTATTTGATTTTTGGATCCTCTTGTAAAGTAAGAGCGCTCATGGAAGGTTGAAAGAGACCTTAGTTTCTTAAGTTTCCTGATACTTCGAAGGTGGATGTGGTCTAGGGTTGTTAGTGTGGATGAGTGTCTTGATGGTGTCTACGAGGACCTTTGGGTTCTTCAAAGTTTCTTTGATGCATGAATTCATGTTAAACCATCGGTGTGAGAAATATGGTCACGATAGGATATTGTGGCCACTTTCTAGAATTGTGTGTTGTTTGGGGATGTTGTATAAGGTCCCTCTACATGCATTGTTTATATCAGTCACAATGGTCATGTTCGGTGATGCCTTATGAGGTCATGGGCTCGATTGATCATAAAGGTGAAAGTTGGGAAATCATATTAGAGTCTTTGTTATGTTTGTAGAATGTATCCCTTGGAAAAAAGCTTAAAAATATTCCATTTTAGAGGAAGGTGAGTATAGGTTTTCTTTACTTCTATTGTTTCTCACCCGAACAAACAAGGTGTGATGTGTGTGCATATTTTAAGGCCTTGTTTCAGTGAAATATCATGTTAGGGTAAAGTGAGTTTGGAATGTGTCATGTCTTAGAAAACTTATCGGGGATTGAATTGTAGTTTTTGGTTGCACCTAAAGTAGAATTATCATTCATGGGGTTTCCAAAGCCTAACTACGAGGTCGAAGATGCTTCAATCATTTGAGCTCCAGCCATAGGTCTTGGAGAGAAGCTGGCTCGTAGTCAGGGTAAATTACAGGGTCGTTTAAACCCTTGTACAAAGTAATATCCTCAGTATAAAAGTTAGGAAGAGTTTAAACCTATATTGTCATAATCTTTCTTCTGTTGTCCATGTTTGGTGGAAATACGTGGAGGGCCTTGTACCCATGTCATCACCCAATGTTATTCCCTCCCCCTTTGGTTTCCACTGAGTCTTTGGAGAAAGGTTTGAAGTTTGTCTACACTGTTTGAGAACATGGTTTCCACTTTGTTAATAGTGACCATTCCCTAGAAAACCATGTGGATATAAGGATCCCCACTTTTAGTGTATGGTTTCCCAAACCGTGCAAAATAACTATGTGGTCGCCCCAACTCTTTAAATTTTGGGGTCTTTCTTTACCGGCCAGTGCTGGTTGGTTACGATGGTTGGTTCTTATGGTTGGGAGACCCACTATGAGTCTTATATAAGTTCTTTTGTAAATTTCTGATTGAAGTATATCCTTTGTACCATTGAGTCTATTTGGGACTCCCCCTGTTAGTCTTATGATTCTGTCTGGGAAAAACATTATTGGTTGTCTCTTATGGTGGGGAGCGTATTTGTGTCCCCCCATACCAGTAACTTAGATTTTTCCATGGTCTTGGCTTGGTGTATATAGTCTTGTTCGAATCTATCTAGCTACCAACATCTTTCTTGAGTAAACGTTGGGACTAGAGAGTTCCCAATGGTTTAGTTAATGTAAGGTAAATGTAACATTGTTCGAAGTTGTTGTTCGTTTGGGTGAATTACTTGAGTCTTGTTCGGATAGTATATGAGGAGTTTTATTTTGGGATAAAGTATGAATGTGATTGATTGTTTCATGAAAGTGGTGTAAGTTAGGTTTGTGAGAGTATTCCTTCCTTCATTGATCACTAGAGGTGTTTTGGCCTTCAGGGGAGAAACCTGGCAACGGAGTTCCTCTTGGTTTCTCAGTTGGGTTTGGTTGTAGCTTTGGCCTTGCTGTGACTTTCTGGGGCGGAAATTTTTCATGGTGGGGATAATTGTCACATAAATAGATTATTTTAAATGTATTTTTATTTTAATTTCCATTAATGCTTTGTTTTTGGGGTTTTCAAAGGTTTTATGGAGAATAGGTGAGTTTTCATGAATTGGGCCAAACCGTGAGCCCAATTCCAGATTTAAAAATAAAGTTTGTTTCTTTTATAACTTATTAATTTTTTAATATTTTTTACTCATTACAACTTCTAAATTTACTCCTCTGAAATATTAACACCACAATTAAAATTTAGAGCCTTTGGAAATCCATAACCAAGGTTTATTTTGGTTTTTATTTAAGGGATTGGGCCTGCCCAGAAGCCCATATCCAGTTTTAAAAATTAATTTTATTTATTTAATAACTTATTAAATTATAAGTATTTTTCGGTGATTCCAAGCCTCATATGTTCCCCTTACACCCAGGCTCTCCCCCAGCCTCTTTACCCCCTCTTTGGATCTCTTAGTAATCGCGATATAGGGACGAACATCTTAGGGTTTCTAAAATAGGCCAGATTTGATGAGGTATGTTCATTCAATAATAACTCTCTCAATTCTTACTCTTTTCCATCCATTCCAATTCCTAAATGACCTAATAATTCTTCTGTGAACATCCCCTGAGTTTTGGCCGTTTTCAATTTCAGATACTGGTGTTTTGGGGAGATTCATTCTAGATTTCTTAAGTAAGTTAGTCCATTTCATTTCCCCTTTCAAATTGATTAGGGTTTCATTCTATTTTTTTAGGTTTTCCTCCCTTTTCATTGAAGTGAAAAATGACCAGTGGGTAGGGGTTCGAACCTATGGTTTTACCATGGGTTTTATTGGTCCAATTTTCTATTTTTATGTTTGATCTACCCTTCTTGAGGTGCGGCGGTGGTGCATTGGTGTTTTCGCACAAAGGATTCAATGGATTCATTTGATTTGGTAGGTGATTCCAATGTTGATGAAATCATTGGGTATTAGCATGATGTATTTATCATATTTTCAGATTTATATCATTTTATTATTGATGCAAAAATTGGTTCTAATGATGTTTCTATTGCAATTGAATTTTAAATGCCAATTTGATGTGAAATTGAGGGTTTTCCAAAGAAATGTTTTATTTGTTTATTTGGGGATTCCCTATAAATACTTAGTTGTTTTTATTGATCTGTAATAAAGAATAAAATACTTTTTATAATTTTTTTCCCCTTTGGTTATTGCTATAAAAATGGTTTTTAATTGTGTTTGTAAAGAAAGTGAAGTTTTGGTTCCACTTTTGTGTGAAAATGAATGTTTTACAAAGTTAACACTTCTTGTTTAACATGGGGATGCCCAAAAATTGATTTTTTGTTTTAACTGAAATGTATTGGGATGGATTTACTGTTTTGGTAACTTAAAAGTGTGAACATAGTGTACAAGTGGGTTTCTTAATGGGTTTTGTGTGCAAAACAACGCGGGATTTTTAGAAATTGATTTATTCAAATTCAAAGTGTTTGTTGTGTGTTTTAAGTGGTATAAAATGTGATAGAAACTGTATTTGGTGTATGTGACCAGTAGTGGTGTTTTAAATTAAAATGGATATGTTTTAAATCCTGAAATTGTTTGATCACAAAGGGGGAAGCCCGGGTACCTAGGTGGGGCGGATTTGTACTAGTACGGCTAGTGGACCGGATGAGTTTTGTCCCTGTTTCACTTAGCATTTGGATAATGACAACTCTAACTAAAATATGTGGATGATTATTGGGGACCACTAGGTTATGGTTATGTTCCCTACTAGTAGATCGTGCACAAGAATAGATTTTTCTATGGTTTCATTACACCGAGGTACGAGGTACATGGGGCCCGAGACTATCTAGTGCCTAGGGGTGTTCCCGATTTTGTTGCTCATTGGATTTTTTGTATTTTCACATGTATTTGGGTGTCTTTGGAATTATATTGCAGTATCTAACATGCCTATTTAAATGTGTTAACATTCTTAAAGTTTTATCTTGAAAAATGTTTTCAATATAAAGTTTCATTTTTTGGAATTTGTATCCGCTTTTCATTGCATATTAAAACTGCTTGCTTTTTCACCTTGTATTGCATGCACATTTGAATCATAGGGTGGTATTCTATTGGGCTTATACTCACACCCTACTTACACCCCTTGGGTGTAAGTAGACTATTTTTTTACCTAGTTAAAGGAAAGGCTAAGGGTGATGGTGGTTCAGGGTGTTAGTCCTCATCCTTGGGGCGGAGTAGTGGAGACGGCTTGGGGGTGATGACCCCTTGTCATGTGGAGTCCATGGGGATGTTTTGTTTCTATTCCATTGTGTCTTTGGACCTTTTGTATTTCATTTGAACTTATGTATTCAGTTCTGGATTTTTTTTATAAACCTTTTTGGTATAAATTTTTCAGATTCATTTTATCAAATCTTTTTGGTGTTTTATCTATACATATTTGGGTAAATCGTTCCCAAACCAAGATAAATGATACCCGGGCACTTTTTCCAGCCCGTGGTGATAGGGAACGCCCTTCGGGCCTTGTCACGGGCTGGGTCTAATGTCTTTTTTGGTGGCGACCAGATTCAGTTCGTGACAGAATAAGTTCATGGGAGTCCTACCAGTTCAAGTCTAGAGGGAATAAATGTTGTTAAATATGTAGCTCCTTTAGATGGTGGATGAAGTACTGACTCGGGGATGATAAATGGTCCTCTGACACATGATTGAAATATAAATGGGCTTACTAGTAGTGATGGTGGGAATATTATTCCTAAAATGTATTAAATTAATGAAATTAATTTGATCATGTTGGCTGGTAGTGATTCAGTTTATTTATAGGGGCAGTGCACATGTGTTTTTGGATTTTGTAGACTTCAAGTTGTGCAGTCTTGAATGTCCCCCAATGATAGGATTTATATATACCACCAGGGTAGAGTGGAACCTCTTTGATCCCAGTTGGTTCATAGGATTAGGAAGATAGGAAACATGGAGGTTCTTTAGTTTAGGGTAGCTTTATTTAATTTTATCCTATTGGTGTGAACTTTAGAGTTGTTGCACAAAAGAAAAGTGAAACTAAATCTCAAGGAAATTATTTAAGCTAAAATCTCTTCAAGAGTTATTTGTAAGTGGGAAGATATATTGGATTTTGATGAGGATGATAAATCTCATAGATGAAAAACTGACTATAGGAATGAAATTTTAAAAATAAATATAAAGAATTATTGGGATTATTTAACTACTCTAGTGAAGATGTGTAGGTCAAGGAAGGATTACTCTAACATAAGGCATACCATGAGCACTAGATAAACTCTTTTAGATGTTAAGAGGATAACACATGATAATATTTTCAACTAAATGAGATATGACTCTAATTTATATAACGATTATTTCTTTGACATTGATTATAATGCTTAATTGTGCAGCACTATTTTTTCATGGGATGGTTCCTAACTTCAGATGTTTCTTTGTTTTTTATTTTCCTTTTTTTAAGGTGGGTTCTCATCTTCTTTGTCTGACCTCGTATTGATCTCTTCTGTTGATTATTTTCTTTTAATAATGGGGGATTGAACCTTAAATTTATCAATAATTAACAATGATAATATTAATTATTAGTTATATTATTATTTATTATAATTAATATTAATATATTATTATTTATTATTATTAATATTAATATATTATTATTTATTATTTATCATGTTGATTGTAATAATATTATTATTATATTAATAATAATATTATTATATTAATAATATTATTATTATATTAATAATATTATTATTATATTAATAATATTATTATTATATTAATAATATTATTATTATATTAATAATATTATTATTATATTAATAATATTTTAAATTATTATATTAATAATATTCTAAATTATTAATTTATAATAATATTTTTTAGTTATTTCTTATTAATAATTAATTTTACTAGTGATTATTAACTATATAATTAATTATTAATTGTATTATAAATTATTATTAATAATTATTAATTATTTTTGATATATTTATTTTATTTTCCAAGTCTGTTTAACTTAAAAAATTAATAAAACACACAAAACACAAAGGTGAGGATTATAATACATAAAGTTCCCAAATCCAGAACCAAAATAACAGACAAGAAAAAAAGTTATGTGGTTGCAACACAACTGAAATTGTTTGTAACTAACATCAGTAGTGTAGCTTCACTAGCATTCAAACCAAACATGACATCTGATAGATGTGAATGGAAGGAATGTTCTCTATAGATCTCTAAATCATCATGAATGTGAAACATCAATTAAAACTAAATTAGAGCCTATAATGGAATGTAATAGAACTGTATCTCAAAATATACAATTAGAATTGTGTCATCTAGGTAAATGTTAGAAAGATGTTGGGGGAAATATTGTTGTTGTTTTTTCCAAGAATGACTAATTATCCACTGAATCACATGGTTGGGTTACAAATTGATTGGATAATATGTTTTTTTTCAAACACGTGAATTAGTTTTTAGAACTTTGAATATCAAACTTCTGGATTTCAAGAACAGAAAGAAGGAAAGAAATATAAAATGGTAAATAATAATAAGAAGTAGTGTGATTTGGATCACGATGATCCAAATTCCACAAAGAGAAAACCACCCTAGGTTGTGAATTTTATTACTAAGTGAACAAAATAGACAAGAAATTACAGACTCAAGCCCAAAGATGATAAACCAAAAAAACTCTCTAAGGAGTTCGGCCCTATTAAACCATGTGGTGGTGATGAATCATATCGTGATAAATCAATTTCATCCACTCATAGACCAACACACACCACTATAGCTGATGAGGCCTTTAACAATGCTATAAAAGGGCTTTGTCGGGGTAAAAAACACCAACTACCTAAGCACCATTAAAATCATGAGGCCTTTATCATTACTAGAAAAATAATTAATAATGGATCTCTTTATTAGAACTTTTTTATCACTAATAAAGGGTTCCTTTATAAGTTCTTTCTTTTATTAGTGAATTATCTAGTGCTAGTAAATGAGTTCTTTATCAGTGTTTTTTATAATGTTGATAACGGCCATATCAACTACTACACAACTCCATCCCTCCAACATCAATGCAATAGCCCTATAAAAATACATTAGAACACATAAAAATGAAAAGAAATATACATAAAATTAGATAATTTTTCCAATGATCAACCTATGTATAAAATATTTTCCCTAAAATAAAATAAATATTTATATTAGTAAGAGTAAATAAAAAATGACCAAATTTGAATTTTAATGTTATATAATCCATAAATGATGGATTATATTTTCAATTATTGTATATATTAATGATATAATCAATTAATCATGCATTAAATTGATGTTAGGTTAATTTTTACATGTCACAAATGAATTATGGATGATTTTACCAATGTTTTAAAATAATTTGAGCTCATATTATTGGTGGTGTCTATGTGATACACGTTTTAACCTAAAACAACGCTTTTATATTGAAAACACACACTTCAATTCATACCGACCACAACATATTTCATATTGACATGAAGTAAATTAATCAAAAACAAAAATGAATTATGTATCATTTTCCAAAAGTTTAAAAATAATTTGATCTCATTTTCTTGGTTTTGGGTATGTGACTCGTGATATAAATTAAAATTAAACTTTTATAATGACACCATGAACTTTGAGTCATACCTATACATTGTTGGATCATAATATGATTTTATATGTATATCATATGACACAATACAAGAGGCGGTTGAATTGTAGGTTTAAAAAAACAGTGAATTTAAACGCTTAAGAAAGAAATTAATTTAAAAGTATTAAACTAATACAAATCACAATCAATATAGTTAACCAAAATTGTCTTGGATATAATAGGTATGATATGATGTAATACTATAATTAATGTAAAACAATTGTATTCAAAATGAATACAATAATCAAAGTAAAACAAATAAGAAATATTCTACCATATAGCGTATAGAATCTATTAATAAAATATGTTACAAAGGAATCATAATTAAAACAATTACAATTGAATATGAAAATAAAGAAGAAATAATACTATTTACTTTCTAATACAAACAGTACTGGAAATGTAAAAGTATTACAATTATTTTATCCCAAAGAGAAGGGTATCCTATCACCTAGGATAAAAGGTATGTCTTACAACCACCTTGGTAATCCCTCAATATGATGATCAGCACATCTGTCTTGTTATCATCGTAAGCCTTGATTTTAGAGGTAATCGGTACCTCGGTATTTTAAACACTTGAAAGCCCTCGATACGAAGATCGGATGCACCATCTGCCTATCCCCGGCATCCCTCGATCATTATCACCTAATCGGCCACACAAATCATAACAAAGAACTTATTGAAAGAGTGTAAAGAGAAAATAGTATAAAGATATTTTTGATTTCCAAAACAAAATACATAAAAGTCAAAAGAGGACTATTAACTTAACACACATCATGTCTCATATTGATGTTTGGTTGATTCATATATGTCAAAAATGAATTACTTACTTTTTTCATAATGATTGAAAACAATCTAAGCCCGTTTTCTCATTTTTAGATAGTGATGTCTATTTTAAACTAAAATGGTACTTTTATATTGAAAACATGTACTTAGAGGCATACTAGACACATCATGTATCAGATTGATTTTAGGTCAATTACCACATGTCATAAATGAATTATGGACCATTGAACTAAAGTTTAAAAACAATTAGATCTCATTTTCTTAGATCTGGCTGTGTGATGCTCATTTTAAACTAAAATGGATATTTATATTAAAAACATGAACTTCGATTCATAATAATCACATCATTAATATAATTGATGTGTGTTCAATTTCCACACATAAAAAATGATATATGGCATGTTCTCCTAATGTTTGAATAGAATTCATGATTTTTCTCATTTTTCTCATGACACTCTTTTTAAACTAAGGTGACACTTTTATATTCAAAACACGGACTTTGAATCATACTGGACACATCATGCATCATATTGATATGATGTCGATTTTTATGTCATAAATAAATTATGGAATGTTTTATAAAGTTTTAAAACAATCCAAACTCATTTTCTCAGCATGATATATGTGATCTGTGTTTTAAACTAAAATGACACTTTTATAATGAAAACAAAAACTTTGAGTCATATCGACCACATCATGGGTTAGATTGAAATGTGGTCAATTTATACATTTCATGAATAAATTGTGAATCATATTCCTAAATATTAAAAACAATATGATTTTTTTACTCAATTTTGGATATGTGATGCATTTTTTAAACTAAAATGACATGTTTATACTGTAAAAAAGCACTTAGAGTCATACCAACCACATCATGTGGCAGATTGATGTACGGTTGATTCATACACATCAAAAATGAATTATGGATCACTTACCTAAATTTTGAAAACAATAAAATCTCTTTAACTTGATTTTGGCTATGTAACATGCATTTTATACAAAATTTATGCTTTTATAAAAAAAACAAACACTTTGAGGCATACAAAACACATCTTTCATTAGAATGACGTATGAAAAATTCTGAAATGTCACAAATGAATTATGGATCTTTATCTTAAATTTTGAAGATGATCAAAGATTTTTTTATCATTTTTGGCTATGTGTAATTTTTTAAACTAAAATGACAATTTTATATTGAATACAAATACTTTTAGTCATACTAACCACATCATGGGTCAGACTGGTGCACAATCAATTCCCACACATCACAAATAAATTATGGATCTTTTTTTCAAAAAATTTAAAATAATTAAAGCTCTTATTCTTGTTTTTGGATATTTTATTCACGTTTTAAACTTAAATGTAACTTCTATATTGAAAACACTCACTTCGGGTCATATTAGCCACATTGTAACACCCCGAGATTTTGTGAATTTATTTTTTTCAAATTAATTTAATCTTTTTATATTTTCTCTTAACACAACACTGAAAATATTTTTTTTATATAATATCACTATGTTTTATATTATGTTATACACAACAATAAGGGAATCGTTCACTACATACAACACTAATTTGGTTTATGTTACAGGAAACACAGAGTTTCTACAAAACAAAACATTATTATTATAATTATTTGAATTAGATAGTTATAACCAAGCTGTGAAAATATTAATATGAATAGTAATAACAATTTTTTAAATATTATTTATAAGGGTTTTGATAACAAAAAATGTAATTTTTGGTAAATTCTTTATATGTTTAAAACTACTATTTTCTTAAAAGAACTACTTTTTATGTCTTTTTGTAAAAAATAATAAAATTAATATTATACACTCATAGAAATTGAATTTGGAAAAATAGACATCATTTTTGAATTCAAAATATAAAAATTATATTAGGGTGAATTTATAGTGTTTTTCTGAAAAGTTTCAATTTTTTATTAATAGTGAAAAATACTACATAGTAGTTAAAAATTGACTTTTTCATTTAAATGATTATTTTTAATTTAAAATGATTTTAAATTCACAATAGATAAATCATTCATATATTAAAACAATTTAGTTCATTGGAACCATTTTTATAATAAAATTAGATTAAAAAATATTTAATTTTTTGAACCACTCTTTTACCCGCCTTCTAGCCACATTTGTGGGATTAGCAGTAAATGTAATTTTACCACATGTGTGAATTGAAATTTGAAAAATAGACATACATGGCTGTAATCAGTATAAAAAAAGGTGGTCTAATAGTATCAAAATAATTTTTTTTAATAGTAACTTTTGAATTTTATTTACCGTGGTTAAAAGTAAATAAGGTAATTAAAGGTAAAAATAATATTACAATAATATAAAATTGCCCTAACACATGTCCTAATTTCATTGAATAAGTGTTTTTCAACCAAAATAAACCTTAGTTCAAAAATATGATCCTCTTTATGCCACATGTGCTGGATTAATACGTTTATTATATTTTATTTAAAGAAGAGTTAAAAGTTTCATATTCAAAATTTAATAAATAAATAATATTTAATATAGGGTTATAAATAAAATAAATTATACTATAGTTATTAATTTTGAAGATGAAAATTTTATATTAATCATGATTTTTTTTATTTTTTAGAAGATAAATAACTTAATTAAATACTTTTATAATAACGATGCAGTAATTGTATAGTTAATTGAGATATTAAATAAATGATATTAAAAATATTAAAAGAAATATAATTTGACTTAATTAATTACATCCAAAAAAATTATAGATAAATTATATTTTTTAGTGACATGTTGGAAGTTTTTTTTTTGAAGTTATCATGTCATTTTTATATTTTTAAAAATTCAAATATTGAATAGTATCAAAATTGACATAAATGATACTCTAAAATAAATAATATTTTATTAAATGTTATAAAATTCATAAAAAAATATAAGGTTCTTCCAAATAACTTTTAAAGTGTCAAATATGTACTAAATTATTTAATTGGGTTTGTTTTGTCATTTTATAGTAACTATATTAACCTTATAGTATAAAAAACAAGTTGTCGCGATAAAAGTTAAATTATTTAACTAAGGGTTAAAGCCAAAAGATAAGATTGATTTTGTTACCTAAAAAGTATAAAATTAATTGGTTGAGAGAATTGTTACCCATAATCATCATATCCTCTAAATAACTCACTTTTGATCTATTTGAAGTCGAAAAAAACATTTTATAATAAATTAATAGTTTTGGAGTTTCCAAAAGTGCCTCTCCTCCCTCTTATAAAAGGGTGTCTCTCCTTCTCTTTAATTAACACCTATAAATCCCTTTTTATCAGAAAAACCAAGCCCATTTCCCCTACCAACTTCTATCAATACATCCTAGAGGCTATTCATTGGTCATAAAGTCATCATAAGGAGTGCTTTTGTACAAATCAAAAGGATATACTTGAAAAAGTAGCAATTGTTTTATCATCTCTTCCAAAGTTATTTTCTTCTTCTACTTCCTATTTCTATGTTGTTTCCATATAAAATTAATAACTCCAAGATATAATATATGTTTATATGTTTTTTTATTATGTTAAAACTATATTACTCTATTTACCCATCCTACGGAAAACAATCTCATCGTGCATGCGTACATACGGCTTATCATCTCCACATCGTTGTGTAAACTAATTTTCATGTATACTTTATTTATATGGGTATGAAAATGAATATAAAGGATTTAAATAATAAATATAACATAATATTTTTTCTTTATAATTCATTTTTCATTCAATTCCCTATCCTCTACCAATATGGAATGATATCATGGCTCGTGCATACGTACGACTTACCATCTCCACGACACAATGGGATTCATCTTCCATATTCACCATTCAAGGATGATTATAAAAAATATATATTATTAATAAGTATGAAATATATGATATAATAATGTTACTGGAATTATATATATATATATAGTGTGTGTGTGTGTGTGTGTGCATATATGTTATTCACTTATTTCCATTCAATAAGATAAGAAAACAGAAACAATGTTCATGTGTACGTACAAACTACCATCTCCATGAATGGTGTATTCTATTTCATATATATCTATATTATATATATTTATATTCTATATATATATGATATATAAACCATTTTTTACATTCTAGAAGTAAGTAAACCATGATCTAAGTAATACGATCAAGAATAACAAGTGAAAACACGAATGATAAAGAAAGAAATTATTATTCAAAATTTTTCTTTAACTTGGAAATAATTAATAAATGATTAATATAAATCCATAAAAAATATATGATATCATAAATATTATTATGATTTTGGTATAGGTTAATAATATGTTTAAAACCATTATACATGAGTTTCAAACAAATATAGAGAGTATAAGACTTATGGTAAGGGAATTCTGTCTCACTTTTAATTTTCATGAGATATATGTCATGTTCACCAACAGTTTCTTCTGTGTGGTGTATGTACTTCTCATACTATATTTTTTTATCATGAATATGTTTATCTTCATGGTATTTAAAGATTCATTTTAAGATATTGGTCATATTATTTAAATGTTCAAAGTGGTATGGGATGCTTTGAATGTTTAAAGAATTAATCCTTTCTCCATTTAAATATTCTTGGTATTATCATACATATTTATTTATTTTTAAATAAAGTATTATAAATAAAATTTTATTACTATTTTTAAATTTATTAAATAAAATTCAAAATGAATATTTTTAAGGTTTTATGTAATGGAATTTTTTCTAACCTTTATTTATATAAGACACATGCCTCATACACCACTTGTTTCTTCTACATGGTGTATATGATGCCCATGAATGCCTTTTATGAGTATTATCTAGAAGATAGTGATATTCACATATTATTATGATTTTATTTCTTACATGGGGAATAAGATTCTATTTATTATAATGTGATGATTATTGGTTTCACAATATCTCCCATATTTGGGCTTATTTCGTTTAAGTCTCCATTGGGGAATATTTATCATCCATGTTCGTGTTTTCTAAAAATATTTTCATAAAATATTTTCATATTCTCTTATGAATGTTTAATATAGTTTTTATCTATTTTTGATATTTTACTACATAGTTTTAAAGGAATATTTCTTCCATTTTCTAAATAATTTATGTTTTAAATTTCTTGAAAAAAAATATGAGAATAATGTTTTCTTAACTTATATAGCATGAATAGATTTTTATGCTTTCATTAGGCCTTGTTACCTTGAAGCATCCTCTATAAGCTTACAAGGTTATTTTCAGATGAAATTTTTTCTTTTAAAATTGAGTATCATTTTAAGAAAAGAAAACTATTTTAACAAAGAAATGATATTTTCATCAAGAATTATTCTAAATTATTTTCATGATTCCTTTATATCTTTTCAATATGGTTTCAAAGAAAAGGGTTTTGAAAATGTTTTATGTTTTAAAAAGTTATTTTTAAGGAAAATTCATGCTCCAGGTGATATTTCAAAATCCTTCCCCACCTATGATGGCATACTTATTTATAGTTCAAGAATACCATTAATATTATTTATCTTAATGGATTATGTTTTGATGACATGATGTTTAAGAAACTCTATTATTTTCATGGGTTATGATTTAGCTGAAATTATTATGAAACCTATCTCTTTTTCATAGGTTATTATATGATTACATTTTTATGAGACCCATTCCATTTTATGTGTTATGATATGATTGTTTATGTTCTTTTGGAACATTTATGTATGATTTCATTATGAGATGGGTGGGACCTACATATCCCTTCGATACATTGGGTAAATATTTATATCTCGTGAGATAAACTAAGATGGTATTGGGAGTGAACCTTGACTACTAAGATAGGCATGGGAGTAAACCATGACTACTAAGATGGTATGATGAGTGAAATCACACTATTAATATGGACATGGGAGTGAATGACTACTAATATGGTATGGGGAGTGAACCTATACTACTAAGATGATCTTGGCAGTGATGCGTTGGATACTATGGAAATCATTATATGCTTATGTGTTTGCACAATTCCATGTTTTATTCCTATGTTAGGATTTCTTGGATTATGTTCTTTATTACCTAATGATTCATGTCTTATGAATTGCCATTATTTATTCCATATTTATTGTATAATATCTTTGATATATAGGGTATGATCGTCTATTTTTATGATCATGTTCTCATAACCTTATGCTCATGATTAATCTTACATATCTCCCTTGTTTACCCTTATTGAGCATTTGAGATCAACCCTTTCTTATATTTCCTTTCCCTAGGTTATGAAGAAAGGTTATAGGTATAATTACTAAAGGTTTAGATCAGTATAGGAGATGTTGAACATCTTTCACCAGGATAGAATATTTAGTTTCTACGTTTCCAAAGACACTAAACTACTATGGTCCTTGGGCATGTATTATTGTACTGTATGGAATATATATCTAAAATGATGTAATATCTTTGTTTATAAATCCCTGGTCATTATATTTGGTATAAGAGGAAAGGTTTAGTAAACCTTTGGAAACTATTATAATAAAAATTTTAGTGAAATAACTAGTTATATTTCTAAGGATATGTCTAGATATGTCCCTAAAGATATGTATAAGGATAAGTTAATGATTAGTAAAATATATTGGAATTTTGGTAAATGATAGATTAATTTGTTTCCTAGAATTACATCCCTATTTGGATACTACAAGTGGATGTGGTTCTAGAATAGATTTATCTAGGAATAACAACTCTAACAAGATGTTTGGGTCCTAACTCGGTGTAATCTAGTACACGCCAATGGGCCTTATTGTACACCTAGTTTGACACTCTTGGGGGATATTCTTTGGAAATTCACAAACTCTTTATGAACCATTATGAAGGGTTATAATACAAGTTTTCTATTAATAACCTAGGGTGAACCAAAGGTGTCATATATTAAATAAGGTTTCATGAGTTAGAAATCTCATAAGTGACTTTTTAATATTATGTGGTTCCTCATTATTATAATTGTTTCTTACTCTATTCTCTTTAGTTTTAGTAAATGGGGGGTACCAAAAAGGAATTGGGTTAATATTGAATCTGATGGACAAATTGGTGACTATGAGAAAAATATTGTGCAATTACTAGAGATAAAGATATTGTGATTATGTCGAATCAGTTATCGTGATATATGGTTAATAAGGTGATCTTTAGTGATATTCATAAGTCATAAAATAAGAGTAAGATGGACTTTTATGTTTGTTCACATGGTGAGAAACATAGAGGAAAAAAGATTAATATTATTACATGTAAATAAGAAGGGAATAATAACCTTTAGGAATACCTGAAATGGAGGGGAAGATTTTATTTTTGTGGGAAAGAGGGTTATAGAGTGACAGACAGTCATGGAGTTAAATGTATTGTCTGTGGAGAACATGGGTATTACCCAACTCAATGAACTGAACTAAGAATTTATTTCAAAATAAAATAAGTACCTATTCCATGCCAATAATTGAGAAGGACGGATTTAATTGTTTATTTATTTGGTTCAAGAATTATTAAATATATAAGGATTGTTCAGTTTTTGTGTTTTTTACTAAGGATTTAAATGAATATGTGGAATAGTTCTGATAGACTAGATAATTGATGGTTAAATTATTAATATGGGAAATATAACCCTTAATATGTTTCTTATATTAAGATAATGATGTTTGGATAAATATATTTTTGATATTAATAATTAAACTAGATGGTCCTAATTTACTTGGAATTAATTAAGGATTTATTGACATATGGGTAAAGCTATCATGGATCAAGTTTACATATTTTTGGATTTATGAATAAAGAAATATGCACGTATTCAATAAGGATGTATGGTAATTCAATTTATTTCCATGTTTCTAGAGAATAAATGATTAATGTATTCACTTGTTTGTAATTTCATAGCCATGAACTTCCTTATGATATATGGGAGATAAATGTTAAGCCGATTTAGAGGACTTCTTTCTAAAGTTTTGGATTTTTCATCTTTTGGAATGATTATGGGCTTATCCATCTATGGAATTTTTAAGTTAAATGTCAGATAATTTTTGTGATATTAAAGTATTATCTCACCATATGTATACTTATGTATATTTTATTACTTGGGAAAACCTTTTTTCTAATAAAAATAGATGGAATGACCTATCATTTTATTTACTGATCACATGATCTGTTAACACTTTAGGAATGAAAAATTCAACATCATTACTTTGAATAAGAGATTAAGTGAAAATTTTTTGAGGTAATACAAATGGTGATATTGTACGGAAATAAAGTAAGTATTTCTTCTCATGTTCTTCAAAATTAAGAAAAGGATCTTGAAAACCAAAAATGATATCTCAGTTCTTTTTTATCCGATGAATCATATGGTCTCTTAGATCATTGTAGATTTATGGCTTCTGATTGTTAACTTGTTCCTAATCATGTTATATATCATCGTAGATTTATGTATTTTGATTATTAACTTTCTCCTAAAAATTTTCTATATAACTCTCCATTAGAACTAGATAGTTTGATTTTTTCTTCCATATCCATGTTTTCACATCTCACCTATGTTCTCTTATGTGGAATCCGGGTGATGAGTTACTTTGGGTAACTATTATGTTTCTAACTTTCCTTTTTTTAAAATAAAGTTATAGACTTTATTTTTATGATGTGGTTGATATGAAATAAATTTTTAAGTGTTAATAATTTTATATCCCATACAAATTTCGAGGGAGAAATTCATTTTTTGGGGGAAGATTGTAACACCCCAAGATTTTGTGAATTTATTTTTTCAAATTAAATTAATCTTTTGATATTTTCTCTTCACAAAAAACTAAAAATAGATTTTTTTTATGGTATAATATCACTAAGTTTCATATTATGTTATATGAAACACCAATGGAATCTTTCACTACACGCAACATGGACTTGGCTTGCATTACACAAACCACCGAGTTTCTATGAAACAACACTTTACTATTATAATTATTTAAATAAGATAGTTATAATGTATCTGTTAAAATTTTAATATGAATAGTAACAACTAGTTTTTAAATATTAGTTATAATGGTTTTGATAAATAAAATTTTAATTTTTGGTAAAGTCTTTATAGGTTTAAAACTTCTATTTTCTTAAAAGAACTACTTTTTATGTCCATTTGTAAAAAAATAATAAAATTAATTTTATAAACACATAGAAATTAAAATTGGTAAAATATACCTCATTTTTTAATTCAGAATATCAAAATTATTTTAGGGTGAATTTATGCTATTTTTCTGAAAATTTTCAATTTTTGACGAATAGTGAAAAACACTGCATAGTAGTTAAAAATGACTTTTTAATTTAAATGATTATTTTTAATTTAAAATAATTTTAAAGTCATAATTGATAAATAATTCATATATAAATTCAATTTAGGTCATTTTAATAATTTTTATAATAGAATTATATTAAAAAATTATTGAACTTTTGAAGCCCTCTTTTACCCGCCTTCTAGCCACATTTGTGGGATTAGTAGTAAACGTAATTTTACCACTTATGTGAATTGAATTTTGAAAAACAAACATAAATGGTTGTAATCAGTATAAATATATTTTTTTCTAATAGGATCAAAATAATTTTTTAGTGAATAGTAACTTTTTGAATTTTATTTATCGTGGTTAAGTAAATAAAGTTATTAAAGGTAAAAATAATATTATAATAATATAAAATTACCCTGACATTTTTTCTAATTTAATTGGATAAGTTTTTTTCGACACAAATGATCCTTATTTCAAAAATATGATCCTCTTTAAGCCACTTGTGTTAGATTAAGACATTTATTGTACTTTATTTAAAGAAGAGTTAAAAGTGTCATATTCAAAATTTAATAACTAAATCATTTTTAATATAGGGTTATACATAAGATAAATTAAACTATAATTATTAATTTAAAATATAAGAAATTTATATTCATCATGATATTTTATATTTAGTTTTTAGATAATAAATAACTTAATTAAAGGCTTGTATAATAATGATGCAGCAATTGTTTAATTAATTGAGATATCAAATAAATGGTATTAAAAATATTAAAATATATATAATTTGACTTAATTAATTACGTCCAAAAAAATTATAAATAAATTATACATGTTAGTGACTTGTTCTAAGTGTTTGTTAGAAGTTATCATGTTGGTTTGATATTTTTAAAAATGAAAATATTGAATAGTATCAAAATTAACATAAATGATACTTTAAAATAAATAATATTTTATTAAATGCTATAAAGTTCATAAAAAATCTTAGGTTCGGCCAACTAACTTTTAATGTCACGAACCGGATCTGGTCACCATCAAACTAGCACCAAACCCGGCCCGTGCCAAGGCCCGAAGGGCATTCCCGATCCCCACGGGCTGGCACAAGTGTTCGGGTATCATAAAATGAAAATTGGGAACGATTTACCCGAGTTTATAAACATAAAACAACAAAAGAATCCAATGAAACAAATCTGGATTTTTCAAACCAAACAATCTTTTACAAAAATTCAGAAATAATTACATAGCTTTAAACAACTCAAAAGGTCTATACCAAAGGTACAAAACCAAATAAGGACAGCCCAAGAACCCTCATGGAAAGGGGCACCGCCCTCAAGCCACCTCCACAAGACTTCACCACCAAGGACCTGCTAGAAACCCGAACCACTGGAACAAAAAACTGTATCCAACCTGTGACAAAAAAAATAACCAAGTCTACTTACACCCAAGGGTGTAAGTAGGGTGTGAGCCAATGCCCAGTAGGATACCACCACTAAGATATTCCATGTGATAAACATTTAAAGATGAAAAGCATGCATGTTTTCAAAAACATGAAAATCTAGTTACAATTTCTAAAAGATGCAACTTTGAATAAAAACAGTTTTCAAGTGGGCTATCATTAAGAATAAACACTTTTAAAAATAATGTCAACACTAGTGAATTTTCCAGCCAACTATACCGTATGCTGATGGTAAGTACAAAGTAAATAATGAGCACAAGAAATAGGAAATAACCCCTAGGCACTAGCTAGTTGTGGGTCCCAGGTACCTCGTATCTCGGTGAGAGTAACCATCAAAAATATCCATTATCATGCACGAGCCACTAGTAGGGAACATACCCATAACCTAGTGGTCCCCAATCATCATCATCATAGTTTAGTTAGAGTTGTAAGCATCAATCTTGCTAAGTGAAACTGAGGCCAAAACCCACGGATTCACTAGCATACTAGTACACGTCCACCCACCTAGATACCCAGGTTTTCCCCTTGTGCTCAAACAAGTTCAACAAGTCAAGAAATATAAATTGAACATGAAAATATCATTTCCACATCAAAAATTCACCAAACAGCCCATATGTATACCACACAAGTCACAAACATCCATTTTTCATTCAAAATGATTTTGAAATCCGAATCACACCAAAATAGCCCACAACACATTTCACATTTCTTCACCACTTCCACAAAAACATTAAACAATTTTATAAAACAATTATAAGATATTAAAACTCATATAACATCCCACACACATGGAAAATAACACTTCTTTCATAATCAAAAATTCAATTTTTCACATCACACTCACACAAAACACTCCACATCACTTTCACATCACTTTCACTCCTCAATATCTCCTTCAAACAATTTAATAAAATATTTCCAAGATGATACATATCACATAACAGCCTTTTCACAAATTAAATGGACCTTTTAAAAATATACTCCTACCAAAACAGTTTTCTGATATAGTTTCACCTATTACACAACCCAATAAACCATTCAAAACTTTCATAAAACAATTATAAAGAGTGTACCCAAACTTTGCACATAAAATCCATTTCAAAAACCTCTTTTTAAGCCAAAATCACACCAATACCCTACCAAAAAATAATTGGCAGCCCAATCAACATGTAATAATCCACTTTAAAATGTTATATAATCACCATGAATAATATCACAAAAGATACCCATGAGAACACACAAATCCCTAAAACACTTTCAAGGAGTATAACAAGGTTATACAAACAAAACCATTCAAATACACCCCCTTTTTAGGCCCACATGGAACTATATCATTACCCAACCATAATTGGCAGCCCCTTTCAACAACTAATAAATCACTTCCACATTTTACAAAACTACCACAAGAGATAACACATGAAATACATTTGAAAAATACACACTTCAAGGAAAAATGTAACTTTAAAAACAAATGCTTTACTATTGCTACCAAAAATGGTTTTCTCATAATTCACAGCACATAAGGAACATGTTAAATTATTTAATCAAGCAAACTAACTCATCATTAAATGGTTATCCATGGAATCACCTATCGAATGTGTCGAAACCCTCAAATATTGGGGTGAAACATCAATCGCACGACCGCCGCACCTCAATAAAGTTAAAAGAAACCTTAAACCTCAATATTTCACCAAAAATACATTAATTTAGAACCTAGTCACAAACCCTAACTTCTGGAATTTTTATAATTCAAGAATTAGGGAAGAAACCCTAAGCAATTTGTAAGAGGAAAGAAATAGACTCACCTACTTGAAGTATCCTGAATTAATCACTCCAAAAACAATAGTTTCTGAAATTGAAAACATCCAAAATTCAGGTATTGTTTTAACAGGATTTAGGAGGTAATTTAGGAACTATAATGGAGGGAATATAGTAAGAATTGAGAGATTTAAGAAGGGATGAAGTTACCTCTTCAACTCTGGCCGATTTGAGACACCCTATGAATATCAGCCCTAATTCGCGATTTCAAAGAGCTCCAAGGAGGGGGGAAAGGAAATGGGAGCGTGCCTGGGTTTGTTAGGGTCTAGGGGGAGGTGGAATCACCGAAAAAACGCAAATAGTGAAGGAGATATAAAAATATTAAAAATTATTTTTAATACAGGAAATGGGCCTTCGGGCAGGCCCAATATCTTAAATAAAAACCCATATCTACCATGATTATGGATTTATAAAGGCTCCAAATTTATATTTTGGTGTTACTAGGTCAGAGGATACCATTTAGGAATTGGAATGAGAAAAAATATTAAAAAATTAAAAAGTTATAAAGGAAACAAAATTTATTTTTAAATCTGGAATTGGGCTCACGGTTTGGCCCAATTCATTAAAACTCATCTATTTCTCCAAAAAACCTTTGGAAACCATCCAAAACAAAGAATGAAAGGAAAATAAATGAAATTTAACTTCAAAATAAGTCATGTATGTGACAATTCTCCCCACCATGAAAAATATCCATCCCCGGAAAGCTACAGAAAGGCCAGATACGAAAGCCAAACCAAACTGATAAACCAAGATGTACTCCCTTTCCAGGTTTCGCCCCCAAAGGCCAAAACACCTCCATTGATCAATTAAGGAAGGAATACTTCACAACAAAATCATAAACCACTTTCCTAAAACAATCAATCACATTCAGGATTTATCCCAAAGGAAAACTCCTCAAACACTATCCGAACAAGTCTCAAGCAATTCACTCAAACGAACAACAACATCGAACAAGGTTACACATACCTTGCTATAACCAAACCATTGGGCACTCTCCAATCTCAATGGTTACCCAAGGAAGATTTAGGTAGCTTGATAGATCCAAATGAGACTACCTACCACCAATCCTTGACCATGGATAAGTCTAAGATATTGGTACGGGGAAAAAAATAGGCTCCCCACCATAAGAACCAACAATCTTAATCGATCAGCATGGGCCGGTACAGAAAGACCCCAAAATATAAAGTGTTGGGACGACCACATGGTTAGTCTGCACGGTTTGGGAAACCATGAATTAACAGTGGAGATTCTTATATCTACATCATTTTTTTTGGGGAATGGTCACTACTAACCAAGTGTAAACCGTGTGGTCTACCTGTCTAGCCAAACTTCATACCTTTCTCTAAAGAATCAATGGAAACCAAAGGGGGAGGGAATAAAATTGGGTGATGACATGGGTACAAGGCCCTCCACCTATTTCCACCGAACACGAACAGTAGAAGAAATATGATGACACCATAGGTTTAAACTCTTCTTATCTTTCATATTGAGGATAGTACTTTGCACAAGGGTTTAAATGACACTAGGGTTTCCCCTGACTACACGCCAGCTTCTCTCCGGGACCTATGGCTGGAGCTCAAAATATTGAAGCATCTTCGGCCTCACAGTTAGGCTTTGGAAACCACTTGAATGAGAATTCTTCTTTCGTTGCAAATAAAAACTACACTGCAATCCCCAATAAGTTTTTCCAAGACATAACACATTCCAAAATCACTTTACCCTAACTCAATATTTCACTGAAACAAGGGATTAAAAGATGTACACACATCACACCTTGTTTGTTCGGGTGAGAAACAATATAAGTAAAGAACACTTATACTCACCTTCCTCTAAAATGGAATATTTTTTTATGTTTTTTTCAAGGGAGACATTCTCCCAACATAATATAGACTCTCAGATGATTGCCCAACTTTCACCTTTACAGTCAATCGAGCACATCACATCATAAGGAATCACCGAACATGACCATTGTGACTGATATAAACAATGAATGGAGAGGGAACTTGTACAACATCCCCAAACAACACACAATTCTAGAAAGTGGCCATAATATCCTCTCATGACCAGATTTCCCACACTAGTAGTTTAACATGAACTCATTCTTCGAAGAGACTATGAAGGACCGAGAGTTACTCTTAGACACTATCCAAATACTCATCCATGCTAACAACCCCAGAACACTTCCACCTTCAAAAAATTAGGAAACTTAAGAGGCTAAGGTCACTTTCAACCATCCATAATCAATCTCCCACTATAAGAGGAGACACAAAACCAATAAAGGAAAGGTTGTATACTCAATCTAAAAAGATCAAGAAATATATTCCTTATATTGATCAACTGGAGGGTCTTCAAATGGAGAAACAATCCGGGTTTTACTTCAGTTGTGCACTAACCCTTAATGGGTTGTACCTTATACAATGATTGAACCCAAGGACCCAACCAAGATGGTTCATTGGTCATGATATACCACAAACCAGATCCAAACACATGAAGGGAACCACCTTAAAGGTGTCCCAAAACATTTTTCAAAAGACACCACTAACCGTCCCTACAACACAACTTACCGACCAAACTCAAACCAAAAATACAGTTCAAACAGGAGGGGTTCTTGAACTCAAATCATCCCACAACATCAAATTTTTCAAAAACACATAATACACACCATCCCAAACTATTTATCAAGACATCATGTTTTTCATTAAAACCATTTCTTTGAAAACAAACGGCTTTTTAGTAAGCGTACCCACCAATGGTACCCCATGGGCCTCACACATGCATGTTTTTGTGCCACACCGGACACCCTCCTCATAACCATCCCAGCACTCATCCAGTCATTCCATCAACCATCCATCATCCCATATAACCCCATGCATGTGGTCACTCATGGAAATACCAAAGGGTAAAACAAAAATTCCTTCCACTTTTCAAAAACAAAATGGTCAACCAACCCAACCTTTTTCTCAAAATTGCTAACAATGAGATCAAAATCCCAATTCACGTCTTACAAAACATTTCATAAGGACACAAACATTTAGACAAGAACTCACTTTCATGTTATTAACATCAATTTTATATCATCTTATCCCATTAAAACACCCTTTTATTGTTTAGAAAACTCTATTGGAAACACTTTTTTTCAAAACCAACTTCAGCATAGTTTCTACTTTTAAGAAGAGGTGTAAGCACACCAGTTTCCATTTGAATATAATTCTGAAAATTCATTTCTACCATTTCATACATCAATCCATTCCATCTTTATTAGAAAATTATTTCACAAAACCTTTACACTTCTTAAAACCAAGTCACTTTAAAACCAAAGTTCCATGATTTCAAAATTAAAGAACAGAAGACAATGCTAGAGGAAACTAGTTTCAGTGGGTGACTTGTACATATGGTTGGTGGCCATATTCCAATCACTTCACTATCACAGAGAGT
Organism: Viscum album; assembly: GCA_963277665.1. Classification (NCBI taxonomy): domain Eukaryota; kingdom Viridiplantae; phylum Streptophyta; class Magnoliopsida; order Santalales; family Viscaceae; genus Viscum; species Viscum album. The sequence goes on from OY728163.1 coordinate 875,926,200, forward strand.
GTTCTAGGGAATATCCCCAGCTCCACATGGCTTGCCAGGCCCTGCGAGCTTACTGAGACCATTAACCCAACTCTCTTTTCATTTCCCTTAATCATCATTGAACCAAGAAAACTGAAGGACTTAGATAAATCCCGACTTATCTTGGAAACATGAATCCCATTATTAGGTGTGGTGATCGGGCACACTACCCATTACTAGAATTCCATGTCCCAACAATCCTAACTCCAGACTATCCTGACTCTTCCCCAAATAACATGACCCAAGGAGCGAACCTACTCTGATACCATTTTGTCACGAACAGGATCTGGTCACCATCAAACCAGCACCAAACACGGCCCATGCCAAGGCCCGAAGGGCATTCCCAATTTTCATTTTATGATACCCGAGCACTCTTGCCAGCCCATGGGGATCGGGAACGCCCTCCGGGCCTTGGCACGGGCCGGGTTTGGTGCTGGTTTGATGGTGACCAGATCCGGTTCGTGACATTTAAAGTGTCAAATATGTCATAATATATTCAATTGTGGTTCTTTTGGAATTTTTTAGTAACTATATTAACCCTACAGTGTAAAAATCAAGTTTTTACGGTAAAAGTTAAATTATTTAACTAAGGGTTAAAGCAAAAGGATGAGGTTAATTGTGTTACCTAAACATGTCTACAATTTATTTTTTGAGAGGATTTCAACCCATCATAATAATATCCTCTAAATAACTCACATTTTAGCTATTGTAAATATAAAATCATTTTATAATAAATTAATAGTTTTGGAGTTTCCAAAAGTACCCCTCCTAACACTTATAAAAGGGAACTTCTCCTTATCTTTAATTCACACCTCTAAAGACTTTTGTATCATCCAAACCCTAATCATTTTCTCTTAAAACATACCTCACTACATCCCTGAGTCCATAATTTGGGCATAAATCCATCCTATAGAGTCCTTTTTTACAAATCAATAAAAGATACTCAAAAAAGAGATTATTGTTTTATCACCTCTTTCAAAGTTCTTTTCTTCCTCTACATCCTCTTTCTATGTTTTTTCCATACCAAAGTAATAAATCCAAAATATAATATTTTATGAGATTTTTTTATGAATATGGGACAACCATATTCTCCCTTTTACTCATCCTATGAAAAAAATCTCACTATGTGTGTGTACGTGCGGCTTACCATCTCCACATCATTGTGTAAACTACTTTTCATGTATACTTTATTTATATGGGTATGACGATGAATATAGAGGATATGAATAATAAATATGACATAATATGTTTTTCTGTATAATCAATATTTCATCCAATTCCCTATCCTTTACCAATGTGGAATGATATCATCACTCATGCTTATATACGGCTTACCGTCTCCACGACATGATGAGATTAATCTTCCACATTCACTATTCAAGGATTATTATAAAAAATATAAATTATTAATAAGTATGAAATATATAATATAATAATTCTACTAGAATAATATATATATTTTTATGTATGTATGTATGTATGTATGTACATATATGTCATTAACTTATTTTCATTCAATACGATAAGAAAATGGAAACAACGTTCATGCATACGTACGACCTACCATCTCCATGAATGGTGTAATCCATTTCATATATCTCTCTATCATATATATTTATATTCTGAATATATATGATATATAAATCATTTAATACATTCTGTAAGTAAGTAAATCATGATCTTAGTAATACGATCAAGAATAAAAAGTCAAAACACATATGATAACGAAAGTGAATATTATCCAAAAAATTTCTTTAACTTAGAAATTATTAATCAATGGGTAATATAAAGTCATAAATAAATCATATATGATATAAAAATATTATTATTATTATTATTTTATAGGTTAATAATATTTTTAAAATCATTATATAGAATTTAAAAATGGATACGAAGAGTATCAGACTTATGGTAAGGGAATTTCGTCTCACTTTTAATTTTCATGAGATATAAGCCATGTTCACCACCAGTTTCTTGTGTGTGGTGTATGTAATTATCCAAGTATATTTTATATCATTAATATTTTTATCTTCATGGTATTTTAATATTCATTTTAATATACTGTGTATATTATTTAAATGTTCAAAGTGGTATGGGATGCTTTGAATGTTTAAATAATTAATCCTTTCTCCATTTATATATTATTGGTATTATAATATATAGTTATTTATATGTATATAATAGATTATAAAGAAAATTTTATTACGATTTTTAATTTCATTCCAATGTTTTCAAAAGGAATATTTTTAAGGATTTATGTAAGGGATTTTTTTTCTCACATTTATTTATATGAGACACATGTCTTATACACCACTTGTTTCTTCTATGTGGTGCATATGCTTCCCATGAATGTCTTTTATGAGTATTATCTAGAAGATTGTGATATTTTCATATTATTATGATTTTCTTTCATAAATTTGGAATATTATTCTATTGATTATAATGTGATGAGTATTGATTTCATAATCTCTTCCATATTTGGGATTATTTCCTTTTTAAGTCTCTATTGGGGAATATTTATCATTCATGTCCATGTTTTCTAAAAATGTTTTCATAAATTTTTTTCCAATTCTCCTATAAATTTTTATATTAATTTTTACACTTTATTGAATTTTTATTTTTCAGTTTGAATGGAATATTTATTTCATTTTCCAAATGATGTAATTTTTGAATTTCCCAAAAAGAGTACGAGAAGAATTTTTTTTTAACTTATATGGAATGAATGGGTTTTTAGGATTTCATGATGACGTATTACCTTGGAACTTCCCCTACAAGATTACATGGTTATTTTTCAATAAATTTTTTTCTTTCAAAATTGTATGGAATTTTAAGAAAATAAAACTATTTCAATAAAGAACACATATTTTCTTCAAGTATTATTTAAAATGATTTTCATGGTTACTTTATATGTTTTCAATATGGTTTAAATTAAAGAGTTTAAAAAAATTATCTTTCAAAAAGTTATTTTTAAGAAAAAATCATGTTCTAATTTATCTTTCAAAATCCTTCCCTGCCTATGATGACATAATTTTTTATATTTCAATAATACCATTCATATTATTTCTCTGAATGGTTTATGTTTTGATGGCATGATGTTTAAGAAACCCCATTATTTTCACGGGTTATGTTTTATATGAAAATATTATGAAACCTATTTCTTTTTAATAGGTTATTATATGGTTACATGTGTTTGACACCCATTCCATTTTATGGGTTATGATATGATTTTTTATGATCTTGTGGAACATGTATGTCTGATTTCATTATGAGATGGGTGGGACCTATATCTCTCTCTAATGCATTAGGTAAAATTTATATATCATGAGATAAACTAAGATGGTCTTGGGAGTGAACCTTGAATACTAATATGGCCATGGGAGTGAACCATGACTACTAAAATGGTATGAGGAGTGAACTCATGCTACTAAGATGCCATGGTAATAAACCATGACTACTAAGATGGTATGGGGAGTGAACCCATACTACTAAGATGGTATTAGAAGTGATGTATTGGCTACAATGGAAATCAGTATATACTTATGTGTTTTCCACAATTCCATGTTTTATTCCTATGTTAGGCAATCTTGGCCTATGTTATTTATTACCTTATGATAAATGTATTATGAATTTCTATTATTTAGGCCATGTTTCTTATATATGATCTTTGATATGTATGGTATGAGCTTTTCTTTTCAAGATCATGTTCTCATACCCTTATTCTCATGATTATTCTAACATATCTCCCCTGTTTACCCTTAATGAGCATTTTATCTCACCCCTCTATTATGTTTTATTTCCCCAGGTTATGAAGAAATGATTGAGGTATAAGTACTAAAGGTGGAGATCTTTATGGGATATGTTCAAGATCTTTCACCAGGATAGAAGTTTTTTTTCAAAGTTTCCAAAGGCACGAAACTGTTACTATCATAGGGCATGTACTATTATAATGTACTGGATATACATCTAAAATGATATACTATCCATGTATATTAATCATGGGTCATTATGCACATCGTGTGTCAGATTGACATGCGGTAAATTCCTACATATCATGGGAGACTTATAGATCTTTTTACTATAGTATCAAAACAATAGGAATGTTTTTTATCATACTCAAGTATGTGACATATTTTTTGAACTAAAATTCCAATTTTAAACTTAAAAACACACATTTCAAGTCATACAAGTCACGTTGTGTATCAGATTTATGTAAGACTGATTCTTGCACATCAAAAATTACTTATAGAGAATTTTAAAAAAGTATGAAAATAATTTTAATGATTTTTCTTAGTTTTGAGTATGTTATATGTGTTTTGAACCAAAATATCAATTTTAAACAAAAAACACACACATTGAGTCATACTGGGCACACCGTGTATCAGATTGAGTGTAATTTCATTCTTATATTTCAAAAATAACTTACGTATCATTTTAAAATTTTATTAAAACAAACTGAATTGATTTGATCGATTTTTAGTATGTGATGTGTGTTATTAACTATAATGTAAATTTTAAACTAAATAACATACACTACAAATCATATTGGGTACATTGTGTATTAGATTAACGTGTGGATTATTCTTACACATCACAGATGACATATGGATAATTTTTATAAGGTATTAAAACAATCTGAATGTTTTTTATTAGTTTTTAGTATGTGATGTGTTTTTTGAACAAAAAATTCAGTTTTAAACTAAAAACATATACTTCAATTTATACCAGGAAAACCAGGAATCATTTGAGGTGAGGATGATTCCTACATGTCACACCATTTTTTATTGGTCTCATAAGAATGTGCACTGGATTTGGATCACATCCATGTTAATAATAAACTATCACTAAAGATGTGTGTCAATTAAAGAGTACATGCTTTTGATAACAAAAAACCTTCATCCAATACACCATTTATTTTTTTCATTGAGAATTACCTCTATAAAAATTTACCAAATAATTTTTAGATAAAAATGATATGGAAATTAACTAAAAAGAGTAGATAAAATGATGATAAAATTGGTTAAATAAGTAGTATGAAGTAAACTTTTTAGGATTTCTATATATATTCATGACCCATTTCCCTATCACTATTATCTTTGTTAAAGCCTCAAAGCACAATCTATCATGATTGTGATAAGTTTCATACATTTCACTAGATCTATCGGAATATGTAAAGAATAAGCCTCCATTATAGTTCTCCTTGAGAAACAGGTCAAAATAATATATAATCATTACGATACTAATTCTTCACATACCAAATGTATCTATAAGGTCATATCCTATAATATATCACAAACATAATAGGAAATCACATAAATTTTATATCAGAAAACATTATGACACCATGTACCATTCCCATTCATCTCTAAACAAATTTACAAATTCTTTTGAGTATATAGATTTTTGGAAATCATGTTAGTGCTGAGAGAATATAGAAAAACAAATGATTAATAACTTTTTTAATGAAATAATAATTACCATCATAAATTTAAAATTCAGGGATTCTAGTATTTTGATGGTATATGATATCTTTCAAAAAAAATTAAATGTAATATCTAAAATAATTGTTGTTATATTTCTTTAGGCACTGCAAAAACATTGGCCAAAACAAGTAAATTGTTTTCAAATATTTTTTGTAGTTAAATATTAATATATATACCTTAATCCCTTTCCATTTAAATAAATATATAGGATTATTATGTCCATTCACCAACCTCATACCATGATGTAGCCTATATCTATAGATCGCTATTTCGTAAACAAATTCTCATTAAAATGAAAAATGAAACATATAATTCTATGTTTATATATAAAATATTGATTTAAATGCATTAAAAATTCACAAATGACATCATATGTGTTTTTAGAGTTTTACCCCTAAATTATATGCATCAAGAAGAGTGTATCATCTATTATTTTCTTCTCAAATTCCTTTTATAGTGCATTTTTTTATTTTTTATTTCACTGAATTCAAAAGAAATTTTATACATAGATATGATACAGGGATTAATGATTCCAAATCTTGATTTTTAGGGTTTCCACTTTATATAATAGTAATATATATACCTTTAGATTATATGGATATTTATTAAATATAATGAAAATTTTAGATCATTTTTTGGACAAATGGATTATGAAAATGTAACTTATGTATATATTCACAACTAAGACATCCAACCATTCAAACATGATAATATCATTTATACTCTCTAGACAAACTACTCCTATAATGAAATCGCCAAATATTTCTTATTCATATTGAATGTAGAGAATATTTCTATCTTTGAATGTTTTGTCTCCATGAACTTGGGATGTTAATAGTTGTAGTAGTGGAACTGTTTGGGAGAAGTTACTCCTGGAAGGTCCTTTTTTATTTCTTGTTTGATTTACTAGATTATCTTGATTAAACCCTATGTTTCCCCACAGTTTTATATATCAGTAATACCATACCTCATTTTAGACCTTATTTCATCAATTGTTAAAAAAATTTCATTAGAAAAAACATTTTAGGGACATACATCATATATATTTATACGATTAGATGTTCATGCTATGAAAGTTAAAATATCATTATCAACTGTAGTAATATCCATATCATCAAGCGGGATAGTAAAATCCACACTCACCTTGTGATAAACTTCAATCTCCACTCTCACATGACCTCTAGGTAGTTTTTTTTGTGTAGAATGTCTCTTAGGATATTATACACTTCACCCCTCACAACAAGAAGATGCGTGAGTGTTGATTGATATAAATCACATAAAACTTTACCCTATATAATTTTAGTAATGTAAAGTTATTATAAGTTGTTTTATTCACATTTAAGAGAAATATTAATGAAAAAATGTATTACCTCAGGTAAGATAAGTGGTTAAAAGGGAATTACTAGACACAAAGATAGTGGGGTCATTTGGAACTTCATGTATTGATAATTTTTTGACTTCTTATACTCTTTGATCCTATCTCATATATTAGTCTACCAAACTAGAACATAAAATAATATCTTTCAAAACATCTATATATGTATGTAGTTCATTCATCATCGAATATGTATCTCCTTGTTACTTTAACTTCTAAAAATATGTTCTAGGTGACACTCCAAAACCTTCACCTCTAAAGTGTCCATATATATTTTTCCACTTCAAAGATACTGGAAGTGGTTTTTCATCAAGTAAAATCAATGCTAATTTTTGTGTTTAAACCATATAAAAACATATAAACATAAATATATATTTTTATGAAATGATATTATAAATCATAGATAATAACTATTATGTCATACTTATACATGATTCTCATACTTCTTGTGTGTTTTCATCAACTAGTTCACCCTCTATATCTACACAGGCCTCCTTTCATAGCACATGATGTGGGATAAAAGTGTTTTATGATTTTGATTCATCAAGCTTCATATTAACAAAGTATAATTTGTAGTTTTATATCACATAAAACATCTATTTTATATTCAAAATTCATACCATTTTCTTCAAGTGAAGTGTACCTCATCCTTACTTTATGGTAGGGGTATATTGGTTTTGTTGCACATATATTTTCAGAACTCCTTTATTATTTCATAAAATGAAAACTTTAAATCAATGTGGATAAAATAAATAATGTCAAATAAAATATTATTGACTAAATTTCACCTGAAATTATTTCTCACCATGATTAATAATTAAATATATACATGTATATTTTTTTATAATGTGTGAATATGCAACTAGTGGGTGGGGGTTTACTTTCCCCCTAGTATCCCTTGGGATGATGCATTGTAAGAACTATCTGGAAGCCTCTATGAACTTTTACATTGACCATTAAGACACATATCTTACAGAAATAATCCAAAATAAATGAACATTTCAAGGTATAATGAAAATTAAATCAATGTTTCATTATATAATTTTTTAATAAAATAGGGAAAGTATATTGTAACATTACCTTAATATGTTACCAAAGGGTTTCCTTCAATTTCTAAAAGACATGGTGTTTCATAACTATATTTTTTGGAACATTCATTCTCATTTTTAGACCAAAATAACTAATAAACATTGTATTTTTGGGGTAAATAGTTTTTCCTCTTTTATTCTAGACAACCTCAAATTTTATACCCTTATTTATTGACTTGATAATTTTATTTAAAATAGTGATGCTACATCATTATTTTTTCATCAACATGTTTTTGATCACCTAATAATTCTAAATTTTCAGAATAAATCATTTATTATTCCATGGGATTAGTAACATAATCAGTTGTAGAAGTCATTATTTATACTAATAGTCAAAATTTTAATTTAGATTGTGTAAATGTAGTGAAGAACCTATAATATTTTTAGGAAAATCATAGTTTATTAAAAACACATTAACTTACTCATTAAACACTTTTTTATGTTAAAGTTTTAAGGTATTTAGATCCTATATTGAGTATCTAAATCTCCTATTTATGGTACCCTCTAACCTATAAGGAATTTTTTACATTGGGACTGTCTTAAAATGATTTTGATCTTCAAATGAAAGGGTCGGCCTAAATTTAATTTTCATCTGACCCTGCAATTGTTTTAGTCACCAATAGGAAAATTAACATGTTCTTTTTTTTTTGATATGAGACATAAAATGCATGCACTTCTTGCGATTCCATTATGAACAAATCATCCTTATTCCCTTCCACCCTAAAATTTATCTTCATGAATCCCAATTCATTGAATTTCACTACACTTTCATTTTCAACCTATTTGAAATAGAAAATCACCACTTGAAAGGTTTTATAATCCAACTATTATATCTTTTAAATGTTAAAAAATGTGGAATATTTTCATAAATTGGTTTTCTGTCATTTGAACTGAATACGTGCATCATTTCCACCACAAGTGTAACTCCACTATTTTTCATCATAATGTGTTCATTTTTTTTCCTTTGTATAGAACACATGACAATTAATTAAAAAACTAGTGTAAGGTATAAAATTTACATTTGGTCCTATGTAATTCCATGGAAGAAAATAAATAATTGAATTTGGATTTTTAGAGAACTCCTTATATATATGATCTTGGAACTATCCTATAAACTATTGATTATGTGTATTTCATATCCATCCTTTAGGCCTTAATGGAGTTAAATATCTAATAATTACCATGTGGGATTGAAAATATGGAGAAATATTTATACTATTATGTAAAATGAGAATTTTATCATACTCCCTCTCTATGATGGTAATTGTAAAAACAAAACATCCAAAAATCCCTTCACCGATAAGGCACCCGACGTGACAAGACTTTGGGAGACCGATTCTATCAACATATGATGGGTAATAGGTATAGAATTTTCTAGTTTCTTTAAAAATATATAATTCTACAATACAACCTTCTAAACAACTTCAATTTTTGGCATACCCCTTTAAAATATTTATATACTATTCATTAGGGAACATCCATCTATAAGGGACAAGACCACATAACTGAACCTCCCTAATTAAGATAACCATCATGTGGACCATTATATCAAATAATTATGGTAGTAAGAGCATATCTAATTCACATAATATGACTAAAATCTCCTTATTCGTGATTTTAAAATTTTTCAGGTCTATAAAATTACTCCATATGGCTTTGAAAAAGAAGCATAGTTTGGTTAATGTTTGTTGTAAATTTTTAGGCAGAATGTAATGTAATGAGGCATACATAAAATCTTGGATTAAAACATGATAGTTTTTTTATTTTATATACTATAACTTCATATTATTTATTGACCTGAGATTCATGATATTTTATTAATACCCCTCTATATCTTTTACACCTTTGAGGAAATTGAGAAATTGAAAATTTTCTTTTCTATATAGTGTAAGCTAATAAAGGATGAAAAGTATTTCTATCACCCTTCACTGGTACCAAATCATCCCTTATCCTCATGTCAATCATTTCTAACCTATCCTTGATTCCATCTTATATTTTGTCAGGAACATTTAGTAATGTGATAATAACACTATAAAATACATTTTTTCAACATATATGAAACTAAGAAAATTTATAACGTATAAATAATTGTAGTACGATAATTAAAAGAAAATTGTTCTCTTTTTCAAAAATGGTTTCATAAGGTTTTTCAAAAAAGTTTTACCAAAAACAATTTCAATATACTTTACTTTATCAAATAGTTGATCACCAGTTAGTAGAGATGGTGTTGTACCTTGTTCTATATTCTGATCAAATAATGTTATCCATGATTGGTATTTATGTTGTTAGGGGAAGAATATCTGATTTCATAAAAACATAGTCTTTTGAGGAATGTTTTAACCAAACTGAGTGTGTGCATTTTTCACAAATCGAACACACAAACATTCCTTTAATGATATAGCCTGAAAAATTTTCTTAAGTAGGAAAGTCATTTATCATCCTGTACAACATAGTTCTCAATGTGAATTCTTCACTTTTGTGAGAATCATATATTGTTTCACCTATATCCCACATCAATCTCATATCTTTAGTAAATGGACCCAAAAAGACCTAAATAGCATTAACAAATTGTTTTTTTCTTGATATAAGAAGACAAGAGATGATGCATTTTTATTTCATGCATAACCATGGTGGAAAGTTATAATTTACAAACATAACATTCCATGTACTATGAGTAATAATATGTACACTAAATATATTTATTTCAACTATAGATAAAGTAATATAGTGGTTTCTCAGCTTATTCCTAAATTCAAGATACTCATAATCAATTTTATTCCACTAAGGAGACTCTGCTGGGTGATGTAGTTTCCTATCTTCAATTCTTGTATTGGTGTACCATGTAAATATCTAATGGTGTCATATTATGCATATAGTCATCTAAACCATGGAATAATAGTAATGTACCATACAAAATTTTAAGGACTTCATTCATATTTCTTATATCAATTCACACCATTATTAGGACATTTTCAGAGTGAGTCATTGTCCTTGTGAAACAATATGAAATCATTTGGAAAAGCATGTATTTTTTCATAGATAATATAACTTTGTTTTAGAAACATAATTTTGAAAAATAAGTTCATTTTATTCTTGTAGAGTATCATTCAAGAAACCAAGTAGTTTTTAAAATTTGGTGTCACTCCATCGGCAACCAACTTCTAGATTATATAACATCAATGCTACTGATAGTGGTGTATATTTATACAACTAGAATACAATTGTCTCTTAAAAAAACCATTTAAATTCTCAAAAAACTTTGGATAATCATGATGTTCATCTTCAATTTTCATTTTCATTTCATCTACACAATCTCCATCGTCATTTACACTGGTATTCATACCAAATGATCCATAAATCGCAGTATCATCCCAATCAATATGTAAATTCAGTTTTTCCCTATGAATATTCCAACATTTATAGCTCTGATCTATTCCATAGAATATCATATGTCCTTATAACTCTTGTAGACTATTTTTTCTGGAATAAAAAAAATGTAAACACAAAAAATATATTTGAGAAGGGTTGTATGCATAATACATTATAAACTTGATGAACTCTTTAGCTCCATAATCAAAATCATTTTTCATAAAATTAATTCCCCTCTATTTCAGATTCATATCCATCTATTAGGTTCACAAAATATTCATTTTTTATAAAAAAAATAAATAGATAGATATAAGGTATTCATAATCAAAGGAGAAAGTTTTAGATACTTCTAATATGGGGAACCCAACATTTGAATATTACTGGTGATGATTCCTAACAAGTTATCATTTTACACAAGGGTGAAATAAAAATAAACCTAGGCTAAACATTTAGTTGTTGGTCTAGTTTATCGATTCAATATTTTGTGGGGAAAAAGAGGCAATCCTACAAAAGTCTCTATAACTTTTCTATTTGGCAGTCTAATAAGAGGTAAGAGTTGATGTTTATTCTTTTATTAACTTGGTACATGGTGGGCATGGTGGTTTTTTAGTGACATGGTGAATATGAACTATAGTTGATAATATTTTATCAAGTGATAAAAAACAAATTCAACACAATTTGAAAATGTATCCTAATGGGATCAACAAAATCTTTATCTCAAACTAATTATTTGAGTATAAAACCAAAAACCTGGGATGTCATGAAAACAAAACTCAACCTTAGTATAACCAATATAGATAATATACTCTAAAAAAAATTCATAGTGGAAACTTAGAGCAAGGTTTCAAAAATATGGAATCATAAATTGTCATTTTCAATGGGATTGGCAGTAGGAAGTAAGTACTATAAATGAAAATTTATAGAACTGGGGAACTGTAAGTGAAAAATAAAGATAATTAACCTACTTAATAATGACCCAAAACATTCTATTTTGTATTCTCTATTTGTGTATCAACCTTACAAGAAGGAATTTTTTTAATTGAACATGAGGTTATCAGTATTTTTTCAAAAATACTATTATATATGTTCATGGTAAAGAAAATATTAAAAGGATTGGGGTTATTTTTCCTATTAATGGAATAAAATTGGAAGAATTGTTTGATTTTAACCCATGAGAGTTGTAAGGATACCTAGAAACTATATTCTTCAACCTAATATTTGATGTTTCATCCAAACCTTCACTCCAAAATTGCCTTAGTATGTGGAAATAGTGGAAAAGTTCTAATGATTGACACTTTCCATTAGACAAATTTCATGTATGATTAATTTTAATATATCTCATATGATTATACATACAAGATCCAGAAAAATATGTTATCAATTGAAATCATATGTAAACTTTGGCCACTGATAAGTACTAGTAACCGGAATATGAAATCAAAAGAAAATTGGGAGGATGATAAGAATCGAGTGGACATGGTGAAGCATGAGTTTGGTGGTGAACCTAGTGATAGCCCCACTTCATAAAGACATTGTCAGGACTATATGAAGAAGTGTGTGATGGTGGTTCCATATAAGTTATATGACAAGTAGTTGATGCACGTTGAGGAAAATATCACAAGTATAAAGAAACTGATAAAGGAGAATAGGTGATTTCGACAAAAGATATACATTTTTAAAAAAATTATATACATCAATATAAGTAAATTTACATAAAGTAATACAAAATATAATAATAAAATATTCATGAATATAATTCCCATAAATTAGTAAAAAATAAGATCTCCAAATATTTTTTAGGCTGAGGTGTTTTGTAAAAAATTATTTAAATTAGAAAATAATACCATATACACATCTTATGAAATTAATCAACATGATTTTAGAAAATAATCTTCATCTTATTTAATGATTCACTCTATATAAATTATAAAAAATTCCAATTTAAAAATATTTTTTATAATATGGATTTATGAAACCCACTCAATTTTTTGAGAAAATAAAATAAAAAACCAGTTTATATGAAACACAGTTCAGTTTAACTTCAAAAGATACATTCAGTGAAAATTTCAGCACATTAAAATCTCAGAAAAAATGATTGATAATTGGTTTTCATTTTCAATTCAATAGAACTATATTTCAAAAAATGCATATTTAATCCTCATGTAACTTCAGTAGATCAATTAAATAAATTTAACTAAAAAGTTTTAACAGATAACAACACTACCATTTATAAATCTAGAATGTATTTACACTTTTAAAAAATATTCTGGAAACATGAAATAATGATAGGTTTATGAACATATTAATTAGATAGATCAAAAATAAGTACAAAAATTAATTCAAACACAAATTAGTATAATTAAAAAATAATAGTTAATAAACATGATGGTGAGGAAGAGGATGAAGCAATAGTGGCTCGAGGTAAGGGAGATTGGGGGGAGAATCGGGGAGGTAGATCAAGGTAAAATCGCTCGTGCACACCATTCAAATATTTTGTGAAAATTAAAAAGACTCAAATAAGAACTAAAAATGTTTAAACAATGAAAGAACTTGAACAGTGGATCAAAATTCACATTTTTTTAAAGTGTTGATTGTCCAAGGAGTTTAAGGGAGAGCAGTGGTGAGGTTTAAGTTCTACGAGAGCCTAAACGGCTCGAGTAATTAGGTCCTCCATTAATGGTTCTATTTATATGATAATAATGTTTTTATGAACACATTTTTAAAAACACTAATAAAGTCACATATTAATCAATGCTAAAATAAAGTGTTGATAAAGGCCACTCTTTATCATCATTACCTCTTAGTGCCAAAAATGGGTCTTTATCAGCGCTTTTTAGCACTGAAAAAACTGATCTTTATCAACAATTTCTAAAACATGCTAATAAAGATAGGTTTTTCAGTGCTACCTCTTACCGCTGATAAATATTAGTGTTTATCAGTTCTTTTTAGCATTGAAAAACCTGATCATTATTAGTGATTTCCAAGAAGTGCTCATAAAGATAGGTTTTTTCTGTAATTCAATTTTAGCAGTTAAAAAACTACATTTACCAGCACTCTTTATAAAGCATAGATAAAAACTATATAGAACTAATTTCAAAAATATTAAGGAAATATATATTAAAAAAGAATAAATAATAATAAAGTTTAAAATTAATTAAAATAGTTTAAGAATATATAGCCTTAAATGTGTGAATGTAATAAATGAGTGTAATTTAATAACTAAAAATGAATAAACTTCAAAAATATTAAAAAATAATGAATGAGTTTTATTAATTATAGAAATTATTAAAAAAATAAAATGAATTTATAATAAAGTGAAAATAATTCATATTAAATGTGTACATTACAACAATATAAAAACCCTTAAATACCAATGAATAAATATTTCTAAATAAATATTAAATAAGAAGAAATTACAAAACCATTAAATGAATAAATATTGAAACAGAATAAATTATAATGAAATATAAAAAATAAGTAACAATATTAGTGAAAAAATAATAATAAATTATATTAAATGAATGATTTTTAAAAAAGTGTGAAATTTAATTATTAAAAAATCATTAAATTTTAAAAAGGTTACAAAAATGAAAAATTGTTATTAATTATATACATTGTTAAAAAGTTAAAAATAAATATTTGTTAAATAGAAAATGAATACACATTAATTATGTAAATTACAACAACATTAAAAATATTAATTGTTTATTAACAAACATGTTCATAGAAATATTAAAAATGGATAAAATTACAAAAATATTAAACAATGAAAAATAAAAATGAATAAATTTAAAAAAAATTATGATTATTAATTAATAAATAATATTAAAAATGAATAAATTTAAAAAATATTAAAAAGTAATAAATATTATATATTGAATAAAAATATAAAGAATGAATAATATTTTCTAATTAGAATCATAATATAAATTAGATATATTCTCTTAATAAATATAATTCAAAAACAAATATTAAAATTTGATTAAATTAAAGAAATATTATGTGTGTGTGTGTTCTATATAAAAATGTATTAATTGCATACATGTATGCATGAAATTAAGGGAATACCTATTTGATATTTGTTAAACTGAAAAAACAAATGACATTTAAATAAATCCTCATTACTTGATATAATTAGTCAATATTTTAAAAAAAATATTGATTTTTAATTATAAACTATTTTCACTAAATATATGAATTATTCATTATAAATATACATATTTTTTATTATATAAATCATATTTAAGGAAATATTATATATATATGAATATATTTCTCTATAAAAAATATTAAATATATTAATGACTAATTATGAATGAAAACATTAAAAATAAATAAATTGCAAGAATATTAAATGAATAAATATTTAAAATCTATAAATTATTGTAAAAGTTTAAAAAAACACCAAACACTATTAATTAATAAATAATATTAAATGAATTCATGTTAAAAATGAGTGAAATTTATTTAATAGAAGTTTAAATTAAAAAAATATTAAAAAAATGAATAAGGGATTGATAATATAAATTTTTAAAAAATAAAAATGAATATATATTAATTATGTAAATTAAAATTGTATTAACAACATTAAATACTAACCAATAAAGATAAATAAATATTAAAAGAGAATAAATTTTGAAAATTTTGAAAAAATAATAAAAAAATAATGAATTGATTTTGAAAATATATAAAAAAATTTAATAATGAAATTATTATTAATAAAAATTAATAAATGTAATATATATATATATATATATTAATTATAAATGTTAACAAATAGTATATATTAAATATAAATATAGAAAATAAATAAAATGTAATAATTAAAACATATTATATTAAATATTAAATATTAATATTAATAAATAAAAATATAAAATTATAATATTGATGATTTATATTATTTTTGTATATCTGTCCCTCTATAATTAAATTAATTTCATATATATATATGTGTGAAAATATTTTATAATACATTTGGTGCAACATATTTAGTGAATTTTTTTAATTAATAATTAAATTTTTACTATTTTATATATATATCAAATTGAAAAAAATGAAATTCATAAAACAAAATTCCTTAATTAGTAAATATATTTAAATAAATATTAAATATTTTAAATTAAATTATTAAACCATTTTTCACAAAATATATGACATATAAATTTATATGATTAATAAAACATACTTCTTATTATATAAATAACATTTAAGAAAATTATATATATATATAATTTTTATTTTATATGACATTTTTAACAAAATATATTATATATTAAGTGAAAATGTATATTTATTCTTATATAAATCATATTTAATAAAATATGTTATATTATTATCAATGTGAATATATTTATGTATTAATATCTGATTTTTAATGATATAATTTTTTTAATGGAATATACACTTTATCAACGCTATGTAAAAGTGCTGATAAATGGTGACCTTTATCATTGGTAAAAAGAAGCGATGAAAAAGGGTGGTCTTTATGAGTTCTTAAATGAAGTACTGATAAAGGTTACCTTTTATCACCACTTTTTATAGTACTAATAATGACTACTCTTTAATATCATGCATTCTATCACTAATAAAGACTACTACAATTTATTTCTGGTTTTTTTAGTATTTCACACACACTTGAAAACAAAATAAGAACAAGAATAACTGAAATAAAAAATGAAATAGTTCATAGTTCCAAGTTTATTCTCCACAACCTAGAAGTGAGGAATGATGTCAATGGTTCAAGCTCCCTTATGTTGTGTGGTCCTCCTTAAACAATGATCCCATCATCTTCTGCTAATTCTCCATTGGAAGTGGGATCCAGATTCAAGGATTGATACATTCAATGTGAATGGGAGTGCAGATGGTTGGGAAACCTCGGTTTCTCCATTCTTGTCCACGTTCTTTCCCTCAAATAGAATGAAAAACCTTTTGGTGTTTTTCTCATGAACCATATATAAACTCTTTTAATTATATTAAAAGACCGATTTCTAGGGATAAAACCAAAGGGATCCATAATGGCATGTTATGGATGAGTCAAGCATTGTGCATGAGATCAGTGGGATGCAAGCTACATAGACGACTGAGATAAAAGACTTTGTTCAAATAACTGAAGGAATCCTACTGATGAAACACAAATGAAGTCACCCCATAGGTTGTGAGAATGAAGTCACAGATCTAAAACTTGACAAACAAACTCACCTGAGGCCAGCAAGGGTTGTTGGATCATTGGGATCCACATTCTAGGTTAAACAACTTACCAAATAAGGAAAAAAATATTCTTGGTAAAACAATTGCAAGATATTTTGTAAAATTAAGACATATATAAAAAATTTCCATGTATTAGGTTTCATGAAAATCAACTTAGTGAAGAAAAATAAAAGAATATGATCAATTCAAGAATAATAAAATAGAATGGAATGCATATAAAATGATTTTAAATGTGAAATTCATGTGGTAATAGTATAAAAATATCCACCTTTCAATTAAATGAATTAATAATGGTGTTATAGAAATCTATATTATAAAACTAAGACCAAATTCATTAACCCTAAACAAAGTTTGAATTTAGAAAATGGAACAACCCTAGTCAGAATATTGGTCAAATTTTCTTTATTGTGTGTCTGTATGACATACATTGTCACATATTCTACAATATCCTTAATAAAATGAATTATAATGTCATTATTTTATGATCAACCATGGCATGAATTGTTTTTCGATAAATTCATAGAATATTGGCAATCATAGTGGACTACAATGCTATCAATAGACAATTGTAATGTCCCGGTTTCGGAAGCTGCCCAGAGGCGCACCATAACCAGTTGGCCACATGGCCTCAAGAGCATTTCCCTGAACTCCAAAGGTTTTCGACTAGAAGCAAGGGCCTTGGGTGTGATAGTGTGGAAACTACTCCCTCATTGGCAGAATAGCACAGTGGAATTAAAATAGATAACAATAGCATAAGCAGTAAAACATGCAGTAAGTAAACAACAGAATTAATAAACAACTGGATCACACATGTATAAATTATACAAGATACATATGTCTAGGAAAGCAGCCAAACATATCACAATGCTGGAATACAGTACTAAACCAAAGTACAAAAGAAAATCAAGTAAACAACCCCACAACATCGCAAGCCTCAGCTGGATCTCATGCTCCCCTACTCCACGGAAATCAAGTACCTAAAGTAGAAGGACGCTTTCCCTTATCTATAAATGCAACAATATAATCTATTTGGGCCGAAAATCATGACCCAAAAAGGGTGTGAGACTAATCCCAGTATGCAACCACCCCAAGATCTATGCCTAATAGTCAGTGAAAATATATGGCATGCAATAAGCAAGAAGAAGCAGTAAACAAGGAAGTACTCAAAAGTAAAAAATCCTATAGTTTCAAATTAATTCAATTTTCATATATCAAGTAAGCATCTAATCATAAGAAGGTATCCCTCTAGGAAGTACTCACAGCCTAACCCCTCTGATTTAACCAAAACAAATACAAGCAACCCTCTCATAAGTACACAAACTCTAACCCCTCTGGTTTAGCTTTAGCAAAGACACTCTGAGGAAGCACTCACCGTCAATTCCCCATGTGGTCTCGTATTGGTAACTAATAGGCGCTCTAAGGAAGCATTCAACGTAAAATTCCCCGTGTGTCCTGAATCGAGGAAACTATAGACACTCTGAGGGAGCACATACGTCCATCCCCCATATGGTCCCACAACGTAAAAGTAAATAGACACTTTGGAGAAGCCATCAATGTCAATTCTCTCTATGGTCTACTACACAAGGTTCCCACAGCCCTGTGTAAGTCAAAAGTGCAAAAAAAATACATGAAAACCAAATTAAATATAAATAACTAATTTTATAAACAATCTACAACATATCTTAGCATGTCAGATAATAATCACTCCATTCTAACAATACTAGGCATGGAAAGAAAAGAAGCATCCTAACAGGAAAAGCTAGACCAAATGGTCAAAAATAATCAACCATGGAAAAAACCTCCATACCATGGAAAATATAACCCTATTCTCAAACAATTAACCTCTATCCAAAAAAACAAGGCATAACAGGAAATAACAGGGCTAAAAACCATAAACACGCAATACCCCATTCTTGGGTATTGGGAACTTTTGCACATAAAATTCAAAGACTATCTACAGAAAGGCACAAATCACCTACCTCGGCATTGAAAAGTTGATATATGTGAGCCTCAGGCATTGAATATCCCTAGAATTATATAGATCTACAAAAATTCTTTAAACACTCAACTGAGGATAACTCGTGAAAGAATAGAAATCAAGAGATGGAATTCTAGAAGAAGGAAGAACTCACCGATGTGATTCCAATGCAATCAACAGTGGTTGATTCGGAGAACAGACAGCGAGTTAGGGATTCAAATAAGATTTACATCCATACGGATGCTCCTAGATGAGACGGACGATGAAGAAGTGTGTTATTTCCATTAGATGTGACCCCAATCCATTTAATGAAAAATAGAAAGTACACATCGTGTATTTTAAAAGTACACGACATGTACTTGACTTTTTTGGCCTCCACTTTAGGCGGTTTCCAGGTCACCACACACAAACATGTACTCAGCCATTACCTAGCCAGTACATGGTCACCCGCGGCAACCGATTACATGGTGTGTACTCTTAAATTTTCCAGAAACTCCTCTTTTCTTAAAAAACAACCAAAAAATAAAAACATTCCTGAAAATAAGATTTAGGTTATTACAAACTTCCCCCCTTAAGGAAATTTGTCCCCGAATTTCCCTAGCAAGACGGTGTAGAAGAAGAAACCTTGAACAGATCTAGCCAATATGATCGTACATCGGCCTCCCTCTCCCAAATCTTGTCCTGTACTCACCCGTGTCGCCATAGCACTCGTACCAGAGGAACAGGACAGTTACGGAGAACCTTCGCACTGCGATCAACAATCCGGATAGGATAATCCTCAAATGAGGTGTCCACCTTGAGCTCAACCTCCTCAGGTTGGAAAACATGATAAGGGTCTTAGAAGTAATGTCGAAGCTGATTAATGTGGAAGACATCTTTCATAGCCCGGTACCTCTGAGGTAACTACAACCAATAGGAAACCGGTCTAACCCTCTCCAAAACCTCAAACGGCACAACATATCTCGAAGAAAGCTTACCATGTATCCTAATACTTATGTGTCCAAACCTCGGTGTGACATGTAGGAAAACTTGATCTCTGACCTAAAACTACAAAGGTCATCTCCGTCGATCATCATAAGACTTCTGCCATGACTGTGCAGTATCCATCATCTTCTAAATTAACTCTATCTGCTCTGTAGTCTCTTGGACAAGATGAGGTCCCAGCATAGCTGCCTCTCCTACCTCAATCCAACATAAGGGTGATCATCATGGCCTACCATACAAGGCCTCATAAGGTTCCATATGAATAGTTTCTTCAAAACTATTATTATAGTAAAACTCCATAAGATGTATGTGATTATCCCAAGAACCTCCAAAATCCGGGATGCATGCTCGAAGCATGTCCTCAAGCACGTGAATTGTATGCTAGGACTGGCCATATGTCTGGGGATGGTATGTTGTACTCAGAAGTACCTGTGTATCCAAAGCCTTCAGTAATCCCTTCCAGACCTGAGAAGTAAAATGTGTGTCCCTATCTAAAAAAATTGAGTGTGGAACCCCATGTAAATGAACAATCTCTAAAATGTACATCCTTCCCAGATCATCAACATTGAAAGTCTCCTTGATAGGAAAGAAGTGATCAACCTTCATGAGTTTGTCAATGACTACCCAAAATGCATCATTCCCTCGAGGCGACCTCGGTAAACCTGTCAAGAATTCCATCGCGACATCGTTCCACTTCAACTCGGGAATGGGTAACTACTACAAAAGCCCTGCTGGTCGCTGATGCTCCACCTTCACCTGCTGACAGGTGGAACACCTCATCACAAAACCAGAAAGATCTATCTTCATACCTGGCCACCAATATTGATGGTATAGATAACGATACATCTTGGTGACACCAGGATGAACTGCCCAAACTGAGGAACGAAAGTCCCGCGTCAGATCCTCTCATATGTCTGCTAACACCCATACGTGCCCATTAAAATGAAAGATCCCATCCTCGCTTATGGTCTATCCAAGAATAGGTTCCTCTCCTAACATGCTCTCCCATATGAATAGGCCTTCAAAATCTGATAGCTTCCTCATTCTCACTCGATCAAGTAGAGTAGAGGTAACAGCTACAGAAGATAGAAACATTTGCCCATGTCTGTTGTGCTCCTCCAATTGCATCTCAGAGAACATATTCATAAGATTCCACTCATTTCTGGCCTCCTGAACTACCTGTATATGAGTCCTCCTACTCAATGCATCAGCCAAAGTGTTTCCTTTCCCAGACGTATAGGAAAGCTCAATGTCAAAGGACTGAAGGTACTTAACCCACCTTTGTTATCTCAAATTCAGGTCATGCTGAGTGAAGATATACTTGAGACTTTTGTGGTCGGTGAAAACCACAAAATTCTCTACCAAAAGATAATGTTTCCAACTGTGTAAAACATTAACAACAGTAGCCAACTCAAGATCATGTGTCGGGTAGTTCCTCTCATATGGTCTCAACTGTCGAGACCCGTATGCAATGACTCCTTCCCCCTGCATAAGCATAGCTCCCAGCCCGATACCTGACACATCATAGTAAACAGTATAGCTCTTACCTGGCTATGACAGCACTAGTATCGATGCTGAAGTCAACCTCCCTTTCATCTCATTAAAGGCTGACTCAAAAGAATTTAACCAAAAATATTTCTCACCCTTCTTAGTCATACCTGTCAGTGGCGCTGCTAAGCGTGAAAAGTCTTGTATGAAATGTCTATAGTATCGAACCTACCCTAGAAAACTGTGTGCCTCAAAGACGTTTTTCATATGCTCCCAGGAAACTACTTCTCTCACTTTTTCTGGGTCTACTAATCCTCCTGTCTCTGAGATAACATGACCCAAGAAATGAATATGATCCATCCAAAAGTGGAATTTTGAGATCTTAGCATATAACTGATTCTCTCTCAGTGTACTCAAAATGATCTCAATATGGGTATCATGGTCGTGTCGAGTGTGAGAGTAAACAAAGATATCATCCACAAAGAATACCATGAAATAATCCAAGTATGGATGGAACACTTGGTTCATCAGTTCTATGAAGACTGCAGGCATGTTCGTGATACCGAACGGCATAACCACATACTTGTATAGACCATACCTGTTATGAAAGGCTGTAAGAGGTATATTAGATGGTCTAATGTGCAACTAATGGTATTCAAACCTCAATTAAATTTTCGAGAACACCCAGGATCCTTGAATCTAATCAAATAGATCATCAATACTCAGTAAGGGATATCGGTTCTTGACCATCAACTAGTTCAACTTCCGATAATCCATGCAAAGTCTAAGGGTACCATCCGCCTTCTTCACAAATAAGACAGGTGAACCCCAAGGAGAAGTACTGGGTCAGATCAAACCTTTTTCCTAAAACTCCTCCAAGTGCTTATTGAGCTCTTGTAACTCATGTGTATCCATCCTATAAGGAAGAATGGACACTAGTGTCGCTCCTGGCACAAGCTCAATAGAAAAGTCCACCTCTCGCTCTGGAGGAAAACCTGAAAATTCCACTAGAAAGAAATCCTTGAAGTGATCTAGCACTAGAGGAAAGTCCATCTGTGAAGTCCCCTGGTCATCAATGATATAGACTAGAAATCTAGCTTGTAACTCCTCCCAACCCATGATACTTGGGTCCTGCTCTGCTCGCCTGAACATCTCATTCTCCCTTATGAAGAAATGGTCCTCCCTCTAGTGATGTGAAACTCACCCTACAGCGATAGCAGTCGACAACATCTTGGAAGGGAACTAACCAGTCCATTCCGATAATGACATCATATCTAAGACATAGAGGTCCCATGAGAAGTGACACCCACCAACCTCTAGAGGGCACTCCTCGCACTGACGTACACTAGTTATTCTAGTCCCCAACAGAGTGTTTAGCGTCAAGATGTCAGCAGAGGAAAATATACAAATCCCAAGGATATCCACAAAATAAATAGATATAAAGCTATGGGAATACCCTATATCAAAAAGTGCATAAGATAAAACGGAGGAAACTAGGATTGTACCTAGAACTGTAGAGGTTCCGGGATCCTGCTCCCACTGGGTCTTCTCTACTACAAAAGTCTAACTTATACCGTAGCCCTGTGACCCTTTTTAACAACTCTGTGCTGAAAGACCGGAAGAATTCCAGTTCCCAGACTGATGAAATACTTGTGGTGCAACTCCTAAATGCAGAGTCATAAAAGAACCCATGTCACTAGCTTTTGGTGAGAATATTTGATAGAAGTGCTAAAGATGGCCTATTTTTCTACAAGATCGGTGCTCTACTAGGTCTCTCAGGCAATGTGGCCTTATATTCCTGCCCTTACCACACTGGTAGCACACCGCCTGGCTACCATAAGATGTCTCTCGCCTCCTTAGATCTATGTACGTAGACTCATTGAGGCGATTCCTACTGTCAGTAAGAGGGGTATCAACTCAGGATTTCGAGCCGCCCTAGTTCACAACTCTAGAATCCCTCAGATTTCACTCCATGATCAGTGCCTGGTTGACTATAGAAGTGATGTAAGTCAACCTAAAGATGTTCACCTAAGATCTGATGTCGTGCCTGAGACCATCCTCAAACATTCTTGCCAGGAATAACTCATCACCTCCTGGGATGGGTGTGAATCATTGGAGCTCTGTGAATAGATAAGAATACTCCAAAACAGAATGATTGCCCTGCTCTAGAATCATGAACTCTCAGGCTCGATCAGCCCTCAAAGTCTCTGGATAGAGGTAGTCATAGAAGGCATGCTGAAACTCATCCCATGACATAACCTGCTGGCGTCCCTCCTGAGAGATTACATCCCACCATCTATTGGTGGAATATCATAGCAAGTACGTAGCGAGTTTCACCCTCCTCTCTAGAGGCGTCTCTAGATGCTAAAAGATAGAAATCATGGCTTCTAACCATGACTCTAAAGCCTGAGGTCCTCCTTCCCCTATGAAGGTGAGAGGATGTTGCTACTATAAAACCTATTTCAACTCTTCCATAGATGGGGAAGGATGCGGTACTCCTCATAAGGTCTACATAAACCTCAAGAAACCCTCTCGGAACTGTGCGTCAGCACCTATGTCCGGAATGAAAGCTAGTTCCAAGACTAGAACAACTGGAGGATCTGCTAGTAGTTCCTGATCATCCATGTCTGGTGTATGATCACTACCCTGAAACTGGTGTAAAATCATAGGACATCTCAGTGTCATGACTCTACAAGGTCAATCACACCCTTTAGATGAAGATTATCAAGGACTGAAACTTATAAGTGTAATAAGGGAATAATAGAAAGAAATCATTCAAGTTTTTCAAAACATGGATACATAGTGTGTATAATTCCTACACGACATGCTCATTTAATCCTTCACATTGGAGTGTATGTCTGCCAAAACCGGTCTTGTAAAACCCCATACACATGGAGTGTTGTCCTAAAAAATGATGTGTACTTGAATCCTATTCCCCTGCCTAAGTTCTCTTACACTGCTATGCCACACGGTTCTCCTAGAACAAGACTGCATGGTGTGTTAGTTCCAGACACGATGTGTACTAGATTAACTTCACCAACCTGTGTTGTTAGTCACATGGCCGGTTACATGTGTCACTCTACATGGTGTGTTATGGATGGACACGGTGTGTACTGATTACGTTTCAACTGCCTGTGTTGTTTGTTACACAGCCGGATACAAGGGTTACACTACATAGTGTATTCAAGCTTGACACGACATGTATAAACTAAGTTTTATCCGTCTGTGTCATTAGTCACACGGGTGGACACATGGTCTACACAACACGGCGTGTACATCCGGTACATGGCGTGTTCCACCAAATATTTCCCAACCCCATGTCTCAACCCACACAGCTAGTGACGTGGTTAGAGACTACACGGCGTGTATATACAGTACACGGTGTGTACATAAGAAAACCAATTCCTTCCCAAACAAAAGGACACAAGGCATTTATTCATCATTACACACCGTGTATTCTGGGTTTTTTCAGACAGTAAGCTTCAGAAACTACTCTCGAAGACCAAAAAACACCAAAATGAACATTAAGGTGCCAAATTTCAATCTTTGAGGACCCATACTCCCCACGAATCAAATTTTGGCATCTTATACATGTCATATATAGTAAAACAAGGCAATGATCTACCAAATTCTGATCCATGAGGGCCCATAACACCTCAAGAACCAAATTTTGGCATTCATTCAAACAAACCTTACAGAAATCAATATCCTATCAAAAAGAAGATATTCTATCAAGGCATATTTCACAACATCATGCATATCTAACACAACCCCTATCACAACAACATGAAATCTCTAATGCACCCTAAATAGCATGTCAAGAATGAATGACATGTGATTTCAAGGAAGTGCCTATATGATGCATGAGATGGAATACCCTCATATTATTGGGTTGAAATAGAAATAGAACCTCAATAATATCAACAATAATAGCACAAAACATGTGAATCACCCAATGGTGAAATCAAATCTACTATAAAATTGAAAAACCAAAAAAATTTCAATAACGAGGTAAATTGGCTTTTCCATGTACACGGGTCAGCTAATCCTAGGCAATAATTATTACCAAGTACCTATTTACTTTCTATCCCTGGCTATAGGCTCCAAACAGAAAGTCAATAAGAAAATAATTCCTCTGATACCACTTTGTAACGTCTTGGTTCTGGAAGCTGCTTAGAGGCGCCCTATAATCGGTTGGTCACATGGCCTCAAGCGTATTTCTCCAAATACCAGAGGCTACCGAATAGTAGCAAGGTCCTTGGGTGTAATAGTGGGGAAACTATGCCCTCATTGGCAGAGTAACATAGTAGAAGTAAAATATATAACAATAGTGAAAGTAGTAAAACATGCAGTTAGTAAACAGTATAAGTAATAAACAATTTGAGCACACATATATAAATGTTTCATGATACATATGCCTAGGAAAACAGCCAAACAGACCACAATTCTATAATATATTACTAAACCAAATTACAAAATAAAATCAAGTAAACAACTCCACAGCATCGTAAGCCTCAACTTGGTCACACGCTCCCCATCTCCACAGCAATCAAGTACCTAAAGTAGAAGGCTGCTTTCCCTTATCTAGACCTGCAACAATATAATATGTTTGGGCCCAAAAGCATGACCCAGACACGGTGTGAGACTAATCCTAGTAGACAACCAACCCAAGATTTGTGCCTAATAATCAGTTAATATATATGTCATGCAATAATCAAGAAGAAGCGATAAACAAGGAAGTACTCATAAGTAAACAATTCTACAGTTTCAAATGCATTCAATTTTCATATATCAAGTAATCATCTAATCATAAGCAGGTAACCCTCTAAGAAGTAATCATAGCCTAACCCCTCTGGTTCAACTAAAACAAACACAAGTAACACTCTAGGAAGTACACACAGTCTAACCCCTCCAGTTCAGCTTTAGCAAAGACACTATAAGGAAGCACTCACCATTAATTCCCCTTATTGTCTCGTATTGGTGACTAATAGGCACTCTAAGGAAGCACTCAACGTCCAATTCCCCATGTGGCCAGAATTGAGGAAACTACAGACACTCTAAGGGAGCACTTACATCCATCCCCCCTATGTTATCGTAACATAAAAGTAAACAGACACTCTAGATAATCCCTTAACGTCAATTCTACCTATGGTCTACTACACCAGGTTCTCACATCCCTATGTAAGTCAAATGTGCACAAACGATACATGGAAATCAAATTAAACCTCATGAACTACTTGGATAAACAATCTATATCATATCATAGCATTTTAGATAATAATCACTCCATCCAAACAATATTGGTCATGGAAAGAAAAACATAAGCCTAGCAGGCAAAGCTAGACCAAACAGTAAAAAACAAGTAACCATGGGAAAACCTCCATAGCATGGAAAAGATAACCCTATTCTCAAAACATTAACCACTACCCAAAAAAACAAGGTTTAGAAGGCAATAATAGGGATAAAACCCATAAACACGCAATACCTCGTTCTTGGGTAATGGGAACTTTTGCACATAAAATTCAAAGACTATATACGAAAAGGCACAAACCACCTACCTCAGTGTTTCACGGTCGATATATTTGAGCCTCGGGCGTTTAATCTCCCTAAAACGTCGTAGATTTATAAAAACACTTTAAATTATCAACCGAGGATAACTCGAGAAAGAGGAGAAATTAGAAGATGGAATTATAGAAGAAGGAAGAACTCACGGATGTGATTCCAACATAATCGAAGGTGGTCGATTCAGATAATGGATAGTGAGTTAGGGTTTTAGAGAAGATTCATGGTCGTACGGATGCTCCTAGATGAGACAGACAATAAAGAAATGCATTCTATCCATTATAAATGACCCCATTCCATTTAATAAAAAACAAGAAAGTAAACGGTGTGTATTTTAAATGTACAGAACATGTACTTGCCTTTTATGGCCTTCGCTTTAGGCGGTCTCCAGGTCACCACACACGACCATGTACTCAGCTGTTACCTGGCTAGTACATGGTCACCTACGGCAACCGAGTGCATAGTGTGTACTTATAAGTACATGACGTGTACTCCTGAATTTTCCATAAACTTCACTTTTCCTAAAAAACAACCAGAAAAGAAAAACATACCTGAAAAGAAGATCTGGTTTCTTAAAACAATTATAACACAATAATCAAGCCTCATTACCAAATAGTCTCTTCAATCACTTCAGTCAAGGCTATATAATCTTCCTTGGTGTTGGAGTGTGTAACCACCACTAATATAGATCATGTGATATACAGTGTCGGATTCTATTAGTGCTAAATAAAAAGTGATGATAAAGGGGGGGCTTTTATAAGTACTAGCTAAAAGTGGAAATAATGGTAAGTTTTATCACCATTAAAAAAATTACAAATAAAAGTGTACCATTTTCCATGTTTTTCTAGCACTGATAAAGATGCCACTTTATCAGTGCTTCTCATAAAACTGATAAAATTTACACCTTTATAGCCTAAAAAAATATATTATTAAATGGAATAGTGAATAATTTAATTTATATACACATGTTTATATATTTTTAAATATGAATTATATTAATATATGTGTGTGTGTGTAAATATTATTTATAAATATGATTTAAATTACTTATAATAAAAATTTATTATCAATCTTATTTTAATAATTATATATGTATATATATATAATTTGAAAATTTATATTAATCGTTAAAAAACTTTAATTTTATGTTTATATAAATTAATTACAAAAGGTATATATAAATATAAGTATGGTATATTAATATTTTATTTAATAAATTATATAAATATAAAAATGAATATATTTATTTAAATATGTGATTCATGTTTGAATTTATATATTTATATTCATATTAAATAATTTAAAAAATAAGTACATGTATTTTTATGTATATATATTCATGTGTATTTATGTGGTTGTATGTATATGTTTGTATGTGTGTGTGTTTGTGATGTATGTGTATGTATGTGTTGTGTTGTGTTGTGTGTGTCTGTGTTTTGTATGTGTATGTTTATATGTGTGTATGTATGGTTATATGTGAGCATATGTATATAAGCATATGTATGTGTAAGTATGTATGTGTGTGTGTGGATGTATATTCATATGTATTTATGTATGTGTGTGTGTGTGTGTCTATATATGTATGTGTATGTGCGTGTGTCTGTGTATGTGTATGTGTATGTGTATGTGTATGTGTATGTGTATGTGTATGTGTATGTGTATGTGTACGTGTACGTGTACGTGTATGTGTACGTGTAAGTGTATGTGTCTGTGTGTGTGTGTGTGTGTGTGTGTGTGTGTGTGTGTGTGTGTCTGTGTATGTGTATGGGTATGTGTATGTGTCTGTGTATGTGTATGTGTATGTGTATGTGTATGTGTATGTGTATGTGTATGTGTATGTGTATGTGTATGTGTATGTGTATGTGTATGTGTATGTGTATGTGTATGTGTATTTGTATGTGTATGTGTATGTGTGTGTGTATGTGTATGTGTCTGTGTATGTGTATGTGTATGTGTATGTGTATGTGTATGTGTATGTGTATGTGTATGTGTATGTGTATGTGTATGTGTATGTGTATGTGTATGTGTATTTGTATGTGTATGTGTATGTGTATGTGTATGTGTATGTGTATGTGTATGTGTATGTGTATGTGTATGCGTATGCATATGTGTATGTGTATGTGTATCTGTATCTGTATCTGTATCTGTATCTGTATCTGTATTTGTATGTGTATGTGTATCTGTATCTGTATCTGTATCTGTATCTGTATCTGTATGTGTCTGTGTGTGTCTGTGTATGTGTATGTGTATGTGTATGTGTATGTGTATGTGTATGTGTATGTGTATGTGTATGTGTATGTGTATGTGTATGTGTATGTGTATGTGTATGTGTATGTGTATGTGTATGTGTATGTGTATGTGTATGTGTATGTGTATGTGTATGTGTATGTGTATGTGTATGTCTATGTGTATGTGTATGTGTATGTGTATGTGTATGTGTATGTGTATGTGTATGTGTCTGTGTCTGTGTATGTGTATGTGTATGTGTATGTGTATGTGTATGTGTATGTGTATGTGTATGTGTATGTGTATGTGTATGTGTATGTGTATGTGTATGTGTATGTGTATGTGTATGTGTATGTGTATGTGTATGTGTATGTGTATGTGTGTGTGTATGTGTATGTGTATGTGTTTGTGTATGTGTCTTTGTGTGTGTGTGTGTGTCTGTGTGTGTGTGTGCATATATGTGTATGAAAATTGTTTTTGTGTATGTATGTTTACATATTTTTACGTGGCATGTATACGTTTTTATAGTATGTGTATGTATGCATATGTATGTTTAAGTATCAAACATATATGTAATTGTGTGTATGTGTATGTGTATACATGTATGTATGTGAACATTTATGTGTATGTATTTTCATATATGTGTATGTGTGTGTATGTGTATGTGTGTGTGTGTGTGTGTGTGTGTGTATGTGTATGTGCATGTATGTGTACATATGCATATATATGGGCATGTACGTGTGTTTATGCATGTGTATGTGTATATGTGTGTGTGTAGGTATGTGTATGTGTATGCGTATGTGTCTGTGTATGCGACTGTGTATGTTTATGTGTATGGGTATGTGTATATGTATGTATATATGTGTGTATGTGTATGTGTATGTATGTGTACATGTATGACTATGCATATGTACGTGTGTGTGTGTGTGTGTGTGTTTATGTAGAATGTGTATGTATGCATATCTATGTGTATCTGCATGTGTGCAAGTGTATGTAATTGTACATGTGTGTACGTGGATGTATATGCATATTCATGTGTATGTGTATGTGCATGTGGGTATGTATGTGCATATGTGTATGTGTATCTGTATATATATGTGTGTATTTTTATATGCATGTATGTGTACATATCCATGTTTATGTGAATGTATGTGTGTATGTGTATGTGTATGTGTATGTGTGTGTCTATGTGTCTGTGTCTGTGTGTCTGTGTGTGTGTGTGTGTGTGTGTGTGTGTGTGTCTGTGTGTCTGTGTCTGTGTATGTGTATGTGTCTGTGTATGTGTATGTGTATGTGTATGTGTATGTGTCTGTGTATGTGTATATGTATGTGTCTGTGTCTGTGTCGGTGTATGTGTATGTGTATGTGTGTGTGTGTGTGTGTGTCTGTGTCTGTGTATGTGTATGTATATAGGTGTATGTGTATGTGTGTATGTGTATGAGTATGTCTATATATGTGTACATGTATGTCTATGTGTATGCATGAGTGTATGTTTATGTTTATGTGTATCTATATTTATGTAGTATGTGTATGTATATGCATATACGTGTATGCAATTGTACGTATGTGTATGTGTATACATACGTGTATCTGTATGTATATGCAAATGCATGTTTATGTGTGTATGTGTACATGTGTATGAGTATGTTTATATATGTTTGTGTGTGTGTGTATGTATATATGTGTATATGTACGTGTATGTACCTATACATGTATGCCCATGTGTATGTATGTGTATACATGTATGTCTGTTTACTAATTTAATATTATTTATTCATTTTTGATATTTCTTCATTTAAAGTATTTTCTGTAATTTATTCATTTTTAATATTTATTTGTTTTTAATATATATTCATTTAATATTTTTGTAATATATTCAATTTTGATAGTTATTTATACTTTTTAAAATATTTATACATTTAATTAAATAATAATATCTGTAATTATTATTAAAAATACTAAAGGTTAATAATTAATTATATTTTTCATATAAAATCAATACAATGCATACATCAATAATTAGCAATATTATTATTATTAATTCATTCATTTTTATTCATTTTTATGTGTTTGCAATTCTTGTATCTAATGTTATGAATTGAATTTAAAAAAAATGAATTTTATTTAATTTTATTTATTCATTTTTAATGTTATTTCATTTCACATTATTATTGTTATTCATTTTTTAAAATTGTTAATTTTTAATATTTTTAGAATCTATTCATTTTTAAAAATTTATTCATACTTATTTACTAATTTTTAATACTTTCAATATGTTTGTAATTTATATGATTAATATTTATTCATTTTTTATTTACTAAGTTTTAAAAAAATTAATATGTTTAAAATTTATACAATTGATTCCTCTAAATTCATTTTTATTTTAATATTTTTGTACAGTCGATATAATTCATTTTTTGTATTTTTTATTTATATAGTTAGTATTATCTAATTAATCT
Organism: Viscum album; assembly: GCA_963277665.1. NCBI lineage: Eukaryota > Viridiplantae > Streptophyta > Magnoliopsida > Santalales > Viscaceae > Viscum > Viscum album. Next base: position 875,958,437 of record OY728163.1, read on the forward strand.
TATTTACTCATTTTTATGTGTCTTTAATTCCTGTAATTAATGATACAAATTCAATTTTTTAATTTTTTTACTTTATTCAATTTTATTTATTCACTTTTAATATTCTTTCTTTTAGTATTTTTTATTAATTTTTCATATTTATTAATTTTTAATATTTTTGAAATTATTGAATTTCTAATATTTATTTATACATAATTATTTACTAAGTTTTAATATTTTCAATATGTATTTAATTTATATGATTAATATTTATTCAATTTTATTTATTTATTTGTATTCTTTTTAAAATGTTTTAATTTATTTAAATTCATTTTTTAATATTTTCATTATTTTTTTATGTGTTTACAATTCATTTAATTAATATTATGAATTCATTTTTTAAAATAGTTTTGTTATCTATTAAATTTTATTTATTCATTTTTAATATTCTTTTATTTAATATTATTAATTTATTTTTAATATTTATTAGATATTATATTTTTTTCGAATTTTATCATTTTCTAATACTTATTTGTACATACTTATTTACTATATTTTAATATTTTCAATATGTTTTTAATTTATATGAATAATATTTAATCATTTTCTTATTAAGTTATAACATTTTTAATATGTTTAAAATTTATACAATTAATTTATTTAAATGAATTTTTTAATAATTTTGAAATTTAAAGTAGTTGATATTATTAATTTTTAATAATTTTGTTATTTATATAATTAATCATATTTATTTTTTCATTTTATTCATTTTTTATGAGTTCGTAAGTTATGTAATTAATGTTATGAATTCACTTTTTTAAAATATTTTTATAATATATTGAAATTTATTTATTAATTTTCTATATTCATTCATTCAATATTATTTATTACTTTTTAATATTTAATAATTTTTAATATTTTTAGAATTTATTCTTTTTTTAATATTTATTTATGCATATTTACTGGTTAAGTCATAATATTTTCATTTTTTTTCTAATTTATATAATTAATTATTTTAAATTAATTTTTTAATATTGTTTTAATTTAAATAGTTATTATATTCCTTTCTTAGTAATTGTATTAATTATATAATTAATATCATTTATGTATTCATTTTTATTCATTTTTTTCATTTTTTTCATTTTTTTCTGTGCTAAAACATAAGGTCCGACAAATACTATTTTTGTTTTTTTAAGAAGAACAGTGACCTGAATTGGTCACCCAATTCATGCCCCCAAAGGAATTTATTAAAAGCAATAGAAACAGTACAAGCACAAGGTGTAAAAAAACTTACACCAACAGGGGATTGAGGTGAAACGAGTCATTGATGTCAAAAAGTAAACAAGCAAAAGAAAAAATTCCAAGAGAGAGACCCAAGTCGCCCTGACATTGATCAATCTTACATGAGAAACCAGTGCGATGCTACCCAAAAAACCCACTAAATCAAGTACCCATGCAAGAAAGAAATTATGAAGTCGATCAGAAGAAAACATATGTGCAAAACCCTGCGTCGTATCGCCCTACAGCTAGCAAAAAAATACCCAAATCATCAATCTCCCAACAAAAATTAGTTTGAAAACAACTAGCACAAAATCACTAAGTGGCATGAATTGAAGTAACAAAATCAGACAGCCACCATAAACCTATTCAGAATTCGCCAACAACATATAATAAAGATCATCCAACCATTAGTCGTGAATCTAATGGTAGACAACTCACATCTAGATTCTCCACATAGCAGAACCACCATTACCCCAGCAAATAGAAACTCACAAAACAAAATAGGTACCACTAAGAAGACCAAACAAAGAAATCAAGTAATAGAAAAAATCATTCCTAGGGAATGTCCCAAAAATTGAAATCGGGATTTCTCTTGTATTCTTCCACCATTCTCATGAAAATTTTCTTTCTGATTTCAAGTTTTTTATCCACAGAAATTTATTTATTACTATACTTTAGGTGTGTAATTTTATCTTGCTCATCCATCCAAGCATCAACTGCCTCTCCCACAGACTCTTCAATCAAGTAATATTCTCTGAAAACACAGTACTTGTTTCTTTCATCAACTTCCTCCTCACTCTCCATTACAACATTCGAATGTTCTTCCCAAGTTTGGGTTGTTGTAGGTTCAATGTTGACCTTCTTAGAGGCATCTAAAGATCTTGTAACAATTGTTCTTTTAATATTACAGTAGTCCCTACACTTCTTTGTTTTTTTATACTTTGAGGTAATGAAACCCTCAACATCTATCATTTGTTTTTTCCCCTTCCTAGTTCTAGATTTATAATAGGATTACTCTATTTTAATGGCTTGGTCCTCATCCTCATGAGGAGAGTCTATAGAATTAGAGAGTTTGTCTTGAGTGTCATGAGATTCAAGGTGCTTTTTATGTTCATCCACTTGAATGGTAGAGACATTGGAACCACTTGTGATAGGAACCAAGGCATCTAAAATATCTTACAATCCAATATTTCCAGAGGAATAACATTCAGGTTGTCAAGGTTGTCCAGATTCAGCCAAAAACTTCTTGTTCTCATCAATCTTAATCTCTCCAGTAGGGTTTCCCTCACTAGAAGTTCTAGAAGTGCCTGACTGGAAAACCATGATTTCATCCAGACCAGCTTTCGTTTTCCCTTTTTCAATACAAGAATATTTCTTGACCTTATTACGTGAGATATAAGCACACTCTTTTGAGTTGTGACCAAGTTTTAGACAGGATTAACAGTAATCAGGTAGTTTTTCATAGATGACATCCTGGAAAAAACCAGAATCACCATTCTGAATCCAAACACAGGAAAGAAAAAGCCTGAGAGACATAAATTTATACACAAATTCTCGAAATTTATGGGCGTAAAGGATTCCTTGCCATTTATTCTAACTTAAGTGGGTTTCCAATCAGCATGAAGATCAAAGAAATGGTAGACTGTTTAAACAAATGAAGTGGAAGACCAGGGAATCCTATCCAAATTGGAACAATGTGAGATTCACTATAGGGGTCAAAATATGTGGTCCATTTAAGAACCCTCAAAAAACATCTCCCAAACAACTAAGATTGCATCACCCATAAGAGATAATAATTATCCTTATAAGATAAATGAAAGAAAACATTGGATGAGTTTAGGAGGCCAATGTGAAAACCTGTGAAGTTGATGGCTTCAAGAGATTGTCTCAATAATTTTAACAATGGTCTATTCTTAGAATAGTTTCCAACAAGAACAAATCGCAAATCTGATGCAAGCAGGCTTACCTCGGTTTTTAAGAAAGAAATCACCAGTTTTCTATGGTTATGAAAATTCTTTTGATGAATGTAAGGATTATTCACCACGACATCATTAACGTCAGGCGCAGGGATCTCCTTATTTCTTCCCATAACCACATCGATGAAGGATCATGGAGCATTAGGGTTTTCTCACTCACTCGAAATCAGGTTCAACGGCCTCCCACTACTATTGTAATCATTGATAAAATTTATGATTTATAAATACTGAAAAAATAATTATTTATTAGTCTTAAAACATAAATGTGGATAAAAACTACTTTTTTAGTGTTTTCTTAGCACTGATAAGTTGTAACTTTTATCATCATTAAAATAGCACTGCTAAAAGTAGTATTTATCAGCACTTATGTTTTTAGCATTGATAAAATACACTTTTATCAGTGCTTTTCAGTAAGTGATGATTAAAACTTTTTCTCGATTTATAAAAGAACCCGAGCATCATATATTCCTTGCACCACACTCAATATCTTATATAAACTGAGGTTTTTTTTAGTCAAAATCGATCGCTTTGGAAAAATCAATCCTCAAAACCATAGTTATGGTATTTTAAATGAGTTTTAAATTAATTTAAATGGATATTTCATACTATATATGAGCCTGGGAGGGCATATTATTAGTGGTTCGTGGGTAGTGGGTTGCCTCGTCACATGTATATGCAAGCAGTGTGGGTAGGTTCTATATTAGCAATCATTTTATGGCTATTTCACATTAGATACATGTCTATATTCATGTAAATATTTATTCACTAGTCAACTTCTTTCTTATATAAGGATAAACAACCATTTAGTGCTCATCCCAAACTCCCCTCTGTTCCTTTTTTTGTTTTACTATCTTGCTATATAACTATGAATAGTTTTAATATATCACCTCCTGATGAAATAATAATTTTAAAAAAATGATTTTAGATTTGGTTTCTTCAAATATTCCTCTTTTTTTGGTCTTTTTAGTTTTCATACGCACACATAGAGTGTTTCTTAATCTTTTAAATAATATCATAGTAATTCCACCTTCCTCTGAAATCCATTTCCATTGGTTTTAACATGATTACTCTTTCTTTTCCTTGAATCCATATTTTTGTAATTATTACTACAGTGTGAACTCTTTATGTGAGAATCTTTAAACTTTTAATTCTTTTTCAAAATATGAATATATCCCTCATGTTTCTCAATCCTTGAATCATTCTCCTTCATATTATCATCTAAATTTTCTAGGCGAGAATAATTTTCCTTATGTGAAGTCTTTACCTATTCTTTACCCTACACTTTTAAGATAGACCTTGAGGAACCATAGATTTTTCCATTTCCATTCCTAATTTAATATCATGAAAAATCTATTCAATGACATCACATAGTTGCATTAATTTCTTATTCATTCTTTTAATAGTATCCTTTAAATCCATTATCCATCAACATTCTCTTATAGTCTACCAAATCTTAAATATATATCTAATTTATTCACCCTTTAGACAATAAGAATTGAACAACACTTATAAAGACTTGAATCATCTCTTGTCTACAACATATAAAATATACTTATTTATGACATGATATGATTTCTTATTTTATACCGTCCTCCTCCAAGAATTCAAGTGAATATTATATGTAAATCAATAAGTAATTTTTTTGATATATGTTTTGATAGTGAAATCTAATTATATATAGCCTAATACTTATTCACTTATAGAAATCCATATGATTCTTGTGAGAATTGATAGTGAGAGGGAGTTAATTATATCCCTTGGAAAATACATCTCCAAAAAAAGAATGATTTATGATATGTGACTTCTTTTACTAAAAAAAATTGTTATAATACTTTAAATCCATATAATTATTGGTCTTTCTATGTTCTAACAAGTTGTTGATGCAATGAAACGTTATATCAAATATGATGATTATATGTCTATATATAAATATTGTCATTTTAAGATTATAAGTTCATAGTTTCTATGTATTTATTTATTTTTTAAAATATGAATATTACTGAATCAAATTGGGTGAATATGTGTAATGCCTCAAAAATCTTAAGTACGAACATTTCATTTGATAGCTTGTATGACACACAACACCAAGTGCGTAAGGGAATATAATATCATGAGAATTTATAATATAATTACTATTTTAAATAAATTAAATATATTTTATATCTTTTAATTCACATGACATTGAGTTAGCGTACGTCGAACACAACAATGATTTTCTTCAATGGATTGTGTTACACGCAAGATTGAGTTTTACTGAACAATAGTTAATTATTAAAATATTATTATTTAATATAATAAGATATAACCTTACCATTAAATTAGAAGTTATGAATATTATTTACTAACTTATGAAAATATATGTATTACACAAATATGAAATTAATTCATTGGTTAATAATTAATTAGAAATGAATATAAGCACAAATTGAATATAAATGGAATGCTTTTATAGAAAACTATTTTTATGCTCATAAATATATTTTCCTAATAAATTAAATTAATTAAAATTATTTAGTGATATTAATTTAATATATATTATATATTAAATCAAGTATATTTGGAATTCATCCAATAGATTTTATAGACATAATATGAGAACAAACTCAATGTTACACATAAAAACCTATATTTTTATTAAGGTGCTTTTACTGCCTTTTAATGGAGAACCTATTTTCAATCCAATTTCTCTAAATTTTATAAATATTATATGTAAACATAATATTAATAATTAAAATAAAAACATAAAAATTAGTTTAGGTTTAGTTTTTGGTATTTCTCTATGAAGATTCATTTTTTAATAAATAGTGAAACAATTTGAATTTTAATTCAAAACTATTTTTTAATCTAATTTATTGGTAAGTATAAATCATGTTTTAAATTGGTTTTAAAGTTTAATTAGATATTTTTTTATCAATTAATTCAATTTAGGTAATTTTAATCAATTTCTCTTTGAAATTGAATATAAAAACAAAGAAAACTATTAAACATTTTAACCTTAAAAACCTGCATTGTCGTCCCATCTGCAGGATTAAATTTAAATAAATTTATGCCAGTTTTGTGGTTGGAATTTAGAAAAATGGATTAAATATTTGGAATAATAATAATTTAAAATGAATAAAAATTTCAAATTAGTTTTTTACCAAAACTATTAGTAAAGGTAATTAAAATTAATTAAACGATTAATTGAAAAATTAGCTTAACAAAGGACTAAATATTAAACTTAAGGGCCAAAATTACCTAGAAATTTTTCAAAAAGGAATTTTTTTTACATATTTAGACCATATAATCCATTTTATATGATTTTATAAATTATTCGATCCACTTTTAATGGGAAAAACATGGGTGTAATTCCCTTTTCAAAAATGTACAAGAGTGCCACTCCCCTCCACTATAAAAAGGCATTCAAGCATCCCACTTTCTCACACCTCTCAATAATATTTTTCTCAAAAAATATTGGCCCAAATATATTATAAATACCCCTACCATAAACCTTGAATCCTAAACTTGGTCATAAATTCATACATGGAATCCCTTTGGTACAAACCAAAATGAGTTACCCGATTAAGAGGTAACACCCTTCCTCAAGCTCTTTAGTTTTATTTCTTTATCCACTCTTTAAATTATGCTTATTAGATGCTTATATAATAGAAAATGTATCCGAAATATATTTATATTTTTTTATGTTAAGGTTTCTACCTTAACTTACACACTCTTCCAAGTAATGGGTAACAAACTTACCATTTATGTGTACAGAGAACTACAGCCTCACAAAATGATGATTGTTTGTTCTTCCTTTACTGCCTCTCATGGTGGTAATTATAATGGAAACTCAATTTATATATTATATATATGATATCTATTATTTATTTAAACTTATTTAATAATTTTATAACACCAACCTTTATACTTTTCATTTTATATAATTACAATACCATTGCTTGTGGAAGTGTGGACTACCGCCCACTCAAAGCGATGTGACTCATTCACACTATACATAGAACGTATAAAGAATGGTTTTAATAAAACAATGTTATATATATAACATAAATATGATAATAGAATTATAATATATATATATATATATATCTTTTACTATTCATTCTTTTAATAAGATAAATAAATGAAAGTAGAATTCATACATACATACGGCTTACCATCTCCATGAATAGTGCATTACATTTCTTATCTCCAAATATTATGGATTATTATAAATAAATATAAACTTAATATATATTATATTTAAATAATGGTTTAAATTCTATATATGATAAAACCATGATTTCAACCATGAGTAAGAAGTTAAAACATGCTCAGCAAACAAGGCAATTAACACCCGAAATAGTGAAAATAATGAAAGATTGTTATCCAATAGGAAGTAAGATATTATAAGAAGATAATATTTTATATTATAAAAATTATTTTGGTTATTTAATAATTTATTTAATCTTTTAAAAACATTATACAAGAATTTAAAGGGTGTTCACCTTAAAGAAAACACAAGGTAAGGTATTTTGACTCAATTTTCATTCTATTGAGACATATTTGTTGCTATGAACCAATTCACTTTTATATGGTGTGTATAATTCCATTTTGAATTTAATACCCTGAATAAATTTATTATAATTATATTATAAGTTTCATTTAATGTTATTCCTTCAATATTATTATGATTTCAAATGTTTCAAAGTGGTATGAGGCACTTTGGAATGTCTGAAGATTATTTTCCTAAAGAATGTGTTTAATCATTACCTTACAATCTCACTTCCTTTTGTGAATATTAACTTTCAATTGAAACATCACTTTATTACAATAATTTTTATGGAACATTAAATTTTTATTAAATATCCATATTCTCATATAATAGATATTATCATTTCCTAAATCGTAAACCGTTTTACATACGGTGTTCACTTTGAAAATTATTTGATTAATTGGGGTATTGTTGATAAATATTTATCTTTTATTAAATATGAATATTTGATAAGGAATATTATTAAATTGAATATTCTATATATGATGAATGATTTGGATAGGTACAACACAGGTGGGGGCCAGTTATAGATTACCTCTTGATGCATCGATAGTCCCATGAGACGAATTATTTGAGAAAATTAGATGGGTTTATACCAAATATAAAAAACCATATTCTAAAAGGATTTTATGGTAATGGTTCCATGTACCTAAGAAATATGGCATCCGATAAAATAGAATTTCCCTCATTTACTTTTAGTTATTATTCATCCATGAGATTTTGTGTCGACATATCTATGGATACATTTCATTTTCAGTACATTGATTAAATGGAATGTGTTTTAGTTTCCTACCTTCACATATTTATTTTTCCTTATCAATTTATTTAAATAGAATGTGTTTCTAATTATTACCTTACCATATTGTTTAGGCACTTCCTTCTCAATTTTTTGATTTCATGGAATGTTTTTTCAATTATTTACCATGCCATAATTATTATTCCCATTGATTCATTATTTATTCCGTTATACTTTAACCTTAATAAGAATTTGATCTCACCATTATTTTGTTTCCTTTTCCCAATAATACATGAAGCGTACTATGAAATATATGTAGGGATAAATTATATGGAATAAATTTATCCTTGATATATTTTTTTATGTTTTAAATAGTTTATTCATTTTTACTACAAGAATCACGTATGTATCTGGCTTACTAAGGCAATTAAACTAATCGATCATTTGGGATTTGATTCCTTGAAATCATGCCAATGTAATGGTATTAGAAACCAGATCTGGGATCTTCTAGTTTCAGGTTGCAATAGTTTGTACAAAAGAAAGTTTATTAGAAAACATGGAAACTAGATTTAAGAAGACGTAAATTAGAGAACATATACCTAAGGTATAATTTGAGGATGAGTATAGAAGAACATCCTATAATTTTAGTAAATTAGAGATTATGTGGGTTTTTCATAGAAATATGTGCCTATATAGATACTATAAATGGATGTGGTTCTGGAACAGATGTACCTAGGGGTAACAACTCAAACAAGGTGTGTCAGGCCTAACTTGGTGTAACCTGGTACATGAAAATGGGTGTTACTACGCACCTGGTTTGAAACTTCCAAGAGATACTCTTAGGATAATTCGCATTTTTCATAAAAACCAATATGGAGTATTTGAATAGATAGTGAAAATGAATGACTTAGTTTAAATCATAGACCAAGAAATGACCTATGTTAAAATAAAACATATTAAATATTTATGTATTGGGGTTTTATTTAAAACCTTAGATAAAAGGATACTTAGTGATTAACCCTATTTCAAGGATGTGGATCATATTTATTTTAAAAATTATATTAATATGGTTTTAGAAAAGGAAAACTTGTATAATGGGTTACAACCCATAAAATCTAGCAAGGTTGTGGGTCTTGAACCCATGACTGAAGGAAAACAAGGGTTTTACACCTACCATTCACATATGAAATTCCCTAGTTAATATTTCATTGTTTTTGTTGAATAATTTGACAAATAAATATTAATGATGAACTAGTAGTGTTAATTTGTAGGTTTATAGATTATTTTATTAACCATTTTTTTAGAGTAGTGATAGAAAAATGTAAATACTTTTCACTCTTTTATAGGCCTTATGATCTATTAAATGTTTATTTTAGTACTTCGTGGATCAAAGTAAATTTTTGGATATCTATTTCTTGAAGTAAGGGATTAATTAAAATTCGATAGAAGCACAAACAAAAAATGAAATTGTTCCTATGAAACTGAAACCTATAAATTAAGTATATTTCCTTGTATTCATAGTCATAAAGGGAATTTCTAAACATGAGGAAAAGGTTCTTAAAAAATATTTCCCTAATACCTTAATTTGTGTTGAACTGATGGTTTTATAAATCATTAAATAGTTATGGCTTTGAGGACATAAAATTTCCATTGATCATTAACTTGTCTGTGATTGATGACCTCAATCACTCCCAATAAATATTTACTCTTTTCCTCCATGTACATATCTCTAATTTCCACTAATAACCTCCTACTTAGAGACCAAGTTATATGTTATTCCATGTGACATTTCTAATTTTCATTCTCTCTTTCCTAGAGTATTTATTAAGAACCCTTCACACGATGTGGGATTTTAAACATAAGACATATCAAAAAAATATCACCAAGATCAAATTTAAATTTCAATGAAAAATTTTAATTAAGGTGTGGAGAATATAATTCCTTGAAAATTTAAAGTAGTAACATTGTATTCAATAACGTGTATAACAAGAAACAGAAAGCATGTAAGGCAATATAATATCCCAATAATTTATAATATATTTAATATTTTAATTAAATTAAATATATTATATATCTTGAAATTCACGTGACACTAAGTTATGGAACATAACCCACAACAAAAAGTTTCTTCAGTGGCTTGTGTTATATGTAATACTGAGTTTTACCAAAAAATAATATATTATTAAAATATTATAATTTTATTATAATGAGGTATAGCCTAGAAGTTGAATTAGAGGTTATGAATAGGATTAAATAACATATGAAAAAATCTTGTATACAAAAATATTAAATTAATTCATTGGTTACAAATCAATTAGAAATTAATATAAGAACCACTTGAATATAAAGGGAATGTTTTTATAGAAAACTACTTTTATACACCAAAAATTGTTTTACCCTAATAAATTAAATTAATTATAATTATTGAGTGATATTAATGTAATATATATTATATATTCAATAAAATATTTTTGTTATTCATCCAATATATTTGATAGATATAAGATAAGAACAAACTCAATATTACACATAAAAACCTATATTCTTATTAAGGCACTTTTACCACCTTTTAATGAAGAATATATTTTAAATCCAAATTTTTAAAATTTTATAAATATTATATTTTAAAATTAACTTAATATTTTAAATATAAAAATAAAAATTAGTTCGGGGTGAATTTTTGGTATTTTTCTATAAAGTTTCATTTTAAATGAATAGTAAAAAATATTTAATTTTAATTCAAAACTGTTTTTCATATAATTTATTAATAAGGTTAAATAATATTTTATATTAGTTTTATATTTTAATTAGATTAATTTTTTATAAATTAATTCAATTTAGGACATTTTAATCAATTTTACATTGAAATTGATTATAAAAACATAACCAACATTTGAACATTTTTTATTTAAAAACCCACATTATCGTCACGTCTTTTGGATTAAATTTAAATTAATTTATGTCACTTATGTTATTAGAATTTTGAAAACTAGATTCCATATGTGTAATAAAAATATTTTATAATTTCTAATAACTTCATCTTTGTTTTTGGCCAAAAATATTACTGAAAGTAATTAAAATTAATTACAATGATTAAGAGAAAAATTAGTTTAACAAAGGAGTAAATAATAAACATAAGGGAAACAATTACCTATAAACTTGTACAAAATATATTTTAATGAAATATTTAGACCCTATAGTACCTTTTATATACTTTGGTACATTATTGGATCCTCTTTCAATAGTAAAAACTTGGGTGGAATTCTCTTTTTAAAAATTTACAAGAGGGTCACTCCCCTCCACTATAAAATGTTACTCAAGCCTCTCACTTTCTGACACCTCTAAATCCACTTTGGATCAATCAATATCTGATCAAAAATATCCTCAACATCCATCCCTTCTGTAAAGACCCGTAAATTTCAAGGAAATTTTTTTCTTAATTTTCTTTGGAATTTTACAAGAACGCAGTTTCTGACGGCACCTGATTCCGAGGCCCGGTGTGCCCGGAATCATTTTCCGAAGTTTTGGCTCGGGTACGTTCAGTGAACAGACGAACGGGTTTTTCTAACTTTTGAACCGGTGCCCGGAATCAAATTCTGAGGGCACCGATGAAATCGCAGCGCCGGTATTCGCTTAGAAACGCCTCTTCCGGAGTTGCGTTTGCTCGGGTGTGGTTTTTAATTTTCGGGCTTAAAGTTAAGAAATAAAATAATTTTGCGACAACTTTATTTTATTTCGCTTAAGCCACTTGGAAGCCACTTGAAGCCACTTAAAGGCGGCTTGAACTGAGTTGAACTGGATAGGATGCTATCCAGAAATATCCTACCCCTTGGTAGGATATTTGTGAGGTGGGGCCCGCACGAGCCCCGCCGTTTCTTTCGCTAAGTAACGCACCCGCGAAAACCCGTCAAAGTAACTGAAAAGTCAACCGACGCGTTTTCTTTAATTCTTAACAGACCATTTAATTGGGCGGTTTATTTCGTGAATTAAATGGACTGTTTCTTTCGTGAATTTAATGGGTCGTTTCTTTCGAATTGATGGATCGTTTCTTAACCGGTTTCGTGTGTTGGCATGTTTATAAAATAAGACCAACCTAAAAAAAATCCTTTGAAAGGATTTGAGAGGATCTTGTTTCTTCATCCCCCCGCGAAGAACGCGAAGAACGCGAAGAACGCCGGCGACCGAAATTCGACGACGCACACCGAGATCTGCGACGTCGACGAGCTTTACCCGCGACGTTCTTCGGCGACGCCTCTTCTTCCGCAGCCGATCCTCGTCCGGCAGCTAAGGTGAGAAACGAATCTTTGAAATTCTTTTGTGTTGTGTTAATAAAATAAGAGGTAGTCTTATTTTATTTGGAGTTCTTTGTTTGTCTTTGGAGAGCTTTCCCTTCATCTCCAAGCTCTGACGAAGAACGAAGAACGTCTTCATCCTCAAGGAAGAACGACAACACTTCGTCAAGGATCATCGACTCGGCGACCCGGTATCTTCGGACCTTTCCTTCCTCCCCGAACCTCCTTCGTCGGCGTACAAGGATTCGCCAACGACGTGCTTCTTCGGACGCGCCTCTTCGTCAACGGATTTGACGAACGACGACCGCGACGCCCGACTTCCGCGACGCCGTCTTCCGCGGACATAGTCGAATCCTCGATCTTGTACCCAAGGTAGGGGTTGTTGGTTCTTTATTTCTTTATTCTTTTCCTTGAACGTGGATCTAGCAAGTCTAACGTGTGGCTTATTTATTTAAGTCTCGTTATTATTTCTTTAACGTGAGGGGGGGGCCGGACCGCACGAACACGGCCGAATCCCCCCTCCATCGTTCATGTTTGTTTATGCTGGTGGAAACAAGTAGCGTGGTGCCGTCGCACCACGCGGATGAACGTTCATTTATTTTGCGCAACACCGTCGCGCTTCGTCGAGGAGAGTCTTCAAGAACGCGACGTCGTCGCGCCGCGTTGGAAGGATTCATGGCACGGCGAAAGGGGCGCGGTGCCGTCGCACCGCGCCGGACGACGAAGACCGCGGCCGGTTCCGGGCCGCGGCGGGACGAGGAGACCGCGGCCGGTTCCGGGCCGCGGCGGAAGGAAAGACCGGCGGCCGGGCCGCCGGCGTCGGAAGTCGAGGGCGGGACCGGAAATTCCGGTCCCGTTGGTAAAAACCGGCCGGCCAGCGGGCCGGCCGGATGTCATAAAACCGGGGGATTAAACCCCCGGCCGGATCTTCAAACCCCCCTCTTAATGAGGGGGGCGGTTCATTTAAAGGAGGGGGGGCAAAGCCCCCCCGGTTCGTTCCAGCCAGCCCCCATTTGTGGGGGGGGCGTTTTTTTGGCAAAGGCACGGCTCAAAGCCGTGCCGCCCTGTTCAATCCGCGGGGGCAATCAAGCCCCCCGCGTGACCACCCCGTGCGGCGCCCGCCGCCGCCAGCGCGGCCCGCCGCCGCCGCCAGCGCGGCCCGCCGCCGCCGCCGCCGCGGCCCGCCGCGCCGCCGCCCGCCGCCGCCGCGCGCCGCCGCCGGCCACCGTGCCGCCGCCGTCCGCCGCCGCCGGCCGCCGCCGCCGGCCACCGCGCCACCCGGGGGGGGGGGGGTCGGGCCGGGTCGGCCCGGACCCGGACCCCCCGTTTTCGAACCAGATTTGGTTTTTGGCTCATAACTTGAGCCTCGGACCTCCGAATGACGAACCGTCTGCGGCAACGCGATCCTTGGATCGAGACGGTCGTTTCGATATATCGCACTCAAGGTTTCGGGTTACTTTGAGTTCGGACGGGTTGGTTCGTTCACGAAACCAACCGGACCTTCGGAGCGGAAACGCTCATATCTTGAGCTACGGACGTCCGATTGACGTGCTGTCAGTCGCGTAGTGTTCCTCTTAGTGAGACGGATCTTTTGGCATACTCCGCCCGAGGTTTGGACGCAGGTGGAGTACGGTCGGGTTGGTTTTGCCTTAAAAACCAACCGGGCCCCGGAGACGAAAAAGCCAATAACTCACAGACCGGGCGTCCGATTGACGCGCCGTCTGTTTCGTTGACTTCCTCTTGATGAGACGGAACTTTTGACATACTCCGCCCGAGTTTTGGATGCAGTCGGAGTATGGCCGGGTTGGATTGTTCCCGAAATCCAACCGGGCCCCTGGAACGGAAAAGCTGATATCTTTCAGACAGGACGTCCGCTTGACGAGCCGTCAGCGGCATTGGTGGTTACGTTGAGTAACGGTCCCTTTGAGTATACCCTATGGGAGTTCGGGGTGCAGTTGAGATACGGCCGGGATTGGTTTCGCTCACGAAACCAACCGGGCCCCTGGGACGAAAAGGCTAATAACTCACAGACCGGGCGTCCGATCGACGCGCCGTCTGTTGCGTTGAGACCCCTGTGCCGAGACGGACCTTTGAGACACTTCTTCGCGGGACCTTGTGATACTTGGAGTATCGAACAGTAGCTCGTGGAGCGGACCCGTGGTACTTGACAGTGGTGGTGCGCTTGGATGCAGCAGCAGACCCTTGGCGGTGGAGAGCTTGGTTGTAGCGGCGGACCCGCGATACTCTACGGAGTGTGTGCGCTTGGTTGTAGCGACAGACCCGCGACGGTGGAGACGAGCGTGTAGAGTACGGAGACCGTGTAGCCGGCTGAGACCTGACGACTGCTTGACCGACTCGACTTGGAGTGAGTCGACTAGCCCAGTGGACGGAGCGCCCGGTATTTGGCGGCAGACCCACGGCGGACGGAGCGCCTGGTAGTTGGCAGCAGACCCGCGGTACTCGACAGGAGGAGTACCTCAGCAGGCTATCTGGGTAGCGCCCGGTATTTGGCGACAGACCCTCAGCGGACGGAGCGCCCGGTAGTTGGCCGCAAACCCGCAGTACTCGACAGGAGGAGTACCTCAGTAGTCCTAGGTTAGTGAGCGGCAGCCTCGGAGTCGTGACAGGACCACTGTACACTCTAGAGACGGAGCTCTTCAGCAGTTACGGTTTCGATAATGAAAATCCTGGTTTGAGCTGAGACCTTTGACCTTTGTGTTTCCTCATGATTGAGATGGGTCGCTTGATAACTTAGGTACATGTATGGGCATATACCTGGGTGATGGTTATCCGTTGATTTCATGATTTTTGTGTATCCTTGAGATTGGATGGGTTACTTGATGACTTAGGTATATGTATGGGCGTATACCTAAGTAGAGTCTGATGTTACTTCGTGATTGCTGCCTTTACTTTGTGGATATCCATGTTGGATTTGGTGAGACCTTAAGGGTCTCGGGGTCCCTACTGAGTAGCTTATACTCACCCCTGCACGGGCTATGCCCGCACCTCGTTGTGTTGGTTGCAGACGACGGACAGCGCAGATCGCAGTTGAGACTTGCGGAGCAGGTCGGTACCCGGAGGTGGACCACTGGGCGGATGTACCCGGAGTAGACGACAGGACCTGTGGAGTAGAGGAGCTATCTGTACCTACCCTTCAGGTAGGATCCGTGGTGGACGATCCAGGAGCTGAGCCATCTGTACCTACCCTTCAGGTAGGAATCGAGGCGGACGACCCAGGAGCCGCTTCGTTCTTCCAGCTGCTGTTTTTCCCTTTCGAGTTGTACTTTACAGTTGGGCTTGTATTTCCGTCCCCCTTTACTTTTCTGCACTTGTAGTTACTTTCCGCTTGCTGACTTTGTGGTGGTTGTTACTTATAAAGGCAATGCCTTCCCTGTTATCGGGATTTACGCCTTTGGTGCTAGTCGCCAGCCCCTGGCCTATGGAAGGCGGGCTTGGGGTAGTCACGGCACGGGCCCCGAGGACGGGTCGTGACAAATTGGTATCAGAGGCGGTCGGTTCTACCGCAGACTCTGATCGTCTTTTCTTTCTATGTGAAGCAATAGTGTTAAGGGTACCGAGTGTGGTTTTCAGTTCAGGGAGTCCAGTGTTGGTGCGGGCGGCCGACGTATCCATACACCAGGACCCTGACAACTGATTTCCGACTTTGTGCGCGAAAACACTGATTGCGTGTGTGTTTTCAAAGGTTTCCCCCCTTAAAACAGCTCAAACCAGGTCAGCTCACCAGGTATAATCGTTTGATCGTGTTACGTTGTTTCTTTCAGGATGTCTTTTCTCGGACGACCAGCTAGAGCCCGGAGGGATGAGCGTGCTGACAGTCTGTCGAGCGACGAGGCTTCGGTACAGGGCCCTCTTGCAGTTGAGGCACCAGCGGAGGCACCAGCGGTACTACCATACGTTGGGCCACCGATGCCACCAGCCCCAGCAGTAGGCGATGCCCGCTACTTGCGCGCACTGCATGAGTTCCAGCGCCAGAGGCCACCCAGGTTCGGGGGAGAGATGGACCCGCAGGCGGCTGAGGATTGGCTGGAGGTCGTGGTGGGATTCTTCAGGCTAGTGGGGACGCCGGCAGACTTCATGGTGATCTTTGCTACCAGCCTCCTTCAGGCAGCAGCAGGTAGGTGGTGGAGCCACTTGTTTCAGTTTTGCGATGAGATGGACTTCGCATGGGAAGACTTTGAAACCTTCTTCAGGGTGGAGTTTGTGCCAGTAGCTCTACACCCTGAGCGTGATCAGGAGCTGCTGCCTTTGCCACGTGTTTCTCGATCAGAAGCCGAGTCATCTGTGGGCAGTAGACAGATGATGCTGAGGCCCAGAAAGACCAGACCAGCAGTTAGACGGTCTCGGGTTTTACGACCGGTGGTGCAGGGCACCCGGAGTGGGAACAGAGTTAGCCGTGCAAGGAGCAGGTTGTGTTACTCATGCCGCGAAAAGGGACATCTGGCACGTGACTGTCCGACTCCCGATCCGCAGGCTTTGGGAGAGCCACCGAGATAGAGGCAGCGACAAATGCTTGAGCAACAGTAAAGCAGGTGGACAGGAGCGGAACTAGTGGATACGTCTCTTGTACTTCTAGTTCCATGTTGATGTTGCTTTTGTGTAGCGTCTTGTATTATGAGCTGCAATAATAAAAGACGCATCCTTTGTGATGTTTTCATTCCTGTCCTCTTTTGTGATGTTACTAAGAGGTTCCAGTTGACTGTTGACTTGACCCTCACTTGTGAGACATCTACTGGAGGAGACCAGTTACCACACACTGATGCCGACAGTGTGATTCAACCCTTGGAGGCGAGAGTAACGGTTGGATCTCTTAGTAGTAGCGTCGAGGCCTTACGACGTCATCCTTGGTATGGATTAGTATCATCCATGTTAGGATTGACTGTTTTAGGCAAAGAATGTGGTTCATCCAGGGGATGAGACCAGGTTTCTCTTATCGGCAAGGATGAAATCTCGCAGCTCTTGTGGGACCAGAGATGGTCCGGGCCACGTCAGAAGAGGTCCATGTCATCCAGGAGCGGATGAGGAAAACACAGAGCCGGCAGAAGTCATATGCTGACAGGAGGCGGAGGCCACTAGAGTTCGAGGATGGCGACCACGTCTTCTTGCGTGTCTCACCTCGACGTGGTTTGCGGAGATTTGGCCGAGGCGGCAAGTTGTCTCCCCGCTTCATCGGGCCTTTCCAGGTCCTCAGCAGGGTTGGCGAGGTGGCTTATCGCCTGGCTCTGCCACCTCAGTTGCACCGGGTGCACGACGTCCTCCACGTATCCCAGCTGAGGAGATACGTGCTCGACCCCCTTCGCATATCATCGACCATGAGGAGCTTGACGGTGGCGATGAGTGTCTTATACGGAGGTTCCTGTGGGGATCGAGGATCGACAGGAGCGGATCCTAGGAGGATGGTCGATTCCTCTTGTGCACTTTCTTTGGCAGCGCGGGAACCTCCAGGTGAGCACATGGGAGCGGAAGGCTCAGATGCGTGCTCAGTACCGCTTTGTTTCCCTAAGTTTGTGGTGAAGCTTTACGGGGACGTAAAGCCCTGTGGTGGGAGTAATGTAAAGACCCGTAAATTTCAAGGAAATTTTTTTCTTAATTTTCTTTGGAATTTTACAAGAACGCAGTTTCTGACGGCACCTGATTCCGAGGCCCGGTGTGCCCGGAATCATTTTCCGAAGTTTTGGCTCGGGTACGTTCAGTGAACAGACGAACGGGTTTTTCTAACTTTTGAACCGGTGCCCGGAATCGAATTCTGAGGGCACCGATGAAATCGCAGCGCCGGTATTCGCTTAGAAACGCCTCTTCCGGAGTTGCGTTTGCTCGGGTGTGGTTTTTAATTTTCGGGCTTAAAGTTAAGAAATAAAATAATTTTGCGACAACTTTATTTTATTTCGCTTAAGCCACT
The DNA here is from genome assembly GCA_963277665.1 of Viscum album. Classification (NCBI taxonomy): domain Eukaryota; kingdom Viridiplantae; phylum Streptophyta; class Magnoliopsida; order Santalales; family Viscaceae; genus Viscum; species Viscum album. The sequence continues at coordinate 875,977,149 of OY728163.1, forward strand.
TGGAAGCCACTTGAAGCCACTTAAAGGCGGCTTGAACTGAGTTGAACTGGATAGGATGCTATCCAGAAATATCCTACCCCTTGGTAGGATATTTGTGAGGTGGGGCCCGCACGAGCCCCGCCGTTTCTTTCGCTAAGTAACGCACCCGCGAAAACCCGTCAAAGTAACTGAAAAGTCAACCGACGCGTTTTCTTTAATTCTTAACAGACCATTTAATTGGGCGGTTTATTTCGTGAATTAAATGGACTGTTTCTTTCGTGAATTTAATGGGTCGTTTCTTTCGAATTGATGGATCGTTTCTTAACCGGTTTCGTGTGTTGGCATGTTTATAAAATAAGACCAACCTAAAAAAATCCTTTGAAAGGATTTGAGAGGATCTTGTTTCTTCATCCCCCCGCGAAGAACGCGAAGAACGCGAAGAACGCCGGCGACCGAAATTCGACGACGCACACTGAGATCTGCGACGTCGACGAGCTTTACCCGCGACGTTCTTCGGCGACGCCTCTTCTTCCGCAGCCGATCCTCGTTCGGCAGCTAAGGTGAGAAACGAATCTTTGAAATTCTTTTGTGTTGTGTTAATAAAATAAGAGGTAGTCTTATTTTATTTGGAGTTCTTTGTTTGTCTTTGGAGAGCTTTCCCTTCATCTCCAAGCTCTGACGAAGAACGAAGAACGTCTTCATCCTCAAGGAAGAACGACAACACTTCGTCAAGGATCATCGACTCGGCGACCCGGTATCTTCGGACCTTTCCTTCCTCCCCGAACCTCCTTCGTCGGCGTACAAGGATTCGCCAACGACGTGCTTCTTCGGACGCGCCTCTTCGTCAACGGATTTGACGAACGACGACCGCGACGCCCGACTTCCGCGACGCCGTCTTCCGCGGACATAGTCGAATCCTCGATCTTGTACCCAAGGTAGGGGTTGTTGGTTCTTTATTTCTTTATTCTTTTCCTTGAACGTGGATCTAGCAAGTCTAACGTGTGGCTTATTTATTTAAGTCTCGTTATTATTTCTTTAACGTGAGGGGGGGGCCGGACCGCACGAACACGGCCGAATCCCCCCTCCATCGTTCATGTTTGTTTATGCTGGTGGAAACAAGTAGCGTGGTGCCGTCGCACCACGCGGATGAACGTTCATTTATTTTGCGCAACACCGTCACGCTTCGTCGAGGAGAGTCTTCAAGAACGCGACGCCGTCGCGCCGCGTTGGAAGGATTCATGGCACGGCGAAAGGGGCGCGGTGCCGTCGCACCGCGCCGGACGACGAAGACCGCGGCCGGTTCCGGGCCGCGGCGGGACGAGGAGACCGCGGCCGGTTCCGGGCCGCGGCAGAAGGAAAGACCGGCGGCCGGGCCGCCGGCGTCGGAAGTCGAGGGCGGGACCGGAAATTCCGGTCCCGTTGGTAAAAACCGGCCGGCCAGCGGGCCGGCCGGATGTCATAAAACCGGGGGATTAAACCCCCGGCCGGATCTTCAAACCCCCCTCTTAATGAGGGGGGCGGTTCATTTAAAGGAGGGGGGGCAAAGCCCCCCCGGTTCGTTCCAGCCGGCCCCCATTTGTGGGGGGGGCGTTTTTTTGGCAAAGGCACGGCTCAAAGCCGTGCCGCCCTGTTCAATCCGCGGGGGCAATCAAGCCCCCCGCGTGACCACCCCGTGCGGCGCCCGCCGCCGCCGGCGCGGCCCGCCGCCGGCCACCGTGCCGCCGCCGTCCGCCGCCGCCGGCCGCCGCCGCCGGCCACCGCGCCACCCGGGGGGGGTCGGGCCGGGTCGGCCCGGACCCGGACCCCCCGTTTTCGAACCAGATTTGGTTTTTGGCTCATAACTTGAGCCTCGGACCTCCGAATGACGAACCGTCTGCGGAAACGCGATCCTTGGATCGAGACGGTCGTTTTGATATATCGCACTCAAGGTTTCGGGTTACTTTGAGTTCGGACGGGTTGGTTCGTTCACGAAACCAACCGGACCTTCGGAGCGGAAACGCTCATATCTTGAGCTACGGACGTCCGATTGACGTGCTGTCAGTCGCGTAGTGTTCCTCTTAGTGAGACGGATCTTTTGGCATACTCCGCCCGAGGTTTGGACGCAGGTGGAGTACGGTCGGGTTGGTTTTGCCTTAAAAACCAACCGGGCCCCGGAGACGAAAAAGCCAATAACTCACAGACCGGGCGTCCGATTGACGCGCCGTCTGTTTCGTTGACTTCCTCTTGATGAGACGGAACTTTTGACATACTCCGCCCGAGTTTTGGATGCAGTCGGAGTATGGCCGGGTTGGATTGTTCCCGAAATCCAACCGGGCCCCTGGAACGGAAAAGCTGATATCTTTCAGACAGGACGTCCGCTTGACGAGCCGTCAGCGGCATTGGTGGTTACGTTGAGTAACGGTCCCTTTGAGTATACCCTATGGGAGTTCGGGGTGCAGTTGAGATACGGCCGGGATTGGTTTCGCTCACGAAACCAACCGGGCCCCTGGGACGAAAAGGCTAATAACTCACAGACCGGGCGTCCGATCGACGCGCCGTCTGTTGCGTTGAGACCCCTGTGCCGAGACGGACCTTTGAGACACTTCTTCGCGGGACCTTGTGATACTTGGAGTATCGACCAGTAGCTCGTGGAGCGGACCCGTGGTACTTGACAGTGGTGGTGCGCTTGGATGCAGCAGCAGACCCTTGGCGGTGGAGAGCTTGGTTGTAGCGGCGGACCCGCGATACTCTACGGAGTGTGTGCGCTTGGTTGTAGCGACAGACCCGCGACGGTGGAGACGAGCGTGCAGAGTACGGAGACCGTGTAGCCGGCTGAGACCTGACGACTGCTTGACCGACTCGACTTGGAGTGAGTCGACTAGCCCAGTGGACGGAGCGCCCGGTATTTGGCGGCAGACCCACGGCGGACGGAGCGCCTGGTAGTTGGCAGCAGACCCGCGGTACTCGACAGGAGGAGTACCTCAGCAGGCTATCTGGGTAGCGCCCGGTATTTGGCGACAGACCCTCAGCGGATGGAGCGCCCGGTAGTTGGCCGCAAACCCGCAGTACTCGACAGGAGGAGTACCTCAGTAGTCCTAGGTTAGTGAGCGGCAGCCTCGGAGTCGTGACAGGACCACTGTACACTCTAGAGACGGAGCTCTTCAGCAGTTACGGTTTCGATAATGAAAATCCTGGTTTGAGCTGAGACCTTTGACCTTTGTGTTTCCTCATGATTGAGATGGGTCGCTTGATAACTTAGGTACATGTATGGGCATATACCTGGGTGATGGTTATCCGTTGATTTCATGATTTTTGTGTATCCTTGAGATTGGATGGGTTACTTGATGACTTAGGTATATGTATGGGCGTATACCTAAGTAGAGTCTGATGTTACTTCGTGATTGCTGCCTTTACTTTGTGGATATCCATGTTGGATTTGGTGAGACCTTAAGGGTCTCGGGGTCCCTACTGAGTAGCTTATACTCACCCCTGCACGGGCTATGCCCGCACCTCGTTGTGTTGGTTGCAGACGACGGACAGCGCAGATCGCAGTTGAGACTTGCGGAGCAGGTCGGTACCCGGAGGTGGACCACTGGGCGGACGTACCCGGAGTAGACGACAGGACCTGTGGAGTAGAGGAGCTATCTGTACCTACCCTTCAGGTAGGATCCGTGGTGGACGATCCAGGAGCTGAGCCATCTGTACCTACCCTTCAGGTAGGAATCGAGGCGGACGACCCAGGAGCCGCTTCGTTCTTCCAGCTGCTGTTTTTCCCTTTCGAGTTGTACTTTACAGTTGGGCTTGTATTTCCGGCCCCCTTTACTTTTCTGCACTTGTAGTTACTTTCCGCTTGCTGACTCTGTGGTGGTTGTTACTTATAAAGGCAATGCCTTCCCTGTTATCGGGATTTACGCCTTTGGTGCTAGTCGCCAGCCCCTGGCCTATGGAAGGCGGGCTTGGGGTAGTCACGGCACGGGCCCCGAGGACGGGTCGTGACACCTTCAACCTTGAATCATCACATTTTTCATAAATCCATCCATGGAATCCCTTTGGTACAAACCAAAAAGAGTTTCCCAATTAAGAGGTAACACCCTTCCTCAAGATTTTTAGTTTTATTTTTTATCCAATCCTTAAATTCACATTATTATATTATTATATAACAAAAAAATATAATAAATATACTTATATATTTTTATTTTAAGTTTTCAACTTGAACTTACACACACTTCCATCTAATGGGTAACGAACTTACCAGTTTTGTGTACGGTGAACTACTGCCTCACGAAATGATGATTTTTCGTTCTTCATTTACCACCTATCATGCTATTAATTGTGATGTAAAATATATTTATATATTATATATATGATATTTAATATCTATTTAAACTTCCTTAATTTTTTTATAAAACATACAGTTATTCTTTCCATTTTATGTAATTATGATAACATCGTTTGTGGAAGTGTAGACTACCGCCCCCTCAAAGCGATGTGATTAATTCACACTATACATGTAATATATAAAGGATGGTTTTAATAAAAAAATTAATATATATGATATATATTTTATAATTTAATTATAATATACATATATATCATTTACTTTTAATTGTTTTAATGCTGAGAATAAATGAATATAGTGTTCATACGTACGTACGAACCAATGTCTCCATGAACAATGCATTCCATTTCTTATATCTAAATATTATGGATTATTATAAATAAATATATAATGAATATATATTATATTTAAATAATGGTTTAAATTATGTATATGATGAAACTATTATATGAACAACAAGTTAAAATTTATAACATGCTCGACAAACTAGGCAATTAACACCTAGAACAGTCAAAATACTGAAAGATTGGTATCAAATAGGTAATAAGATATTATAAGAAGATAATATATTATTTTATAAACATTAATAAGGTTATCCAATAAGTTATTAACACTTTTAAAATCCTTATATAAGAATTTACAGGATGTTCACCCGAAAGTAAACATAAGGTAAGGGATTTCATCTCAATTTACATTCCATAGAGTCTTATTTGTTGTTATGCACCAAATCACTTTTATATGGTTATATACTTACCTTTGAAATGTTATATAATTAATCTAGTTATTATCATGATATTTTAATTTTCATTTAATTCTATTCATTTAGATGTATTATGATATCAAATGTTTTAAAGTGGTATGGGACACTTTGGAATGTTTAAAGATTATTTTCCCCAAGAATGTGTTTAATGATTACCTTGCAATATCAAATTCTTTTTTGATTGTTAAATTTCTCTTGAAACATCACTTTTTTATGATAATTTTTATGTTACATTAAATTTTAATTAAATATCAATATTCTCATGCAATAGATGTTATTATTTCCTAAACCGTATACCATTTTATATATGGTATTCACTTTGACATGATTTGATTAACTGGGAAATTATTGATAAATTTGTATGTTTTATTCAATATGAATATTTGATAAGGCACATTGTTAAATTGATTATTTGATATATTATTAATTATTTGGATAGGTATGTTACAATTAGTCCTTGGTTATAGATATCCCATCGATGTATTGGTTGTCTCATAAGACAAATTAGTTGTGAAAATTAGATGGGTTTATACCCAATAAGATAAATCATCTTGTGAAATGTATTAATGGAAATGGTTCCATATACCTATAAAACATGGAGTACAATAATAAATCATTTCTCTCATTTAGTTTCTTTTATTACTCATACATGAAATTTTGCATCAACATATCTATGGATACATTTCATTTTTAGTTCATTGATTAAATGGAATGTGTTTCAGTCTCTTACCTTTCCATATTGATTTTTTTAATTTATATTTATTTGAATGAAATGTGTTTATAGTTATTACCTTTCCATATTTTTTATTCACTTCCTTCTCATTTTTTTAATTTCATGGTATGTGTGTTCATTTATATACCATTCCATAATTATTATTCTCATTGATTCATTATTTCTTTCGTTGTACTTTAACCTTACTAAAAATTTGAGCTCAACCTTATTTTGTTTACTTTCTTTATTAATCCAAGAAGTGTAATATGAAAGATATTTAGGGATATACTATATCTAATATATTTATCCTCAAAATAAAAAAAAATAGTGCATTCATTTATAATACAAGACTCATGTTTGTATCTGGTTTACCAAGACTACTAAATTGATCAATCCTTTATGATGTGATTACTTCTAATAATTCCAATATAATGGTAGTAAAAATTGGTTCTGGGATCTTCTAGGGTCGGGTCTCTACAATATGAATTGAAAATGGATATATTATAATCGTTCGAAAAAAGAGTATTAGAATAAGGTGAAGGAGTTAATCAATTTTGAAAGAGATCATGCATATGAATCTTCTTGAATCCTTTATCTATGTTTAAATTATTGTTATTCAAGGATAAATAGTCCATTTGAGTTGGATGAATACTTGATCTATAATATAATAGATCATAGTTATAAATGTATAACTAAATAAGAGGAAAAACATTATATAGCTAGTTATTGGGATAACATTGTGTTTTATGGATAATCTAATATGATAACAAGTGTGAAAAATGATAAACACTATATTAAGGATATGATTATAGGTGATAAAGATTATGAATATCCTATTGAGAAAATGAAAATGATAGTTTATGATGAACTTCGTAATTTTCCAAAACTATTTCATAAGTTAAAGAATTGTGAAAAGATTTCATTGTAAACTAGTTATACTAAATATAAAATATTTTCAACCATACATAAGCAATATAGTTAAAAAATTCAACTGATTGAGTGACATGAACTTTACTAAATCACTTGATCTCTTTAGAAATATTCTACCAAAAGATAATGATATTAATTTCCTAACATATTATATTAAACTTATGCTATATTAAATGGGTATGATCGATGAAAGAATGCATTAAAGTATAAAAGACTGTATACTATTTCATAAGGACCATGAATCACTTAAAATGAAAAAAGTGTAGTGTATCTGCCTGAATGGCCCGAAGGCCTTCATTTTTATTGATTTTTGATAACCCCCCTTTCAAGGGATGAGGGGGAACCCTTACAAAGCTCGTAGGCTTAGAGATTACATGGCCCATAGGCTTTAGGAGATACCATGACCCGAAGGTCTTAGGGAATTCAACCAGTCTATCTACAAGGAACTACCCCTCCCCAACATCTGCATCCTGATAGTAGATCTCCACCTTTTTCATGACCTTCTGGATAGGCTTCTCATGCAAGCATAGGCTGGTACCGATGGCATAGCCATACCCTCTCATTCTGACAATCAATTTGGCTCTGCTCTGGTGAGTTCACCTACTCTGAATCCTTTTCTGGGGTTGCTCCTTTTTTTTAGTGTGTCTGGGGCCTGCATTCATGTGTCCCGAAGGCCTTGGGGTGTCCCTAAGGCCTTAAGGTGGCCTGAAGGCCTTGAGAATCAACGGGCCCGAAGGCCTTGGGTGGACCGAAATCCTTGTAGGACCCGAGGACCAAATCGGTGGCCCGAAGGCCCAAATGGATGAATAGTTCTGGCTGCTACAGTACCGAATAGTGCCTGCTGCAGTACTGCTACAGTAACCCAGAAATATGCCTCCACCCAGATTTGATCTCGGGTCTCTTGGATGCACCTATTAAGTCCTCACCAACTGGGTTGAGGCTCATGTGCAAAAAGTGTAGTGTATCTCAATACAGGAAAGATGAATCAAGTACTTTGAATGTTTTATGGTACTTTATAATCATTCTGAGGTTTAGGATCCTATATTGAAGTGAATAGACTATAAATAAATTGGCATGCCATGTAGATATTAAAAATCAAGATGGTAAACTTCATCACCCAACAAACTCTCATTAGTGGGAGAAAATTGACCATGATTATCCTGAATTTGGAAACAAGATGACAAAACTTCCTCTTACAATCTCAATAGATAGTGTAAATCCATTTTGTTTACAAAAAATAACTCACAATACATATATTATTATGTTGGTAAATTATAACATTCCATTATTTTTATTCATGAAGTGAAAATACATTATATTATCTTTGAAAATATCAGTACCAAAATAACCGGGTAATGATATTAATGTTTATTTGGATCTATTGATTAAATATTTTATATTAATGTGGGATTTGGATGTTACATTACATGATGCTTATAGAAATGAATATTTCACATTGAGAAATGTCATGTTCTTATTATAGGGTGTGTAAAAAAATTATTTCTTATGTTAAAATGCAGTAAAGTGGTCATCTTAGCTTTTCTCCAGAGAAGAGCACACACCAATCAAACCGTTACCTTTAAATTAGAGGGAAAAGTGGTTTTTTTTAATTGTTTGATTTTGAAAATAAACTACAGTGACAAAAAAAGGAAGAAATTAATAAAAAGATAATTAACAACACATGTTATTGAAAAAATTGATATGGGTCAAAACATCCCAACCCAGATTCTAGTTAAAAGGTTCTCTGAATCGGTTAGTTACAAGTCCTAAAGCATGCATCCCCGTATTCTAGATGCCACCGACTATCAGCGAGGTCCTAGGGTGTGAAAGTTGGGATACTATTCCCTCATATTAGAGTAAGAAAATAGAGGAAATAGCTAAGTATCATACACATAAATAAAAAAAGAGTTTAGAAGTAGTAAGTAAACTGAAATAGATCATTCTATAATAATAAATGAAAATTCTATAAAGCCTGAATATATATGTCGTACATAAAACACTGATCACCCACTGGGTAGACCATAAATATACAAGAGTACAATAAAACTTAAATAAAATTATAGGGCTCTACTACAAACTCTTCTCCAGACCATGTACTCAGTCTCTAGACACTATTGAATTGTACCAGGCTGAACAGATGAACCCACACAAGTATCTCCACTCAAACATGCAACTATAGGCCTTAGACCTATCACCATGAAACTATGATCAACATGAAACGAATGCATAAGGTCTACACATACACCGAGGTGCACATGCAGGGGTGAGAAATAATCTTAGTAGCCCACAGTAATGATGAACCTATAAAATACGTTGTAATAAGTGCAAGAAAAATTAGTACACTTATCCTAGTCGAGACTCAATTGAAAAGGTAAGTAAATCCAATAACATGAAACCATAATCAAACCCCAAGTTCATAATCCCACTCAAGTTGGAATGTTCCACCATGGATTTAAATATCTATATATATATAGTCCCATACCTATAAATATATACATAAATATGAATACTCATGAGTAAGGTAAAATAAATAACATAAAACCAAATAGCACTGAATCCTTAGGTTCATAATCTCAATCACCAAGACATCCTATGAAAGGGAATTGATCTAGATTTCATGATACTCAAGCCATGTATCATTAAGTTGATTTATGGTTTGATAATCCTAATATTCATCCAATGCTAAACATATATCTAATAAATCTATGCCACCATAGGGGGATAATCTTCTTACACTTAGGTTCACCCATACTCACCTTAAATCATTGTAAAGAAGGATTCCAGATAGGTACATCCGAACATCCTGTAAATGGTCACTGATCTAGTCTTCATAAATCTCATTCCATGTAAATCCATTCTAATATATGATCCCTAGGTCTTGGTCCATATGAGGTCAGGACATTGTGACTTGTAAGAACCCTAAGGTTTTCCCCTTAGGTGATATGTAGGAAAGATCATCAGTAACACATCATGCCCACACCATAAGATCCAAATGTGAATGTCAATCATAGGTGTGAGACACCATGCTAAACCACCCTAACAAGAAAAGGGTCTCATAAGCCTAATCCCTCAAATCAAATCTATAGATCCTCTTCATATGAAAAATCGAGTAGAGCATGGAAGTGTGGAGTACTTTCGGTGAATTCACCAGTTTATTCTCTCAGAATCCCCCTAGCGGTTTGTTTTTATAGCATTGGTTTCATAGAACGAACATTACAGGCACTGAAAAAATGGATAGATATAACATCCTGAGCACTTTATGATGGTGTTTATGGAAAAAACTAGAATAAAGCTATATTTGAAGGGTCTCATTCCTCTAAGAGATCCATCACTTCCTGTACCAGATCTCTTCTTATCAACATTGTAATTTTCCTCAGTAATTGGCATGAGGCTCTCTCCCTTATAATCCTCCAAGTGATTGAATTAGTGGAACATTATTCTAATTCTGGTCCTCTGAGCCAATGGATACATTGGAAACCACTATCCATGAGATTTAAACTTAATATAGGCAGATCATGTATCTTGGGGATCATGCGGGGTTGAGGAGTTATCAGATACTATTAGGGGAGATTCATCCTCATGTTTATGGATTACATTGGACATGGTACCTTCCTCCAGGTAGAGGCCAATGCGATGTACACTGGACTCAACCTTTTCCATCAGAATAATATTGGTATCACTCAGGTGGAAATAGACTCCATGATCTCGCATGACTCCATGCATGGTAAATGATCTATTCTCTGGTCAATTTCCAACATTATCAGGAAATACATAGAGCTCCTCAACGATAACATACAAGTGATTCTCACATGGTGTGAAAGAAATAGGTTAGATGACCACCTTACATTCATTATAGTGGTGGAACAAGACTCCAAAATTGTGTACCTCTCAAGCATCGATTTATTGAAACTAAAGGGGGTTAATTTGATCAGGGGGTGAACTCGGCCTTCATTATTTCAGGCCTCCCTAATACTTTTGTTTCTCTTGTCCCATATTCATTTTTTTGGGTCTCTTTTCATAAATATATTACATTTTGATAGATATAGTCATCCTACATGGGATCCTCTAGGTTGAAATGTAAGCAGAGGAATCCTACAGGGGATCCTCGAAAGAAACTAGTGTCATGGACTCTTTGGCCAGAATGGAACTTATAAAAAGTGATATTTGATCAAAGGAAGATCTATGAAGCATCATTATAGATAGATATCTCATTTATTATCTTAGAAAAATTATCTAACTTAGGATACAATTAAATTAAAATAATTAAAGAAGAACCTCTCTATTTAGGAAAAGCACGAATTCCACCTAGGAGTCCTCAAAACACCCCTCGAGTTATATCATTGTGATATATGTGGAAATATACTCAGAATGGATTACTTATGGGTTCAATTCTGAATCCTAGGTGAAATTATATGAAAAAAAAATCAAATTGTTGAAAAGTGGGAAGTACATAGCATGTCTCCCTAAGTGCACGACATGTACTCCCAAAACCCCACATAGGTATGTACTCTGGATGGACTTGGCGTATAAACTCCCAAGTGCACGATGTGTAAGAAGAGAACATAGTGTGTACCCTACATGGGGTACCTTCTCATGTCCCCCAAATGGCTAGGTCATGTACTTGGCCTAGTTGTGCACTTCTAAACAATGTGAGACCCACATGGGGTCTGGCCGTGTACTCTACATGACCATGTGCTCCTACACGGGCAGCCTGGCAGGGTTATCAGTTGCAGAACCAAGTACTAGTACACGGATTGTACACCTTAGTACATGAAGTGTACTTAGAAAACTTTACTTCCCAAAAAAATAAGAACACACAACATGTTTTATCTAATCTAAATTTTGTATAGATTTATTCTATTGAAAAAAAACCCCTCAAATCACCTCGAAACACATGTTTCTTCCCTAAAAATAGAAGATCAGACCACAAGGGGCCATGAGAAAGAATATATGGGGTTTAAAACTAAAAACATATATATGGGTATTTTCAAGAAAACATAAAAACTTCCAAACATTTTGGTGGAATCCCCGGAATCATCGCCTATTTCAGCGGTCTATAAATGTTGCACGACGATACAACATGTCTTGAGATCCCAAAATGTACCTATATATATCTCACTCTCTCTCCATATTTATACTTATCCCTCTCCTTTATACTTTTATCATGAAAATGGGAATCTGTAGGGGATTACACAAGAAGCTTGGAGTAAAATAAAGAAAATAAATAAAATGAAGTAAAAGGGAAACAAATAAAATATTAAGGGGTTCAAGCTAGTCCTGACACCTAACTCAAGATTATGCATCTCCTAGGAAAATATCCCAATTATATACTCAATAGAGGAGATGAAATATCAATCAAACACTCTGTTCAAAAGATATTTCCAAAAGAACATGTGTGAATAAATTAATATTTAATTTATTAAATATTAAACATTAACTATTCTTCTAAAATTAGAACGACTCAAAAATCCACCAAAAATATTGTCCTAGGGTAAAAACCCTATTTTGGGATGAAGATATTGTTGAAAAAAATTATCCAAGATCATTTTATTGGGAAAATAAATTTTAACCCTTATGATAATCTGGAAGAAAAAATTCAAATTTCTATTGAAAATTCCAGTCCAGAAAAATACGGGTTGTTACAACCTCCCCCGCCATAAAACATCTCGTCCCCAAGAAGCATGGTGGTAAAACTAGCAGTCATTCTCTCAACATGAGAATCTACAAAACAACCTAAATAGACCATCCAACGACTATTCCCCTAGTTTATAAAACTACCTCCAACATGGGATACATTCAACTATGACAGATCTGGTACTCCCCACCATAGAAATACCCTTGTCCTCATATCAAAACCAAACACTAAGATCAATGGCCCATGGAAAACATTGAAGTTAAAATGGAAATGAGGGTCACCACACTTAAATAGCTAATGGTGAACTCCCCACTATATGTATTACCTTACAAAACTCCTTGAGAAAAACCTCAATAGGTTCTGATTCCTAACCCAGAACGGCATTTGAAAAAACAAAATAAGTTTGGTATAGGGATGTCGCTCTCTCAACATACTCAAGAAGAATTAAAGATAAATAATGACTTTCTCTAACTAAAAGTACACTAATATTCCATCAAAATCATGTACATATCTCTCCAATACACACTCACAACAAATAGGATACACATGCCTTTAACCATCACCTAAAATCACATCTCCCGACAATGCGTGTCTAGTTTCAAAATATTTTAACCATCTCACAACACTTTATTTATTCCTAAGGTCACCTCTAACATAAAGTTACATTCTTCATCTAACTACAAATATCAGTAAACCACACCTATGAAAATTCTTAAAACCATCGGTCATCGACTCGCACCCCCCCCACACACACACACCAATTTTCAACTGAATGGTACCATGTGCAACCAGCGGGTACCATATCACCCAACTCGTACTCCAGTAAGTCGTCTAATACAAGGATAAGTTTACCATGCTACATGGTGTGTCGATTTCACTATATCAGAAGTTCCCTTAGAAATCATCTTCAAAATTGGGCACCTTACATATTCCACTATTTATTCCATGCTCAGTTTTCAACCATCATCGTTATAGTCATGTGCATATACCTACATTCTGAAAAAATTAGAAATAGTGGAAACAATGGTCGACTGGTCCAAGAACCTGAACAATCCTTCCCATTGAAGATACTTTTGATACCAAAGTACCCTATGTGATTTTCAAATATAGAGGCATCTACATGACTATATCACAAAAATAGAGAACCTACAATGAATCAAACTCAAAAAGAGCATAAAACAAGATCACTACCAAAAAATGAATCTGAAAAAATGGTCTGACCTCTCTCACATATGTTTCCCTTGAATATAAAAAAGTTGACCTATAAGGGTATGAGTCAAAACTAAGGGCCACTAGGTTTCTCAGCTAGCCTTAATGAAAAAGTCTCACAACTGGGTCACAAGTTATAACCACCTAACCAAAAATATAAAACCTCTCTAAATAATGTAAAGATCACAATGACCTACTAGGGTCAAAAATAAAAACATGGCCCATAAGGGCTTATTCCTCACTGATCATCCTCATAAGGAACTATCCCATGGAGGTCATGACACCAATATAGAAAAGGAATTGAACTGAAACTTACCAGGCATCCAAATATAATAATACCCCCTAAAAGACCAGTTCATGAGAAAATTCATGGTATCTATCAACATCGTACTTAGCAATATGACTAGATAACCATGACCTGAGAAACAACACCCTACAAGGGGTACAACAGAAGGGAAATATGTACCATGTTTACCTATAAGTGTTGATTCACCTCCCATGCATGAGAAATGAGTAATCATCATCAACACTAATGCCTCAAAATATATCCACATAACCTTCCATTAGAATAATATAAATTTGTGGGTGTGTGTTATGACCACACATTAGTAGACCTATATTATGTCAATTCAATGTTCCAAATATGATGCATGAGGCACCTCTTTCCTTTTCCATCCAAGAGTTGAAATCCATCATGGGCCTCTTTCAAATGGAAAATAGAGAGATATACATAGTAAATCATAATATCCACACAACATGTGTGTCATTCAAGGTTAAATTCACATAAAACTATAACATCATATATTAGAACAGCAATCCCAATCCTCTAGAAACCAGGACTTCTTACCATAACAAGTGTTCTTGATGCACCATTATGATATCCATCATAGGTTTTGACACATTCTTAGTACTCTTGTATACCATATCCCAAATAGTAAAGACCAAGAAAAGAACAGATCTGATATAACTTTGTAACAACCTGACCTATATTCCACTAAAATAGTGTTATAAGCCATTTGGTTATGGGACTTCAAGCACGTCTCTCTGTATACCAAAGGTTTTTGACTAGTAGCGAGGGCATAGTGTGTGATAGTGGGAAGACTATTCCCTCATATTAGAGTAAGAAAAAATAAAAAATATCTAAGTATCATACACAATGGTAAAAAAAGAGATTTTAATAAGTAAATAATCTAAAATACAACTTTTTTTAATAATAAATGAAAATTTTATAAAATCCTGAATAGCTATGTCATACATATAACACAGGTTACCCACTGGGATGACTAAATAGATACAGGAGTATAAAAACAACTAAAATAAAAGTAAATGGATCGATTACTAACTATTAACAAGACAACATACCTGGTTTCTAGACACTGTCAAACTACACCAGCCCAAACAGAATAACCCACATGAGAATCTCCTCTCAAACATAAAACTATGGGGCTCAACCCTATCACCATGAAACTATGGTCAACCTAAAACAATGATATAAGATCTCCACATACACCGAGGTGAATGTGTAGAGGTGAGAAATAATATAAATAGGTCACCCCAATGATGAACCAATAAAATACTCTTTTATAAGTTCATGAAAAAATAGTATAGTTAGACTAGATGAGACTCAACTAAAAAGGTAAGTAAATCCAATAACGTGAAACCACAGTCGAGCCCTGGGTCCATAATATCAGTCAACTAGGAAAGTTCCTCCATTGATGTCCATATTTATATACTTATAAAATTATTTTACCATACCTATACATATATACATAAATATGAATATTCATGAGT
Source organism: Viscum album (assembly GCA_963277665.1). Lineage (NCBI taxonomy): Eukaryota > Viridiplantae > Streptophyta > Magnoliopsida > Santalales > Viscaceae > Viscum > Viscum album. The sequence goes on from OY728163.1 coordinate 875,992,483, forward strand.
AAGGTGAAAGAAATAACATAAAACCAATCATTATTCGATCCTTGGGTCCATAATCTTGATCGTCATGACATCCTATGCAAGGGAATTATTTGTACATCATGAAACTCAAGTCATGAATCATTACGTCAATATCTATGTCCCTAATCCCAATCAAAAAATACCTTCTTCATCCAATGATAGAAATATCTCTGAGCAAGCTACGTCACCATAGGGGGGTATCATTCTACACCTGGGTTTAACCGTACTCACCTCTAATCACTATAAATAAGGATTCTAGGGAAATATGTCTGGAAATACTATAAATGGTAACTAATATAGTCTTCATACTACTCATTCCATGTAATTCTAGTCCAATTTCTGATTCCTAGGTCCCAGTCCATAGGCAGTCACGACAGTATGACTTGGATGAACCCTAAGGGTATAACCCTTAGTCCATCTGTAGGATAGCTCATCGATGATACATCATTCCCACACCTTGAGATAAAAATTTGAATGTTAATAATATGTGTTATATTCCATGATCAACAACCTTGATAAGAAAATGGGATCATAATTCTAGTCCCAGAAAGCACGTATAATGATCATCATCATATGAAAAATCGAGGAGAGCGTAGTCATCCTCCAGAAGACATAGGTCAAGGAGAGTGTAATCATCTTCTATAGACCACAATTAAATGAGATCATAATCATCCACTAAAAAACTTGGGATGAATAGATTGTAATCATCCCCATTTAACCAAAATTCCAAGGAGATCATAATCATCCCCATCACATATCAAACATTGGAGAGTGGAATCGTCCTCGTCACCCGATTGAGTGGAATCATCCACAAGTATCATTAACTGGGATGTCATTCCCATATATCGTAGTCATAGTCTCAAATTATGGATATCCTGAAACACCTATAGACATCCCAATAATATAGTAATCAAAATATATAGGCCCAACATCCAGATCCCAGGTAGTACCTCTGGGTATAAAAATAAAATACGAAAATAACAGGGCTCAGAATTCAGATCTTATGAAGGATGTCTAGGAATCCCAAAACAAAGAAAGTATCCTCATGTCAGGATCAACAACCACCAACTAGGAAGCACGTTTTTTAATCATTGATGCATAAATAGTAAACAGGTTGGAGTAAAACCAAAATATTGAGTGTGGTCAAACACCTAAAACAAATACTACATCCACATCCCCATGGGCTTACATGTTCGGCACGGGTTCTAAGGTGACAATAAATACTATCTCTACCCAAAATAGGCATACTAACTTAGGGGTGTTCAAACAATGGGGCACCCTCTAGGACCCTCAAGTCAAAACACTAAAGAGGCACCCTACTTGGGATCCTCAAGGTCTAAACACAAGAAGAGACATCCTACATGGGATCCTTAGCTGAAAAGTAAAAAAGGAGGAATTCAACATGGGACACTCTAATGGAGAATAATATTTAGGAATCCTACATTGGATCCTTAGAACAACACAAAGGTGAAGGTGTCCTACAGGTGACCCTTTATAACCATATAAGAGGGTAGATGCATCCTACATGGGATCCTTAAAATGGTAATTAGGTTAAAGGGATCCTACATGTGATTCCATTGATAATATCATAAGAAAAGGAATACCATAGGGGATCCTTGGTATATAGATAAGAAGATAGAGGCATCCTATATGAGATCCTATAGGTTGAAACATAAGAAGAAAAATCCTACAGGTGATCCTCAAATGCAATTGGTGTCACGACATCTTAGGACAGAAGGGAACTTCTCACAATGGATACATATTCAATGGAATAGATACGAAGCATCAATATTGAGAGATAGCTCATGGAACATCTCATAATAAGTCTCACCCTCAGAATACAACTAAATTCAAATACCATAGAAAGAACCTCTATGTTTAAGAAAAGAATGAACTCCACCTATGAGTCCTCAAAACACCCCTCATGTATTACCATCACAATTTATGTGGAAATGTACTCATATTGGAATTATTGTGAGAAAAATTATAACTCATGTGTAAAAATACAAAAAAAACACCTCAAAGGTTTGAAAAAGGTTAAGTACACAACATGCCTCCCTGAGCCCCTAGCGTGTACTCCCAAAGCCCCACCTGGGCGTGTACTCTGGCCAAACTTCACGTATAAAAACCCAAGTACACGGTGTGTAAGAGATGAACATGGTGTGTACCCTACATAGGGTACCATACCATGTCCCCCAAATGTCATGTCCATGTACTTGGACTATTCATGTACTTCTATATAGTGTGTGACCCACATGGGGTCTGGTCGTGCACTCTACATGGCCATGGGCCCCAACATAGGTAGCATGGATGGGTACTTATCTACATGGAAAATTCCCAATACACAGGGTTTAAACCCTAGTACCTAGTATGTACTTTGAAAATTTTGTCTTCCCTAAATAGGAAGAACACACTGCGTGTGTTCTCTAAACCACACACCCTGTAGACAGGTTTTCCCAAATAGAAAACCCTCAAATCACTCTGAAACCCATCTTTCTTCCCTAAAAATAGCAGATCAGTCCACAAGGTTCCATAAGAAAGGATATAGTGGTTTAAAACTAGAAAATAAAAAATATAAAGAAATTAAAGGCAAAACATAAAAACAAACTATCTTAGGGTGGAATCTGATGAATCTTTTCCCATTTCTGTGGTCTACGGTTTCCGCACGATGATCTGGCACGTCCTGAGCTCCATAATGATACCTCCCTATATCCCTTAATATTACATTTTATCACTCTCCCTATCATATCTATTTTAGTTGCATGAAGGGGAATCCATAGGGGTATATGCAAGAATCTAGGAGGAAAAAAAATAAAATGAAAGGAAAATAAATAAAAGGAAGATAAATAAAAATAAAAGAAAATGGGGCTCGGGTAGGCCCCAGCACCAAACACAATTTTATGCCTCACCTAGGAAAAACTCTCAATTACAGACTCAATGATAGAGAAAAAATATCAATATGATGATTTTTTAAAAATATATTTCAAAATGAACCTATGTGAATAAATTAATATTTAATTTGTTGAATATTAAATATTTATTATTCTGCTAAAATTTGCACGACTCGGAAATCCACAAAACTACATTCCTAGGGTAAAAAACATACTCCAGGATCAATTGAGTGGTCAAAATAATTCTCTAAGATAATTTTATAGGGGTAAAGTACCACTTTACCCCTTACAAGCATTTGAAAGAAAAAAATAATTTTTTTCTCAAAATTCTAGTCTAGAAAAACAAGGGTCTTTACATGATTTGGTTGATCAGGTTAAGTCTATTTTTCAGATTTAATTATATTATATTTATAATTTATCTAATACTATTCTAATATGAATATTAAATTGATATTCAAAGGTCAATTCCTTTCACTTGCTGGATTAAATGGTAATGGTGAGATTAAACTTTTCCAAGATCTCAATTTGGTCCACTCTCCTTCCTTGTGTGAGAGAATTATAGCGAATATCCTCAATTGACTTAGGCAATATCTGATAGGGTCTTTTTATCCCAAAAAATAATTAATATTCACTACCCCTACCACACATACTGATGATCATTGAGTACTTAACCACTAACACCTATTCTATTACATCATATATAAACCAGAACCTAGTAGAGGGAGATAATGATCATTAACCATAGAAAATTTGATAAAAAAATAAATAAAAACAAAATCTTATCATACTTAATAATAAAAACCACTATTATAAATTGAAACAAATGTCATAAAAGAGAGAAATAAATTTACATCAATAATGTTCAAGAAATAAATCATCAAAAAAAAGAAAACCTCCCCTTCCCCAATCACTCAATATTTTACCCCTCTATGTGAAGGTTAACTGAGGGTAAGGAGAATAATAATACATTACAAACTAATAAAAATAGAGGTGGGAAATTAAGAACAACAAATTTCTCCTCCTAATTATTTCCTAATGAAGATTGATCATATTATTCCTAGTAGATGGATGAAACATGACAATGGTTCTTATTATACATTGTTTGAAATTTATTTCTCTATTTCACCTAAAAATTTCAAAATATTTGGAGCCATATAAAAGAATTTATGACATAATTAATGAATCAAAATTTTTTTGTCTGAAGACACCCAAAATCATCATCCACTTTAGAGAGTTTAATGGATGAATTAATGAAAAAAATATCACCATTAAATTTAATTTTCACATGGGGATTTGGGCCCTATTTAGAATTTATATATAATAACCTCATTTGGAGGTATTTATCCTGAGTAATACCTCCTTTAATGAGGTGTGTAACTTTGCATATATCATTAATATTTTTCAATTCGATACATTTTTTTGGACCCATGGAATTTCAAATTATCTCTGCTTCGAGAAGAAGCGGTTGAATCCCATGAATAAAGTAATCCTAAAAAATTAGTCACTCTAATTTGATCAATATTTTAAATTTTATTCTTGAAATACCATACTGATAAAAATATTTCAAAATTATAGAATTAATAAATTTTCACATTTTAGTCCAAACACACCAAAAATAAAAAAATGTTGTAGATCAGCTCAATTTTTAAATTAGTATGGATAAAATCATTGAAATAATTATGAAAAATGATGAAAATAGTATCTATAACAAGAAACATGTTGTACGGGATAATAAATTACTTTCCTACCTATGGAAATCTTTTTGGATATAATATTAATAAAACTCAAGGATTTTTAATTTTTTGAAAAAGGAACACACTCAGGTAGGTTGAAACATTCATCGAAGACTATGTTTCTAGGAAATCTCATATTTCTACCCTGACAACATAAATACTGATCTTGTATGACATCATTCGATGATAATTCAAAATAAGGTACCACATCTTCTCAACTAATAGGTGATCAACTGTTTGAGAAAGGAAAAGATATGACCACCACTTTTGGTAAACCTTTTTCAAAAAACCTTTTGTAAACCTATTGGAAAAAAGAGATCATTAAATTAATTATACTAACCTTAGTTTAAATACCTAAGACATGAAAGGCTATAAATAAATGATAAGGGCTTAGTAAACCATAAGGGGAACATTTTCCCCAATGAACACAAGACCAGTTGAAAATAAAGAATACAATAAAACCAACTACATGATGTATAAATAATCAATCACACATATCAAAAAAATACCAATAAAAATAAAATCATACGAACCTTGTAAAAATAAATAAATGTTAAAGGATAAGACTCCAGATAAAAATAAATTATCACTAAAGTGGAACCATACCATACCAAAACGTAGACACTCCCTAGCTCTATCTTCGGCAACCAAACCATTACATCAAGTAGACCACTAGAGAAGCATGAAACATGACCCTACCCTATATCTCAGTAGAATTCATCTAAAAACAAAAAAAAGTGACAAAAAAGGGGGTGATTATATCACTTAGTAGTATTTCTCCAAATAATTTCCATCACACACCATTATGACAAGAACATGTTATCAAATTTTATATAAAACAAAGGGTGATACTATCAAAATAGTTTATCAAAGAAAAAAAGTTTATTAATAAATTCAATGAAATGAATCTTTAACTTTCTCATTCAAATTACACTTGGTATTCCCATTACATTTTCCATAACCACACTCATATATGCATGTCTAATGAAAATCCCAACACTCATGAGAGGTAATCCATATGTCACCAAGTATTCACTATGTGATATCCCCTTGTGCCTTTCCAGTCAGCATCAATCAAAAAGGCCATTTCAATAAGGCCTCTTATAATGCAATATGAGCACACTCCACCATGTATGAAAATAACACCATCCATATAAAATAGTTTTCCACACAAAAAAATCTTTTGAAAACCAAATCCTTTGAAAAAATTTAATTAAAACATATCATAAGCATCTTTCAAAACTACCCTTTTGAAATCACATAAAAATAAGAGTTTTCGGTAAAAAATAATCAATAGATTTACAATCATAGGACAAGAAAATTTTATCATGATCCAAGATAACAAGTTATATAACATTATAGTGGTATATAATCCACTAAATTTTATTATTTTTTCACAAATGATCTTAAACGATTCCATGAATTAAACTCTTACTTATGTTCCTCTATCAAAACCCAATATGATCTCATCACCACAAATACAAACCTATAGACCTGGTTATCACACACTGATCTATGATTCCAATCAATCCAATATAAAGAGGTCCAAAATAATATTGAAGGTCAGAACCCTATCTATTTATTTCCAAAAAATGCTTATGGATTCGTTTCCAATGGATTCTGGAAATCAAATATTGTCATAAATCACCTAGGATAATCCTAGAGGGTGGGAGAAAGAATAAAGGTACCGTATAAGGATTTACAACTACTGACCATAATAAAAGTCACTAGGTCCAAACTATTTACAACATAAATTGAGTATTTATTCCATAAAATAATCAAGGGTCACTTATGCCAAAAACGCATCACCTCAATTATTTTTCTGGTAAAACCCAAATTTATAACATAAAATATTTTATGATTTAAATTGATTTTACATCCTAAACATATTTCTAGAACTATTCACATCACAAAACCCCAATTTATATCTTAAATTGTTCTTGAGGATTTTTTCAGTATCCAGATCCATTTTCTTTACTTTTTACACCTTCAACTATGTCTAAAAGATAACCCAAATACCCTAAATACAAGAAAAATCATAAAATGGTGGTGTGCCTAAAACTGGGGGTGCTATATTCTCCCCATATTTTGGTTTTTCATCCTTGGGAAGATAGAAATCAATGTTTCTATCAAATAAGTTGGGCCATTTCTCCTGCATAACCGTTTCTCATTCCCATGTTTCCTATTGAACCAGACCATGATACCATAGTTTTTGAACCAAGGAAATAGATCTCTGTCAGGTTTTTTCCTATTTTTATAGAACCTTTACAAATTTTGGGATAAAAAATGCATCTAGATAAAGAGTAACATGAACCCAACAGATCCCATGTTTTGGATCGGGATGATACCTCTTCATTTAGAAACATGAATAAAATTATGAACAATACTAAATCTCAGGGGTAATTATAATCTGTACACAATTGTAATAGTACATTTTATAACCTTTAATGGTTCTATATATCATGGTCCTAACTTCCACTGTTTTCCCAATAATTTATGACCATATTTTTTTGACACTTTCAATAAGATGTGGTCACTCATAAAAAAGGATAAAGGACAATTACAATTAATGGTATATAGCTTATTTCAGCATTATTCCATATCAAACCATTTATGGATCATTTGAATTTTATTTATAGGCCTATGGATAAGACTTAGTCCTATTAAAGATGAATCTACTATTTCCACCCAACTTATAGAAGATTGATAATAACATCCATACAAATCCTCAAATTGTGGAATATATATTGTTTCCTGGTAACTATTTTTATAGGAGAATTAAAAAAATTATATGATCCTTCCATTAACAATAAATTCTATGACACACACTCTAGTCATATCTTCAAATGTTTGAATAATGGTTTCTTACTATCCATCCATCCATAGATAATATTTTGTGCTAATAGTAAATTGACAGACAAGAGCATGTTTTAATGATCTCCATAATTGATAATTGAAATGAGGGTCTCTCCCAGATAAAATCAAAGTTGGAACACCATGTTACCTGAACACATCTCAGATATAAACTTTTTCTAAGTCTTCTACCATGTTGGATTCTATGATAGGGATAAATTGTACTGACTTAGTAAGTTGATCAACTACTACCCATATAGCATCATGTTTCTATAATGTTCTTCGTAGGCCTATGAAAAAATCCATCAAAACTTTATCCCACTCCCATACAGGTGTAAGAATTGAATGTATCATTACAGAAGGTCATTTATGTTCATCCTTTACCAAATGACATGTCAAGAATTTCATTTCATTGTATAAAATCTTGTGTTTCATATATGACCACAAAAAATACGCTTTCTTTAACATGTACATTTTCTAAATTGCTAGAAGAATACCCCATTGGTATTATATGAAATAGATCTATTCATGAAAATATTGAGAACCTAAAATTTGATTCTAAATGTGTAACAAAGAGTTTTAATGTTCTGTTTAGTCATCAGAAGTCTACCCACAATTTAGGTTTGACCTAATGCTGATATATAATCAGTATTTGATTTTTTAAATTCTTTTACTAAATTTATCAAGTTTGGAACAAGACTTAGTGGAAATATAATTTCATTCTCACCCTATGCTACACAATATAAATATATATAAATTATTATAATCATCAATATCCATTGGTCAGGAGTTTCTTGGACCACTTCATTATATAATCTCCAAATCAATGCATCTACTATAGAATTCACTTTAATGAGTGTGTATACCAAGTCTAAATAGAACTCATAAAGGTACTTTATCATTATTCATTGGATAAATTTCAAGTATTTCTAAGAAAAAATGTATTTAAAACTCTTACAGTTAGTGAAAACTATTATCTTTTCTCCAAAAAGGTAATGGATCCATGTTTTTAAGGGATGTAAAACCAAATATAATTCTATGTCATGCATAGGATAATTATTATCATACAACCACAAATGCCTCAAACCATATACCACATCATGATATCCCTCTATGAGAACACAACCAAGACTACATCTAGATGAATCACATCCCACCAAATAGATTTTACATTATTATTGAAATATTATGATGGGTACTGAGGTCATATGAGTTTTATTTTCCAAAAAAAAATTATAACATTCATCATTCCATTCAAATGGAATACCTTTCATTGTTAGATAAGTCATGGGAGAACCATGTCTTGAGAAATCCTTAACAAAGTGGTGATAATAGACTAATAATCCTAGAAAAATAAGTACATAAAAACATTATTTGGTGTATTCCAAGAGACTCACACTTCTATCTTTTTGGGGTAAACTGATATTGTTTCTTTAGAAATTACGTACCTGAGGAAAAAAATTATTGGATCCATAAGTTTCACTTAGAAAACATAGCATACAAATGATGCTCTCGTAACATAGTGAGTAAAATTTATAATTTCTCATCATGGTCATTCCTATTTCTAAAGTATACCATAATATCAACATGAAATAAAAAATGAGTTGAGATACCTATGGAATATATGGTTCATTAAATCCATAAAAACTTCTAGTATGTTCATCAAACCAAAAGGTATGACAACATTTTCATAAATTCCATAGAGACTCTAAAATACTGAATTCAGAATAACCTGTCTTCTAACTATAATATGATGATATCATGACCATAGATCAATTTTATAAAACCACTTGGTTCCCTTTAATTGATCAAAATGATCATCTATTAAAAGAATATGATATTTATTTTTAATTGTTAATTGATTAAAATTATGATAATCATTAGATAATAGGAAAGTGACATATTCTTTATTTATAAATAAAGCTAATTAGACACAACGATATGTACTAGGTATGATGAAAACATTAATTTATAAATTTTCTGTCTGAATTATTAATTCCTATAACCTAGTAAAAGAAATATGTAAGAAGGTATTGAAATAGAGATTTTTCCTAAGAGTAGGTTGATAGTAAATTCAATTTCTCTTTTTATTGGTAACTTAGATAAATAATTCATAAATACATCTGGCTATTGATCCACTATGAAAAGAAGGTATCATTCTATGTTTCATCAACTGCATTCAAGGTCATTGTTTCTAACTAGATAGAGATGGTTCCATCAGCTGTCACTAAAATTCTTGACCTTCCTGCGTTTATTTCCCAATACCCCTTGAAAAGGTGAAGGAATCCATTTGAGTATATAAAAGTTACCCACTATTCATAATATTACATATGGGATTTAAATCACACCATCCAATCCATACTAAAGATTAAATAAAAGACCCATCTTCGGGACTATAAACTCGTAGAGAAACTGAACTACATCAATGGTAATGGAACATGCTGGGAATTTAAATCTTCCACACTCCTACTATCCGATGGGTTTTATGATACTCATGAAATTAGGAATCATATCCAAATATAGTCCTAATTTTTTATCTTTATAAGATTTATGGGAATAGTGTGATTCACTTATATCAAACAATATATGCATAAGAGTGGAGTTTAGAAGAATAGTATGTCACATTGTAGAAGGACCTGGTTTAAAATCAGATATTGGTAGAAATTTTAATGATTATATAGTATGAATCTTAGATGCACCACCTCCATGAGAGTAGAAATCCCTCTTTATCTTATTTTTTTCACTATAGTTGAAATATATCTTCCTGGGAACAAATAAACTACCTCCTATAGCATTTTCAACAAGATCCCTTTATTCCACTGTTTCCTTATTAACCATCTTTGTATAATATATAATACATAGAACAACTATATTGGATCGAATCTTCGGTCATCATTTTTATTTCATTTTTCAATGTCTTGAAACACTTTCATAGTACTCTATACAAGTTGTTGGTTCACCAGTGCTTTAAGTGCAACCACATTTTCAGAATCATATTCCTACTAATTTCTATGGTTTATTCCTGGTTATGTTTTCTATACATTAAAAAATAAACCATTTAGACCATTTATCTCTAGAAAATGAAGGATAAAATTAATTTCAAAACATTATAAATAATTTTTCATTACCATGAGAAACAACTAGTGAAACCCTCATTTAAGGAATGTCCATTTTAATCATTTTAATCATTTTTCAAAAATCATAAAATGGAAGATGAACAATACAGTACAAGTTTTAAGTCTCTATACTACTTCATGATATGAAATATTCAATGACTAAACCCATGAATATGAGATAAAAACACCTCAAAAAGTGACTTAGGGAACTTTTTATACCTAAAAGCCCTGGAAACTTGAAGTTCAACATAAAAAGGTTAGCATTTTATTTTTATTCTATACATTTAATGTTTTGATAGTCCTAATTACTTATTACCAACCCAAATCAAAAACTAAACAAAACTGATACAATTTTAACACCTTTTCCCTCATCATTGAATAGAGAAGAGGAAAATTCTACTAATCTTAGGTGATGTCCCCAAGACACCAAATGAAAAAAATAAATTCCAAGGGATTAGTAAAACATTGGGGGATGATTTTCCCAAAAGAAACATGACCTATTAAAAATAAATAATATATTAAAACATAACTACATGATGTAGGAATAATCAATCACATAACTCAACAAAAAACCAATACAAAACAATATCAGTGTAATAGCATAAAAATAAATAAATGTGCATGGTTAAGACTCCAAATAGAATTAAATTGGAACCAAAGTGGAACCATCCTAGAAAAAGACTCAGGCACTCCCCATCTCCAAATTTATTAACCAAACCATTAGTTCAAGGATCACCACTAGAGAAGTACAAACCATGACTCTTCCCTATATCACGGTAGATGAAATATACAAATGTTCATAATTGAACAAGTAGGGGGTGATTATATTACTTAATAGAACTTCCCCATATACTTACCTCACACGCAACTAAGAAAATGAAAATTTAACAAATTTTATATAAAAATGAGTGTGAGACTATAAAAATAGTTTATCAATGGAAAATAGTGCAAGTAATAAATTAAATGATAGTAATATTTTACGTTATCCTTCACATTCCACTTGGAATACTTATTCCACGTTCTATAACCACACACATATATGCATGCCGAATGAAAATACCAACACTCATGAGTGGTAATCCATCTTATGCCAAGTCATCAATAGGTGATATCTCCTTATGGTTTTCCAGTCAGAACCAAGCACCATATTCTTTTCAATAAGGCATCATACAATAAAATATGAACACATGCCACCATTTATTTCAATAATACCATCCATATCTAATATATTTACAAAAAAAATTCTTTTTCAAACCAAATCCTTTGAAAAAAATTAATTAAAACATATAATGAGAATATTTCAAAACTACCCTTTCGAAATCCCTTCAAAGCAAGGGTTTTCTGTAAAAAATACTAAAGATATTTCCAATCAAAGAAAAAGAAAATATTATAAATATGTAAGTCAACAAGTTCTATAATATTATAGTGGGAGAGAATCCACTTACCAAGTTTACATTTTCATAAATGATCTTAAATGATTCCACAGATTAACCTCTTCCATCTATTAATCTATCAAAACCTGAGAAAATATCATCACCAAAAATTGAAACCCATATATCTAGGTATCACACATTAATATATGGTTCTAATAAATGAAACATTATTATATCAAAAACAATAATTAATGAAATAATCCTAACATTTGATTTCCATAAAAAAATGCTCAATGATTTATTACCAATAGATCCTAGATGCTAAATATCTCCATAAATCACCTAGTTTAAGATTATAAGTTGAGAGAATGAATAAACATACCATATGAATTTTTAAAACAATTGGTCATAATAATAATCATTATGAACTAACTATTTATTATATAAATTTATAATTTACATCATAAATTCATTAAGGGTCACTTACATCGAAAAACATATCACCTCGGTTATTTTTCGGGTAAATCCCACTTTAAAACATAAAACCATTTTATGAATTAAATTTATTTTATTACCCAAATGTCTATCCTAAATTATTTACATCATAAAACCACAATTTATGGAATAAATTGTTCATGTATATTTTTTTAGCATCTAGATCTTGGTTATTTCCTTTTTATACCTTCAAACACTTCCAAAATCTACCCTAAATACTTCAAAAAAGACAAAACAAATAAAATTGTGATATAACTCAAACCAAGGGTGATACATCCATATATCCCATAGGGTTTGATATGTGCCTAATTAAGAAAAATGGGGGTCTTAGGAGGTTGGTAGGTATTTCTTGTTTAGAAATCCAGATCATACGGTGTGTAGTATGGGAGCACACACTGTGTGTTTTTCCTGTTTGGGGAAGAGTGATTTTTTTGAACTACACAATGTATACTGGGAGGAAACACCATGTAGTGGTACTTAGACATGTTTTCATGAACATGATAAGAAACACCATGTTAAGAGTACATGGTCATGTAGTGGTATATGTCCAAACCGTAGTCATATATGGGAATGGGGTGATGTACATGGGCATGAGATGATATACATGGGCATGTGTTGGAGGACACAACCACAGAACATATAGACAATACATTTCATGCATATTCACATGGATAGATAATCCGTTTGTAGTAAAGGACTCTCTCAATTGTGTAAAAAAGGTCACATGACATGTAACCATAATTACACACTATGTACCTTCATTTTACACGATGAGTACCATGAGGGTACATAGCCAGAGTTTGGTCACATGAGACACATCATTTACCCTAGGAGGACATAGACAGAATTTTTATTTGAGTGTGGTTTGATGTGTGACGTGTGTCTTTACTACTCCAACTATAGTTTTATTACAAATTTATAAGCCACATTTCCCTAAACATAGCCTCTATTCAAGACCTAGAAATGCTAGTGGATCATTTTAGCTTGACTCTTGTGTTTGGAAGCTCTAGAAAAAAGGATTAGTGATGACACACTTATATTAGTAGTGTGAACTAACTATAGAGGAGAGAGAGACTCACATGGAATCTTTCTGTAGTGACATTTAGGTCCTATAATATTTTTCTTAGTGTGGACTGGTTTTCTACTATCTATGCCCATATAAATACTACAGTTAGGGTAGTAGTGTAAATAAGATAGTGGGATGGAATTTACCTACTTTGGTGAGAAGGAATCCCAAGCATATTATGATGATATCATGTTCAAGAGGATAAAATTGATTTCTTTTCATTTGTTTAGTATTACCCTTAAAGCATCGGATGCTATGAGATTTTAGTTTCTTGTGGTGTTGAAGAGGTATGAGGATATATTCCCTAAGAATGTACCAATCTAAACTCCACATAGAAGATTTATTTTTATACATATACCAACACCCAGGGATTGTTTTAAATACACACTAGAATATTATAAAACCCCATGTAGTTATGATAGTTAATGGTGCAGTTGGAGAAATTTATAGAGTATGGGATTTGTTAGACCCAATGTGTTCACCTAGACAACCATGTGTTGTTCTCTTTGAAGGAAGATGATGGATTAAGGTAGGTGTTAATTGAAATTACCTGAACTAGGTGACTACCAAGGAGAAATAGAAACACCTAAAAATATATGACTTCTTCAACCATTGGTTAGGTATGAAGTTGTTCTTAGAGTCTAATATCAGGGATGGTTTTTACCAGATCTGTTTCTAAATCCACTATGGTTTCTTTGATTTCATGGTTATACCTTGAAGTGTGTTGGATTCCCACGTAGTATTTTTGATACTTGTGAACCAACTCCTTCAAACCCTTCTTAGTTGGGTTCATGTTAGTCTTCATCAATGACATTCTTCTGTACTATGCATTAGATGTGGAGAATATAAGACACATTTAGATGGTGGAAGTAATGTTTTGAGGGTACTGTGATTATAGGAATCTCTTTTATGGTCATTTTTTATTAAAAAGGTTCAATTTTTGGAATTATTGATCATGGTTGTGATACTAGACCTAGAAAAGGTTGAGTCACTTCTAACTTGACATCCACCCAAGGGCATGACCGAGGTAGAAGATACTCATAGAAAAATTTTTCATCCACTATTATTGATCAAGGTGATATATAATTTTAACTATTTGTATTTTTCTCTTGAGGGTGAAGTTGGTGAATCATATATCCCTTTGATAGTTGTTACCCCTCCACTACTCTAGTGAGGTAGGGAGGCAGAACTTGGGGATATTGACTGTGATCTCTTATGTGACCAGATATCAACTGGACATGTTCTTGATGAATTTTATGATGGAGTGGAGTAATTCATTATTTCATAGATGAATTACATCACTAATCATAGAACAAGATGATGTGTTTAATATGTTCATTTTCCTAACAAAAATACCCAATAGAGGTGTGGATTTTCTGGGATTATTTGCCATTGAGTATGGTTTCCAAGGATGTTGTGGAATGTTGCTGAGTTTCTATTGAGGTCTCGCCTATAAGTATGTGAAGGATGAGGTTCCTGGATCGAAGTGGAAATGGATTGGTGTCTTGGTGGTTTTCATGATAGGGGATTCCACAAACAGCGGGAGGTCACAATGATATCTGAGTTTTCATGGACCAACTCACTAAGTTGGAGAACTTCCTAACTATCAGATAGTAAATATTAGTGGAGTTTATGATGTTTATGAGTGAAGAAGGTGGTATGGATTCATATAATTCCATCTAAAATAATTTTAGACCATGATACTCACTTAACATCATGATTATAGAGAGGATGAATGAGTCTTGGTGAATCATTTGTGGTTAAGCATAGTTTTTTTTTACCCCGGACTGATGGATAAGTAAAGTGGTCTATTCAGGTTTTGGAGAACATGATTCGGTATTGCATGTTAGTTTTGGGATATGTATGGTAGGACTACCTACCCTTGGTGGAGTTGTCATACCAAACATTTACCACTCCATCATCGATGTATCTTCATTTGATTACATGTATGGGAGACCCTGTAACCACAATACTGGTTGGAGCTAATGGGGGATAGAAAATGTTGTCCTAGAGTTGGTCCTAGTGATGTTTTTAGATGTTTAAATTCATCTTGAGGTGAACGAGGACAACCAGGAAATGTTGTAAGTCCTTTGTGTACTGACAGTTGTGGCCTTTCAAGTTTAATGAGGAAATCTTGTTTTTCAAGAGATCTAGCCTCATAGAGGTTTATAAATATTTTTCTATGAAAATAGATTATATCTAAGTCTCATAGGCCCTTTTTACAGTTACTACATTGGATTAGTGAGGTGGAATAACTCTTGATCCTATGATCACAGTTATACTATGTGCTTGGTGTTTTCTATATCTCATAGTTGAGGAGACATATGCACAAATTATTACATGATGTCAACTAGGATGATCTGGATGTTAGGTATAGGGTTTCTTTTCTGAGGTACTATATGATGTTTGATAAAAACTAGAGAATACCCTTTGTGGCTAAGTGTTTCCCTCACGATCTTGTTTATTGAAAATATGGGAAAACTTTAAGAGATATCATGGGAGTGAGAACCTAGTTGAGAGCATTGTTTACTCACTTATGAGTAGGTATTTTATTTTTTATATGAAAATCCTTGAAGGTGGGGAGAACAAAACGACTCTATTTTTTCATGTATTACTTTTTAATATTTCTAGGAATATTTCTAGAGTTGGGCATGAAGTCATCATGGAATTATATGGCCCGAAGATCATTGGTTCAGTGGTGTTAAAAATATTAAAAATATTATATCTTGTATAAACAGTTTTTTAGAAATAAAGGTTTAACTCTTGCATGGAATCACATATCAAAAATCTGACACCACCATTAAATCTGAGATGTGGGTTTTACCATAAATGTGATATAAAGTTATTCAATATTGGGCATTTATTTTAGGGAGAATTTTGGTAGAAATGATGATTAATTAATTAGAATAATTTATTTAATTAATTAAAAGGGGTATAATACCTCTTCCTCTTGGGTTTCCATGCATGATAGATGGATATGGTTCCCCTTGTCTAGTAGAAAAATGATAGGGAAGAGAGGAGGTGCCTCCATACTTCATCCTTATTGATGATTAAAACTAGAACATGGTGTAGAAACTATAGGGCGTGGATATATACCCAAAGCATCAGTGTTTTCACCATGTGGTTGGGAAATTTATGAGTTTTATGTCCCAATCCTAATATATACATTGATTGATTTTTTTAATCACTCTCATGATTTGCATAGATCCCATGAGGTTTGATCTAAGCCTAATTGGGAAAATTGGGGTTCTATGAGGTCTGTAGGTATTTTTCATTCAGAAATCTAGATCACACATCATGTGGTGTAGGAGAAAATGCCTTGTGTTCTTCCCATTTGGGGAAGAATGGTTTTTGGGAACTACACATCATTTACTAGGAGAAAACACCGTGTAGTGGGACTTGTCCATGTGGATGATCACATGGGAAGGCACACCATGTTAGGAGTAAATGGTTGTGTATTGGTACACATACAGACCATAAGATTACACAGGCATGAGGTGATGTAAATGGGAAAGGGTTAATGTGCACAAGAATAAGAGAGAGGGCACAGTCATATGTTGGAATAAAGTACACACCGTGAATTCCATATACATGCTGTAAATATTCACATGGCTAGCTGATCCATGTGTAGGTAAGGAAACACCCATGCATTCCATATACATGTTGTCAATATTTACATGGTTATCCAATCCATGTGCATATGAGGAAACACATAGGTGTTTCGGTGAAGTCATGTGCCTTGTGACCATAAGTATGCACCATGTACTTCCCTTTTACATGCCTCATAATTCAAGGAGACATGAACATAGTTTTTCTTCATGAGACATGGAATGTAACCTAGGAGAACACATCGTGCACTCCCCTTAGAGGCTTCTTCCTCACATATCTTCTCCTCCGTGAATCAGATTTGGTTATATGAATAGCCTATCCTAAGTTTTTTTCCACATAGAATGAGATGATTTCCTTTGTTTTGGAACTAGGGATGTGACTTGAGGTGATGATAGAGGGATGGTTTGTTCAGTGAAACGTTCCTAATGGCAGTGTTCATATTTTGGAATTAGATATGTTTGGGTCATTAATCCCCTATCACACTAGGGAATGAGACCCTCATGATCATTACACAAGTATAGTTGGTACTTTACCATACTTTATGGGGTGTACATCCCCTATCTATAGAGTGGTACTCCCCCATATTTAGGCTTCAGTGGGGAATGGTTCCTCCAAGGTAGTTGGTACTCCCTCAATTTTGGACCACTATAGTGATGAAAATCCCATATACTTAGATTCTTAAAGTTTACATGTATTGAATAGATGAAGATAGTTCTCCCTCATCTATGGAGTTTACTAGAGAGGTGTGTACCCTCCAAAATTTCTAGACATTTCATGAGATTCTTGGAAGGTGATAATTCTCCCTTAGCTATGTAGTGAAGTAGCAAAGAGAAGGCGTCTCTACTCTGACTCTTGTGAGTTTTTATATAGCACCAGAATTCAGTTTTTGGACCCTTAAAACTAGTGGTGGATGTATCATTCTTAGCTAGGTTTTGTAGATGAAGATCATATTTATATATTTCTTGGGTTTTATTTTAGAATATTTGATGATGGGTTTTCTATAGCCTCATGATTATTGGTTGATCTTTCTATTGTACATTTATGTTTCTCGCTTCTTATTTTCTAGGGAACCTACTGGTTACGTATAAACTCACCCCTACAAGGTCTTTTTATGAACATATTGGTTATTCTTTAGATGATTAGTAGATCATTGGTGATATCAGTGGACCTGGTTATGCTAGGGCTTAGCGGATTTTGGTGCTAAACATTTTTTGTGGTCATCTTTGTAGATTATGAGCTAGGTTCTATCCTATTTGTACTTCTTCCAGTTGATGTCAGGTTGGGATCTCTTTTCTATTTGGGTGTGTATTTTCCTCCTTTATAATTTGGTATGGCACTATTTTAATCTGATTCTTTCTTATAGTATGTTTCATTAATGGCCTACCCTATATGTTCATTTTTTAATTATATATCTGCATTGTTCGTGTAGATGATTGGGTGTGTTCATACAAGTACTTAGGATAAGGCCTCACATGTGTTTTTTACCTACTCAGTGCTTTTTTCCAGCCCCTATCATATTGGAGGAGGGTGTGGGTGGTCTGACACATATTACTATTGGATAGGCGGGCCCATTGAGTCAGGTCATGAAAAAAATATATGATAGTTTCATTAGCATGATACTAAATGAAGTCCAAAAAAAGGATGATATCAAGGATAGTTTGTACATGATTAACATGGGGATACAAGAATATTTGGCACTAGTGAATGGTGAAAGAAATAATTTTCTTCTTTAATCTTCTTGCACTATTTCTAGGAAATAGAGATATGAGTTTTCCAACTTACTGAATGATTTAAAATTTCCATAGGGGTATTCATAAAATATAAATAATATCATGTTAATGATTTATTTAAAGTTAAAGGGCCTAAAATAACATTATTTTCATGTTTTTATACATGATTTAATGCCTACAACTTTACGTTTCATTTTTCCTGAGAATTTTCACCATACATTAACCAAGATTTGTTTCCTTTTCAAAGCTATATGAAGTGATGATATAGACCCAGTAAAATTTCCAACTATAGAAAAATAAATTAATATCATATTATGTGAATTGAAAAATTATCTTCCTACCGTCATTATTTGATTTGATGGTTCACTTGATGGTTCAATTGGTTATTGATATATAACTATGTTTTCCTATACATTATAGATTTATGTACCCCATTGAAAAATATATGAATATTTTAAAAGAATGTGTTAAAAATCAATGTCTTCTAAAAGGTTTTATTTTAGAGTGATATATTTTTTAGGAATCCATTGAATTATGTACCAACTACCTATCTGTTGTGAAAAAAATTATTCGACCAAAATATCATAACACCAAGGAACTTGTGGGTGAAGGAATTTTTGGAATAGAGTTGTTTCAGTTACTATTAAAGAGTGGAATTAGTCTCACCTTTATGTCTTGTATAATAGTTCAGAGGTTGTTCCATATGTTGAAACCCACAAAATAATTATTATGAATTTTAATCATTTAAGGGTTGAGAGATAGATATAAAATAAATATAATTCATAGTTTATAGGATGGTTTAGAGACCATATTTTTAAGGAGTAAACTAAAAATCCAAATTGAATTTCATAATGACTTCAATGGATAGAGAGAGGACTAATTGTTCATGTATTATCTTGAAATGGTTATGTAATTAATTGATATATGTTCAATATATGGGACGTGGCTTCGTTCAACCAAGTGGATCAGATTTTCCGGCACAGGCCTTGCAGATCAAACCTTCCTATGCTGAGAAGGTTAAATCTAGAGGGAGTTTTCACAATTCTCATAACAAGTTTGCGGTGTTGGGTGAAGTTGAGGTCCATGATATTGGGGATGACAATGTAATGGAGTCTATCCTTGGTGGTGCTACTGATACGGGAGAGGAGGCCAGCCAAGTGGTGTTGGAGTCAGCTTCGGACTCCCCTACTGAATCAAAGGAAGTGGACATTGAAGAGGTTTTTTTCAGAGCCTCTTCAAGGAAGGGCAAGAATTACACTGTGGATTCAAGAGGATTTATCAAACATACCAGGAGGCCATGACAACGGAAATACTACTCTAACTTACCAAGTCCTCTTGTGACCAGGTCCTCTAGTAAATTCAATCTTCCCTCAAGGGTGTGTAAAGGTGCTGACAAGCAGGTGGGGGTGGTCACCCTTAAGGTGACTGGATCTCAGGTCAGTGGAGATCAGGAGTTGGCTACCTTTGGGGGTGATGACCCCCCACTCTCGGAAGAGGCAACATCTCCTCAAGGAGAGGCAGAAGAGCATATGAAGGACCAGCAAGGGGAGGGGCTTCTTAACTTTGAGGAAGTGAGTCGGGCGGAGGCTGAACTTCTTCCAGGGCAGCAGCGCGAGGTGGGATTTCATGCTAACCCACACCGTCAGATAGCATTGGTGCTACATCACATGGACCTTCTTTTGCACTAGGATGAAGAAATGGTGGAGCAAGTGCTTGATATCAACGCTCTGAAGGAAATGATAAAACAAATGCTAGAAAGACCACTTCGTGTGGAAACAACAAAGGTGCAAGGTAAATGGATTGATAAGCTGAACCGTATTTTGAAGAGAGGCTTCAACATGGGAAAGATAAACATAGAGGAATGGTTGCAATCCTAGGACATCTTGGCCACACACTATGAAGACACCATGAAGGACGATCCAAAGTCTCAGGTAAATTCTATTCCCTGGATACTGTTTAGGGAAATTGATTCTAATCGGATCAAGATTTTCTTCAAAAAAATGTAGTAAACTTTTGTGGTTAAACTATTTTAATGTCAGGGTTCTCACTTTCCCCCTTAAAAGTGTTTTGAAAAATAAAATTGTCATTTTGGAGGAGTCCTCCATATTCCAGAAATAAAAACTAGTTAGTGACTTAGGCATATCAATGTTTGAGAAATAATAAAAGTCAAAAAATCCAACCATATCAATACTAAAACTATCAATTTTTTCATATCAAATGCACAATTTATCAGACATAGGAAAGTATTTGAGGAGCCACTTCAAAAACATTCCAATTCACCTTACTAATTTTCCCTATAAACCCCCACAAAATAAACATAAAAAAAGATATATTTGATCTTTAATAGACCATAACATACATAAGAATTCAAACAATAATAAAATATGGGGTCTTATTCATAAATAATACTCTTCTTTATTTATAGGGTATTGATCCTAAGACAATTTAAAAGGCTTTAATGGGGAAATACTATCAAGATTAGTGTTCTCAAATAGGTAACTTTTCAAAATTTTCTTAATTTAAGCATATTGAGATAGATATAAAGATTGGTGCTTTATATATCTAGTTATGTCCATGCCTAGAATATGATTATAATTTCTTAAACCCTACATATCAATGATATAATTCAATTAGGTCTTGACAGAACTTATGACCCCCATATTTTTATAGATTAACATGTCATAAACATATAAATGGAGGTAAACAAAATTATTCTTAACATATTTAAAATAGAAACATGAATCAAATTCATTTTTGTGAAAATTATTTTAAATCATAAAATATCAAACCTTTTATACCATTTACTAGAATATTGTTTAATACCATACAATGTCTTCTTTAAAAGGAATACGTGATTAAGTTTAAACCGATTTGAAAATCCCATATGATGAGCCATATAAATTGTTTCATCAATAGTACCATTTTAAAAAGAAATTTTTTTACATCCAATTATTCAATATAAAAATTAAATTTGGGAGAAAAATAAATTTGAATCCTAATAGATGAAATTTTAACAACAGGGGATAAATTTTCACTATAATCAATTCCTTCATGTTGAAGGAAAACTTTAGAAACTAATAGATCTTTAAATATTATTTTAGTTTATCCAACATTTTCACCTTTTTATTTAATATCCATTTACAATATATAATTTTTTTATTACTTGATTTTGTTAAAATAAAATAGTTTTTATTATTAAGGATTGATTTTATATCAACTTACATAACATCTAGCCACCGCTTGGACTCTTTGAACTTAATATCTTGCTCCTAAGTTTGTGGTTACTCACTAAATAGATCTTAAGTAGCATTAAAGGCATTAAAAACCACATCAGTTTGGATGAACTAGGATGGAAGCCTCATAAATATTCTCTCTCTATCTTGGTTAAGTTGATAATCTCTAATATTATCCTATTCTATAGCTTCAGGATCATAACTTGAATCGGTATCAGATTCGTATTGAGTCTGAAGAATAAGAGGGGTGAATTTAAACCTGGATTGGTTCAAGTTTTTACATTCTAAAGTAATTTCAGTATCTATGGGTTTATGAGTACTTTCATAAGACTTTACATCCTTATATGAATACTCAATAGACTTAACACTATTCTCCTTAGGGATACTAGACTCATGTAACACTACATCATCACTAATAATGCACTTTTTATAACCTAGGTTTTCTATCAACAAATTTTAACCCTTAACATCCTTTGTATACCCTCAAAAAAATATTTCATATCACCAGGATCTATCTTATCATTTAAATTATGAGAATATGCTATGGATTGATATATCCTAAGTTGTGTAAGACTGTGGTAGAACCTATCCAGAGTTTCTCTAGTGTTTTGAAATCTTTAGCTGATGAATGGAAATGACCAATCAATTAGAAAAATATGAATATAGCCTCATCCCCAAAGGACTTGGGGATATTAGAATGGGACAACATGTATATAAACCTTTCAAAGGTGGTTTTAATCATCATCTCTAATAATTAATTCTATTATGGGGTTTCCAAAATAGTTTGATATCATTTAATACCTTTTGAGTCATAAAATTCTATGAATTTGGTGGATAGGTATTCTAAAACCTTATGAGATCTAAGAGAATTCAGTTTCATACTGAATTCATTATCTATACTATATTTACATCTCTTAAAAATATAACAAGTATCATAATTTTGTTTTAGTATATAAATTTAGATATTCATAGAGTATTTTTCAATAAAGGACGTAAATTAGAAACCTCTACCATAGGAGGTGACCCTAGAAGGACCCCAAAAACTAGAGTGGACATACTCAAGGGGTTATCTAGCCTTATACATTAACCTAGTAAGTTTAACCCATATAGAATTAAAATTTACACAATCTTCATAGAATTGTAGACTACTAGAAGTGACATTACTCAAGATCCCTTTATTTTTAATCTCATCAAATCCTTTTCCACTTACATTCTCAATCCTTCTATGACAAAGAGTGGTATTATCTAGACCATAATCACAAGAGGCATTAAAATTATTTATATGAATCCCTCTATCTAAAAAATATATACCATTATGGAGGTTTACATTCATAAGATTGAGAGATATGTGGGAAATTTTAATACTACCATAGTATGACCTAAAAGTGTAACCTCTATAATCAAGGTCACTTAGGGAAATGATGTTTTATTTAATTCTAGTACCAAACAATCATATTAAATCATTTTAAAAGTATTATCATGATGATATAATGAAACTAATAATATCCCCACAATATGAAAAAATCTTATTATTCCCTAAGAACAACTCACCTAAATTAACATCCCTCAATTCAGTGAAATACTACCACATAAGACACATGTGGAATGAGCATTCAAAATAAATGGTCAATTGTTTAGAGATGGAAACATCAGATACATTGAATACACTATCATAATTTAAGTCTTATTTAATAAGTAAATAATGATAATTACTATTCTCTTTATATTAACATTTCTTATTATGAAAATTCATGTTCATGTGACCTGGTTTTTTTATATTGGAAAAATTTAATCATCTTGTTCTTGGATGTAGATATATATTACTGGGATTGAATTCTATGTCTTCTAATACCACTATACTTACTTATACCTATGAAATTAATACCCTTAGCCTCTTCCTTAACACCAACCTTATTTTAATAGTCTTTTGAGAGAAATAAAAACTTAACTTCATTGAGAGTAAGAGTATATTTTCCACACATCATAGAAAATTTAATAGAATGAAAGGAATCGTCTAATGATGTTAACATTATTATTTCTTGGTCCTCATCCTCTAATTTAATATCTATGTTGGTGAGGTATAATAATTTTTTATTAATTTCATCAATCTTATCCATGAATATAGTTCTAGGGTGTATTTTGAATGTGTATAATCCCATTTTTTATATAATCTACAAAAAAGAGACTTATTCATATAAATGGATTCTAATTTAGACTAAATAACAGTAGAATATGACTCATATGAAACCTATATAATAACCTTAAATTCTAAACATAAAATCATTAGACTATAGGATTTACTAATTATCTCTTTAGGAACATCAACCTAGGTGACATCTTTCTATCCTTCCAGAGAAAGGGTGGTTATGTTCTTTTTAGTTTCATTGAGAGCATCAATAAATTAATTGTGATCTAAAATTGTGGTCATTTTAATCCTTCATATATTTAAATTACTTTGACCATAAAATTTATCAATATCAAACTTTTTAGACCCCATTTTCTAATATTATGTAGGTTCTTGTACCGTTTTTTTGGGGTAACATTGTTGTGGTTATCCCTAAGAATGCTTGATGATCCCATGAATCATATGTTTAGGTTATAAATTGAGATGATAATTTTTTGTGTTTTCAAAAACATGAATCAATATTCAAAACATAAAATATAAAGATTATGGGTTCCAAGAATAGAAATAATGAATGAAATAGAAATCAGTAAAGAACACCAAGATGTAACATGATTTAGATCATGATGATCCTATTTTCATAGAGATAACAACACCCAAGGTTGTTTATTTTATTATTAAGAGAAAAAATATGAATGAAATTTTAGACTTTGTCACAAATAAGGTAAACCAAATAAAATATCTAATGATTTTGACCCTATTGAACTAGGAATTGGTGATAAATCCCATCGTGATGAATCAACATCTTCCACTCTTGGAAGGATACAAGCACACACCTGAAAAGGAAATAATCTCAAGAATTACATAATGGAAAAAATGAAATAGATCACATTTCCAAGTTTATTATTCAAAAAATTGAAATGAAAAATGGTTCTAATAGTTGAATCTCCATTTTAGTTTTTGGTATTCTATAATACAAGATTTTTATGTCTTCTCCTAATTCTCATCCTGAAGAGGGATCTTGTTGCGGGGATTGACGCAAAAATGATAAATAGAAGTTCATATTTTCAACAAAACTTAGTTCCCCTATCTTCTCCATGTTTTTCCTATCAATTCTCATGAATATCCTATAAATTTTTCTCTTAAAAACTATATGAAAACCTTATAAATGTGAATTACAGGATGATTTCTAAGGATGAAGTTGCAAGGATCCATAATTTTGTGCCAAGAACGAGTATGATACCACATGCAAGATTAGTACGATAAAAGTTATGGGAATAGTTGATATAAAATAGGTGATTAAACTAACCAACAGTATTCCAGTGATGAATCCACATGGAGGTACCCCATTATGTAAAAAAAGGATGAAACAGATCCCAAAATTGACAAAACAATACACTTGAGGCCATCCAGGGTTAATGGATCAATGGGATCCATGACTCAGGATAAACTGCTTAATAAATGAATAAAAAAATATTTTGAGTAAAAAAATACAAGGTATTTTATAAATTTAATCATAATAGAAACAACTATAATTTAGTGGGTTTCATTAAGATCAATGTAGTGAAGAAGAAAAAAAGATAATAATCCATGAATGAATAATCAAATGGCATGGAATACATATAAAATTAATTTAAATGAAACATTCATGTGGGGTATAGTGTAACAAAATATCTACCTTGGTATTAAATGAATTTAACATGGTGTTATTACAATCTATATTATATAAATAGGACAAAATTAATCAACCCTAAACAATTTTTTAATTTAGACAATAAAATGAGCATACTTAAACTATCAACCAGGTTATCTCTATTGTATATATTGATGACACACACTATCCATAAATCTTTGATATCCTTATCAAAATTAATTCTAAAGTCAATGTTCTTCAATCAATCATGGAATACATTTTTTATATAAATTCATAACATATTATCTATCCCCATTGACTATAATGCTATCATAAGACAATGATAACTTAGTAATCAATCCTCATAACCATATATCCTCCTTGATTACTTCATTAAAGGATATATAATCCATATTTATGGTATATATTAAAACCACAGATTTCATGTCACATTTTCAGAGAATGTTTATCTATATTCTATAAATAAAAACTAGGGAATGACTTATGAGTATCAATTTTTTCAATATAACCAGATTAAAAAAATAAAATAATATCATCACTAAAACTATAATTTTCTCCATATCAAATTAAAAATTTAGTAGACATATAAAATTACCTAATGATCCATTTTAAATTATTACAATGAGTCTTACCAGGTTTTACCATAAACCTTCTCAAAGTACACACAATAAAAGCTACCTATAGTCTTTAATAGACCATAGAAGACATAATAATTCTGATAATATGATCATATGAGATCGTATTCATAAAGTAAACATATTATTAATTTTTAGGGGATTGATCCATGGGAAATTTAAAAAATATATTAGGAGAATACTAACAGGTTTAATGTTCTCAAATAGGTCATTTTTTAAACATTCTTAACGTAAGCATACTGAGACAGATGTAAGGATCGACCCATTCTATCTATAATTATGTCCATTACCAAAATATTATTAGAATTTACTAAATACTTAATATTAATTAAATAATTCAATTATGTCATGAAAAACTTTTGATCATAATTTTTTTATGGATTAAAAGGATGTAATCAACATATAGGAGGAGGAAAGGTAGACTCATGCATCAAATTTACTTTTATGAAAATTATTTTCAATCATAAAAGAATCAAATTTTTTATACCACTTCTTGGAAGATTATTTAATCCCATAAAATTAAATCTTTAAAAGGAATAAATGATATGATTTAAAAATATTTTAAAATCTCTCAGGAGGAATTGTGTAAATTTCCTCATCAAGAGTACCACCTAAAAATATACACATAAAATTTGATAGTAAAAGAAATAATAATCCTAATAAATGAATGATTAAAAATAGGTAATAAAATTTCAATATAATTAATTTCTTAACATTAAAGGAAACCTTTATCAACCAATGAATATTTAAATATCATTTTATTTTCTATAATAATTTTTCTTTTTCTTAAACATCCATTTACAACATATAATTTCCTCATTATTAGGTTTGGTTATAAAAATCCACGTTTTATTCTTAAGGAGTGAATCCAACTCATCTTGCATATCATTTATCCACTTCCTATACTCTTTGGACATAACAAATTGCTTATAAGTTTGTAGTTACTCACTAAATAGATCTTGAGATACATTAAAGGAAAAGGAAATTATATCAACTTAGCTAAAATAGTATAGATGTCCTGTAAATATTATCTCTTTGTCTTGGGTAATTGAATAATCTATAATATTATATCGATCTGTAGATTTAGGTTTAGAATATGAATCAGTTTCAAATTCACCTTGAGTCTGAGGAATATGAGGGGTGGAGTCATCCCTAGACTAGGGATGGTATTTAAATTCAAAATAAATTTCAAAACCTATGGATGTAAGAGTAATATCATAAGACTCACCATCCTTATATGAATACTCAAAGGAGTCAATAGTCTTCTCCTTAGATATACCATACTCATGGAATACTACGTCATGGATAAATATTCACTTTTTATAACCTAGATTTTCTATCCAAAAATGGAAACACTTAACACCCTTTGAATACCCCACAAAAATCAACTTCACATCCCTAGGATATAAATTACCATTTTTTGGTATGAGTATAGCTATGGATCCAAATATCATAAGGTTCTCAATACTAGGGTGAGAATCCTTCCAAATTTACTTTGGTGTTTTGAAATCATTAACAGAATGTGGGAAATGATTGATCAAGTAGACATATATGGTGGAATCCTCATCCCAAAAAGAAATGGGGAGAATAAAAAGGGAAAACATGAATAAAACCCTTTCTAGGAAAAATATTATTCATCATATTTACAAATCTATTCTATTATGGGGTTTATAGAATAGTTTGCTATCACTTAATACCTTCATAACCATAGAATTCTATAAATTAAGATGTTAGGTAATCTAAACCATTATATATTCTATGAGTTTTGAGTTTCTTACCAGATTCACTCTTTACACTAGAATTGCCTTTATTAAAATTATAAAATATATCGGAATTTTATTCCCTTATATAAATCTATACCTTATAAGAGTATTCATCAATAAAATACATAATGTACCAGCATCCACCAAAGGATAAAACCCTATAAGGACCCCCAAGTTTAGAGTGGATACACTCAAGGGGTTATCTAGCCTTATATATTCACCTACTAAGATAACCCATCTAGAATTACCATATACACAATCTTCACAAAATGATGAACTTATAGGAGTGAAAATACTCATTATCCCTTGCTTTCTAAGCTCATCAAGGACTTTGGTACTTACGTGCCCAAACTTTTTATTCAAAAGGGTGGTATTATCTAGACCTAAATCACTATAAGAATCAACTAATTCCTATAAACTATATAATATAACACATATAGACCATTTTGGATGTTTCATTTAATAAATTTGTAGACTAGAAAAGTCTGAAATAACGGTGTAACCTCTTTTTTCAATAAATCATAGTAAAATGAGGTTTCTTTTTAATCCGGGTACCCACCTATCCTATTCAATTGTTTTAATAGTTCTATAATAAATATATATATAAATGAATCTTATCCCCATAATATGAAAACTTTTATTATTCCTTAATAACATCTCACATAATTCAATTTCCCTCAATTAATTGAAATACTCCCTCCTAGTATACATGTAGAATTAGTATCCAGAATTAATGATCTATTCTTCTGTGATGGAACCATCAGAGACATTCAATAAATCAGAAATTTCAAATTCTTGTTGAAAAAGTAAATAATGTTCATTACTATTATATTTATAGTCACTTTTATTATTAGGTGAGTTACTATTTATATTACTAGTATTTCTGCATTAGAATAATTTAATCTTGTTGTTCTTGTATTTATATCAATGTTTATTAGTTTTAATTATATCTATCCTCCTACCCCTAGAATCACTTATACCTTTGAAATTTAGATCCTTTACTCAACCTTAACATTACCCTTATTTTAAATGTATTTAGAGAGCATGTAAGACTTAACTTCCTCATTAGTAAGATTATATTTTCCATACATCATAGAATCATTAAAATAATTAAACTAATAATCTAATGATGTTAATAATATTATTTCTTGTTCATCATCCTCTAATTTAATATCTATATTGAAATATATTGATAAGGTTTTATTAAATACATCAATGTGATCCCTCAGTGTAGTGACATGGTGCATTTTGAATGTGTATAATCTCATTTTACAATAGAATATTCTAAAAAGATACTTAGTCATATAATGGGATTCTAATTTGGATCAAATAATAGTGGTATATGAATCAAAATAAACCTATCTAAACACCTTATATATTAAAGATAAAAGAATGAGACTATGATATTTTCTAAGGCTTGGTTCAGGAACATCAATATAGGTGAAAATATTCTATTGATCCACAATAAGGGTGGTTACATTACTTTTAGGTCCACTGAGGGCATTAATCATTTTTTTGGGGATTTAAAAGATCAATAATTTTAATCCTCCACATATTGAAATCATTTTCACCATAAATTTTATCAGTATAAAACTTTGTATACCCCATTTACTTTGATTCGTGAGGAACTGATACCAATTTTTGGGGGGAAATTGTAGTGGTTTTCCCCATGAATGGTTGAGGATTTACTAAATTTTATGGTTGTATTACAAATTGATAAGATAAAGTGTTTTGTTTTCAAAAACCTAAATTAGTTTTAAAAGCATTAAAGTTTGAAATTCTATATTAAAAGAACATAAATAAATAAATAAAATTAGTAATGAACACCGATGTTTAATTTTCTTCATATCGTGGTGATCCTATGTGCACAGTGAGAAAACCACCCCAAGTTGTGTGTTTTATTACTATGTTAAAAAAACAAGCAGGAAGCTACAAAATCAATCACAAAGAAGGTAAACCGTAGAAAATATTTTATGAGGTTGACCCTATTGAACCGAGTGGTGGTGATGAATCCCTTCATTAGGAAATAAAGTATTCTACTCTTAGAATGACACACGCACACACACACACAAAAGGATACAAGCTCAAGTATTAATGAAATAAAAAATAAAATATATCCATTATTATTCCACTAATTATCCATTGAAACAAGGATATAGTTGTAGGGATTAGCACATATAAGATATAGGAGAGTTTGGATGGATGGGAAACCATAGTTTCCCCCTTCATCTCTAAGTTTATTCCATTAAATTTCATGAAAAATATCTCTTTGTTTTTCTTGAATACCAGAAAACCCCACCAAATAAGTTAAAAAAATGAGTGATAAGAATGAGGTTGTAGGGAGCCATAATAGTATTATAGTTCTAATTCAAGAATCATGGGTGAGATCAACAGGGTGTGATCCACATGGATGACTGATATTAAAGAGTTAGTATGACTAATTTAAGGTGTCCTTAGTAAACAACACATGCGGGGAACCCCCTTGAACAAGAAAAGGATTATGCATATCCAAAATATGAAAAAAAAAACACACCCAAGTCCAAATAGTGTTTTAAGATCAATGAGATCCATGGTATTGGTTAAACTACTTTACAAATGATAAAAATTAATATTCTGGATAAAAAATGCAAGGTTTGTTGTAAAATTAAGCTATATATAAACAGTTCTCATATAGTGATTTTCATGCAGATAAAAATAGTGAAGAAAAAAATAATAGGATCAATACATAAATAATCTAGTAGCATTTCAAATATGTATAATTATAATAATCTAGTATCATTTCATGTAGGGTATGGTATAAAATAAGATATTAGTTAACATAAAATATGTATTCTAAAAATAAAAGTAACACATCCATTAATTTATTCTCAGATAGAAATAATAATAATAATGATAATTAGATAAAAATAATAATAATATAATCTAATGATAGTAAAAATATAATTAGGTATAATTATAATAATATATATACATAATTAAATAAACTAGAATAGTTATACTAACATAATTATACAAATCATAATAATATAATAGTAATAATAATAATTAATGTTGATATAATTTAATAATAATTTTATAAGGTTGATAACATCCACCATCATGGAACAAAATTCAAGTAAATAACACATAGATACACACACACCCCCAAGAATATGGGTAAATCCTCATCCCTCCCCATAAAAAAATCAAACACTCAATGAACCTATTTTTATTATGTAGAGTGATCGGAAATCCCATGTTCTAAATCACTCTAATACCCAATTTAGTGTAACCCAAATTTACTTAAATGAGATGACCCAAATGCCCAAATGAGTATCCTACATCATGCTTAATAGTCTTATGTTGTGTCTCTCCCTTTCCAGTAATCATCACACTGTAATGCCAGTTTGAATGTTGTGTCACTCCCCTTCTCATAAATGACGCATTATTCTCCCCTCCAACAAATTGTGGTTAGGAACCCTTTTATCCCTCATAAAAAAATTCATGTGGGAAAAGTGATGATGATAAGTTCCAACAAACCCAATTCTCTTTCGAGCTATCCACCTGGATATGCATGTGTGGTACCTCAACACACTTTATTCTAAGTCATTCTATACCATCTAACTAGTCTCATTATAT
Organism: Viscum album; assembly: GCA_963277665.1. Classification (NCBI taxonomy): domain Eukaryota; kingdom Viridiplantae; phylum Streptophyta; class Magnoliopsida; order Santalales; family Viscaceae; genus Viscum; species Viscum album. The sequence continues at coordinate 876,024,392 of OY728163.1, forward strand.
TAATTTACATGTGGTATGGAAATCCTTAACCCCACATCAAAAAATGTGAGTTGTTATAGGATTTATTGATAAGAACCAACATACCCATAACACTTTCAATCCACCCACTCAACTACACATTCGTGTTGCTACACTGCACCGCCTACCTTTCACACCACGCTATCCGGCTAGTTGCACTTGTGATGCCTTTATACTTGTTTCTATGCTATAAATTTTTCCACTTTGTAGGGAAACTATTTTAGTTCTCTAAATTACCACCATAACCCCCCCCCCCAGTATGATTCCATGATTCAAACTGTGGTTTGATATATAATTAAAGGGTGACTTTACAACATAGGTAAGCCCCAAATTTAAAAAGTTTTATTTCCATTGGAGAAAGAAACTGTGATGGAGTGGATGTGGGTATCCAATAATAACCACACTTCCAAGGACTACTTAAAAGAAATGTGGGATATGATGTATTTTTTGTCACCACGCCATGACTTTCCATGACCCATCCCTCCATCTACACATCATCCATCCCCAGCTAATTTTAAGTGTGTTAAGACTTGAACCTAATTTGGTTCCCATATAGTAGGGATTGGCTTCCTCACATGATACCACTTTGATAATAATAAATATAATTAATATATACTGATATTAATAATGAGTAACTAATATTAATATACAATTATTAATAAAATATAAAAATAATTAAATAATAAAAAACTTTATAAATAGTCTAAAATTTTTTAAATGGTTACACTAATTAATTAAAATAAAGTTAAAAAAATATAAAAAAAATTCAATGATTTATATATGAATCACTTTCCCTTATCTATAAGAACTAGTATAGTTTTAGGGAAAGAAGACAAAAGTTATTTCTTCTACCCCCATCTATCCTTCCTCTCTTAGATACTTAGAAAATGGATCATAACCATTTAGAAAACCCTCACCAGACCCCCTTGAATCAGAAGAATTTGAAGATGCAAAGTAGGCATTCTACTTATGAAATATCCCCATTTACGATTTCGATACGAACTAAGATAAATTATCCCATCATAGGGATTATATTTTCATTTCAATGTATTTGGTCGATGGGTATTTGGATTTTAGTAGTGGGTTTTCATATTCCAACTCCAAAGGTATTTTTTTGGTAGTGAATGTGGGTTTATGTGGTATGAACATTACCCACAATGATCCACTCCCTTGGTGGTCCTCCACCATCTAGAGTGAGTAATTCATATGTGCAACCAATAAGGTGTTATATATAATATATATAATAGTTTCCTACTATTATAAAATTATATAAAAGAGATAAAAATAATTTTAGGGATTCCAAAGGCACTTAGGATGCAAAAGGTTGTGATGAAAATAATTGTAGGCCTTAGAATGTGAAATGTTAGGTATTTTGGATTCCAAAATTTAGGATGGAAATTATTATGGGCCTCGAGATATAAAAGGTTGTAACTATTTATTCAAAAATTATGTCTCTATAAATGGTATGTAAAATTCATTTTCAGTAAATCTTTATTAAATTAATAAATCTCTAAAATAATTTCCTTAATCATAGTAGAAAACCAACCTAACCTTTTTTTCAAGGTTGTTTCTCTTAGATGATTTGTGGAATCCTCTAGGATGGTTGTATTACAAACTATAAATGTGGTGTGTTTTGGGAATTAAATTTTGATCCATACTTATAATAGAACTATTGGAAGTTCACACTTTGATCCACCAGAAGCTTGAACACAATAGAACAGTGGAAAAGACAAAACTACAGAAGTTCCCTCCAAGTAAGGGTACCATATGTAAGTATACATAGCACCCTTTTCACTGTAAAAATTCATCCTTGATCACATGAACAATAAGACACAAAAACATTCAATGAAACAAAACTAAATTCTATGAAAATACATACAATGGTATTATGTAAAATGTAGCACATATTTTTTGAGGTACATGATCCCTTATAATGTATTTTGAGTCTATTTAATGTTTGGGTTAAGTTTTGGGAGGTTCTGAGGGGTGTTGGAATGTTTTGGTGTATTTTATGGAGATTCGTGATTTTTTCAAAGTTATTAGAAACTGTGAAGCACATCTAGGAAACCATGAAAGGGAAGACAGTGGGAATTAGGAAAGCGCATGGTTGGTGAATAGTTTGGAAAAACCATATGGATTCCAAAAAGAACAAAATTCATCTTGAAATAAAGATAAATTAATGGTTGCTTCATGGTTTGTCTAACTATTCAATCCAACTGTATGAGGTGTGAAATTAAGTAAGTAGCACCAAACAGTTGGTGTATGGTTTTCCAAAGTATGTATCCTAACTATGTGGTATATAGTTTTTTCCACTTAAAAATTGGATATAATATGAATTAAGACCCTAAGTCCTTATTTTTTTCCTATCTTTTCATTAACTTGAAGTCCTTTTTCTCATAAGGTGTGAGAGATGATCCCCTTCAATATGGGAGTAATCCTTAGTCGAATCAAAGTTTATTGGATGCCTAAATTCATTAGTAGGTGCATGCTCTTCCTCCTTTTTAGTAGATCCAAGGTTATTATCTCTATAAGAACCATATATGAAGTCGGTTATGTATAGATATATATGTTATAAATTATTTTAGGATGGTATCATATTGGAAGTTGTTAAAGGAATGTGATTTGTGACTGAGTATTGATTTTTTTATGTTGTTATTCCGTTTCTCCAACCGATATGAGGTAGGTGTCTTCTCTATCAACTCCACTTGATTTAAACTTGAAGGCTTAATTTCAATTTAATTAATTACATGAAATTATTTTGAAATATTTTTGCAATTCTCAATTTAAATCATGTTTTTTATTGTCTTGGAAATTTTGGAAAGTCAATTTTTTTAGAAAAACCTATTGTTTATAATTTTAAAATAGAGATTTCAAAATTATGGTTTGGTCTGATGCATGTAAACTATTTGTTAAAATGATTAATAAATAAATAAAATTTTTGATTTAAATGACTTGGAATAATTTTGAAATAATAATTTGGGTGTGAGTTGAATGGGATGGATAATGGTTGTGAAGTACCACCATAAAATAGAATAGATAATGGTTGTGAAGTACCATCATCAAATGGGATAGAGATGGATGTGAAGTCCCACCATCAATGGTGACACCAAACATGAGTGTGTATGTTTGTGTGATATTTTTTGTTTGGATATGGGAAACAATATGCCAAATCAAATGAGAAATGGTTCAAAGGATTTCCTAGTGCTTTTCATGGAAAACTTGTTTACGACTTTGATATAGACCATTTTTATTAATTTTAAACTATTTTATAAAATTTTCTAAAAAAATTATTCTAGTGGCGTGAATTTGGAAGTCATTTGGGAAATCATATTGAGTTTAGACTCATCCCCTAATTGGGAACTATTGTGCATTTTCAGAGTCATCTATTGAGACACATGTGAATGAAAGATATCTCAATTCTATAGTGGTGGTTCTTAATACAATGGTAATTTCACATGGAGTTGTATTTTGGTGTGGATACGGTGTTACTAATTGTTTTCCCTTTATATTTTTGAGTTTTATGGCCTTTTTGGTACTCTTGAGTATTTATTTTGGTTTCCACTTATACTCTGATATGGTTGATTAGTTTGGTTGTCTTTTGAGTTTAATTTTTTACTCATTCCTCATATAGATTTTTTTTGGTATTATTTTTGTGGTTTGGATGTTTTATATTTTATAGGGAATATCATCCCCCAAATTTTCTTGAGGCCCTTGGAATTTATATCCAGCCTTTGGTGTCTTGGGGACGTCACCTAACACCAAGAACCTGAACCATAGGTGAATCAAAAGCTAGTTCAAAACATTATATAGGCCTTCCAAGCCACGAATAAGGGTAATAGAAATTATGGTCTACAATAAGTAGACCATTCAGTATAATTCCAATAGTAGAGTCCACCCATATTTCGGGAGGATTCTGAGCCATAAAAAGTAAAAGTATGGTTGAAAATGATAAATAGAATCTTGAATTTCCTTAGAAACCGACAGAGCTAAAAGTATAGTTGGAAAGGTATATGTCGGATTATTTGGAATGTTAATTTTGGGAATTAGTAGTTTCAGATAAATTGGATTATGGAATGACATGGGTAGATTTTGAAGAATTTTTTAACAAAAAATCTATCATCACACATTTCAGATTTATAGAAAAATAGATTTATTCAGTTTGAAGCAATATAATATATTGGTGACAGAGCATGGGGATAAATTTATGAATTGATTTCGTTTTCCTTGGTAATTTATCCAAGTGTGTCCTTGAAGGAACACATTTTTGAATCAAGTTTGAGGCTAAATATTCATTCAAATATTGATGTTCCCTGTATTATGGATTATATGAAAATGGATAATAGAGAAATGGTGGTAGAAAGGGATATCTTGGGAGATATGGATGGGGGTATGTATACTCCTATGGGAACAAGTGGGAATATTAATGTTGGGAACAAGTGAAAGAAGGAAACCTACTTCCAGAGTGGTGGGACACCTCATAATCAAACCATGGGATCATTAAATATCCCTCCTCTAGCTAACAGTAAGCAGGGTTGTTTTCAGTCTGGATCACTGGATTACATAAAGTGACATTGTACGACACCACCTAGAGCATGTCATGAATGCAATAAGATGGGACATATTTAGTGATATTTTTGTAGTGCTCCAAGGTTGGGTACTAGTGACACATCTCATGTATCTTAGGAATCTTATGCTTCAATGGGATGAGAACAAAAGAATAATTATCATCATCAAAATAGATTGAACTAATGTGATTATAGGAAACCATGACTCCTCAAATAGTGAATCATTGAAAAGGTAATAAATAACAAATACCAGTGAGTAAGAAATTGGATGGAGGTGATTAAATGGTCATGGATTATCAATCTAGTCCTTAAATAGTGAGAGGTGTGATTCTTTTAAATCTACCCTTATGCAATCTTTTTTTGATATAGGTGTGTTCCACTCATTTATTTATTCTCATGTTGTTGATAATACAGGTTTTCATGTTGAGATGATGTATATTTTTTTTAAACTTCAAACTCATCTTGGTCAAAGAGAATGTATATCATTCATGTGTAAATCTTGTTCTATAACTATCGATGGGGATGAGTTTCTTTGTGATTTCTCTATGATTGAGATAGATTTCAATGACTTGATTTTTGGTATGTATTGTTTGACATCACTAAAATACCACATCAAATGTTATTCCTGAATGTTTAGTTTCACATATTTGGATTGCATCAAGCATCTATTTAGAGGATATTGGGGTGTAAAGGCTAGTAAACAAGGACTTTTGGAATTGGTGGTTGGAACCATCTCTTATCAGTTGGTTGTTTTTAACTTGGAACATGTGGATGATATTGATAATGGATATTTTACAAATATTTTTGATTAGTTTTCTAACATTTTCCCTGAAACTTTATTAGGGTTTCCACAAAAAAGAGATTTATAGTTTATAATTTATATCCTAATTGTGAACCGTCCAATTTCACTTCTATTTTATTGGATGAAACTGACATAATTGAGGGTGATGAAAGTTTAGTTGGGAGAGTTGGAAATAAAGGGTTCATTCAACCGATTATGTATGTGTGGGCATCATTGGTTCTATTTTTAAAGAATTTGGATGGAACTCTTATAATTTTCGAAGATTATCATAATCTTAACCAAGTTATGATAAAGAATCAATATACTTTTCCATGCAGTGATGATCTATTTGATCAATTTAGGAGAGCCCGGTGGTTCTCAAAAAATGACTTATGTTTACGATATTACCAACTACATGTTTTGAAGAAGTATATTATGAAGATATATTTTAGAAGTAGATATGTCCATTATGAATATGTAGTTATGCCTTTTGTTATTATGAATTCACCAACTTTATTTATGGAATTGATGAATCCAATATTTTAAAGGTATTTGGATTTCTTTATGGTGGTTTTTATTGATGATATACTAGTGTATTCTTGGAAAATATCAGATCATGATCAACCCTTGGTTATAGTGTTGTGTATCTTACAGAAAATACATATGTATTCCATGTTATCAAAGTGTGATTTCTGGATTGAATAGGTATATTTCCTTGGCCATGTTATTTATGAAAAATGAATTTATGTAGATCTAAAAAATATAGAAGATATTATCTATTTGAAACCCCTAATTATTTTAATTTAGATACATAGTTTCCCTGGCTAGGTGAGATACTAAAAGTTTTTTATATGTGAATTTTCACATTTAGAATCACCAATGATGACTTTGATAAGGAATGGAGTACCATTCCAATGGACTGAAAATTTTAAAAATTCCTTTAAATAGCTTAATGCTTGACTTACCTCACCACTTATCCTCATGTTTCAAGAGTCTATATAGTACTATGAAATCATTTATGATGCATCGAGATCAGGGTTGGGATGTGTTCTCCTCTAGGGAGATCATGTTGTTTCTTATGGATCGCGTCAGTTATGGTTTCATGAGAATAATTTCCCAAAACATGATTTGGAATTAGCTATTGTGGTCAATGCTTTAAATACTTATCTCCATTGCCTCTTGGGTTATAAATTCATAGTGATTATGGATCATCAGATTTTGAAACACATTTTCTCACAAAGAGATTTGAATTTAAGGTAGTGTGTATGGATGAATTATCTGTAGATGTTTGACTTCAACTTCATGTATACACCTAGTAAAGGGAAATACATGAAAGGTGAATTGAGCAGGAATTCATATTAATAGTTGGCTAAAGAGGATTCTTAATAGTGGAAACTAATTTTAGTTATAGCAAATTTACATCTAGATTTATCAAAACATGTTAATGCTACAATATTATTTCTAGTTTAATTAGTTATATATTTGGTTGAGAAGGTTACAGTTTCTCAAACATCTAATCCTGATTATGTCACATTCAAGTAAAAACTTCATGGTGGGGAGACCATTAAGGGAGGGAAGTTGAATGGTAATTCAATGTTATAGTCTAGAGATTGGATTTTCATACCTTTATCTTTTCAGCAACAGCTTTTAGTTCCTACTAATATTTGATATTAGATGCTCACTCAGTGATTTAGGAAATGTATAAATAATTGTAAACATAATTTTGTTGGGTTGTCATGAAAATATTTTTAGTAGAGTATGTCTCAAGATAACTCACCTTTCAGCAGTTAAAGGTGGAACGTCCTGGACCAGTAGGTATTTTTTATTATTTACTAATTTTCATAAGATAATGGGAGTAAATATCCATAGATTCTATAATAGGTCTAGAAATAATGGTTATGAAACATGATTCCATATGGGTGATAGTGGAACGGCTCATAATGTTTCCTCACTTAATTCTGATTTATGAAAATAATTCAATGTAAGACCTATAAAAAATTTACATTCAATAAATTTTAAAGATTCATGCCATTATAGTCTTGATTATATCAGATAGTTACCCCCCTCATTTTACATCCCATTTTTTAAAACCCTCACAGCAATACCTTGTGAAATAGTTGACTATGAGTACGTATTATCATCCCCAAATAGATGGAATGTCTTAAAATATAATACAAACATTGGATGAAATTCTCAAGGCTTGTGTAATGAATTTTGTGTAGGAACTGGGCGTACAGCAGAAGCCCCAAACTAGTGGGATTTTAAATTTTTTCCACCGACAATCGACATAAACTTGTCGACATCAGTGAATAGAATCTCGTACAAAGCCTAGGATCTTGCATGAAGGGTTTTAAGAACAAAAATGAACTGTAATAATACATGGTTTAATCTGAAGCCACGCACGATGTCTGCTTCATCATTGGTGATCACTGCTTCAATAATCCGAAGTTGAATTCCTCTAGATCGTCCACACACACTTCAAGGAATCTGTGGGAGCGTCGTTCATCATAATCCGGGTGCTAGCACAGAATTACGATGACTCCTTCGATGCTCCAACGATCACTGCATCGCTTCGCTAGTGATTCCTGAGAGAGTGCTTGATCCATGTTCCTTAGATATAGAGTCATTATCTCTCTAGATCATGGGAAAGATAAGAGGAGAGAGAATCCCCATGAATCATCCTTGGAAAGAACCCCTCCACTCCTATTTATTGTGTTTGATTAAAATACCCAGTATAGCCTCACTGGCCCCAAATACTTAACACACTATCAACAACATTTTATGACTACTAAACTGGGTCATAAATATTATTATCATTTTCTTGTAATATATTAAATATATTAAATGAAAATAATTGAGTCCAAAACTTAACTATTCGTTCCCATAAATATTAATTGAACCTTTAATAATTTAATATTAATCAATTAATATTTCTCATGTATTTACTTAAAACTCATAAATACATTTAATAAATAAATTCAATTATCATTATTCTAAACTCGAATAATATGAATTTATTTATTACATTGGTGACCGTTTTTTCTTGTACAAATCCTGAACCCCTATAGTGGGGCCCACCATGTCCAAAACTCATATTCAGCTGAATAGGGCAGATTCTTGAATACTCTATTGTGTGTGACTCTCTAGGCCCTTATCTCGATTGTAGTGACTAGTATTCACAGACTAAGAGTAGGATCTAGCAACCATCATGGCCCCTGAAGGGATAAGAATTTTCATTGCAATGAAAACCAACCTATGAACATGCACTGTGTAATATAATATATTTGTCTGTAATATCTCATAAAGAAGGATGCACTCACGTGTCATCCCCCTTTTCTTGCTTTATTGTTTGTTGATTTAACCTGACGAATTTACCCTCGACTTCCATGGCCATGGTCTTATAATGGTAATACCATCCTTATCAACATTGCCTGAGATATATTACTTCCATAACCTAAAAGAGACAAATCATTTCTTGACTATTCAACTAATGTTATGCCACCAATGATGCACCCAACACAAACTACCTCACCGCGACTTCATTGTCATGGTTTTCATCTTGCATCAAAGTACGCAATCAAATTACATACATTGGTAATGATCTCAAGTCATGAGACCATTACACATGATCTTAGATAGGAACATCCAATGACACCTGAAACATGTGGTATTCTTATTGGCGGTTCAGTCCTCATGATCTCACTACTAGAGATCACCAAGTGCAAACTTCATAAGAATAAGTCTCAATGCTTATGAGCCCCCAGAACCTGATATTCAAACATCTACTATTTCCAGTCAGTAAGATGTATCTAGACCATATAACATATATTTAATATTAATTTCATAGTATCTAACAGTTCTCATTATTGCTTGGGATCTTCTATAACCTTTAGATATGACAATTAATCTTTGGACATTACTATTTCAATAGTGGATGTAGAAAATTCTACACTATAATGGTAAGATGACATCGTGTATAGGTAATTGTATACATGATATATTAATTAAAAGCACTGAATAGTTGGGTCTAGGGAACCCACTTTTTCAACACTCCCACTTGCACTAGAGCCAACATTCTAACCAAACATTTTAGCCACTCACATGATGAACATCACGTTTAAACTAAGTAACAGCTTTAGTTTCCTTAGAAGCTGCAACGTACTTGGTCTTTGTAGGTATGGCTACCATAGGATTTTATGAGTTTTTCACATTCATCACTATAGCATAACTATGATAGTAGATCACATTGATCTATAGAAGACTAGTTTGTATCCTTGAAAACTAGTATCCTTCTTCTCCATTTACCAAGTACATATCTTTTGTACTTACTGAAGTACAATTAGATAGTTCTGACTACATCCCTTGTAGTGCTCCTAGATATAAATGATATTTTCCTATTATAAAGAATATCTTAGAAATATCAATTATTGTACATATCATGGCATATGTGATTAATCCATTGCTTAAGAGTATGGACTTCAACTCACCACATTTATCTCTTCCCATGTCCCAGACATGTCAACCTGAAGAGATTATGCCCCTATTACATAGGCAACAATTCATCTCTTGAATTGTTCCAATTTGTATTTTTCAATACAATGTCACTATATGTATGATTGACTGGGACCAAAAAACCTATAGATCTACCTCAGTAGATCCTGTTCCTTAGAACATAGGTTTCTACTTTAAGTCAATCACTAGAGAATAAATTTCATATTGGTCTTAACTAACTGTAAGACCAATATCTATTTTCCATATGTTGTTGAACATACTTTGCTTGGAAAACTCTGACGCTCCCACTAACCTCTTGTAGACACATGTAAATCATTTTTTGAAAATGTATATTCTATGATCGCATTGCTTACTTTAATCCTAAACCGGATTTCAGTAACTTCAACCTTTATTAGCATTATGTGACGTGACCATCCCTTTTTGGTTGTGTCATAAAGACACCATCCACGATTGGTGGTCATGACATCCAATGCTAAATAACTTGATCATAGACATTAGTTATGATAAATAAAATTCTAATAGATTTAGGCATAATGACTTGGTCAAGCCAATCGAGCCTATTGGTAATACGCTTGTACCATACATGTATCAACTCACTTGAATACCCACCGCAGTATTCAAAATAATAAACCCCTTTTCACTTTGATACATGGATTTCATTAATTGAATTTTAGTTGGTCTTTTCAATTTTATTTAATTTCCATATACTGCTTACTTGTGGGAAATATCATCGACCGCAGTGAATATAAAAATCATCACGATGGTTTTATCCTTCCTACATAGTATGTGTCTATGGAACATACTTTGTTCCACATGTTCTTGTAGAACTAGTTTCTATGCCAACTATTTGTGAATCTTGAGAATTGACTAAATAAAAGTCAATATAGCTCCCACTATCTATAATAGAGATGTTAACCCTCTTATATAATGTAGTCTATCACTTCACTATAACTTTTCTATCATAGGGATTTATGTAATATCCTAAGCAATAATTCTAATAAGTACCTTAAATGCACAATGTATTTATCTTGATGCAAGTTTGTTTATGTCTGAACAAACTATTTGCATCCAAATACATGTATTTATGACATAATGTATTTACATTATACTATGACTTGTATGATATCCATTTGTCATCATAGTTGTAATATTGTTGTGGGATATCGTCATTATTTTCAAATCATTTAGTGAAATATTATGGAAGTTTCTACAAGTTTTAACATTGATATTACTTACATCAATACTTTTATGTATAAAATGTGCATTTTGGAATTACTCCAAGCTTCATTTTGTTGATCAATGTTAACATTTAAGACTTCACCATCGATCCTCCTCATTAACATAAAATTCGTGATGTGGATAAGGTAATGTGCATTTAGAAATTACTCCATGCTACATTATCATGATTGATGAATGCTTGGTCAAGATATTCTTCAGTATCCCAACCCGAAGCAACTCATATCTCCTGAACATGCATATACTTCACTTTATTATTCCTTAATTACTTAAAGGAATATTATGAAGTATATATACCTCTATCTTATACTTGGAATAGTTCATGCTTACTTGTTGAACTATTTCCAAAATCTTTGTGACATACCTTTATTTCTAAAGGCTCCTTTTTTCAAACTAAATATGTCGATAATACCAAAATTATTTAGCTATAACGAGCCTAAATTCCATACTTTATATATTCATGATGTCCGCTTTTAGTATTACTTGACAAAGAATTATCCTGTCAGAACTAGGTATAAGTCTTACATTTATATTCATCACTAATTGCCTATGATTTGTGTATTACTGAACTAGTGATTGAGTTTACCAAAAACAATATTCATTCAAGAACTAGAAAGAAAGTCTCCTTTCATCCAAGGACACATGAGATTAATGTTTTCGGTTATACTCAATAATAGTTCAACATGAGTCTTTCACTTAGTAATTAAAGAAGTTGTGTACTTCTCACCATTGGCCTAGGTATCACCCTTTCACAACAATTTGGAGAATACACCTGAATTACAATAAGGTTTATATACTTACTTAGTTACCATATTAGAATACATATATGTCACCAACATATTGTATTTAATACCCAAGTAGTAAAACTGAAACATTACTATTGATGAATATTCCAGAACAAGAAGTGGGTAACTTGCTTCTTTAATTCGGTTAATTTCATTTAAACTTCCATTGTATTATTTTATAATATGAAATAAAAATAACCTTTTTCAATACCTCATTAATTGAAGGAAGTTGTGAATGTGTCATTGGAATTACTTTGCTTTCGGTCTTTTCGCATTGTCCTTCCATTTATTTTCCATAATAATTAAAGATGAAACTGTCATTAATATTCTTACTCACTTGGCGAACCTTACCTAGATAGATAATGAAGCATTTACTCAATACTCGTTCATTTTATAAATTAAAATAAAACTTGATTAAATGGGTGAAAATGACATTAGAAAGAGATCCATTTAAATATCATGATCAATCTTTCAATTTACACATGCAGGTGTAACATCGCCTTATTCATATCATTGCTTCGCTTTCTCCTTGAAAACATCTCAGAGATGAGACTTCATGTTTTATCATCCATGTCCTGGTGTAGTAACTGAAAATGACACTAGACATTGATGGAAGCATAATGACAGAACTATCATATGCTTTATACATTAGTCTCTTGTAATCAATTTCACCCTCGCTTATTAAGGTAGTTTAACTATATTGGGGATACTACCACCTTGAGTTTCTTATATCATAATACTATGCGCAAGCACCCGTATTATTCTTGGATACTCATGCCAGTGTGGAAATTTAATTTGTCCAATATAATATCATAGTTTTTAAACTAGCGGTATAATTTTCCATTTTTCTACAAAAAGTAATGTTAGCAGATTAGTGTTTTTTATCTAGATTACCGGTTTAGACATTTTGATTAAAAATAATTAATTAAATGTCTCCCACTATTTTATCGGATTCTAGGAACCCTCTGTGCTAGAATCAGAATACTCTATCTCTTGAGTATTCTAGTGGAAAAGATCCCAGAACCACTCTTCATAGTCTACAAGCTATGGTTATTCCATTACTTGGAGGGTTCAAGGTGGAATTTTGGCTGGCTGGCCACTTTAACTTACGGTTCCTTGATTTGTTGAGTGAAGTCCCAACTTCTAAAATCAGAACTTGATTTACTCAATGCTTTCCTCTGAAATGATAACAAGTTATCTATGGATAATCCTTACTATCACTTTAGTTAAGTCGATCCATCATCCTTATAAGGACTCCCCGGTAGTAAGAGGCACCCTCAGCTATGGCATGACCGGCACCCCAAACACTCAATTTTGTCCAAAATTGAATGAAGAGAGGCTGTTATGACTTAATATATCTTTGAGGGTTTTATTATTTTAAATGTGATGAAAGAATTCATTTCCTTGGTTATAAGCATGTACTATGTGATCGCACTCACAACTGACCATGCAATAAATAGAAATTTCATCACGTCACATGTTCATTTTATCTGGCATGCTTGTTTATTATTATTATATGTTATTGAAACTTAACTACAAATTCACAAAAAATAACAAACCATGCAAAACAAAATGAAGACCTGATCATGAGACGGTATTGTTGGCTGATCTGTTGAGTGAATAACGGACCAACTGAAACCCTAGGGGTAAGTAACTTTAGTCACGTTGTAGAGACCCAAATATTGACGTACATGGACATTACATTACTTTTGCAGAATACTTAGTAAATAACAAAAATAGACACACAAGGACCGTAATAGTTTAGTGTCTTTGGAAACTCGGAACGTAATCTTCTAATCGTGGTGAAAGATCTTCATCATATCCCATAAATATCTTCCCTTTTTTTCTTACCTAAAACCTTTCTTTATATCCTGGGGAAAAGAAAACATAAAATGGTGAGCTCAAATGCTCAGTAAGGGTAAACAAAATAAAAACCAATCACATCATTTTCATAAGAACATAACATTTTGGAAATCTTAACCTGCAAAAGAGATCATAATATCATAACATGGGATAAATCATAGTAGTGAAATGTAATCCCAAAAATCATAACATATTACATGAAACTTTGTGTCATACACAAATAATCATAGAGAATCATTTCTTATTAGTCAAGACTCATTGCCAAGACTATCTTAGTGGACAAAGTCCATTTATGAACCGAGTTCACTCCTCGTTTCAGTCCTGTTTCACTGAACCGGTTTAACCTGCCGTCCCAGCCATGTCTATCTCATGAGATATAAAATCTTTACCCAATGCATTGGAGGGAGATATAGGTCCCACCCATCTCATAATGATACCATTCTTATGTGTGCCACAAAATCATAAACCATACATCATAGCATAACCCATGTAATAAAAATTGGAATCTTAAACATCGTGACATCATAAAACAATTAATATAAGATAAAGGAATTCATAAAAATATTTCCACCACAACATAATCAAATCAATGTAATAATAGGGATATAAATAGAACCCTATATTATCTTAGATGGAAAATAATTTTGATAAAACACTTGAACTCCATTCTTGAGGAAAATATCCTTTCTACTTCAAAAACATTTTTCCTTTCTTAACATGTCATACAATTCTAAAATAAAAGAAGTTGATTAAAAATAAACTTGAAAACTTGTAAAGGAAGCTTCTTAGAAATGATGTTTTAAAAATCCATTCATTCCGTATAAGTTAAAAAAACATTATTCTTGTACTTTTGTCAGAAAAGTCAAAAAGTACCTTGTAGGGTAAATAAAAGAAAGATTCCTTCCATACCATTGGGTAAAAGTAAAAATGGGTAAAAAGGACTTTAAACATACATGAATCTATTTTTAGGAAACATGGACATGGATGATAACAATAACCCCAGTAAATACTTACGAATAAGCAATCTCGGATAAAAATGAGATTTGCAAAATTATCCCTTACCTTATGTCTGATATGCTTCGTACGTATCCGAACCTCCTGTATAATTATTTAAATAATGTTATTGACTTATTAAAGAATCATATTAATTGTTATGATATCATATATGGTTCACTTATGACTTTATATTACCCGTTCTTTTGTAAATTCCATGTTAAAGATCATTTTGGGTAAAATCATTTCATTTGTCGTTCGTGTTTTGACTTGTAATTATTCATATGATTACTTAAATCATGATTACATAATTCCAGAATATAAAACATGATTTATATATAATATATATTTAGAATATACATGTATATAATAGATCGATAAATGGAAAGAAATACACCGTTCATGGAGACGGTAGGCCGTACGTACGCATGAACGCTGCTTTTGTTTCCTTATTGAGTTGAATGGAATTAAGTAGATGACATACATATATACATAAATAAAGTAGCTTTATAATGTCATATATTTCATTATTATTTCTTATATATACTTTATAATCATTCTTAAATGGTTAACATGGAGAATGAATCTCATCGCGTCGTGGAGACGGTAGTCTGTATGTACGCACGAGCGATGATATCGTTTCCATAATTATTGAATTGAATTGGAGTGGACGATAAAATATATCAGAATCAGTATGATGTTATAATAACTGTTTATAGTTATTCTTTACACCATTATACCCATCCATGTAAGGTGTTGGTGGAAAACCAGATTACACCACGGCGTGGAGACGGTATTTCGTACGTACGCACGTGCGGTGATTTTGTTTTTCGTAGGATGGATAAAAGGTGAAATGGGGTTGTTTCATATTTATAATAACAAATCGGTATATTAGTGATACTGATGTTATTAATTTATAATGAAACAACTAAAGAAGAATAAGTTGAAGAAGAAAGAAGCTTGAAAGAATCGGGAGAAGAAATTACCTCTTCTTCGATACACCTCTTTGAAACCTCCTCTTAGGGCACTAAGATTGGTCTTTAAAGTTGACCAGAACCTTATAGGATGTTTCTAGGGAAGTGGAGAAGATAATTTGGCAGGGTTTGGCCGATCATGAAGGCTCAAATTGGTGTGAGGAGGAGAGGGAGGAGGTGCCCTTTTATAAGGGAGGAGAGGGGCTCCTTTGGAAAAACTAAAAATATTATTTTATTATAAAGCCAAATTTGGTTTTAAATATCTCCAAATTGATTTATTTCGAAGATAAGGTGGGGATGGGTCGAAATCCTCTCATACAATAGAATTTAGACAAGTTTAGGTTCCTATATTAACCTTATCATTTATATTTAACTTTAAGTTAGATAATTTTACTTTTACCGTGTCTTTTTGTGTTCTTACACTATAAGGTTAATAAACTTACTATAACAAGACAAACAAACCCCAAGTTGTTTATTATTAATATATATAGCCTTATCTAAGTCATTTGGCCGAACCTTAGATTTTTAGGAATAAAATAACAATTAATAATATAATATTTGTTTTAAAAACTATTTTATGTCAATTTTGACACTATTTAGTAATTGATTTTTGTGAAAATCATAACAGAATGATTAGTTCGAACAAAGTTAATTAAATCAATACTAACATATCATATTAACCTAGAAAATTAGTTTAATTCATAAAAAGTCTCAAATTACATTTATTTGGGTATTTATAACATCAATTATGTCAATATTTCATTAATAAGATAATTACTGCATCATCTTTGTGTCATAAATAAATTAACTTATTTAAAGTATAAAAATTACAAATAAAATATCATTATGTAGGAAATATTTTTATATTTCTAATGAATATTTATAGTCGAATTTTTCTTATGTATAACCCTATATTAAAAATGATATACTTATTAAACTTTGATTTTAACTATTTTAACCCTTCTTTAAATAAATTAATAATAAATGTCCTAATCTAATCCAAGTGGGCCTAAATGGTCATATTTTATTCCTAAGGTTTTTTTTGGTCGAATTACACTTATCCAATAGAATTAGGACATGTGTTAGGGTAATAATAATATCATTTTTACCCTTAATTACCCTATTTACTTTTAACCGTGGTAAAAAAAGTAAAAAGTTACTATTCACCAAAAATTATTTTCATCTCATTGAACCAAATTTTACTTACTGACATCAACCGTGTCTCTCGGATTTTTGAAATTTCACTCACAGAAGCGGTAAAATTAAGTTTTATGAAAAATTCATTTTTTAACTACCACTTAGTGGTTTCACTATTCATCAAAAAATGAAAGTTTCCAGAAAAATACCAAAAATTAAGCCTAAGATATATTTGATATTATGAATTCAAAAATGATGTCTATTTTACCAAATTCAAAACATATCAGTTGCATTAATTAATTTAAAAATTAATTCTCGTCGTCAAAACAAATAGCGTGTTCTTAAGAGATAATAACTATCAAAAGATGGACACTTGTTTATGTCTGGTTTAAATGTGAAGTTACATCCAATGACCAAAATTGTATTAAATTGTAAAAATATATTATAAATATACTTTAAAACCACTCAAATTAATAATTTATCACTATTAATTATTTTGATTAAAAAAGTTGTTTTTAATTAAAATTTAGTAATTTTCACTATTCATCGGAATATGAAAGTTATCTGAAAAGTACCAAAATTTCACCCTAAGCTAATTTCGATATTCCGAATCCAAAAATGAAGTCCATTTTGAAAATAAAATTTAAAAAATTTCAAAAAGTGGTTATTACTATTCATAACGGCTAGTTTTAATAATATTTTAATAGCATATCGTTGTTTAGTGAAACTTGGTATTGCGTACTACACACGCTATCGAGGAAGGTCGCGATTACGTGTAATTTAAGGCAAGTCAAGGATGTATGTTGTTCAAGATCCTTTTGGTGTAGCGTACAACACAAGGCATTAATAAAATTAAAAAGAATATTTTTCATAAAATCTCGGGGTGTTACATTCTAACCCCCTTAAAATAAATTTCGCCCTCGAAATTCGTCGGGGTTATAAATGGTTTACTACTCGAAAGTTTCTTTAATAGAAACCCACATCGCAAAAAGGAATACCAAAACCAATATTTAAAAACAAAAGTATGAAACGTAACGGTTACCCAAATAAACTAATCACTGGGTTTCAACATAGGTGAAAATATGGATATGGAAGAGAAATCTAACCATCATGTTCTTATGGAGAGTGGTAGAGAACATGGCTATAAAAAATCCAGAAATCACAAATCCATAGATTTGTGATGATCTAAGATACCATCTGATTCATCGGATCTAAGGGCACTAGGACAACATTTTTGGTTTTCAAGATCATTTCCCTAAAGTTGATGAATTAAAAGAAATACTTACATGATTTTGGTACAATCTCACTGTTGTTCATTAATTGAACAATTTCCACTTCATCACTTAATGAAATGAAGTTGAATTTGTTATTCGTGATGTGTTAGCAGATCATGTGATAGAATGATGGGTCATTCCATCTGTCTCAAACAAAAGGTTATAAAAGTTATCAAAAATACATAAGTCCATCTATAGTGAGATTAATCATATATGGTTCCTAAAATGGACTTATACTCCATATATCATACTAATTAATATAATAAAACTAGTTTCTACTAAATAGGGACTTCCTGTAGGCCAGTGGTAGGCGATAAAGGTCAGTCGCACTTCGGTTGTGGGTTCGATTCCCACAGCCTTGTCTGACGCGATGGGTTGTCGCCAGTCCTGCAGGTTGTCCTTTTTCTAAAACTACATTACTATAACATCCCATAAATAATATCAAAAACAAAGTTTTATCCTTAAACAATACTAACTTATGTCCAACATAATCCATTCCAATCTTTAGGCTTATCTAAAATACTTCGGTCCAAGCTCATAGTATAAAGAAAACAATTACTTGAAATGTCATCAACCAAGCATGTGAATACCATCATTTATCCCACATATATCTTGTTGGTCACATTCCAATCATGTGAATATATTAATCATGTATTCTCTTGAAAAATGAATACCCATTAAACCTTAGATAAAACATGAATGCTGTCAAAAGTTAACTCTTTCCACATACCAAAATCCAAAAATTCTATATACTCAAACCATGATATAACCTTCTCCTTATATCAGTCATGATCTCATGAATACTATCAAACATTTAATTTTCTCCTTATCCCTTCATTATGCGCATATCATCTACATTCCAAAAATATCTGAATAACCTTTCATGGATACTGGTACCATTAATCATACACTTTCAAAACTCAAGGAAAGACAACAGTGTAACAATCCTTAGATGTCTCTTTATTCCATAGTACCATGAGATTACTTATACAACATTACACATGATAAACATGTAATCATTCCACTACATTCTTAAACCATTGACCGAGCTTCAACAATTCTTTCATCTCACATATCATTTTTAGTCTCTTCATCATCATCAACATAAATACTACCCATATGACCATACCGATTCTCTTCATGAGACTTTCCCTTAGGGCATTGGTTTGCATAATGCCCATACATTTCACATTTAAAACATTTAACCATTGTTGATGTCGTAGCAATACCATTATCCTCATCCCTGGTGTTAACTGAACCTTTTCCTTTGCACTTACTGGCTTTGTGTCCTTCTTTTCCACACCCAAATCATCTTCCAGTTCCTTTGAAACATTCTCCTTGATACCTCTTCCCACATGATTTACATAGGGGAAATTGAACTTTCTTTCCTCTATGATCATCATGAAACTCCATCTTTCTCTTATTAGCCGAGTCAGGAAACTTACCAAATTTTACTTTATTGATCATATTATGAGATTTCTGATTCGGCATAATAATGATGTTTGGACTTCCAAATCCCATTTCATTTGGTTGATCATGAAGAATATAATTCCATTTTCCATCATATCCTCCATTATCGTGAATCATCTTGTTTCCATCCATTTTCTAAAACCCAAAAATAATAGTGTGAGAGGCAAAAATCTTGCTAGGGAAAACAACATAGTAAAGGGGAAGTACCCTCAATATCTAACATCTTAGGTTAAATTCTATGATTGTTACCGTAGTTCTAGGATTATATCCTATACGTATACTTATCCATAGGGATATCCCTAGACATACCTTAGAAATATCTCTAGGGATCTCACTAATGTTTTCGCATCCTAGTTTCCAAAGGTTGACTAAAACTTTCCTCTGATACCAACTGTAGAGACCCAAAGCTTGACGTACATGGACATTAAATTACTTTTGCGGAATACTTAGTACATAACAAAAACAGATACACAAGGACCGTAATAGTTTAGTGTCTTTGGAAACTCGGAACGTAATCTTCTAATCGTGGTGAAAGATCTTCAACATCTCCCATAAAGATCTTCCCTTTTTTTTCTTACCTAAAACCTTTCTTTATATCCTGGGGAAAAGAAAACATAAAAGGGTGAGTTAAAATGCTCAATAAGGGTAAACAAAAGAAAAATCAATCACATCATTTTCATAAGAACATAACATTTTGGAAATCTTAACCTGCAAAAGAGATCATAATATCATAACATGGGATAAATCATAGTAGTGAAATGTAATCCCAAAAATCATAACATAAAACATGAAACTTTGTGGCATACACAAATAATCATATATAATCATTCCTTATTATTCAAGACTCATTTCCAAGACTATCTTAGTGGAAAAAGTCCATTTCTGAACCGAGTTCACTCCTCGTTTCAGTCCCGTTTCACTGAACCGGTTTAACCTGTCGTTCCAGTCATGTCTATCTCATGAGATATAAAATCTTTACCCAATACATTGGAGGGAGATATAGGTCCCACCCATCTCATAATGATACCATTCTTATGTGTGCCACAAAATCATAAACCATACATCATAGCATAACCCATGTAATAAAAATTGGAATCTTAAACATCGTGACATCATAAAACAATTCATATAAGATAAAGAAATTCATAAAAATATTTCCATCACAACATAATCAAATCAATGTAATAATAGGGATAGAAACAGAACCCTATATTATCTTAGATGGAAAATAATTTTGATATAACACTTGAACTCCATTCTTGAGGAAAATATCCTTTCTACTTCAAAAACATTTTTCCTTTCTTAACATGTCATACAATTCTAAACTAAAAGAAGTTGATTAAAAATAAACTTGAAAACTTGTAAAGGAAGATTCTTGGAAATAATGTTTTAAAAATCCATTCATGCCGTATAAGTTAAAAAAACACTCTTCTCGTACTTTTGTCGGAAAAGTCAAAAAGTACCTTGTAGGGTAAATAAAAGAAAGATTCCTTCCATACCATTGGGTAAAAGTAAAAATGGGTAAAAAGGACTTTAAACATACATGAAACTATTTTTAGGAAACATGGACATGGATGATAACAATAACCCCAGTAAATACTTACGAATAAGCAATCTCGGATAAAAATGAGATTTGCAAAATTATCCCTTACCTTATGTCCGATATGCTTCGTACGTATCCGAACCTCCTGTATAATGATTTAAATAATGTTATTGACTTATTACAGAATCATATTAATTGTTATGGTATCATATATGGTTCACTTATGACTTTATATTACCCGTTCTTTTGTAAATTCCATGTTAAAGAGCGTTTTGGGTAAAATCGTTTCATTTGTCGTCCGTGTTTTGACTTTTAATTATTCATATGATTACTTAGATCACGATTACATAATTTCAGAATATAAAACATGATTTATATATAATATATATTCATAATATACATATATATAATAGATCGATAAATGGAAAGAAATACACCGTTCATGGAGACGGTAGGTCGTACGTACGCATGAACGATGTTTTCGTTTCCTTATTGAGTTGAATGGAATTAAGTAGATGACATACATATATAAATAAATACAGTAGCTTTATAATGTCATATATTTCATTATTATTGATTATATATACTTTATAATCATCCTTAAATGGTTAACATGGAGAATGAATCTCATCGCGTCGTGGAGATGGTAGTCCGTACGTACGCACGAGCGATGATATCGTTTCCATAATTATTGAATTGAATTGGAGTGGATGATAAAATATATCAGAATTAGTATGATGTTATAATAACTATGTATAGTTATTCTTTACAGCATTATACCCATCCATGTAAGGTGTTGGTGGAAAAACAGATTACACCACGGCGTGGAGACGGTATTCCGTACGTACGCACGCGCGGTGATTTTGTTTTCCGTAGGATGGATAAAAGGTGAAATGGGGTTGTTTCATATTTATAATAACAAATCAGTATATTAGTGATACTGATGTTATTACTTTATAATGAAACAACTAAAGAAGAAGAAGTTGAAGAAGAATGAAGCTTGAAAGAATCGAGAGAAGAAATTACCTCTTTTTCGATAAGCCTCTTTGAAACCTCCTCTTAGGGCACTAAGATTGGTCTTTAAAGTAGACCAGAACCTTCTAGGATGTTTCTAGGGAAGTTTAGAAGATAATTTTGAAGGGTTTGGATGAGCTTTAAGGCTCAAATTGGTGTGAGGAGGAGAGAGAGTAGGTTCCCTTTTATAAGGGAGGAGAGGGGCTCCTTTGGAAAAACTAAAAATATTATTTTATTATAAAGCCAAATTCGGTTTTAAATAGATCCAAATTGATTTATTTCTAAGATAAGGTGGGTATGGGTCGAAATACTCTCATCCAATAGAATTTAGACAAGTTTATGTTCCTATATTAACCTTATCATTTATATTTAACTTTAAGTTAGATAATTTTACCTTTACCGTGTCTTTTTGTGTTCTTACACTATAAGGTTAATAAACTTACTATAACAAGACAAACGAACCCCAAGTTGTTTATTATTAATATATATAGCCTTATCTAAGTCATTTTTCCGAACCTTAGATTTTTAGGAATAAAATAACAATTAATAATATAATATTTGTTTTAAAAACTATTTTATGTCAATTTTGACACTATTTAGTAATTGATTTTTTAAAAAATCATAACTGAATGATTAGTTCTAAAAACATTAATTAAATCAATACTAACATATCATATTAACCTAAGAAATTATTGTAATTCATAAAAAGTCTCAAATTAAATTTATTTGGGTATTTATAACATCAATTATGTCAATATTTCATTAATAAGATAATTACTGCATCATCATTGTGTCATAAATAAATTAACTTATTTAAAGTCTAAAAATTACAAATAAAATATCATTATGTAGGAAATATTTTTATATTTCTAATGAATATTTATAGTTGAATTTATCTTATGTATAACCCTATATTAAAAATGATATACTTATTAAACTTTGATTTTAACTATTTTAACCCTTCTTTAAATAAATTAATAATAAATGTCCTAATCTAATCCAAGTGGGCCTAAATGGTCATATTTTATTCCTAAGGTTGTTTTTGGTCGAATTACACTTATCCAATAGAATTAGGACATGTGTTAGGGTAATAATAATATCATTTTTACCCTTAATTACCCTATTTACTTTTAACCGTGGTAAAAAAAAGTAAAAAATAACTATTCACCAAAAATTATTTTCATCTCATTGAACCACATTTTACTTACTGACATCAACCGTGTCTCTCTTATTTTTGAAATTCCACTCACAGAAGTGGTAAAATTAAGTTTTATGAAAAATTCTTTTTTTTAACTACCACTTAGTGGTTTCACTATTCATCAAAAAATGAAAGTTTCCAGAAAAATACCAAAAATTAAGCCTAAGATATATTTGATATTATGAATTCAAAAATGATGTCTATTTTACCAAATTCAAAACAAATTAGTTGAATTAATTAATTTAAAAATTAATTCCCGTCGTCAAAACAAATAGTGTGTTCTTAAGAGATAATAACTATCAAAAGATGGACACTTGTTTATGTCTGGTTTAAATGTGAAATTACATACAATGACCAACATTGTATTAAATTGTAAAAATATATTATAAATATACTTTAAAACCACTCAAATTAATAATTTATCAGTATTAATTATTTCGATTAAAAAAGTTTTTTTTAATTAAAATTTAGTAATTTTCACTATTCATTAGAATATGAAAGTTATCCGAAAAGTACCAAAATTTCACCCTAAGATAATTTCGATATTCCAAATCCATAAATGAAGTCCATTTTGAAAATAAAATTTACAAAATTTCAAAAAGTGGTTATTACTATTCATAATGGCTAGTTTTAATAATATTTTAATAGCATATCGTTGTTTAGTGAAACTCGGTATTGCGTAATACACACGCTATCGAGGAAGGTCCCGATTACGTGTAATGAAAGGCAAGTCAAGGATGCGTGTTTTTTAAGATCCTTTTGGTGTAGCGTACAACACAAGACATTAATTAAATTAAAAAGAATATTTTTCATAAAATCTCGGGGTGTTACACGCGTGGCTTGCAACTTGAATAGTAATGTCTGCTCATCCATTGCATCCAACTCCTATCTGGTGCATCATCGTCATTTGGTGTGAGGTGCGTCACACCTCGTCTCGTCATTATACAACAGTACTCACACACAGGCGAGGGGATCTCGGGGTATAAAATACAACTCTGAGAATGGGTGCATAGACCCGTCTACATATAATGACACTTGAGATGACACACTGATCGTCTTTTATTTAATTAAACTAATTATTACAAACCGGCATGCAGTAATTAAATAAAATGCACTAGACAAACATTGGTCAGTCTCAAGATCATGATCAGTATACACATTAAACTCGCATATGTAAACTAAATGCAGAATAAAAATCAAACCTGCATTAAAATAATTTCAAGGGAAGTTTAATTGAATTAAAAATTTCACTCTAATTTTTATTCAAATATTTATGCCATTCTGTCCCGATTAATTAATTTAATTTTAGAACTAAAAATTAAATTAATTAAACACCAATTAAATTAATTATTATGTATTAATTTTTAATAATCAAAATTAATATTTAATTAATTTAATTATCTACTGTAATTAAATTAATTATTTAAATTAATTTTTGATAAACTTAAAATTAATCTGGGCCCCCAAAACCCCAGAGAAGGGCCTTTGCGGGTCGGGGAGAACCTGTGCAGGTTCAATCCGGGTGGTACCGACCCCATGCAGGGGCGTTCCAGGATGGGCAGGTCTGCCTAATCCTTTTTTGGGTTGGGAAGACTCACCCAAGCCTGTTTTGGGGCAGTGCATGTTACCTACCTGCTAGGAGGACTAGGCGGCGGCTAGAAAGGGGCCGGAAAGGGGTGTGTCTGTGGCGGCGCAGGCTACTTGGGATCGGTGGGGAGCTGGGCGGTCGGTCGGGATGGAGGATGGGCATCCACGGCTGAGGCGATAGGGCATCCGAGGGTGCCTGTGCAGTGCGGTTGGTCGGAGGAGACGCCAAAGGAGGAGGCCGAGTTGAGGGAGAAATCCTGATGGGGCTGTCCGCGGCCGGAAGGGGCGAGGCGGCCTGGGGCTGGGTAGTGTAGAGGGCCTCTGGAAGGGGCGACCGGAGGGCACCAAGGTGGAGCCTGGTCTAGTGGGAGGTGGTGGTCGCGGCTTCGCCATAGCCAGAGGGTGGTCCGGTGTGGCCCCGTGGCGGTCCAGTAGGGGGCTCTCACCAGCGGTGCACCTCAGGCAGAGGGCAGCGGCACGTTGGGTTCATTCAGGGAAGGGAGGCACTAGGGTATTCATGTGGTCTACTATTGGAGGCAGTGCTGATCACCTCTAGGAAGGGAGGTGGTGACCAGAGCTTCATCTTGGGGTGCCTGGTTCGCAGCGAGCAGCGCGCCGCTGCAAGGGGCGGCCAAACGGTGTGGTCGCGGTGTTGGCTGGTTGTGGTAGAGCGGTGGAGGAGGGAGGTCGCAAGTGCCTACTGGATGAGGCAGCTTGGGGAGGTACCATGACTGAAGCACCAGAATGGGGGAACCTGGTGCGGGTGTCAGCTGTAAGCTCCTAGTGAGGGGATGTCGGGGTGGCCCGCTGAAGCATTACAGAAGGTAGGTGGTAGCCCTGCAAGGGCTGCCATGTGCTGAACGTGAACAGGGGGCCGCTCGGCCCCCCAAAACCCTTTATTTTTAAAAAAAAAATAAACCTGATTTGCAGGTCCCTTTTTTCTTTCCATTTTTTTGCTTGTCATGGGAGACCTGCTTTATAGGTCTCCCCACCCCCAAACCAAAAAGATCTTTTTTTCTAAACTTGACCCACAAAAGTGGTTCATGTTCATTCCCTTTTAATTTCCAAAGCTTATCTACTAGGCTTTGGAAAATTATATTACTATATTATTATAATATTATTATTATTATATTATTATAATATTATTATTATTATATTATTATAATAATAATAATATAATAAGATATTATTATTATTATTATTATTATAAAAATAGTTTTATTATAATAAAATAATAAATATTAAGGTTCTTATGAAGAATTTGGTCCCATAAAACACTATTCTGGCGATCGGAATTCCACCAGGGAGGAGGAACTCTTCTGATTTAAAACTTTATATGGTCGCAGATTGGCCATCAGATATCAGATTCAGATGCAGTCTGAGGTGTTGGAATTGAAACAACTCCCTATATAAGTTTTAATGCAAATTTAATTTATTTGGATTAAAATCGACATGTGCTCGCTCTGATACCACTTGTAGGAATCGGGCATGCAGCAGAAGCCCCAAACAGGTGGGATTTTATATTTTTTTCACCGAAAATCAATGTAAACTTATCGATGTTAGTGAATAGCAGCCTGGACAAAGCTGAGGATCTTGTGAGAAGGGTTTTAAGCACAAAACTAAAAAATAAAAATAGCTAGTTTAATCTGAAGTTGCACACGACGTCTGCTTCATTATTGGTGATTGTTTCTCAAAGAATCTGAATTCAAATTCCTCTAGATCATTCTCGCATGCTTCAAGTAATCCGCGGGAGTGCCGTTCCTCATAATCTGAGTGCTAGCATGGAATTGCAACGACACCTTCCACGCTCCAACGATCACCGCATCGCTTCACTAGTGGTGCCTGAGAGAGTGCTTGATCCAAACTCCTTGGATCCAGAGTCTCTCTCTCTAGATCATGGGAAAGAGAATAGGATAGAGAATCCCTATGAACCATCTTTGTCAAAAAAAACCCTCCTCTCCTATTTATAGTGTTTAATTAAAATATTCGGTATAGCCCCACCAGCCCTAAATACTTAATGCACTATCAATGACATTTTATGACTATAAAACTGAGTCATAAATATTATTATCATTTTCTTGTAATATATTAAATATATTACATAATAATAATTGCGTCCAAAACTTGACTCGTCATTCCCATAAATATTAATTGAACCTTGAATAATTTAATATTCTTCAATTAATATTTTTCATATATTTACTTAAAACTCGTAAATACATTTAATAAATAAATTCAATGCTCATTATTCTAAACTTGAATAATATGAATTTATTTATTGAATTGGTGAGAATTTTTCCTTGGAAAAATCATGAACCCCTGTGGTGGGCCCCACCATGTCCAAAACTCCTATTCAACTGAATATGGCAGATTCTTGAATATGCTATTGTGTGTGACCCTCTAAGCCCTTATCTTAACAGTAGTGAATAGTATTCATAGACGAAGAGAGGGATCTAAAAACCCATCATGGCCCCTTAAGAGATAAGTATTTTCATAGTAATGACAACCTACCTACGAACACGCATTGTGTAATATAATCTCTTTGTCTGTAATATCCCATATAGTAGGATGCACTCACGTGTCATTTCCCTTTTCTTTCTTTATTGTTTGTTGATTTAACTGGATGGATTTACCCTTGACTGTCATGGACATGGTCTTATAAAGGTACTGTCATCCTTATCAACATGGCCTGAGATATATTACTTCCATAACTTAGAAGCAGAAAATCCCTTATTAACCATTCAACCAATGTCATGCCACCAATGACACACACAACACAAAATACCTTGCCACGACTTCGTTTTCTTGGTTCTCGTCTTGCATCAAAGTACTCAATCAAATGAAATACATTGGTAATGATATCAAGTTAGGAGACCATTACACATGATCATAGATAGGAACATCCAATGACACCTGAAACATGTGGTGTTCCTATTGGTGTGTCAATCCTCAAGATCTCACTACTTGAGATCACCAAGTGCGAACTTCATGAGAAGAAGTCTCGATGATTATGATCCCCCAGCACCTGATAGTCAAATATCTACTGTTTCCAATCAGTTATATGTATTTAGACCATATAACATATATTTAAGATTAATGTCATAATATCTAGAGGTTATCATTATATCCTCAGATCTTCTATAACCTTTTGATATGATAATTAATCTTTAGACATTACCATTTCAATAGTGGACACATAAAATTCTACACTATAATGGAAAGATGAAATCATGTATAGGTAATTGTATGCATGATATGGTAATCAAAATCACTGAATAATTGGGTCTAAGGCAACCACTATTTCAACATTTTGGTGGCTCATGGGAGTTGAATTTACTATTGGTGGATTTTTCAAAGTATAATAGTTACTAGGACTTAATATATGTGGATACTTTTGAAGCAATGTATGGTCGTCCTTATCAGTATCCACCTTGTTGGGTGGAAATACGTGAAACTTCACTTATTGGATCTAGCCTGATGAAAGAGATAATGTAGAATATTCAGTTGATTAGAAAGAGAATAGAGACGTCCCATAGTCATTATAAATCATATGTGGATCATTGTTGATGACCATTTTCATTTGATCTGAATGAACATGTGTTATTGAGAATCTCTCCCAGGCTTAGGGACCATCATTTTAGAAAGAAAGGAAAGTTATCTCCTCGGTACATAGGCACCTTTGAGATACTTGAATTACTTGGTGAGGTGACATATCAGTTGGATTTTCCACCAAGGTTCATTTCAATGAATAATGTGATTCGTGTATTTTAGTTTAAGAAGTAAAAACTTGATCCTTACATTGTGATTTAATAGGATCATGTTGACCTAGTGTCAGATTCTACAATGATTCATGTGTCATTACGTATTTTGGATAGGCAAGAGAAGATATTTCATGATAAAATAATCGATATAGTGAAGGTTTTATGGAAACATGGTCAGATTTACAAATAAACATGGTAGCTTGAGAAGGAAATGGTAGAGCAATGGCCTAAACTCTTCTAGTCCAATGGGGGTTTTCTACTTTTTGAGGATGAAATGGCCCATGGTGGGGAGATTGTAGAACCCATGGTTTTTTTAACATGACCATTTATTCATTTATTTTGAATCTATATAATGTTTGGGTTAAATTTTGCGAGGTTTTGAAGGGTTTTGGAATGTTTTAGAGGATTTTATGGAGGTTCACGGTTTGTGTATAGTTAGAAGAAACTATGAAGCACCTACAAAAAATTGTTCAAGGGAAGACAATAGGTATTGGGTAGGTGCACGTTTGGAACACGGTTTTTCCAAAAAATATGAATACCCAAAAGAAACCATACAACTTGAAATACAAGGAAATTCACTATTGGCACACATTTTTTCTAACTATGTGATCCGATAATTTGAGATATGTCCTTAAGATAGTAGCACCACATAGATGGATCATGAATTTACAAACTGTGTTCCCTAACCATGTGGAGTACAGTTATCCCTCCTTAAAAAGTGGATGTAATCTTAATTAAGACCATAAGCCCTTGTTTTTCCTTTATCCTCTTCATAACTCAAATTCATTTTTCTTCTGAGGTGTGAGAGATAACCACCTTCGATCTGGGAGTGATCCTTAGTAAAATCAAAGTGTTTTGGAGGCCTGGATTCAATGGTAAGTTTAAGTTCTTCCTAGTTCTTCTAATATCCAAGGTTCTTCTCTCTCTCATAACCATAGATCTAGTCCATTACGGATAGATCTATGTTTTATGATTGATTATATGATTGTATCATGTTGGATATAGTAAAGAGAACATGATTTTTTATCAGATCTTGGAGTTTTATTATGTCATTCTTCATTTTCACTAATCATTGTGAGGTAGGTGATTCCCTCTCGACTCCATTTAATTTAGACTTGAAGACTTATTTTAAATTGAGTGAATTTAATAAAAATTATTGTGAAATATTTTTTTGATTCTTGATGGAAATATTATTTTGGTATTGTCTTGGAAATTATAGAAATTGACTGGTTTTTGGAAAACCACATTGTTTATAAATTTAAAATGATGATTTTAAAATTATGGTTTGGATTGATGCATGTAAAGTATTTGTTGAAATGATTTAAAAATAAAGAAATGTTTTGATTGAAATTATGTATCATGATGTTGGAATAAACATTTGGTCATGAGTTGAATGGGATGGATAATGGTAATGAAGCACCACTATCAAATGGGATAGATAATGGTCATGAAGTACCACCATCAAATAGTACATAGTATGGATGTGAATTTTCAATTTAATTGGTGACATCAAGATTAAGTGAGTGTCTGTTTGGTCGTTTGTGTGGATATGGAAAAGAATATTCCAAGTCAAATTAGAAATGGTTTAAATTATTTATCGGTACTTTCCTTGGAAAACTGATCTATGGATTTTACATGAACTATTTTTACTACTTCTCAAATTTTTTGTAAAATGTGCTAATAAGTGTTGTCCTAGTGGTGTGAGTTGGGAAATCATTAGTGAAATACTAATATTTTTAGATTCAAATCCTACTTGGGAACTATTTTTCATTTGCATATGTCATCTATCGAGTCATAGGTAAAGGTGTGGTATCTCAGTTCTTTAGTTTTTCATCATGATACCATTTAAATGGCATGTGGAGTTGGAATTTGAAGTGGGTGGGTGTTTCTGGTTGTTTTCACCTTGGAGTTTTGAGTTTTGTGGCCTTTTTGTTCCTCTTGAGTATGTATTTTGGCATCTTCTTGTACTCTGATATGGTTGTTTGGTTGGGTTATGTTTTGAGTTGTATCATATAGAGGTTTGTTTAGTTATTATATTTGTGGTTTGGATTTTTTATCTTTTAAAGGAAAAAAACATCCCCCAAATTTTCTTGAGACCCTTGAAATTTTTTCCAGCCATTGGTGACTTGGGGATTTTACCAAAGGCATAGTAGCTCCCCCGTCACTCCTTAAGCCAATGAGTAGGGGAAAGATGTTACATAAAACAATAAATAACACATAGATTAATGTACTTTAGATGATGGGCCCTATGTGAATGGGAGAAACATTGTTGTTGGTTTTTTATAACTGAATGATACAAGAGACTACAAAACAAGATCACTAAGTACAAGTAATCAACACAAGCTTTATCACTCTCATTAAAATCTTCTCTCATTGAATTATTCTCTCACTTAATGTTGAGGTCTCTGATGTGGCTACTTTTTTATACATTTTTCCACATCTTTTATTGATTTTAGTGTATTTTAAATGTCGAAAAGATGTATTTTAATTAATATTTATAAAGTGTTGTAAATTTTGTACTTAATTAGTAATACAATGATTTTTTTTGTCAATTGTGTATTTTATTTTTTGTTGTTTTTAATTCTTTTTAATAATTCTAAAATTCAATTCATTATTTTGTTTTAACTTTCTCATTCTTTAATTTTTAATTTTACATTATTTCATTATTTCAATCCTTTTGTTTTTCTAAATAGGTATTTTTTTAAATTTAATTATTCATCTATAAATCAATAAATTTTTTACTTTGGTCATTGATTATCTAAATAATTTAATTTAATTATTTAATTCTTTTAATATTTAATTTTAATTTAGTTCTTTCATGTCATTAATTATTTAATTAATTAATTTGTCAATTGACATATGTAAGATGACTTAATTATTTATAAAATTAATTGTGAACGAAATGTAATCTGCATTTATGCCAACCCACACACTCAAGCCTCACCTCCACCATCTTGCACCCGTGGTTGAAACCATTCCTGGATCTGAACCACACGATGCCGCTCGAAGCCTCCCGCACCACCTTGAGCCGACTCCATTTCCCCCTCGTCTGAAGTCGTTTCTCCCCACATCTTCTCCCATCCAGCCGCTACGTAGACTCGAGCTCCACCAGCACTGTGATCCCGCTCCTTTCATCTTACTCCTCCTTTCGACCTCCCTTAGCTGCACGACCCAGCACCCCCGAACCGCACCTCTTCTCTTCCCTGACTCCTCCGCGTGCCAACCCTCTTCCCCCTCCCCGTATTTTTTTTTCATTTTTTTAGTATAATATAATATATAATATATATAATATAATTTATATGATATAACATTTATATAATATATAATAATAATAATTAAATAAATAGTGACATACTAATATATATATGATTACTAATTTATTGTATTTAATAATTATAACATTTATTTTATTAGAATATTAGTTTTATTTATATTTTTAGAATTATTTCAATAATAATCTTTTTTAAGTAGATTATTAATATTTATAAAAATATTTGTAGATGTATTTATTTAATAAATTATAATTCTTTATTCCTATTTTGTAAAATATTTTAATTCTTATCTAAAAATAAGTATATAAATAATTTTTATTTTTAACGCTTCTTTGTAAATAATTTAATTTTTTATTTTACATGTATATTAAAATATTTATATGTTGATTTGTTTATTTAATCCTAATTGTTATTTAATTTAATTTTTCTTGTTTTTTTCTATTTCATGGGGAGTTTATGTCTCACTGCGGGACTTGGCGGGGACCTTGATTTTACTCTGGGAAGGTGTGCTTCAGTGACCAAGAAGGATAAGAAGTTGCATTGTGAATGTGCCACGCGATGACCAAATAATTCATTTAGGAGTAGTGACAGGAGAAACATGAGATAAATCAAGAATACTCCTGAAGTAGTAGAGGTGGGAAACTAATTTTTCATTATTCATCTCTTACACATTCGAGAAAAAGGGGCAGTGCAAGCAGGAAGACACCACAACCACCATGACGTCCATCCAATTCAAAACTTCCACAACTTCACTTCCATGATAGATTCCATGAACAAATTGAGAAGTAGCAGATCATAGTAGAACAAGACACTTGTAGATTCCTAGGGTGAGATATTTAGAGATGCCTTTCCAAACACTAATAGAGCAGCATAACAGATCACATAATTGGATATTTTTGGAGTTCAAGCAGGGAAACGAAACGCTTTTCACCTTGCTCTATTTTTGTGCATTTTTATTTGAAATGAACATATTTTTTTTAATTTTCCATTAAAATGTTGATTCCAACCATGATCTCTAGCTAATATCCCTTGGAGGGAATAGACTAAACTGGATTCCTTCTAATTTTCTTTATTCATGCATTGATTCTTATACTGGATTTCCTCTCTTTCTATCACTATTGGGACAATTATTTTTTACTAAACCTCAAGAATTATTGAAAATTGATCTTGATTGGAATTAAATATCAATTTTATTTAACTTGAGGATTTTATTGAAAAGTGAATCATGCTCAAAAGAGGGAGGCATCACTGAGTTCAACCGACATTTTATACTCAATGCTTTGCTAATTGAATCTTAACTGGTGATTGAATGACTTCTACATTTGATAAAATATAAAAGTTATTTAGTCACAAGTTGATCTGATGACACATTCGGTCAACCTTTTTGAATCAATTCCATATGTTTTAATTTAAGTGCATGAACAATGGAAAACAGTATTGAAGTCGGCCAGTCGAACTCCCCCTTTTCATCATTTGATCGTTGCAACTGTTCTTGTTGTCTCTATTGGTTTCCTTCTTGTCTATTTTCTTGTCTTCTTGCACTAACTCACATTCATATTCACCATCACTCTCACATGCATTCTTTATCAGTCATTTCACAATTTAACCACCATCATCAACTATTATTATTTGTTTCTCTGTTTTTTCTTCAATTCTTATTTTGTTTTGTTTTATTTTTAGTCTTAAGCACAAAATTAGTCCCTCCCTATAGTTAGACTCTATCTTATACCACTATACTAGGTAGTGAGTAGGTTATTATAAATTTAAATTTGCGTGTACCCAATGAAATATGTGGCAAATTTTGGTGTTGTTTCTAGGGAGGGAGTATACGATCAATTAAAAAAAAACTAAAAAAATAAAAAAACATTAAAAAAATAGAAAAAAATAGAAAAAAATATGTTAAAATTTTTCCAAAGAAAATTTAAAAAAATATGTGAACCTGCTACATGAAAACTAGGTCTAAGTCCAAAAACATAGAACCTTTAATTTAAAAAATTGAAAAACACCTCAAGGAATTGAAAAATAACAAAGATAAAATCATAATAGAAGACAATAGAGAAGTTGAAAATGAAAAAATTAATAATACACCTCCTGAAAATATGAACCCACCTGGTAATGAAATTTTAGAGAGACGCAATTTGAGATAATTCCTTCTACCTTCTTTCTCTAGAAACCCATCATGAATTAGTTTCTCACCTGGGTCCTAAAATTATGAAATCAGGCAGTCTATGTTTCCCCAAACCTTCAATGGGATTCTTAGTGAATGCTCTATAGAATTCATTAGGAGTTTCTATTGTAGTGTCCAGCAGCTTTCACTTAGGGGTCTTAGTGAGGAAGAGCTTAAGTTGAGAGTTGTACCCTTCCTTCTTAAGGGAAATTCTAGGACCTAGTTCCGACAATTAGAGGAGGAGATCTTTTTCACCTAGGATCAAGTATACAATTACTTCACAATGAAATTCTATCTTAGGAGAATGTCCTTTGAAGTTAGGAACAAGATTACTAGATTATTGCAAGATAAGGGGGATTTGTTTCATGAATCTTATGATAGATTTAGATGTTTACTTAGGTAGTGTCCAAATCATCAGTGCACCCCCCCCCCCAATTTCTCATAGACATATTCTATAAAATCCTAACCCCTTACCACCAGAACTTAGTGGATCAATCTACTGGAGGGGAATTCAGTGATAAGACTACTGAAAAGATCAAATAAATTTTCATTACATTGGAAAAAAAATTCCCAGAACAAGTTCTCTATAAGAATAAACATTTTTACGAAGGAAACAACCCCTTCCCCTCAAGATAAACCCAAGTTGTTGAGTTATTCAATGAAAACACTCACACCATCCTTAGGGAGAAATTCCACCATTGTGGCTTGTATGGTCACCAAAAAACTTGTTATCCAAACTTTGATATGCCCAACCAAGCTCTTGATAATGAAAAATTTTCTATCTTTGCTCATAGGATTCATCCTAGTGAAGATTCATTTTCCAACACTTACAATTTGGGGTATAGAAACCACCAAAACCTATCTTGGAGGGAGTAGGGATTCCTTCGACCTGTTTCCCCTCTTAGTTTCCAGCATCCTCTTATGTAGTAATTGCAACCGCAACCCCAACCCAAGGTTAAGTCATCAAATTCAAAATATGATGTGGGGGATATGTTTCATTATTTTATAGGGATATTTTATGAACAAAATACCAAAAAAGATTTTGATAAGGTTTAAATTGACTCAAGAATGAAAAATAAGGAAATTCAAATGGGGGTGTTGGCTAGGGATGTAAGCAATAGAGACAAAGGTTGGATGCCTAGTACCACTGAAGCCAACCCCAGAGAAAATTATATGGATGTTACCATTATAATTGATCTCTAGACCCACCAAGAACCTAGGAAATAACTACAAACTACTCAAAATTAAAAACTAGATGAATCTGAAAACTCAAAGATGGAAAATAATGAAACTGTAAATTTGGATAACGTCAATGGAAACCCTATGATTCCTACTATTCCAACTGAAAAACCAAAATAAAAAGTCTTAAAAAACAAATAAAACAAAGGGAATAAGAATCTTGAGTAATATTATGTATGGATTCCCCCAATTGTTAAATTTTTTTACCATTTTATCCCTTTTCCACAAAGAATAAAAAACCAACTCATGATTCTGAACTGCTTAAATTTCTCAAAGTTGTTGAGTAGATAAAATTTGAAATGTCATTCTTTGAATCCTTGATCCAAATCCCATCCTACCTAAAATCACTCAAGAAAATGTGCTCAAATAAAAATACCCTAGAATAATTTTCCACATATAGTCTAATAGAGGAGTATAGTGCAGTATTTTAGAATAGGATACCTCCTAAGTTTTAGGACCCAAGGAGATTTTTCATCCCCTTATCCTTTGAGGATAGAGGTGGTAAGTTCAATTTTCTATGTGATTTGGGAGCTAACATCAATCTGATACCACTTTCACTTTTCCAATACATGATATTAGGAGTTCCCCAACCCCCACTATTATGTTACAGCATGATGAGGATCCATTACTCACCCATTGGGTAGTTTAGATGAATTGATAGTGGTAGTAGGTAAACTCTTTATACCCACTGTCTTTCTGATCCTTGATATGAAGTGTGACCAGGAGGTGCCTATTATCCTTGGTAGGTCCTTCTTGGCCATAGAGGGATTTGTGATAAAGGTCTCTAAGGGTAATTTAATTTTCAACTTGGGTGAACAAAGACAGGAATTAAATGTTTTTAAGAAGATTAAATAACACACCCATCCAATCTTTCCCAATGATGAGTTGTTAGTTACTGAAAATTTTGTTGATGAGGAGGAAGGGTAGTTTCTAAGGATGATAGAGGAGATCAATGGTGAACTTGAGATCCCTGCTTCCACTTTCATGGGAATAAAATCAAGTAAGTAGAGAGATAATATAGATGAGTTTGAGGTAGATTTTATAGAACACCTAGATTATTTTCCTTTGAAACACATTCTTTCCCCCAGATAGGAGTCTGAGTGTGATGAAGATTTTTCTGGAAACAATAGTGATGAGGAGGAAGCCTTCTTTACTGCCTTCTTTAAGATGAATCATGAAGGTCATGGCCCACCTAGGAATAAGTTTCTTCCCTCAAGTGAATCAACACTCATTCTTGAACTCAAATAACTCCCTTCCCATATAAAATATTCTTTTTTAGGGGAGAAATCCACATTGCCTGTGATTATCTCATCTAAGTTGGAGGAAGGTCAAGAGGAAAACCTATTGAGTGTTTTGAGAAAATTCAAGTCTATCATTGGCTAGAAAATTTCTAACATAAAGAGGATTAGTCCATCCTTATACATTCACAAAATTTCCATGTTACCTTAGTGTAATCTAAGAGTGGAAACCCGAATGAGACACAACTCAAACATGAAGGAAGTGGTGAGAGAATAAGTTATCAGGTTTTTTGATGTTGGGAATATCTTTCCCATTTCTGACATTCCCTGAATAATTGATTTCTAGGTTTTCCCCAAAAATAGTGGAGTGGCAGTGGTCACCAATTAGAGGAATGAGAAAATCCAAACAGGAGATCTCAATAAATAGAGGGTTTGTATATACTATAGAAAACTCAATGCATCCACAAGAAAGGACCATTTTCCTATTCTATTTTTGGACCAAATGTTAGAGAGGCTGGCTAGAAATTAATTTCTCTACTTTCTTGATGGTTACTCTGGTTACAAGAAGATTTCCATTTCACCTGAGGATCAAGATAAAACCACCTTCACTTATACATTTGGGACATTTTCCTACAAACGAATGCCCTTTGGATTGTGTGGCACACCAAAAACATTTTAGAGATATATGATGGCCATTTTCTATGATATTATTGAAAGGATAATTAAAGTTTTCATGGATGATTTTTCAGTAGTGGGAAGAAATTTTGATAACTACCTAGAAAATATGGAAGTTGTACTAGAAAGATGCCAAGAGACCAATCTGGTATTAAACTAGGAAAAGTGCCAATTCATGGATATTGAGGGAATAGTGTTGGGTCACAAGGTTTCTAAGGAGGGGATGGAGGTGTATAATTCCAAGGTTTAGTTCATCCAAAATTTTCCCCCACCTGATAATGTAAAGGGTATTAGAAGTTTTTTTGGGTCATGTTAGATTCTATAGGAGGTTCATTAAGGAATTTTCTAAGATTACTAGAACCTTATTCTCACTACTGGTTATGGACACCCCCTTTCTTTTTAATGAGAATTTCATGGAGTCCTTTAACCTTCTTAAGGAGAAGCTGACAACCTCACCGGTGATCACTTCCCCCTGACTAGAAGCTCCCATTTGAGGAAATGTGTGATGAAAGTGACCTAGAAGTAGGAGCTGTTTTGGGGTAGAGGAAGGATATGAAGTTTCATGTCATTTATTATGTCATCATGCTATTGGATGATGCCAAGAAGAACTATTCCACCACTAAGAAGGAGTTATATATTGTGATGTTTTCCCTTAAAAAACTAGACAGTACTAGATAGGGTCTCAAGTTATCATTTTCACTTACCTTACAACCCTGAAGTACTTGCTGGTTAAGAAGGACTCAAAACCTAGGCTGATGAGGTGAACCTTAAAGTTGTAGGAATCTTATTTGGTTCTTAAAGATAAGAAGGGGCTGAAAATGTGGTGGAAGACCACTTTTCTGGGTTTCTAAAAACCCAAATTGAGTAACCAAGATAGATAAACACTTCATTTCCTAATAAACAGTTGTTTGTTACTTCTGTGTAGTAGTTTTCTTGGTTTGTAAACTTTTAAAATTTTCTGGTAGTTTGTGACATCCCAAGGACCTCTCTCACAACCAAAGAAAGATGTTTATATATAAATTGAAATATTATTTTGGGGATGACCATATTCTATTTAGGAGGTGTGATGATGGTATTTGTAGGATATGTGTTTCTAAGGAAGAAATGATACCCATACTTGAGATTTGTTATTCATCACCTTGGGGTGGCCACCAAGAAAGAGAGAGAACTGCTCAGAAGGTTCTTCAAGATGGTTTATACTATCCAAATTTGTTCATATATGCTAGGAGTTTGGTCATAGGCTATGAAAAGTGTCAGATGCTAGGAAATATTGGAAGAAGTTGGGAGCTTCCTCCTAAAGGAATTCTGAAGGTAGAAGTTTTTTATGTTTGGGGATTAGAATTTATGGGATCATTTCCATACACTTATGGGAATTATTACATTTTGGTTATTGTGGACTCTATGTCTAAATGGGTTGAGGTAGTGGATCTTCCCAACAACTCTGCTTCTAGTGTTTTGAAATTTATAATGAAAAATATTTTTTCCAGGTTTGGTGTGCCTAGAGAATTCATCACTGAAAATGGTAATCACTTAAAAAATTAAAATTTCAAGAGTTTGATAGAGAAGTATGGATGCTCACATGGGACAGGTACTGCCTACCACCCACAGTACAGTGGGAAAGAACAAGTCTCTAACAGGGAGCTTAATTAGATCTTGGAGAAAAAAATGTCTAGCTCATGGAAAGTCTGGTTAATAAATATGGATGAGGCTATGTGGGCCTACAAAACTACCTTCAAGACTCCTATAGGGATGTCACCATACATGATACCTTTTAGAAAAAAAATGTCACTTTCCTGTTGAATTGAATAAAAAAAGGTAGTGAAGACCCTCAAATTTGATTTCAAGTCAGCTAATGAGAGAAGAATGTTAGATTTGAGTGGGCTGGAAAAGATTAGAAGAGAGTCTTATGAGAATGTTGAAATTTAAAAATATAGAGCAAAGGATTTTCATGATTCAATCATTCAAAATAGGGATTTTAAGGTTGGTTAGAGGGTCCTGATTTTTAATTCTATACTAAAATTTTTTCTAGGAAAGTTAAAAACCAAGTGGTCAAGACCCTTTACCATTTTGAGAGTTCTTGTAAATGAGCTTGTGGAGCTTATTGGAGAAGAGAATGGACCATTTTTAGTCAATGGTCAAAGTATTAAATATTTCATTGAAGGGAATACAAAGGGATTACATGCCATATTTCTACAGGAAGAATAAATTTGTCTCAAGTATAGCTAAGGAGTATAAACTCAGTGTTTTATGGGAACTAACCCATGGTCCTTATGCTATTTTATTTTTTATTTCTGTTTTTCAATAAAGTTAAATCCTTCTTCTTATTTATATAGTATGATTTCATGTATGTCTGATGGTGTCTCATGACTTACTGCTATGTGAGAGTGTAACTTCTTCTAAAAAGTCATCAAAGGAAAACCAAGGGTCCATCACACTACATCATATGGATAACATCTCTTCAACTCAATCCCTGGTTTAATTTTTCTTGAACATAAAATTATGGATTCTTATGCTTATTTTTCTAAACTTGCAGGAAATGAATAGGAAAAACCACTTATTGCTATAGAATATGATCTGTTGGATGTATGTTAAAGTCAAAGCTCCAATATTTTAGTGAAGTGTTATTATTTTTTTCAGTTTAATTATCTTCTCATTTTTTTTACTATTAAATGCAAAATTATAAGTGTGGGGGAGTCCTCTATGATTTTTTTGAAATTGAAATTCTATTTTTATTCTTGGGTTCTTTCTTATTAAAATATAACGAGTTGAAAATTTTGATGAACTACACTATTAAAAATTCTTACACCCCTGATAGTCACTTTGATTCTCCTGCTACTGTATACACTGTTCATTTCATGTTGTTTCTATGAATTTTAAAAAAATCACTTTTTTCTAGTGGTGGTATATGTGTTTAATTTTTTGTATAAGTTTTGGTTTCTTTTCTTTTCTTTTCAGTGCGGAAATCAACTCTTTTTAAACATCCCTGTCACCCATCAAAATCTATTTCAAAGCTTGTAATTATGTCTACCACCTTGAGAATCGACATTGGGGATAATATTGAGTTTTAATTGTGGGTGAGAGGGGTTATTTTTGTGTCAATTCAAATTCCCCCTTTTGAAGTTGTTTAAAAAACATGGTCAATTTTTTTTCAAAACTTTTCAAAAGTCTTGACTCACTACCAAAGGTGGAAGTAACTCCAATCACCTTCTGCTAGACACCAATGGTGACTCAAATGAGTCACCACTAGATTCCTCCCTTTTCAACTTTTCTAACCATCCTCACCTGGCGGTGATTCATTTCACACCTCCAACCTGCTTCTCTCTTGGTATCATTCTACAAATCAATTCTTTCTTGCCTAGTGGATAACACATGTTAGTCTGAAACTGTTTGGGATGAGTGACTACTAAGTGGATTTGTTTACTGTCTTTATGGATTTTATATTTAGCAATTGAAGAAGGGAGTGTGATGGGATTGTTTTTGTGAAATCAGGATCTTGACCATAGGTAACTAGATATTTTTATTGGAACCTAGGGGACTCATTTTTTTATAAAAAAATATATAATCACTTTAATAAATCAAATCAAACGATAATTATTTAAGTCTTTTGTAACTAGATTAAAATGGGAAAATGAGATCTCATGGCGAGTCTTTGAGACAAGGTGAACTTGGTGCGTTTTTTTTAATAAATAAAATCCATTTTCAATTTCAATGTGTGCTATGCACAATGATTTGCAAAAGAAATATGACTAAGAAAAATTAGAATAAATTTCCCTATCAAAAAAAGAACTCATTTAGGTGAGGTGAATTTTAAGCCCAAATGATGAAGTGAAAGATTGAATTAATTAAGAATCATTTAAGTTGAATCGATAAAGTGAGGAAATAACAAGGTTTTAATTTTTGGAACTTATGATAAAGTGAAAATTGAAGGTTCCATTGGTCAAGGTTTTAATTCCACTTCACTTAACCTATTATCACTCCTTGAATTGGAACTATTTTTGAAATTGAAGTAGGAAAATTAGTGATTTCATATAGGAGGCATGACATTCCTGACAATGGATGAGTCTATGTTTCCTTAGATTTCTAGTGTGCTTTTAAAATAGGGTAGGACCTTCTTTGAACTCACTCTTTGAAAATCTAGTCCAGATTTTGTGCCTCTGATTTTTAAAGTCTTGACATGCACTTTTTGAACTCATTGCCACAAATCATTCCTTCTATTTTTCAAAATGAAAAGCATGTATTTGTTTGAGGACAAAAAAAATTAAGCATGAGGGAGTTTGATGTGGGTACTTTTCAATACATTTTTCCAAATCTTTTATAATTTTAAATTTCAAAAGGATGTATTTTAATTAATATTAATCAATTGTTGGAAATTTTTTACTTAATTAGAAAAAAAATTGATTATTTTTTATCAATTGTATATTTTATTGTTTGTTTTTGTCATTCCTTTTAATAATTTTAAAATTAAATTCATTATTTTGTTTTAACTTTCTCATTATTTAATTTTTTATTTTTTATTTTTTCATTATTTCAATTCTTTTGTATTTATAAATAACTATTTTTTTAATTTAATTTATTCATCTGTAAATAAATAAATTTTAACTTAATTCATTGATTATCTAAACAATTAAATTAATTTTAATAATTTAATTGAATTATTTAATTATTTTTATTTTTTATTTTTAATTTTAATTCTTTCATTTCATTAATTCTTTAATTCTTTAATTTTTCAATTGACTTATGCAAGCTGTCTTAATTATTTTCATAATTAATTGTGAAAAAAATATAATCTACAATCGGTTATTTATTGAATATTAATTTTATTTTGAGTTGGAATTTTAATTAAATTTATTAATTTGTTTAATTTAATTTTTTGTTTAATAAATTATTTAATTTAAATTGTATTTAATTCTTTTATTTTTTTATGTTGCAAGTACATACCTCCAGACCTTGATACTACAAGAACATTACACCCCTAGGGCGGTGTCTCCCACACACTACAAGGGGGTCGGTGGTGCCTCATCCACACACCACTAGAGGAATGGTGGTGCTTCAGCATTCCACCGCCAGCCCTTTGCTGGAGGTGCCTCCCTTCCCACCGCCAAAACTGGAGGTGAGCTATGTAGTACCGATACGACTAAAAGGGGGGAGTATCGGTGTCAGACTCTTCTCCGACACTGATGCGGTACTGACACGCAGCGCCCACGTCCGCAACACACCAGGAAAAAAATAGGTACCCTCCCTCCCTTACGACATGATTGGGACACGTCCAGAACAAGAGGGTTGCGTTGAGGCCACAACTGGGACACGCGGAGGCCACGACTGGAATAGGAGGGGCACGTGGAGGCAACGACTGGGACATGTCTGGAACAGGAGGGCGCACGGAGGACATGATTGGACACGTCTAGAACAAGAGGAGCATGCGGGGGCCACGTCTTGAGCACAACTATAATGTGATTGAGTCATATAAATACCCTTATACGACTGGGGTATTTGTTTAAACACCCTTATGCCAACATCACGACTGGGGCATGTATAAATACCACTCATTTAACCAAGACATCAAAGGTTCCATTGATTTGGGAATGCACTTCCTCCGTAGCCATCGGTATTTCTAGGGTCTTCACTCAATTGGCCACATAAGCTTATTGTTATGTTTACTTTTCATCGTAGTTTGGTGTTAGGAGTGACAGCGAACATATATTCAATTATTCATATCATCATATGTATATTCTATTATTCTTTAATTTATTTCTAGTTGATTTTTTGTTTGTTTAAAAAAACTATCAGACAAATTTACTTGGATTTGGGAAAATGGTTGTTTGTTAGTTTTATTTGGTTGTTTGGTGATTTTATTTTTTATCATGTGGTCTTGTTTAATGCTTAATTCTTCTTTTTTATTTAATATGTTTCCTATTATGTTTGCTTCGCATCGTAATCCAGTGTTAGGAGTGACAACCAACATATATTCAATTATTCATATCATCATATGTATATTCTATTATTCTTTAATTTATTTTGAGTTGATTTTTTGTTTTTTTTAAAAAACTACCAGACCAATTTACTTGAATTCAGAAAAATAGTTTTCTATTGGTTTTATTTGGTTGTTTGGTGTTTTTTATTTTTTATCACGTGGGTTTGTTTAATGCTTAATAATTTTTCTTTATTTAATATGTTTTCTATTATGTTCGCTTCACATCACAGTCTGGTGTTAGGAGTGATGACCAACATATATTCAATTATTCATACCATCATATGTATATGATATTATTCTTTAATTTATTTCTAGTTGATTTATTGTTTTTTTTTAACTATCAAACCAATTTACTTGAATTTGGAAAAATGGTTGTTTGTTGGTTTTATTTGGTTGTTCAGTTTTTTTATTTTTTATCATGTGGGTTTGTTTAATGCTTAATTCTTCTTTTTTATTTAATATGTTTATTTGTTTTGAGAATTGATATTTTTTTATATATGTTGATAAAATTTGATCATGTTATATTTGCAGAATGAATTATTCAAGTACTGTTGGTGCTAGTAGTAATATTGATGTAGTTCGAGCAGAGTATAATGATCTAAAGAAACCATTGTGGAGATTTGTTGAAAGATTAGATGGGTGTGATAAAGAAGGAGGTAATGTTCATTGGAGGTGCAAATTTTGTAACCAAGACAGTGAGAGTTCCTACACTAGAGTGAGATATCATTTATTGAGTATTCCTAAACAAGGGATTGGAGCTTGTAAAAAAGTAACCACAAATTCAGTATTAGAGGTGGAAAATTTAGAAGAACAAGTTAGAAAAATATAGAGAGAGAATGCATTGAGGATTGTACCATTTCCTCCTTGTAATCTATCATTTGATTCAAAGAAGAGAAATATTGAGGGTTCGAGCCCTATTGAGAAGGCATTCAACATGTGTGAGAGAACTCATTTGGATTATTTGATTGCTAGGATTTTTTATTCACCAGGTTTGTCATTTAACCTGGCAAGGAATCCATATTTTCAAGCATCTTTTTCCTATGCTTCCAATCATAATATTGCAGGTTATGTGACACCTGGGTATAATAAGTTGAGGACCACTATTTTTCAAAAAGAAAAGGATAATATTGACCAATTGTTTTCAACAATTCGATCAAGTTAGAAAGGCAAAGGGGTAAGTATTGTAAGTGATGGATGAAGTGACACACAAAGGAGACCTCTTATTAATTTTATTGCAATGTTTGATGGTGATGCTATGTTTTTAAAAGCAGTTGATTATTCAGGAGATATCAAAGATAAATTTTTCATTGAAAACTTGTTGAAAGAGTCAATCAATGAAGTTGGACATGAAAATGTCATCCAAGTAATTACAGACAATGCATCAAATTGCAAAGTTGCAGGACAACTGTCACGACCCGTC
Source organism: Viscum album (assembly GCA_963277665.1). Classification (NCBI taxonomy): domain Eukaryota; kingdom Viridiplantae; phylum Streptophyta; class Magnoliopsida; order Santalales; family Viscaceae; genus Viscum; species Viscum album. The sequence goes on from OY728163.1 coordinate 876,069,085, forward strand.
CCAGTGGGACCCGAGCCGAAACTCCCCATGCCCGCCTCCAATAGTCCATGGGCTGGTGACTAGCACCGAGTAGGCATATCCCTAACATAGAAGGCATTTCCTATAAACCTGTACACACGCACACACATCTCCAAGCCCAAAAAGCAGAAAAGTAAAAACTACTAAAAAGAAATGCATGCATACACTGAAATCCCAACCAATAGAGTACGACAGGAAGTAAGGTACAATAAGTGTAAAACCCTGGGCCAAAAGTACAATCCCACCAAAAGAAAGTCTGTAACAAAGTCCAACCTATAAAGAAAGGTACTGGGACTGCAATCCATAGCCGTAGGAACACACCTCGGCCTCTCTGATATCACTGAGCATCGTTCGGTCCTGGTCCACCTAAAATCCTATCAAAGGCTCGCTCGTCTGCACAAGACATGACACGTGTAGGAAAATCCCATGCAAGGGTGAGTATAACAACACCCAGTATGACACCCCAAAACCATAAAGAAATATAACAAGGGAAAATACCACAAAGGCAAGATATAGTCGGATCTACACTGTATATGTCTACAGAACATATAACAAGGATATCCAGATATACTCATAAACATTAGACTATCGCGAAACCACCATTAGGATCCAGCTTGAAGATTCCACTAAGTATGTAACAAGGAGAACACGCGCCTAAGTCTGAAGAGAGAGAGAGGAAGTACTCGTTCCAGGAGAACACACTTTACAAGTAATTGAGAATACGATGTTTAGATAAGGATCACAACCAATATCTATGGGGTGATTCCAACAAATCAGTCTGAACTAATCTGCTAAGCAGAGGATTGGCACCCGGGTAAAGTTGGTCACGTCGATACCAAGAACTATACTTAGGGTTCCAAGAATGAATAGAGGATCCAGCTCTAAGTCTCACAGAGGGGATTCCAACAACTCTATTTAGGAAGTCCTGGTGAAGGGATCATACTCCTGTATGTAGGAAATGATACCGGAAACCTTCAGGAGAATGACCAAGGGGACGAACCCTAAGGAAACTAGTCCAAGTCATAGAAGGCAACTGGCTCAAGCCATGTAAAATAGGTTACACGGTGTGTAGTATGGTTATACGATGTGTTCCTTGACCCCGGGTACTGCCCGTGTAAATGGATTGTGTCATTCGTCCAAGCTGTGTAAAACTCCACTATACGGCGTGTAGAAGGATCACAAGCCATGTTCCCTAACTCTGGGTACTGCCCGTGTAAACGGACCGTGTCCGGAATCGAAGTTGAGTAGGAAAGCATATACACGGCGTGTAGGTCTAAGCACACGTCGTGTCCGGTCAACTGGGAAACACCTGTGTACCCTGGCCGTATGCTTGTACACGGTGTCTGTCCATATCGCTTGCCCGTGTACCAGTACACGAGGTATCCCGTGTATCTAGCCGGGTCTGGCCGGGGAAGGGTGTATACGCCGTGTCCTTGGCCGTGTACCCAACCCATGTCCGTGTACTCCCAGATTACACGTCAGGTGGTCCGCCGATGAACACACATAGTGTATCCCATACTACATGTCGTGTAGTCGAGAAATTTCCAGAACTCCATCTTCTTCCTCCACGCCTCGTCTGATCTTCCAGATTCCGATTCAGCTGTCTGTTTGCCACGAAACTCAAGATGCTGGGTCACCTCGTCATCTTGATGCTGAATCCATGGGTTTTGGGCCTTGGATCGGCTCTGAAATCCGATTCAGGCCACCCTTGTGGAAATCGTTTGAAGAACGATATCTTCTGATCCACTTCGATCCGTTTGCCGAAACTGTCGTTGCACCTCCACAAGATCACTACGGTGTCGATTCTTCAATTTGGGATCGTTGTGTCGCAAAACGGATGTGAAACAATCCGTTATTCATCGCCCTGCGAAGAACGCGAAGAACGCGCGAAAGAAAAAGGGAATAAAATCCAATGAAACAAAATTGAGGAATGAAACTCCACCGTCATTCATCATGGAGTTGATCTTCTACCGTTAATAGGCTTAAACGGAGCAGAAATCAACAATAATAAATCGGCATGGATCAATTTCCCAAAAATCCCCGCAAAAGCCCATCCCACAATTATGATCGATCTGAGGGCTAATATGTTCATGGATTAGTCCGTGTTCATCATAGAAATCAAGAACAAGGAAAAGAAATCATAAATATATTAAATCCCCTACCTGGATTCGCGGCGTTTTTTGGCGGAGATCCGATCGTCGCGTCGTCGTCGCTGCATCAGGAGGTTCTCTCTAGAGCCTCCAGAGCCTCCAAGGGTTTCAGGGTTATGAGGTTTGTAACCCTGGACCCCTGCGTAAACCTTTATTTAAAAGGACAAAAGATAAATATTTCACTGTAGCAAAGATTTTAATAAAATATTTTTAATAAATATTTTATTACGGTTACGTACAAAAAACTAGATTTCACCACCGGTCTGCGCCAGCCGATGTTAGGTCTCTTCTAGGGTAAAACCACTACTCTGGACGCAACGGTGCCCTCTGATTTTTGATCCGAGAACCTGTTCAGGAGTTATTCTACTTTTTTAGGAAAACCCCACATGCGTGTAAATTAAATTATTTAATTTAATTCAAACATTTGTTCCGGGCTCACCGAGCCTCGGAACTGCATGTCGTCTTGAAGCCTGGTCTCAAAATAATCCCCACATAATATTAAAAATAAAACGTGGTAAAATCAGAGACATAAAATCACACCCACCTTAGGGATTTTACGTCCCCGAAAAGCCAAAACAAAGGCTACTCAAAAAGATGTGGGTACTGCACACGAATCTGAGCCTCCTGCTCCCACGTGCTCTCTTGGAGATTCCCGTGCTACCACCGGACACGCACCAAGGGAATAGCTCACCCACGAAGGATATTCTCTTTACGATCATCGATCTCCACTGGGTACTCAGCAAAGGTCGCTCCATCATCGATGTCCAGCTCGCCCCAGTCGATAACATGTGATGGATTATGCACATACTTTCGTAGCTACAACACATAGAAGACCTTGTGTATCTGGTCCATCTGAGGAGGTAGAGCCAAGCGGTACACCACCTCACCAACTCTACCCAGAATCTGAAAAAGGGTCGATGAACCTCGGAGATAGCTTTCCACCCCGGCCAAATCTCCACAATCACCTTCAAGGTGAGACCCGAAGGAACACACTGTCTCCCTCCTCGAACTCCAAGGGCCTCCGTCTCTGGTCGGCATATGAATTCTGCCGACTCTTTTCAGTCTTCATCCGCTCCTGGATGACCTGCACTTTCTCTATAATAGCTCGTACCATCTCTGGGCCCATGAGTGTTGACTCTCCTGGGTCATTCTAGAAAAGCGGTGACCTGCAAGGTCGTCCGTACAAAGCCTCGAATGGTGCCATACCAATAGTGCAATAATATCTGTTGTTATAAGAAAATTCCAATAGTGGAAGGTGATCCTCCCAGCTACGGTCGAAGTCAAATATGCAAGCTCATAGCATATCCTCCATAACCACGATGGTCTGCTCTGTCTGACCATCAGTATGAGGATGGAACGCTGTGCTCAAGTGTAACTGAGTCCCAAAATCTTCCTGCAATCCCTTCCACAACCAGGATGTGAAACAAGCCTCACGATCTGAGACGATCCTCGATGGAACTCCATGAAGTAGAACTATCTCCTGCACATAGAGGCGTCCCAAGATCTCTACTAAACTCTGCTCCCGTATGGCTAGGAAGTGGGCCGACTTGGTGAGTTGGTCAACGATCACCTAGATGGCATCATGTCCCCTGGACGTACGTGGTAAACCCATCACGATGTCCATGGATATCCCATCCCACTTCCACTCTAGCACCTCAAGGGGCTGAGTCAATCCTGCTGGCACCTAGTTCTCAGCCTTTACTTGCTAACAAGTAAGGCACTGAGAAACAAACTCTGCCACACTCTTCTTCATTCCTGGCCACCAGAACTGACGTTGGAGGTCCTGGTACATCTTTTCCATGCCTGGATGCACCACTAAAGGAGATGTATGGAACTCCCTCAGAACCTCCTCCCGCAATGTCACTAGTACTATTGTGCACCCTCTGAGAAGAACAATGTGCTCCCTACCTTTTGAATATCCATTAGCGGCGGCGCCTGCGGATATCTAAACAAATAAATTCTCGTAGCTAGAATCCCTGAACTGCACTTCCCTGACTCGCTGTAAGAGTGGAGGGGTAACAACCATCGACTAAAGGTAAGATCCCTCATCTCTATCCATGGAGGATAACTGTAAAGAGGCCAACGGCCTCGTCGCCTCATCCAGCAACTGCAAACTGGATTTCCTGCTGAGATCATATGTCACAATGTTCCCCTTCCCAGGAGTATAAACGATCTCAAAGTCGTAATCCTGGAGGAACTCAATCCATCGTCTTTGTCTCAAATTCAGATATTTCTGAGAAAAGATATATCTAAGACTCTTGTGATCAGAGTAGACAATAAATCGCTCGCCCATGAGGTAGTGCCACCACATCTTCAACGTGAAGACTACTGCTGCCAACTCAAGATCATGGGTCGCTTAGTTCTGCTCGTGTGGACTTAACTGACATGAGCCATAGGAAATCACTGCTTGCCTCTGCATCAGGACACAACCAAGCCCGGTTCCTGATGCGTTGTAGAACACTGCGTACTCAACACCCTCCTCCGGTAATCTCAATATCCGAGTGCTCGTCAAACTCTATCTCAACTGCTGAAAAGTCTGCTGGAATCTCTCGGTCCACATGAAAGGCTGCCCCTTTCAGGTCAAAGCTGTCATGGGTGCTGAAATCTTAGATAAATCGGGAATGAATCTCCGATATTAGCCTTCCAACCCAAGGAAACTCCGCACCTCCGTCACGCTCCGGGGTGGCTCCCATGTTAACACTGCCTCTAACTTGGCTGGGTCTACTACTACACCATCTGTTGAGATAACATGTCCCCGAAAGTGGACCTCCTGTATCCAGAATTGACACTTCAAGAGTTTATCGTACAAATGGTGCTCTCGAAGTGTATCCAAAACCATCCTCAGGTGCCCCACGTGCTCCTCCTCGGACTTAGAGTACACCAGGATATCATCGATGAAGACCACTATGAACCGATCTAGATAGGGTTGAAAGATCCGGTTCGTGAGTCCCATAAACACTGTCGGGGTGTTCTTTATGCCGAAGGGCATCACCAGGTACACATAGTGACTGTAGCGACATCTGAAAACCATCTTAGGTATATCATCATCTCGTACTCGCAACTGGTGATAGTATGATCGTAGATCAACCTTCGAGAACCATCGTTCCCCTCTTAACTAGTCGAAGAGGTCATCGATCCTCGGTAGTGGATACCAGTTCTTCACGATCACCTGATTCAAGTGCCAGTAATCCACACACAGCCTCAAGCTCCTGTCTGCCTTCTTGGCAAACAAAACTAGGGCCGCCCAGGGTGAAACACTGGGTCTCACAAAGCCCTTCCTCTGCAAGTCTTCCAGCTGCACCCTCAACTCACGAACCTCTGTAGGAGCCATCCGATATGCTGATGCTGATATCGGTGTCATCCTGGGTTGCAACTCAATGCAGAAATCTATCTCCCGATGGGGAGGTAGCTTGGGGAAATCCTCCAAAAGGACGTACTCGTACTCAGACACTACTGCTGGAAACTGGAAACTCGTAACATCTACTGTGTCAAGGGATAGGCTAGCCAACTGATGTGAAATCGTTTGTGCCCTCCTACGCATGAGTCCATCCTGCGCGGCTTGGGTCTCCTTTTCACCGATGAAGGAGAACCTCGTCCCATCACTGTAGACACACCGCACCCTTCACCTAAAACAGTCAATCTGGGCATGAACTATGGATAACCAATCCATACCAAGAATGACATCATAAGGCCTCGACGCTACCACCAAGAGGTTCCAACCGAAACTCTCTCCTCCAAGGGTCAGGTCACACTATCTGCAAAGGTGTGTGATCTCTGAATCTTCTCCAGTCGGTGTTTCTAAGCGTAAGGGTCGAGTCAACGGCTCAAATGGAATCTCAAGGTCTCGAACAAGATAAGAATCTTGAAAAGAATGACTAGAACTTGTGTCTATTAGTATGACAACCAAAGTAGAAAAGACACAGATTGTACCTCTAATCATTCCAGGAGTACCTGGGTCATAAGCCTCTGCTACCTGTAGCCATCCCTGTCTTTGTCCACCAGCTCCCTTAGCCTGGGGTGGACCTCCTGGGGGTGGTGGTGGCAAAAGGTCAAAGCGCCAACCACCTCCAGCTGCTCTCCCAGCTCCTCTACCACGTCCGCCGCCCCGCGGATCTGTCTTCTCCACACGTTGCCTCTGCCTCGGTGGTCCATCAACTTCTCCCGTGTCAGTAGTACGGCAGGTCAGACAATCTTGAGTGAGATGTCCCCTTCCATCACATGAGTAGCATCGCCTCTCTCGAGGCTGGCTGGATGCGTCCTGTGAACCCTGCACGGCAGATCCCCTGTCCTGGGATCTCCTATGGAAACGTCTCCCATGCCTGGGTCCCTGACGTCGGCTCCCTGCTGCCGAGGTCTCTGCTCCAGCTCGCTCACCAATGACAACCGTCGGCTGTCTCTACTCTGCCAAGAAACTCTCGACCACCAAAGCCCGCTCGAGCACCCCAGCATAAGTAGGAATGCTCATAGGGATGATGCTAGCTTGGATGTCTCTGCGCAAGCCCCTCTCAAAAGTCTGAGCTTTGAAGTACTGATCCTTGACCATATCCATCGAGTACCGTGAGAGGTCGGTAAACCTCTATGAATATTCAACCACCGTCATGGTCCCCTGCTGAAGCTGAAGAAGCTCCTGTATACGTACTACTCTCAGGGTAACCGATGAAAACTCCTCTCTGAAGAGACGCTCAAACTCTGACCACGCAAGAGTCGCCTCATCGTGGGTCTGGATAACCAAACTCCATCATCGTCCTATCGATCCCTGCAAAAGGCTCGCTGCTAGGATCACCATCTGGTCTACTGGTGTCCTGACCAAACGGAAGACTTTGGTCACTGTCTCAAGCCAGTCCTCTACTGCCTGAGGGTCAGGATCACCTCAAAACCTAAGGGGTCTCTGTCTCTAAAACTCGTGGAGTGCGCTCATCCTGTGCTCCTCCTCCACTGGTACAGCAGGCACTAAACATTGCTCCACAGGTGGTGGAATAACTGGCACACCACCGGATGGTAAAACTGGGGGATCTGGTCCCTGTATCGAAGCTTCATCACTGAGGGGGTCATCCTCGTGATCGTGCTGCTGGATCCTAGCGGGTGCACGTGGCGGAGGCATCCTGTAAAGAAACAAGATGTATCTTAGTCAGTGAGTATATCTGTAGAGCTGACTCAAGAAGGACATGGGAACCACAACCCATTCCTATATGATGCATGTACTATTATTTTCCCCTTGCAACTAGTGTTCACATGTTCCGAGTTGAAGAGAAAGTTATCAGAGTCTTGGTGTATGGATACGTCGGTCGCCCGCACCAACACTGGGGTCCCTGGCCTAAAAGCCGAACTCGAAACACTTAACACTATTTCCCTAAACCAACTCACAGACTCTCGGTCCTAAGGTAGAACCGACCACCTCTGATACCACTCTGTCACGACCCGTCCCAGTGGGGCCCAAACCGCAACTCCCCAAGCCCGCCTCCAATAGGCCAGGGGCTGGTGACTAGCACCGAGTAGGCATATCACTAACATGGGAGGCATTGCCTATAAACTTATACACACGCACACACATCTCCAAGCCCACAAAGCTGAAAAGTAAAAACTACTAAAAATAAATGCATGCATACACTAAAATCCCAACCAACAGAGTACGGCAGGAAGTAAGGTACAGTAAGTGTAAAACCCTGGGCCAAAAGTACAAGCCCACCAAAAGAAATTCTGTAACAAAGTCCAACCTGTAAAGAAAGGTACTGGGATTGCAATCCATAGTTGTAGGAACACACCTCGGCCTGTCTGATCTCACTGAGCACCGCCCGGTTCTGGTCCACCTAGAATCCTGTCAAAGGCTCGCTCGTCTGCACAAGACACGACACGTGCGGGTAAAGCCTGTGCAGGGGTGTGTATAACAATACCCAGTAGGACACCCCGAAACCAAAAGGAAATACAACAAGGGAAAATACCACAAAGGCAAGATACAATCAGCTCTACACAGTATATGTCAACAGAACATATAACAAGGATATCCAGATATACTCATACACATTTGACTATAGCGAAACCACCACTAGGATCCAGCTCGAAGATTCCACTAAGCACGTAACAAGGAGAACACACTCCTAAGTCTGAAGAGAGAGAGAGAGATAGGAAGTACTCGTTCCGGGAGAACACACTCCACAAGTACTTGAGAATACGATGTTCAAATGAGGATCACAACCAATAGCTATGGGGTGATTCCAGCAACTCAGTCTGAACTAATCCGCTAAGCAGAGGATCGGTGCCTGGGTAAAGTTGGTCATGTTGATACCAAGAACTCTACATAGAGTACCAGGAATGAATAGAGGATCCAGCTCTAAGTCTCACAGAGGGGATTCCAACAACTCTATTCAAGAAGTCCTGCTGAAGGGATCATACTTCTGTAGGTAGGAAATGATACCGGAAACCTTCAGGAGAATGACCAAGGGGACAAACCCTAAGGAAACTAGTCCAAGTCACAGAAGGCAACTGGCTCAAGCCATGTAAAATAGGTTACATGGCATGTAGTATGGTTACACGCCGTCTTCCTTGACCCCGGGTACTGCCCGTCTAAATGGCATGTGTCATTCGTCCAAGCTTTGTAAAACTCCACTACACGGCGTGTAGAAGGATCACATGCCGTGTTCCCTGACTCCGGGTACTGCCTGTGTAAATGGCCCGTGTTCAGAATCGAAGTCGAGTAGGAAAACATATACACGGTGTGTAGGTCTAAGCACACGTCGTGTCCTGTCAACTGGGAAACACTTCTGTACCCTAGTCGTATGCCCGTACACGGTGTCCATCCGTGTCGCCTGCCCGTGTACCAGTACACGGGGTATCCCGTGTATCTGGCCGAGTCTGGCCGAGGAAGGGTGTACACGCCGTGTCCTTGGTCGTGTACCCAACCCGTGTCCGTGTACTCCCAGAGTACACGTCGGGTGGTCCGCCGACTAACACACGCCGTGTAGCCCATACTACACGCCGTGTAGTCGGGAAATTTCCAGAATGTTGTCTTCTTCCTCCACGCCTCAGCCGATCTTCCGGCTTCTGATTCTGCTGTCCGTTTTCCATGAAACGCAAGACGCTGGGTTGCCTCATCATCGTGATGCCGAATCCGTGGGTTTTGGGCCTTCGATCGGCTCTGAAATCCGATTTGGGCCACCCATACGGAAATCGTTCGAAGAACGATATCTTCCGATCTGCTTCGATCCGTTCACAAAAACTGTTGTCGCACCTCCGCAAGATCACTACGGTGTCGATTTTTCAATTTGGGATCGTTGCGTTGCAGAACAGATGCGCAACGATCCGTTGTTCATCACCCTGTGAAGAACGCGTGAAAGAAAAAGGGAAGAAAATCCAATGAAACAAAATTGAGGAACGAATATCTGTCGTCGTTCGTCACGGTGTTGATCCGCTCCCGTTAATAGTCTTAAACGGAGCATAAGTCAATAATAATAAATCGACATTTATCAATTTCCCCAAATCCCCACAAAAACCCATCCTGCAATTACGATCGATCCGCAGGCTAATCTGTTCGTGGATTAGTCCGCGTTCGTCGTAGAAATCAAGAACTGGGAAAAGAAATCACAAAGAGATCAAACGTCCTACCTGGATTCGCGGCGTTCGTTGGCGGAGATCTGGTTGTCGCATCGTCGTCGCTGCGTCGGGAGGTTTTCTCTAGAGCCTCCAGAGCCTCCAAGGGTTTCAGGGTTATGAGTTTTGTAACCCTGGACCCCTGCGTAAACCTTTATTTAAAAGGACAAAAGATAAAGATTTCGCTGGAGCAAAGATTTTAATAAAATATTTTTAATAAATATTTTATTACAGTTACGTCCAAAAAACCATATTTCACAACCGGTCTGCGTCAGCCGATGTTAGGTCTCTTCTAGGGTAAACCCGCTGCTCTGGATGCAACGGTGCCCTCAGATTTCCGATCCGAGCACCCGTTCAGGATTTATTCTGCTTTTTCAGGAAAACCTCACGCGCGCGTAAATTAAATTATTTAATTTAATTCAACACTTTGTTCCGGGCTCACCGGGTCTCAGAACTGCACGCTGTCTTGAAGCCTGGTCTCGAAATAATTCTCACATAATATTAAAAATAAAACATGGTAAAATCCAATACATTACAACAACTCATTGAGCAACAATTTTCATCGATCATTTGGACGCCTTGTGTGGTACACACTCTTAATCTTGCTTTAAAGAATATTTGTGCACCCAAAAATGTTGAGAGTAATCAACTTGCTTATGATAGATGTTGTTGGGTTAAAGATACTGCTGAGGATATTGTGTTCATCAAGAACTTTATTATGAATCATTCGATGAGGTTGGAAATGTTTAATGAATTTGTTAATTTGAAGTTATTTTCCATTGTTGAAACACGTTTTGCTTATATGATTGTGATGCTTAAGAGGTTTAAGCTCATAAAAAATGGTTTTCGAGAGATGGTCATTAGTGATAAATGGAGTATTTACAAGGAAGATAATATGACACATGATAGGTTTGTTAAAGATAAGGTCTTGGAAGATGAGTGGTGGGAACAAGTTGACTATATTATTTCTTTCACGACTCCAATCTATGACAAGCTTCGACTTTGTGATACTGATAAGCTTTGCCTACACTTGATTTATGATATGTGGGATGGTATGATTGAAAATGTGAAGAAAGCTGTATATATTCATGAAGGGAAAGTCTAGATGAAGAGCCAATCTTTTATCAAGTGGTGTATCAAATTCTTGTGGATCGTTGGACCAAGAACAACACTCCAGTTCATTGCTTGGCACATGCCTTGAATCCAAGGTAAGATTTATGATTTAATGTTTCTTTAACTTATATAATTTATTTTAACGAATGTATTTAACACATTTTTTTTCTTAAAAACGGTATTATAGTGATGAATGGCTTATTGAAGATCCCACTAGAGTGCCTCCACACAAAGATGATGACGTTAAGGATGGATGAAATGTTTAATGAGATATTTTCCGAACATGGAAGAGCGCACTAAGGTTAACTTAGAGTATGCAGCTTTCATAGACAAGAGTGGAGGTTTTAGAGACCATGATTCCATACAAAATAGGTGGAATATGGATTCTAAATCTTGGTGGCTTCTTTATGGTTTAAGTGCACCATTATTTCAAAACATAGCATTGAGGCGAGTTGCACAACCTTCTTCTTCATCATGTACTGAAAGAAATTGGAGTACTTACAATTTTGTGCATTCATTGAGAAGAAACAAGATATCGCCAAAACGTGTAGAAGACTTGGTTTTCATCCATAGTAATCTCCGTCTTCTATCAAGAAAGACCCCACAATATGCACAATGAGAGACAAAGATGTGGGATGTTGGTGGTGATGCATTTAATTCATTGGAAGATATTGGAATGGTTGAAGTTGCAAATCTTTCCTACACCGCCAACCTCTTCCTCTGCCCCATTTCCAGGACACCCCTGCAGGATTCCATTCCACCCATTCCCAGAAACCGTCACCCCTCTTGCAACTCACCATCGCACATATCAATCTATCAGTGAAAAAAATTCAACCAACAGAAGAAAATAAAGATTCATCGGATGAAGATTCAATTTCAAATCAAAATTTTCCAAATCTCTACCAGATCCGAGCTCACAGAGATCCGAACCTACCTGAAGCCTCCAGATCTGGCAACCGCACCACCGCAGCTCCTCACTAGACCATGTCGTCGCCCTCCATCACACCAGCCCACTCACTCGAGCCTCGCATCCACCACCTCGCTTCCGCGGTCGAACCCATTCCCGGATCTGAACCACACGCCGCCGCTCGAAGCCTCCCTCACCGCCTTGAGCCGACGCCGTTTCCCCCTCGTCCGAAGCTGTTCCGCCCCCCATCTTCTCACATCCAGCCGCCGCGCAGACCCGAGCTCACCCAGAGCCGTGAACCCCCTACTTCCATCCCGATCCTCCCCGCGACCTCCCTTAGCCGCACGACCCAACACCCCCAACCGCACTCCTCTTCCCCCTGCCTGCTTCATGTGCCGACCCTCTTCCCCCTCTTTTTTTTTTCTTTCATTTTTTTATATACAATATAACATAATTTATATGATATAACATTTACATAATTTATAATAAAAATAATTAAATATATAATTACAAAATTACTAATTTATTGTATTTAATTATTATAACATTTATTTTATTACAATATTAGTTTTATTTATATTTTTAGAATTATTTCGACAATAATCATTTTTTAAGTAGATTATTAATATTTATTAAAATATTTATGTTTGTATTTATTTAATAAATTATAATTCTTTATTCTTATTTTGTATAATATTTTATTTCTTATCTAAAAATAAGTATATAAATAATTTATATTTTTTAACGCTTCTTTGTAAATATTTTAATTGTTTTTTACATCTATGTTAAAATATTTTAATGTTGATTTATTTATTTAATCCTAATACTTATTTAATTTAAATTTTCTTGTTTGTTTTCTGTTTCAAGGGGAGTTTGTGCGTGTTGCGAGACTTGGTGGGGACTTTGATTCGGTTATGGGAACATCTGCTTTAGTGACCAAGAAGGATAGGAAGTTGCACCATGAATGTGCCACGCGGCAATCAAAGAAGTCAATTAGGAGCAGTGGCAGGAGAAACATGAGAAGAATCGGGAAGACTCCTGAAGCAGCAGAGGCGGGAAAGCAATTTTTCATTGTTCATTTCCTACAAATTCGAAAAAAAGGGGCAATACAAGCAGGAGGACACCACAACCTCCACGACATCCATCCACTTACAAACTTCCACAACTTAACTTCCACAACAGATTCCATGAACACGTCAAGGAGCAGCATATCAGAGCAGACCATCACACTTCCGGATTTTGAGAGCGAGATATATGGAGATACCTTTCGAGACACCAATCGAGCAACACAACATATCACACAATTTGAGATTTTTGGATTTCAAGTAGAGAGACGAAACACTTTTCTACTTGCTCTATTTTTGTGCATTTTTCTACGACATGAACATATTTTTATTAATTTATATTAAAATGTTGATTCCAACCATGATCTCGGGCTAATCTTCCTTTGGGGGGACAGACTAAACTGGCTTCCTTCTGATTTTCTTTATTCATGCATTTATTCTTATACCAGATTGCTTCTCTTTCTCTCACTGCTGGGACAATCATTTTTTACAAAACCTCAAGTATTAGGGAAAACTTGTAAAGACCCGGAAATTTCAAGGAAAATTTTTTCTTAATTTTCTTTGGAATTTTACAAGAACGCAGTTTCTGACGGCGCCTGCTTCCGAGGCCCGGTGTGCCCGGAATTAATTTTCGAAGTTTGGCTCGGGTACGTTCAGTGAACGAGCGAGCGGGAATTTCTAATTTTTGAACCGGTGCCCGGAATCGAATTCCGAGGGCACCGATGAACTCACAGCGCCGATTTTCGCTTAAGGAGACCTTTTCCGAGGTTGCGTTTTATGCGGGTTGAGAGTTAGTTTTGGGGGAAATAAAATGAAGTTAAATAAAATGTGGAAACACATTTTATTTTTTTTATCCATGTTGGTTATATCCTCCCAAAGGGAGTTAGAGGTGGGACCCACATCCACTTAACCTCCCTTGAGAGGATTAAGTGTGGTGGGGCCCACACGAACCCTAACTCCTCAACTCCCCTTAAAACTCCCAATAACTCCTCTCTAATTAATCTTGACAACTTGGGTTATTAATTGAGATGAGTTATTTTAATTTCAAACTTTTGAAATTCAAGTGGTTTAGTTGTGTAAATAAAATAAGCTTTAAGCTTATCTTATTTTGGTTAGTATCCTTTGCCACCTTGAGAGGTTTTGGGAAGCTCTCTCTTCATCTTCTTCAACCTTGATGAAGAACACGAAGAACACTTAAGCTCCGACGAAGAACGCCGCTTCTCTTCTTCGTAGCCAGTGTGTTTCCAAAGATCGACGACGCCGCTTCCTCCTCGTACTTCCTTCGTCAGCTTACGAAGCTTCTCCAGCGACGATACCTCTTCGGACGCACCTTGACGTCAACAGAATCGACGTTCGATTACCGCGACGACCGACCTCCGCGACGCTTGTCTTCCGCGGCTTGTTGGCGTGCTCCGCTCTTGAAACCGAAGTAGGGAAATTTATTTTTGGTGTTCTCTTATCTTTTGAGAAAAAGAACGACGAGCGCGGACCAACCAATTCCAGGTTGATCCGCGGATCGTTCGTTCATGCAGATTGATGTTGAAGTTTATTATTTAATTATTTTCGTTCGTGAATTCTATCTTGTCATCCTTCATGATTTTACAACCAGTTGTTATCGATTAACGAGAAGAGGCCGGACCGCACAAACACGACCGACCCTCCTCTATTATTGATATTGTTTCTAATATGGATGGAATGGGATGGCGTGGTGTCGTCGCACCACGCGAGAATCGCTCGGTAGTACTACGCGACGCCGTCGCGCCGCGCCGAGAAGCCGAACAAGAACGCGACGCCGTCGCGCCGCGTCGAAGGAAGTCGAAGGCGCTGCGGCCGGAGCGGAGCCACGACGAAGGGGCGCGGCGCCAGCACGCCGCGTCGGAGAACCACGAAGACGACGCGTTTCGTTTTGACATGCGGATTGACGGGCGACGACGAAGCAGGCCGTTTGGGCGTTTGAATCCCTTCACAGTGAAGATGGGGTCCCGGGGGGGACATAGGCGAAGACAGCAGGAAGAACGGACCACTGGAGCGCGTCCGGTGGTCCGCGGAAGGCGGCGGCGGCGCGCCGCCGGAAAAAGGGGCGGCCGGCGAACCGCCGGCCTCAATTAGCGGCGAAGGGTGGCGGCCGCGCGCACCCCTGCCGCTCCGCGGCGACCGCCGGGCCGGGTCGCCCCGGGCCCAGACCCCCCGTTTTCGGACCACTTTCGGCCAAATGCCTATAACTTGGGCTAAGGGCCTCCAAACGACTCGCCGTTAGCGGCAACGCGATCCTTGGATCGAGACGGTCGTTTCGGTATATCGCACTCAAGGTTTCGGATTACTTTGGGTTCGGCCGGGTTGGTTCGGATACGAAACCAACCGGGCCCTCGGAGCGGAAACGCTTATATCTTGAGCTCCGGACGTCCGATTAACGTGCCGTCGATTTTGATGGAATCCTCTAAGTGAGACGGATCTTTTGGCTTACTCCGCTCGAGGTTTGGATGCCGACGGAGTGCGATCGGGTTGGTTCGCTCACGAAACCAACCGGGCCCCTGGGACGAAAAAGCCAATAACTCACAGACCGGGCGTCCGATTGACGCGCCGTCTGTTTCGTTGAATTCCTCTTGATGAGACGGAACTTTTGGCACACTTCGCCCGAGTTTTGGATACAGTTGGTAGTGGCCGGGTTGGATTGCACCCGAAATCCAACCGGGCCCCTGGGACGAAAAGGCTAGTAACTCGCAGACCGGGCGTCCGATTGACGCGCCGTCTGTTGCAATGAGACCCCTATGACGAGGCGGTCCTTTGAGATACTTCTTTGTGGGACTTTGAGATACTTGGAGTATCGACCTGTAGCTCGTGGAGCGGACCCTCCCAGAGACGAGCGTGCGTAGTACGAAGACCGTGTAGTTGGCTGAGACCTGACGACTGCTTAACCGACTCGACTTGGAGTGAGTCGACTAGCCCAGTGGACGGAGCACTACTTTCTGAGGTGCAGACCCATGGCGGATGGAGCACTACCTGTGTGACAGTGCAGACCCGCGGTACTCATCCGGAGAGTACCTCAGCAGGTTACTAGGGGGTGTGCACTACTGTGTTTGGGTGACATACCTCGGCGGGAAGCACTACTGTGTCTGGGTGGCTGACCCGCGGTACTCGACAGGAGGAGTACCTCAGCAGTCTTAGGTTAGTGAGCAGTACCTCGGAGTCGTGACAGGACCACTGTACACTCCAGAGACGGAGCTCTTCAGCAATTACGGTTTCGATAATGAAAATCCTGGTTTGAGCTGAGACTTTTGACCTTGTGTTTACCTCATGATTGAGATGGGTCACTTGCTAACTTAGGTATATGTATGAGCATATACCTGGGTAGTGGTTATCCATTGATTTCACAATCCTTGTGTTTCCTCATGATTGAGATGGGTTACTTGATAACTTAGGTATATGTATGGGCATATACCTAAGTAGAGGTTATCTGTTGAGATCTTCTTTGTGGTTATCCTTGTTGGTTTAGTGAGACCTTGAGGGTCTCGGGGTCCCTACTGAGTATCGTTATACTCACCCCTGCACGGGCTATGCCCGCACCTCATTGTGTTGGTTGCAGACGACGGGCAGTGCTGACGGAGGCCGAGTGTTCGAGGACTGGACGGTACCCGGAGGTGGACTACACGACGAGTCAGTACCCAGAGGTGGACTACACGACATGACGACTCACAGAGGAGGTTGACGGACGAGAGCGTGGAGGAGGCTATCTGTACCTACCCTTCAGGTAGGATCCGTGGTGGACGACCAGGAGCTGCGCTATCTGTACCTACCCTTCAGGTAGGATCCGAGGAGGACGACCCAGGAGCTGCTTCCTTCTTCCAGCTGTTTGTCTTTTTGTTGTTGTACCTTGTTCGGTTGTAGTCGTACTTTCTTTTGGGTTTGTATTCTGGCCCATTTACTTGTCAGCATTTCTTTTGTACTTAGTGTTTTGCTTCCGCTTGTACTCTGTGGTGCTTGTTTTCTTTTATAAAGGCAATGCCTTCCCAGTTATCGGGATTTTACGCCTTTGGTGCTAGTCGCCAACCCCTGGCCTATGGAAGGTGGGCTTGGGGTAGTCACGACACGGGCCCCGAGGACGGGTCGTGACAAAACTAATCTTGATTGGAATTAAATCTTAATTGTCTTTAACCTAAGGGTTTTTTTCTTCTGAAAAGTGAATCATGCTCAAAAGAGAGAGGTAGCACTGAGTTCAACCAACATTTTGAACTCAGTGCTTTGATGATTGACTCCTAATTGGTGATCGAATGACTTATGTAGTTGATAAACTATAAAAGTAATTTAGTCACAAGTTGATCCAATGACACATCTAGTGAACCTTTTTGAATCAGCTCCATATGTTTCAATTTAAGTGCATGAACAAGGGAAAGCAGTATTGAAGTCGGCTAGTCAAACTCCCCCTTTTCATCATTTGATCATTCTAACTATTCTTGTTGTCTCTATTGGTTTCTTGCATGTCTGTTTTCTTGTCTACTTGCGCTCACTCACGTGCACATTCACCATCACTCTCACACAATTGCTTCATCAGTCATTTCACAATTTCACCACCATCATCAATTGTTCTTGTTTGTCTATTTTTTTGTTTCAATTTTTGTTTTGTTTTATTTTATGTTTGTTCTTAAGAACAAAATTAGTCCCTCCCTGTGGTTCGACCCTGTCTTACCACTACACTAGGTAGTAAGTAGGTTATTATAAATTTAAACTTGCACGTACCCAAAGACGGGTGAACCAATCTCACACACTTATATTCTATGTGCCAACTAGTCAACCAATAATACCTACTCCCCTAAAACCATAAATCACTATGAATGATTGCCTAAGATTAATTACCAACCCGATGACCCTCCATCCTTCTTGAAATTTCGGACCTCCTGTGCCCCATCATAAAACCATTAGTAGATGAAAACTTCTAATGGACCTATTCTATAAGAGAATTCATGCTACCATTTTCTCCACTTCGCATCCAGTCCATTATATGGTTCTCGAAATTCTAGTGAACACAATTCTAACAGATTAACTTTTGGTGAAAATAAACAAACTTTTCCTTCCAAAAATCTCACACTAGAAGTTTGTTACAGGGAATCTTGAAAACTCTATATAATTAGGAAAGTTCCTTCCTTCATAGAAACCGGTGTTCCTCTATTCTCTCCTTCCATTCACCCAATCTCCACTAAGGTATGGTGTTTCCCTATACTTTCTTGATCTATTACCTTGGTAACCATATTTTTTTGAATATTTGAATCCTTCTATCTTTTTTAGCTATATATTCTTATCCTCTATGAAATTATGAATGAAATGATACTTCCAGTTGATATACTTTATACTATTATGGAACACCATATTTTTAGCCAATTTGATTTCACTTTGGTTGTCATAGAAAAGAGTTACTCTTTATTAACTCTTTCTGAGATACTTTATAAATCTCATCAACCACAACATTTATTTCCCAGCTTCTGATATAACTACATACTCATGTTCTGTTGAATTTAGAGTAACAATCCAATGTAACTTTGATAACCAACTAAGTATCATTCATCCAAATGTAAACATAAAACTATTTGTACATTTCCATGTATCCACATCATCAGAAAAATATGGGTCTATACACCCTTGTAATAGATCATCTATTCCATAACAAAGGGTTTTAACTTTTCTTACTTTCAAATACTGAAGGATCCACTTCACATCCTCTTGATATACTTTCCTTAGATTCACCATGTACTGACTCACAACTCTCACTTCCTGGGAAATGTTTGGCCATGTAAAAATCAGAGTGTACATCAGACTTCCTACTACTGAAGCATATGATACTTTCCCCACATATTAATTTTTATATTTTATTGATGGTGCCTGTGACTTAGATAATTTGATGTGAGAAGAAATAGTGTTAGATACAAGCCTACTTACAACCATCCCAAATAATTCAATGATTTGCTGGATATTATCTTTATGAGATATCACTAATGTGTTGGATTTCATATATCTCTTGATCTTAATTCCCCAAATATTTCTTTCTTTTCCAAGATCATTAATCTCAAATATTTTAGAAAAATCACACATCAGCTTCAAGATTCTCTAAGAATCTGGTCTATCTATCAACATGTCATACACATATAAAAGAAATATGAGAAATATAACGTCTTTCCATTTTTTTTGTTAAAATTAATGATATAAATTTCTCATACTGAAACCTTTTTCTGATATGAATAAATCATATTTATATTCCATTATTGAGGGGATTTATTTATACCATAGATACTTTTCATCAAATTAAAATAAAATTCAGGTTACTTTATACTATATAATCTACCATTTGTTGTATGTATACCCCCTACTCTAAATAACCCTAAAGGAGTACAGTTTTTTTACATCCATCTATTATATGTACCAATCTTCTGATTCTAATATTCTTATAAAACTATGGATAGTGGCATGCTTTAATACTGGTGAAAATATTTTCCTGAAGTCAACACCTTCTTTCTGTTAGAACCCCTTAACCACCAGTAATGCTTTATAAAATTTCTTTCCATAAAGATCTTACTTTATATGGTAACCTGTTTATTCTTGATGGAAATTTTCCCTTTTGGTAAATTGGTCAATTCCCATGTAAAATTGAACTTCAATAAACCCATTTCTTCATCCATATTGACTTCCATACTTTTGTGTCACTGAGGGATGGCGCTTCTTCTGGGAATTTACTTTCTCCTTTATCATTTAATAGAATAAATTTCATGTCGACCCCAAATATTTGAATTATATTTCTTACTCTAGTTGATATTGTCAACCGAGTTGGTTGCTCTATGATGCTCTTCTCAGCTATTTATTTCGGTATATATACTTCTGGTACTCTTGCATTCAGAGACCTTACTTAAAGTGCACCCACTCAAGCTTCAATAGCCTTTGAACTTTTTTGGAAGATATTTCACTATCCTAACCACTATACTTTTAATAATTTTATCTGAGTTATCCAATTTTTTAAACTTCTTTTTCATTTACCTAGATCAACTTGTACTTAGATAGTTTATTTATCCACAACTTACTTCTTCTCCAAGTTCTTTTCCTTCCAAAAAACCCCTTTGTTGAAGTGAACATCTCATCTTTTGATGACTTGTCTCTTTTCTTCATCCCATAGCTGGTAGCTAAAATTCTATTCACCATACCCAACGAAAAAATAATCTTTGTATTTAATCTAAACCTTGTCCCTTCCCTTAGATTCAATATCCATGTATGAAAAAATTTCAAGGACTTTGGGGTGATGAAAATATGATCTCTTTCAAGTTCATAAATCCTCTAGTATTTCCTACCCATTTATCAATGTTGAACTTATATTGACTAGATATACATCTGTGTTGAGAGCTTCAACCCATATTACCTTAGGAATTTCACAGTGCAACCTCATACTCTGAACCTTTTTTTAAATGTTCAATTCATATGTTCATCCACTTCATTCTATTGTGGAGTTTTGGGCACCATATTCTCATGAATTATTACCTTATTCTTGTAGAAGTTTTAGTTTTTGTATCCAATGTACTCACCAACATTTTTAGATCATAGGCATTTCAACTTATTATTTCTCTCCCATTCAAACACAACCTTTTATTGAATGAACGATTTAAAAACATCTGACTTATTATTCAAAAAGTAAATCCAAAATCTTCTTATTTCATCATCAATAAAGGTTAAAAAATATAGGGAACCCCCAAGGTACTGAATAGGGGGAGGTCCCCAAACATTAGTATAAAAAAGTTCTAACTTCTAGGCCCTAGGATTTTTTACATCTAAATTGAAGGAAACCCTTATTTTATTCCCCAACATAAGTATTTCACATATTTGAATGTATTTATGATCAAACTTGAGTATGCCTTTTCTATTTGAACCTTCATGTTCTTCTCGTTAAGATGACCTATCCTAGAATTCCAAACTTCTAGATCATTGGAATTTAAGATTTGGGACATTGAAATTCTATCTGATATTTTTCTCATGTAAAGAGTAACATCATTTAATATTTTTTCCAAACACAATATATCTTCATGTAACTTTCCATACTCCATTAGCAATGGTAGTTACATACCCTACCTATTCCAATTTTCAACCTAAATTAAGATCCTCCAAATCCCCGAGACCAGTCTAACATTCATCAATTTCAAGACTCCCACATTATTCATCTAGATATTCATATCTCTATTCACAAATATATTTAGAGATTCATCATCCACTAAATATACCTTCCCAAAAATTTTAGATAAATAATTTTCAATGAATCTCTACTCTCTCATTGAATTGAGCGATGCCCCAGAGTCAACTGACCATGACTCCACCAAATTTTTTACTATGAGTAATAATTTCATACCTCATTCCATCGTACCAATGGAATTCAAGATTTCATAAGTTTATGATCTTTCAGATCATTCACTATGATTCCTATAATACTTATTAGTGTTTCCTATTTTCCCACACTTTTAGTATATATGGCCTAGACCACTTTAAATTCATCGGATCTTCACCAATTTCTTATTTCCTGATGACTTATTTATATTGATTTTTTTTAAGGTGAACTTCCTCAACCATAACCATTAAGATCATTTTTTTATTATTATTAGACTTCCATTTAATGATGTTCTTCATTCTGTATCAAATTTCTAGTGTCATTAAACACTATTAAATTTTATCATAAGACTTTCTCATTGTATTAAACATCACAACCCAACTCTACAGTAGTGATGAAAATAGTTGTAATGCCCACACATCATCTGTGAACGTAACTTTCACCTAATTCAGATACGCTCATAACATATTGAAAATATTCACATGATCTAACACTGGTCTTCCTTCCAAGGAACTTAGGATGAACAACCTTTTCATCATGAAAACTTTGTTCAAAGTTGTAGTTTTTTCATACATTTCAGACAACACCTTAGGTACTTACACTATAGTTTTCTTTTCACGGATATTAAAGGAAACATTCCATGCCATAGACACCCTCACTAGTGTTATCACCTTTATATCTAATCCCTCCCATTATTATTTCTCCATTATCATTGGATTAACTCTAGAAAATGGAACTTCTAAGTCATTTTGAATTAGATGATGTTCAATCTAAATCCCCCAAAATCCAAAATCCATTCCATCAAACCCATTAACTATGAAATTGCTATCTTCTGATTTAATTACACAAATTTAATAAATTAATTCAATAATCATCGATTAAAATAGAACTGTAGCTTCTTTAACCTAAACCAAAAGCTTGGATACCACTAACTAGGAATGAAACTCCAATTTTTTTGCTTCTGATAGAACCAGTAAAACTTCTCACTTCAATCAGCTATAAGATTGCATGTAGTGGTGAAAAATGAAAAACCAGACCAACATATGTTCCCTTTGACTAAGTGTACTAAAATTAGTTATAGTTACAACTATACTCACCACAAAATGTTTTCCTTGATCACATTCTCAACAATACTAATAAATATTCAAATTAAAATAAATACATTCATTTGAAATACATAAAACTGTAGTACATAAACATGAAAAAAAACATGACTAACATTCTTATGAAAATGTGTCCTACATTCATGGGAGAAATAATACTTCTAATTTTTACTATAA
This sequence comes from Viscum album, assembly GCA_963277665.1. Taxonomy (NCBI): domain Eukaryota; kingdom Viridiplantae; phylum Streptophyta; class Magnoliopsida; order Santalales; family Viscaceae; genus Viscum; species Viscum album. The sequence goes on from OY728163.1 coordinate 876,091,548, forward strand.
CATGAAGATACAAGAGAATAACAAACAATATTAATTAGTATACGTAATCTATACAATATATAGCATTCTTGTTAATTTTTTCTCCCACTAAATATTTTGATTAATTAGCAATGGGGTCTCATGCACTTATATGCTATATGATAATTGATCAACCTTCAATACCCACTCCCATAAAATCATACACCACTAAGCATGACTGCCAGAGATTAATTACTAACCTAGTGACCCTCTAGCCTTATTTAACTTGTGTACATCAAGTAATCCATCATAAAACCATTGGTAGATAAAAAATTATGATGGTCCTTTTATATAGGATCAATCCTACTTTTGTTGTATTCACCTAATGTCTAGAACATAATCCTATGAAAAAAATTATGGTGAATGTTATTATGATGGATTGAATTTCATTGAAATTAAATGGACTTCACTTTCCAATAGTGTAGGAAATAATAAATCCTTAAGGATAGTGTTCCTTCACAACTTAAAATATAATCATATTCTTCCAATCCATTTCACCTAACAATAATAATAATTTAGTCTCAGCAATGATGGATTTCAATTCATTGAAGCTCATGAAAAAGTAAATGATCATGATCAATAGATTTGTGGGCAATGACTTCTCCCATAGGAAAGATAAGACGATATTATTATTTAAAATTTTGAAGATCAATTACAAACTTGATCAAAATATTACACATGATTCACCTGTACCTATAGGAACACATAACAATCCACTAAATAAGATGATGTACACCACATTAAATCACTCAAGAAGGAGTGTAAAAAATATGGATTTCATTTTTAAGGAAATATTCTCAATAGGATGTTAAAATGGATTTATGAATTCCTCCAAATAAATGAAGAATATGTGTAATATATCGAACGCATTGGAATTGAGGTATAAATATTAAGAAGAATGTACAAATTAATTTCTTATTTTCAAGTATCTGAATTTTCATATGGTTAATCATAACCCCATACTCAAAAAATATCATGAGTTATAAGTTATCATGAAAAAATTGAGTTTTCTTTATATGTGATTTTCAAAAGTATTAAAATTTGGTGAAATAATCACCAAATTACTAACTATGTGGAAATAATTTCTTTAGTATATTATTAATAAAAGTGATGATATTTATTTGGAACAAATTAAAAAATTATTTTGAATATAATGTGAATCAATTATGAGAGATAATTTAATGGAATCTAGTTTTTTATTCCAAAGTAAATATCATTAAAGGGAACTCTTCACATAAAAATACCTTTAAATTAAAGAAAAAGAATTTTTAATTCAAGAATAAGGGTAATAATTCAAATAAGAAAGAGGTTTTTTATTATATTAAAAGAGGAAATTAGATGTGGGAGAACCATCAACACAAAGGAAACAAAACATTGGAAAATATTATGGAAAATGAAGATTTAGTCACGATGATATATGAAGTTAATTTAACTTTGATGGAGACCAGGTGGTGGATTTATTCTAGTATCATGATGCATCTATTTAAGGATCATCTATTGATCAAAACATTTTATGAGAGTATTATCACAAAATAATTACATCTTGGGAATAATTCATGCATTTTTGTATCTGATCATGGGATCCTGGAACAATATTTTACTTCTAAATATAAGTTGACTCTTTTGAATGTGTTGGATATACTTGAAATTAAATGAAATTTGGTATTTGATGACCTCATGTACATGATGTATTTTTGGGTTTCATTTGATTTTGACAATGTTATATTTTGAAAGGGTGTTTTTTGTTGGGAAAGGGTATTTGTGTAAATGTATGTATCAAATGTATTTAAATGTGATCAAATATTATTTTTATTACTTGGATAAGTCATCTAAGTAATGTAATTAATATTTAATACAAGTTAGTTTAATTTTTTTAATAATAAATAATTTAAGTATCATTAAATTTGAAAATTAATTTCATAAATATGAAACATGTGTGGAGTAAAAAATAAATAAGAATCACATTCACAGTGTCGAAAAAAATTCAAACATTCTAGGTTTAATTCATTATTCTATTTGTGATATGAATAGTTTTTTGAACCATGGGGAAAAAATATTTTTTATTTTATTTTAGGGTTCATTTCATTATATATTTGTATGTTTGTATACTTAGAACAAAATATGTGATTTATTCAATTTTAAGAAATATAAACTAGAAATAGAAACTCAATTAGATTAGAAAATTAAAAAATTTATACTATGATAGTGGTGGGGAGTATTTAACGAATGATTTTAATGATTTTTTTTGAAATTAATGGTATTTTACATCAATTTATTATATTATAAACCCCACAAAAAAATGGTTTATAGAAAAATATAATTAGACATTAGTGTAAATAGTGAATTTTATGCTTAATTGATTATAATTTCCAATGTATGTTAGGGATAAATCATTGCTTACTACTTCTTATATTCACAATAGAATTAAATGATAAATATATAAATTTTACACTTATAAAATATGGAAGGGTGGATTCCAAGCCTTTTATATTTTAAAATGTGGGGGTATTTGGCCTATTATAGGGTCACTAATCCTAAATTTTCAATTTATAGATGCAGGGATGATAAACGTGTTTTTATGTTGGATATATGAAAAATAGTAAATCATATATAATTTTAGATTTTAAAGTTGATGTTATTATTAAATCTAGATATATATAATTCCTTGAAGATAAATTTTGTATAAATAACGTGGAAGAAGATTTTGGAGTTGGTGCCCTAGAAACCAAATTCTTTGTACTTTATGATAAACCTTTATTCATTAGATGAATATTAATAAACTAATTATCACATCATGATTGTTTTTATTCATGACATAGTATGTGATAATTTCTTAAGAATAGCTACCGCACTCAAAGGTCATAGTGGATCCCGTCTATGATGAGAACCTAGAATTGACACGATACTATTCTTGAATATATGTTCTATGGACGAATGATATCATTTTAAGGGACACAAATGATACATGCTATTAAGGGTGAGGACTCATGAAACATTGAGGCACCTTCTCATGGAGTGCAACCTTGGTAATATCTTGGAGGATATTATGAGAACAAGACCCGCCAGTAGGAAATCCACATTCATAAGTGTCATTGGATGTTCCTATCCACGAATGCGTGTATTGGTTCTTAAATTTAAGATTGTTATTAATGGGTATTATGAATTTCACACTTAGATGTATTGATTAAAATCATGACGATATATGCTCACAGAGAGGTAGGATATGTTGGACACGTCATGAGTAATACTGCATTAATAAACAATGCGAGAATGGATTTTTCACTTCTATGGAAGTAGATATCTCATTCCCTTTGATGGAAATGATATAGCCTAACTAAATCCATGGACAGGGTGTTCTCTAGGAAAGTTTAATTCTAGGAAGTCAAAGAATGATAAATCGAGCACATGGGTTGATGACACTTGCATGCAACCCGATTGATTAGATATATTGGGAAAAAAGGATTATATTACACGGTAAGCATTCGTATGAGGTGACATGTAGTTGTGACATAAACTTAATTCTATTGGGTGATTTGACCTGTTACTAGACAGTAGTATTGGACTTTAGGCAAGCCCGCCTAATGTCAATGAGAAAGAGGCCTAGAGGGTCACATACTAAGTGTAGCTAGTATCTTAGTTAAATAATTTATTTATTTAACAAGTTGAATGAAAATTATTCATAGTTTTAGTTTAATAATTATTCAAGTATGCCTAATCACATTTATTTTGTTGATACACTACTAGGAAGATGGGTTTTCCCAACGCTTTTATACCAACAGTTCTGCAGAACCGTTGGTATAGGGGTCCTTTACCAATGGTTTCTTCAAACCGTTGGTAAAGGTTGGTTTAGTGAAGGATTTCCCAATGGTTTGAAGAAACCGTTGGGAAATCCACAATATTTTCACCCTTTACCAATGGTTTGTACAAACCATTGGTAAAGGCCATGATTTTTCCAATGGTTTTTAAAAAACATTGGGAAAGGTCCCCCCCCCCCCCAAATATAGCAAACCCACCCCCGATTACACAAAAGCACATAACTTATTTCCCCCGATTTCCAGAAGCCCCTGCGCAGGTGAACCCTAACCCGAGGTCTTCCATCCGATCGGCTGAAACTCCCCTATCCAAGTTAGAATCCTTAAACCTCTTCCCAAATACAGACATAGAATCCCTCTTCCCCCAATTTCTCCATTTATTTCAATATCTAGAATGATCATGTCATTATTCCATATTTCTAGGGATTTTGGAAAATTTTATGATTCACACTATTTGATATTGAATCAATGAATAATACTTGATTGGTAGATGTATGTGAGTATATAGAAGATGGTTTATAAACTATCCCTTAAAAGTATCACTATTTTGTGTTCTTTATGATGTGTATAGTATCATTGACATACTTTATTATTAATCTCAAATTTAAAATTAAATGTTTTTGTCTATACTTTATGAAATTAAACCTCTTTACGATCCATGAACAACCTATTAGTGTAGAAGCCTAAACTTTATCCACCAATGGGGTGTAATTGACTTGAGAATGTTATCCCCCAAATACCCAGTGCCCCATCTCCCAGTAGGTTTGATTGAAGACCTAATCCAGACCTCCTCCTGATGTATTCTCGGTCGCGAAATACCTTCCATCTCAAGATCCTTCTTCAATCAATTTTTTTTTATTTTTACACATAAAATTAGTATGTGTTATCTTATTTTTAGTGTTCTTACTCTTTTTATTTATTTTTGATGTTTTGATTTTGGTTAAATTAGAGTTATTGCTGTTGGAGTACCGAACCCTTTGTTTGTTTTATGTTTTTTTGTTCTACACTTCATACATCATAAATGGTCTTTTTAGTTTGGTTTGTTTAGTGCAGGGGGTAAAGAGTTTGTTTTATGTTTTTTGTTTAGTGGGGGGTGGGCTGTCCAGGTAGGGGGGGTGTGAGCTGTCCAAGGGGGGTAGGGGTGGGCTATCCTGGACAGCCCCCACTCCTGGAAAGCCCCCCCACCCCCTGAACCCCCAACCTCCCTGGACAGCCCCGCCACCCCCATGGACAGCCTGCCCACCCCCTAGACACCCCGTACCCCCTGGACAGCCCCCCACCCCCGTGGACAGCCCGTCCACCCTCCTGGACACCCCGTACCCCCCTGGACAGCCCCGCCACCCCCGTGGACAGCCCGTCCACCCACTCCATACCCCCTAGACAACCCCGCCCACCCCCACCCCCCACCCCCCGCCCACCCCCTCTCCCCAGGGACACCCCCACCCCTATGGACAGCCCGCCCACCCCCTGGACACCCCGTACCCCCCTAGACAGCCCCGCCACCCCCTGGACAGCCCACCCACCTCCTGGACACCTCGTACTCCCTAGAAAACCCCCCCACCCTGGAAATCCCCCCACCCCTAGACACCCCCGACCCCCTGGATAGCCCCGCCACCCCTATGGACAGCCCACCCACCCCCTGGACAACCTATACCCCCCTGGACATTCCCCCCTTGTAGACAGCCCCCCCAAACACCCTCCCACCACCCCCCGGACACCCCTATCCCCCCAGATGCCCCACCCCTAGAAATCACCCCTCACCCCCTTGACACCCCTGACCCCACTAGATAGCCCCGCCACCCCCGTGGACATCCCGACCACCCCCCTTGGACAGCCCGCCCACCCCCCTGGACAGCCCGCCCACCCCCCTGGACAGCCCGCCCACCCCCTGGACACCTTGTACCCCCCTGGATAGCCCCGCCACCCCATAGGCAGCCCGCCCACCCCCTGGACACCCTGTACCCCCCAAACAGCCCCTCCCACCCCCTGGACACCCCACTCACCCCCTTGGATAACCCGCCCACCCTTGGACACCCCTACCCCCTGGATAGCCCGACCACCCCCATGGACAGCCCGCCCACCTGGACACCCCGACCCCCCTAGACAGCTCCCACCCCCTGGGCACCTCCAATCCCCCTGGACGGCCCACCACCCCCTAGACACCCCACACCCCCTGGACACTCCCTCTCCATTGGGCAATGTATGTGATCACTCAAATTATCTACTAAAATATAAAATTTATTTGATCTAAAATTTAGTTAACTCCTAAATAATTCTCCTCCACAAGTGTACATGATCTTGTACACTCATCTATAGTTCTTCAAAGATATTTTGTTATAAATATAGTATTTTTTTCTCTTTTATATTATGATTCTCATATAGAGTAGCGTGTCAGTTATGGTTTCATATAAAGTGAACAATTCTCGTTTACATAAATATATTTTCGATGAAACTTCAATCTTATTGAAATGATTTTGACGAAATGACTTATAACAATTATCTTTTTTACAGAATGGATAGAAGTTTTATGTATGAAACCCATCGGATCTCAAGTGATTTTCAAAACAATTTGGATAGCTTTTTAGATTTTTCATTTCACAATGCTTCAGATAGTGGTCGCATACACTGACCATGCTCCATTTGTGTTGGCAGACCTTGGTTGAGCTGTGAAGAAGTCAGCTACCACATAACCAAATATGGTTTTCAAGAAAACTACTATGTATGGTATCACAATGGGGAGAAAATGAAATCGCAAATTAATGATGATCCAAATGAGAGGACTAGAGTGGAGAATTTGTTATATGACTGGTTTCTGTTTATTCATCATCATGAAAAAAAGGATTCCGACCCAAGAAGACTTCAATATGAGCACACATGATGCATCTAATGAAAATGATGATGTTGTCAGGGTGAAAAAATTGAATGATGCTTCCATGACTCCAGTATATCGACAATGTGATAAAATCAAAAGGTATAATTTTTAATCTGATTGTTTCATGGGAAAACTATGTATGAGATTTCTAATATAACAATCAATTACATTCTTAACTTCTTGAAGGATTTTCTTAAAGATGATGCAGATATTCCCTCAAACCACTATATGGCATGGAAGTTAGTTGAGGAACTTGGATTTTTAAGAAAAAAAATTTATGCTTGCCTGAAATATTTCAATTTATTCTAGGAGGAAAACGCTGAATGAAATGATTGTATAAAATGTGGCATATCCCACTGGAAGTCAAAATATGATGGAACACCATCCTGCGTGCCATAGAAAGTAATGTGGCACTTTCTATTGATCCAAATACCCCATAATCTTTTTATGTATGATGAAATATCAATAAAAATGATATGGCATGATACCGAGAGAAAGAAGACTAATGATGAGTTGGTTCACCCTGCAGATGGATTTACATGGTAGTGATTTGATGCTCGATATCCTGATTTTTCAGCTGACGTGCGTAATATGAGGCTGGGTCTTTAATGCGATGGTTTTAATCTATTTGGGCATATGCTTACTTCACACAACACATGGCCAGTTTTTACACACATTTATAATCTTCCCCCATGGTTGTGTGTGAAAAAACATTTCACTTTCATGAGTATACTCATATCTGGACCTTCTGATCCTGACATTGATATTGACGTATACATGAAACCTTTAATAAAAGAGTTAAAAATTCTTTGGGATGTGGGTGTTCACACATACGATGCATATTCGAAAGACATTTTTCATATGCGTGTTGCACTTATGTGGATGATCAATTATTTTCCGGCTTATGAAATGATGTTTGGATGGAGCACAAAGGGAAAACTGTCATGTCCTATTTGTATAAAGAATACACAATCCAGAAGACTGAAACATCACTGTAGTTTCAGTTTTATGGGACATCATCAATTCTTGACAATGAACCATCCATATAGAAATAATCATCAAAGATTTGATAATATCATAGAGACCGATGATCCACCTCAGCGTATGTCTGGAACTGATGTTCTTAATGAATTGAAAGATTTCAGTTTTTCATTCGAGAAGGGTCAAATGAAATATGGAAAGAGAAAGAATGTTTCCACTGAAACCTGTTACAATTGGAGGAAGAGGAATATGTTTTTTGATTTGCCTTATTGGACAACCGATTTATTACGTAATTTCTTATACTTAATGCACATTGAAAAGAATATATGTGAAATGTTGCTTTTTATACTTCTAAATGTTAAGGAAAAGGCAAAAGATGATTTACGGTCTCGGTGTGACTTGGTGGATTGGGGCATCGGACTAGAATTGAATCCTGTGCATATTAGTGAAAATAAATGGAATGTTCCATGTTCTTCTTATGTGATGACACCTATGGAAAAAAAAAATTCTGAAAGTATTAGAGACTATTAGAGTTCTTAATGGCTATTCAAGAAACATATCTAAATGGGTCAACAGAAGTGAGTTGAAGTTAAAATCTTTGAAGACTCATGATTATCACGTTCTAATAAATGATTTGATTCCAATAGTAATCCTTCATCTTTTGTCCAATAATTTAAGGGTGACTATTATTCAGTTGTGCCATTTGTTTAGATATCTTTGTGCTAAGAAGTTGTCCAAGTCTTTCTTGCAAAAAATGTTGACAGATGCCCCATTAATTTTGTGTGAGTTGGAGAGAATATTTCCTCCATCATTTTTCACATGCATGCTGCATCTGACTGTACATATTCCCACTGAAATACTTCTCGGAGGACCTGTTTCTTTTCACTGGATGTATCCAACTAAAAGAAATATGTACACATTAAAGTCTTATGTCCGAAATAAGAATCATCCTGAAGGTTCTATCGTGAATGGTTACTTGGCTCAAGAATGTATGTATTTCTGCTCAATGTATTTGTCTGATCTTACTACAAGAATGAACAGACCAATGAGAAATGAAGAAAAACAATATGAGAAAATTGAACCCAGTTTTCCATCACTTCCTCAAACAGGAGGAATTCCTGGATCATATACATTGAATACATTAAGCCTTGAAGAGCGGGAGATGGAACATCGCACAGTTTTGTTCAACTGTGATTTGTTCAATGACTACATGAGGTAAAAAATTGAATATGTATATCTTACATATATATCTATTAATATATTAATATTTTTTATCTACAGGGAATATAAAACAATGATAAATAGAAAGCATCATTCATTATCTTTGAGAAGAAGGGAGTCTTTGCATAGAAAAAAGTTTTCTGCTTGGTTAAAATTGAAGGTAAATATATTAATATTTAAAATAATTAAATCAATATTTAATTAGGTTTAATATTAATTTATATTGTAGGTATTGAGTTTTCCTGCTGACTCTATCTCTACAGAAATAAGAGCTTCAACTTTTGGCCCTAATACCGTGGTTTGTAACTGTAAATCAATTGTTATCAATGGGTACAGATTTATTGTCACTGAACGAGCAAAGAACATGAGAGCACAACATAATGGTGTTATGGTTACTACCACAACAGATTGTTATTCCAATGTATCAGATAGTAGACCGCGATTTGAAAATGTGGGTTATTATGGAGTCATTGAAAAAATAGTAATATTGGATTATTACTCTCATGGACGAGTCACGATGATGAAATGCCATTGGGTTTATTTGATGATGAGACAAGGAACATTTATTGATGATTGTGGATTTTGAGTAATTAATATGACTCACACTCTTCCTACTGAAGAACCATATGTATTGGAATCAATGGCTAAACAAGTTTTTTATGTCAAAGACCAACTTCGACCTGAATTTGGTGTCATAGTTGAAGTAATTCCGAGACATATTTTTGATGATGGTGAAAATGGAATTGAAACTGTCCCTACTTCCATTAGAACCAATCTATTTATTTATTTTGATGACTCTAATAGCTCAATTGTCAGAGTTTATTATGAACTTGAAGTTGTGGTGGAAAATATATAGAATCATCCATCCATGTCCTCAATTATTTTGGTTTACCTCGAGTTGGGTTGTTAAGGTTGGTACTATTCAAATTAATTTAATATTGATTACAAATATGTTGTATATGATTTGACTGTTATGTGCATTTTTAATGTTTATTGGTTAGAATTTTTATTTGAATTTCATTTTTTAATTTGGAATTGAACTGTATTTAAACCTACAAAACCAATATTTCTAACTTGGTGAACATTTCAATGCTTCAACTGTGATTTGTATAAAATTTGTATGACTAGAATACCTCTCTTTAACATTTTACTAGGTAATGAACATGATGGTTTGTATTCTTCTATAAAACGTGTATTGAAATCTGCATCATCTACCTGAGAAAAAGAAATTAAAATTTTCCTTAATTTTTACAACTGTTTCACCACTTATGAATCTGGTAGAATCAATGTTCCATGATTTTAATAGACTGATGAAACTTATTAAATAATCATCCTACTAAAAATTAAAATTTTCCCTCTCATTTTTTTGGGTTACACATTATTTATCCTTTTCTATTTACTTCCATATTTTTTTTCAAATGTAGGAAAATGAAACCAATTGAAGAGAGGTGACAAAAACAGATTATGGACAACAGTCGTCGCATGGCTGAGCTGGGCATTCCACCACTAGTGCCTGCAGTGAGTACTTTATTTCAAATATATTTATTTAAATAATATATAATGTCATGTGATTAATTTTTTTAAACATTTATTCAGGATCCATTTATTAGGTGAAATTTATTCAATGAGTAGCCTAGTAGTGGTTCCAGTACTCAGGGTGTTCGTACGAGGGGAGGTGGTACGGGAGCTAGACGATCTGGTCGGCGTACCCGATTAGACCCTGCCCCTCCCACTGACATACCATCCATCCCACAATCTGATCCCAGTGTGCTGTTAGGGACACACATGATATTTAGACCTCCTATGTTTTCACCACCCTTTACATCTGAGCCTCCTCACCCATCTGTACCATATCTGATGATGATTATTACTCCCCATCTAGCATTTGGCCAACCATCCTTGTCATATTATTTTACTTCTGCTTCCTTCTCTCCGGGATTTTATATTCCATCTTCTTCGACTATTGCTCCACCAGAGTCTATCCCTACGGAGCATACATTGAGACCCACTCTATATATACAGGGTGTTCCTTCAGTTTCTATGGATCCAGCAGCGCCCATTGATCAGACTACCGTAGGTATACTTATACAATCCTAAAATATTGTTACACCATTATTTATTTTCATTATAACATGTATTGATAAAATATTTGTTTTTATTTCATAATAGATACATCTACTAATAGGAGGCATGGGCGGGGGCGTACACGCATGCGTTCGATGTGGAACCACCACACACAGTTGATGGGGGACTATAGTGAAGATAGTTATATGATTGAAAAATCAGGGCATCAATGTCGAAGTTTTCTGGTGACACTTGCCAAATACTCCGACATCATTCCTATCAGCCTGCTATCATGGAGACAACTACCAAATGAAGTCAAGGATAAATCCTGGGCAGAGATATGGGTAAAAAAATCTGTTGTATTTAATGAAATATATTAATTTTTGTATTTATATGAATTAATATTTTGGTTTCAACTGCGGTTTAATTTCCCCGATGGTGAGAGTGCACAACCAGCACGTCTAAAGGATTTAGGTGAGCTTTAGAGAGCTTACAAGCATGAGTTGTACATTGGATGGCGTGATAGAGTGGGCACAGAGTTAGAGGTGGTCCCTGTCATGGATGATTGTTTATTAGAATAGTACTGACAGATGATTACTCACTGGGCGACTAGCCAATTTACATTATTAATCAAATTAGAAGTATTTAAATGAAAATTTTCATGTTTTTCATTAATACTTATTATTTAATTTTATTTAGGATGTATCTGAAAGAAATAAAAAAAACATTGATGCAAAGAAATACGTCCACACATTGGGACGTACTATGATGCCAGATTATGAGAGACAGCTGGTATGACAGTTTATAATCTTTCTTTACGACTTGCACTTCCTATTGATTCCTCCATAATTTATTTGATTGCTAAAGTTGTTATATAATTTTAGTTATGAAATTACTGTTTTTTTGGTATCCTATTTTTAATTATGGTTTCCTACATTCAATGTCATTATAGAGGCATAAATTGAATATATAAGGACGCGTTCCTCGAGCAAAACTATTTTTCTTGAGTAGAAAGAAGAAAGATGGAAGTGCAGTTAATGAACCGACTCAGTAGTAGATTGTAAGTTTTACTTTGTAAATTTAAAATTTTAATCTCTATTTTGTAACTTAATAATATATTTATATTTGTAACAGGATACTTTTGAGGACCTTGATGTCCAGGAACCTAACAATTTTGAGCCAAATGTTCACTTACATAAGGTGTTGGGAGATGAGCACCCTGGTAGAGCACGCTGCTGGCCTGGGAAGAGTGTAGTTCCAATGAGGTATTGGCCCTCCTCAGGTACGAGTTGTAGTGCCACTGAGTTACAACAGGTTAAGGTAGAGGAAGGACAGGCTGAAAAAAGGGCCACAGAGATGGCAACACAGTCTGCTATGGAAAACACTACATTTATGAAACTGATGGAAGCTTTATGTCCAACACTTCCACCAGAGGCCAACACTGCTTGTGAGGAATATATGTCATCGATGCGTTCTATATATGGTGAACCAGGTGGTAGTTCTATTGGTGGTCAATACGATGGCGAGGAGGAGGTCGTGGTGGAGGAGGAGGGTGAGGAGGAGGCCGAGGCGGAGGAGGAGGGTGAGGAGGAGGCCGAGGTGGATGAGGAGGGTGATGAGGAGGCTGAGGCTGAGTACGAGGGTGAGGAGGAGGGTGGGGATGATGATGGGAAAGATGATGAAGATGAGGGTGAGGGTGAAGATGATGGTGATGATAGTGTTGGTGATGAGGGACAAATTGATCTGTTACATTTTTGACTGATATTACTGACCATTGATGTTTATTGATTTTTTGTGCCTGAATATATGTGTGATTAGGTAGGTCACATTATCTTTATTTTTTTATCTATAAATAATAAAACTTGATTTGATGATTTGCTGTGAAATCCCCCTTTTTTAATGAAATTGTAAATTTTTAGTGGAATTTAGAAAATTGGTGGTCTAATTAGAAGTTGATATAATGAAATTATTTTTTTAACCTTGAAAGAATTTGATTAAAAAATATGTAAATACCATCCCATGAACCCGGGATATCCCCCAGACATCCCCCCAGACAGCCCCCCGGACAGCCTCCCGGACAGCCCCCCACCCTCCTACCTAGACCCCGGACAACCCCCCACCCTCCTTTCTGGAGCCCAGACAGCCCCCCGGACAGCCCTCCACACTCCTTCCTAGACCCCGGACAACCCCCACCCTCCTCCCTAGACCCTGGATAGCCCCCCGGACAGCCCCCCACCCTCCTCCCTGGACCCCAGACAACCCCCCCACCCTCCTCCCTGGACCTCGGACAACCCCCCAGATAGCCCCCCGGACAGCCCCCCACCCTCTTCCCTGGACCCCAGATAGCCCCCCCGAATAGCCCCCAGAAAGCCCCCTAGACATACCCCCACCATCCTTCCTGAACCCCGAACAACCCCCTTCTTCCTGGACCCTGGACAACCCCCACCCTCCTCCTACAATGCATAACCCCCACCACACATATACTCATCCTCCACTGGGTACCTCACACAACTGTGTATCACTGACATCATCACACCAATCACTAAATCATAAGGTCACTAAGCCCAATCTAATATCTCTTCAAGATTCACCCTAAATCCCAATCTAATTAACAATCCATTATTATTACTTCAGTACCAAGTAGCGACCACCTACCTTGATTCCAAAGACAGTCGCACTCTTAATTCAGCATATCAGATCCCAATCTAATCCCTCTTCAAGATTCACCCTAACTACCAATGGAAAATAGGGTTTTATAGCTTCGGAAGAAGATGAGAGAAGAGTGAAAACCCTAATCGTAAACAGGAATCTAGGAGAGGATTTTAAGTAAAAACAACAAATATTCGGAAAACCAAACAAACACTTTATGATTGTATTAATACTTCAGGACAATGATCCATGGGTCATTTTTGATGTGTACGAGTCAACCCCGCCTCAATCCGAGTAAGGTGTGGCTGGTACCACTCAAAGTGTCTCACTTTTATTTGAATTGGACAACATTTTAAGTGAAAACAACAACTAGCATACGAAAAACAACCAAACACATTCATATTCTATTGATACTTTAGGAAAATGATCCATGGGTCATTTGTGACATGTACGAGTCAACCCCACCTCAATCCGAGGCACGGTGTGGCTGGTACCACTCAAACTGTCTCACATTTATTTCAAATGAACACGATTTTAAGTGAAAACAACAACTTGCAAACGGAAAACTGACCAAACGCATTCTAATTCTGTTGATACATTAGGGAAACAATCCATGGGTCATTTTTGATGTGTAAAAGTCAACCCCACCTCAATCTGAGGCACATTGTGCCTGGTACCACTCAAACTGTCTCACTTTTATTTGAAATGGACATGATTTTAAGTGAAAACAGCAACTTGCATATGGAAAACCAACCAAAAAATTTATGATTGTATTTATACTTTAGGAAAATGATACATGGGTCATTTGTGACGTGTATGAGTCAACCATGCCTCAATCCAAGGTACGGTGTGGCCGGTATCACTCAAAGTGTCTCTCTTTTGTTTAAAATGGACACTGTTTTAAGTAAAAACAATAGACATTCATAAAACTGACCAAATGTATTCTGATTGTGTTGATACTTTAGAAAAAGGATCCATGGGTCATTTTTGTCATGTAAAAGTCAAACCTGTCTCAATCTGAGGGATGGTGTGGCCGTTACAACTCAATGTCTCACTTTTATTTGAAATGGACAACATTTTAAGTGAAAACAATAACTTGCATACAGAAAACCGACCAAATGCATTCAGATTCTGTTGATACTTTATGAAAATGATCAATGGGTCATTTTTGACATGTATGATTCAACACCTCCTCAATCCGAGACACGGTGTGGCCAGTACCACTCAAACTGTATCACTTTTATTTTCAATGGATAGGATTTTAAGTGAAAAAAACAACTTGCATACAGAAAACTGACCAAACGCTTTATGATTGTATTGACACTTTATTAAAACAATCCATGGGTCATTTTGGACATGTATGAGTCAACCTCGCCTCAATCTGAGTCATGGTGTGGCCGATATAACTCAAAATGCCTCACTTTTATTTGAATTGGACAACATTTTAATTGAAAACAACAACCGGCATACAGAAAACCAACCAAAAGCAGTCAAATTCTATTGATACTTTAGTACAACGATCCATGGGTCATTTCTGACGTGTAAAAGTCAACCCCGCCTCAATCTGAGGTATGGTGTGTCCGGTACCACTCAAACTATCTCACATTTATTTGAAATGGATAAGATTTTAAGTGAAAACAACAACTTGCATACGGAAAACTGGCCAAACGCATTTTTATTCTATTGATACTTTAGAAAAATGATCCATGGGTAATTTTTGATATGTACTAGTCAACCCTGCCTCAATCCAAGGTACAGTGTGGCCGATACCACTCAAACTATCTCACTTTTATTTGAAATGGACAATATTTTAAGTGAAAACAACAACTTGCATATATAAAACCAATCAAAAAATTTATGATTGTATTGATACTTTAGGAAAATGATCCATGGGACATTTGTGACATGTACAAGTCAACACTGCCTCAATCCGAGGCATGGTGTGGCCGGTATCACTCAAAGTGTCTCTCTTTTGTTTAAAATGGACACTATTTTAAGTAAAAACAACATACATTCGGAAAACCAACCAAAAATATTCTTATTGTGTTGATACTTTAGAAAAAAGATCCATGGGCCATTTTTGACATGTACAAGTCAACACCATATCAATCCGAGGGACAGTGTGTTCGTTACCACTCAAAGTGTCTCACTTTTATTTGAAATAGACAACATTTTAAGTGAAAACAACAACTTGCATACGGAAAACTGACCAAACGCATTCAAATTCTTTTTATACTTTATGAAAACAATCCATGGGTCATTTGTGATGTTTATGAGTCAAATCCGACTCAATCCAAGGCATGGTGTGGCCGATACCACTCAAAATGTCTCACTTTTATTTGAAATGGATAGGATTTTAAGGGAAAAAAACAACTTGCATACGGAAAACTGACAAAATGATTTCTTATTATATTGATACTCCAGGACAATGATCCATGGGTCATTTGTGACATGTGTGAGTCAACCCTGCCTCAATATGAAGCACGATGTGGCTGGTATCACTCAAAGTGTCTCATTTTTGTTTAAAATGGACACAATTTTAAGTAAAAAAAAACAGGCATTCAAAAAACTGACCAAACATATTCTGATTGCGTTGATACTTTATCACAAGGATCCATGGGTCATTTGTGACGTGTATGAGTCAAACCCATCTCAATCTGAGGGACGGTGTGGCTGGTACCACTCAAAGTGTCTCACTTTTATTTGAAAATCATGTAGGCTATTCTGGTAACCCATCTCATATGTCGAGATTGGCCAATGTTTCCCACTAACACATCAAGAACAATTTATACATGGATACATAGTCATTAGAAGAATATAAACATCCCATGTGCTTCCAATAACTCATCTTAGGTCTAAGAACATGACCACTACCATTGTCTATCTTATGGGTATCATGATCCTTGTCCACTCTACCCAAGTTTTTTTGTTGGTTTTAAGATAGTCAACCCAAGACCACGAGTAAACATACCACGTGCTTCCTATAACATGTAGGATTTTTCTCTTGTGTGTATTGGTGTTGTGGTTTGAGTGAGGAGTGAATTATAAATTTTGAATACTGTTGTGGGTGTTATTGCTTTTCAATTCTAAATTTCTGAATTCTGGATGTATTGGATTCTGGCTGTATTGGTAATGAATTCTAAATTTTGAATATTTTTATATGTATTGTATTTTGGATGTATTGGATTTTAATTTTGTATTGGTGTTATGGGTGTTATTTCATTTCAATTCTAGATGTATTGGATTGTGGATGTATTGGGTTCTGGATTTTTCTCTTGTGTTGTGGTTTGAGTGAGTAATTAATTTTAAATTTCTAAATTTCTGAATTCTGGATGAATTTTAAACATCCCATATAGGCTTTTATATTCTGGATATATATGTGTTCTTGCAGGTCATGGAGAGTTGCAGGTTGGAGGGGGCTGCTAGCTGCTATGGAGCTGCAGCATATGTATACCAACAGTTTTCAAAACCGTTGGTATAGCCTTTCAAAGTATATTATACCAACGGTTTTGTTATAACCATTTGTATAAACTTGTACCAATGATTTTAAAAACCGTTGGTATATTCTTGGTATATATATTGTACACTATATACCAATAGTTTAGAACTGTTGGTATAAGGGTAACATATACCAACGGTTTGTGAAACCATTGGTATATCTCTTACTTTAACACATATACCAATGGTTTACACAGAACCATTGGTATAATCCTCTACCAATGGCTTACTTGGACATGATTTGGGAAACCATTGGTATATAATATACCAATGGTTTCCAAGCCTTTACCAATGGTTCATAACCGTTGGTAAAGGGTGGAATTCCAGTAGTGATAGTTATTTGAGAGAATATATTGTGGATGGAAAATTTATTTATCAGCTAATAATGAAGTTATATTTATTTAATAAATATATAGTCATTATTCAAGGCCTAATAAATATTGAAAAGGATTGGAAGACCAAGTTATGGGTTTGGTGAGAAATAATATTGAATATTATTTGGTTAAATAAAATTCAAATATAACGTGCAAGTTAAGCATATGTCATGGAAATAATAGCATTGCTATTATTATTTGACATGAGGTTTTCACATAGAATAATAAATTAAGTAACTCCACCTATGCTAATTATTTATTATTACCTGGTGAATTAAATTATTTAAGTACATGTCATAGAAATAAATACATTGCTATTATTATTATTTGACATGGGGTTTTTCACATAGAATAATAAATTAATTAACGAAACCTGTGCTAATTATTAATTATTACCTAGTGAATTAAATTCCCTGTTATGTTACTATTCTATATATAATCTAAGGGGTCATTCCACCAGCTACGTAATCAGTGGGTGCACAACATCCTTGGAGAAAAGCTCTCAATCCTTGAGAACTCTTCCCTATCTAAGAACTCTCTCAAGAAAGAGAGAGATCCTCCTCCATCAGATCATGGAGAACACTTTAGAAGAGATTATCAAGATGATCGAAGGTAGACATCGCAAGCACAAGGATTTTCTATGTTAGTGCCCAGAGACTCCTTTGGCGACATCTGTAGATACATGGAGTAGGTATGAATCACCACTAGGGGATTCATATCCTTGGATTCTACATCATAACGAAGCCACACCTCAGACCAACGGTCAAACACATCAACAAAGAAAGAATCACCTTGGAGGTAATTATTTAATTTAATTAAATTAATTATAAAAAAATATGTCGATCCTATATTCTTGGTTTCGGGTTCTATCTTTGTCTTTTATCATTGATTCACTTCCGTGGATACTGAAGTTCATTGTCATATTGATCCCAAATTAATCATTGATTATGATAATTTTCAAAGTTGGGTACATGCCCATCCTGCGCTTTCGTGCACCCAAAACCTAAAAGTGGTATCAGTGCGGTCATATTTTTGTTTATAATTATTTAAATAATTCATTGATGATTTACACTTTATTAATTTAGTTTTTAAATTCATGTTTAATCATTCTTGTAATCTAAATTTTGAGATATATTCCCCCCTTATCGTTTCTCACATATCTAACAGAAATGAATAATTTTATGATTAAAATTAAATCAATGATCTCATCAGGAGGTGTCGATGGTTCTGTCAAAATAACATAAGAGTACATGCCATGTAGTCAGATCTACACATTGTGTATTATTTTTCAATGCACCAGGAGTAATTCAGAAATTACTTAATCCATATGAATTAATGACATGTGGTGTAGTTAATTTTTATACCGCATGTTGACCAGGACAAAATGGCACACAATCAGTTGGACCACACGCTGTGTGGCCCACTGGACACGATGTGTAGTCCCTTCGGGTCAGGGTCAGGTCGGTATCCCATACACGACTTACCAAGCTAGTAACTGTGTAACACAGAGTCTACACGGTGTGTGGCCCACTGTACATGCCATGTACTCTAAATATTTTTAAAGTACACCTCAAACGCCATTTCCCTAGGCGTTTTCTTCAGATGGATGGTGATGAGGGTACACGCTGTGTAGTCAGATCTACACACCGTTTACTATTTCCATATTACATAGATTTAAAAATTTATTATTATATTTTGTAACCCTTGAGACATGTACCTTTGTGTGGTTGTAAAGATGATACACAACATGTGATTGGTGTTTGATATATATATATATAAATTTTTATTTTACATCTTTGTAATGTTCAAATATCTGCACATCATGCATGGGTTGTATTACAATTATAATTATGCGTGCATAATACATGTCACAAAGAGTAAAGTGTATACAAGTATAAATACATGTTGGGTAGTTTTGGATGGGTATTCATCAGGTTGCTTCCAAGTTACAAGTTATGCATAAGGTTATGGATGATAATCTCAAGGAAATTCAGAAAAAATATTAAGATAAAAAGGATTGATTAATTAAAGATAATGATTAATCAATTTGAGTGTAATTTATATTAATAAGAATGATTAAATAATTTAATTCTAGTTTTATTAATTGAGTAATTTTTTGCATGTATATGGATGATCAGGAGCTAGACCAGACCATTGTATGTGATTGTTTAGCTTTAAATTTATTTATTAAATTAAAATTGTTGGCCTGCATGCCTTCTCCTTATTAATATATAGGGCCTGCATTCCCATGATTTCATTTATGTAAACCCCCTTTTACCCTCACCTACAAGTGAGTTTAAAGTATATGTAATGGTTGGAGCTCCCAAGATAGTGGAGGTGGTTCAAGTTAGTAGCCGAGACGAAACCAATCCAAAGAGATACAAAGGTGGACAAGTGGAAGGCTATAAACATGAACCTTAAAAAGTTAAAGGTTTTTCTACCCTAGGTTAGGGTTAGTTTATAAACCGCTTGATAAAATAACCAATAGTAAAGCTCATGATCATACCCTTTATTTTATCTCTGTCAGTTGTATGGTTATTCATTATGGATTTTTGACGTGATCACATAATTAATGAATTAACAAGCATACAAGATGGAACTAAAATAAAAATGGATTATGGGTAAATATTATCTATACATGGTTAATAACTTAAGTATATCCTACTTAATATTAACAAGCATGTGAACATATAATAAGAGTCAATTTACGCATAAAGTATTAAATCCCTCAATTAAATATTAAGTTGGTATAGCCTTTTATTGCTTCAGTTGGAATTGAACCATAGTTCAAAGTGCTTGAGCAAACCTAGTTGGGGTGCTTTCAATGATCCGGGAATTCTAATTTGAGTTTTTGGGTTGACTTAACATAGTTTACATCAAGGGTTGACTACCCTAGCACGAATTTTTGTAACTCAGAGGCAAAGGTTGAGTAAATCCAAAATTAAGGATTTTTGGATTGGGGAGTCCACTCAACAGATCAAGGAGAAGTGAGTTAATGCATTTGGCATTTGGAATGCCTACCTAAAACCTTTAAGTTACTTGACCAACCCTAGTTGGGTTAATACTAAGGGAAATATGGATCCTTGTCACTAGAATGTCTAAGCAATAAGATATTCTGAAGCTAATGGCGAGGGCTACTGGGTTTCAATAATATAGTGGGAGACTAATAGATATTAATTAATTTATTTGTTTATATTTATCAACATAATGTACTAAAACTATATTCATATTAATTTTTAGAAACAACAATCAAAATGAAATCAAACATATCATTGCGATCCATACTCGAGAAAGAAAAACCATCTCACCAGCACTAATTTCCAAGAGTGGAAAAGGTGCCTTCGGGTTATCCTTTGCCATGAGAGGAAACTTTATGTTATGGAAGAGCCTTTAATAGTTGTGCTAAGAAATGAGGCTAGTTATGAGGAACTCTATGTGTATGAGAAACATATGAATGATGCTATGAATGTTCAGTGCCTCATGATATCATCCATGACTAATGAGCTCTTGAAGAAAAATGATTAAATGGATGCTTATAGCATGATGTCTCACCTTTAGTATCTCTATCAAGTGAAGGCGAGACATGAGAGGTACGAGATATCCAATGATTTGTTCACTACTATACTTGGAGAGTCTATGCCAGCAGAACTACATGTAGTCAAGCCTATTTGCTACATTAATCATCTGAACATCTTAGGGATTAAATTCCCAGATGAGTTGCATACAAATCTCATACTATCATCGCTGCCTAAGACCTTATATAGATTTATTATGAATTATAATATGAGAAATAATGAGAAGAGTCTATCAGAGCTTCTTACCTAGATTCTCCAAGTCAATAAGGACATGGGGAGTGAAAAAACCATAATATTTATGGTGAATAATAAGAGGAAGGACAAGGAAAAGGGGGATATGATTTATAAACAATCTAAAGCCTCTGAGAACCATCCAACCAATAAGAAGAAGATCCTAAGGGAGGGAAAGGAAAAGGTGGTAGTATACTTTTCATGTGGTAAGTCAGGCCACTGGAAGAAGAACTGCACCCAGAGGAAAGGGTAAGCCAAAGGTGTGTTCGTTATTGAGTGAAATATTTCCATTTCTACAAATTGGGTATTAGATACAACTTGTGGGTCTCACATCTATATTCAAATGCAGGAACGAAGCAGATTCTAGATAATTTTCAAATAATAGGTGGATCTACGAGATTCCAATGGTGCGAGGATGGATTCTATTTCCATTGGTAAACTACCACCTCACATGCTAACAGGAATGATTTTTGGTTTTACATGGCTATTATTATATACCTAGTGTTACCAAGATCATAATTTATGTATCGAGTTTAGATAAAAATGGATTTATTTTATATTTTGAAAATAAATGTTTTTTCTTTTATAAGGAAAACATATGTTATGGTATGACTCATTTAAATAAAGGTCTGTATGTATTAAATTATGAGAACCAAGTGTTGGCAATTTATAACGAATCAAGTTCACATGACTCATACAACACCCAGTTGTGGCATCACTACCTTTATCATGTAAATGAGAATTGCCTGACAAAGCTCTATCAAGATGGTTATTTAGACTCTTCTAATCTAGAACCACTTAATATATGTCATACTTGTTTACAAGGGAAAATGACTAAACCACTATTTGGTGGACAAGGTGAAAGGGCCACAAAGCTTCTAGGATTGGTACACACTGATGTGTGTAGACCATTTCTTGTAGAATCTAGAGGTGTATATTCTTACTTCATTACTTTTACTGATGACTTGAGTAGATATGGATATTTATACTTAATGAGGTATAAGTATGAGTCCTTTAAGAAATTCAAGGAGTTCAAGAAATAAGTAGAGAATCAGATTAGTAAGAAGATAAAGAAGCTTTGATTGGATCAAGATGGATAATATCTTAACCAAGAGTTCATCAACCTTTTACGAGAGTCTAGGATTATATCTCAACTCACTCCACATTATACACCATAGTGGAATGGTTTTAGTTAAATGAGGAACCATATCTTATTGGACATGGTAAGGTTGATGATGAGTCATGCAGATATTCCATTATCCTTTTTGGGATATGCATTAAAAACTGCGACATACACATTAAACAAAGTACCAACTAAGGCAGAAAATGGTATTCCCTTCAAGATATGGAGTGGAAAGAAACCCAATTAGTTGAATACATGTGTATGGAGATGTGAGGCATTTGTAAAAGATTTATCAAGAAACAAATAATCACCCTGAGGCACGAAGTGTATCTTTATAGGGTATCCCAAGGAAACAAACAAATACTACCTGTACCACCCCTCAGATAAGAAAGTGATTGTTGCCAGACCAACTATCTTTTTTGAGAGGGAGCACATCCTCAAAAGGGATAGTGGGAGAAATACTGACTTCAAGGAATTTGATGCTCAAGATACACAGGAGTTGGTACATGAAATATTTTCATAGGTCCCTGTGGAAGAGGTAGTTTCTGATACACAAGTATTGCGTAGGAGCACAAGAGAGGTAAGGGAACCAGATAGATGTGGTTTCCTTGTAACTGAGGATGGTGAATCATTATTGTTGGAAAATGATGAACCTATCTTCTACAAGGAAGAAATAGAGATCTCATAAGCTATAAGATGGATATAATCTATGAATTTTGAGATGGATTCCATGTATCAGAACCAAGTATGGGTTCTGGTTGATGTACTAGTTGATGTAAATCCTATTGGGTGTAAATGGGTATTCAAAAAGAAACTAGACATGGAAGGTTAAGTTAGTACCTATAAATCAAGGCTAGTGGCTAAAGGTTTTAAACATCATCAAGGAATTGACTATGATGAAACCTTTTCACCAGTTTCCATGTTTAAATCTATAAGAATCATACTTGCCATAGAATCTTTCCATGACTATGAGATTTGGAATATGGATGTCAAAACTGAATTCCTTAATGGGAACCTTCAAGAAGATGTCTATATGGAACAACCAGAAGGGTCTGTGATACCAGGTGATGCTAAAAGGGTATTCAAGTTGCAGAGATCCATTTTTGGATTAAATCAAGAATCTAGATCATGGATCATTCGATTCGATGAGGCCATAAGAGAACTTGGTATCATTAAGAATGAATGTGAGCCATGTGTTTACAAGCGGTTTAATGGGAATGAATTCGTTATCCTAGTAGTGTATGTTGACAACATATCTCTTATTAGAAATGACATACCAGTATTGCAGTTAGTTAAGGACTGGTTGAACAAGTGCTTCTCTATGAAGGACTTAGGTGAAGTATCCTATATTCTAGGGATCAAGATCATTCGTGATAGATCCAAGAGGCTGCTTGGATTAAGTCAAAGTGCATAAATTGACCAAATAATAAATAGATTTAGTATGTAATAATCCAAGAGGGGATTGGTTCCAGTGTCACATGGTGTACATATTTCCAATAAAATGCATCCCCAGACACAACATGAGAAAGATAGGATGAATAAGATTCCATACACTTCAGCGATAGGATCTATCATGTATGCCATGTTATGTACCAGAATTGATGTTGCCTATACACTAAGCATGGTAGGCAGATATCAAGAAGATCTAGGAGAACAACATTGGACTGCTATCAAGACTATCCTTAAGTATCTAAGATGAACTAAGGATATGTTCCTGGTGTATAGAGGAGACGAGGAGCTTGTCATCAGAGGGTATGATGATGCTTGTTTTTAGACAGATCAGAATGATCTAAATTCATAATCAGGATATGCTTTCTGTCTCAACAGAGGAGCTATGAGTTGGAAGAGTTCAAAGAAGCCAGTTGTTTCTACGTCTAAAATAGATTCTGAATATATAGCGGCTTCTGATGCAGCCAATGAATCCATTTAGATTTAGAAAATTTTCCAAGAGATTTATGTGGTGCCTAGAAGTAAAGATCCCATTGCATTGAATTTTGATAATACTGTAGTGGTGGATCTTGCAAAAGAGCCAAGTTCACATCAAAGGACAAAGAACATACTCTGAAAGTATCACCTCTTGAGGGATTTCTATAAAAGGGCTGAAGTTGTAGTGAGTAGAGTTTTCAAAAAAGAGAACATGGTGGACCCCTTGACTTAATACCTATCTCATCATAAGGATGAATATCATGTGAGAGCTAGCATACTGAAGCTTGTTAGCCATTGGCTCTAGTGCAAGTGGGAGTCTGTTAGAGTTAGTGCCCTATAAACTAACTTCTTTATACATTATGATAAACATTTATTCATTGTATGAATATTAATAACCTACTTATCACATAATGATTGTTCTTTAGTGAGACATATTATTTGATAATGTCCTAAGAATAATTGTCTCACTAAAAGGTAATAGCTGATCCCTAATATGATGGAAACCTAGAAGTGCCATGCCACTATTCTTGAATATATGTTCTATGGCTAGATGATATAATTTGAAGAGACAAAAATGATACAGTCTATCAAGGGTGGGGACTCATTAAACTTTGAGAAACTTTCTCACGGTGTGCACCCTTGCTAATATCTAGGAGGATATTATGAGAAAAAGACCCGCCGATAGGAAATACAAATTCATAAGTGTCAATGGATGTTCCTATCTGTGGACGTGTGTATTGATACTTAAACTTTATGATTATTATTAATGGGTATTATGACTCGTTCACTTAGATGGGTTGATGAAAAATATACTGATAGATGTTCACGACGAGGTAGGATATGTTGGGTGTGTCACAAGTAATACTGCATTAATGAATATTGTGAGAAAGGATTTGTCACTTATATATAAGTAGATATCCAATGACCTTTGATAGAAATGATGCAACCTTACTAAATCCATATCCATGGTGTTCTCTAAGAAATTTCAATTCATGGAAGTCAAAGAATGAGAAATCGAGCACATGGGTTGATTGCACTTGCATGCAACCCGCTTGATTGGAGATATTGGGACAAAGAGATTATATTACATGGTAAGTATTAATATGAGGTGACATATCGTTGTGACATTAAATTATTTCTATTGGGTGCCTGCCCAGTTTCTAGACAGTAATCTTGGAATTTAGGAAAGTCTGCCTAATGCCAATGAGAAAGAGGCCTAGAGGGTCACACACTAAGTGTAGCCAGTATCTTAGTTAAATAATTTATTTATTTAACAAGTTGAATATATATTATTCCCAGTTGTGGTTTAATAATTACTCAAGTATTCCTGATCACATTTATTTCATATCTAGTTATTAGAGAGAATATATTGCGGATGAAATATTTATTTATCGATGAATAATGAAGTTATATTTATTTAATAAATAAATAGTCATTATTCAAGGCCCAATAAATATTGAGGAGGATTGGCAGACCATGTTATGGGTCCGATGAGAAATAATATTAAATATTATTTGGTAAAATAATATTTAAATACAACATTCAAGTTAATCACATGTCATGGAAATAATTGCATTGCTTTTTTTATTTGACATGGGGCTTTCACATAGAATAATAAATTAAGTAACGACACCTTTGATAATTGAGTGAATTGAATGAAAGAATTCATTTTTTTTTATTATTTTTGATAATCCACATTTCAAGGGGTGAGGTGGAACCCTTACAAGGTCCGAGGGATTAGAGACAATTACATGACCCATAGGTCTTAGAGGGAACCACCTTGATAAGAAAACTTGGAACTACTACTCCCCAAAACATGTCATGATATTAGCACTCCACCTTCGTAGGGCTGGTCAGCTAGGTGTCCTATGTAGAGCTGCACATGCCCGGTACCAATGGAAAAGCCATACCCTCTCATTCTTCCAATCCAGTTAGCTATGTTCTGGTGAATGTGCCTGCTTTGGATCCTCATCTAGAGTCTTTTCCCTTGTATTCTGACTGGAACATCTGCATATTCATGTGGCCCGAAGGCCCTGGGGTGGCCCAAAAGCCTTGAGATGACCAGAAGGCCTTGATAGACAACTGGACCGAAGGCCTTGGGTGGCCAAAAAGACTTGCAGGACCCGAGGAACAAACCGGTGGCCTAGAGGTCCAGATGGATGAATAATTCTGGTTACTACAGTACCGAACAGTACCCACTACAATACCTTCTACATGTCATGAAAATAATAGAATTTATATTATTATTTCACATGGTTTTTTTACATGTAATAATAAATTATGTAACAGAACCTATGATAATTATTTATTATTACCTAGTGAATTAAATATCTTGTTATGTTATTATTCATTATATAAGCCAAAAGGTCATTCCACTGACTAACCAATCATTGTGTGCACAACATCCTTGTAGAAAAGCTCTCGAGCCTAGAGAACTTATCCCTCTCCAATAATTCTCACAAGAATGAGAGAGATCCTCCTCCACCAGATCAAGGAGAATGATTTTGAAGCAATTATCAAATAAATTGAAGGTGGACATCACAAGCGTAAGGATCTTCCATGCTAGAACCTAGAGACTCCTTCCCCGACGTCCAAAGATATGTGGAGCACATGTGGGTCACTGATAGAGGATTCCTATACTTGGACTGTACATCACAATGAAGCCGCACCTCAGACTTGCGGTGAAACACATCAACGAAGAAAGAATCACCTTGGATGCAATTATTTAATTTAATTAAATTAATTATAAATAAAATATGTCGATCCTCTCTTCTCAATTCTAGGTTATCTATTTGTCTTTTATCTTTGATTCACTTCCATGGATACTAGTGTTCATTTTCATATTAATCTTGGATTAATCATTGATTATGAAATTTTTAAAAGTAGGGTACATGCCCGTCCTCCACTTTCGCTGTGCCTGAAACCTATAAGGGGCATTAGAGCGGTCATATTTTTGTTTATAATTATTTAAGTAATTCATTGATTATTTAAACTTTAATAATTTAGTTTTTCAATTCATGTTTAATCATTCTTGTAATATGAATTTTGAGATTTGTTTCTCCCTTATTGTTTCTCGCAGATCTAACAGAAAAAAATAAATTTATGATTAAAATTAAATCGAGGATCTCATCAAGAGGCACTGACAGTTCTATCCAGATAATACAAGAGTACACGCCATGTAGTCAGATCTATACGCCGTGTATTTTTGTTCAATTCATCAAGAGTAATTCATAAATTATTCAAGACATGTGCATTAATGACACGTGGTGTAGTTAATTCTTATACAACGTGTTGACTAGGACAGAATGGCACATGGTCAGCTGGACTACATGCCGTGTATCCCATTGGACATGACATGTAGTCTCTCGAGTTAGGGTCAGGTCATGTATCCCATATACGGATTGCCTGGCTGGTGACTGTGTAACACAGAGTCTACATGGAATGTGTCCCACTAGACATGCTATGTACTCTGAAGATTTCCCTCACATGCTATTTCCCTAGGCGTGTACTTCAGATGGACGATGAGGAGGGTACACACCATGTAGTCAGATATACATGTCGTGTACTATTTCCATATTATGTTGATTTTAAAATTTATTATTATATTATGTAACCCTTGAGACATGTACCTTTGTGTGGGAGTAAACATGGGACACAACAAGTGATATGTGTTTGATATATATATATATAAATATTTATTTGATATATTCATAATGTTCAAAGATATCCACATCATGTATGAGTTGTATTACAATTATAATTATTCATTCATGCTACATATTACAAAGAATAAAGTATACAAAAGTATAAATACATGCTGGTTAGTTTTGGATGGGTATTCACTGGGTTTCTTCCAAGGTAAAAGTTATGTACAAGGTTATGGATGATAATCTCAAGGAAATTCAGAAAAAGGATTATGATAAAAAGGATTGATTAATTAAATAGAATGATTAATCGATTTGAGTTTAATTTATATTAATAAGAGTTATTAAAGAATTGAATACTAGTTTTATTAAATACATAATTTGTTGCATGTATGTGGATGATCATGTGCTAGAACATACCTTTGTATGTGATTGATTCCCTTTTAATTTATTTATTAAATTAAAACTTTTATCCTGCATGCCTTCTCATCATTAATATGTAGGGCCTATATTCCCATAGTTTCTTTTATGTAAACCTCATTTTACCCCTCACCTATGTGTGAGTTAAAAGTATATGTAATGGATGGAGATCCCAATCTAGAGGTGAAAACAATCCAAGTAGATACAAAGTTGGACAAGTGGAAAGTTATAAACACGAACCTTAAATGGTTCAAAGTGTTTATCCCCTAGGTTAGGGTTAGTTTATCAACCGCTAGATAAACAAACCAATAGTAAATCTCATGACCATGCCCTTTATTTTATTTCTATCAGTTATATGGTTATTCATTAGGGATTTTTGATGCGATCACATAATTAATGAACTAACAAGCATACAAGATGGATTTAAGATAAAAATGGATTATGTGTAAATGTTATCTATACATGTTTAATCACTTAAGTATATCCCACATAATAGTAAAAATCATTTGAAAATATAATAAGTGGAAATTTACGCATAAAAAGATAAAATCCATCAATTAAATATTAAGTTGGTATAGCATTCCATTGCTTTGGTTAGAATCAAACCATAGTTCAAAGTGCTTGACTAACCCTAGTTGGGGTGATTTAAATTATTAGGGAATTATAATTTGATGTTTCGGGTTGACTTAACTTAGTTTACATCAAGGGTTGAATAATTAAGAAGGAATTTGTGTAACTTAGAGGCAAAGGTTGAGGAAATCCAAAATTAAGGATTTCAGGATTGGGGAGTCCACTCAACAGATCAATAAGCTGTGAGTTAATGCAGTTGGAATTTGAAATTCCTACCTAAAACCTTTAAAGTTACTTGACCAACCCTAGCTTGGGTAATGTGAAGAGAAATATGGATCCTTTCCAGTAGAATGTATAAGAAATAAGATATTCCAAAACAAATGGTTAGACACATTGGGTTTCGATAAAATAGTGGGAGACTAATAGATCTTAATTAATTTTTTTTCTATATTTATAAAGATAATGTACTAAAATTTTGTTCATCTTAATTTGTAGAAACAACAATAAAAATGACATCAAACATATCATCATGATCCTTACTCTAAAAGGAAAACCTTCTCACTGACACTAATTTCCAAGTGTGGCAAAGGTGCCTTCGGGTTATCCTTCTCCATGAGAGGAAACTTTATGTACTGGAAGAGACTTTACCAGTTGTTCCAAGAAATGAGGTGAGTGATAAGGAACTATCTATGTACAAGAAACATCTGAATGATGCTATGGATGTTTAGTGCCTCATGCTATCATCCATGACCAATGAGATCTTGAAGAAACATGAGGAAATGGATGCTTATAGAATGATGTATCACCTTTAGGATCTCTATCAAGATAATGAGAGATATGAGAGGTATGAGATCTCTAACACTTTGTTCACTAATAATATTAGAGAGTCTGTGCTAGCTGGACCACATGTAGTCAATATTATTCGCTAAATTGAGCATCTGAACATCTTAGGGATTAAATTACCAGATTATTTGCATAAAAATCTCATAGTATCATTGATTCTTAAGAGCTTATCTAGTTTTATTATGAATTATAATATTAGGAATAATGATAAGATTCTATCAGAGCATCTTACCCTAATTCTCTAAGTCAATAAGGACATGGGACATGAAAAACCAGCAGTACTTATGGTGAATAGGAAGAGGAAGGACAAGAAAACAGGGCCTAAGATTTACAAAAAATCTAAAGCCTCTAAGCACCGTCTGATCAATAATAAGAAGATCCAGAGGCAGGGCAAGGAAAAGGAGGCAATATTCTTTTTATTTGGAAATTCAGGCCACTGGAAGAAGAATTGCACCCATAGGTAAGGGGAATCCAAAGGTGAATTCATTATCGAGTGCAATATTTCAATTTCTACACATTGGGTATTAGATAAAGCTTGTGGGGATCACATATGTATTCTAATACAGGAAACAAGTAGATTTTGGACAATTTCCAGGGGAGAGGTTGATCTGCATGATGCCAATGGTGTGAGGCTAGCTAATCTTTCCATTGGTGACTACCACCTCGCATTGCTGATGGGAATTATTTTGGTTTTACATGGATTTTATTATGTACATAGTGTTACCAAGAACATAATTTCTGTATTGAGTTTAGATACAGATGGATTTATTTTCATGTTTAGAAATAAATGTTATTACTTTTATGAGGACAACATATGTTATGGTATGGAACATTTAAATAATGGTCTATATGTATAAAATTATGAGAACCAGGTGTTGGAAATTGATAACGAACCGAGTTCACATGAATCATATAATAAATAAAAAAATCAAAAAAAATTCTTAAAATATGAAAACTCTTATAGAATACTTGACACCCTAGAAAGAAAAAGTAATACTTAGGAATATTCTAGACCTTTACATTAGATAACTCTTAAAAAATTATATACCTTTAGAATAAATACAAAATCGAGAAGGCGAGATAAAGTAAGGGGGATAATTTTACCACCCCATGAGATACCTCTGGAGGATTTATCTATATTTGGAACACAACTGACATACTATAGGAACAAGATCATAATCACAAAACATCTTAAAAGAACTCTCAAAACAATCTCTATCTTAACACTGGAACCAATGAATGAGTTATACTTAACATCTCCGAAGGACAGTAGGTGATGGTTAAAAACTAAAGGATGAAGTGGTATAAATAATCATGGATCAAGGATTTAATATGCGGGTTTCACTCGAGAGAATGAGGAGGTTCCCCCTACACTCATTCTGAATGGCTAGCAATCAAATAATGAAAATAATCCATGTAATTCACTTCAAAGGGATAACAATAAAAGTGTTTAAGTCTCAATAATGAAATTAAATGGTATCAACACATATCAAGAGCATATCTCATAAATTCAAAAATAAAGGTAAAACATCACTAGATGAAAATACTCCTTTGAAGTCGATGAAAAAAACTTGTCCTAAAAAATTATTTAGGAACTTCCCCCAAAATTCAACCAAATCCTAAAAACATTAAGGAAAAAGAACTACCATTACCGAGATAACCTACGCTGTATCGTCATGGTCAATGGAAGTTAATTCTCTCCTTGAGAATGATTTAAATCAATTTTTTTCACCGTCCACTCAAACCAAACCTCAATACCATGATTAAAAATGGATCCCTTAGAATTGAAAAATATTATGTCATAACTCTTAGAGTGTCCTCATCTAAGTGTTTTCATCATCAAACACTACTATGTAGTGATTTTATGGATCATATTACTGGATGGGATGTTGCACCAGAGCCACTCCTATAAAAGAATAAACATTAGGGACTCTAAATATGGGACACATATTATTTAAGGTTGTTGATTAATTAATTTTTAACCTATTTAACATTATTTACCCAGTTCAAAAACAACCACATAAAATAATTAGGTGTGATACTTTCCTAGGTATCCACCTCAAAAGTATCATTAATTCTCTTAGGATGTCCATTAAACTAAATTTCCTTTCATCAAATCACACGTTAACCTGAAACCCCATGTCTTAGATGGTCTCCCTTGTTTTTAGCACGTAATAAGCTCATATGATACTTTTCCCAAGTAACCCATGCATCTTCACCAATGCCTAAATCTAAAATCCATCCTAACTCTCAACCATCACCTTTGATATTACTCTATCACGACCCCTCCCTCTAAAGGTACCCCTTTAGGGATGAAAATGGAGAAAGAGAGATAATGAACCCTAAAGCCTGCCTCTAATAGGACATGGGTTGATGAAAATCACAAAGGGTATATTATAGAAACCCAGAATTCTCATACATTTATATTACATCATTTCAGATAAATATTCACTACATTACACAAAAACATGACTAAGGACCATAGTAGTTTAGTTCCTTTGGAAATATGGAAACACAAACACCTGTCCATAAGTGAGCTACATCATCAACCACTATGTTCTTCAAAAGTATCACCCTTATTATACATATTATACATAATAAATATCTATATAACTTTGGGAAATGAATCATAAGAAAGGGTGAGCTCAGATTCTCAATAAGGGTAAATAAGGGAGATACGTAAGCATAACATGAACATAGGGGTATACGAACAAGAGAATAATATTTGAAAACTGTACCCTACATATAAAAGATCATAATCTTGAGTCATGTCATAAATATTGGACATTCATAATAAATAAATCATATGGTAATTAAAGAACATGATCTATAAGAGCATAACATTGGGATAAGACAAAACATTTGTGGTATATACATAAGAATAGAACATCATTTCTACATTAGTCAAGGCTCACTTAAAAGACCATCATAGTGGACAAAGTCCTTTATTGAACCAAGTTCACTCCCCGTTCTAGCCATATCTTACTGAACTGAGTTTACTCCCCATTCCAAACCTATCTCACTGAACCGATTTCACTCCCCATTCTAGCCCTGTATTCCTGAACTAAGTTCACTCCCCATTCTAGTCTTATCTATCTCATGAGATATAAATCTTTATCAAATTAATTGAGGGAGATATAGGTACCACCCATTACATAATAAAAACCATATCTATATGTTCCATAATATCATAAACATTCCTCATATTAGAACCCATGAAATGAAATGGGTATCATAAACATTTCATCATATCACAACATGTGGGAAATAGTCATATTTAGAATTATTTTCTTTATAGAATAACCCATATAAATAAATGGGTTTCATAAGAACTTCCTCACGGTATTACCCATGAAAGATAAATGGGTTTCATAAACATCATTCCATAAAAAATTAAACCATTTAAATAAATAATATGAATGGTATCCTTGGATTGTATCCCTATTAAGGCATAGGTAACACCAATAGATTCTATATTATATGGAAAATAGTTTTGAAAGATCATTTAAAACATTTCTTGTGGAAAATATATATTCTTCTTTAAAAAATGATTTTAAAACAAAAAACATTTCGAAAATATTTTTCTTTGAAAATAACCTTGAAAAATTATAAAGGAATATTTGAAAATCATTTAAAACAATTTTAAATAATAAAAAAATTTCAAAATAATTTTCTTTGAAAATTAGTTTAAAATATAAACATAAAAAAATTGAAAATACTTTCATAAAATAAGGTTTTGTAAGAAAAAATATTTCTGAACAAAGAGATGAATATATTGAGATTTTTTTAAAAACATTTTTTTAATAATTTTAAGTAAAAAAGAGTAGGAAAATGGTACTATTAATTGAAAATATCATGAATAAAAATAAGAGAATAAATTTAATGAGAATTATTGAGATGTAGTTCATGATATTTTAACACTGGAGACTTAATCATAAAAAATCCTGATAAATTATGAGATTGTAACATAAAATATTTACTACTTTGGTAACATTGATCCATAAGACCCATGATGGAATAATATAAAATTAAAATTAAACTATCATGAGGATGAATAAATTAATGATATTACATGTCATGACCTGACCCATGATGGGGCTCGAGCCTAAAGTACCCCTAGCCCACCTCTATAGGCCAGGGGGTGGTGACAAGAACCAAAGGCATAAACAACTTGTGGAGGTATTTTCTTAAGTACCTGTACACAATCACACAACCAAATCAATAAAAAAGTGAAAAGGGGAAAGAATTAAAAGGTACAACACTTCTATATATATACCACAAACATGCATCAACCTCTAAACTATACAAGCACAATAGTGTAAACTGAAAGGGTAATGGGAAAAATACATGCCCAACCAGAAAAGTGTCCCAACCTGAAAGAAAATGGAAAAGTAAAAAAATATGAGAGATCCCTACTCCTGGATCCCAAGATATGACCACCATACGCTGTCCAAGCACCCCATATCCCTAATCTCCTCTAAAATCATGATCAACCTGTTTGTCGTCTGTATAAGGCATGATACATGTGGGCAAAGACCATGTATGAGTGAGTATAAACATACTCAGTAAGATTCCTCAAAAAGGAAATGGGAGAGAATTAAGAGATACAAAAGAAGAGGAAAACATTAGATAGAACAAGGTATGATAAAAGAGTATACTTGTCTAACCACGAGAAGCTAGACACATAAAGCACGTCGCATACCCTGTGTGTATTCGCCTCTCCTGGAAGGAGAGTATCCAAAACTTAAGGATTGGGTACTGAAACCAGATATATATATTCACAATCAAAGAATCCCAAATGAGAGAGTAATGAGATCTCCATATCATAGTTCAGCCTAAGAAAAGGGTCACCAACAGTTCCATAAGTATCCACAAATGATGCCCAACATCCCTCATGCCTACCCTGAACATGAAAATCAAAGGGACTCAATCACCAATCCTTGATACTATCCACTTTGGGATCCTATGACTCACCCTCACGATTTTGGGCTGCGTCTCAAGGAAGTGTCTTGGTGGATAAAGCATCCCTCTTTCTCGTGAGTCCAAAGGTTTGTTAAACCATGTCTTGCCAGTAATCCCCAGAGTCGATAGGTCGTGTCTCAAGGTTGAGAACCCATGCCCAGCCCAGATGGAGGGTTACACTCTAGTTTCGTCAAGGACCCTTTCCCAGCTCAACTAGAGGGTGCCACTCTAGTTTCATTAAGAATCCATGCCCAATCTAGCTGGAGGGTGCCACTCAGAAGGTAGAGGACCCACACCCTAGTGTATCAGGGGGGTTACACTCTAATAGAAGTCATAGATGAATTAATCCCATGCCAATGGGGGGTTACAATATAAGGTCAGAGACCCATGACTTGGTATCACAAGGGGGTGCCAATCTAGGTCATCGAGGAATCACACCCTACCTGGTAAGGTGGGGTTTAACTCAGAAATAACTATAGAGGACTCGTGCCCTTGCTAATGGGGTGTTTTACTCTAGAAGAATCCTATGGTGATTCTTACTGATCATAACTCTCTTAGAGTGTTTCCTTAGATAGGAATCTCATTATTAACATCTCACATCATATCTCAAAATCCACTACGGAGGGCACCATTACATTCTATATGAAAAAACACTTAAGATAGGCTACTCGTGAGCCAAAATCCGAGTCCAAAAGAAGGAGATACGAGAGATAAAAGATTCATAAAATAATATATAGTGTGTGTGGGTCCTACATGATATGTGACCATGCCTCATTTCCTAGACATGTAACTATCCATACTTAGGTACTAAATTGTTCACAAGTACCCCTAGATGTGCCAGTGTACTCCCAGAGTACATTTAACATCTGGCCCAAAAGGATAATGAGGGCACAATGATCATTGTTTTTACAAGGGGGAAAAACATAATTCTAGTAACATGCCTCCTCAAACGGCCTCATATAACCAATTGGATCACACCTTTGTGATCCTTATAGAAAAGCGCACATGATCGGCTATTCATTCGCCCAAATCAGACACCCAACAAGAAGTTATATTTCACTGCAACACACCCGAATTGGGATCTGTGGGGATCGTACCTCAATTTCAATTTAAACACCCAAAATTGGTCTTGAAATGTGTGCTTAAATTTCAGGGTTGCGACACTGATGACGATTCATCAATTGGACATCATATGAAGGAGTTACGTCAGACAAAAGATTCCTTAATAATAATAAATAAATAATAATAATTATTATACTTTTTCATTTTGAAAAACTGAGCCCAAATCCCAAATACTAAAATTCCCAAAGTAGCCTCAAAAGATCTATCTCGAAAGTAGGATCATGTCGCTGTAGATGGCACGTAAAACAAAATCTCTATTTAGGATTTATGGATGTTTGAAGTCACTGCCTGAAGACTAGTTTCAGTCTGGCCCACTCTGGTCTAGCCCAACCCACTCTAGCCTGACCCGCTCTACTTTGGTCTAGCCTGCTCCTCTCCAGCCTTGAAAACTTCTCTCTGGACTAGCCAATGTGCTCCGGCCTGGCCCGCTCTACTCTGAACTAGCCTGGCCTACTCCGATCTGGCCCGACCTGCTCCCGGCCTGACCTACTACTGCCACACTGCCTCGGCCACCTTCACATGCTGTGTGATCTATGTGGCCTGACCACCTTCGCACACCGCACGCCCCACACTACCTAGTTATATTTTCATGTCATGCAGCCTGTGCCTCCTGACCGCCCCTGTTGGCTCTAGCGACCACAAACGCCTCACAACCCCTCACCACTGCTGTGTGTCCTGCCACTGCCATGCGGCTCCTCCATAGACCACCATGCATAGATGATCCATTTAGTGGACCACTAGGACTCCTTTGGTTCCTTAAAATTGGAAACTAGATCAGGTTCTAGAAACCTTGGGTCCTGATCTACACTGACTAATGCTTCGCTCGAATAATTGTTGATGTTTCGACTATTTGAAAAGTAAGTGGATGCTTCCTCAAACTTCCGTTCCTTCTTTGGAGCCCGAAACATGAAATGGTCATAGATCCATAATACTTGGATCATGATATACCCATATCTATTATCTACTCGATATTTGGATGTCGTTTCAACATGTCAAAAAGTTTATCGACGAAGAACATGAAGAACGAGTGAAGAGAACGAAGAACAAGGGATCCATAAATAGATCGGTTGATGGAAATGTTAGTATGGACATCAAAAATACATTCCGATGTAGTGAAAATGATAAATAAACAATTTTGGAAAACTCAAAACTTCAATCAAGAATTCCAAAATCCGAAAGAAGAATCCTACCTGGATTTTCAGATCTGTTGTGTTTTTCACGCACTGATATGGTTGGATCTGTACCGTCGTTGCAATACACTGATGATCCAACATTTATTTTCCAATGGAAGGAGTGGAGGAGGGTTTCCACCTACCATGGGGGAAATTAACCAAACCCTAGATTAAAAGCATAATCACCAATTTATAGATTTTAACAGGTCTCCCGCCAATGATCACAGATTCTGAAGTTCTTGCGCCCTCTCACTTAAGGCTGCGACTAGGGTAAACAATACGATATGAACTTAATAGTGGTCTTAGATTTCCAATCTGATTCCCCATTCAGAATTTATTTGAATTAGAGCCCAAATAAAAAAAATTATTTAAGAATTTTATTTATTGTTACGTCCTCAATAACTTTTTCTATAGAAGACCCTCCCTGACAAAAGTTATGTCCTTATTAGGGTAAAAGTCATACTTCAGACTCAATTGTGGACTTAAATTTCTAACACAAGATATAGTTTAAGAGTTATATTGTTTCCTTCATGTGAATAATATAAAATATACTTATTATTTTTATAAAATTTATTCTGGCCACATCGGGCCTCAGAATCGCACCTTGTATCAACGCCTAATTTTGGAAATATATATAGAAATATTTTGAAGTCTTAGAAGAAAAAAATCAGGTCTATACATAATTCAATACATTAATATTTTTTCACTGAAAATAAAATTAGGGAAACAACTCGGGATACTGAGCCCACACCAGGCTCTCTTGCTCCTAGAGAAACTTTTGCACATTTCTATGATGCCACATCACATGAACCAAGGGGATTACCTATCCACGTATGGTCTGATCCTGTAGATGACATTTGTAGGATCAATCATATATCTACATAGCTACAAAACCTGGAAAATGTCATGCACCCACTCTAGCTATGGGGGTAGGGCAAGGTGGTAGGAAACCTCGCCAACCCTCTTCATGATCTTAAATGACCCAATGAACCTTAGAGATAACGTTACTCTACAACCAAAATCCGACCCACAATCCCTCAACATATCCTACAACAAATGGATAGTTTCCTAAGTATTCCCATCAATATGGGGGGGGGGGAGGCTGTAATTATATGTAGTTAGGTCCCGAATGCTTCCTGCATGCCTCTCCACAATCGTGACGTAAACCATGCATCAATACTGGAGGCAATCATTAAGGGGACCCCATGAAGGAGGATGATCTCCCGTACGTACAACTACCCAAAAAACCCCACTAAACTCTTCTCCCTAATAGAAAGGAAGTGTTCCGACTCCATGAGTCAGTTTACTATCACCAAGATGGTGTCATATACCTTCAATGTTCATGGAATACCTATGACAAAGTCTATGGATATGCCATCCCATTTCTATCCCGGGATCTAAAACACTACAAAAAACCTGTCGGAACCCGATGCTCATCCTTTAAATATTGATATGTGAGGCATCATGAGATTAACTTAGCTACACTTCATCTCATGATGGACCCCCAAAACTATTGCTGAAGGGTACATCCTCCCCACACTGGGATGTACAGCTAAGGGAGAAGTGTGGAACTCTCACATCACCTCCTCTCTCATCACATCCTAAACCAATTTTCCCCCAAAAACAATATCTCATGATTACATCCTTTAGAATATCCATTAGGTTCATCACCAATGGATATCTAATCACTCAAAAATTTGCAGATGATGTCTCCTAGTTTAGACTCTTTCACATGCTCAAGGATAAAATGAATTAGCATTATCGATTATAAAAAAAAGTACGCTCATGATCTACTAGGGTCAGCTATAGGGAAGATAAATACTCTAAATCTTCCCACACTAGGTGATCCTGGGACTTTATACTAAGTTCATATGCTAAAATGTTTCCCTTCCTTGGAGTATAGACTATATAGAAGTCATAGTCCTAAAAGAACTCCAACCAGTGTCACTGCCTCAGGTTCAAGTCTCTCTGAGTGAATAGGTACCTGAGACTCTGGTGGTATATGAAAACCATAAATAATTCTCCCAGAAGTTAGTGTATCCTCATCCTTAGGGAGAATAAAACTAATTATAGCCCCATATAGTGAGTCGCGTAGTTATTTTAATGGGGTCTTAATCACCTAAACCTGTATTTGAACATTGATCACCTAAAGGTACCCGCAAACAAGGTAGGTGAGTAAACTCATCCAATTGAAATAATATAGACACAGAAAGCATGTGGAATACCCCACATGTCTTTGAATCTCTTGGAAGGAGAGTAAACCCAAACCAGACACTCTTCCACACCTCTAGTGGCATCCCAAGAAAAAGGAGTTCAAACAGAAAAACTCCACTAGAAATTCTAGGACCTGCTCTGACACTCACTGCAAAACCCCTCCATGAATGCACAATTTAGAGGGACTCATCCACCACACCTTGATACTATCAACTTTGGGTGACACTAACTTTCCCTCACAGTTTTTTCTCGCATAACAAAAATGTGTCTCAGTGGGGGAATGACCCCTCTTCCTTGTGCATTCAAAGATACGATGAACAACACTGAAATAGAGTTACACTGATCCCCACATCACCCTTCTAAAACCTCAGGTAAGAAATAGGGAGGCAAGAGTACCTCACAAGGTGTTTAAAAAGTTCTACTGCAAAAAGTAAAAAATAAAAAGGGTGTACCTATTATCATCTCATGTGCTGTAGGATTATAAACATCCAATGCTTAAAACTATCTATAGCCTTATCCACCACCTCCCCAAGCTTGATGTGGGCCACCCAGTGGTAGTGGTGGAAGGACCTCATAGCATCGTCCACCATCCACAACTCCTCATGCTCCTCTTCCAGCACCGCCTCCCTGGGGACCACCCAGTCCCTACCTAGGGGATCCCTAATCATGACACTATCTCTACTGTGGAGGACCATCTGTTACCTACCTGGGATGTTCAGTACATCTGGTCAGGCAGTCTCATGCCATGTGACCTCTCCCATCACAATCATATCATTGACCCTCCCTGGGCTGTCTTGGTTCTCTGCGCTGTCCCTAACCATGTGCCCAAGCATGATCATAGGGAGTCCCCCTATTTCGAGGGACCATCAACTAATTTATGCTAGATTCCACAGATGTATAAGCCCTGTAGAATCCAATTCCAAAACCAGCTATCTGGCATCCATCTGACAAAAATCTCTCTATCATTAATGCTCGCTCCAACACCCCAACATATGTGGGGATGCACAAGGGTGATTTGATGGAATGGATATCCCTGTGGAGTCCCTACTCAATATTTTGTGCTCATAATTATCCATCATGGATCTTATTTAGAGATTATAAAGTGAAGTCCATGAACCTATTCGCGTAATCTGCCACTATCATCCCTCCCTATTGAAGCTTCAGAAGATCATGAATCTGAATGGAGCATAAGTTGGAGGGGTAGTAATCTTCATGGAATAACTATTGAAAGTCATCCCATGAGAGTGTTGAATCATCTTGCATCTGAGTAACAGGCTCCACCAATTCCCATCTACCATATAGAAAATACTGGCCGCCAAAGCCACCATCTAATCCATCGGTTTCCAAAGAATCCTCAAGAGGTGAACCACTAACTCTAGCCAATATTCCACTGACTATGGATATAGCTCACCGTGGAACCCAAATGGCCTCTGTCACTAGAACTTATAGAGTGCCCTCATCCTTCACATGTCATCATTCTTCTCTTTTGGTAATATATACTAATCAAAAGGAGGATGTGATGCTACCTTCCCACTTAGAGGAGAGAAAATTCATGATGGACCCTAAACTGAGGCGTCGTCACTCATAGGGTTGTTGAACCAGAGTTGGTATCCTGACTGGATGTCATCATAGAGACATCTTGAATGTTATCAAGGATTACTGTAGTAATATGATAATATATATATATATATATATATATATCAACATAAATGGATAGCTGGATCAAGAATTAAAGTAAAATACTCAATCCTATATGATGCACGTACCATTGATCCTTACAAAAAATGTCTCTGCATGCTGAGTTGACAAGTGGGTAATTGGGGTCCTAATGAATGGCTGTGTGATCCGCCACACCATCACTAGAATCCCTGGCCTTAGATCCTCTCTCGAGACATGTTGAAACGTTTTCCCTAATCCCAACCAATCCTTTGAAGGGAAAACATCCAAACAATGTCATAAGGAATTAACTTTCTCTGATACCACTTTGTCACAACCCAAACCATTCCAAGGCTCAAGACGAAACTACCCCAAGCCAACCTCCATTGACCATGGGGTAGTGACAAGCATCGAAGGCACAAAAAACTTAGGGAGACCTTTTCTTAAGTACTAGTACACACACACACACAACCAACTCAATGAAAATGTGAAAAGGGATAGAAGTAAAAGATACAAAACTTCTATATATATACCAAAAACATGCATCGGCCTATAAAAAGTACAAGAAAATTAGTCTAAACTGAAAGGGAAAGGGTAAAAATACACACCCAACCAGAAAAGTGTCCTAACCTGATAGAAAATGGAAAATTAAAACAAATATAAGAGATCCCAACTCTTGGATCCCAATATACAACCACAATACGTAGTCCAAGAACTCTATATCCCTAAGCTCCCCTGAAGTCATGATCAACATATCTATCATCTTCATAAGGAATTATACATGTGAGGAAATCCCACTTAGGGGTGAGTATAAACATACTTAGTAGGATGCCCCAAAAAGGTAAAGGGGGAGCAGTAAAGGATACAACTGA
Source organism: Viscum album (assembly GCA_963277665.1). Taxonomy (NCBI): domain Eukaryota; kingdom Viridiplantae; phylum Streptophyta; class Magnoliopsida; order Santalales; family Viscaceae; genus Viscum; species Viscum album. The sequence goes on from OY728163.1 coordinate 876,133,367, forward strand.
AGTGAAAAGAAGTAGATAAAACAAGGCACGATAAAAGAGTATAGCTCAACCCAATAATATAGTGAAATAAAACTCATCCAAGCACAAGGAGCTCAAAATAGTTAGAATAAAGACTTCTCATTGAGTATTCACTACCTATAGTAGGATAATAGACTCATACAACCATGAGAAACTAGACAAAAAAAGCACATGGCATACCCTGTGCATCTTTGCCTCTCCTGGAAAGAGAGTATCCAAAACCCAAGGAGTGGGTACTAAAACATGATATATATAAATATTCTCTTTAAAAGAAGCCCAAACGATAGAGTAAGGGGATATATATCTAAAAGATAAACCCAAGAAAAAACTCACCAACATTTACAGAAGTATCCATCAATGACTCCCAACATCCCTCATGCCTGACTTGAACATGAAAGACAAAGGGACACAATCACCACACCTTGATACTATCCACTTTGGGAAGCTATAACTCACCCTTAAGGTTTTAGGTTGCATCTCAAGGATGATTCTTGGTGGTAAAAGAGTCTCTATTTCTCATGAGTCCAAAGTTATGTCAAACCACGTCTCATCACTAATCCGCATAGTCAAGAGCCCATGTATTAAGGTTGAGGACCCATGCCCAGCCTAACTGGAGGGTGCCACTCTAGTGTTTTCAAGGACTCATGCCTAGCCTGGGTAGAGGGTGACACTCTAGTGTCATCAAGGACCCATGCCCAGCTTGACTGGAGGGTTCCACTCAGAAGGTAGAGGACCCACACCTTGTAGCATCAAGGAGGTTTCACTATGATACAAGTCGTAGAGGAGCCGCACCCATACCGATGGGGGGGGGGGTTCCACTCTAAGGTACATGACCCGTGCCTTGGTATCAAAAGGGGGCACCAAACTCGGTCATTGAGGACCCACGAACTACCCGTTAGGGGGTGTTCCACTTAGAAGTAACTGTAGAGGAACCACACCCATGATGATGGGGGGTTCCACTCTAGAATAAGCCTCTGGTGATTAAACCTAATCATAGTCATCATCGAGCGTCACCTTATATACTCATCACTGTCAAAACATCTCTCATAGTATCCTAAAAGAAAATATAAAGGGTACCATCACGTTCTATGTGGAAAAAACACTCAGGATAGTTTACTCGGGGGGCCAAAATCCAAGTCCAAAATAAAAAGATATGAGAGATAGAAGATTCATAATGTGGTACATGGGGCATGTGGGGAACACACGATGTGTGACCCCGCCTAATTTCCTGGTCGTGTACCTATCCATAATTTGGTACTAAATTATGAAAAAATACCTCTAGATGTTCCAGTGTACTCCCATAGTACATGTCACATCTGTCCCAAAAGGATGACGAGTGCATGATGCTCATTGTTTTTTCAAATGGAAAAACACAATTCTACTAATAGAACTCCTCTAATGGCCTTGTATAACCAAACAAATCACACCCTTTTAATCCTTGTGGAAAATAGCATTGGATCGACTATTCATTCCCCTAAATTAGATACCTAGTAAAGAAGTCACATTTCACTACAACACGCTCGAATCAGGCTTCATGGGACCCACACCTTGATTTCAGTTTAAACACCCAAAATTGGACTTGAAACATCATACTAAATTTTAGGGTCGTGACGCCGCTGACAGTGCATCAATTGGATGGCATGTAAAGGAGTTACATTCGACACAACATTCCTCAATAATAATAATTATATTATTATTACACTTTGTAATTTGGTTAATACAAGACACAATAATAAATCAAAAAAATTACAAAACTGGCCTCAAAATTTCCATCTCAAAATTTGGATCACGTCGTCATAGACGACACATAAAACAGACACTCTGTTTTGGAGTTATGGAGGTTTGAAGTCACTACCTGAAGACCCACCTCGGTCCGGCCCACTCTAGCCCGACCCATTCTGGCCCATCCCACTCTACTCAAGCCCCGACTGCTCCTAGACTGGCTTTCTCCCACCAGCCCTCTCCGTCCACCTCTACACGCTGCACACCCCATGCTGTTTGGCTTCCTCGGCACGCCGCGCGCCCTGCACCGCCCGACTGCCCCTGCCAGCTCCTACGGCCTCCACCACTTTGTGGACCGCCGCTATTTTGCGGATCTGACACTGACCAATATATTCTAGTGGTCCCTTATGTAGACCACTGAGACTCCTTTGGTTCTCAAAAAATAGAAACAAGACCAGATTTGGAATCCTTGAGTCCCGATCTACACATACTCATGCTTCGCTCGAAGATTCGTCAATGTTTTGATGTATCAAAAAGTAGGCAGACACTTTCTCAAACTTCCATACCTCTTCCAATGCTAGAAAAATGAAACAATGATAGATTTATAATCCTTGGGTCATGATCTATAAAGATCCATGTTCTGTTTTATGTTTGGATTTCGTTTCAACGTGTCGAAAAATTTATTGATGAAAAACACAAAGAACGAGAAAAGAACATAAAGAAAGAGGGATCCAAAATTAGATCATTCGATTGTCATGTTAGTATGGCCATCAAAAATACATTCCAAATAAGAGAAAATTATAAATAATTTTTTTGGAAACTCATAATTTCAATCTGAAATGCAGAATCTGAAATAAGAATCCAAGATGGATTTTTTGATCCATTGTGTTTGTTGTGCTCTAATATTCTCGAATCCACAACATCGTAGCAATCCAATGAAGATTCGATGTCAATTTTACAACATAAGGATAAGAGGATGGTTTCCTCTATACATGGTAGAAATGATCCAAACCCTATCTCAGAACCATAATCATCGATTTATAAATTTTAGTAGGTCTCCCGCCAACGGTCGCTGAATCCAAAAATCCCATGCCTCCTCACCTGAGGTCGCACCTAGGGTAAACACCACGATACAAACTCAACGATAGTATTAGATTTCTAATCCATGTCCTTGTTCAAAATTTATTTTAATTAGAATCCAAATAAAACAATTTTATTCAATTATTTTAATTATGGTTACATCCTCGATAACTTTTTCTATAGAAGGCACACACCGAAAAAAGTTATGTACTGCCTAGAGTAAAAACCACACTCCAGACTCAACTGTGGCCTAAAATTTCTAATACAATCTACTATTTTATATTTATCTCATTTACTTTACTGTCCATAGTATAAAAATAATTAATATTTTTATAAAATTAATTTCGGTCACATTGGGCCTTAGAATTACACACCGACTCAGTTTCTAGCTCTGTAATTATATATAGAAATACTTCAAAGTCTTACAAGGTAAAAATAAGGTCTCTAAATTACATGTTAAAGGGTTTTTTTATACACCTCATGAAATAATATTTGTGAATGACATAATGTACATATCAAAGAATGCAATTTGAGATAAAAATACCTTAACACTTCGGTAATGTTTTAACCATAAACCTCACGACAGAGAGATAATCAAATGGATATTTAATCCAAATAGTTATTATTAAATAATAATAAAATAAATTCATATATATTTTACACACCACATAAAATAAATATGTGGTTAACATGACCTATGTCTCATGAAAGTAAAAAAGTTAGATTAAAATCCCTTAATGATTTTTAAACATTTGAATCGCAAACCTCATGAAAGAGAGATCCTAAAATGGATATATAAACATATATAGTTTTTAGGAGTATAATAATAATATAAATTCATGGGAATTATATATATCACATTAATTAATAGGTGGTGAATATGACATGTGACTCACAGAAGTAAAAAGTGAGATGAAAATCCCTTACCTGAAGTATTGGCACCAGTCATACTTGTTCAAAATTCCTATAAAATAAATAATGTTTATTATAAATCTATTATAAAAAATATTAATATACATCATACCAAATATTATTTTCTTATAACCTTTTATTACCCATTTATTAATAATTATATGTTGAAGTTACCTTTCCGGTAATAACCCCTTTTTTTCATATATGTTTTGATTTATTATATTTTTTCTTCTCTTAATTTGATAATGATTTCATAATATACATAATTTAAAACATGATATAAATATCATATATATTCATTATATATGTATTTATAGTAATCCATAATATTTATATATAGAAAATGAAATGCACTGTTCATAGAGCTGGTTTGCCGTACGTACACATAAATGTCATTTCAATTTTCTTATTAGATTGAAATAAAGAAAAGTAAATAAGATTATAATTTCATAATAATTTTTATTTAATATACATTAAACATTTTTATTAAACCCATCCTTAATAAATTCCATGTAATGTATAAAAAAATCAGATTAGTTAGTGAGGTTTTAGTCTTCCATACACACGTGCGACGTTATCGTATTTTCACAAAATGAAGAGTATGAATGTATGTGTGATATAATAATGCTAAAATCATAATAACATCATAAATAACATATATAAATATTAAATACATCATTATGACCAGCCTTTATAGGTAGTAATGAAAAAATGAATGACATCGGTTCATGAGGTGGTAGTCTTCCATACTATGAACGATGATTTCATAACCCATTTAATGGAATTGAAGATGGATTTAGGAAATTACCATAAAACAAAAAAATATAAGTATATGTAATATATTGAGATCATTATATAAGAATAATATAATAATAATTTAATAAGGTGTAGAAAAAAATAAAATAAAGATACTTATTGAAGCACATTACGTCTTGTTTGGGTATTCTTTTTAGTTTTGCACTAAAGCCTTTATCGGTTTGATTTTTAAAAAAATAATGCCTCTATGATGATATGAGGGGAGTTAGAAAGTGATTTGGGTAGGTTGTGGTTGAACTAAAGAGGTGTTAAGGTCTGAATAAGGTAGGAGAGTGAGTGATCGAAAAGTATTCATTGTTCAGAGATCAATCATACCTAAAGTGGAAAAAATTGATTATTAACTATTTTAATAGAATACGTGGTTGTTCAATGCCTAAAAAAATACATATTTTAAGCATTTTTTCCTTTAACTTCTATGTTTCCATATTTTACCATTTTGGTTTTTCATTTTGCTAAACGGTCTTTTTAACCATATGATTTATCCTTTAAGACTAAATTAAAATGAGAAATATTAGACAATATAGAAACAATTATTAAAAATATTAAATCTAATTGACCAAATAAAAATCTAATATGCACTGAAAATTAATTTTAATACAAACACATGTAATATGAAAAAACATTGCTTTAACCATAACTATATTGACAATGTTTTTACTATTTAGGGATCAATATATTAAATATAAAAGAAAAATTGGTACATTAATGAAACATATTTTATAATCAATTTCATTTAAAAATCACTTGGTAGAATATATTATTTTTAGTTATTTTAAATCATTTAATAAAGTATAATTTGTTATAAAATAATATTAATTTCAATTTTGACATTATTCATTTTAATTGAATTTAAAAAATATCAAGAAAATGATGTAATTAGAATATATAATGTTCACACCTATTTTACATGATATATTCATCTAAAAAAATAATGTATCATAATAATTCTTTCAATTTACTTTAAATTTAATATTTTTATTATTAATATTTTATTTTATTATTAACTAAATAATTATTATGTTGGCATTTCATAGTCATTTAAAGTAATTATTTCATCTCAAAAAAATTGAAATAATTTATAATGTCCAAAAAACCTCATTTATATTAAAATATGGTATATATAAACTAAAATATATTGGTTCAGTCTGTATCCCTAGAGTTTATAGATACTAAAAGTAAGAAAAGTATCATTTTTGTCTTTCTCATTTCTTAACTTATTATATGGGTCATATTCAAAGGAAATTGGAAAGGAATTTCCAAAATTTAAAGAATTTAATGGAAAAAATAAAAATAAACCAATTAAATAAAGTTAAGATAATATTCTAGGTCATTTTTACACTTATCATTCTAGTTTAACCACCTGGTAAATCAGTTTTTACCTTAACCGTGATAATTTTTTTACCGTATTCACTATTAATTTTGGTCAAAAATTAAGTTTAAATTGTTATAAATTATAAATTATTATTATTCCAAAGATTAAATCCATTTTTAAAAATTCAATTTATATAATTGGTTAAATTAATTTAAAATTAATCCCGCATACATAATAAAAAAGCAGATTTTTAGAGCGAAAATGTTCAAAAGTTTACAAAGCATATTTATCCAATTTCAATATGAAATTGATTCCAATGACTTAAGTTATATTAATAGATGAATAATTGAAAAAAACATACTTTAAATGTAATTTTAAATAAATTCAATTTAATCAGAAAAAAATCAACTCATAAAAACTCGAGGTGTTACATTCTACCCTGCCTTAAAATGAATTTTTCCCTTGAAATTCATCTCAGTCACTAAATGTTTTTCATTTGAAAACTACCTTCATAGAAACCCACATTACAAAAGTGATTAATAAAATTTTCTTTAAAAGGGAAATTTTAAAACATAAAGGTTACCCATATTAACTCATAACTTGGTTTTTTCATAAGATAACATAGGTGGGAGTGGAGATTTATACATGAAAGAAAAGCATAAATAATTATAGAGAGTGATAAAGATCACTGATCACAATAAAGTGGGTGATCCAGATAAGGTTAACAACCACCAAACCATAAATATGTGATTATTTAAGGGACTATTTGATTCAGCAGAAATAAAGGTCATAAGATAACATTTTTCATCAAGATCCTATTCCTAATTTTGGGGAATTAATTTTCCATCTGGACTAAGAAATTTGAAAATGTACTAACTTGATATTTTTTATTTTATAGGAAAAATTTCATCTTTTTGTTGTTCCTTGATAAATTTACACTTTATATCTAACTCTAAGAGATTATTTTTTAATTTATTAATAACTAAATAATATCCACAATATAATGATATATAATTACTACTATCTATGTAAAATGTTATCACACGTTTTCCAATATGGATAAATCTTAATATAGTGAAGTAATATTTAAATCCTTAAAACTTTATCCAAAATTAATCATAAAACATTTCATAAAAGGTTAAAATTATGACCCTTACAAAAGATTAAAATAAAAAAACTACAATGAAGGTTACTAAATTTTCAAAATCAACTTTTCATTAATCCCCTATACACCATAAAGTGGATAATGATATTCACATAACAAACATGTGAATACCTTCATCATGTATTCTATTGAAACATGGTAGTAACCTAAATCACCATAAAAACATATTGAAAGCATAAATGAATCCTCATTCCTTGAATAAAACCATAGATTAATGAATATATTCCATAGATCCAATAATGGTTTAAACTCCATCAATTATAACTTAAACAACTTTGTTAAAAAAAATATTTATCAACACAATCTGATTTAAATTATCCATATCAGCCATCTCTTTATCCAAATTAAACACCATATTCTCAACATCAGGAATATATTAAGGGTTACCTTCCCATTATCAAAATATCACCTTTCCATTGAATCACTCTTCCAGTCCAGCAACATCATTCAACATATTCTTTCAAATCCTTAATGAAAAAATTATAATAAAAAATAATTATATATTTCAAGATTAATATAACAAAATAATTTAATTCCAATATATAAATACTTCAATCATCTCACTTCATTCTCAAATAATTAACTAGGTTTAATCGTATTATTTTTTAAAACTTATTTTCTTTCCTATGTCATTTTTAGTATCTTCATCATCAATATAGAAACCATTACTTATATAACCTTGATGATTCTATTCATGATTTTTCCCTTAGGAAATCTATTTGAATAATTAGCACACTTTCTATATTTAAATCATTTATCCATTGATAATACCTTATGGAGACCAATATTCTTATCCATTGTGTTAAATGAACTCTTCATTTATTATTTGAAATTCCTGATTTTTATCCTAATTTTCCACAATAAAACATCTTCATATTCCTATAATACATCCACTTGGGTGTTTCTTCACACATTCTCAACACATAAAAAATCGAAGATTCTTTCCTCCATAGTCTCCATCACCAGAACTCTCAGCAGACTCCATCCTTCTCTTCTTTGGTGAGTCAGAGAGTTGGTTAAGGTGCACATTATGAATCATGTTTCATGATAAATGATTAGGATTAATCACAATATCCTTTACTTTAGTCAACATCCCATTTGGATTCTCAAATAAAAATTTTCCATCAAACTCAATGTTCACCTAGTTCCTTTGGGTTCCCACTATTGTCTAAAACCAAACAATATAGTGTTAGCAATACTAATCATTATGGGAGAATAAATAATCATTAAAATTACTTATAATATATCTAAATAATGACATATTATTTAATATATGATACCTTAGGTTTATCACACGTCATTCATAGTTGACATATATTTAAATCCTTCATGATGATTTGTTTAGAGTTTGTGAATTTCCAAATCATATACCCCAGGATTTTGAAACCAGGTGTGCGGTAAGGCCCATTGTCATTTATAAATTCCCAATAAAATTGAGATAAATATGATTTTTTGTGTTATTTTACTTAGGTACATCTATTGCAAATCCACATCCACTTGTAGTATCCAGACAGGGATGTATTCCTAGGAAACCGCTCACTTTATCCAATAACAAAATTCAAGGATGTTTACTATACATTGAATAATCTTTATAATTATCCTTAGATACCCCAATATAAATATGCTTAGAAATATACATAGGGATATCAATAAAGTTTTCTCATCCTAGTTTCTAAGTGTTAATAAAACTTTATTATGATAACTACTATAGAGACCTAGGCTTGACATACATGGATATTATATCGTTTGAAATGAATATCCATTTCATTACACAAACACACACCTAAGGACCATAATATTTGAGTGAATATAGAAACATGGAAGCATAAACACTAGTCTATATGTGAGCAACGTCATCTCCCACTATGTTCTTCACAAACATAACCCTTCATATAAATATTATACATAATATATGTATTCATAACACAAGGAAAGGAAACATAAGAAATCATGAGCTCGGATACCCAATGAAGGTAAACAAGGGAGATACATAAGAATAACATGAACATAAGGGTATTAGAACATGATCATAATATTGGAAAACCATACCCTTAATTTTAAGGATCATAATATTGATTCATGGAGTAATGATTGGCAGTTTATAAGACATGATTCATAAGGTAATCAAAGAAAATGACCCATGATAGAAAAAATTAGCATAAGACATGGAATTTGTGGCATACACATAAGAATAGAAAATAATTTCCATATTATTTAGGAATCACTATAAAAACCATAATAGTGGAAAAAGTCATTTATTAAATCGTGTTCACTCCACATTCCAGCGCTATCTTACTAAACTAGTTTTAGTCCCCGGTCGAGCCCTATATTACTGAACTGAGTTCACTCCATAGTCTAGCCCCATATTATTGAACCAATTTCACTCCCCATTCCAGTCTTTTCTATTTCATAATATATAAATATTTACCCAATTCATTAAGTGAGATATTGGTTCCTCCTGTCACATAATGAAAACAATATTTTTGTGTTTCAAAAGATCAAGACATTCATCATATCATAACCCTTGAAATGAAATGGGTATCATAAAAATTTCTTCATATAATAACCTATGGAAAATAGAATGGATTCATAATCATTTAATCAAAGAATAAACCATGAAAATAAGAATGTTTCATAAATATTTTCTCAAGTTATAACATGTGGAAGATAAACAGATTTAATAAATATCATTCCATCAAAACATAAACCATTCAATGAATAAATAAGAATAGTATCTTTGGATTATATCCTCAGTAATGAATAGGTAACACCAATAGATTCAATATTATATGGGAAAATATAGACTCATAATTTAAAAAATTTATTGAGGAAAATATTATTTCCTCTTTGAAAAATACTTTTTAAAATATAAAACATTTTGAAAACATTTTTATTTGAAAATAACCTTTAAACCTTATAAATGATGCTTTGGAAATCATTTAAAAAACATTATAAACATAATTTTTGTTAAATTAATTTTCATTGAAAATCATGTTAAAATATAATTTTAAAACATTTTTGAAAATAGTTTTAGAATACATGGTCTTTGAAAAAAATAGATTCCCGATCGAAGATAGGAATAAAGTAGGATTTTCATAAAAACATTTTATTAATAAATTTAGGTACCAAATAGTGAAAAATGGTAAAATTAATTGAAGATATCATGAATAATAATAGGATAAGAAAATTCATGATAATTATTGAGATTAATATAATTATATTTTAACATTTAAGACTTATTCATAAATAATCCAAATAAATGACGAGATAGTAGCATAAAATATTTACCAATTTGGTGACATTAATTTATAATCCCTATGAAGGAATAAAATAAAAATAAAATTAAAATATCACAAGGATGGATAAATTCATGATATTACATTTCAAATGAACTATATATACCCCTTTTTAAATAATATAGGTTCATGACATAACGTACATCTCAAAGAAGGAAAATTGAGACAAAAACCCCTTACCACTTTGGTGATGTTTTACCCATAAATCCCATGAAAGAGAGATCCTAAATTAGATATGTGAATCCCAATAATTCTAAATATATGAATCATAAAATACATTAATTGTTAGTATAAAATTCACAAAAAATAAATAGGCAGTGAACATGGAATGTGTCTCACGAAAGTAAAAAAGTGAGACGAAAACCCCTTACTGATTTTTTTAACATTTGCACCATAAACCTCATGAAAGAGAGATCCTAAAAATGGATATTTAAACCACAATATACTTTTGTAGAATAATCATAATATACATTCATAGACATTATATACACCACATAAAATAAATCGGTGGTGAATATGACATGTGTCTTATGGAAGTAAAAAGTGAGACATAATCCCTTACATTAAGTCTTGAATCTCACCGTAATTGTTCAAGATTACTATATAATAAATATATGTTTATGATAAATTTATTACTAAACAATATTAATATATATCATTCATTATATTATTTTCTTATTACCATTTATTATCCATTTATTAATAATTCCATGTTAAAGTTATGTTTCAGGTAATAATCGCTTTCTTTTTTGTATATTTTTTGATTTGTTATATTTTGTGTCCTCTTAATTTGATCATGGTTTAATAATATTAAGAATTCAAAAACATTATATAAATATCATATATATTCATTATATTTTAATTTATAGAAATATCTAATATTTAGATATAGAAAATGAAATGCATCATTCATGGAGACAGTAGGACGCACGTATGCATGAACTTCGTTTACATTTTCTTGTTGTATTGAAAGAAATAAAATTAAATAATATTATTATTCCAAAATAATTTTTATGTAATATATATTATATATGTTTATTTAACATATCCTTAGTACATTTCACGTTAAGCGTGAACACATCACATCACTTCACAAGGCAGTAGTCCACCGTACACACGAGCAATACTATCGTATTCTTAAAAAATAGAGAGTTTGAAGGTATGTGTGATATAAAAATTACATAATAATAATAAATTAATGAATAACATATATAAATATTAAATATATCATTATGACCATCCTTTCTAGGTGGTAATGGAAAAATGAATGACATCATTTCATAAGGCTATAGTATGTTGTACCCATGAACAATTATTTATTAATCCATTTGATGGAATTGGAGATGGTTTTAGGTAATGAATCTAATATAAAAGCATATAATTATATGTAATATACTAAGGTAATTATATAATCATTATATAATAATAATCTATGATGTTGGAGAAATAAATAAAATAAATATTCTTATTAAAGAACATTATCTCTTTTTCTGGTATTCTCTTTATTTTTGGACTAAAGCCTTTCTAGGATAGATTTATGAAAAATTAAGGCTTTTAGGATGATTTTAGAGAGTTTTTAAATTGTTTTGGGTAGTTATTTACCTAACTAAAGAGGTGCAAATTTGTGAATAAGGCAGGAGAGTGAGTTCCCTTTTATAGTTGAGGAGTGGTGTTTTTGTAAATACCTACCAGTATTCACTATTAGAAGGTCAAAATTGCCTAAAGTGGATCCAAAATTTATTATTTATGGGATTAAGTGATAATTTTTTTATAAAAACCTCTAACATAAAATAAAACAAATGTTTTAACTATGTTTTTCATTAACTTTCATGTTTCGCTATTTCTACCATTTTTGGTTTTTCACTATGGTAACGAATATTTTTAACCTAGTCAATTTATCATTTAAGTATAAATTAAAAGTAAAATTATTAGATAATTTGGACCCAGTGATTATAAATTTTAAATATAATTTATCAAATAAAAATGATATATGTTTTGAAAATTAATTTTAATACAAGGGCATGTAATGTGAAAAGGCATCGCTTTAACCTTAACTGTGCAAATAAAGTTTTTACTATTTAGAGATAAATATATTAAATATAAAATAATAATTGGTTCATTAATATAAAATATTTTTTTTTATTATAATATAAACATCCCTTGGCACAATATATATATTTTTTGTAATTTTTAATCATTTGATAAAATATAATTTATCATAAAATAACATTAATGTCAATTTTAACACTATTCATTTTAGTTGAATTTTAAAAATATCAAGACAATGATTTAATAAGAATATTTTATGTTCACACTAGTGTAAAATTACATTTTCATTTAAAAAATAATATAACACAATAATTCATTCAATTTACTTCACTTTTAATATTTTTTTACTTTTTGTTTTATTTCATTGTCAACTAAATAATTAATTTGTTGTTGTTTCTTAAGAATTTAAAGTTATTATTTCATCTAAATAAATAAATAAATTAACATGAAAAAGATAATTTATATTAAAAAATGATATATATATATATATATATATACATATAACCGAACATATGTTGTTTTTTCCCATATCCCAAGGCTTTATAGATATTAAAAGTAAGAAAAGTATTTTTTTTTCATTTTATTTACATGACTTATTATATGGGAATATTAAAAGTAAATTAGAAATTAATTTCCATATTTAATATATATTAATGGATAATATATAAATTGACCCATTAAATAACATTATTATAACATTTATTCCATTTTCACCCTTATCAATATAGTTTAACCACTCGATAAATTATTTTTTACCTTAACCAAAATAATTATTTTTTACTGCGTTGACTCTTAATTTTGGTCAAAAATTTATTTGAACATATTAGAAATTATAAAGTGTAATAATTAAAAATAGGTAGTCCGTCTTTCAAAATTCAATTCACAGAAGTGGCAAAATTAATTCTAAATTAGTCCAATAGACGTGATGGGAAAGCATGTTTTTAAAGAGAAAATATTTATAAGATTACTAAGTTTTTATATCAAATTTCAATATAAAAATTATTCCAGTTACTTAAATTGAATTAATATATGTATAATTCAACAAATTATACTTTAAACCCATTTTAAAATATAATTTTTATTTATAAATAATTTAGATGAAAATACTGTTTTCAATTAAAATTTAACATTTTCACTATTCATCAAACCCTTCTACATTATATTTTAAAAGTAGTTATTACTATTAATATCACTATTTTTAATGGATATGTTATAACAGTCACATTTAAATAAGTAAATTAATAATATAAAATGGTTTTTTAAAAACATACTGTTGCGTGTAACACAATCTAAGCCATTATTGCATGTAGTACAATCTTAACTTGGTGTTATGTATAACACAAGTTTAACTTGGGGTTTACTATAACCCAATTCATAAATTGAATTAAATTTAATCAAAAGAAAAAATAAATTTATAAAAACTGAGGGAGTTACATTCAACCCCCCCTTAAAATGAATTTCACCCTAAAAATTCGTATTTGTCACTAAAGGTTTAACTTTAGAAAAATTACATCATAGAAACTCAAATATTACACATGAATAATAAAACATACTTTAAAAATGGAATGTTGGAAACATAATAGTTACCCAAAGTAACTCATAACCATGTTTTCGTATAGGATGACATAGAGGGGAAGTAAATATTCAAACATAGAAGAAAAGTGTAAATAGTTATTGAGAGTGATAAAGATCACTAATCATAAGAAAATGGGTGATCTATAGAAGGTTAAAAACCACAAAACCATAAATATATGATGATTTAAGGGACCATTTAATTCATATAAAGTTAGGCTTCTATGATAACATTTTTTTTCATGATCCTTTTCTTAAATTTGGGGAATTACTTCTCCATCTAGACTGAGAACATAAGAAAATTTACTTACATGATATATTTTTATTTATAGGTGTAACATCCCAGCCTTAATTAGGTACAAACCATTTTTAATTTATTGCTGTCTAATTAATTAATCGACCCAGGGCATGTGCCTACGCACCTCACTGCGGGTCCCGGGCAACTTTTTATTTAATTTAAATAATTGCAGACGTTTCATGAAAAATGTCACGTCATGCTTTGTCATGGTGTTTGGGTTTTAAATACTTAATTAAGAATTGGAAAAGAGTAATAAGTTATTTAAAGAATATTTAAAAGAAAGAAAGAAAGGATAAAAAGAAATTCTGAAATAAAATAAAGAGGGGGTCACGGGAAAAATGAAAATAATTAAAATGGGGGATTCCTGTTTTTAAATATTTTTATTATTTTCCTTTCTATTATTTTGTTTTATTTTATTGTTTTCTTTTATTTCCTTTTTTACTTATCTTTTATTTTTCTCTTATTTTCTTTTCTTTTCTTTTTCTTTCTTTTCTCTCTTTTCTTTTTTCCTCTCCTCTCTCCCTCTCCCACTCATCACGTCGCACCCCTCAATCCCGTCACACCAACCAGCAGCCCTTTCAGAAGGCCACTGCTCCTCCGTTAGATGTCTGATTCCTTCTCCATCAGGGGCAAAGTAAACCTTAAGGAAAGTCTAACGTTGCGCAAGTGGAATCGTTCGACTCCATTGAGTATTCTGCACGCATTTCATCACGGAAGATTCTTACACTATTTTGGGTTTTTTCTAAAATCCTTCATTTTCATCTGTTTTAGGCCAAATAGAAACCTACCGTGCATCTTAGAGTTATCAACAACTACAAGGTAGGGTGCCTAATCGCTTTCTCTCTGTTTTGTTGCGATTTATAAAAAAACGTATAGTTGTGCCATTAGTCGGTGCCTACAGGATTTGTGCAATTTTACCCATTTTAATTAATTTAATTTCTGTTTAATTATTGTAGCCTTAATCATCTTAAATTAATTTTTTTAAATGGTTGCACCAAGATTGGACACCCCTTTGGGTGTGCCGACATAGTCAACATATTTCTCCATTAGCCGGGTTTTTAATTTAATTAGTTGCGGGTATTGCACAACCCCTTTTTACTGTTTTTAAATTAAATGAAAAGTTGTTTGAATTATTGCAACAAGGTTGGACACGCTTTTGGGCATGCTGACTTGATTGGTGTATTCTTCTATTAGCTGAGTTTATTGTTTGATTAATTACATGTGTTGCAAAGAAACTTTTTATTGTAATTAAATTAAATAGATAGTTGCTTGAACATGAACATCACTTGTTGGATCATTGGAACTTGTTTTGGTGAACTGTTTATTATTTAAATATGAATTATCCACTGAGATTGATATGATATGTATATTTCCTTGAAATTTGTTGTGTTGTACTATTAAATTTATGCCTTGTGATGCACGGGTGTATCTGGTTAGTTTTCAAGATGCGAGTTTATATACTGATTATGTCATATCTGCTTCTGTGGAAACATTAATTAAATTCAAGGTAGGGAAAGGAGGCGGGTCTCGTATTAAGGGACACACTTAGATCCTCCATTCCTGACGGGATACCTCTATGTGCCGGGGGGCAGCGTCGTTGGCTTTTCTGGACTGAGACTTCCCCGAAATTTTTAATACTTTTGAGTGATACCAGTTCCAAAAGGGCCCATCTAGACAGATCCGTTGGCAATGTGGCTAAGCCAAACTCGAATGACACTTGAACCCTTTTTGTGAGATAGGGATAGACTCAGGGTAAAGCCATGCCTCGGGCGATACTTGGTCTTTCGAAAGATTTCCTTAGACGGGCTCAATAACATTGGATAAATTGACGGATGTTCCGTAGCGATACCTTCGGGATGGGCTCGGACTCCAACTCTCAACTTGAACCTTAAATAATGATTCACTTAAGGTTTATGTTATTGCTAATTGAGTCTATTGAGAATTGAGATATTTTCCCTAATATGTGAAAGTGTGCCTGGTTGACACTGGACTTGAACCCCAAGTTAAAGCACAAGCTTGGGGTGTATATTTTTTCTAGTTTTACCTTACTTTATAGGTTATATATATATCTATGCATGTTTGTGCATTTTTGCTAACAGGTACCATTTCAGACTACCAGCTTAGGCTGAAGCAGGTAACCAAGCACGAGAGCCATTTGGGACCTGAGCCGACTTATTTATTTCATTACACTGCAATAAATTTATTTGAAATGGTTATGTAATGACACACTACATTTTTTTTTGCACTAAATGGAAAGGTTTAGACACCGTGGGTTCCGGCCTATTGGGATTTTATCCCACACCCTGCTCGGGCGTCGTCGACCCCCGAGTAGATTACATGCTCATAGGTATTGACTAGGGGAAGCGTGCTACTTCCGATGCTTTACTGTTCATTACTGCTTATGATGGAGACTGGGGTAGAGGACCGGGGCTTGCTCGCGATGCAGTTGCTGCTTGTGTCTTTTCTTTTAGTTGGCTCTGTGTTTGAGTTCTGTTTTCTGTACTTTTAGTTTAGACTCATATCATGGAATGACACTCTTTTGTGAGTTTCCGCACTTGGTTATTATCTTTTAGTTTGATTATTTATGTTTCTTATACTGCAGTTTATTTATTCACATGCTTCTACTACTTATTATTTTTTGTTGTTTACTTCCGCTGTGATATTATCTGTTACCTATGAGGGAATAGTCTCCCCCACGGACCCAAAAAGGGCCATCGTTGCTAGTCGGCACCCTATGGCATTTGGGGAGATGCGCTTGAGGTTATGTGATGCACCAGTCCGGCCATCGTCTTAGAGTTGAGCTGGGTAGGGACGTTACAAAGTGGTATTCGAGGTGGTTTTTCTTTTTGTCTTACTATTTGGGTTAGGCAGGAGACTAGGATATAGATATTGGGAATGTACCCTGTTCTTAGACGTAGCTAATCCATGTATAGGGGAAACCCAAATTCCTGGGTTGGGATTGCAGTTATTGATTATTCCATTTACTATTGATATGATTTTACTGTTGAGTGACTCACTTATATTGCGTTGTTATTGTGTTGTTATTGTTGAGATAATGGGTTTACCATTACAGCCTGATGATACGGGGGAAATATATTCCATGCATCATAATAGGCACTATAATATTTAAATTCCATGCATATTTCCCTTCCATATCTACTTTCAGCCTGCATTTTCCTGTTGCATGTGAGTTCTGTTGTTCCTAGTGGTAAAATTTTGAAATGCTGGTTTGTTGAATATAAAGTTGTGATAGTCTGTTAGATGTTAGCCTGACTTAACTAAAGAGTGGAATATATAACATGTTTAGTAATCCTTTTTAGTTGTCTCTTCCATCTTGAAACCTAGCCTTTGGGGTGGGTTGTCTATTGTTTAGTGCTTAGTGGCAGACTATGTACCTAACCTCTTTTGCGCCTTACTTGTTTTCTCACCTTCTTTATTCCTTTTCTAAGGTGTGTGTTGCTTGTTGTAGAAAAATACCACCACCATGTCTTCGTGCTGTGCCTCATGAGAGTGGAAATGAGCGCATTCCCGATATGGTGTGTCCTGAACCACCAGTGGTTCCTCTTGTAGAGCCTCTTATGGCACTACCTCCTATCGATCTTCCGAGGGACCCTGACGCTCAGTTCCGGGATAGTCTCCTTAGGTTTATGCAATCAGTTTAGAATATTCCTAAACCTGCTCCATCTATGTCAGACCTTATGTGGGACTTTCCGCAGCAGCACCCTCCCACCTTCTCGGGGAGTGGCAGACCTCGTGCTGCAGAATCATGGATAGAAGTTGTATGGTCTATCTTAGACCACCTTGAGACACCTCCAGAGTGAAGGGTCAAGTTTGCAGTCTACATGCTTCATGAAACAGCCAAATGATGGTGGGAAATTTTTTCTTAGGCTGAGTAGGCCAGTGACATGGCTTGGGCCGATTTCTGAGCAGCCTTCTATAATCACTTTTTTCCACATAATCTGAGAGATGATCATGTGCGAGAGTTCCTACATCTTTAGCAGGGATCTATGACTGTGTTAGAGTATTATACTTGTTTCACAGAACTTCAGCGTTTTGCCCCATCTCGGATTGGAGACCTACTACGAGACATTTTGAGGACGGACTTGAGTATACTATCCTCTCACAGGTGAACGTCTTTCGTTTGACCACTGTTACAGATATCGTAAATCAGGCTCTGATCTCAGAGAAAAATATCAGGGAAGATAAACCAGTGAGCCAGGGCAGTTCAGTTTCAATACGGGGTGATGGCTTGTATGGCTGCAGGAAACGTCATTTTGAAAGTGAACGTGGGGGTAATCCTAGCCAAATAGCACGTCTTTATAGATCTGTCACATGTTATCAGTGCGGTAGGGATAGTCACAAGAATCCGCAGTGCATGAGATATCCGAAGAAGTGCCGAGCTTGTGGCAGGATGGGTCACCTTCAATGTTTCTGCCATTCCTTCTATTCAGCATCTAGTGGTAGAGGATCCGTACATGCACCTTCATCAGGTATGGGATCTATGACTCCACAGTAGGCTGGAAGTTCTTTTTTCCACTAGTCAATCAGGCCGAGGAAATAGTGGAGGTCGTGGTCAAGGCAATCAAGTTCCAGACTATCAGCGTCAGCAGAGTGGACCTGCTCAGACTAACTAGGAAGTGTATTATTGTCGTGGCTCAGGTCCCATGTATGCAGTGAAATCAACACCAGAGGATCAGAGTGCAGGGCCATCTACAATTAGAGGTACAATTACAGTATCCTCTACTTTAGTTTTTTCTTCTTTTGATACCAGCGCATCACACTCCTTTATATCTACTGCTGTCGTTGAAAGTCTTGGTTTTCCAATTGAGTACCTTTGTGGCATCATGTATCTCGACACCCCGCTTGGGTTCAGGAAATAGGGCATATGACAGTGCCAAGAGTGCCCCTTGAGATAGGTGGGTACTGTCTTGTTTGGAATTTCTATATCCTCGATATGTCTGGCATTGAATTCATCCTTGGTATGAATTGGATTTCTCTTTATTGGGCCCAAGTGGATTGATATCGCCGTCAGGTGTTTTTTTTACATCCCCTGAGGGTAAAAAATATCTTCACAAAGGATAATGGGATCTACTTGCAGACCAAGATAAGCCTAAATAAGCAGGGTTGGGCAGAGTGACAACTCAATTGGCAGGTCTCTTCATGAGCGATTAGGGAACGCAACTAGTTGAATTCCCTCCAGTGGTGGATCTTTTCAGGGACGTCTTCCCTGATGATTTCTCTGGATTACCTCCTATGAGAGACATGGAGTTCAACATTGATCTCGTGCCAGGTGTGGAACCAATATGTATCCCTCCTTATAGGATGGCGCCAACAGATCTATAGGAACTCAAAAAGCAGCTTGAAGACCTTGAGGCTTAGGGTTTCATTAGACCTAGTACATCACCATGGGGTTCACCTATCCTTTTTGCCAAGAAGGGAGACGGTACCCTAAGGTTATGCGTGGATTATCGTTGACTCAACCAGCTCACGGTAAAGAATCGATATCCATTTCCTTGTATAGATGATCTCTTTGAACAGCTCCGGGGAGCAACTGTTTTCTCGAAGATTGATCTGAGTTTAGGATATCACCAGGTGAGTCTGCGACCATTTGACATACCATGTACATCATTCCAAAACAGGTATGGATTGTACGAGTATCTAGTTATGCCTTTCGGCCTTATGAATGCGCCGATAGTCTTCATGGCCCCGATGAACCGAGTTTTTCATCCACATCTTGATTTCTTTCTGGTAGTCTTCATGGATGAAATCTTAGTGTATTCATATTCTAGAAATGACCATGAAACCCATCTGGAGATCATGCTGAGTACACTGAGAGAGCACCATCTATACGCTAAGCTCAATAAATTCCACTTCTGAATTGATAAAGTTCACTTCTTGGGTCATATCATACTGAATAAGGGGTATCAGTTGACCCATAAAAGGTGAGCTCCATGGTTTCATGGGAGCAGCACAAGGGTGTCTTCGACATCCACAATTTCTTGGGGATTTCTGGCTATTACATGCGATTCATCCAGGATTTCTCTCGCTTAGAAGTGCCTCTCAAAACCTTGACTAAGAATGGTGTATAGTTTATCTGGTCAGAATCTTGTGAAAAGTCTTTTTAGGAGTTGAAAGGAAGACTGACATCAGCCCCGATCCTGATTCTTCCTGAACCTGGTAAGAGTTATACAGTTTATTGTGATAATTTAGGAATTAGACTGGGTGCTATTTTGATGCAGGGTGATCAAGTCGTGGAATATGGATCCCTCCAGTTGAGACCTCATGAGTGGAACTATCCTACACACGACCTTGAGTTGGCATCTGTGGTTCATGCTCTACATTGTTGGAGACACTATTATTTGGGTGAGAGATTTTTTGTTTGCATGGATCATAAAAGCTTGAAATATATCTCTACTCAACAATAATTGAACTTAAGGCAACATAGGTGGGTCGAATACTTGCAGTCATTAAATTTTGAGCTTACTTATACTCCTGGTAAAGGTAATTTTGTGGAGGACACTTTAAGCCGCAAGACACAGACTCAAGCTGTAAAGGCAGCCAGTAGTGAGTAGAAGATGATGGCCTTGTTTTCAGAGATGCATCTAGAGGTTCAGGAGAAGAGTGGACAACTGGTTCTAGAAGCTCTTACTGTGACATCCTCTCTTCTAGAGAAAGTCCACAGACAATAGTTGATTGACCCTGAGGGTCTTGTTTTAAGGGAAAGTGTTACAGGAGAGAACCCACCTCCTGGTTGGTTTATTGATGGCAATGAAACTCTTCTTTACCATGGCTGTGTATGGGTGCCTTTAGGTATACGGGAAGAGATGATGAAGGAATATCACACCTCTATTTGGGAAGTTCATCCTGGGCTGACCAATATGTATAGAGACATGTGTCGATAGTATTGCTGTCCTGGTATGAAAAATCAGATAGCAGGTTTCATCATTGGTGCTCCACCTGCCAACAGGTGAAGGCAATGCACCAGCGACCAGCTGGACTCCTACAGCCTCTATCCATTCCTGAATGGAAATTGAATGACATCACCATGGATTTCATTATAGGCTTGCCAAGATCTCTTCAAGGCAGCGATGCAGTATGGGTGGTTTTCGATAGGTTGACCAAGGTTGCACACTTCTTTCCCATCCGAGAGACCTTTACGATTGATGAGTTGGGAAGGCTATATATTTGGGAAATTGTGAAACTTCATAGTGTACCTCATTCTATTGTCTCAGATAGGGATGCCTGTTTTACTTCATGATTCTAGAAAGGGTTGGAAAAGGCACTGGGTTCACAGGTACTTCTGAGTACTGCATATCACCCCTAGACCGATGGGAAATTTGAGCGAGCTATACGAGTGTTAGAGGATATGTTATGGGCTTTTATCCTTGATTTTGGACATTATTAGGAGAATCATTTACCTCTTGTCGAGTTTACCTATAATAATAGCTTCTAGGAGATAATTCCAATGGCTCTGTATGAGGCTCTCTATGGTATACCGTGCCGTTTGCCATTATACTGGCTCTAAGTAGGTGAAACAACTCTGTTGGGTCCTTATCTCATTCAGGATACTTCTGAGCAAGTTCATATGACTCGAAATCATATGACTATAGTTCAGTCAAGGTAAAATTCTTGTACTGATCGCCATTGCAGACCTCTGGAGTTCGATGTGGGACATTGAGTCTTTCTGCGTGTTTCTCTGAGGTTGGGTCACAGACGGATCAAGAGACAGGGGAAGTTATAACTGAGATACTTCGAGCTGTTCGAGACAATGGAGAGAGTTGGGATGGTATCCTATCGATTACTGCTACCTCAGAGGTACCGTGCCATGCACGATGTTTTTTCTTGTATCTCAGCTTCAACAATATCATCTAGACCTGTCCCATTCTTTTGACCCTGATGACATCGAGCTTGACGCTGATGCATCCTTTATGGAGCATCCAATCCGTATCATCAAACATAGCATGAAAGTCCTCCGAGGCAAGTTAGTCCCACTAGTCCGGCTGTTGTGGCAACACAGACGCGTTGAGGACGAGACCTGGGATCGAGACACAAATGTACGTGCGCTGTGGCCAGAAATCTTCTCTGGCGATGTTCCACTACCCTCAGAAGGGAAATTCGGGGACGATTTGTCTTAAGAAGGGTAGGTTGCAACATCCCGACCTTAATCAGGTACATACCATTTTTACTTTATTGCAGTCTAATTAATTAAGCGACCCGGGGCGCGTGCCTGCGCACCTCACTGCGGGTCCTGTGCAGTTTTTTATTTAATTTAAATAATTGGAGACGTTTCTTTAAAAATGTCACGTTGCGCTTTGGCATAGTGTTCGGGTTTTAAATAATTAATTAAATATTGGAAAAGAGTAATAGGTTATTTAAAGAATATTTAAAAGAAATCAAGAAAGGATAAAAAGAAAATCTAAAATAAAATAAAGAGGGGGTTACGAGAAAAATGAATATAATTAAAATGGGGGATTCCCATTTTTAATTATTTTTATTATTTTTCTTTCCATTATTTTGTTTTATTTTATCTTTTTCTTTTATTTCCTTTTTTCATTATCTTTTATTTTTCTCTTATTTTTATTTTATTTTCTTTTTCTTTATTTTAACTCTTTTCTTTTTTCCTCTCCTCTTTCCCTCTCCCACTCATCACGTCGCACCCCTCAATCCCGTCACACCAACCAACAGCCCCTTCGAAAGGCTGATCATCCTCCTTCAGATGTCTGATTACTTTGTTGTCAGGTGCACAATAAACCTTAGGGAAAGGATAATGTTGCTCAAGTGGAATCGTTCAATTCCATTGAGTATTTTTCTTGCAGTTCGTCGCAAAAATTCTTACCATATTTTGGGGTTTTTCTAAAATCCTTCGTTTTCATCCATTTTAGGTCAAATCGAAGCCTACCATGGATCTTAGAGTCATCTATGACTATAATTTAGGGTTCCTACTCACTTTTCCTCTGTTTCGTTGTGATTTATAAAAAAAAACGCACCGTTGTGCCGTTAGTCGGTGCCTACCGGTTTTGTGCAATTTTACCCATTTTCATTACATTAATGGTTCTGTTTAATTTTTGTAGCCTTAATCATATTAAATTAATTTTTTTGAATGGTTGCAACAAGATTGGACACCCCTTTGGGTGTGATGACATAGTTGGCGTATTTTTCTGTTTGCCGGGTTATTAATTTAATTAGCTGCGGGTATTGCGCAACCCCTTTTTATTGTTTTTAAATTAAATGAATAGTTGTTTGAATTATTGAAACAAGGTTGGACATCCATTTATGTGTGCTGACATGATCAATGTATTTTTTCCATTAGAAAAGTTTATTGTTTGATTAATTGCATGTGTTGCGAAGCAACTTTTTATTATAATTAAATTAAATAAATAGTTACTTGAACATGAAATTCAATTATTGGATCATTGGTACTTGTTTTGATGAACTGTTTATTATTTAAATATGCATTATCCGATGAGGTTGATATAATATGTATATTACCTGCAATTTTTTGTGTTGTACTATTAAATTTATGCCTTGTGATGCACAAGTGTATCTGGTTAGTTTTCAAGCTGCGACTTTATATGCTGACTATGTCATATCTGCTGCTATGAAAACTTTAATTAAATTTAGGGTGGGGAAAGGTCACAAGTCCCATATTAAGGGCTACACTTAGATCCCCCGTTCCTGATGGGTTACCTCTATGTGCCGGGGGCGGTGTCATTGGATTTGCTGGACCGAGACTTCCTCGGACTTTCTAATACTTTTGAGTGATACTGGTTCCAAAAGGGCCCATCGGGATAGATCCATTGGAAATGTGGATAAGCTAGTCTCAGATGACTCAACCCCTTTTTTCGAGATCGGGATGGACTCAGGGTAAATCCATGCCTCAGGCGATAATTGTTCTTTCAAAAGATTGCCTTGGTCGGGCTCGGTGGCATTGGATAAATTGACGGATGTTCCGTAGCGATACCTTTGGGATGGGCTCAGACTCCAACTCTCAACTTGAACCTTAAATAATGATGCACTTAAGGTTTATGTTATTGCTAATTGAGTCTATTGAGAATTGAGATATTTCCCCTGATATGTGGAAGTGTGCCTGGTTGACACAGGACTTGAACCCCAAGTTAAAGCACAATATTGGGGTATATTTTTCCTAGTTTTACATTGCTTTCTGTGTTATATATATATATATATATATGCATGTTCATGCATTT
This sequence comes from Viscum album, assembly GCA_963277665.1. Taxonomy (NCBI): domain Eukaryota; kingdom Viridiplantae; phylum Streptophyta; class Magnoliopsida; order Santalales; family Viscaceae; genus Viscum; species Viscum album. Next base: position 876,157,812 of record OY728163.1, read on the forward strand.
CTGCTGACAGGTACCCTTTCAGACTACTAGCTTAGGCTGAAGCAGCTAACCAGGCATGAGTGCCATTTGGGACCCGAGCCGACTTATTTATTTCATTTCACTGCAATTAATTTATTTGAAATGGTTATGTAATGACACACTGCATTTTTATTTTTGTACAAAATGCAAAGGTTTAGACACCATGGGTGCCAGCCTACTGGGATTTTATCTCACACCCTGCTTGGGAATCTTCGACACCTGAGTAGATTACATGCTCGCAAGTATTGACAAGGGGAAGTGTGCTACTTCCGATGCTTGATTGTTCATTGAATAAAACCACTAATTATTGAATATATTCTTTAGATCCAATAATGTTGTAAACTCCATCAATTATAACATAATCCACTTTTCCAACAAATCCTTTATCAAAACTATCTAATTTACTTTATCCATACTAATCATATCTTTATCCAAACTAAACACCACATTTTCAATATAAGTAACATATTATTTTTTACCTTCCCATAATCAAAATATCACCTTTACATTGAATCACTTTTGTAGTCCATCAACATCATTAAATATATTCTTTCAAATACATAACAAAAAACATACAATAAACAATAATTATATATTTCATGATTCATATAACATAATAATTGAATTTTAATACATAAATACTTCAATAATCCCACTTCTTTCTCAAAAATTTAACTATAATTAGTTATATTTTCTCTTAACACTCATTTTATTTTATATGTCATTTGGAGTTTCTTAATTTTCAATTGAAAAACTATTTCTTATATAACCTTGTTGATTAAATTCATGATATTTTCCCTTAGTACAACAATTTTTATAATGACCATAAATTCTACATTTAGAGCATTTATCCATTGATAATACCATAGGGAGAGCAATATTCCCATACATTGCGTTAACCGAACTCTTCATTTTTCCTTTGAAGTTACTTTCTTTGTGTCATTATTTTCCACAGTAAGAAAATATTCATGTTACTCTAATACATACACTTGGGTGTTTATTGCCACATTCTCAACACATAAGAAACTGAATCTTCTTTCCTCCATGCTCCCCATTACCCAAATTATCAATGAAATCCATCCTTCTTATCTTTGATGAGTCTGAGAGTTGGTTATGGTGCACATTTTTAATCATGTTCCATGATAGATAATTATGCATAATCATAACATCCTTTACTCCAGTCATCGTACCATTTTGTTTTTCATTAACAAATTATCCATCACATTTAATTATCACCCAATTCCATTGGGTTCCCACCATTCACTACCCGAAAGATTAGTGTGAGCAATACTTATCAATATGGAAAACAAAATAACCATGAAAATCACTTATAGGATATATAAATCATGACACCTTCTTTAATCTATGACACATTATATTTATCCTAGTCCATTCATAGTCCTCATATATTTAAATCCTTCACAATGGTTCATTAAGAGTGTGATTTTACAAATCATATCCCTGAGGAGTGTCAAACTAGGTGCACAATAAGGCCCATTTTCATGCACCAGTTCCCAATCAAGTCAATTCCAATAGGGTGTTTTCAGGGTTGTTACACCAAGGTACATTTTGATAGACCCACATCCACTTATAGTATCCTAATAGGGATGTATTTCTAGGAAATAAATTAATATATCTTTTACCATAATTCTAGTACATTTTCCAATACTTTGATTCATCATTAGACTTATCCTTAGAGACATCCATATACATATCCAGAGAAATATACCTAGGGATCTCACTAAAGTTTTCTCATCCTAGTTTCCAAAGTTTAACTAAAAATTTTATCTAATACCAACTATAGAGACCCAGTCCTCTAATACATGGATGTTAAATCTTTTTAGAAGAATATTAATTTAGTTACACAAACACACTCTTGTGTACTATAATATTTTAGTGTATTTTGAGACTTTGAAACATATAACCTGGTCCATAAGTGAGATACATCATCACCCACTACATTATTCTAAAATATCACCCTTCTTATACATATTATACATTATACATGTATTCATAATATGGTGAAAGGAAACATAAGAAAGGGTGATCTCAGATGCCCAGTAAGGGTAAATAATGGAGATATGTAAGTATCCAATAAACATAATGGTACGGGAACATGAGAATAAAATTTGAAAACCATACCCTGCATATCAATTATCATAATCTTGAGTCATGTAATAAATATTGGGAGTTTATAAGACATGAATCATAATGGAATCAAAGAATATGATTTATGCGAGATAACATTGGAATAAGACATGGAATTTTTGGAATACACATAAACATAGAATATTATTTCCATATTATTCAAATCCTACTTCCAAGACCATCATAACATAAAAATTATTTTACTGAACTGGGTTCACTCCTCATTCCAGCCCTATCTGACTAAACTAGGTTCACTCCCCATTTCATCCCTATCCTAATGAACCATGGTCACTCCCCGTTCTAGCCATGTCTTAATAAACTAGGTTCACTCCCCATTCTAGTTCTATCTATCTCATTATATATAATTATTTAATCAATGTAATGGAAGAAGATATATGTCCCACCTATCACATAATTAAATTCATATTTATATGTTCCAAAAGATCATAAACATTCATCATATCATAACCAATGAAATGAATTAGGTATCAAAAATATTTCATCATATCATAACATGTAGAAAGGATATAGGTTTCATATTTATTTCATCATATAATAACCATTAAATTAAGTGGTTTTCATATGAATTTCCTTGTGGTATAACTCATGGAAGATAAACAGGTTTCATAAACATCATTCTATCAAAACATAAACCATTCAAATAAATAATATGAATGGTATCCATGAATAATATATATAGTAATGCATAAGTAACACCAATAGATTCCATATTAGATGGAAACTAATTTTGAAATATCATTTAAAACATTTCTTAAGGAACCACGATACGATCAAGATTATGCTCCTTATTAGATGTAGTGTATAAATAAAATATCATATAAAAAACAAAAGTAACCAATCTTCTCATACACCTGAGAATAAAAAAAAATTCTAGCTGAAGACACTCAAAAACATTCCTATGAGAACTCAAACTTGAGAATAACTTGAAAAAAATGTATTAAGGGGAAGAAATCATCCAACACTTCAATACCTCACTATAAATAAGAGACAAAAGCACTCACACTGCTTTGTTTTTCTGTTTGTTTGTAGAAGTTGACTCAATCTGCATTTAAAGACAACTTCCATGAGGCACAAGCTATATTTCCAATCATAAGATCCTTATAATCCTATTATCTCTATTTTTTTATTGTTTGTGTACTGATTTTACATTAATATAAGTGTGTGAATTTATGTATTATAAACACACATTTACTATTATGAAAAATTGGAAGATACATAGATATATTCACAATCTATCCTTTTACACCTTACAATCCCATGGATAATAGTGGAAGTGGTCCCTGCGAGACCTATCTTGTTTTTGTACTCCCACGAAAACTGTGGAAGAGGTATAGTTAACCTGGTCTGTTGTATAATATTGTTTACCCTGATCAAGGGTGTAGATCATAGTTTATTTAAATAATCTACTTAGTGGAAGGTGATCCCCAAGTGGAGAGGATTAAGTCTCAACTTGAGACTGAACCTATTGTTTTTAATCCATTGTGCCTTTCAATGTTATTTTTTCACTGCTTTATCTATTCATAGATGAAAACATTTCCTTTACTTTGATAGTTAATCTTATATAGTGCTTATATTAGAATTTTATTTAGTAAAAAGGATTCAAAAGTTAAAATAATAACTCATATTATTTTAACTGATAACTAATCACTCTTTGAGAAATCCTTAAAACAACCAAATATTTTATAAATCAGCTACTTTGGTTAACTGGATCATTTTGTATATCAAAATTGGGGGAATTTAAAATAAATATTTTTGACAGATATTTTTATAAAAACTAAGTTCACACCCTTTTTGAGTGTCCTATTCCGAACAAAAATTATAATGATATAATAATAATTTAATAAGGTGGTGAAATTAATAAAATAAAGATGCTAGATAAATAAAATTACCTCATATTTGGGCGTTCTCCTTAGTTTTCCACTAAATCCTTTATAATTTGGATTTATTCCCTAAATGAGGATTATAAGATGAGGGGAAGGAATTTGAAAAGTGATTTGTGAAGGTCTTGGATGATCCAAAGATGTGTGAAAGTGTGAATAAGGTAGGAGAGTGAGTTTCCTTTTATAGTTGAGGAGGACTGACATTTTTTGTAAATACCCAAAAGTATTCACTATTGGGAGGTAAATCTTACATAAAGTGGATCCAAAATTGATTATTAACAGGGTGAAGGGATTGATTGGTCCATACACACCTCAACTATAAAATAAAACACATTTTTTAAACATGATTTTCCTAGATACCTAGTTTCATTATTTTTACCATTTTGTGTTTTTAATATGTTAAGTAGTATTTTAACCAAGAAAATTTGTACTTTAAGAATAAATTAAAATAATACATATTATATAATTTTTACCCAATGATTTTGAATATTAAACATAATTTATCAAATAAGAAACCTATATTTGTTGAAATTTAATTTTAATAGAATCATTTGTAACTTGAAAAAACCCTACTTTAACCTTAACTGTGCTAACAAAGTTTTTACTATTTAAGGATAAATATATTCATTATAAAAGAAAAATTGATCCATAAAAGGGAACATAGTTTATATTTTTTATCATTTAAAAATCACTCAGAATAATATAATATTTTTAGTAATTTTCAATCTTATAATAAAATATAATTTATCATAAAATACCTTAAAATTCAAATTTGACATTATTCATTTTAATTGAATTTAAAAAAATATCAATATAGTGATGGAATTAAAATATATTATGTTAACACATGTTTAAAATTATTTATTAATCTATAAAAATAATGTAAAATAGTAATTAATTCTATTTACTTCTATTTTAATATTTCTAGTATTATTTATTTTATTTTATTAATAACTAAGTAATTACTGTATTGGTGTTTTTTAAGCATTTAAAGTAATTATTTCATCTCAAAAAAATTAGAATGAAATGTAATGAAAAAAACTAATTTATCTTAAAAATGGATATATATAACCTAACATATGTTGTTTTTTCCCCATCATAAGGATTTATAGATATTAAATGTAAGAAAAATACCATTTTTATTTTTCTTTACTTAAATTATTATATGGGTTATATTCAAATAAAAGTGGCATGGAATTGAAATATTTCAGAAAATTTTATGGCCAAGGTTAAACTAATCCTATTAAAAAAATAATATAATATTTTTGGTCATTTCACTCTTATCATTCTAGTTTAACCCCCTATAAATTAATTTTTACCGTAACTATGTTAATTAATTTTTTAATGGTTTTAAAATTCATTTAGGTTAAAAATTTAGTTGAAATTATTATAAATTATAAATTAAGATGATTCAAAACATGGAATCCATTTTTTCAAATTAAATTTATAGAAGGGGAAAAATTAATTTAAATTTAATCTTATAGTAGTGACAAAAAAGTGGGTTTTTAAAGAGAAAATGTTTAAATGTTTACAATGGTTTTATATCCAATTTAGAAATTAAATTGATTCAAATTAGTTAAATTATATTAATATACATATAATATAACAAATTATACATTAAAACCATTTTAAAATATAATTTTTCTTTGTAAATATTTTAGACGAAATGGTCGTTTTCAATTAAAATTCATTATTTTGGGAAGGGATCGAATTATTTACTTCATTGCTTTTTTTTTATTTTTTATAGAATGAAATGTTTATTTTTTTTATTTAAAAGTATTTCATCTCCTTTTTTACCTGAAGAACATATATTGTCCCCATTTTGGATTTTATTCTTCTCCACTTTATGTACATAGTTGATCTATTCTCTGACATGAAAACCCCTACATCTTTTGACTCATTCACTAAGGAAAACACATAAGATGGTGCAAGGTTGAGTTCATCTACGAGAAGATCCTCAAGGATATAAAGTGGTAGTTTTTCTATAATGGGAATTCCATCTAGGATAATGAGTTGGGTAAAATTCACCCAACTGCATGGAGATCATTGAATTTTTTTGTAGGATTCCTCATTCAGTATGTCATGGTGAAGAATGTGAATATAAAGATTCATTATTTTTAAGAGGCAGTAGATTATGATTTCCTGTAGGTGGGGACTGACATATGATATTATTCTTACATTAAGCAGTTCACCATTTTATACTGTTATTTCATTTTTCTATATATTTAATTTTCCTTCTTAGTGTTAGAATAATCTATTTTTTTTGTGTCGCCTGTTCAATATTCATTTTAAATGATTTTGAAACTTTATGGTTCTAATATTAGAATAAAATTTGGGTCTAGTATTTTTTATTATTCATAAAAAAGTGAAACTTTTAAGAAAAAACCCCAAAATTCACCCTATGATATTTTTTACATTATGAATTAAAAAATGAAGTTTATTTTATCAAATTAATTTTCTAAAATTGTGAAAAATAAATTTTTCTAATGTTTAAAAAAAGAAATAAAAAGAACGGTTATTTTAGAAAATAGTATTTTCAAAATTCATAAAAAATTTCTATTTTTCTATAAATATGTTTTATTTTTATAAAACCCTAAAACATAACATTTTAATAGTAGTTACTACTATTCATATCACTATTTTTAATAGCTAGGTTATAACGTTCGCTTTTAAATAACTAAATTAATATTATATCATGGTTTTGTTAAAATATGGTGTTGCGTATACCACAAGCTATTCCAGTGTTCCCTATAGTGCAATCTTGACTTGGTGTTGCGTATAACACAAGATTAACTTGGTGTTACTTGTAATTTAAGTCATCAATGAAATTCATTTTAATCAATTTTTTTTATAAAAACTCAGGGTGTTATGTATATAATCACACACATGGGAGGCATTACCATAATAAATATGTTTAAGCAAAGATAAAAAATAAGATCAATCACAAAAAAAATCATTCTCGTAATAAATAAATAATTAATCATATTACATGAATGTAATTAAATATAACTGAAACAATTGAAAATAATAAAAGAGATCATTGATAGTGACTGTGAAGCACCAAAAGATCCCAAAGAACTCCTCAAACTTGTAATTTATAACTTAATCACCGACTAGCTCCTACTAACCTAAAAAAATAGGTTATATATATATATAGGTTTAACATAACATGTATAATTCAAATGATCCTCAATGAAACCTCTTATGAAAAACACTAAATAAGTATAACCAACCTCAGTGAATAAAAAATAAAACTTATTCATCACCTAAACAGGTATAATATTCTTATATCATCCTCAACATGGAAATATCACTAAATATCATATATAAATACAACCATAATATTAAGAATATATATATATATATATTTGTATATATATAAGTGGATACCTTATAACCAATTCCCCATGGTTTTCCGCTCACACACCCTTATATCAAAGAGCCTGAGCTCCCATCTATTTCATAATAATCATGCCCAAAAAAACATTAGGAATTATTACATATCCATGTTGAAAATACCTTGGAAACTATATCATACCATGCACCTCATGAAATAAAACATCATATCCACATTCTTTATAGAGTAATCAAATTAATATTTGGAAGCCACCACAACCTATGAATTATATATTATACCATAACCCATTATATCTTGTACATAACAAGCCTATAAGAATCCTTCAGACACTGCATCCAAAATTCATTTTTGAGTAATAAAATCAATTAATCATAGAATGAAGAACAAATGTATAGGAAATCACCACCATGTATACCATCACATAATACTACAGCCAAATAGAGAGTGTGGGAGAGGGGGTAGTCACCTATCTGTATCCATGTTAACCTATATGGTGAGGAAAAAATACCCATAACCTCTGGTTGTTAGTTTCCCTTCAAAAAATGGGTGAGGTGCGAATGAAATAACAAAAAATATACACTAAATATAACTCAAAAACATAATAAGGTAAATAACCTACCCTTAAAATTTGGGTACTCTAAGACTTAATCCAATCTACTACTTAAAATATAAAATTTTTATATATATAATAAAACAATATCTCACATGTAACACCCCAATATTCCCTGGTATCTTTCTTTTTTAAATAAATTTAATATCTTGTGTTGTATGCTACACCAAGATAAGCTTGCGCTACACACAACACCGAGTTCAAGTGCATCGTGACCTATAAAACTACCATTTTAAAAAGTGTTTATATAGAGTATTAACCACATTTTTAATTATATATATATCACATATAATTTTAACATTCATCTTATGTTTTTCTTCGACATAATATAAGGACAAATTCAATTTTTCAGATAAAAGAAGTATTTTTCAAAAAATGTAGTTTTTCCACCTTTTAAGGGGAAACACTTTTTAAATCCAATATTGGACAATTTTATATATTATATTTTACAAAATTAAATTTTTATTTATAAGTGGGACATAAAAATTTATTTTAGATAATTTTTTGGTATTTTTCTGATAAAATCCATATTTTAATGAATAATGGGAAATACTGCATTTTAATTCAAAACTTATTTTTCATCTAATTTATATATATAGTTAAATTATAATTATTTAGTTTTAAAGTTTAATTGGGTTATGTTTTTATAATTTAATCCAATTTTTCTCATTAGAAGCAATTTCACATTTAAATTGGAAATAAACACATGTCAATCTTTTGATAGTTTTTACTTTTTAAAAACCCGCTTTCTGGTTTCAACAATAGGAATTAATTTTAAATTAATTTATTCTAATTATGTGTTTTGAATTTGAAAAAATAGATTCCATATTTGGAATCATAAGGTCCATTTTTTTTAAATAGATACTTTTTATTTTTGGACATTATGAATAGTAACTTCAATAATTATTTTTATTTACCATGGTTAAAGGGTAAATCAGGTGAACAAGGGTAAAAAAATAATATTATAATAATATAAAACTACCCTAACAAATTTACTAATAATATTTTATGATATATGTATGACCATCAGCATCCTTAGGTAGATTTTAGGACCTCATGAAGCCACTTGGGTGTGATAATGACCTTTTATAATGTTTAATTTAAAGAAAAGGGAAATATAACATAAACATGTATCTCATAACTAAAACAATTTTAATTTGGTTTATATAAATGATATCTTAGACTTAAAATAATCATTGGAAATATAAATATATTTCCTATATCATGGTATTTTATTTATAATTTTTAGACGTTGAATAAATAAATTTACTTATGACACAATGATGATGCAGTGATAACCTTATTAATGAATGATTAAAATAAATGATATTATAATTATTAAAATAAATGTAATTTTAGATTTTTGGTGCCATAAAATAATTTTTTGGATAACATTTACATGTTATTTAGGAGTTAATTATTATTTTTCTATGTAATCAAGTTGTTACAACTTTTAAAAAAATTCAATTACTAAATAGTGTCAAAATTGACATAAATGCATTTTTAAAACAAGCACTATTTTATTAAATGATATAATATTTATAAAAATATATGATTCAGAGAAATTATGTATATAGTGTTGAAAATTTCATTAATGATCCAATTGAGGATCTCTTCACATTTTATAGTAACTATATTAACCATATAGTATAAGAATACAAGAATACATGGTAAAAGTTAACTATTTAACTAAGGGTTAAAGCCAAAAGATAAGGTTAAATTCATGAACTAAACTTATATAAAACCTATTGGTTGAGAGTATTTCAAACCATCCTCATCTTATCCTAGAAATAAATCACTTTTTATCCATTAGAAATTGAAAATCAATTTATAATAAATTAATATTTCATGACTTTCCTAAAATGTCCCTCACCTCCCCTATAAAAGGGTACTAATCCTTCTATTTTATTCACACTTCTAAGGCCCTTTGTCTCGTCAAAAACCTTCCCAAATCTCCTAAAAATTTCTCTAAATTAATCATAGAGGCTAATTATTTTATCCCTTATTTCAAAGTTCTTTTATTCTTCTAATTCCTATTCCTAATTTGTTACCATACTAAGATAACAAATCCACCATATAATATATGCTGATATTTTTTTATGATTATGGTAAAACCATATTCCCACTTTTATCGATCCTATAAAAAACAATATCTCAATGCATGTGTATGTACGACTTACCATCTCCACGCCATGATGTAAACTATTTTTCATCTATACATTATTTCGATGGGTATAATTATGAATATAAATTACTTAAATTGGAAATATAACATGATATTATTTCTGTAAAATTCATATTAAATCCAATTCTATACCATTTAACCATTAAGGAAATAATACCGTCGCTCGTGTGTACGTACGACTTACCGTCTCCACGATGCGGTGAGACTCATCTTCCACGTTCACTATCCAAGAATTATTATAAAAAATATATATATTAGGAATAATTATGAGATACATGACATAATAAGGCTACTAGAGTTATATATATATATCTGTGTGTGTGTGTACATATATGTCATTTACTTACTTCCATTCAATATGATAAGAAAACAGAAACAACGTTTATGCGTATGTACAACTGACCATCTCCATGAAAGGTTTATTCCATTTCATATATCTATATATTATATAAATTTACATTATAAATATATATGATATATAATTAATATTATACATTTTGGAAGTAAGTAAATCATGATCTAAGTAATATGATCAAGAATAAAAAGTCAAAACACGTACGATAAACAAAGCGATTATTACCCAAAATATTGCATTAACTTGGAATTGTTAACAAACAAGTAATATAAAGTAATAAAAGAATCATATATGATATCATAAATAATATTTTTATTCTGATTTAAGTTAATAATATGTTTAAAAACATTATATAGGAGTTTCATACATATACAGAGTGTATCACACCTAAGGTAATGGTTAGTTTCACAATATCATTATTATTCGAGATTGTTTATGTGTAGGTATCTACTGGGAAATATTTATCATCCAATTCCATGTTTCTAGAAATGTGTTCATAAAATGTTTTACTATTATCATATGGATGTTTAATGTCAATTTTACCCATTTTTTACTTTTTTATAAATTTTTTTGAAAAGAATATTTTGGCTATTTTCCAAATGAGGTACTTTATGTCATTCTCAACAAATTAAGGAAAGAATGTTTTTTAACTTATACGGTGTGAGCGGCTATTTTTTTTCCATTATTTCACCATACCATTTTAAATATTTACTTAAAATATTACAAGGTTATTTTTAAAAGAAATATTTTATTTTAAAACTACACAACTTTTAAAATATTTAAAGTGAAAATGTACATTTCCCTCAAAGCATTTTAATGAATTATTTTCATCTTTGTCAACATTATTTTTTGGATTTTATTATTTTTTGAGGTTGATTTATTATGATACAATATTCCATATTATATTGAAGGTTTTGTGACATGTTTGACTGTGGAGATGCTATTTTTATACCATTCATGGTTTATGGTTAAAGTATTAACATTTCGTATGTTTTTTTTTAAATACGAATGTTTATGTATGTTTCAACCTTTTCATAGGAGGAATTAATTGGACCTAGTAAATCACAAACAGGGCCCAATATAGCCCCTCTATGAATATAAAAGTATCATGATATAAATTAGTGTCTTGGAACAAGACCTTGATAGAATATTTGAGTATGGTCTTGACACGAGGTCTTGACGTAGTGGTTATGATGTCCGACATTATGCATTCCCTCGTTATGATATTAGTTATTGTTTTTACATGTGATTATTCAACTAGTATAATATCCATGTGAGTGTTTAAATAATATTATTTGATTTATTCCTTCCATATTATGATGAAGATAATGTTTTAAAATTATTGTGTTTTAGTTTTGTACCTTTCCTTAAAAGTTTATGCTTATTTGTGATAGATTCCACTATATTGTTTATCCTTACAGAGCATCTAAGCTCAACCCTTTCTTATGTTTTATTTTCCTAGGATGACAAGAAGTGTTTTATGATTGATATGAAGGGTTAATATAGGGGAATAATTACATTATCGAAGGATTATCAATGTTGTTGTTTATGTTTTTAATTGTAATGTAAGGTTGATGAATGTAATCTATTTTTCAAGACTGCTAAACTGATTGGTCCTTTAGGACATTATTCCTTGTATCATGCCAATATATTAAAATAATACACTGGTTCCAGGCTTCTGGGGTTAGGGAATTATAGTTTGTATTAAATTAATTTTAGTAACAACCTTGGAAATATATTTAGAATACTTAGATTAGGGATCATAACCATAATATAGACTTTGAGGATAAGTATAGAATAACCCCCTTAATTTTTGGTAACGATCATGGATAACTTAGGATTAAAACTAAGAAGTTATAGATCAAAAGTACCTTACCTTGATTATATTTTTTTTCATTGAGACGTACCATGTGCTTTCTGGTCTTAGTTAATGGAGGAAACTATAAGGAGTAGGATTAACATTGAGTTTGATGGAAAATCTAGAGATTTTAAGAAACAAAATTGGATAATGACTGGAGAGAAGGATATCGTGATTATGCTGAATCAGTTATCACAATATATGATTAATAATGTCATCTTTGAAGACTTTCCTAACACATTTTGTAAGAGGAAAATGAAAATTTATAAATGTTCAAATTTTAAGAAGCATAGAGGAAAGAAGATTCAACTTCCTACATAGAAAGAGGAAGGGAAGAATAATATTTAGGAATACCTTAAATAGAGGGGAAGATGTTATCTCTGTAGGAAAAAGGGGTTATAGAGTGACCAATTGTTATAGAGTTCAATGTCTCATCTGTGGAAATCACGGGCATTACCCAACTCAATGACGAGACATAAGAATCTACTTCTAAACCAAGTAATGACCTATTCCATTCCAACCATTAAATTGGAAGGATTGATGTATTTATGTATTTGGATCCAAGAATTATGAATAGTGAATTATATAAAGAGTATTCCGTTTCGGGTTTTCACTAAGGATTTTCAAGAATATGTTGAATAGTTATAATAGACAAGAAAATTTATTTATGAGTAATATTATATTTAGATAACACATGATTAAGGTATAGATAATCCTTAATATGTTCCTTATGTTAAGATAATTATGTTTGGATAAAGATATATTGGATTTGAATAATTAAATTAAATGATGCTAGTTTCTTGAGAAATAATTATGAATTTGTCGACAAGAGGGTTATGCTATCATGGATGAAGTATAAATTTTTTTGGGACTTAATGAATAATCCACTATGTTTTGGAACAAGGAAACATGCATGTTTTCAATAAGAATACCTAATAATTCAGGTTGTTACCGTGACTCAAGAGAATACATGATGAAGGTGTTTACATATTTTGAATGTGACAACCAAGAACTGCCCTATGAGATATGGGAGATAAATTCCAAGACGATTTGGTTCACCTCTTTATAATGTTGTAGATTTTTAGTTTTTATAAGTATTGTAAGGTTATCCATTTATGGATAGTATAAGTTATACTCTGGTTGAAGTTTGTTAGATTAATGTATTATCTCTTTATAGGTGGACTTATGCATATGTGATAACCTGTGTTAATTTTTTTTGAGACAAATGGAATGACTTATCATTCTATTTATGGATCTCAGGATCTTCCCACACTTCAAGAATACAAAATTGAACTTCATTTCTTTGAATAAGAGAAGAATCAGAAATTGTTCAAGGCATAACCAACAGTGAGGTTGTAATGAAATCAAGTAAGTATTTATTCTCATGTTCTTAAAATTTAGGGAAAGGATCATGAAAACAAAAAATGTTTTTCTAGCACATTCTTTTTTTATGAATCAAATTTCACCTTGGATTATCACAAATTTATACCTTTATAGTTGTTAACCTTTTCCCAATCATGTTCTCTATCATTCTCTATCAGAACATGATCATTTGTTTTTTCTTACATATACATATTTTCCTACATGGAATCCTAGTATATGTTATCTTGGGTAACCTTCTTACCTTAATTTCTCTATTTTAAAGTGGAAGTTTTATCAACCAGTTTTTCCAATGTGGGATTCTGATGAAGGAATTTTGAATAATCAAACCTGATTTACCGAACAAAAATTTAAAAATTTCAAGGATGAAAATTATTGAATTAGGGGATAATTTAACACCCAAACATTCCACAATATATTTCTTATTAAATAACTTAAATAGCTTGTGTTGTACGCTACACAAAGATAAGCTGGCACTATACACAACACTGAGTTCGAGGGCACCATAACCTATCAAACTGAACATTTAAAAAGTTGTATGAATAGTATTATGTGAATTTTTAATTTTATATATATCCCATATAATTTTATCATTAATCATATGTGTTTCTTAGACATAATATAAGGACAAATTCAATTTTTTAGATAAAATAAATATTTTTCAAAAAATGCAGTTTTCTTCCTTTAATGGAGAACCCTTCTTAAATCCAATATTTTACACTTTTATATATTAAATTTTAAAAAATTAAATTCTTCTTTAGAACAAGGATATAAAAATTTAGTTTGGATAATTTTTTTGTATTTTTCTGATAAAATCAATTTTTAATGAGAAGTGGGAAATATTGTATTTTAATTCAAAACTGCCTTTTCATCTAATTTATATATATAGTTATATTTTAATTTTAATTTATTTGAAAGTGAAATTGAATTATTTTTTTATAATTTAATCCAATTTTTGTCATTATAAGTAATTTTAAATTTAAATTGGAAATACACATATGTCAATCTTTTGATAGTTTTTACTTCTTAAAAACCAGCTTTCTGGTTTTGACAATGAGAATTAATTTTAAATTAATTTCTGAAAATTATGTGTTTTGAATTAAGAAAAATGGATTCCATATTTGAAACTAGAAATTCAAAACTTTGTAATTAGGTACTTTTTATTTTTGGACATTATGAATTGTAACTTCATTATTTTTTTATTTACCATGGTTAAAGGTTAAATCAGTTAAATAAGGGTAAATAAATAATATTATAATAATGTAAAACTACCATAAAATGTTTTATAATACTATTTAATGATATATTTACTAAAATTATCATCCGTAGTATTATTTTAGGACCTCATGAAGACACTTGGGTGTGATAATGACCTTTTATAATGTTTAATTTAAAGAAAAGGGAAATATAACATAAACATGCATCTCCTAACAAAAAAAATTTTAATTTGGATTATATAAATGATATATTAGACTATAAATGTTAATTTAAAATATAAAGATATTTCCTAAATCATGATATTTTATTTATAATTTTTAGTGATTAAATAAATAAATTTATTTATGACACAATGATGATGCAATGATTACCTTATTAATGAATGATTGAAATAAATGATATTATAATTATTTAAATAAATGTAATTTGAGATTTTTTATTTCAAAAAAGAATATTTTGGATAACATTAACATGTTATTGATGAGTTAATTCATTTTTTTCTAAGTAATAAAGTTGTTATGACTTTAAAAAAATCAATCACTAAATAGTATAAAAATTGATCTAAATGAATTTTTTAAACAAACACTATTTTATTAAATGATATAATTGTCATAAAATTATAAGATTCGTAAAAATGACTTATATAGTGTTAAAAATTTCATTAATGATCCACTTGATGTTCTATTGTCATTTTATAGTAACTATATTAACCATATTGTATAAAAATAAAAGAATACATGGTAAGAGTTAACTATTTAACTAAGGGTTAAAGCCAAAAGATAAAGTTAAATTCATTACCTAAACTTGTCTAAAACCTATTGGTTGAGATTATTTATACCCATCATCATATTAACTCTAACTAAATCAGTTTTGATCAATTATAAACTGAAAATAAATTTATAATAAATTAATATTTCAAGACTTTCTAAAAGTGTCCCTCACCTATCGTATAAAAGGGCACTTCTCTTTATCTTTTATTCACACATCCAAATCCATTTGTCTAAAAAAAACTACTTCCTAAAAACTTCCCTAAATTAATCCTAGATGACTAATTTTGGAAGAAAACAAACTTAAGGAGTCCTTTTGTGAAAATCAAAAGGAGACACCTGAAGAAGAGGTAATCGTTTTATCCCTTCTTTCAAAGTTCATCCCTTCTTATACTTCCTCTTCCTAAGTTGTTTCCATAATAAAATAATACCTACAACTTATAATATATGATGAGATGTTTTTATTATTATGTTAGAACTATATTCTTCCTTTTACCCATCCTATTAAAAATAATATCACCATACGTGCGTATGTACGACTTAACGTCTCCCCGCTGTGGTGTAAACTGTTTTTCATCTATACATTATTTCGACGGGTATAATGATGAATATAAATGACTTAAATAATAAATATAACATTATATTATTTAGGTTAAATTAATATTCCATCCAATTACCTACCATTTAACCATTAAGGAAATGATACCGACGCTCATGCGTATGTACGACTTACAGTCTCCACGACTCGATGAGACTCATCTTCCACATTCACCATCCAAGAATGATTATAAAAAAACATATTATGAATAATTTTTAAATATATTAAATAATAAGGATAATATATATATATATATGTACATATATGTCATTCAAATACTTCCATTCAATACGATAAGAAAACGGAAACAACGTTCATGCGTACGTACGGTCTACCTTCTCCATGAACAGTGTATTCCATTTCATATATCTATCTATTATATATATATATATATATATATTTATATTATGAAAATATATGATATATAAACCATATTATACATTCTATAAGTAATTAAATCATGATCTAAGTAATATGATCAAGATTAAGAAATCAAAACACGTATGATAGACAAAGCAATTATTACCCAAAATGTTGCATTAGCTTGGAATTGTTAATAAAATGGTAATATAAAGTCATAAAAGGATCATATATGATATCATAAATATTATTATGATTCTAATATAAGTTAATAATATGTTTAAAAACATTATACATGAGTTTTAGATAGGTACATAGAGTATCAGACCTAAGGTAAGAGTTAATTTCACAATCTCATTATTATTCGAGGTTATTGATGTGTAAGTATCTACTAGGACATCTTTATCACCCAAGTAAATGTTTCTAAAAATATTTTTAAAAAATGTTTCAATATTATCTAATATATGTTTTATTTCATTTTTAACCATGTTTTACTTTTTATAATTTTCTTTGAAAGGAATCTTTCGATCGTTTTCCAAATGAGGTACATTATGACCTTTTCGACAAATTAAGGAAAGAATATTTTTTTAACTTATATGGCATGAGAAACTATTTTCCACCATTATATCACCTTAACAATTTGAATATTTCCTTACAATATTACAATTTTATTATCAAAATAAATGTTTTATTTTAAAATTACACAGCTTTTAAACGATTTAATGTAAAAAGGGATATTTCCCTCAAAGAGTTTTAATGAATTATTTTCATCTATGTTAACAACCTTTGTTGGATTTTATGATTGTTTGAGGTTGATTTATTATGTTACAATCTTCCATACTATATTGAATGTTTTATGATATTTTTGACTGTGTATTTTATATTTTTATACCAGTCATGGTTTATGGTTAAATTATTAACATTTTGTATGCTAGTTTTAAATATGAATGTATATATTATGTTTCAACCTTTTCATATGAGGAATGAATTGGTCTTATTAAGTGCTGTGAGGGCCCCGCTATATCCCATTGATGCATCAATAGGTTTCATGAGACAAACTAGTGTATTGGCACAAGTCCTTGATAGAATATTTTAGTATGGTCTTGGAACGAGGTCTTGACGTAGTGGTTATGATGTTCGACATTATGAATTACCTCATTATGAGATTATTTATTGATTTTACACGTGATTATTAGACTAGTAGAATATCCATGTAAATGTTTAAATTGAATTATTTGATTTATTATTTCCATATTATGCTAAAGACAATGTTTTAAAAGGCTTGTGTTTTAGTTTTATACCTTTCCTTAAATTTTTATGCTTATTTGTGATAGCTTCTGCTATATTGTTTATCCTTAATGAGCATATGAGCTCACCCATTTCTTCTGTTTTATTTTCCTAGGATGCTAATAAGTGTTTTATGATTGATATACAAGGTTAAGATAGGGAAATAATGGCATTCTCAAAGGATTATCTATGTTGTTGTTTATGTTTGGAATTGTAATGAATGGTTGATGAATGTAATATATTTTCCAAGACTGCTAAACTAATTGGTCCTTCAGGACATGATTCTTTATATCATTCCAATGTATTAAAATAATTCACTAGCTCCAAGATTTTTGGTTTAGGTCATTACATCACAATTAAAAACTGGTCATATAAATAATATCCATTCAGCGACTATCAAGTAAGCATGAAGCTATAAATAATTATCGATGAGAAAACCACACTATTAAATCATCCAAACTACTATGGTGTCCTACACCATTTCCTATAAAATAAAATTTGGCATCTTATTCCAAAACCAATATAAAACTGGCACCTTATTCCATCAAAATCATGAAAATCGAAATCACGTGCCACCATCATAGCCCCAGTAATCTCCACCCATTACTTATCCACACATAAGTTATATTATATTATCAATTATTCACATCAGGGATCTAAATTACAGAGAATACATATATGTCAAAATTTTGTTTTGACACATAATTTTGAAGGAAAATACGACCATAGAATCAAGGAATTCAAGCCTTCTATAATCAAGAGTGGGATCATCCGACCCTAATCCATTTATCTTTAATGAAAAAATAATTTCACCAGGATTTAACTAGTTTACTAAGAATCAATTTCAATTTCAAGAAAACTATATCAATATCTAGTAGTATCTATAATCATTGAAATGTGCTTCAAGAATTAATTCTATGATTAAACATTTCTATGATGAGAAATAATCATTCTTCTTTTTCCTCCTTAATTTAATTGACAACAACATCTATCTTTACGTTTTTTATCCATTTCAAGCATTCTACCATGATAATAAAAAATAAAAAATAAATCCAATTAGATGGAATAATATCTATTAAATATCACGGGAAAACAACAAACACATTCGATCACAAAGTCCCAAGTAATGATTTAATCTCCATGTCATAAAAGATTAAATTTTCTAAATATGTAATAATTCCCATTTCAACTCTCTAATATCCATGATTATAAAATAATTATCATCAAAATTATTTAATAAATTTACACCATAAAATTATATCAATTTAATTTATATCAAATAATAGTTAGATAATGAAATGAAATTATATATTTATAATTATTTAATAACTTCTAGATTAATCACATTTATTTTGTGTCATGAAATTATTCATTTTCTCTTTCTTATAATAATAATATATATTACCAAATGATATTATCTAGTTCATGTGATAAATCATTAAATTTCATTATCTAAGTTATTATCAATAATAATATTATATATATATATTTCAACATGTGATTTCCAAATTCAAAGAAAATAATTTTTCCCCCAACATGAAACATTATTATTAATTCAATTTTGGATACAATAACGGGTTAACCCTAATGTGTACAAAATTAACTTCTATTTTATTTATTGAAATAGAATTAACACATTAATTATATTTTACTGAATTTAACTCCAGATTCTTAATAATAATAATATTTATCTACCGCATGTCATTAACATATTCTGTAAGATCTATAGGCTATAGAAACAATAGTTCAACACATAACAATTATTTTTCTTTCTTGGATAAATATAGTTTTTTATCTTAGAGAAATTATTTTCATGAGATACTCTATTATCTAACTTGAAAAACATTATATAATAAGAAAATAATAGTTTACACTTTTAAAAATGCTCTAATAATTTTAAATCTCAATTCAATAATTCTTAAAAAAATTAATTAACAATAATTAAGAATGAAATTATCATGTTAACAACATCGACCTACAATATATAATTCCTAGTCTACTATTAGAAACAATAATCTACTAAACAAGTTTATCTTCAATTTTTATTCTTTAAATAATAATATTTCATAACAATAATACATAGTATTCATTTCATCTTATTTTTTCACAATTTCTATATTATCAAATAATATTTCTTGATGATATTATTTCCAATTTATTATTTTATAAGAGTTGATCAAAACCATTCACAAATAGGGAAGTTAATTATGATTTTATCACACTTTCAGTTTTAAAAAATAATTAACAAATCCCCTTCCTCTTGGAAGTATTAAATGTTGTAGCACCAAAATAGAGTAGAGAGAGAAGGGTTGTTTATAAGTTGGAATTTGCATAAGAAACCTTCAATGAGCACTAAAGGATTTGAAATAATTCAAGATAAGGCTCTAGGATCACACAAAAATTATAAAAAGAAATAAAATTTGAAAGGAAGTGATTATTGATATTAATAAGAAAAATATTGGTTATATGGATATTGTATAGAAAACATTGTTCGTTTAATTTATTTATAATTTAATTCAGTATTAATTATAATCTTGATTATGATCCAATTAAAATCTATGAAAATGTTGAAACAAATTTGAAATGGGTTAAGATAAATTTAATTCTTTGATTTTAGGTATTTGTGTCCATTAGATCCACAAAAATGATAACATATCAAAAGGTAAGGAAATATGGAATTTTTAAGAAAATATAGCCAACCTTACACAATACATACACATTTCATAAGGGTAACAAGGTTTTAACCTTACATGGTTGGCCACCCTCATATAGAATTTTAGAAAATCAGGATGAACCTTACATGGATTAAGGATTTCATAGAGTACCCTTATGCATCCAAGGAAACCACGGGTTGACCCTTACATAGAAAACAAAGTAACTTTATGAAAACTTCAAAAATATCATAGTATCCTTAGATTATATTTACAATCACACTGTTACCCTTATATTATACCACTCTCATGAAAATGCCATTATACAGTACTCAGAAAATATAATTTACCCTCATGCCACTCATACATACCCTTTCATTGCTATTCAAAAAGATATTTTCATTTACGTAGTGCATTTAAGACAATCCACCATTAAGTAGATTTTAGGAAACCCATCCTACCTTTATGTTGAAGGAAATTATTTGTGTAAAGTAAAAAAGAACATTTTTTATTTTAAAAATAAAACAATTTCCAAGAATTCAAAATTACTTCTAACACTTAAAAAATTATTTTAAAGAAACTTGTAATTTAAAAAAATAGGAGTCAAATAATATTTAACCAAATTTTGATTAAACTGAAAAACATTATTTTATTTATAAATAATTATAATTTCCAAATACATTTTTATTTTGTTAAATTTATTTATAAATTATAAAAAAAATGATAACCATTTATTAAAGTAAGAAAAAATATTCTGAACTACCAGTAACCTAAAAATAACAAAGGAAGCCTCATGAATATTCTAAAATCTTACAAAAGAAAAACATTTTAACAAGAACCAACCTACTTGAAAATGTGATGTTGTGATCTTCTCTTAGACGAAATAGGAATCACCCTCCTACTTTATAGAAATTTTACTATACTTATAATATTTTTTTTGAAATTCTATGGTTATTATATTTGGATAATAATACATGGGATATATATTTTATTTAATACCTAAGAATAGATTTAGAAATACTATGTTCAATTAATAATATACCTGAAGTATAAGATTTTTCTTGCTTGTTCTTTAATTCATTGTAGTTTATCTTCTAGTGACCTTTCTTACCACATGTGAAGCACATAATTTTCTATTAATTTCTATCACTATGAATATTTTCTTTATTTAAATATCACTATAAAGGTTTCATTGAGTTTTAGATTTTCCTATGATTTTCAACCTTATCCTATACTTTATTTACCATAAGGGGTGAGAAACTATGCTCCTACCAATCCCTATCATCGTAGAGAAGCATAGTCAAAATATTCCTAAAAATATTCTCTATATTATTTATTTTTGTAATTCTTAATGAAAATAGTGATTCTGGGTGGAATGGATGATAATATAAGACTGATGGATAATTTATTATCTATATATACCCCAAAATTTATAACTGATTGATATACTTCAACATCTTGAAAACAAGATCACTATCTAGGTACCCATATTGTTGTTTACACTTATATAGTACAATAAAAATATCATTTATCTTTAGCATCTATTTATCCTTTTCATATTCTAGGCGATGTGTTATCATGGCGTATGTATCCATGTAATTATTTTACATATTCATCTCTTTGGACATAGATGATAACATGATATAATTGATACTAGAACTATCCTCCATATATCTATTATTGGAATCATTTTCACCTTCATTCATTCACTAAAGTGGATGATTAGGAATTGAGGATTCTAGAACACAATATAAATTTTATTACAATGGTGTAGTGTACAAGAGGCTATACCAATCTTGGAAATTTGTACTGGTAAGGAAATTTTCTTTGTCTAGGAGTGATCATAGCGTTCTTTTGGGTTTTCTTACTATTTTATTCTATAATAAATAAAATCATATTTTAGTAATTTATCTTTATTACCATATATGAGATAATAAATTAATTTTATTAGTCTATAACTATTTTATCAAATTCCAATATCCCTCACCATTGGATTTTGAATATCTTATGACATGAATATTATAGTTGAAAGGACCCTTATCCCCCTTCTTATAACCCAGACGATGTCCATGAAAATTACTTGAAGGTATTTAGGTACTCTTTACTTTCCATATACATGAACTCCTTGTTCCATGATATATTGATTGGACTCCCTAATAGAAAAAAAATCAAATAACCATATTTCCCCCAATGCGTGCCCCAAAATTTTATTATTTATAATATGGTCATTACCTTTAATAATAATTTTGTTAAGTCATCCCATTATAATTGTTAAGAATCCACGATATTTGAAATGTTCCCATAACTATGTCCTAACAAATAGTTTAACTATGGTTTTATCTTGAATTATAAGAGGGAAGTAATTTAATAACTTAATATTTTCTTTGAAATATTTTTTATCCTATATATCATTTTATTTTATTTCATTATTCACTTGATTGTTAATATTATGTGAAATTTACATGATTAATTAAACATATCAGATAAAATATTTTTTTCATAATTATTTTATTTTATTTCATCTTAACATGCTTTTTCATTTATTTAGTTTATTTTATAATGTTTAATAATCAAAATAAATCATTCATTTTAAAAATAAATAAATAACCATGAATTGAAAAATAAAATAAATATTTGATATGCTCATGGGATTTTAACTACCAGTTAGTTTAATGAGTGTAGATAAAATAACCATTACCTAAAGGGAAAACACACATTGATCCTACTATTGTCTATAGTTGCATCAATCCTCAATTAACATATATATATATCTCCTTGGTTGATTTCACATTATATTGGGACCTAAACTATCTCCTCTAACTAGGAAATCCATCCTTTACAAATTTTTTCACATTCACAGGTGAGGGGTAATAGGTGTTTTGGGTTATATAAAATAAACCTTGGGCACATATTACAATATGTAATAAATGAGAAAGTAATTATTTTCATATGATCATATTTAATGTGACAATAAATTATCACATAAAACCATGAAATAAAATAAAATAAAACAATCCCAACACACACACACAAAAAGACTACAAATTTATACATTCTAGAATCTATTTCAATTATTTATTAAGTAAGATAAATTTACTAGAATTAATGAATTAATACACTAATTAATCATTAATTATTTATGTAAATATTATTCCAAAACATTCCTTGAGATATATAATAATATTCCCATGCTATGTTATTTTTTTAGAAAAATAATTTAAATTTAAAATTATTAAGTATTAGGAGTCAACTGATGTGACCACATGGATTGGACCATTATTTACCAAATTAAATTCATTATTAGTCTTTAATATATATATATATATATACACCCACACATGGTTTGTACACCAGAGGAAGCATTAAATGTTTATTTTTTCTTCCTGATTAAATATATTTCATGATTTTAGTTTTTACACAGTGTGTACTGTCACTCAATGCGTTGTGTGACTTTCTCTCTATATGGTCTTTATCATGTATTGTGAACTTAAATGTAATGAATTCTTACATGATGTGTCACAATATACATGACATGTAGTTTCATGGGTCAAAACCTATACTTTTCGTAACGTGTATAACAACATGGGATGACATAAATATATGTGACGTGTACTATTAGAAATGAAAACGAAGTACATGGTGTGTACACGATTTATACACACCATATAGTTATATAATTTTTGTTGATACCAATTATTAATCATTTATATCCACATGGAATTTTGAAAATCACTTAGCATGTACCTAGTGTGGAGTGACACCTATCACACGATGTGTATATCCAGCTATATTATATTTAGTTCATGTCTTGATTTAATTATCCATATGTTGACCCACACTATTTTACTAGAGTTTTAATATGTATCTTATATGAGTTTTTACATGTTATATGGAATGTATAACCAACCATATTCCATGTAATTCACATTTTACAGTGTATCTTTGTTAGTTGTCAGTACTCTGCATGTAATGATGCTGTATAGTTGACCACACAACAAGATAAAATTTATACAGGGTCAAATTCATGATGAGTTACATGGTTTTTATGCTAACTACATGTTTTGAAAACACTATCAACCCATTAACCGTATTGGTAGTCAACACATTTCATGTAATGACATCACATGCCAATCCACAAGGTGTGTCATGATTAGTGTTTCTTTCCCATTTCGGGGTTGTCCATGCATACATAATTTATAATTTACCATTACACATCATGTATCCATGTCATGAATTCAATGTCCTTGGAACCTGTTGATGGGTTATTTTCATATTCTTCACATGTTTGGACATGTTCTTAGCCATATGAATTCAATCAAATGAGTTATCTCAAGTTTTGTATTATAAACAAAATTCTTGAAATGAAAACTAATAGAAAACATAAGATTTGGATAAAAAAAACTTATAAATAATTATAAATTAGAATTTGAGCATTTTGATACCACTTTAAGGTTTCGGGGAACTGAAAAATCCATTGGTTAATTCTTTATTTTGTTTTTTCATTAGTTTCAATGGATTAATATGAAAAACTTTATGAATGTAACCTCATAATATCTTAGATAAAATCTTTCATATTAATTTATAATTAATTTAAAACAATAATTAAATAAAACACGGAATGCCTCTTGATGAATTATGATTATACTCTTATCATGCCATTATTGCAGTTGAGAATCCAAGTGGTGATTCCACTAGTTGTATCCTCACATGCTCTATGAATCTCTGAACAACATTCATGGTATCCAGAGTGCCACTAAATAGAAACCTAGAGCATTAATTCATTCACAATTTATTATAGTATGTAATTCTATTATTCTCTGTTTACTATTAAGATAGAGGGAGGAGGAATTTATCTCTAGGGATTGAGAGAATTATTTATATTTTCTATGTTGGGCACAAAAACATTAGGCATCTAAAATGATATAAGTTGGATTATATACCTAGGATTAAAATTTTATAATTTTACAATCAACCATTATCAAATATTCATTCTAATTAATTTCTCATGTAAAATAATAATAATAATAATAATATTATAATATTCTGTGACATGTATATATTTAGATATCAATTTTTTAATTTAAAAAAAAAATATTTATTTAAATGATATTAAATAAAATATATAATTTTCAGCGGGCGCTTAACTAACCCATCAATTATCCTTGGAATTTATCAAACTGTGAATAATAAAATATTTATTCAAATAAATATTATTTATTAAATAAATAAGTTAATATTATTTAAAAAAATGATGAATATATATTTAATCTAAAATTCAAAGAACTAGATAATTATTTATATTAAAATATTCACTAAACTAGTGAATGAATAAATATTAAATTATTACCTTGTAAATAATAAATAACAGATAAAAATTCAACTCACGTATTTTAAAATCGAATATCTAGTGACTAAATTTATTTGATGAACAATACTTTAATAATTATTATTCCACAACCCATAAATACTATTTATTTTTAATATTAAATTTTACATAATTTAACGAGATTATGGATACACATAGTATGTAAAACTATAAGAAAATTTCTAAGAGGCATTCAATTAACATACCTAAAGTCCATGATCAGTGTCAAGAAGCACATCAAGGAACCCATAGACAATGATGTTAATGTCACGATGGTCACAACCTTCTTAATAATGATACTATATAATGTAATACATTTAACTAGTTATATCATCAAGAAAGATACATAATTATGTAATCACCCAAATTTATTTATTTATTTTTTATCGAATTTCTTAGATTAAATAATAAATGAACTACCATGGCCATGGATTTAATAAGAAAGTTTTATGGTCAGTCGATGTTCAAGATAGTGGGGATCCAATTTCATCTTCCCTTATCTATTTTATTAAAATATATTAGTTCTAAAAACTCTATCAAAATATCTTATGTTCTTTGATTTTGTTTTGGATGTCATGGAAATCAAACACTTGTGTGTTTTACCTTTCTACATAGTCTGTGTGAATATAACGTCTTCCTTTAGGTTCAACTATTTTAGAAGTATCCTTTGAGGTATAAGAATCTGTAGGGCTCTTTAGGATTTAAACATTAGATAGGAAATGGGCTGGGAATAGGAAAGCCACAATATTCCCCTCATTTTCACAGAAACATGGAAAATCATGGCTATCAAAGGTGTTCAAATTTAGGTCTGAAGAAGCTGTGGGGAAGGAAGAGGGAATATGCACGACCTAGAGTTTTCAACACCATGTGATCAAGATTTCATTTAAGGTACCATCTATTTATTTTCTATATGGGTGTATATATTTCTTGATCTTGGATCTACAAACTCCTTCATTTCACCCACCTTATTCAAATCTATATGATTAGAGGTGTAAAGGATTCCAATTCCCTTGGTGTTTACTACACCAATTGGTGGTCAGGTTATTGATTCCTGCCAAGTAAGAATCAGAAAAACCAAAAAGGAGGAAATAACTGAATATGAGTATCATTTCCCCAAAAAAAATAAGAAATAAGAGGATGGTTGGAGACTTTTGGAGCCTCTAAAGGACTCGTGATCATGTGACCATTTCAAGGTCACACAAATTATTCATGCATGGTGAATAACCTATGGAAATTCTAGTAGAGCCCCCTTCAATGAGCCTTCCCCATGAAGGTTCTACAGACAACCATAGATGCATGGTGACAATCCAATGAGAACCCCTCAACCACATGGTTTTTCATTGGAAAGCACCTAAAAAACCATATAAAACCCTTATAAAATAAGGAGGTATGACATTCAAAGGTATATATATCTAGTGGCCATGAATCTCATGTGCCATATCATCATTGTGAAGAATAAAATCCCTTGATAATATTGAATCCAACTCACAAGACCTCCAAGACTTCATCAAATAAAATGAAGGAGATAAGGGGGAGGAGGTGAGAGGGGTTTGTGGTCATTGAAATACATGTGGAACGCCCCTAAAGATGTGTGAGACACTATGAGTCCCTGGAAACCTGTCTGGTGCATCTCTCAAAACCCCATTGGCTTGTCAGCCTCACCACACAAAATTACTCTTGCATGTTCATGCAACTCTGCGGTTCTGAAGGGACATAAAAATGGGGTTTTCAAAAAAATTATTGCACACCCTCATATGGACCATATTGGTCACGTGAGGAACCATAAAAAAATTGAGTAAGAAGCATGGATATTACCTTTGGAAACTCTTTTGACTCTGGAACTTTGTCATATAAAACAAAGAGAATTAAAATGGATGAGGCGAGCAATGTTCATGGTCACTAAAGGATATCTGGCTCACCACACAAGTCACTATGAGTCCCTAATGACCTGTCTAGCGTGTCTCAAAAAACCCCTTTGGCTTGTCAGCCTTAAAACATGTATGTCCTCACACATTTTTGGGAAACTCTGTAGCACTCAAGGGAAATACATATGGTTTTTTCCATGAAATTCTTGTGAACCCTCATATGAATCATATTGGTTATTCAAAAAACCATTGAAAAATTGAGTAAAAATCATGGATATTACACGTGAAAACTCATGACTTCCGAACATTGTCACATAAAACAAAGGGAATTAAAAGGGAGTAGTAGAGCGATGTTTGTGGTCACTAAAGGACATGTGACACACCAAAAAAGACACCGTGAGTCCTTGGCATCATATCTTCCTCATCTCGTGAAGTCCCTTTGGATTGTCATCCTCTCTATACAAATAACCCCAAGAAACTTCACAACACTCTAAGGAAGAACAAATAGATTTTCCATGGAATGCTCATGTATTCCCATATGACCCATGTTCATCACGTGATGAATCACTAAAAAATAGAAGAAATATCCTTGATATCACTCATGAAATATCATATGAATCCCAAACTTCATTACATAAAACAAAGGGTATTAAAAGGGAAGATATTATAGGTGTTCTAAATCGCTATATGGCATGCGACACACCTAGTGAACCAGTGACGTAGTCTCGTGAGATGATAAGAAAAGTCACCCAAGGTCTCATGAGTGTCTTTTATTAGGCATTTGGATCTTAAAAAAGCCCTCGAACATGTCATCACAATGACATAGAAGTCCTTAGACACAACCAAATAATCTATAAGTCTTTAATAATTAGTAATAATCCAATAAGAGAAACATTGATAGAAGAGACTTACGATCACTAGAAATCAGGAAACACACTCGAATCACTCCACCATAGAGACTCACGAAGCTGCATGAAGCCATACCCCTTTACCGACTCCAGCCTGGAATTGCACTAGATATGCTGCACAAATCAGAAAGTATTAGGGGTGGATATTCCTACAAATTTTTAATTCTAGCATGAATAAAAGGTTGGACTCTGACCACTATTACACACAATAGATATCTAGAATCTACAGGATTCAACTATCGACTTCTATAGACTTCTCTGAGTAACTGATAACCCGAAAGATAATCTTTCATTCAGGTAATATACCAATGGGAAGCTGAAGTAGTCATGTTCTAGGTATAAATAACTTCACATGATCATCCATAGATCATGTGAAGGACCTCTGGTGGGTTATGTGAAGAACATACCTTAAGCCCACTAGATCACACAAGACTTTAGGAAAACTAACACTGAATAAAACTAAGGCAATTGGGATGAAAGGACTAGGTCTGAGGATAAAAGTTGAGAAATTAAGCAAAAGACATGCTTGTTGGACCTCATGAACTTCGCGTGAATCATCCAAAGTCATGTGATAGCACCAAGGCATGTCGCCTAGATCTTGTGACACCTCTTCAGTATGCCATATGAGACACATAGAGTACTACAAACATGTCATAGAAAGTCATAAAATCCCTCCACGACACCACTTTGGTCTTGAAAACCCTTTGGGTCTATCAACCAAGACTTGATACATATTTCAGACACATCTCCTGACTCATATAATGATACATGTTCAGGTCATTTGAGTCTCATGAAGGCATTTGGACATGATAACTAATCACTTTTGACGCCCTCTTGAAAATTCAGCTAAGACTCGCGATGGCCTCCAGACATGTCATCTAGGTCTCGCAATGTTTCTCAGAGGTGTCATCCAAGATATGAAACACACCTCAGACTATGCCACACTAACTCTCGTGAAACCCTCCACATGTGTCAGTCTTGGTCATGTGATGGCTCCCAGGACATGCCAACTAGGTCATGAGATGCCCTTCAAACAAGAAGGCCATGCCAATAGGGCATACCAAGGCTTGAAGATATTGCATGTCCTCAGTGTGTAAGCCCTGATCAATAGGAAAACCTCAATTTATAAGCCCCAATTAAAGAGAACTAAGACCACTCTGATTCCTGCTATACATAGGATATATAGGCTACCTCACTTTAAGGTTAGAGCACCATATTAATCTTCCAGGGAAATCTTAATATCTAAGGCCATTACTCAAATAAATGACATTAATTACTTGTTATCCATTGTTTCTCAAAAATATCATGGATCTCATGGGATTAGGGAATTGTAATGATCAGGAAATATTCATTATAAACCTTCACAACAGCACATGGAAGCCTCAGTGTGTAAGTCCCCATGATATAAACTAAACTATGACAAATTTGATTCCTACCATACTCATGATACATTAGATTACTTCTCAAGGACTGAGCTCTATACTGAAAACCCCAAGTACTATTCTAATACCCAATCTCCATATCTAAATTCCATGAGGCTGATCATCTACTACCCCTTTGTTTCTCACACCAAACATAGATCACATGGGATTAGAGAGACGAAATGAACACCTCATTGAGTATCATGAATATCCATTAACCAGGGAAATGGTATAAAAGGCTATATACCTTAGGGATAGTCCCAAGGACATGAATGAACTACATGGGTTTTGATTCCTACAATAACCATGATACATAGGACACCACATAATGGCTCAATCCCCTCTTCAAAATATCAACCACCTTCTTACATGGAAGCATATTCTGAATCACTTGGTCATATGACTTCAGTACATAAGAAGCCATACATTATCGAAATATGATAGAGAACCTTAGATAAATATAAATAGATTCCCTAAAGACATCCCCGTATTTTTAATATAAAAGAGAATTAACATATAGTCATTTCGTTAGGTTAACTGGTCCTGTATTTGGATTAGGAATAAATTCACAAACATATCTTAAATCTATAAGAGATTCCAGAAGTAGGAAAAAACTACCCACAAAAGGGTATGATGAGCCCAACCTCCCATCCTATTGAATAATGGGATTCCTCAAGATTCTGTAGGCCTAAATACCTAGATGACCGTTGAAATTTGGAAAGAAGGTATGTACCCATATATGGATAAGGGAACCGTTGGGAGTTTCTGGGTAAGATAGAAAAAATGGAAAAATTGATGTGCATGATTTAATGATTCCATAAAATACCCCTCAATCAAACCATCAATGGTACTCACATTCCACATTCCATGTATTAACCTGAAGAAACAAAAATGGTGAACGCGATGTGAATATATATAACAAAAAATGATTGGGTTACAATCCATCGAGCTATGTTGCTTTCCCCCTATGTGAAAATAGAACTGAAAGGATCTGTAATAATATATTAGTCCACTTTATTTTGGAAACCATTTTCAAAAATATAGTAGTAGGATTAGCATAAACTGGGATTCCTTTAACTCCATCCTCTTGTTGAAAATTCCATGAAAATAGAATGGCTGAAATGGGAATACAGGATAATTGTGTTAACCATGCATATCTAATTGTCCATTTTCATGCCTATGATATAACAATGATCTGTAACCTTTTTACTTATTGTCTATGTGATTATATCATCCCAACCTGATGAAATGTCTTCATCATCCAACAATTGTTCTGGCACCTCATCTGCTTCTTTGACCCCCACAGGTCATAAAGCAATCTTGCTTTCCAGACAGCTCCAAAATCATGTAGAGAATAAAATGATCTTGGAGTACCGACAATATGGTACAATCCCAACTATGGAAGCTACCCATGAGATCCTTTAAGCACGACAGCCGGCAAGTCCACATCACCTGAAGAAGGTTGTCGTTAATCTAGTATCCCCCATCACTATGACCAACCACTTCGAGAGGTTATTCCTGGAGCATGACAACCCCCACCTTACATATATAATAAAGGTAGACTAGGAAGCCTGATATGGCTCCCTTTCTGTCCAGGTGCCACTGATAAGGAAACCCGTTGACCATCATCACAAGAATCATCCCACTAGTACCCATTAGTCGCCTGCTGGGGGTACCATTTGATGCACAACCACCTCTGATGCCCATGCACAGGCTCTAAGGAAGACTCATAAGAGGAGGAAGGGGTTGGAAATTCAAGATAGGGATCATATTCCTTCTTCTAATAAATATTCTTTCCAACATTATCTTCCAGGAACTAGTAAGTAGGATCATATCATTTCTGACCTAGAACTATTCTACGGGCATATTTCTACACCCACCCAGGATAGGTCTCATATCCCTGTAATGACTGAAAACACCTGCTGACATACTATGGAAAGGACTAGTAAGAAGTCTCATATCCCTGCTTTCTTAGAACAATTTTATGGGAATATTCCCATAACAGACCTATGGAAGGGTCATACTCCTACCCTTGGGTAGGAAGCCCATAGGCATATTCCAGTGGCACATGGAGGATAAAAGTGGGCATATATTCCCACATTAATTGAAGAAATTTTTCAGTGTATAATGGATATGGAAAATTCATAGGCATATATCCCTAGATACACTTTTTCAAAATTCCAATATATTTTAGAAATAGCTGAAGAGCTTCGCCGACATATTCTAACACTATTACAGATAAAGGGACAAGAACATACTTCTATACCTATAACCAAGGAAACTCAACACTCTAATAATCATGATCAAGTGGTTGTACCAGAGAAAGTGTACATGATTTCTCCTTCCTTGGAGGATTATTGGAATATTCTGATGAAGAGAGATGCATTGGACTAGTCCCATACTCCTATTTCAACCGGGGCCTACCAGGTGAGAGAGGAACACACCTTGGGATAGGGGCACATGCCTATCTAAAAATCCAAGAGGTATACTCCAATGACCTAGGATTAGGCACATATCCTCATTATAGCTGGGGATAAATAGGTGAGAGTGGAACAATCCTTGGGACATGCTCATATTCCTATCAATGAATCTACCCGACTTACTCCATATGATCACAGAAGCAAGGCACACATTCCTACTTCATCCGATGAACAAATTCACCAGTATAATTCCAAGGTAATACTGGAGGAGGCTCATATCCCTTCTCCCATTACAAAGGTTTGTAGGCATATTATGGTGGGGAATTCATATTCAGACCACACTCATTCTCCATTTACAATCAGGGACCACCTGGTGAGAGCATCACACTCCTCAGGGAAGGCTCACACTCCTACCATGAAAGTATAGTGACATATCCTAATGGATCAAGATCAGAATCATACTCTGGTCATGACTAAGGATCAGAAAGTGAGAGTGGAACATGCCTCATGATAGGCTCATATCCCTTTAAATAATGAGATATCTTACAGACATATTCCAAAAGATTCTTACTAGTGGTCCCATATTCCCATGACACCTGGTGGTTATATACATGTTTCGTAAACCGTCCTACAACAAGATCATATCCTTGCACAATCACAAAAGGAAGGTCGACATATTCTGACTACAACATTGATCATAGACTATATTCCTAATTAGCTGAATTAGAGTGTCCTTGAGGTTGTTCGAGAGACATTCTCAACACCACAAGGGTCTGTCATCTCTTTTATCGAAGCAGAAGTATAAAACGTTCATTACCATGATAGTACTTATTTTGGTAGTGTAGAGATGGATTGTAGGGACTCTACTCCTTACATACACCGTGGTTAACCACCCCATGATGATACATCCAATGGGAAAGTTAATACTCCTTTTTTTACAACACCTCAATATAAAGAGGTGGTCCAAACTCCAACACCTTTGTATAGAGAGGTTTTCAAAACACTGAGGTCAACTGTATATGGTTCCCCATCAATTTCCATAAAAAATACACTTTATTCAATAGGAGACCATCAGAGTTATCTTCTATGGTCTGACCGGATGAAGGCACATAAGTCTGATGAGGAGGAGCCTAACATTAGTATATGGAGAGATTTAGGTGAAAGAAACCTCCCAATTATGTTCTAGACCCTCGTTACTTCCATATATGAGATCCCATATGATCTAGAATAGGAGTGAATTCCTTATATATGTCACAATATGTGGGATAATCATCAGCAGATAAAAGATATATATCTCCCTTATCTAGGATATGAGTGTCACCTTTAGACAATAAGGATGCTCTGTTTCCAGCTCGACCTAGTTGCTATCTCCATGGATTGGGATCCAAAACTAGAAAAGAACAACACAAATCTACAACATGGTTTCCACCATTTCATGATGAAACTTTAGTATCTGATATCAGATCCCACATCAAACATCCTCATTCAAGGATGCGAATAGTATGGATAATTACACTTTACCACTTCCTAGGAACATCAAATCCCCTTAGATATAGGATCCTGTATTGTTATAGCCTCCAACAAAATAAGGGGAGAAGGTAATTCTCAGGCTAGTTGTTCACTGTAATAGAATTCCCCCACTCCAATAGTTCCCAAACACTATGGAAGGGGAGGGAGTATAGACAAATTAATTTCAAATTGGGCCCCTAAATATAATAGGAGGACGTTCCAAACATGGATATAAAATATGTGATCACCCAGATAAATTCCTGGAAGGAATGATCCTCATCATGGTCTACTATTTCACCCAGATCCTATGTGAGCACAAATACCCCACATTAAGAAGAAACCAATACCATCAGCCATAACATCCATCCAGGAGAAGACTAGCCCCCCCTGGGCTAGGATAATATCTACCACCACCTCCACCACCTGGGTCATCTATTCCTGAAAGGATCCAAGACATACCTTCGATATCTTTAGGTGAATACCAGGCCACTGGGATGGGGGAGTTTATATCTCAATCAACATCACTAGAATTATTTTCCCCTAAAAGGACCCTGGATACATCATAGATGATTATAGAGAATCCCCATCCCACTAGGCTGGGAGAATTTATATGTTCATGTTCATCCCAAGTATCATCATATCCCCTTCTAGAGTCATTGGATCCTAAACAATAGGACCAATCGATGCCAATGGCATCCCCAAATAACCCCAACCCACAGGGCTAGGGGAATTTTCTTCATCATCAACACCGTAGAGGGAATCAATATTCTCTAGGTTTGGAGGAAGGAATGAATTTTGGCATAACACTAGTTCCTACTACTACAAGACAAAACTCTATTAGTTGGGGCTCACTTGATAATCATGATAAAAAAATACCTCAAAGTCATTATTCATAAACAGAGAGGATAGTAACATACGATGAAGGAAATCAGACCCCACTAGGGTCACAAGCTAAAACAACCCAATAAGGCCGAGGGTTCGAATGATTAACCTAATGGAATCCATGATGAATTTTATTATTGCATAGAAATAAATGGCACAAACATCATTGAATGATACACCTATGTGAATGTTGTCACTATCAGCATGGAAGATATTGATCAAGACACAGATGTAGAGGGCCATAACATGAGACATATACCCCAGGTGGAGGGTGATTTATATGCACTAAATGAGGTTGTGTGCACCCAGAACCAATGAAGGATTCAAAAGTTAGAACAAAAAAATAACAAGTTTCAACCTCCTTGGTGGAATATTGGAAAAGATAAAAGGAAAGACACAACTCCATCTCAGTTTCCATATATAGAAGAACATTTTTCATGATATGAGAGTGAAATACGATGTCTTCGACAACTCAATGAGGAGGTACTCAGGGGAAACATTCCCACTGGGTATCGTTTCCATCTAGAGATGAATATTATCCATCCTCTAGCTGATCTTCTAGAAAGAGTGGTATTTGAATATCAAAATGTCTCTTGGTCTAGGTATCCAATCTATATAAATGAAGAAGCTAAAGATGATCAAGACTTACCTCCCTTGTGGAAATAGCCTCTCCCTCACCTGGTTAATCCTTCAATCATAAGATGAATTGAGAATCATCAGGGGATGAAAGAGGGACCACCTCATCACCCCCCACTCACTCCCTATGGATGAGAGGTGGCTTAGACAGTAGTTCCCCCATATCTACTTATTTCCATTGTATCTTTGGATAATTGGATGGAATCCATAGAGGGGAAACATGCACCTGTGTAGCATGATAGGAAGCTATATCCTGAATAGGTGGATGAAACCACAACTTCACCCAACATCCAAAACCCTACCTTTTCTACATTTGATGGTGCATGCGATTATGAGCAACATCTCACACACTTTGTGTCCCGATGTGGGACGATGATGGGCCACCGATAAAAAAATGAGGTGAAAAAGTTGAGCTGTTTCATACAGACCATTAAAGGGAAAATATTTGATTAGTATAGCATTCTAACAGAGGGATCTATTAAAGGATGGGAATACCTTCATCATCACTTCCTTTATTAGTTAAATTTGACACTAAGTAAAATGACGATCATAGAACTAACAAACTTTAAGCAACATGAGAATGAGAGGGTGTATTGTTTCATAAAAACATGGAAGGGTTTGACCTATTCGATATTTATACCCCTCTCATAAGAATAACTTCTATAAATTTGTGATGAAAATACCAGGGACACGTTATAGATTCCCCTAATCCCCATGAAATATCCAGGAAGGTTCTGAGAGTTCACTGAAATGGAACAACGTCTTGAAGAGGCCATTCACTGGACTCGATCCAAGTCCCGACTCATGACCACAACATGGGAGAACAATATAAGTAGAGAAGAAGCTGAAAATTTCACTCTCAAGACCGCAGTGGTTCCCGTAAAATAACCCAAGAAAGATATAAACCACCCAACTCCTCCTTTCGAGTGGCGAAAACCACATAATCACCCTCAACCAAAAGTGAAGAGAAATCAGGGTCTCCTAGGATTTTAGGAATGGACGAACAAAGTATAATCCATCCAAAATGAACAAGTCATTGGATATTTCTTAGAATCTAGGGATAATAACTTGCTTATACTTCCGTAGCCTAATAGGCTTGATGAAGTAAACCTCACTGACTGTCCCAATTACTGAAATTTCCATAGAAGTCTAGGTCATAATATCTAGAACTGTTTCATCCTAAAGGGAATTCCTCAGGTCATGGTTGACTTTAGATAGGCGATTCTTGACAATTTTCATGATTAGGTGGATTTCATAACTATCATCTATTTGGAAGAGGAGAAAGGTTGACCAAAAGTTCCAACCAGGTGATAAAAAAGTTTTACAACTAGATGACTTAGAAAAAAATTGATCGAGATCATGGTGCTTTTCAAGAACATTTTCACAAACTCACAATATCTCCACCACCCAATAAGGATATGTTATATGTTCCTCCTAAGGGTGGGAATGAACATCAGAATAAAGAATAGATATAGGAGGAAGAGTCATATTCTTTTCCAAAGAAAGACCGAACTCTTAGAGATTTCTTCCCTGCAACATCTACAGCAATGACACCACCCCACCAAACAGAATCCCCATTGGATGAAGAATTCCTATTTGGTTCTTTCAACACAATACACTTGAAAAACCCCTTTTCTAATGATGATTATTCCTCTGAATATATTTTTCCTACATATAACAGGGGAACGGGAGGCTGTATGCACTAGATCCAAGGATATAGGCGACAAAATAAGCATAGATGGATTCAATATCCTAGTCATGTCCCCACAGAGGAAATATATGTAGCTGATACTCATAGTAAAGTTCTTACGAAGGATCAAAGGAAACAAGGAGGTGCCTTAAATCTCTCTAGTGGTCACCCGCACTCGATTGTATTTCATAATATCCTAGAGGGGGTTAAATCTAATCAACATGGGAAACAGGGAAGGCCAAAGCAACCTTATCCACTGGCATCAGATACCCCATCAACCTCCTCACAAGCTCCAGGTCCATCCACCTCATATTCTACTACTCCTGAGCCTCATTCCCAGGAGGACCTCTGGTGAAAAATACGATGTTTTGAAATAGATAGCTATAGTCCCAACCAATATATCGACCCTCAAGGTGCTTCGTCTTTCAAAAGAACTCAGGGAGGCACTTGTTGATGCCCTATGGAGCCCACAATAATTCAATACAGAAGTCATTGTAGCCAAGGTCTATTGAGTGGAGACTATGTCCGGTCGTGTTTCTATCTCATTCACTAATCAAGATTAGGAGGATTCCATCCAAGGCCACATCATTCCATTATACATTTCGAGAAAAATCAATAATGTAAATGTCAAAAGGGTTATGATCGATAATGGATATAGAATTAATCTCATACCATCACAGACTCTCTGTAATTTAGGGTATGGAAAAGGGAACTTTTCCCCTAAAAAGCTAACCATCCAGGGGTATGATAAGCATGAGAAAAGGCCCCTCAGGAAGATCAAGCATGAGACCAAATTTGGGAACTCACATCTAATATCGATTTCATGTTTTTTCATAAAGAAACCACATAAAATTTCATTCTATGAAGTCCTTAGATCTATAGCTACTTGGTAGTGCCGTCAACATTCTATCAACGTATAAAGTAACCCATCAATGGAAATGTTGACATAATACATGGTGACGATTCCCCCCTTCAAGAATTTCAAATCCACATATTCTAAAGTAGATTTATACAAGAAGATAGGTGTACAACTAATGTCAGATGATGGTATACTGGTTGAATATCCCAATGGATTAGGTACCACCCCTACAAATATCTATAGCATACTCAATGATGATTATGTTCTCCCCATAAACATGGTTGAAATAATAGATCCAAATCAAGAGGTCCAAGCCTCTCTTATCCTTAGTGACAATCAACTCTAGCATCTATTTACAGCGACTCAGATGTTAGGGGATAATGATGTTTCTTCTGAGGGATTCTCTCACTCTGATAGTGATGGAGAGGCCCTTAGGTTTCCATCATCACCCCAAGATGTCTCCATAGACTTAGAAATGGAGGAATATGAGGAAGATCATAGTAACGCCCATACAATATTCGAGGAAGGTGTTTCCACCACCACAGATGAGCTAAGGTAAATAATCCTAGGGATATAAGAAGATCCACAAGCTAATTTAATTAGTGATTCCATGCAACTGAAGAGAAATATATGTACATTTCATTTCTAAAAAAGCACCGATATTTGTTTTCCTAGAACTATAAAGAAATGGATGGATAGAATATAGATGTGGCTATGCACAATATCAGATTTCTTAATGACCATCAATGCTTCAATCATGTAGCAAGGATAATGCACCCCTCACATCCACCATTCTAGATGTGTAAGTTGACAAATTGATCAAATCAAAATTTTTCTGAGAAGTAAAATACCCAAGAAGGATTTCCAACACCGTCCCTGTCAATAAGAAGAACATGAAGATTATGGTATGCATTGAGTTTAAGACCTTAATCAGTATTTCTTGAAGGAAGGTTTCCCATTGACGATCCCATAACTCTTGATTGATGCACCTGCTGGATTCCAAGCCTTTTCCTTCATGGATGTTTACTCAGGGTACAAATAGATCAAAATGGTCCCTAAGGATGAAGAAGCCACTACATTATGGGAATCCCAATGAATCTTCTTCTAATAGTTAAATCCCTTTGGATTAAAGAATTCTGACACCACATATCAATTATCCATGCATCGTATATTTAATCCATTATTGGTAAGGATGGATGAGTGTTATGTCGATGACTTGGTCATAAAATCTTTATAGAGATGCAATCACTTCACAGATCTCCAAGAAATCTTCAAAAACCTATGACAACACAGTCTAAAGATGAATCCGTTGAAGTGTGATTTTGAGGCAACATCAAGAAAGTTCATTAGCTTTGTGGCATTCCACCGTGTCATTGAGGATAACCCAGAAAAGACCAGTGCTATCTTAGTAATGTCACCCCCCCATAAATATCAAAGAATTCATGGGATTCTAAGGTAACCTCACCTAAATTCAGAAATTCATAGCCAACCCAACCAGAAAATCTCTCCCCTTCACAAGGCTAATGTATAAGGGAGTCAACTACCAATGGTACAATGAATTTAAAAAATCCTTCAAAAGTCTCAAGCAATACTTGATGAACCCATTGGTTTTAATTCCTCTAGTGGAAGGGAGGCCACTCATATTATATGTGACAGCCATGGAGTGCTCATTGGGAACCCTCCTCACACAAAAGAATGATGTAGGGATTGGTAATAGTATACACTACATTAGCTGGACCATTCTAGGTACTAAGATACAATATTCTGATGTCAAAAATAACTTCCTTGAACTTATCTTCATAATGAAAAAACCAAGGCATTACTTGCAACACCAAAATGTACACCTGGCCTCTCATATTGATCTAATTTAGTACATCCTTGAATTCTATATCTTGAAAAATAACTTTTCTCAAAGTTCGATCATTCTGTAGAAATATGACATTATTTTCATGTCTCTGATGTTATCTTAAGGGTAAAACCTAGATGAATTACTCACAGCACATCCTTCCCCAAAGAATAAACTGAAGGACACTGGCCTTCTTGATGAAGATGTCTTTTATGCCCATGAAACTACTTCGAAATGGGAGATGTATTTTGATGGAGCCTCTCAGAGTATATTTGGCTCAAGAATAGAAAACCAAAAACTCAATCAGGTCGGTCCAGGGATTGTATTTGTCCCTTTAGAAAAAGTAGGTTTCCCTACTCTTTCTCATTGTAAGAAGGCTGAAAAAATAATGATGCTGAGTACCAAGCCCTCATTGCGGGATTAGAACTATCCCTAAAACTACACATAGCCTAACTAAATATCAAAGGGGACTCAAAACTAACAGTAAAGATAATCAATGGTGAATATTTCATTAATATGGATGAACAGACCCCTCTTACTGGATATGTTGTGGTATTTATGGTAGAATTAACCTTTGAACCCACATTGCATTATTTTCTCCAATCATAGAATTTTTGTGCCGATGCACTGGCTAATGCGACCGCCATCTTGGTCGACCCTGATTAGGAGAAAGAAACCTTCCATATTACGTATCGATGAATGGTATCATTGATCTTCGTATGTGATATGGAGGAAATCAATGAGGTCAAAAAATCCTCATATAATGATGAACCAGCAACCACCCCTGGATGGATAGATCCCATAGTTAGTTATCTTTGAGATGAGACTCTCTTGACAGATTATGCTATAAGAGAACTGATTCTACACCAAGAAACAAAGTTCACTCTATAGTATGAACAAAATGATTTGAAAATTATATTCAAGAGTGGATTTTATGGAATTATACTTAGGTGAATAGGAGAAGAAGAATCTCATGACATCATAGGAGAAGTTCATGCAGGATCCTGCAGTGCTCACCAATCTGGAATCGGGCTCTCCCATGAGATCCGAAGTCTTGGGTATTACTGGAAGACCATGATACAAGACTGCATACAATTCACTAGAAAATGTCATGCATTCCAGATTCATGAAAACATTATCCATCAGCCCCTGAAATTTATACACACCAAGAGATATTCCTACCCATTCACTATTTGGGAGATGGATGTTGTGGGGTCATATCCCCTAGCCATAGCTAAATAGTTCAATTACATCCTTATTGCTACATAATTCTTTTCCAAATGGGTTGAGGCTATACCCCTCAAGGATGTTGGGATGAAGAATATCGTCATCCTCATGAAATCTCATATCATCACTAGGTTTAGAGTCCCTCATACAATATTGAAGGAAAACGACACCAAATTCTATTCCATGAAGTAAAAGAAGCTTTACCAGGAGTACAACATCATGTCCAATCACTCGTCTCACTATAATATAGTAGAAAATGAACAGATACAGGCCTTTAATAAGACTGTATAAAATATACTCCAGAAGATGGTGAAAAATGATAAGAAGTATTGTATGGATAAACTTCTCCATTCTTTATGGGCCTACCTTACCACCACACATACTACTACATAAGAAATTCCATACTCACTAGTGTATGGGACTAAGGTAGTGCTACCCATAGAGGTCTAGCTGACTTCACTCTGAATATCCATTTGTGGAAAACTCTCAGGGGATGAACAATCTCAAAAGTGGTTAGATGAGTTAGAATGGTTATATGAGAAAAGTATACACACATTGCACAACTTGGCGGTCCACCAGAATCAGATAATAGGATCCTTGAATAAAAAGGTTCTCCTCCATTCCTTTCTCAATGGATAAATGGTGTTGGATCTTATAACCTAATGATATTGGGAAATATGCCCCAGAAATTAGAGCCCAAGCGGTAAGGAACTTACATCATACATACTGTCTATCATAATGGAACCTATTCAATGGCCACCATGAATGGGGATCATGTCACACTGCCCACCAATGCAATATTTCTCAAGAAAATAATTTTCATTGCTTCCAGCAATAGGGAATTCACATCAGTGTAAGTACCATCAATCATCCTCACCACATGATGTTAAA
This sequence comes from Viscum album, assembly GCA_963277665.1. Classification (NCBI taxonomy): domain Eukaryota; kingdom Viridiplantae; phylum Streptophyta; class Magnoliopsida; order Santalales; family Viscaceae; genus Viscum; species Viscum album. Next base: position 876,200,025 of record OY728163.1, read on the forward strand.
TTTAATGGAATGTCTCATACTAATCACACGACATTAAATTGTGCAAATGTGTCCTAAACATATGATGTTAAACTGTGTGGTGGCTTGTCTTTACCATAATACATTAAACTGCACAGTATCTCAAGAAATATGAATGGATTGATTCCTATCACCACATAATACGTAGTGATGATTGAACATATACTTCTAGGCCCAACAATAGGATTATCTTCCTCTCACAACAGGTGATCCAATTTCCTTACTGCATTACACAAAACTAGATAGATTTGTATCTTCCCCTTTCTATTCAATTCAAGTCACCCACTTCCTTACCGCATGACGTTAAACTAAATAGTCCTTCTAGAACTATGTAGAACTTGACTCCCATCTTCAATGACATACTTAGGGATTCCTTGATTCTATTTCTTGGTCCATCCACTACATGGGAAAAAATTCTTCTATTTTACCTTTTTTCTATCCCTGTACTATATGAAGATCTTCACTGTTCCTTGTTTCTCACACCAAGCATATCTCACGTGAGCTTAGGAATTGTGGCAAGGACCTATCCTCAAATTCATGGTATAAAGGTACAAGACATGTCCATTACTGTCCCAGATGTAAGAACATAAATGTTTTACCATGGGTCCTCACCTCAAGATGTTAAATTGAATGAATTTACAAAAACACATGTGGTTTGGTTCTCATCCTTATGAGATATGTAGTGACAACCATACCTCCGCTCTCAGGTCCAACTGAAAAATACCCATAAATTTATAATGTTTTGACTTCACCCTTACCACATGATGTTAAACTACATGGAATCTCTAGAACTATGTGTGGAATGACTCTTATTCTCATGAGATATGTAGCGATGCCCAGAAATTTCATCTTCAGGACCAGCCACAGACAAGTGCGTAGTTTGATTGAGACCTCTTCAATACTCATTAAAATTAGGTTGATTTAAGGAAACACACTATGCATCATCAGATTATGAGCTTCATCTCACGGTCCACACCACATGACCCTAAAATTCCCACATATGTCCCTACAATAATCCATTATACAGTAATACCTTGTCCTCACCACATGATGTTAAACTTCATGGAATTTCCATTCCGAAGTACATGAAATTATGTTGTTCAAATGTGTCATAACCACATGATGTTAAACTGTATGGGGGATTGTACTTACCATAAGATGTTAAAATTCATGGTTTCTTAAGAACTATATATGAATTGATCTATGTCATCATAGGATATATAGTGAAACCCAAACCTCTACTTTTATTCCCAACCACAGGATTATCTCTCTCTCATAATGGGTGATCCAATGTGCTTACCGCATGAAACAAAACTACATGGATTATTTGATTCCCCTTTCCATTCATGTCATGTAACCCACATCCTCACTGCATGATGTTAAAATTCATGGTCCTTATAGAAATATGTATGTCTTGATTCGCATTTCTAATGGGATAATTAGGGACACCTTGTTTCTATAACTTGTTCCAACCACTATATGGTACAAAATGCCTCGGTTGTACCCCTTTTTTCTCCCTATAGTTTAGTAATATCTATATTGTTCCTTGTTTCTCACACCTAACATAGATCATGTGAGGTTAGTAATTACAGCAAGGACCTATCCTCACAAGAAAGGTATAAAGGTACATGAAAAATCCATTACCGCCCCGAATGCAAGACCATAAAAGGTGTACCATGGGTCCTCACTGAAAGATGTTAAATTGCATGGCTTTCCAAAACTATGCGTGGTTTGATTATCATACCTATGAGACATGTAGTGATGCCTAGACCTCCACTATCGGGCCCAACCAAAATGTTTCAATTTACTCACATCAGTTCACCTACATCCTCACTGTATGCCATTAGACTGCATATAGTTATGTACTCACCACATGAAATTAAATCGCATGGAAGTAAGTCCTTACAACCTGAAATTAATCTACACTAAAATAAAAACTCACTACATGATGATAAACTACATTGAAGTACTTCCTTACCACATGATGTTAAACTGTACAGAAATAAATCCTCACCTCATGACATTAAATTGAACAGAGACAACCATCCCCCCTACATGACAATAAACTATGCATAACATCTCCCACTTTACATTCATTATCAATGGACCACAAGATACTTACCTTATCCTACCAAAGTATGGGATGATTCTACTATCCTTTAATATCTATTCAAAACCATATACGAAAAATCATGTCATGAGCATCCCAGGTCACCGCCAAGCTTACATGTCTCTAAGAAAGGATATATGGCTTTAAGGAACCTTTTCTTGAATATGTATACATTCCCATGGCTCCTGCATATGTGCCTATGGATGTTAACTAAAGGAGACAATCTAAAAAAGTAAATTCAAATTCTTGTGAGCCCTAACAACATCCCAGAAGCACTCAACACCTCAGTGTGTCTGAACCACTCATTGTATGAGTGTCCCACATCAAAACTCATCATATAAGAAACTTATCATGATTTACAACACCTCCACCCCCTCTTAGAAAGATGTTGGAGTGCTCTTGACCCTTGGTATCCTAATTAAGCTCTTTTGTAACATCTACTGTACTAGGTTTATAGAAGTCATGACTCTAAGATATCTATGATTTGGTCAAAGTTATACGACCTTAAATTCCAACACATAATGGTTCAAATTCCAAGTCCTTGAACTACTCACAAAAGATACACAAAAATTTTCTGGCCAAAAATTTGTGAAGGTTGATGTGAGAAAAAGTCAAGCCTCCACCAAAAAAACTCATCATTCTCAGAGTTTAGGAAAAAAAATTACGACATAAACATAAGATGCATAAATCTCATAGGGTATATAACCCTAGTAAAATATATGCAATGCTCGGTAGACCAAATGGTCCAGGAAAAAGTTAGGGAAATGTTTTTTACATCTCCTCGCCATGAGAATATATTCACTAAGCGATGAATCAACTTTTAGGGTACTCAAAATCTCCTTGGATTGTCATCTTCCGCAAACCAAACTTCATGAGTTGGGGTGTATTGAATCACAATAACCTACCATATCCCTTGGAAAAGATATCTAGATTCAAGGGACCTTTTCTTGACTATGCATATATTTCCATGGCTCCTGCATATGCGCCTATGTCCATCAACAAAATGTGCCACTTTGAAAAAGAAAATTTCAATTATCGTGAAAATTGGCATCATCACAGTTTCACTTAACATCTCAGCATGTCTAAACCACTCCTTGTATGACTTCCTAATATCATTTTCCTGACTCAAGCACTCCAGATCTTGATTTACAAGACCCCATACCAAAATATCAAAGAGGATTCGATATCCTCACTGTTACATCATCGTGTTTCATTCCCTTACTCAAGGTAGGTCTGTGAAACCTCATTTCCTAACCTTTTATGGACCACGTATTGTGATTTGAAAGCACAAGGTGTATATATCGAGTTTTACATTAAGAGCTATCTACCCTAGGGTGCTAGAAACCTTCTTAAATATCCTTCATCCCATACCCAACATCACCATTTAGAAATTTTATTCTTCAAAAACCATTCATAGTCCTAAAAAATAAGTAGAGACCATCTTTCACTTGGAATGATACCGATGCATAAGGTCATTGACCTACCAACTAAAGGAATATCATCCTTTCTAGAAAGAAGATTTAATACCTATGAGACTTTGAAATGCCACAACATAACCTGGAATTTTGGAGTGTTAGGGGACATACCCAACATGTCTTCACCACCACATACTCATGGACTCAAGATTTCAGGTTATGATTTACATCATAAATGCTCCAACTATCCAGGAAGGCATAACATCCCCAGTATTTAAACCTCATCAATATTACCAATATAAATATTCCATATCCATTAGAAAAGATAACTATATTCAAGGAACCTTTTCTTGACTATGCATACATGCTCATGGATCCTGCATATGTGCCTATTCCCATCAACCAAACATGTCACTCTATAAAAAGAGAATTCTAATCCTCATGAGCCTCAGAAAAACCATGGTAGTATCCAACACCTCAAAATGTTTTGGGTCATTCCTAGAATGTCTACACTATATAACATGATTCTATGGTCTGAGATAAATGACATTAAACTAATGTGATAGATGGTTCGAGCTAAAAGACATTAAACTAAAGCGACAAATAATACGAGATAAAAGACCTTAAACTAAAGCAACAGATGGTCCAAGCTAAAAGACCTTAAATTAAAGTGACAGATGGTTCGAGCTAAAAGACCTTAAACTAAAGTGATATATGGTGTAAGCTAAAAGAACTTAAAATAAAGCAATAAATAGTTTGAGCTAAAATACCTTAAACTAAAGTGAATGATGGTTTGAGATAAAATACCTTAAATTAAAGCGACATGTGGTTTGGGCTAAAAGTCTTTAAAATAAAATGATAAGTGGTCCTAGATAAATTTCCTTAAACTAAAGTGAAAGGTGATCCAAGATAAATGAACTTAAACTAAATAAATAATTGTTCCATTCTAAAATAACTTAAACTAAAGAAACATATGGTAGCTAAAATACCTTAAACTAAAACAACAAATTGTATGAGGTAAAAGACCTTAAACTACAGTGAATGATGGTCCAAGCTAAAAGACCCTAAACTAAAGAACATGGAATTTAATATGAGGCCCAGTACAAGGACTTATCACTTCCCGGAGGAGGTCAGGCTGGCGGTAAATAATAAATTGAGATATCCACATATATTCATAGGGATGAACCCTATATAGATCATCAAAAAATTCCAAATAGCTTTGCCTCACCCAGAATGGCCATGCCCATTTGTTGGAGAAATTTCTACCAGGGAGAAGATCCCATTTTGAGTACCATCTTCCACTAGTGTCATCCATATAAGAAGATAATATTCTTGAATATCTATGAACAATAGAATATTTAGAAATATCATAGCCATCCATGCTTAGGGGAGACTTTTCCAACAAATAAGACAATCCTTGAGATTAGGTTGTAACCAGCCAAACATCCTTAGTAATTATCACTTGAACACTATCAAGGGAGATATATACCCAATAGAATAAAAGATTAAAATATGGGGGAGTTATAGTGGTTTCATTTAGTAATCCAAACTCATATTATATAATTTGATCAGATAAGGGATAATTATGAATGATGGATGGAAGGAACCTCTACAGGACCTCATTATCAGCATGCACAAGATAGTGGGATCAGCATTGCGATTCCTAGAAATCATGGGACTTTGATTTTCCATAGTTGAGAAACTTTTGTGAGAAACAGAATCCATCTAAAAATAATTAAGGGGAACATTTAATTCAATGAGAACACAAAGTCTTGAAAAAAATAAAGATATGATACGAGACAATGGAATCATGAACATTACATAATTCAATAAGGTATTCACAAACAACATAAAAAGTTATTGGATTGCCTAATATCTGGAATACTTTTGGGGAACATAACTCCTTTAAGGCATCATGCACATCGCATAAACCCCTTGGATAATTGTGGTCATGTGTCCTAAACATGGTCACACGAATCACAAGAAATCAAACCATTAGGTCAAAAAATCTCACAAAACCCTCAAGGAAACCATAACCCTCATAGCCTAAGTCTAAGGGATTACCATGGAATAGTTTTAATTGAGGTAGATGAGTGTCTAATCAGTAATAAGTCTTGCATGATAACTCTGGCGATTAGGATTCACAACACAGGCTAGAGGAAAGGGTTCATAATCAGGGTTCCTAACACAATCTTTCGACAGAAGAAACAACGAGGATGCTCTAAGAAGGAGAATTCCAGTGGAATGAATTGTCCTCCACACCCCACCCCTATATATAGGGTAGTTCAATGAATATAAAAGGTCACTTGTTATAACAAATGTGACCCAAGGCATTGGTTTGTGACACCTTCAAACGCATCGATGGGCATTTAGTTTCCTCATAACCGAGTCCCTATCGCTTCAAATGTCACTCCTGAGGGGGGTATTTGTTGATTCCCTCAAAATAGGCATCAGAAAAATCACAAAGGAAAATATAACCAAATATGGGTATCATTTCCCTATATAAGAAAGGAATAAGAGGATGGTTGAAGACTCATGGAGCATCTAAAGGACTCGTGATCACGTGACCATTTCAAGGTCACGAGAAGTCTTCATGCATAGAGAATAACCCTTAGAAATTCACACATAAACCCCTTCAACAATCCTTCCCTGTGAAGGCTCTACAAAACATCATGGCCATGGGGTGGCCGTCAAATGAGCGCCCTCAGGCCACATGGTTTTTCATTGGTAAGCACCAGACATACCATATGAAACCCTTAAAAAATAAAAAGTGATGATATTCAAAGGGAGAAATCCCCACTATCCATGAAGCTCATGTTCCATATCATCATTGGGAAGAATAAAATACCACGATGATATCTAAGCCAACCCGTAATACCACTGACCCTTTATCACATAAAATGAAGGAGATAAAGGGGAGGAGGCAATAGGGGTTCACGGTCACTGAGAGATATATTCCCCCCTGAAGTCATGTGAGAAAACATGAGTCCCTAATGACCTATTTGGAACATTTTAAAAAACCCCTTTGGATTATCAGCCTCACTGTACGGAAGTCCTCACGTATGTCCAAGGAAACTTGCAGCACTTAAGGGATAGATAGATGGTTTTGTCCACAAAATTCCTACACACCCTCATATGACCCATATTGGTCACACGAGTAACCAAAGAAAAATAGAGTAAAAAGCAAGGATATTACACGTGAAAACTGGCGTGACTCCTAAACATTGTCACATAAAACAAAGGGAATTAAAAGGGATGAGTAAAGGTATGTTCATGGTCGCTAAATGACATGAGACGTGCCACAAAAGACACTGTGAGTCCCTAAAAACTTTCTATCATATCTCACAAAACCCATTTGGCTTTTCAGCCTCACCACATGGAAGTCCTCATGCATGTCTGGGAAACTCTGCGGCGCTCAAGGGGCAGACAAATGGTTTTGTCCATGAAATTATTTTGCACCCTCATATGACCCATATTGGTCATGCCAGACAACATCAAAAAATCAATTAAAAAGAAAGTATATTACACGTGAAAACTCATGTGACTCAGGACCTCTGTCACAAAAAAACAAATGTAATTAAAATGGAGGAGGTGAGAATTTTTCATGCTCACTGAAGGACATGTGATGCACAAAAAAGACACCGCAAGTCCTTGAATTCTTGTCAGACTTGTCTCGTGAAGTCCCTTTAGCTTGTCAGCCTCTCCATATAAAGTGCCCCATATAACATCATGGAACTCTAATGATGAATTAATAGATTCATCCATGGAATGCTCACGCAGCCCCATATGTCCCATGTTGGTCATGCAATGCATCAACAAAAAATGGAAGAAATATCCATGAAATCACTCATGAAGTCTCTCTTGACTCCCAAACTTTTTCACATAAAACAAAGGGGATGAAAAAGGGGGGAGGCAAGAGGTGTTCACAGTCACTAGAAGCCATGCGATGCAACCAGCGCAACCAAGGTGTAGTCCCATGAGACCCTAATATAAGTAACCCAAGGTATTGTGAGTGTATTTCAATAGGAATTTGGATTTGTCAAAGGCCCTCATAAATGTTAGCACAACGTCATGGAAGTCCTTTGACAAAACCGTATGATCAAAAAAGTCTCAAATAATCATCAGTAATCCAACAAGGGAAACATTGATAGAAGAGACACATGATTTCTGAAAATTAGGAGACTCACTTGGGCCAATCCATAATAGAGACTCATGAAGCCACACAGTTCTATACCCCTTCACCAACTCCATCCTGGACTCGCACCAGATATGCTGTAAAAACTGGTGAGTATTAGGGGTGGAGATGAATATAAATTCCTCATTCCAATATGAATAAAGGGTTGGACTCTGACCGCTACTATGCATGCCAGACACCTAGACTCTATAGGATTAAACTATTGACTTATGAAAACTTCTTTGAGAAAATGATCACGTGACCGACTAGCCTTCCTTTGGGTAATATACCGATAGGTAGCCAGATTAGTCATGCACTAGGTATAAAGCACTTTGTGTGATCATCCATAGATAACAAAAAGGACCTATAGTGGGTTATAAAAAGAACATCCCATAAGCCCACTAGATCACGTGAGACTCAATAGAAACTAACACTAAATAAAACTAAGGCATCTACAATGCAAGGGCTAGAGTTGAGGTTAAATGTGGAGGACTTAGGAAAAAGGCATGATTTCTGGCCCTCATATGCATCACATGAATCATACAAAGACATGAAATAGAACCAAGGTGTGTCGCCTGGATCTTGTGACACCTATTCAACATTCCATCTGAGACATGTAGAGTACTCCAGACATGTCAGATCAAGTCACATGGTCCCCATCTGGGCACTAATTTGATCTTGAAAACCCTATGGATATATCAATCAAGACATGCAAAGTCCTTCAGAAAAATCACTTGACTCATATAATGGTTCCTGTTCATGTCATCTGAGTCTCATGATGGCATATGGACATGATAACCAAGCTATTATGATGCTATCTAGGCAAGTCAGCTAAGACTTGTGATGGCCTCTAGACATGTCGGCAAGGTCTCGCAATTTTTATCAGAGGTGTCAGCCAAGACATGTGACACCCCTTGGAATATGCCACATTGACTCTCACAACAACCTTAATATGTGTCAATCCAGGTCATGTGATGGATCCTGTGACATGACAACTAGATCATGTGACACCCTCAAAACAAGAAGGCCATGTCAATAGGGCATACTAGGGCCTGAAAATATTGTCTGTCCTTAGTGTGTAATCCCCAATCAATTTAGAAGATTCAATATATAAGTACCACCATAAAAGGAACTACGACGACTCTAACTCATTCCATACCAGGATATATAGGATACCTCTCTTCAAGATTCGAGCTCCATATTAGTCATCCAAGGAAATCCTAGTTTTTAAGGCCCTTACTCAAAGCAATTAAATTGATTACTTGTTATCCCTTGTTTTTTACAACGAGCATGGCTCACATGGGATTAGGGAATCACAATGGTCATGAAATCTGCACTATAAAACTTCACAATGGTACAAGGAAGCCTAAGTGTGTAATCCCCACTGATATAAACTGAACTATGAAGACTCTGATTCATGTCATACTCAGGATATGTAGGCACCTTCTCAGGGCCTGATCTCTATACCAAACAACCCAATGAATATTCCAATACCCAAGCTCTATATATACACACACCATGAGGCTGATAATATGTTACCCCATTATTTATCATACCAAGCATAGATCACATGATCTTAGGGGGATTCAAAGAACACCTTATTGAGCATCATGAATATCCATTAACCAAGGAAATGGTATGGGAACCCCTTATACAAGGGTATATACCTTGGGGACAGTCCCAAGGATGCGAACAAACTACGTGGGTTTTGATTCATATAATAACTAGGATACGTAGGACGCTACGTAATGGCTCAATACCATCCTCGGAATATTAACTTCCTCCTTACATGGAAGCATATTACTAAGAACTTCATTATATGGATTCAGCATATAAGAAGGCACCTGTTACCAGAAAATTATGGATAACCTCAGATATATACAGATAGATTCACTAAATATATCCCCATTTTTTCATATAAAATAGAATTAAACTATAGTAATTTAATTAGGGAAAACCATCCTGTATCTATATTTTAAAGAGATTCATGAACATATATTAAATATATAAGAGAGTCCTAGAGTAGGAAACAACTCCCCCAAAATGGTGACATGAGCTCGACCTCCTATCTTCTCGACCAATGCGAGTCCTTAAGAGTCACTAGGCCTAAAAAACTATATGATTGCTGGACTTTGGAAAGAAGGTTTGTAACCATATATGGATAAGGGAACCATTGGGAGATTTTAGGGATGTCATAATAAATGGAAAACCTAATGTGCACGATTGAATGAGGCCACAGTCAAACAATCAAAGGGAATTACATTACACGCTCCACATCGAAACCTAACAAAACAAAAGTATAGAGACCATGATTTTTCCTTGTAAAGTTTTTAAATATAAAAGTGTTTATTTTTGGATCCAGAAAATAATATGGCATGTCATTCCAAGGTTTTGTGTGCTGAGAATTAATTTCAAAAAAATATTACATATATTTTATATCACGCTTGCACAGGTTTTCAAAATAATGTGATATCTCATAAAAGGAGACACAAATTGAAAATATGAGACCATGGTTGAATCCAAAGCATGAGATTTACCATAGGTATCACCTAAAGTTGGTCAGTGTGGGATGTTTGGATAGAGTGTCCATTAGCAGGTATGTTCAATAGATTAATTAATTAATTAAATTTATTCATTAAATGATGTAATAATGTTTCCTATATAAATATATTGTTATGGAGAATCTCCAGGGTCATCCATATAACATTGTATTATTAAGAGGAGGTTCTACCAACCTTCATTATAGAATCAAGACTAGGAGATTGAATACAAACTGAATCAAAGAGAATCAAGGTGTAGTGAACACAATTGATATTCCCAATAATTGGAATCCATGTACTTCACCAATAATTGATCCAAATAGAGGTAGGACTCATAATTTTTTGATTCCACCCTTATGAATAAAAATTTCAACATGATAAAAACTCTATTCCTTGATATGAATTTAAATTTATCCCTTTTAGGAGCCCATATACCAAAATAAATTATTCTTTAGATTTTTTTATTGATTAGTCCATGAAATCAGCCCCATTAATCCCCACTTTTGTGACCATTATAAAAGAATGCTTGGTCAATGGTGATAACACCTTTGTTCATATGAATTTGGACCACCCTTTATTAGTATTCTTCACCATTGGACAATAACTTCATGATTTGACTATTTTCAGGTTGATATGAGTGTGATCATACCCCTTGATTCATGGTGGATGTAAGAAAAATGATCAGATTGGAGATTTAAGGATGAATCAAAGTGAATTGTAGGTAGCATTGATGGATTCATGGATCTGAGATTCAAACAAGAATTGGAAGCGATATGGGAGGTGCATGCATGATTTGAACGGACCAACATAAATCTAATTTTCAGCCACCGAATGGCCAAAATCCAAAAATAGAGGCCTTCTCCTTCGATTTTGGGTGATCATTTGGCCCAATTTGGTAGTGGGGGCAACAAATCATTGATATTCAAAGTAAATATAAATTTTTATGAAAACCATACTACATTATGTGTAGTATAAAGAACACAAGTAGTATAGATATCTGTCCATAGTTCCTTTGGTTTCTAAGTGAGTTAAATAGAACATTCCATGTGGGACCCACCATACTCCGTGTTAGTCAATGTTATAGACCCAGAGTATACTATGGGTGTACAAGGAAAAAGTTATGACTAGAAATACACTATGTATTGTGACATGTCTAGTGTACATGGGAATGACCAAGGAGAACACAACTTGGCCTCAGGTGGATGAGAAAAGATGTGTGACAACACTACATATGGTGTACTGCCACATGCCCTGTGAGTCATGTGCTAGTGAGGAAACGACTAGGTATAGGAGCAAGAACACACACCATATGAACCCCTTTACTCACCATATACATCCTTTTGATGAGTCTCATACCTCTTATAACTACTTCATTTGGACTCAAATTTCAGATAGCGAGTAGCCTATACTTAGTGTTTTTCAGCATAGAATGTGATGCTGGTGTTCATAGTGGATTTTGAGATATTATGTGAGATTTTATATGTATGATACTTCTTTAGGAGATAATTGACGATGATAGTGATTGAACATGAGCATCAAAGTGGAACCCTATTGCTGGGATAAGGCGTGGTTGCTATATCCGTATAGTGGAACCTCCCTAACAGATTAGGGTGTGGGATCTCTATCTATCCAAATAGTGGAACTCTCCTACTAGGATATGGAATGATTCCTCTATATTATTATTGTAACCATTTATGGACTAGGGAATGGTTCCTCTATCAATCTATCCATATATTGGAGCCCTCTTACTGAGATACGACTTGGGTTCTCTATCTAGAGAGTGGAACCCCCCTAATTGGCACATGCATGGGTACTCTATCTATCTATATATCTTCTGAGTGGAAAATTCTTGATGGGATAGGGAATGTATACTCTAACTACATAGTATAACCACCCTAGATAGTCTAGGGAATGGGTCCTCTATTTATCAACTAATTTGAACCCTCATGCTGGGATATGGCATGGGTCGTCTACCTATAGTGTGGAACCCTCATGGAGGGATAAGGAATGGTTATACTATTTATTTATTGAGTATAAACCTAATTTCATACTAGTGCATGGGTCCTTTATCCGGATATTGTGCTATCTTGACTATGTGTCATAGTGGTGAGGTGTGACTTCACACAATTACTCTTTGGAAAACAAACGATATGCTGAACTATGATATGGATACCCCCTTTCACTCTCATATGAGTTTCTTATATGATTACATATATATCCTTGTTTTCGTATTTAATTTATTTCTATAGGTTGATCTATCTAATTAGATTGTGTCTCTCATTGTTCCCCTAACCTTTTTCAGTGGCTTCCTACTGGGTATGTATATACTCACCCCAGCATGAGATTTTCCTGTATGTGTTGCGTCTTATGAAAATGAAAGATATGTTAGTGGTGATTTCAGATGATAATAGGGATACCTTGGTGAATTATACAACATAAAGTGGTTAGGTATTGGTGATATTTAGTTGGGATATCTCAACATTTACTTTTCCATTTATTTTCAAGTTGGGACATCTTTTTAGTTTAGTGTGTATTTTTACCCTTTAATTTTTAGATTACACTTTCATACTCCTGTATCCCATAGAGGTTATTACATGCATGATTTTTACACTATATGTTACTATATTTTACATCTATTTCTCAAAATTACTTCATGGACACAGTTGGGTGTGTGCGTATAGGTACATTAGGGAAAAAATCTTATACTGGTTATTCCTTTCAGCACTGGTCGCTAACACCTGGCCTACGGAGGTATGATTGGGGTAGTTGTGGATTGACCATCCACTGACCAGGAGTCCCCCAGTGGGTTAGGTCATGAAATATTGGTATAATAAGTGTTTCAACCTCACTACGATGTTTTTAGTTATGTCCCCTTATGAGGATTGGTTGGGAACTTAAGGAAATAGTGTCAAAGTGTCTCGAGTGTGGCTTTTAAGCTAGAGAATCAAGTGTTGGTGTGGTGGATGATGCATACATTCACTAGGACTCTAACAACCTTCACTTCAACTCAATATACTAGGAAATTGGTTACATAGAACATTCATACATGCATCATATAAGATCGAGTATTTTGAATGTCCCTCTTGAGTCATCTCCACACATATATATGATCATCTGACCATGGTACATCTTGATTAAATTTTTAGGATGCCTTCATAAAGATAAAAAACTATTATACTAATTCAGAATCGTGAAGATGATTAGATGAGTGAATAAGACTTAGTTCTAGGGTTATCATTTGAGATCTTTCCTCCAGGTTGGCAGATATCAATACCCCCTCCCATTGATTAGTATATTATACCAACAAAATAGGATGATGATGCACACTAGATTAGCATACTCCATGAGTTCTAGTGCTAGAGTCCACTGATACTCCAAGGTGATCCAGATCACCAGGTAGTGGAGTATTTTATAGGGTTAGTGATTCAAGTTTTTCTGGATTGGGTGGACCTCGATTGATTAGATGATTGTGCTGTAATCCAACATTTTCCATGGAGTAGTTGGATACTATTGGATCTTAGTCACATAGACGCATGATGAGTTTACACTTTCATAGTATAAATTTTAACATCTATTTCATGAGGAGTACTAATCCTCATGCTTATGTTCATTCTATATTCATGATCTTCAAGAGATATAGTAGGTAGGAATGGAAGTTGATGATTAATCCATGAAGTACATTAACTATTCACTATACTCCTTATAGATGGCTACTTCTAGGTGTGAAAGTTTGAGGAGGGTCTCTGCATAGATAACCATTCCACTGTGGTACACCTATACAATCCCACATATTCTGGAGGGTTCGAATATGAACTAGTTATGGAGACCTTCCTGGATGAGGGATTCGATGTAGTTGGAGATAATAGTTGGTGTCATAGGGATGATTCATCTATAATAGCTAGAAGGAGGTAGTCGAAAGGATCTCAACATATAAGATATTATCATTATTAGATTTATACAAGTGGTCATGTGAAACAAGGACTTCAAAGAGGTATATGGTAGCTCAGAGTGAGGAGATGCTATGAATTTTATAGGCGAGGTCACATGGCACGTAATTGACCAACCTGATGTGTTGCATAGGGAATAAATATAGTGGGTGGATTGCTATGACAGAGGCAACATCATGATCATGGATCTCCCAGGCGAGGGTAGGGAAAACCCTAGGGAGGAAAAGCTGGTAGAGGAGCAAGTGGGGCTCCAGAAGGAGGATCTATGGGTGGTGGATGATGTTATTATCTCCTTCCACCAGCACCACCACTATGAATCTAATGTTATAATCAGGGCTGTGGGAAGCTTCATGATGTAGAGGCTTATGAATCAACATATCATGTGATGATTAGAGGTATAACATGTGTTTATTATACTCTTTCTAAAGTATAAATAGATATAAGTGGGATTCATTACTTCTTCTATTTACTCCTGTTATAAATGCTGGAGAAACTTGTTGAGACTTTAGCCCAACATCTTGTCCTTGATGTTCCTATAAGGAATGGTTCTTTGATATCTTTTATCTGTAAAAAGTGTGAGTTATCACTTGGTGGAGAGAGTTTATCATGGGACATTTTTTTCATCCTGATGAGACCTTATTATGTAATCTTGGGTATGGATTGGTTTTCTATGGTCTAATCTCAGACTGACTATCACTGTAGATAAGTAACATACCTTTGGACTAATGGTACGTGATTCTACTTTTTGGGTGATATATATATCATGGTGGAGTGATTGGGTATTTTTAGAAAGAACATGTAGCCCATAATGCATCAGTTTGAGAGTTTATCCCTTTTTGTAGAGAGATCATAAAAAATCTAGACTCTATCAGTCATGGAGGATTATATAGACATTTTCTCAAAGGATGTCCTAGGACTACCTCTGAAGCAGGAGATGGAGTTTTATATGGACATGCACCCAAATACTACTATGATAAATTCTGAGGCATATTGAATGGCCCATGACAAGATCTGAGATATGATAGGGTAGTTGGAGGAACTTCAAGAGAAGGGACTTATCTGACCCAATTTTTCCCCTTGAGCACCTTCAGTGTTGTTTTTGAAAAATTTAGATGGGATCTTTTATCTTTGTGTGGATTATCATCTCCTAAACTAGGACATGATAAGGAAAAAGTACCCATTTTTGAGGATTGATGACCTCTTCAATTAGTTGATAGGAATGAGATGGTTCTTGAAGATCAATCTCATCTTTGGTTACCACCAGTTGAGATTTCGTGAGGCTGATATTCTAAAGCATGGATTCTAATGTCATTGTAGACACTATGAGTTTCTGTTGATGTCTATAGGTGTGAAAAAATCACCCATTATGTTTATAACTTTTATGAATCAAGTTTTCTAGTCATAATTAGACTGTTTTATTGTTTTCTTCATTAATGATGTTCTCATCTACTCTACATCTGAGAATGAGCATTCATGGAACTTAAGGATGATCCTAGAATTTCTTTGGGAGAATTAGCTTTACGATAAGCTCCATAAGTGTTATTTTTGGATCTAAAAGGTTCACATTCTAGGAAATTTCATTTTTGATCATGGATTCATTGTGGACCTAGAAAATATTGATGCAGTTATTTCTTGGGAGCTAACCAAGGGCATGTTATATTTGTGGAGTTTTCGTGGTTTGGTGGGGGTACAACAGATGGGTTTATAACAAATTCATCTATAATTTCATCCCATTTGACTTCCATGATGTAGAAAGGGTAGTTATTTACCTATAATAAGTAGTGTTATAGTTCCTTTGAGGAGTTACGGATAAGGCTGATGAGTGATCTCGTTTTGTTACAACCAGAGGATAGAATGGAGTACGTAGTATATTGAGATGCCTCTAGAGCTAGGATCAGTTGTATTTTGATGTTGGGATAGCTAGTGATCACATATGGTTCAAGGTGGTTGATATTCCATTATTAGAACTAAATTACTCACAACCTATAGATAGTTGTGGTAGTATTTTATATAAGGGTGTGGATGAACTTTCTTCTAGGGGAGTTCTTGGTTATTCACTCATACCTTCAGAGTATCAGGTATGTCTTTATGAAAAGATACTTAAACCTAAGAAAAATGTGCCTTTTGGAGTTACTATAGGACAATGAATTTAAGATTTCCTATAATCTTACAAAAGAAATTTGGTGATAGATTACCTTAGCGAGAAGTCGCATTCATTCCATGTGGAGGAGGTGTCTAAGAAGTTGGATTCTGTGTAGATGACCCTAGTTGAGGAGGATGGTGAAAATTTTCTTCATTCAATTATGTTGAACCCTTTGTTTATTAAGTGTATGAGGGAGGCTTAGTTGGGATACATATACTGTGAGTTCCTACGTGACCATATTTCCTTGTGGTATTCACTAGATGGATTTTTTGAAGGAGGTAATCACATCATCCTTTTCGAAGAATGAATGGTGGTCCTAGTCATGATATATGAGGATGCGATGAGGGATTTCTACACTTCTTCATTGGATGTACATCCCATTTTAGGAAATATATACCGAGACCTTCATTGGTATTTTTTTGTGGTTTATAATGAGGCAGAGCATGGATGAGTTTTCCTATCGATGTATCACAGGACTGTAAGTTAAGGCTAAACACCAAGTTCTGTCATGTTTGTTACATCCCCTTAAGATCTAGGAGTGTAAATGGGATGACATATCCATGGAATTTGTGACAGGACTTCTATAGAAAACGAGAGTCCATGATTCCATCTAGATGATAGTTGACTAACTTAAAAATTTGGTACACTTACTCACTATCAGGGATTAGGGTTTAATGGAGAGTTTGGGGAAGTTTTACATATAAAATATTATCCACCTTCATTTGGTTCCCTTGATGATAGTCTCCAACTATGATGTGAGGTTCATGTCACAGTTTTGAATAGGCCTATTGGAGGCATTCAAGAACTAGATGGGGATGAGTACATCCTTTCACCCCCAGAAAAATGGGAAGACCAAGTGAACTATCCAACTACTAGAGTATATTCTAAGGGATTTCATGTTAGACTATGGCTAGATATGGGAGTATCACATAACCCTGGTAGATTTTTCTTATAATAATAGTATCAATATACTATCATCATGGAAATTTTTGAGGCCTTGTATGGGATACCCTTCAGTTCACCCTTATACTGGGATGTGATTGGTGAGGCTTCTCTTTTTGGGACAGATATGGTGTAGGTGATGACGAAGAAGGTCCAGGTGATCTGTGAGCAGAAGAGGACAACTCAGAGTATGTATAATGTTTTTGCAGATCAATGTCGTAGGCCCTTGGAGTTCAATCTAGGAGACCATGGTTTTTGGAGGGTCTCCCCATGAAGAGGATTTTTGATATTCTACCTTGGTGTAAATATATCTCTATGGTTCATCGATCCATTAAATATATTTCATAGGTTTGGAGAGGTTTCTTACAACCTCTCCTTACCCCCATAGTGGGAGTTAGAGAGTCATATGAGGGTTTAGTATACAAATATTTTTACTTCATATTTTCTTTTTGATGATGAAATAATTAAAGGATATAATGATATAGAGTCCAATTTGTTTCCTTATAAAACTTTGAAATACATTAATGATATTTTTTACAGATAGGTGCTAAGACGAAACATGTTTTTGAGGACTGGTGTGTCTAGAATTAATTTTATTGAAATATTAAATATATTTCATATCAGACACATGTAGTTTTTAATAGTTAATGAGATGTATCCTAAACAGAGTCACTAATAGAAAATTTGAGACCTAGGTTAAATATGGAGCATGATATTTACCCTAGGAATGACATAATGTTTTTCGGCATGGGATGTTCGGATAAAGATACCATTGGTAGGTATGTTCATTAGATTAATTAATTAATTTAATTAATTAAATTACTTAAATTGGTTTAATCTATAAATATGATTTTATGGAGAATCTATAGGGTTATATATATAAACCTAGGATCATTTAAAGGAGTTTATACAACTCTTTACTGGTGAATTGTGATCGGTCGATGGTAATACAACTAAATTAAGAATAATCAAGGTGCAATGAACACAACAGATCTTACCAATCATTAGAAGATTCATACTTCACCAATGATCAATAAAAATCATGTTAGGACTCATAATTTTTAGATTCCACAATTATTATTAAAATATTTATCATGATCAAAACTCCATCCCTTTAAATAGAAATTAAATTAATCCCTTCCATGAGCCTGTGTACCAAACTAAATTATTATTTCAGTTTATTTCATGATCATGTCATAAAATCACAGATCAAAATACCTAGTTCAATGATATTTATCCATGAACACAATGAAAATAAAGATATCACCTTTTTAATGAATTTACTCCACCTGTTCTTAGATTTCTTTTTCATTGGACCATGGGGTCATGATTTAGTTATTTTTGGGATGATCTGAGTGTGTTTGAACTACCATATTTTATGGTGGAAATATGAAAAATGAATATATTCGAGATTTAATGATTAATTAGAGTTATTTTTAGGTAGTGGTGATGGATTCATGGATATATGTTCTGAATCATAATTAGTAGTGTCATGGTAGGTGCACGAGGTGCATGTGGGATTTGAGCGGACTGACAAAAATCTAATTTTTGGCTGCTAAAGGGTTAGAATTGATGAATGAAGGCATTCCCATTTGATATTGGGTGAACATGAGGTGCGATTTAGCAGTGGGAGTATTAGATATGGGATTTTATGATTAGATATATATTTTTATGAAAAACCCAAATACATGCCATGTAGTCTAATGAAAACAAGGCATGTAGACCTCTTTCTATGAAAGATAGGGTTTCTGGGTGAGTTAAATATCAAACACAATGTGGGATCCCCCACACACACTGTGTGACTCAGTCCTAGTGACCTAGTGTGTACTTTGGGAGTACACTGACACAGTCATGGCTAAGAACACATAGTGTACTAGCACATGGCCAATGTACATGGTTATGACCAAGGAGAATACGACTCGACCCCAGGAGATCAAGACACACCATGTGAAAACACCACATGTCTTGTATGTGTACATGGATAGTGATATGTGTGCTGGTGAGGACATGAATAGGTAGGGGAGTGAGCCACATTACACGTGGATCCCCTTACATATAGTGTACTTCCTTTTGACTATTCTTCTTACCTCTCTCTATCTTCTTCATTTGGACTCATATTTTGGCCCATGAGTAGCATATCGTGGGGTTTTTTCCATCTGGAATGCAATTTTGACCTTTTGTATTGTATTTTGAGATTTTATGCAATATATTCTTTTATTAACTCATGTTTAGGTGATTATTGATGATGATAGGGATTAGATATGATCCTCAGAGTGGAACCCTCCTACTAGAACTGAGCCTGGGTCCTCTCTCCATAGATTAAAACCCCCCCAATTGATTGGGGAATGGGTACTAAAATTATCGATAGAGATTAAGCCTCCTACTAGTACATGTAATGATTTATATATATATAGAGTGGAACACCCCATGATGGAATAGGGTGTGAGTCCTATATCTAGTTATCCACAGAGTGGATCCCTTCTACTATGATAGGGCATTGGTCCTCTATCAATATATTGAAACCCCCTGTCGGACTAGGGAATGGGTCCTACATCAATCTATCTATATCTCTATATTTTGAGAGGAACCATCCTGATGGGGAAGGGAATGGGTCCTCTACCTAAAGAGTGGAACCCCCCTAAAAAACTAGGGTGTGATTCCTTTATCTATCCACTGAGTGGAACCCTCATACTAGGACAAGGCATGGGTCCTCTATCTATACAGTGGACCCCCCTGATAGAATAGGGAGAATTTCCTCTAAATATCTAATTATTGCAATCCTTTCATACTATGGAATGTTTCCTCTATCTAGATATTTTTCTACATTGACTGTATGGAACAATGTCCTAGTGCGACTCCACACAGTTTCTCTTCGAAGCAACATGTGAGATGCTAGGTTGTGAGATAGATATCCCATTTATCTCTCATATGGGTTTCTTATATGAGAACAAAAAAAACACACACACACTCTCTCACACACACATATATCCTTGTTATTGAATTTCATTTCTTTATATGGGTCGAGTTGTCTACTTTGATTGTTTCTCTTATTAATCCCCCTATTTTGTGGGGGCATCCTACTAGTATGTATATAATCACACTTGTATGGTCTTTTCCTACACATGTCATGTCTTATGAAGATGATGAATATGTTGGTGGGTATTTTAGTGGATCATAGGGATAACTTGGTGAATTATAATGTGTACAGTGATCGAGGCTTGGAGATATGGAGCGAGGCTGTATCAGTATTTAATTTTCCAATTATTTTTTGGTTGGGACATCTTTCTAGTTGGGTTTGTATTTTTTCCATTTACTTTTTGTATTATGCGGTAATGCTATTATATTCCCTAGATGTTGCTACTTGATTTTTTTAATCTAGATTTTACTATATTTTATATCTATTCCTCTACATTTTTTCATAGAGACAATCGGGTGAGGGAATAAAGGTACATTTGGAAAATGATTCCCATACAAGTTATGAATTTCGGTGCAGGTACCCAACCCCTAGCCTATGGAGGCAGGATTTGGGTAGTTTTAGCTTCGACTTCTACCATCCAGGGATGCCCCAGTGGGTCAGGTCATGATATCAATATAAATTATATGATGTTTCTAGATATTATGAGTGGTTGTTAGGTAACATCAGTATTAATTATATTTTCTATGTCTTTATATACAACCATATGATTTCAAACTTGGAATATACTAGATATATTTAGTGTAGGCTATCTTTGAATACATCAGGAGGAGTGTTATATGTTTTGATACAGATATATGGCATTTTATGTCCATTAGTGAGTGATACCGATGAATGAGTTAGAGAAATATTGAACTATTATCTTCAATGATGACTGAGTTGATGCTAATATTAGAGGAGGTACACCTAATGGTGTTTTTTAGGGTTGTGGTATGGTAATTCAATGTTTTTTCCTAAAGATTTTTCAACAATACCCCATAAATAGGAGATTGATTTTGGGATAAAGTTTCACCTATACATCTCACTACATTTTATGTATCCATATAGGATAGATTATTTTAAGTTATAAGAGCTATGGATTTATATTGATGATTATTTGCAGTGAGGTTGTATTTTACCTAGTGTATCACCTAGGGGTGATTCAAAATTGTTTATAAAGAAATAATATGATAATAATTGACTGTGTATCAATTATCATATCCTAATCCAGGTGACGACGAAGAAATATTATCCCCTCTAGTGGATTAATGATCTATTTGATCAACTAACGGGATGTAGTTGGTTCTTGAAGATAAATAAGTGTTTTGGGTATCATAATATGTGGATGAAAGATGATGATATTCTTAATAAATATATAAAGTGTAATTATGGACACTATGAGTTCATGGTAATTCCATTAAATGTCACAAATACACTATCTGTGTTAATGGTACTGATAAACTCTATGCTTTATGAGTTTCATGACTGGTTTTTGGTGGTGTTAATTTATGAAATCCTTGTGTATTTTTCATTCGAGGAATAATATGTAGAGTATATATAATCAATTTTGGAGTTTCTTTGATATCATTAACTATTTGGGAATATGTTTAAGTGTAAGTAAGGTTCCCATGAGGGGTATTACATGGTTCATATTGCGTCTTAGTTAGAAGTATCTCTATATACTTAAAATACCAATGTAGTCATTTCTTGGGAGTCCTCCAAGAATACTGTTAAGGTTTAGAGTTTCCTTGGAATTGAATTCAATTACAAGAGGTTTATGTTTGGTCTAAATCCACCTTCCGATGAACCCATCTGAAGATATTCCACTCGAACTTAATGCATAGAATAAAAATATCTATAATGAAACCCATGTTATAACACCTAAAAAATAAAATAAAACTACACCCAAGACACCACAACTCAATGTAAAACCACTATAAGAACACAAGAAACACCAACATATGAAATAATTGAAATAAACCAAACATAAAAAATAACAACAAGGATTAAATTGTTCAGTATTACTCTCTAATCCATGGGGGAATGTTACTTTAATATTACTCAAGGCAGTGAAGAAAATTACAATTATCAAGAATATTTCTCAATATCATTCCATATATCATACATAAAATGTGATAATACTTTTTTAAAATATATTAATATAGATTATTATTTTATTTTACACCATTAAATGATCTTCCTATGTATTCTTCCACCATATTAAACCTTCAAGTATTATCCTTCATGTAGTCAAATCCACTCATTAACTTAATTGGTTATGTCAATTAATCTTTACCCTTATTATTATATCATAAAAAATGAATCCCAACACATCTACATGTGATAATAATTTTCATTAATCTATACTGATGCACCCTATTACTATTATCTTCATTAAAATATTGTGAACTGACACCATCCATTTTCAATCCATCACCCATATGGCCAGTAAAAATAATTCCATTAGTTTTTATTCTTCTAATGGTCTTAAACTCCATAAAAAAATAATTTAGCGCACACTCTAAAAAATTCATTCCCAATTTTACTAGGATTTTGATTCTTCGAATAGTCTTGAAAAAAAGGATCATGGTTTTATGTGGACAGACTAGTGTTATGCTGATTTTGAAAAAATGAATGAGAACCTGGTCAGTAACTTTATTCTCTAATTTTTTGGAAGAATGTGTCATGTTTTAGGTTTTATATAATTCATTTTATCTTGGATTGGGTTGTGTTTTGATTTAGTATCAAGAAGTCATCTCCTATTAGTATCAAAAGTTATAACCCCATGAATGTAATTATATTACCGATGATATTATTCTCATTGTAGTCATATTTCATTTTAAATTATGATAACCCTATCTTATTAATGAGTGTTTTTTGGTCTTAGAGGAGCGATAATGGATAGAAATATTATAGGATTAAATGTTCAATATTTATTACATTTGATAAAGGTAATGTTATTGATGGAATACAGATTAATAATTCACATAGTGATATTGTTCACGAGTTAGAGGATTCTTGAAGAGCAATGAAGGAGATCATAGTGATGCACCTTGAATTAGAGATCATGTTGGTAGAAGGTGATTCTACTAAAAGGTAGTATAGACATCCTTGGTGCAGAAGGTGGAGGAATATCAGTTATGGGATTCTATGTTATAAGTTTGGAGGGATCGAGTTATTTTTACTGATTCCCATAAGGGATGGTTAATATATGATCAATATCATAAGTTGTTCTAGGAGTGTATTTTCTTTCCCATGGTGGTCTAGGAGGTGGTTCTTCCTGAGTTTCAAAACCTATTATTGGTTATACATCCTGGTGTATCTAATATTTATCATTAATTAAATGGTTTGTTTTAGTGTTCATGACTAAAAAGATTAGTCATAGAATTTGTATCTAGATGTTTATTTTGATAGAATTTGAAGGATGAGTATCTTGTTCTGAGTGGGTTGCATCAGCCACTAGATATTGCTCAGTGGAAGTGGGATAACATCATGATGGATTTGATTCTTTGTTTACCAATATATTAGGGTGGATATGATGTTATATGGGTGATTGTGGATAGTTTTATGATTCCATATCACTTATTAGTGATTAAGGAGTTAATAACAATAGATGTTCTATTAATGTAGTATTTAGAGATGATTACAAGGATCCATGGGGTTTTAAAGATTATAATATCAAATAATGAACCTTATTTTACCTCTCATGTATGGAATGGTCTCTAATTGGATTTTGGCTCACAACTGTTCCATATAACTAACTTTCATTAGTAGATAGATGGTTGGGTGGATTAGACTATCTAGGATTTGTATGATATATTTCATATAAAACTTTTGAATTTTGGAGGTTCATGGGTGAAGTACCAAACCTTGGTTGACTTTTCTTATAATAATGGTTATTGTTACACTATTTTCATTTCCCTATTTGAAGTGTTGTATGTTCGAACATGAAGATCTCTATTATATTAAACCAAGGTCAAATATTAAGTTATTCTTTGATACAAATAGGTATAGAGCATATAAGAAAAGGTAAAAGATATTTGAGAGTGGATTAAGGTATCTCAGGTTTTACATAAGTCCTATAATAACCGTAGGAGGAAGAATATAGATTTTTATATTTGATATTATTAATTATTTAAGGTATATACTCATCATGGATAGTGGATGATTGGTCATGGGAATAATATTTATCACCGATTTATTAGGCCTTTCGAGGTATCAGAGTGCATCAAAGAAGTTAGTATTCGATGGAACACTCTCCACTAATGGATTATATCTATGACATTTTCCATGTATGGTAGATTTTTCAGTATATTCACGATGACTCCCATGTTATTAAATGGGATGAGTTTGATATTAAATATGAAGTAATGTTTATGGAGTGGATCATCAATATTCAGGACTATCAAGAGAGGTTGTTGTATAGACGTTATATTCCATTAGTTTGTGTACTTTGGAGACATGGTGGCTTAGTATAATATAATTTGGAACATGATTCACATACGCATTCTCAAAATACTATTTTCTTAATGAATGATTTATTGAGATGATATATATGATCTTGTTTTAATTAATTTATTGATTGATATTATTGTTTTATTTTTATACTCCTCACTTATGATGAGTGGTTTTTTATTTATTACAGATATATTTATTCCTTAGAGTTATTTCATAAGGTTTTGGTTTTCCAACTATTCTTATTTCTTTCTCAAGGATGGTTTTGATTCATATGAATAAGAATAATTTGGGAGTTATTTTATTTAAGGGATTGAATTTTTCTTGAACCCTTCCCATTTTTTTTCATGGGTGATAAGGGGGGTATTGGGATTTTTGGTGTTAGAATTGTATTTTAGGGAATTATTTTGTCTTCTCTTATTTGAGATTAATTGTGTTAACTTTGGGATGTAGTGTGATGATATGTGTCATGGTGTGAAGATGTGCTGTAGCTTGGGGGTGTAAGCTATGACGTTTACGAATTTCTCTATTTGAGTGGGGATTTTTTAGTTTAAATGTTAATTTTTGTGTTATGGTGTTATGATAGTTGGTTGTGACATGGTTAGTTCAGTCATATCATGGATATACTTAAAGAGGATTTTAGTAATGTGAAAAACCTGATGTATCGATATAAACCTTATGTATAGATTTATTACTCTTATATATTCCTTTTCCACTCTTCTGGTCATGATTCCTATTTTTTACACCCTAAGGCCTAGAACGTCGAGTTCTAGGTATCTTCTTTTTTATGAGTTATTTTTTATGGTTCTTGGGTCATGCCATGAGTTTGGTTTGGGGTTGGTTTGGATGAGGATGAAGGTCGGGTGTCATGACTTGATTTCTAGGGGTTTTAATTCTATGGTGTGACACCCATATCATTGATGTGATACTAATTTGTTTTATCTAATAACCAGACAATGAACACAAGAGAAAGGGGATACACATGGGGAGATCATATCATGATCTCTAAATCAAGGACCACCATGACATGATTAATCTTAGTCACACTATGATGCAGTTTATTTCATGTTTTTCTATAAATTTTGGGTACCCATATAATTAAGTCTATTTCCTCCTACTCTAGATCCCTATACTATAGGGGGGATAATTTTGAACAAACCTAGGACACTTTTATTTATTTTTTTCTTTAATTTTTTGTAACGACTACCTTCAATCCATGGTATCTTCTTTTACCTCTTTCTTATCTTTGTTTTAATTTCATTATTTCATTCTAAGCTATGGGAGTTATATCCACTCAATTATATATGTTTTTTATCAATGATTGATATAAGATTCATGATGGTATGATTTATGTAGGTTTTTTGTGTTCCTTGTCAGGTTTCATGTTGGTGTTCTTCATCCATCATATCATTCTTGTTTGATGACTATTGAAGCTCTATATTGTGGTAAGGTATTCAAGAATTATTTTATTAATTTCTTTGTAAATGTGGGATCATTATTCATGGATTCCCATTTGGTAAATATCTGAGTTTTGATAAATAAATATAAGAATATGAAATTAAATACATTGTGTATCTTTTATTGCAACTATTTTTGATTCATATTGTTCGCAAAAGATGTTTTTAGGTAGTGCGTTAATGTATTATTTTCATTTCTATTGTTCAATTTTCATATTTTTAATGCCTAAAACTTATTAAAAAACATAATGGTGGTAAAATGAGGAGGATAATGTACAAGGTATTCATTGAATTTTTCATCCTTCCTTAAAAATGAATAACTTGATTAAGCATCTATTTAAGTTTAACATATGGATAATTATTTGTAGAATTAGTTACTATTATATTATTCATTATTTATTTCTAAAACCTAATCATAATGATTTATTTTAATCAAATTAGTAAAGGAATATTATTATTGCTATAATTAATAATAATGGAAGACTATATTATATCCTTGTTTTCCATAAGTGTTCATGAGAAAATTGAAGCATGATTGATTTCTCATTAATAATTTTTTCTAGTTGAATAATAATATTATATCATAAATATATATCTATAATATAGATAGTTTTCTATGTTTAAAACTAAAATCCCGGTTATGGGTTTATTGGAAGGTAAGGGTGGAGACGTGTTGATATTGTTGTGAGGGAGTATTGATGTGGTTGATGTTGAGATGGTATAGATGATTTGGAAAGGTGTTGTGGATAATGTAGTGTTGGTTGTCTCTATTTTAGAGACCCTCTTTCTTTCTATATGTGTATTAATTACATTTTATTTCTTATTCTATTTTCATATAAGAGTTTTATTATTTCATTTCAGGCATATCATTCCTTAAAGTAGGTTTTATGGTGTCTTAGTGCATTAGATTATGGAATGGTTATTAATAAATGGATTGATTGAATTGGAATGGTTTATGAAATTCATGATGGAGATTTAAAAATGAATCAATAGAAAGGTAGTTAATTATTTTAATTTTAATTATATTTTCAAATAAAAGAATCATGGATTTATTTTATTAATTTAAATATTAATTCATAATAGATGATGGTATGTGATAAATGAATAGTATTTGATTAAAAATTAATATATGGTAAGATTTTTAAAAACATGATGCTTGTGTTCTTAGTAAGTATTAGATTTTTAGACCTTAATATTGGTAGTTGGGTTATCTTTTGGGATGCTAGTAATCATTCATGTCTTATGTTAGATAGTTTCCCATGGGATGGTTGTGTTCCTTAATAATGTTATGTTTTTTAATATGCTCCAACACTTGAGTCAGATAACACGATTCACACCCATACTTGGACATGGGTTTCAGGTGTCACCCCAACATCAAGGTTGATGAGGATATATATGGCAGAATACTTCCCCTACCAATATCTTTCTTACTAATATAGTATTAATGTAATCATATAGGCTATAATGGATCATGATTATGATATAAATGTATATGCAGGTGGCTCTAGATTAAGGTTATAAAATATACTCGTATCTAGGTTATAATGAATTATGGTAATTATATGTTTATTTATACATGGGATGTAATGACTTAAGGTATAGTGTGTAATTACATGGGATTAAAGGGATCTATGACTTACTATGTGATTATGGGGATGTGATGGTGATGGGGATTTGATTTTGTGGTTGTGGTTTGAGGGGAACAATTGAGATATGAACCACACTAAGAGGGGGTGAATCAGTGTTGGTATGTCTTTATCTAATTTCAACTACATGAACTATATACATTTCCAATTTACCTCAACCACTTATTAAGGTGAAAATATCACTCTTAATCCCTCTTTTGTTCTTTCATTACTACACAAAAACTTAACACACACACAATGAACACAATAATTTATAATGTTCACTAATCAATGTGAGATGGATAGATCTTAGTGTGAACTCGATTCCTCAAAGATCACACAACCTACTTGATTACACTTGTGAGCTAGAACAATTAGGGTACAACCTTGGGACTCATGTTTTCATGTCTCTAAAATATGATTTAGTACATACCATACATAGGTGAATCCTTCTACTCATAATGATAATCAGTTTGGGTAACAACAAGATAGTATCACAACTTTAGATATCTTAAATCTATTTATGCACCTCCTTCCCTTATTCTTCTTTTTATTCTTTCACTTACAAAAAATATTCAAGGGATTATCTCTTTTCTGCATAGTGTAGTAATAAATAAAATCTTATTCTTCCTATTATATTATATTTCATCAAAATATTAAGTGATGGTTGTCTTTCTTTCACATATTTCTAGACACATATTCTTCTCATTTTCACTTCTTTCTTCTTCTAACATTAGTGCACAATAAGATTTACCTTTTTTTATTCTTTAATTTTATAATATAGTGTTCAAACATAGTGATTATCCACTGAATTAGGAAAATATTAATTGTTAATATATATAATATTCATGTCCTTTATTATTCATAAATACAATTTTAGTGCATTTTATACTTTGAACATTAATTCACATTATGATTATAATTCCCTCTAAAAATGCACTATTACATGGTACATTTTTGAACACCTTCTAAAATAAAAAATGATCTCGATTTTATTTTCATATATTATTTTAAGGTATAAAATTCTATAAGGAACAATTAAATATTTTGGATCACTTGAAGATTCACATTGGAAGACCACCAAAATGGGCTTTCATGCCAACACATTCTGGGCAAAGTAAATTGGACATCAGCCCAATAAAAAGATTATAGCGGCCAAGATACAAGAACAATGATTCTAAAAATTTAAATGAAGATATAGGAAATCATGGGGAACATTTATTCAAATATTTAAAAAAGATAATTCAGATTTTTTAATGGATTTGTAGGATTCCCAAGTGGAATATGAAATTTCAGGCCAGATTCTGTGGCCCAAAAAAATTGCCCACCGATTTAATCATATCTCAGAAACAAAAAATTATTTTGGGCTGAAATTTTACATAGATTTATAAGAAATCAGTATATTCATTGTTATATTCTATGGACCACTCTAATTCGGCCATCTATAAGGTCATCTAGGCCCCTCTATTCAGTGGATGCAAGCTGGCTGCAACTTCAGGTCAAGGGTGGAAAAGTCTCCTCTCCCTTACTTTCCACCACCCTAGGCCTACCAACATTAATTTAGGAGACTTGGATAGATGGGGGATCTACCCAAGGCTCCAAAAATTCCTCTTTAAGGATTTGGTTTTGGAGTATTGATGGATATTTGGTGCTTAGTTTCATTGTAGTGTTATGCTACCGCTTTGTGTTTGTAATCACATTTCTTTCTCATGTAAGTTGTTTAATTCACCGCAGTTCTTAATAAAAGTTATTCTGTTCCTCTTATTATGTTCTTATACATATCATGTTTATACTGTTACCTAAATGTGTGAATTTATTCACCCCATACCTTGTGAAATTTATCACACAACGATGGTGTGATCGTTATTTTTTTGTTTTTACTTCTTCAATTCCAGCCTCGTAAGTCTGCTTCTCACTTCCGTTGAGAACATGTCATCAATGGAGAGAAAAATATTTTATGGGTTGATACAAGGGAGTATAAAGGGTATGTATTTAATGTTATTTATAACTCTCCAAATGATTATTAACTTCTTTTATTTTAGTTTCTTTTATTCAATGATTTTCCCTCTTCCTCTTCTATATTGAATTTATTCCCCCCACTTTTATGTGCTAATAAGAACCTTTACCTTGGAGTTCTCATGAAAATGATACTACAAGTGCATAGGTGATTAGAATGTGTTTGTGATGGTGTTTAACCAGTAAGATATGAGTTTAGTTTGAATTCATTGAATGAATCCTTCTCGAGTTAATGAAATTTAAATCATTAAAAAAGGAATTCATCCAATCCACTCAAGTGATAACCTAGGATCAACTCATTATTTAAAATTAAATTCACTTAGGAATCTTAGTGTTCACTTAAACCCATATAAAATAAACCCAAATTTGTCCACTTCATAGAAAAAACATCCATATAATGTAGATTTCTATAGGTTTCTTCTTAGGTCTCCGAGGATTCGACAACCCAAGCTAAACTACACGTGACCGCTTAACCCTAAAATATTGGGTAAATTTGGGCGATACTACATGGACACACTGGTTCTTCATCATCCTCTTATAAAATAGAATATCTTTTAAATATAATAGTACTAAACTCTTATTCTATATTTTTTTATCCTAACCTACTCATTCACTTTGGTATATATTAATAAAATATGCACCACAACCCTTGAATTCTTGTATTTTGAATTTAAAATTTAAATTCAAATCCAAACCACAAAATTCATTGAATTAATTCTCAAACTCATAATTTTTATCTTTTTACCAATAAATATTGACCATAAACCTTGAATTTATAGTTATTTGGAGTTGAAATGACCACTAAATTACTCTGATGTATCCAATTCAACATACTTCTTTGAATCTTCTTATAATTCAAAAAGAAAATTGAGTGAGACCTTCATTATGATGTAACATAGTGATTCAAATTTATTATTTTTTAAATGTATTGGTATTATATGGTTTGATTCTATGATGTGGAATGGAGGTCTTCAAAATTCACCAAAACTCCACTAAAATCCCTTGCACCATGATCTATAGACTACAATGTCATCCTACACATTTTCTCATGAATACATCATGGAATACGAGTAATGGAATGCAGGTCCCAAACTCTATAGAGCTAATGAAATAATATCCCAACCCACTTTATAGTGTGATCTTGGTTCCATGGTACAAATACCTTTTTTCTATTTTTCTTGTATCACAATAAGATCATTAT
Source organism: Viscum album (assembly GCA_963277665.1). Lineage (NCBI taxonomy): Eukaryota > Viridiplantae > Streptophyta > Magnoliopsida > Santalales > Viscaceae > Viscum > Viscum album. The sequence goes on from OY728163.1 coordinate 876,231,021, forward strand.
GATGTAGTGACCTACATACAAATAGGGTTACCAGAATTTGACCTTTATTATTTTTGGAATGGTGTCTCTATTATGATGTAAGAAAATGATTTATCTCATTCTTTAAATGAATCAAGTAATCCAAGGTGTGGATGTATTGAAATTTTTAGTCCCACTAAATTTTTATAAATCAAGAAACTTGAAGTTGACACCTCTTCCACAGTATAATCCAACATTATGTTAGTTGGATGCAACATAATAATTTAATACAGCACATATAATTTTCTAAAATTAAGTTTTATGGTGAAATATCATTATTTTTAGTATATAAATCCTTATATTTCTCCTTTAAATATTCTAACATCATGAAATCTTGTCATGATATATAAACACATTAAACCAGCTTAAGCATCATCTAAATTACTCCCCAAACACCTTAAAAACATCAACCAAATATCAATGATGATCCTGCTTCAAATATTCCTTCAATATATCAAGAAATTACATGGAAATAACTTCAAATGACTTTTAAACCAATATTCAAAGTGTTTTCATCCAATATTCCAAGATAAGATATCCAATCTTAAAATTCACAGTGAAAAGTATACTTTTTATTGAGAACTTCTTCTCTTTTTCAAATTTTTTGGATAATTCAACCAAACTTCCAAAATAATTCTTATTTATCTCAATATATTAACATAAATTAAATACTTCTTCATCAAAAAATATTTTCAAAAAACACAACCTACAAAATGTGGTCTAAACAATCTCACCATTTTTTTCAAAACCCTCATAAAAAGATATGTTAATATGAACTCCTAAATATTTCATTTCATTTTACTCTCTCCCCCATTCTCATCAATATTTTAATTTTACTTTATCTCCAACTTATTTTCAAGAAATAAAAATTACTCAAGAAAATTTATCAATTCATACTTATTTTCATCAACTATTTCAGTATAAGTCAATGTGAGGAATTATAGGTGTAGAAAACAAGAGGGTTTGATTTAGAAAACTATTTTTTCCCTTAAAAATTGAAATGATACCAAATTAAATGAGATGATTGAAAAACATGTCTTTAAGGGATGTCTATACTATATCAGTCTATGAAAAATGATACCAATTGAGATGAAAACTTCTCATGAATTTTAACATGCATAACCTGCACTTACTTTAATACACAAGTTAAAAGCATTCAAGTACAAATATCTTGATACAGTAGCCTCAAATCCACTATAACCTTATATTTTTATGTCATTGATAAAAATAACTTTTCACCATTTAGTTAGGAATTTTATTTTGATTATCAAGGATAATATATATAAAATTCATACCCACTCAATGAAATATTTAGCAATTACCTTCCATATTATTGAGATTTTCATGAGATAATAATTCTATAATCTTCTTCAATTTTGTTCATTTTTCTCAACATTAATGAGAAAATCCCATTTATATTTATAATGATGAATCTATCTAATATATATTACTTAATAATTATATTATGAGAGTACACCAAATTGGAAATCTTCATGTGGATATCATGATTTAAAAACTTTTATATATTCACCAAGGATGGTTACTTAAATGTATGTTACTTAGAATAAAAACTTTTGAGATCAATATATTATGGGATATTCCTCTTATTTATATCCAGATTTTACAATACATTCTTCAATATCATTAAATATGATTCTATATCATATTTGTATCTGAATACCTACTAAGAAATCATTCAAGTATAGATACTTCTTTATCTTTGATGTCTATAATGTACAACATCCACTCTATCTCATTTTATTCCCTTGGTATCATGACTAAACCTAAATTACAAGAATTATATGTGTAAATATAATACTAATGTGTTATGGGAATAAGGTGGATCTTCCTCTTCCTTAATGTTAAAAATAAGGTTTATATTTTTTATCAACTAAGTTTCTCTACCATTCATGATTACACATTTGACTTTCAAATATGATTTGTTCTTTGGGAGCATGGATCACGTTATATACCCTTCTTCCTTGTGTAATATATTATCCTTAATTATTTTTATAGCTTGAATTCTTTTCAGGGAATATTCTTTTATTAGAAATATTTTTTGAAAACTTATAGAATTATTTTCTTCTTTAATGTCCCATACTATTCTTCTTTGACACAAGGGTTGATTTTTTTTTGAAAAATCTTAGAAAATTTACATTTTTCATGTTTAATAATCTTCTTTAATTTATCACTTTTTAATTTTATTTTTACACATTTCTTTCTCCCTCCAAATATTTTATCCAAATCACCATTAATTGTTTTGAAGAATCAGTAGAATTCTTAGAGTCTCTATATGGATTCATGAGAGTGAATTTACCTTTTGACATATCACTCCTCTAGTACATCATGTAGTTACTTTGAATCTTATTTTTATTAATCTTTTTTTCCAAGGGTCCTTCTCCTTTCTTCTTAAACTTATTGGGTGTAATTTGTTTGGCAACCTTATTTGTATTTTACCAAAGGATGAATATTCTTTCTTCCTAAGTGATCTTCTATGATTTTCTAAATTTTATAAATCTTGATATGAACATGAATAAATTCTTTGACCATAACAATTATAGGTATCACATATATCTTCAATATTCTCAGTCCAATTTGTGATTGAAAGGTTTTTATGAATCTATGGATGTTGCATCTTCTACAAATTTATCCCATTATAATGGGAATTATGTTATGATCCTAAAATGAGTAGATTATACCAAAAATCATGTGTACAACACCCAAATTTATTTCACCACCAGCATTAACCAATAAACCATCTTCTTCTCTTCTTCATTACATGATATATGGATTTTTTTAGATTTAGTAGAATTCTATTTTAGTCCTTATTCATCACTTGTTTAGCTTCATTTGGGGAACTAACACTCAAAAATCTTCTTCTATCCACCATAGATAATGTGGTAGGATCTTATAAATTTCTATTTATCCATATTTTTATATATTTTTTACTTAAAATGTAACTTTTTGTAGAAATGGATTTATAAAAATCATTTCATTGAGATATGAATAGTAACTATTTCATTATAATTAATTGGGAAAGATCATTAAATGATGTAATGATATTATTTTCAAATAGAAGTGTTATTTTAACTTTATAACATTCTTAAAAATTTATGTTAAAATATATCCTTATCTATTTAATTGTGAGAACTCAATACGAATCATTTCCAAATTGACCAATTTGATTTCCAATTCCAAACATGTCATATTGAAAGAATTATTATGACATTCAATAAATGTAATTCCACATTACCATCCTTCCTCATGTTCTCAACATCCTCTTCATTAATTTTAAACCATTTCTTGTAAAAATTATTCATGTTATATGATCCTCTTGGATTTCACTTCCTTTAAATCAATTTTGTTCTTAAAATTTTCTTCTAATACAAGTGTATTATTCTAAAATTATTTACATAGAAGTTATTTTTATTAGATTGTGTTGAGACACTATTCTTAAATATTGTATCGTCTCGCCATAATATCCTCATACTCATCCTCTTTGATAGTAACTTGTTTTGAGATATTAATGAAAAAAGGGATATTTCTCTCAAAATAATTCTCTTAGTTATTTGTCTCACCATCAAGCTGAGTGATTCCTTCCTACAAGCTTCCAACAATCCCAAAAAATTAAAAACTAATTCTCTAGGAAAATAATGCATCACATCCTTTAAAGATTCAATAGATAATTCTGTTGAAATATGATTAAACCCCCTTGAATATTTTTTTGTGGATATTTTAAAAAATAATCTTCATGTACCTTAAGATTAATTGAATTCCTTGATTAGTTTGAGTTAGTAATGTTGTCTATATCCTTGGCTGTTGAAGATTTTTTTTCATCTCCAACAATTTCTAATATAACTTTTTAATTATTTTTATAGATTTAGACTTCATTATATTTTGACCAAAGGATATTTTCTTCAATTTATTAATCTATTTATTTTTATTTTTCATCAATTTATTGTAAGAGACTCAGTTTCAATCTGACGTATAAATAACTTTTTTTTAACTAAAGTTCATTATTATTATAGGAAAGAAACATCAAATATCCAAAGAGAACAATTTGTAAAAATAAAATCTAATAGAGGTGAACCTCCATATACTACTAATAAATGGTAATGATTGAGATATAAACCAAACTGAGAGGGTAGGGGGTGAATAATTGTTTGTAATTCTTGATCTAGTTTAAAATACTTAACTTTTAAACCTTTTAAATTTACCTATATCACTTGTTCAGGTGAATGATTCAATCTTGTTCTCTTTTTATTTCATCACAACAAAAAACATACACAAATGGAATACTATACTTTACAAGGTTCAACACTCAATCTGAGATAGCTAGTCCTTGGAGTAAACTAGATTCCTCTAATATCATAAAACACACTAGATTCCTCATATGAGATAAAAAAACTAGGGTATAACCTTGAGGATTGGGTTTTATTGTCTCAAAACTAGGATTTGGTATATCTCATACGTAGGTACGTCCTATACCTTACAATGATAATCAGCTGGGGTAATAATAAGTGAATATCACCACTTTAAACCTCTTTAATATTTTGATGTTTTACCTTACCTTCTTCTTCTTTTCTTATTTCAATTGTACAACAAAATGTAACGACATCTCAATTTTATATGCCTAGTAGCAATACAAAAATCTCCTTCTTAAACTTCTCTTATTTTTATTCAAATAAGAAAGTGATGGTTCCATTTCTTTCAAAAATTTTAAGACACTTATTATTATGATTTTCTCTTATTTATTATTCTAAATTTAGTGCACATTAAGATTGTACTGATTTATTCTTCTTCAATCTTATACTTTAGTATTAAAACAAGGATACACTGGTTCTTATTCATCCTCTCTAGGCACACATAATTTCTATAAATTATAATTGTATTGAAATCCTATAATATATTTTTTATTCCTAACTTACGTCTCTACTTTGTTGTATATTAATGAAATATACACAATAACCCTCCAAGTCTTATAGTTGGAATTATAATTTCAAATTAAAATTCAAAAAACCAACTTCCTTGAACTTATTATTCAAACTAAAACTCTATATCTTTTTTATAATAGATTATAACCATAAAAATAGAATTGGAAGTTATTTAAAGATGAAATAACCAAAAAATTAATCATATTTAACTAATTCATCATACATATTTGATTCTTCCCAAAATTCAGAAATCATAATGTGGGAACCTTTATTAGGGTGTATCACAACTTTTCAAATTAGTTATTTTTTTATTTGTAAATTCTATGGCATGATACTATGACATGGTGTAGAGGTCTTAAAAATTTTATTTCCATAAAACACATCATATAATTCCCTTGAATCAAGATCCATACACCGTGGCATGGTTCTCTAGATTCCCTTCTGACTATATCATGGAATTTACTTGTGGAATGGATGTCCCAAATTATAAAGGGAAACTTAAATCCCATCTTGAGCTAATTTTTTAGTGAGATATTGGTTCCATTGTGTAAACAATTTCCAATTATGGTGCAAAAAATTCATTATAACTTAAATACTACTACGCAAATACGGTTACCAAAATTTGACCTATTTTATTTGAGGTGGGGAATCTCTTATATATCATAATAATCTCATATATATTCTTTTTTAATTGAAACTAGTAATCCATAGTTTAGAGAGGTCAAAATTTCTAGGCCCACAAAAATTATGAAAATTGAGAAACTCATCATAGACACCTATACTACGACATAACCCAATTTGATTTTATCTAGATATGGAATGGACATCAGTTAAATTGTATAATATATTATATAATCAACTTAAGGTAAAATAACATGATATTAAATATGGATCTCCTTCTTTTTCTCCTTTAAATATTTTAGCATCAAGAAATCCATTCATGATATATAATCAATTTGAACCAAATTAAGTGTCATCTGAATTACTATCCAAAAACATTCAAAATTTATTCAAACTATCATGGATAAAACAACTTCAAAATTTCCTTTAATATGTCAAGTACATTCAATTTATAAACTTCAACCAAATTCCAATCCAATCTTCCAAGATTTTATAACCAATATCCCAGGAAATGATATCCAATCTTTAAACAAATTGAGATAAGAAGACTCATTCTTAGAAACTTCTTCTCTTATTCAAAAATCTTGGATACATCAACCAAACTTTCATGATACTTATTATTTATCTCAACATATTTACATCAATTAAATCAACCTTTATTGAAAATGATTGAAAATAAATATATCTTAAACAAGTGGGATCAACATGGCTATGATGTGATTGCATAGATGTGTAATATGAATTATAGAGCGGATGAGAGAACCAACTATAAGAAGTTGGGGTTTAAGGAGACTAGTTTAGTGGGAAATTAGAATCTATGTACCTTTATTCTATATATTATTTTCATATAATGTTACCAAAAACTATTCATTATTTTATAAGTGATCCTCCATAAGTTAAAGGATATAGTTGTCCTTATTTATTCCTTAGGGATTTTCTATGATTTTCCCCATTAACATAATGTAATAAACCAACATGAAATAACCTAAAAACTATTACCTGAACTGATATGACACATTCCTAAAGGGTGTTCATGATTCCTATAGGCTACCAACTAGCACCCAATAAAAAATAATAATAAAGGAAATGATTTCACCCAACCTAAAAAAACCACATGTCATATATATAGAATGGAAAGGAATAACATAAGATAAATAAAAGAAACATATTCTATAAATAAAGAGAATCAACAGAATTAATATAAGTCAAATCATCTAAACCAAAATCCAAGTTACATTTCTAGTGAAAAAGGAAAACTAATGTAGAAACTATCTACTGAATGTGACAAGTGGGTAATGTCCCACCATCTCACCACCAATAACTCATTCATAGATAACATGAACCTCTCCAACTCACTATGGAGCCTTTAAATTTCCTAAATTAGAAGAAAATACCAGGTTTACATACCACCAGAGGGGTGTGTAGGGTGTGATCTAAATAGGCCCAGTGGGATCCCACCGAGGTGTTCCATATCAAGTATCTTTGAAATAATCCTGTTATGATAAATTTATATAAAAACATAGGATGATAAGAAATAAAGTAGTTTTATATCAAAATAATGGTAAATCATATCCCCTTTTCCACAATTACTCATCAATACAATTAAAATAGTTTCAAAGAATAAATAAAATAGTCCATTTCCATATAATCAAAAATATGTATTTCAAATCAAAGATGTTAAAATCTAAAACACAAAGGGTAAACATGCCAAAGATAAATCACAATCATGTTATCTTGGTAACTCATACAATAGTTTTGACTATAAATAACTATAACTTCTTATAAACCATGCATCAAGGTCTAGATAATAGAGGAACACCCCTGAAAGTGATAACTCCTACAATGAAAAATCAAGTCCTAAAGGAAAATTCATCTCAATATACAAATAGAAGAACACCCTAGAAAGTGAACCTTCCCAACAATATAAAAAAATGATCCCCAATACTATATATCCTATTTAAGTACCCAAGGATCAAATTTGTGTCATATAAAATAATTTCAAAAGTGTTTACACATTTCAAAATTCAATTTAAAACAACATTTTCCTTCCATAAAAAACTTTCTTCGAAAACCCATTATTCAATTCATTTCACAATGATTTTAAAATCATATTTCTTTTAACGAAATAAGTGGAAACCATATTTTTCCAAAAACCCATTTCATGAAAAAAAAGTTTTAAATAATTCTATTTCATTTTTAAAACCATTTAATTAAATAATAGTAATCAATGGTTCACATAACACACTCTAGATATGGAACCACCCACCTTAAAATCGGGTCATAAACAACTCGTAACGAGATCCACCAAAATAGAAAGGAATGTAGGATATAAAATATATACCCTAGAATATATTTCCACATATTAGAATCCAAAATTGATAACAAAGAGGGTTAGTGAAGAGGTTAGATCACACATACCTTGAGAATTATGCACACTACACAACAACCAAAGTAAGGACTAGTCCCTAGTAGAAGATCAAACAACAGACCTAGAATAATAAAAAAAGAATAAACATGTGATAAAAAAAACCTATAAACAAATCCCCATGCTGCTATCATGACCTATATAAATGAATAAGTAGAAAGGTCTACTACCAAGAGAGACACAATAAAAATAACATAGATATTGTGCATCGAACAAAACATCAAAAAGAAGAGGAAACACCCAAAAATATCTTGGAAGAAACTACGGTTAGAAGAAGGGAGAATAAAGATGAAAAAATTAGGATTTTGTATTAAAACACCTAAAAACTATAATTCATGAAAGGTTTATGTTGTAAACTAGGTATTTGAGATATAAAATCTCCATAATTCGCATGTGATGAAAACACGTCGCCTCAGGTTAAAAATATCAGTAAACATATCAAAACATTAAAACAATATTTATGGTTAAAATGGTTTTCTATTTCATTGGATTGTTTTCTATGAATTATTTGGTTTATAAGATATTTTTTTATGATGTAAAAATGTCATGTAGGATGCATACATCACTGGTTTTTAGAAAAGATACCAAAAATAGTTATATTACACTTTGAACCTGAGAAACACCCACTTAAGCCTAAAAAGATCATAATTTAAAATCTAGGATGTTACAATATTCCCACCATAAGACTTTTCATCCCTGAGAAATGATGAAAAAGAAGGGTTATTTTGAAAATGGTGAGGCTACTGCTCCCTCACTAATAATTTGCGCTCCCAAATCTCATAAGAATATGATCCGTGAAACCATACCACTCTAAAAAAAAGTGAGATATAAAAGTATTAATGTTAATACCTAGGTCAATAAGGTGAACCTTTTTTTAAGATCCTACTTGATTAGAACTCTACATTTAATAATGTTTGTCCTGGAGTAGTTTTTAGGATGAGTGACCTCCTGGGAACTTTCCTAGGGTGTGTCTGAGTGAGGAAAAATTACACTATAAGAACATGTGTTTTATAGTTTGGGTAGTCATTAGTCTAATAAGTGACCCAGTGGGTAATAGTTTGAGGTGGGATGAGAAGGAAACCAAGTTATTATAGGAGACCCATGGGGTAATTTGGCCAGGTTTATAACCTAGGGGTGTGGGTCATGAAAAATGGTATTACAGCCAATACCTAGTCTAAAGTGATGAGGAACATCATAGGTTTGAGGTGTGGGGTCCAAAATTATAATGTTGTGCTTTAATAGAGGGAGAGTGTAACACCCCTGTAAAAGTGATACTTAAAAGGCTAAATGTTATTACCCATGTCAACAAGGTGAATCTTTCTTTTCAGGAGCCTACCTAATTAAAACTCTATAGTTAAATTTTCTTGGTATTGATTAGTGTCTAGGATGAGTGACCTTCTTGGAAGTTTCATAGGGTGTGTATGAGTGAGGAAAAAGAAAACTGGAAGAACATGTGTTGGATTGTGGGTATATTCATTAATATTAAAAGTGGCCTCAGAGGGTAAAAGTTGGTTGTGTTCTAGGAAGACAACCACAAAATTACAGGAGACCCATGAGATCATTTAACTAGGTTTATGTCCTCAAGAGGTGGTTGTGACACATGAGAGGTTTCTAGGAGAATCATAATAAGTATACTTTTATGTTCACCCCTATATATGTAAATATATTTTTTCTATGTTGATGAGAGGGATTTAGTGATTGAGTACGATGTTAATATCTCGTGGAGGTTCTGTAAGGGTTTATGGAATTTATGGTCACTACTAAAGGAGTTTATTATGTTATATTCTCATGTTTTAATCCATTATATGACATTACATGTATTGGGATTAGTTTATTTATTATTACGGACCTGATTGGTGGATTTATTATTATTTTTTGGTAACATGTGGGTAATATCTCTCATATGTACATGTTTTATACCTTCAATGCTAGTCTCTATCATGTGATCTATTGGTGGTTGGATTTAGGGGACACTTCCATATTGACTAACAACACTTAAAGGGAAATATTTGGGGCCAACCTTTTGATCAATCATATACTAAAATATATTTTATAGTACCCTAGAAAAGTACATAATAAAATAACTATATTTTTTTTTCAATTTGTCCCATGATTACCCCTTGTTGAAGTTTTATGATAAAAATTGAAATTACTTATCACTTATTCTTATAGAACGTACCACATTTCATGTCATGTAAAAATTTTATGAATAGTTATATATTATGAAAAAATTAATCACTATAAAAACATAAATTTATTTTTTTCACTTAGGTTTTTTATAAATCCAATAATTTTATTCACCCATGTTTTTGAAAATCTGGAATAAATATGGGAATATCATGAGTAAATGGAGTGTGGGTAATTATATATATTTTTAACATAAATAATTAGACTTTTTTTTTGAAAACATGTATAACTAGTTACATTTTTATAATCATAACTAATTAGAAGTGTTTTTAAAAAAATGGTTGTCTAAAAATGTATCTAATTATCCACATTTCATTTACCCATGTTTTACAAATGTTGGAAATAATGTTTTAAAATATATCTAAATAGTATTTATATATTAATTATATTTTTTATATTATAAAATATTATATTTATTATATATTTCTTTATAAACTTACACCCCTCCCCTCATGTATTCTCATAACCTGGGACCGACACTGGTATTCATGGTCACTAAAATGAGAGTTACTTATGGTATTTTATCATTTTGGTCTTCCATTTCTTGAAATTAAATTTTTTGGGATTGATTGATTTATTATTATTGAGTTGATTTGTGGATTCATTAATAATTTATGGGAACTTGAGGGTAATTCCCCCCACATGTGTATATTTTATACCCTTTGTTATAGTTACCTACCCATGAACCATTAGAGGAGGGATTTGCGTGTCACTCCCATCTTCCCTGCCAAATTGGGAGGGGTGCTCGAAATACTATAAATCTAGGCTTTAAAAGTTCTAATTATAGGGGTTTATCATCACTTCATAAGAACATATATTGCAAGTGAGGTTAAAAGGGGGGTTTTAGAAGTGCTAAAAAAGTGTTGTTGAAGGGACCCTTTAATAGCGCTAGAAAAAATTCCCAAAGGCTCGATTTATCAGAACTTTTTTTAGAACTATTAATGTCTACCTTTAATAGCACCTTTGTAGAACTGTTAAAGGGTTCCTTTAACAATTATTTTTTAGCATTATTAATTGTTGGATTTTAACAGGTCTAAGAAAAGAACTATTAAAAAAATGAAAAAAAAAATATTTTTCACACATGCCCAACACCCCCTTTCTCAGTGCTTATATAACCTTTCTCAGTGGTTTTCACTACCCCATCATCTATCATACACCCCTAACTCAGTGCTAGAAGGCTACCTAAAATACTTTTTCATGCCTGGATTTAATCCCGAGACCTCCCTTACATGAATGAATGTTGTTTACCACTATGCCCTGCATATTTTGTTTTATATTTGATGAATTTTATATTTATTTGTATAAATTATTAAATTTGTGGTCTATCTATATTCAATTATATTTATTTAAATATATTATATATTAATATTCATTTATGTATATTATAATATAAATGAACATATATATATATATATGTTTATGAATACACACAAATATATTTATATAAAAATTATATATACATATTATTGCATTTTTATAATGTAAATAAATTTGATATATTTTTATTTTTTAAAAAATTAATGATAAATACATATTTTTTATATTTATACATGTGATTTATTATATGTAAATATAAGAAAATATGAAAATATTTAATTATAAATAAAAACAAATTGTAAAAAATGATAATATTTCAAAACATTAATATCAATATGAATGTAAGATCTAGGAATATATTCAGTCTTCACCCCCAAAAGGCAATAATACCCCCTTAAATGAGGATAAAAATCCATCAAATGTTAAAAAATCAAGGTACCCAACTAAAAAATTAATTTTGGAGGATGTATTATAAGGACCCAGCCTTAAAACATTACTTAATCTTGAATTAAATGAATAATTAACATTAAGGATCTTATCAGGTTTAGAGTTTTAGAGAATTAGGACATAACTATTACATCTCAAAAGATTACAAAGTAGACACTTCTATACAGTTTCCATTTTTTTTACAAAACATGAACTCTTGAAAAAAAGAGTCATGTCTAGTTCCATGTTAAAGATAGCATGAATTTTCCTTCATCCCATCCTTGAACCTATTCCACATTATTTCCTATGAAAAACATTTCAAAAACTTGGGGTGAGCATAAAAATCTCATTAAGGGATACACAAAGAAGGAAAACTGTTAGTTTTCATCAAAACAATAGGTAAACCATAAATACTTTATCATAAGTAATAATTTTTAGCTTTATGATGTAGTAAATACTCTTCAATAAATAAAAGATCATTAATTACTCTTTTGTAACTAAAATATTACCATAAAACCCATATAAAGAACACATAACATATAAGGGTAACTTGGGACATAAACATACATAAATGGAATACCCATATGGTCGACTTCCACACATATCACTAATTGGAATAGCCATACGACCGACTTACATACCCAATGAATTGGAGGTTATAACGTAACCTCCGTTCCTAGTATTCACAACACCACCCATCATTTGGTTTATCACGTAACCACCCATCAAATGTCCAAGTACCATTATAAAATCATAACACATAAAAACAATTATAACTGAAAGAAAAAATTTCCACATTTCAATCACAATATATCACTTAAATATATTAAAATAAAAAATCCATTATCAAAACCATTTTCAATACCAAAATACATAAAAGAGTATATGGTATTTATTTTCTTTTAAAAACATTACAGCTTGTTGAGGAAGCCAAAGATCAAATAATACTCGTGGCGGCGGAAAAGGTCGTTGTCACCACGTACGTTAAACGAAACATTACTTTTTTAGTTTAGTAAAACAATTCATAGAAAAATATTACCTTTGAATGAAATGAAAAGTCAAAGGTGTTTTATACAGTATATAAAAGAAAGTCTTGTATTAGAACAAAATATGCCTCAATGAAAGGAGATTGAGACGAAGTCCCTTACCTCATGTCCGACTTGACTCGATCGCTATTTAATCTCCTAAATAATAAACTAAATTTAATTTATACTTTCTTAAGAACCTTTTTAAAGTTTATTATTCATTTTATATCACTTATTTACATGTTATAAACATTATGTAATCATTTAAGTTAATAATGTTCGTTTTGTCGATATTTGGTACTTAAGTCAAAAATGGACTTCTTACAATTACATGTTGTTCATGTGATCAAAGGTTCATTATATACAGAATGATATTCATGATTTGGATATCATATATATCACATATATCTAGAATATACATGTATTTATAATAGTACATAACATTTAGAGGTAAGAAATGAAATGCACCGTTCATGGAGACGGTAAGTCATACGTACGCATGAACACGACTTTCATTTCTATTTCGTATTTAATGGAATGAAATCACAATGATATAAAGGTAAATTATAATTCCAGTATAATATCATATATAATATTATTATATCCATCCTTTATACATCCCACATATGGCATTAACGATTCAAATCACTTTGAGGGGGCGGTAGTCTGTACTTCCTAAAATGAAATTATCAAGTTTATCCATTATGGAAACCATAAAAGTATGCCATAAATGAAAAATATAGAGGCATAAGGAAAACATAAACATAATATATATCATATATAAATACAGTGACATCTTACTGGCCACCATGAAAGGTGTTAAGAGAATATTGAACAATCATCATTTCATGAGGTAGTAATTCGCCATCCACAGAAACAGTATGTTCTTTAACCATTAGACGGAGCAGTGTGTAAGTGTATCTAGAATACTTCTCATAAAAATATCATAGTATATTTAAGATACTGTTTTTGTTACAAAATAAAGTAATAAAAAGAGTTTAGGTGGTTGTAGAAGCAAAATAAAACAAAAGAACATAAGAGAAGACATTACCTTTTAATCAGGTAACTCCCATTGGTTTGAATCAAAAGGGTTTCTTGAAGAGATTTCTGCCTAAGGTAAGGCTTCTAGGATGAAGATAGGGATATTGGGGATTATTTGAGTAGATTTTGGACGAGCCAAAGGTCTTGAGAAGTGTGTGAGATGGGTAGGAAGTGGGGTCTTTTTATATGGGAGAGGAGGGGCTCTTTTGAAAAGCATAAAACTATTATTTTATTATATAATGTTTTTCGATTTATAAAGGTCCCAAAATAATTCAAGTCTAAGATAAGGTGTCCCATGTTAGAAATAAAATCATCCAATAAGAATTGGACAAGTTTTGGATATTATTTTAAACATTATCTTCTTATTTATTTAAATCATTCATTAATGGCATAAACACTGCATCATCATTGTGTCATAAATAATTTTATTTTTTTTGATGTATAAAAATTATAAAAAAATTACCATTATGTAGGAAATAATTTTATATTTATAATGAATATTTATAGTCAAATATATCAATTATATAACCCCATGTAATAATTGTTTTAGTAAAACAATACATGTTTATGACATTTTTATTTTTACTTTAAATGAAAGGTATTAATGTCATTATCTTACCCAAGTGGCTCCATGAGGTCCCATAAATTGACCCATGGATTGTATTGGTCAACCATGAATCATCAAATAATGTTAGAACATGTGTCAAGGTGATTTAATATTATTAAAACATTATTTTTACCTAAAATTACACTAATTACCTCTAATCGCTATTAATAAAACTCAAAAATTACTATTCACTAAAAATTATTTTCATCCCATTAAACCAAATTTTACTTAATAATGACAACAATGTATGTTGGATTTTTAAAATTAAATTCACAGAAGCGGTAAAATTTCATTTAAACAAAAAATCAGTTTTTTAACTACCACTTAGTGGTTTCACTATTCATCAAAAATTGAAGTTTTTCAGAAAAATACCAAAAATTCACCCTAAGATATATTTGATATTCCAAATTAAAAAATGATGTCTATTTTACAAAATTAAAAAAATAGAATTTTCATTAATTAACTTCATAATTAATTTCCGTTGTCAAAACAAATAGCGTGTTTTTAAGAAATAATATCTTTCAAAAGATTGACACTTGTTTAAGTCCGAATTCAAAGTGAAATTAATTCCAATGACCACCATTGGATTAAATGGTAAAAATATATTCTAATTTCACTTTAAAAAAAATTGAAAAGATAATCTAATCATATAAATAAATTAGATTAAAATGAGGTTTTGAATTAAAATACAACATTTTTCACTTATTCATTAAAAATGAACTTTATCGGAAAAATAATAAAAACACACACAAAGTAAATTTTGATGTCCCGATTCTAAAGAAGTATTTTATTTGGTCCAATAGAATGTATAATAGTTACCAATACTATTTTTAAAGAGGTTTCGCCATCAAAAGGTGATAAATTGACCTTTAGTGAATATTAGAGTATCTATGCCTAAAATTGAATTCTTTACTTATTTTAAACCTTTTTCTTTTATTGGATAAATGTAAAAACATTTAACAAACATATATAATAATATTTTATTTATTTCTATTCATTCCTGCCAATACAACGAATACGTGTTAACTACCATTTAAAATAATATTATAATATTATTAGTGTGCAACATAAGATTTCAAAGAAACTCGTTGTCGCGTATCAGGTATTCTATCGAACATAGAAACCCCTTTATAGTAGAATTAATATTTAATTCACAAATATTAATAAATATGAAAATGTATTATTCTTTATTTACTTGGGATGTTACATGTATAGACCTCTTTTAACATTATAAAATAGTGAAAATTTCCCCCCAAATCAACATGGCATAGATCTCATCACAGGATTTGATTTGGTATGTTCTAGAGTCCAAACAGACACCCATATCAAATGTTAAGGCCATTTTAAATTTGACTTTTGTTTTCAACTTATTTTTGATCTTTTATTATTTTTATTATATTCAGATTGTTATTAAATTATTATTACTTGATAATAATTATCAAATTATTAATTAAAAATATTTTTTAATTATTTTATATGTCATTTTTACTAAATATCTTATAGATTAAGTGTGAATTATTGTATAACATTATCTAAAACATATTTAAAAATATTTATTATATTTATATGAATATAAATATATTTATAAATTAATATATTTTTTTAACAAAATATATATATTTTTTGAAATATATCCTTCATCATTACTAGTAAAAATGCATTGATATAGGGGGTCTTTATCAGCGCTTCTAAAAAAGGGATAATATAAACCCCCCTTTATCAGCACTTTTTTACAAGCACTAATAATTTCTCCCCTTTATCAATGATTTTTTTAGAATTTCTAATAACCCCCCATTTATAAGAACTTTTTTACTATCCCTAATAATTTGGGGCCTTTATTAGCACTTTTTTATAAGATCTGATAAACTGACCCCTTTAAAAGTGCTAAAAAAACTCTGTTAAATACCCCCTTTTATAGCAATTTTTCTAGTGATGAAAAAGGGGGTCTTCAACATAACTTTTAGCTAGCACTGTTAAAGACCTATCATTGAATAAACCCAATTTTATAGTAGTGTAGTGAGGGAAGGTTAGGACATCAATCATACACTATAATAAAATTTGTAGTATCCTTGTGCAATATAATCCAAAAGAACTATCACAATTGTTCAACTAAGACCGTAACACCCTCATGTTGAAGAATATTTTATAAAACTCAAAAATATATCTCACTTATTCTTATGTAATTCACCACCTTTCAATTCATCTTCAAATATTATGAATTATTTAGGAATATTCCAAAATAAAACACTAAAAATAAATAAATAAGCTATGTTTTTTTCATTTATCTATGTTTATAAACATAGTATATTTATTTACCCATGTTTTTAAAAATATAATATAAATGTGAAAAAAGGTAAATCGAATGTGCATTTTTAGATATTTTTTAATTCATCTAATTATCCATATTTTTAGAAGCTTGGATAATTATAGATTTTTTTTGAAACATGGTTAACGAGTTGTGTTTTTTAAAACAAGGTTAATTAACTACAATGAAAAATGTAGTTGATTACCCATAGTTAGTTTACTCATGTTTTTTAGAAATAATGGAAAATATTTTTTAAAACATTTTAAAATAATATGTATATATTAATTATATTTCTGAGAAGATTATATATTATATATATTATATATTTCTTAATAAACTACCACCACTACCCTAAGGAACACCCACAACTTGGCCTCGACACAAGTGTTCATGATCCCTGTTATAGGAGTAACTTGTCATAGTTTTCCATTTTGGTCTTGGAATGCATGTTATTTAATCTATTTGAATTTGTTTATTTATTTCTATGGATTTAATTTGTAGATTATTTATTATTTCTTGGCAACTTGAGTGTAATGCCTATTATATGTGAATGTTCTATACCCTCAGTGATTATTGTCTACCTGTGGCCTATTGTAGGCGGTATTCAAGGATCACTACCAACCTTATTTTCAGCTCTTGATGTGTACTAGTGGGGGAAGATCATGACATACATTATACACTATAATAATTTTTGTTGTACCCTTATGGATTGTAAGTTAAGTGAACTTTCACAATTTTTAATTAGACCCATGATGTCCACATGTTGGATAAGCTTGATAGAACTTCAAAATAATTCTCACTTATTATTATGGAATTCACAAACTTTCATGTCATATACCAAAGTTATGAATAGTTAGGGATTATTCAAAAATTAATAATTATAAAAAGTATAAATTATCCATGTTTGTTTCCAGTTAAATATGTTTATAAATACAGTTAATTTATTTACACATGTTTCTGAAAAGCATGGATAATACAAGTAAACATAGTGAAACATGACTAATTAACCATGTTTCTATAAAAAAAAATTTACTTAATTTTTCAAAAACATGTATTATAACACCCCAAGCTTCTATGGTATAGTTCTCTTTGAATAATGCGATAGCATGTGTTGTACGCAACATCGAGTTCTAACACACCACAACCAATCAAACTGGCCGTTATGAATAGTAATACCTAATTTTTGAAATTTTATAAATTTTATCTCTCATAATGGACTTCATTTTTGGACTCGGAATATCGAATTTAGCCTAAGGTGAAATTTCGGAACTTTTTGGATAACATTTATATTTTGATGAATAGTGAAAATTACTAAATTTTAATTAAAAACAACTTTTTTAATCGAAATAATTTATATTGATAAATTATGAATTTGAGTGGTTTTAAAGTATATTTAGAATATATTTTTACCATTTAATAAAATTTTGGTCATTGTACATAATTTTACAATTAAACCGGACATAAACAAGTGTCAATCTTTTGATAGTTATTATCTCTTAAAAACACGCTTTTTGTTTTAACAACGGGAATTAATTTTAAATTAATTTCCTCAAATTCTGTGTTTTTAATTTGGAAAAATGTATTCCATATTTGGAATCAGGATTTTCAAATTGTGTAAATAGGTAACTTTTATTTTTAGACATTTTGAATAATTACTTCGGTAAATATTTTGTTTACCATGGTTAAAGGGTAAATCTGGTAAATAAGGGTTAAAAAATGATATTATAATAAACAGAAATTACCCTAAAACATGTCCTAACCTTATTGGTTGATACATGTCCGACCATGGGCATCTTTGGGTCGATTTTGGGACCCCATGGAGCCACTTGTAAGTGATAGGGACACTTTATTTTAATTAAGTTAAAATGAATACAAAAATGACACAAGCATATATCTTTTGGAAAAACACTTTTTACATAGGGTTATATATGTTTAATGTTCGACTATAAATATTAATTAGAAAGATAAAAAGCTTTCATACATAATTATATTTTATTTATAATTTTTAGACATTAAATAATTTAATTTATTTATGACATAATGATGATGAAGTAATTACCATAATAGTGAAACATTAAAATAATTGATATTATAAATACCCAAATAAATATAATTTGAGACTTTTAATGAATTAAACTAATTTTATAGGTTAATATGACATGTTAGGATTGATTTAATTAACTTTTTTAGAAGTAATAATTTTGTTATCATTTTACAAAAATTAACTATTGAATAGTGTCAAAATTGACATAAAAGAGTTTTTTAAAACAATATTATATTATTAATTTATATTAAATTCCTAAAAATCTAAGGTTCGGCCAAGAGACTTATATCATGATATTTGTATCATTAATGGACCACTTGGGGGTCAATTGGATGTATATAGTATGTTTATTAACTATATAATATAAAAATACAAAGTGACATGGGAAGTGTCAAACTAATTAACTAAGAGTTAATACTTAAAGATAAGGTTAATATAGTAACCCAAACATGTCTAAATCATATTGGATTTGTTATTTTCGACCTATCCCCACCTTAAAATTTAAATAATCCACTTTGGAGCTATTAGAAACCGAATATGAATTTATTATAAAATAATATTTCTAGCTTTTCCAAAGGTGCCCCTCACCCCTCTTATAAAAGGGCACTTCCCCTTCTAACTAATTCACAGATTCAAAGCCTTTTGGTTCGTCTAAAACCTGCCCAAATACTCTCTAAACTTCCCTCACTTCATCCTAGAGGCCATCCTTTAGTCATAAAGCCAACCTAAGGAGCTCTTTTGATCAAATCAAAAGGAAGAACCCGAAGAAGAGGTAATGATTTCACCACCCCTTTTCAAGTTCCTTTCTTCTTCCACTTCTTCTTTCTTTGTTATTACCAATATAAAATAATAACTCCAGTATCTTATATATACTGTGATGTTATTATAAATATGGTACAACCATATTCAGTATTCTACCCACCCTTTGAATAACATGTCACCATACGTGCGTACATACGACTTACTGTCTCCACGTCGTGGTGTAATTGTTATTCAATATATTATTATTTGGATGGGTATAATAATGATTTATAATTCATGTAAATAATAAATATAACATGATAATTATTCTTTATATATGATATAACATCCAATTATATATTATTTTAATATCAAAATAATGATATTGTCGCTCGTGCGTACGTACGGACTACCGTCTCCACGAACGCGATGAGATTCATTCTCCATCGTATCTATTCAAGTATAATTATCATTTGATGATTTAAAAATAATAAGAACTTGATATAATTCTGGATATGAATAATATACAACCGATCCATGACAAACATGGCTTACGTAACAAAACATATAAAAGAAAACGATTAAGTTAACACCCAAAACAATGATAATACTAAGATATTATTAACAAATCAATGTTAAAAGATCATACATGATATCATTTTAATGTATAATATTCTTGTATAATTTAATAACAATTACTTCACCATTATACAGGAGGTTAACCTACCCCCAACCAAGGAAAAGTACAAGGTAATGGTTTACTTCACAATCTGTTTATTATCCGAGGTTGTTTTTACGTAATAATCTACTGGGACTTGTTTATCATCCACATCCATGTTTCTTAAAAATGTATTTCAAAACATTTTTAATATTTACTATAATATGGGTTAAAGTCATTTATACCCTTTTTGACTTTTATAAGTGGTTTATAAAGGAATCTTTCTGTCATTTTCCGAACAAGGTGCTTTTTAACCTTTTCGACAGAATTAAGGTAAGAATGTTTTTTTAACTTATACGGCGGGTGCGGCTATTTTCCGCCGTTATAAAATCTTAGAAGATTCCCTTACAAGCTTATAAGAATATTTTCAAAGAAAATGTTATATTTTATAAATATATGACTCTTAAATGATTTCAAAATAGAAATAGATATTTCTCTAAAAAGAGTTTTGATTTCATCTGTGTCAACATCCTTTGATGGATTTTACACTAATTTGAAGTTGATTTATTATGATACAAAACATCTATATTTTATTGAAGGTTTTGTGATATTTTTGACTATGGATGTGTTATTTTTATACCATTCATCGTTTATGGATGGAGTATTTACATTTCGTATGCTAGTTTTAATATGTATGTTTATGTTATGTTTAAACCTTTTCATATGGGAATGCATTGGACTTAATATGTGATGGGTGGAGCCCGCTATAGCTCCTCGATGCATCAGTAGGTCTCATGAGACAGACTAGTGTCTTGGCATAAGGCCTTGGCAAAATCTTATTTGTAGTCTTGGCATGAGGCCTTGGCTATGTGGTTATGATAGTCTGGAATTATGAATTCCATCATTATGAAAGTGGTTATTGATATTGCATGTGATTATTCGATTAGTATAATATCCATGTGAATAAGTAAATGAAATTATTTCATTTTATTTTTTCCATACTATGTTTAAGTTCAAGTTTAAAAGGCTTTTGTTTTAGTTATACATTTCCTTAAATGTTTATTCTTATTTATGAAAGTTTCCAATATATTGTTATCCTTACTGGGCATTTGAGCTCACCCCTTTCAATGTTTTATTTTTCCCAGGATGTGAAGAAGTAATTTATGAATGACCTGCAGGGATAGTATGTGGGGATATGAGTGTGGACTATGAAGAAAATATGTTGTTGTAGTTTTTTATTTTTACGATGTAATGTAAGACTTATGAATATATCTAGTGTTTCCAAGGATACTAAACTAATCGGTCTTTCTAGATTTGATCTTTCTTGTGATCATGCCAATGTTATGTAATAATGCACCGAATCTGGGTAACTAGGGTCGGGGTGTTACAGTTGGTATCAAAGGAATTTTAGTACAAACCTTGGAAGCTAGATTTAGATAAACTCTGATTAGATCACATAGACCTAAGATGGACTTTGAAGATTAGTATAGAAGAACTTCCTAGAATTTTGGCATTGTAGATATTTTGTGAGTTTTCTGAGCAATAAATCCCTGTCTAGATACGAGCAGGTAGATGCGGCTCTGGCACAGATGTACTTAGGGGTAAAACCCGAAAACACCGCTTTGAGCTAGACTCGAACGGGAAATGGTGCACGACAACGTGCCTTGCTGCACTATTGGTTACGACACTCCTGGGGGATATGCTTAGGATAACTCTCATTTTCTTTACAAATCATTATGAAAGGTTTATGAGTATATAATTCCTCAAAGAAAACATTCTTATGATTATGGATTATATCCATAAATAGTTCAATTTATGTTATGTGTTTTATAAGTATGGAATTATGTATTTTGATTCATAAATCGATCTAGTTTATGCCATTGTTTAGAAGTGGCGCCTAGTGGAAGAAATGGAAATCATATAAATACACGCACTCCATGTAGGGATTGCCCTCCGGCTCAAGATAATTATAGTGGAGCTGGTGATGAAACTGGTGCTGATCAGCTAATCACCATACTGGGACAACTCACTCAGGTTATGAATAACAACCTTACTCGTATGGAGCACCCTGATCCACAGTGTGGAGGATCAATGTCAGATTTCTTCATGAGGAAACAACCACCAACGTTCAATGGGAGTAAAAATCCCTTAGTAGCTGAGAAATGGATAAATTCTCTAGAGAAAATATTTCAGGCTTTGGGGAGTAGTGAAAGGGAAAAAGTTATCATGTCAGTTTACCGCCTCACTAGAGATTCTGATCAATGGTGGTCATTAATTCAAAACATGAAGGAAGATGATGAAGTATCAAATATGGAATTGATGGTATTTAAAGATCTGTTTTTAGAAAAATACTTTCCTCGTGACCATCGAGCAGATATGGAAAGACAATTTCTGAGTCTGAGACAAAAGGAGGATGAGAATGTCACAAAGTATGAGGCTAACTTTACAAGGTTGTCAAGGTATGCTGGACATTATATACATAACCCAAGAAGTAATATTGATCGTTTCTTTGATGGGTTAAAACCATTTATCCGTCGAGAATTAGTCTCACAATCCTTCTCATCGTATGAAGACATTGTCTCATGTGCTATCAGGACCGAAAAGGAATTCTCTAAGTCTTATGACTTTAAAGAAAAGCAAGAGAAGAAGAGATCTGCTGATAAATCTGGGAATGGAAATAAGGGGAAGAAGGGAAAGGTTGAATATCCATCCTGTGGTAAATGTGGGAAGAAACACCCCGGTACTTGCTTGAAGGGAATGAGTGTCTATTACAAGTGTGGTGAAAAAGGCCACCAAGCTTGTGACTGCAAAGGGAATAAGGAAGCTACCAATGTTCAATGCTATAATTGTATGGATATGGGACATTATGAAAATGAATGTCCTAAGAATTAGGGGAACTTACCTCAGAAAATGCCAAGGGATCAAGGCCAAGCTTATGCTATCACTACTGCTGAGGTAGAAGCTCCGAAAGACATGGTGGCAGGTAATTTAATGGTTTCCTCACGTTTAGAAAATTAATATTTGATTTAGGATCATCGCATTGTTTCATATCTTCCCAGTTTGCTAAGAAAATTAGATATTTCCAATTTGATTTAACAAGGGAGTTGTCAGTTAAAACACCTAAGGGAAGTATCATTGCAACAAAGTTTTGTGAATCAGTCCGCATTAGAGCACATAAATGTTCTTTATCTGCTGATCTCATCATCATACCTATGATTGAGTTTGATATAATCCTCAGTATGGACTGGATTTCGGACTATGATGCGAAGATTTATTGTAAGAAGAAAGAGGTTACGATTCTTGATGATGATGATAAGAAACACCTTATCTTTAGAGCAGAATCGTCACCACCTAATTATTATCTAGATCCACCCCTAGTAGCTCAACTAAATTCAATTATTGGGGAGGAAGATAATGAAATGACTATGAGTGAGGAAAGGAATGTTCAAATAGAGGATGTACCTATTGTGAAAGAATATGTAGATGTGTTTCCGGATGATTTACCTCGACATCCTCCAGAATGAGAAGTTGAGTTTTCCATTGATTTAATTTCTGGATCAAGGCCTATATCGAAGACCCCTTATAGAATGGATACTATAGAATTAGTTGAAAAAAAGAAACAACTAGACGAATTGAGTAATAAGGGATTTACTCACCCTAGTTTTTCTCCATGGGGAGCCCCTGTTCTTTTTGTTAAAAAGAAAGATGGATCTATGAGGTTATGTATCGACTACAGGAAGATCAATGATATAACAATAAAGAACAAGTATCCCTTACCTCACATTGATGATTTATTTAACCAACTGCATGAAGCTCAATACTTTTCAAAGATTGAACTTTGATCTCGATACCATCAGTTGTGTGTAAAGAAGGAAGACATTCCGAAGACAGCATTTCGAACCAGGTACGAGCATTACGAGTTTACAGTAATTCCTTTTGGATTGACTAATGCACCCTCTGTATTCATGGATCTTATGAATAGATTTTTCAAGGAATATCTCGATGAATTTTTGGGGGTATTTAATGATGATATCTTGGTATACTCCAAAAGATATGAAGATCATAAAAATCACTTGCGCATTATCCTGAAGACTCTGAGAAGACATGAATTATATGGGAAGTTTAGCAAGTGTGAATTCTGGTTTCAGGAGATTTCTTTTCTTGGCCATATTGTCTCTAAAGATGAAATCTCTGTTGATCCTTCTAAGACCAAGACAATCCAATAATGGCCAGCACCTACGAGTATAACTGAGGTACGTAGTTTTATTGGTTTAGCAGGTTATTATCGATGTTTCGTCCAGAATTTTTCCCGGTTGGCTAACCCATTAACAAAGCTCAAACGTAAAGGGGTTAAATTTGTTTGGACAAAAGAGTGTGAAGAATGTTTTGAAGAACTGAAGAGAATATTAGTCAATGCTCCTATATTTACTCTACCATCGGGGAATGATGGGTTCGCTATTTATAGTGATGCATTGAAGAAAGGACTTGGTTGTGTCCTTATGCAGAATGATAGGGTTATTGCCTATGCATCATGACAGTTAAAAATTCATGAGAAAAACTATCCAACTCATGATCTCGAGTTAGCAGCTATGATCTTTTCTTTGAAGATATGGAGGCACTACCTCTATGGTAAAAAATTTGAAATTTATACTGATCACAATAGTTTGAAGTATATTTTCTCACAAAAAGAACTCAACATGAGGCAAAGTAGATGGCTTGAATTACTCAAGGATTATGATTGTACGATACACTACCACCCGGGGAAAGAAAACAAGGTGGAAGATACTTTGAGTAGAATAGACCATGGAGTTTTGAACAATATGAGAATTGAAAGGGAACCAATTTTCATGGATCTAGTGAATATGGACATGGGAATAGCCATGGAAGGTGAAACATCAATTCTTTTTCAAATGGTTTCCAAACCATCTTTAATAGAAAGGATTAAGATTTCTCAGACTGATGATGAAGAATTTCAAAAGAAGATTAAATCTGTGAATGATGGGAGATTGAGAGACTTTGTGTATGAAGATGGAATTTTGAAATTTGGGAAGAGGCTTTGTGTTCCCGATATACCTGATCTAAAAAGGGAATTGCTGGATGATGCTCATAGTTCCAATTTCTCTATACACCTTGGGAGCACCAAAATGTATAGAGATTTGAAGGAACATTTTTAGTGGGGCAACATGAAGTGGGATATTCCTAATTTTGTGTCAAGATGTATGGTTTGTCAACAAGTGAAAGCTAGAAGGCAACAACTTGGAGGAGTCATGCAACCTCTTCCCATACCGGAGTGGAAATGGGACAATATTACGATGGACTTTGTTATGGGGATACCAAAGACTCCTAGAAGGAACGATGCAATATGGGTTATTGTTGATCGTCTTACCAAGTCAAAACATTTTCTTGCTATAAGAAAAGATCTACCACTGGAATGTCTAGGAACACTATATATTAATGAAGTTGTGAGACTTCATGGAGTACCCCTATCGATTGTTTCTGATCCTGATCCCCGTTTTACTTCAAGATTTAGGAAGAGTCTTCAGAAATCCCTGGATACTGAACTTCATTTGAGCACTGCCTACCACCCTCCGACGGATGGACAATCAGAACTAACTATTCAAACCTTAGAAGACATGTTGAGATCTTGCTCACTTGACTTTCAGGGTATGTGGGATCAATATTAACCTTTGGTAGAATTTTACTATAACAATAGCTTCCATTCGAGTATTCAGATGGCACCATATGAAGCATTATACGGAAAGAGATGTCGCACACCATCTTGTTGGGATGACGTTGGTGAAGGAAAACTTGTAGGTCCATAACTGGTAGAGAAAACAATGGAAAAAGTGAAGGTAATCCAAAATTACATCAAAGCAGCTCAAAGTAGGCAGAAGAGCTATGCCGATAATCGAAGGAAGGATTTGGAATTTCAAGTCGGTGATCATGTTTTCCTGAAGGTATCTCCCTGGAAGGGAGTCATACATTTTGGTAAGAAAGGTAAATTAAGTACAAGTTACATCACACCTTTCGAAATTCTAGAACGAATTGGGGCTGTAGCTTACCGATTGGCAATGCCGCCAAGTCTCTCCAAAGTTCATGATGTGTTCCACGTATCTCTGTTGAGGAAATACATGCCTGACCCAACACATGTACTCACCTATGAGGAATTAGAACTGGAACCAGATCTGTCTTATTGCGAAGAGCCCGTCAGGATTCTTGATATGAGAGAACAAATACTGAGAAACCGGACGATGCGTCTGGTAAAAGTTCTATGGAGAAACCATAAGATGGAAGAGGCAACATGGGAACCCGAGGAACTTATGATGAAGAACCACCCGAATCTTTTCATGTGGTAGTATTCTAGAAATTTCAAGGACGAAATTATTCGAAGGAGGGGAGAATGTAACACCCCAAGCTTCTACGATACGCTTCTCTTTGAATAATGCGATAGCTTGTGTTGTACGCAACATCGAGTTCTAACACACCACAACCAATCAAACTAGCCGTTATGAATAGTAATACCTACTTTTTGAAATTTTATAAATTTTATCTCTCAAAATGGAATTCATTTTTGGATTCGGAATATCTAATTTATCCTAGGGTGAAATTTTGGAACTTTTCTGATAACATTTATATTTTGATGAATAGTGAAAATTACTATATTTTAATTAAAAAAAACTTTTTTATCGAAATAATTTATATTGATAAATTATGAATTTGAGTGGTTTTAAAGTATATTTAGAATATATTTTTACCATTTAATAAAATGTTGGTCATTGTACATAATTTTACAATTAAACTGGACATAAACAAGTGTCAATCTTATGATAGTTATTACCTCTTAAAAACACGCTTTTTGTTTTAACAACGGGAATTAACTTTAAATTAATTTCCGCCACTTCTGTGTTTTGAATTTGGAAAAATGGATTCCATATTTGGAATCATGATGTTCAAATTGTGTAAATAGGTAACTTTTATTTTTAGACATTTTGAATAATTACTTCGGTAAATATTTTGTTTACTATGGTTAAAGGGTAAATCTGGTAAATAAGGGTTAAAAAATAATATTATAATAATAAAAAATTACCCTAAAACGTGTCATAACCTTATTGGTTGATACATGTCCAACCAGGGGCATATTTGGGTCGATTTTGGGACCCCATGGAGCCACTTGTAAGTGATAGGGACACTTTATTTTAATTAAGTTAAAATGAATACAAAAATGACACAAGCATATATCTTTTAGAAAAACAATTTTTACATAGTGTTATATATGTTTAATATTCGACTATAAATATTAATTAGAAATCTAAAACAATTTCCTACATAATGATATTTTATTTATAATTTTTATACATTTAATAATTTAATTTATTTATGACACAATGATGATGTAGTAATTACCATAATAGTGAAAAATTAAAATAATTGATATTATAAATACCCAAATAAATATAATTTAAGACTTTTTATGAATTAAACTAATTTTATAGGTTAATATGACATGTTAGTATTGGTTTAATTAACTTTTTTAGAAGTAATAATTCTGTTATGATTTTTACAAAAATCAACTATTGAATAGTGTCAAAATTGAAATAAAAGAGTTTTTAAAACAAATATTATATTATTAATTGATATTAAATTCCTAAAAATCTAAGGTTCGTCCAAGAGACTTATATCATGATATTTGTATAATTAATGGACAACTTGGGGGTCTCTTGGATGTATATAGTATATTTATTAACAATATAATATAAAAATACAAAGTGACATGGGAAGTGTCAAACTAATTAACTAAGAGTTAATACTTAAAGTTAAGGTTAATATAGTAACCCAAACCAGTCTAAATCCTATTTGTTGGGTGGCTTTCGACCTATCCCCACCTTAAAATTTAAATAATCTACTTTGGATCCATTAGAAACCGAATATGAATTTATTATAAAATAATATTTCTAGCTTTTCTAAAGGTGCCCCTCACCCCTCTTATGAAAGGGCACTCCCCCTTATCACTAATTCACAGATTTAAAGACTTTTGGTTTGGCCAAAACCTGCCCAAATACTCTCTCAACATCCCTCAATTCATCCTAGAGGCCCTCCTTTAGTCAGAAAGCCAAATTAAGGAGCCCTTTTGGTCAAATCAAAAAGAAGAACCTGAAGAAGAGGTAATGATTTCACCACCCCTTTTCAAGTTCCTTTCTTCTTCCACTTCTTCTTTCTTTGTTATTACAATTATAAAATAATAAATCCATTATCTTATATATACTGTGATGTTATTATAAATATGGTACAACCATATTTAGTATTCTATCCACCCTTTGAATAACATGTCACCATACGTGCGTACGTACGGCTTACCGTCTCCACGTCGTGGTGTAATTGTTATTCAATATATTATTATTTGGATGGGTATAATAATGATTTATAATTCATGTAAATAATAAATATAACATTATAATTATTCTATATTTATGATATACCATCCAATTATATATTATTTTAATATAAAAATTATGATATTGTCGCTCGTACATACGTACGGACTACCGTCTCCACAAACACGATGAGATTCATTCTCCATCGTATCCATTCAAGTATAATTATCATTTGATGATTTAAAAATAATAAGGACTTGATATCATTCTGGATATGAATAATATACAACCTATCCATGACAAATATGTCTTATGTAACAAAACATATAAAAGAAAATGATTAAGTTAACACCTGAAACAACGATAATATTAAGATATTATTAACAAATCAATGTTAAAAGATCATATATGATATCATATTAATGTATATGATTCTTGTATAATCTAATAACAATTATTTCACCATTATAAAGGAGGTTAAACTACCCCCAACCAAGGAAAAGTACAAGGTAATGGTTTACTTCGCAATCTCTTTATTATCCGAGGTTGTTTTTATGTAATAATCTACCGAGACTTCTTTATCATCCACATCCATGTTTCTTAAAAATGTATTTCAAAACATTTTTAATATTGAATAGAATATGGGTTAAAGTCATTTATACCATTTTTGACTTTTATAAGTGGTTTATAAAGGAATCTTTCCGTTGTTTTCCAAACAAGGTGCTTTTTAGCCTTTTCGACAGAATTAAGGTAAGAATGTTTTTTTAACTTATACGGTGGGTGCGGCTATTTTCCGCCGTTATAAAATCTTAGAAGCTTCCATTACAAGATTATAAGAATATTTTCAAAGAAAATGTTATATTTTATAAATATATGACTCTTAAATGATTTCAAAATAGAAGGAGATATTTCTCTAAAAAGAGTTTTGATTTCATCTATGTCAACATCCTTTGATGGATTTTATGCTTATTTGAAGTTGATTTATTATGATACAAAACTTCTATATTGTATTTAAGGTTTTGTGATATGTTTGACTGTGGATGTGTTATTTTTATACCATTAATGGTTTATGGATGAAGTATTTACATTTCGTATGCTAGTTTTAATACGAATGTTTATGTTATGTTTAAACCTTTCATATGGGAATTCGTTGGACTTAATATATGACAGGTGGAGCCCGCTATAGCTCATCGATGCATCGGTAGGTCTCATGAGACAAACTAGTGTCTTGGCACAAGTACTTGGAAAAATCTTATTTGTAGTCTTGGCACGAGGCCTTGGCCATGTGGTTATGATAGTCTGGCATAATGCATTCCATCATTATGAAAGTGGTTATTGATATTGCATGTGATTATTTGATTAGTAGAATATCCATGTGAATAAGTAAATGGAATTATTTCATTTTACTTTTGACATACTATGTTGAAGTTCAATTTTAAAAGGCTTTTGTTTTAGTTATACATTGCCTTAAATGTTTATTCTTATTTATGAAAGTTTCCGCTATATTGTTATCCTTACTGGGCATTTGAGCTCACCCCTTTCAATGTTTTATTTTTCCCAGGATGTGAATAAGTAATTTATGAATGACCTACAGGGATAGTATGTGGGGATATGAGTGTGGACTATGAAGAAAATATGTTATTGTAGTTTTCATTTTTATGATGTAATGTAAGACTTATGAATATATCTAGTGTTTCGAAGGCTACTAAACTAATCGGTCTTTCGAGATTTGATCTTTCTTGTGATCATGCCAATGTTATGTAATAATGCACCAACTCTGGTAACTGGGGTCGGGGCATTACATGTATAATTTTTTATTTTATAAAAATTATGATTAATTTACAATGTTTAAAAACATAGCTAACTACCCACACTTCAATTTCCATTTTTTTAGAAACACTCGAAAAGAGTTTTTCAAATGTATCTAATTACTATATATATATATTAATTAGATTTTTTTTATTATAATAAATGTTATTTTTATTATATATTTTTATATGAAGCCCCACCCATCCCCTCAGGTGCACCTATAACCTTTCCCCAACACTTGTGCTTATGGTCACTATTATAGGAGTTTCTTTTGGTACATTCTTGTTTTGTTCTTACATTAGTGGATTCTTTATTAATTCATATGGAGTTGAGGGAATTTCTTACCATATGTGCATAATCTATACCCTTGGTTCTAGTATCTAACCTGTGGCCTATTAGAGGTGGCCTTCAGGGGTCACTTCAATCTTCATTGTCATCCCGAGAGGGGTACCAATGGGGGAAGGACTAAATGGGAGGAAAATGTGGATAAACAGAGTGTGGGAAATTATTTAAATATTAAATTTATCTAATTAGTCATGTTTTTGAAAACATGGATAATTAGATAAATTTTTAAAAATATTCATAGTTAGAAGAATTTTTAAAATCATGTTTAATTAGAAATGTTTTAAAATTTATAAAATTATCCAAACATTGTTTACCATGTTTTTTTGAAATGCTGGAAAGGGTGATTTGAAAAAACACTAAATACTATGTATATACTAACTATATATATTTATGATACTAAATATTATATTTATTATATATTTTATTCTAAACTACTAACCCTTCCCTTAGGTGCACTCACAACCAAGCTTTAGCACCAGTAATCGTGGTCACTGCTACAGGAGTTGCTTATGGTGTGTTTTCCAGTTTGGTCTTTCATTGATGGATTCTTTATTATTTTGTGAGATTTTAAGGGTAATGACTTCCATATATGTGTGATATACATCCATGTATCTAGTTACCAACCCATGACCCATTAGAGGTGGTATTTTTGGGTCACTACTAGCTTTACTACTGGCCCGTGAGGGATACTAATGGCGGTAGGTCATGACATCAATCATAATGAAATAAATTTTGTAGTATCCAAATGGAGTGTTATCAAAAGAAATATTATAATTGTTAAATTTTAAAAATACTATGTATATATTAATTTTTTATGCATTAATATTATATTTTATCTTGTATTTATTTAAAAGACGTTACACTATCCACCCATGGAGCCATATCTTCCTATTAGAGTTGTCTGTGGTATTTTACAATCTTGGTCTTGTATTGGTGGATTCCTTATTATTTCCTAGAAAGTTGATGGTAATGTCTCGCATATGTGAAATTTTTGTACCATTGATGATAGTCTCCAACCCATATCCCATTGGAATGGGATTTGGAGTTCATTTCCATTTTAATACCGACCCAAGAGGGGGTACCAATGGGGTATGGCCAGAACATCAATCATACTATAATAATTGTTTTGTATCATTGTGAAGTGTAATAAAAAAATAACTATCATATTTTTTAAATAATATAAATATTATTTATATATTATTTATATATATTTAATCTTAAATATTATATTTTATTATATATTTCTTTATAAGTCATCGCACTAACCCGCCATAGCACCACATCACCGGATGAACTACAATGATGGCATCTCGTTGCTAGCTGCCAACCTATGAACCATTGGAAGTGGGATTCTGAGGTCACTACCACATTTAGTGCTAGCCCGAGAGGGTGCTGGTGGGGGATGTTCATGACATCAATCATAATGAAATAAATGTTACATAATCCTTTTCCAATGTGTGCAATTTCTATACTGTTTGTGCTATTTCCTAACATATGGCCTATTGGAGGTGGGATTTAGAGGTCTCTATCATCTCTATTGTCGACCTATGAGGGGTACCAATGGGATAAGGTTATGTCATAAAACAAACTATAAAAAATTTTGTAGTATCCACATGGAGTGTGAACCAAAAGAAATATCACTCTTATTTAATTAGTTTATTTATATGTATATATTAATTATATTTTTTATAAGATTAAAAATTGTATATTATTATATATTTTATTATTATCCACCATTTCATCCACCTATAGTTCCACATCATCCA
Organism: Viscum album; assembly: GCA_963277665.1. NCBI lineage: Eukaryota > Viridiplantae > Streptophyta > Magnoliopsida > Santalales > Viscaceae > Viscum > Viscum album. The sequence goes on from OY728163.1 coordinate 876,263,662, forward strand.
ACACCCCCACAACAATTGCATCTTGGTGACAATCATCAACCTTTGACTCATTAGCGGTGGGATTAAGAGGTCACTACCATCTTTAGTGATGGCCTGAGAGGGGTACCAATGGGGTAGGTCATGACATAAATCATATTATAATAAATTTTATAGCATCCTTATAGAGTGTAAGTACTACTAAAAATAGGACTATAATTAGTGCTACACTTTATCAGTGCTAAAAACACTATTAAAGGTGGAAAATTTATCAGTTCTAGCTAAAAGCACTGACAAAGATCACATTTATCAGTGCTAAAATTCACTGATCAGAGTGTGAATTTTTCAACTAGTTTTTAACATGGATAAATATTTACTTTTATCAAATCTTCATTTTAGCACTGATAATTGGTGACATTTCAGTGCTACTAAAATAAATATTTCATAAAAAAATTATATATCAGCATAAAGTACATATTGATATATAAATATATTTTATTGATATAAATATAATATATATAATTAAATATCATTTAATTATGACTAAATATTCACCTAAACATCATTTATTTTATGGAATATTATATTATTATATAATTAAAAATTAATATTAATTAATAATTTTTAAATTATTATTGTGTAATAGAAATTTAATAACAGTTGGATGATAGAAAAATCAATAAATTAATGAATGAACTGTGATAAGTAGAAAATATGAATTGAACTTCAAATGGTCATAACTTTTTATATGTGTGTCCATTTGAGCTCAACCACATATCAAATAAAAGTTTGTGAACAATTATATGATGTGGTTTATTGGGGTACCATAATTAACTTTTTTTAGGACAAAAAGTATCTGAAGATTTTTTTTGGGTTTCTTGTGAAAATATCTCAAAAACTGAGTTTTTTTATCAAGGTACCTAAATTTTTGAACATTTTATGGAATTTGAGCCTTGTTTGAGTGGTTATTCATGTATTTTTTCATTAGAGACTAAATTTATTCTAAGGAATTACACTCATTTTGATATTATAGTGTTTAAAATATACCATTTTTCATATTGTAGTATTATTTATAATTAAATATATACATAATTTCATACATTTGAATAAAATATATCAATTATACAAATAAATATTTAAACATGTTTAAAAAAAATAATTTTTAAACATATAAATCATATGGAAATAAATATTTATTTTTCATTTTATTTAAAATAGAAAATTGTCTGTTTTATTTACTTTATAAAAATGAATTCGTATATATAATTATTACTATAAAAATAATGTTTATATATATAAATTTTCATGTTTCAATAAAAAAATATACATATATGTGTATATTCTTATATATGTAAATAAATACATATATGTAAATATTTGTGTGTGTGTGTAAAATATAAATGTTTACGTGTGTGTAATTATGTTTGTGTATATATGTGTATGTGTGGGTCAATATTGTGTAAATAAATCATATAAGAATGAATTTGTGTAAATATATAATTATTATTAAATATAGTATATAAACATATTTATAATAAATATTTATAAATATATTATAAAAAATTTATATCTAAATATACAATTATATGTAAATATTTATAAATTTATAGACCTATAAATATATATATATGTAAAGATGTATAAAATTTATGTCAAAATATAGGATATATAGACATACATTAAAAATGAATTTAATAATAATTATATTAATGTATATAATTATATGAATAAATATATAAATAAAAATTTCTTATGTATATATATAAATATAAATAGATATATCATAAAATATGAAAAAAACATTGATGGTGTGGTGGAAAAGGCATTAGAATTGAAGGCATTGGTAAGGGGTTTGAATCTAGGCTTGATCAAGGCTGAATAGGGAGTAAAAATTGGTGATAAAGGGGGTTTAAAGAGCTGATACTATGGTGCGCTCAATCAAGGCTGTAGGGTAAGTGTGTAGGGAATATAACATTGATGGGGGAAAACACTAATAAAAGGGGAGTGTTGAAAGAAAATATTTTCAAAAATATTTCTTTAATTTTATCATTACTTTTTTTAGTGTTGATAAAGGTAGTTATTATAAGCGTGAAAAATACTGATAAAGGGACCTTTATCAAAACTAAAAAGGGGCTCATAAAGGTGACCTTTATTCATGGTTTATTTTAGTGCCGATCAAGGTGGACTTTATCAGAACTTTTGTTAGCACTGATAAATTCCCTAATCTTTTTAGAGAGATTAGCATTTCAATGTTTTTATTGATGACAATGGTCTTTTTTTAATGTTTATTATTAATGAATCTATTATAGTGAAGACAAAACATCTATCAAAATTATTCAATTAGATAAATACTATGTATACAATAATTATTTTTTTAGATTCTTAAATATTATATTTTATTATATATTTCATTACAAAATGTTTCTCTATCCACACCTGGTTCCACATCACCCAACCCCCCACAAAGACCGGATAAACACTTCTCCCACCAATGTGAATCCCCCTACAACCCTCGACCTATAAATTGATTTTAAATATGACAAAGAGGTTGGATCCTATGGTTGTAGGATTCAACTAGAAATCTTGAGAAAACAATATTGAGTGAGTAATCTCTTAAATAAAAATATATATTATCCTATATATCACCTCCAGGGGTGTAGCCTAGTGGTTACGCCTTTGAGAGGTCTTGCAGGCGGTCTCATGTTCAAGTTTCCCTGAGTAATTGTAGGTGTTTTATATTTTCATTGTTTCTATGTATCTCTCTCCCAAACTGTCATAATAAATTATTATATATGTATATTATATTAAACATTATTTAATACTATTACTTTATTTTTTGTAATATATAAATTTAAAACATACTTTTTTAAACATATTTCTTATTTATGTTTTTTAATATAAATTTAAAATATATATATAGTTTTTATTTTTATATATTTATAAAATATATATATTTAGAAATTTATATGATATATGTAATATTGTATTTGATATTAAATAGATAATACTATTTAATATTATATATACACTACTATTTATAATAATATATATAATATTGTTTGATTTTATAGTACTATTTATAACATCAAATATATATAATATAATATTTAATATATATATATATATATATATTAGTATTCATAATATAATATATAATACTATTTATATATAATACTATTAATAATAACATATATAATTTTATATAATAATATTGACACTACTACATATCATGTGATATTCAGAAATGAATTTCATCAGTGCTTAACAAAAATCACTGGTAGGGGGGGGGGGTTATCAGTGCTAACTAAAATCATTGATAAATATAACTTTTATGAGCACTAAAAAAAGTGGTGATAAAGGGTATGTTTTTTTCAGTGCTTTTTATAACACTACTAAAGGTGTCACTTTATCAATTCTTTTCTTAGAACTTATAAAATATCCACCTTTAATAGCATGTAAAAAGTGGTGTTAGAGGGCACAATGAATAATTTAATTTATATGTACATATTTATATACTTTTAGATAATATTTATATTACAATAAGTATATATAATATATAATTATGATTTACATATTTCTTAATAAAAATTATTATGAATCTTATTTTCACAATTCTTATATAAAAAAGTAACAAATTTATATTAGTCAATAAATTTTTTTTATATACATTAATTAATTTTAATATTTATAAGTAATTAATATAAATACAATATATTAATATATTTTTTAATAATTATTTAAATATATTAATGTATATATTTATTCAAATATGTTATTCATGTTTGAACTTATATATTTATATTTATATTAAATAATTTAAAATATACATACATGTATATGTATATATATATATATGTGTTTGCATGTGTGTGGATGCATGCGTATGTATATATGGGCATGTATATAAGTGTTGTATGTGTATGCATGTGTTGTGTGTGTATGTGTGTTATGTGTACATCTTTTTTATGTGTGTACGTGTATGTATGAATGTGTGCATATGTATATGTCCATATATACGTGTATATATGTGTGTGTGTGGATGTACATGCATGTGTGTGTATGTGTATGTGCATGTGTATGTGTATGTGTATGTGTATGTGTATGTGTATGTGTATGTGTATGTGTGTGTGTCTATGTATGTGAATGTGTATGTGTATGTGTATGTGTATGTGTATGTGTATGTGTATGTGTATTTGTATGAGTATGCATATGTTTATGTGTATGTATATATATGTATGTGTATGTATGTGTACATGCATCTCTATGCATATGTATGTGTGTATGTGTATGTGTATGTGTATGTATGTTTATGTATTATGTGTATGCATGAACATGTATGTAATTTTATGTATGTTCATGCACATGTATGTAATTTTATGGATGTGGATGTCCATACATGCGTTCATGTGTATATATATGCATGTTCATGTGCATGTGTATGTGCATGTGTATATGTTTGTTTACATGCATGTGCATACATGTATGTGTATATGTACCTATACTTGTGTATGTGTATGTACATAGATTTGTACATATGCATGTCTATGCGTATGTATGTGTATATGTGTATATGTATGTGTATGTGTATGTGTATGTGTATGTGTATGTGTATGTGTATGTGTATGTGTATGTGTATGTGTATGTGTATGTGTATGTGTATGTGTATGTGTATGTGTATGTGTATGTGTATGTGGATGTGTATGTGTATGTGTATGTGTATGTGTATGTGTACGTGTACGTGTATGTGTATGTGTATGTGTCAGTGTAGGTATATATGTTTTTGTATATGTGTATGTACATGTACATGTATATCTATATGTATGTATGAATGTATATGTATGTGTATGTATGTGTATGTTTATTTAGTATGTGTATGTATGCATATGTATGTGTATGTATGTGCATGCACATGTATGTATGTGTATGCTTATACCTACATGTATGTGTATGTATATTCACATGCTTGTGTTTGTGTATGTGTATGTGTATGTGTATGTTTATATGTGTATTTGTATTTGCATGTGTGTGTGTGTGTGTATCTATATGTGTATATGTATGTGTATGTATCAATATATGCATGTCTATGCATCTATATCTTTGTCCATGTATGTTGGTTAAATGATTTAATATTATTTATTCATTTTTAATATTTCTATATTTTTAATATTTTCTGTAATCTATTCATTTTTAATATGTTTATTTAATAATTTTTTAATATATTCAATTTTGATCATTATTTATATATTTTTAAATATTTATACATTTATTTAAATATTTTTTTTCATTATTATTAAAAATTCTAAAATTTAATAATTAATTATATTTCTTATATACAATCAATACAATGCATACATCAATAATTAATAATGTTTTTTTATTCATTTTATTTTGTTTAATGTGTTTTCAATTCATGTAATTAATGTTATAAATTAATTTTTTTAAAAAAAATATGTTTTTACATTATTTTATTTTAATTGTTCATTTTTAATATTATTTAATTTAACATATAATATGATTTTTATTAATTGTTAATATTTTTTGGAAGTTATTCATTTTTAAAAATTTTACATATTTATTTACTAAGTTTTAGTATTTTAAATATGTTTGTAATTTATTTAATTAATATTTATTCATTTTTTATTTATTATTTTTTAATGTTTTTAATATATTTGAAATTTATATGATTGATCCTTACAAAAAAATTATTTTTAATATTTTTTATTAGTAAATATAATTAATTTTTAATAATTTTTTTTATTTATATAAGTATTATGATCAATTATTCTTTTTTATTTGTTTTTATGTGTGTATAATTCATGTAATTAAATTTACAAATTCACTTTTTAAATATTTTTATAAACCAGTGAAATTTGAATTTTTTTTTCAATTTTAATATTCTTTCATTTAATAATATCTATTCATTTTTAATATTAATCACTTTTTAATATTTTTGGAATTTTTTAATTTTTTAATTATTAGTTATACATAATTATTTACTATGTTTAAATATTTTCAATATGTTTTTAATTTATATGATTAATATTTATTGAATTTTATTTATTAAGTTGTAATATTTTTAAAATATGGGAAATTCTTATAATTAATTTATTTAAACATTTTTTAATATTTTCTTCATTTTTTACGTGTTTATAATCCATGCAATTAGTCTTAAGAATTCATTTTTATATAGTTTTGTAATCTACTAAATTTTATTTATTCATTTATAATAAGCTTTTATTTTATATTATTTATTAATTTTTTATATTTTTTAATTTCAATATTGTTTGGAATTTAATCATTTTCTAATATTTATTTATATATATATATATTTACTATGTTTTCTTATTTTCAATATGATTGTAATTTAAATGAATAATTATTATTCATTTTTGTTTATTATGTTTTAACATTTTTTATATGTTTGAAATTTATATAAATATTTTATTTAAATGCATTTTTTGAAAATTATTTAACTTAAATAAATAATATTTGTAATTTATAATAATTTTTTCCTTTATAAAATTAATAATATTTTTTTTTATGTTTTTATAAGTTATGTAACTACTATTATGAATTCACTTTTTTATAATATTTTTTTAATTAATTCAAATTTATTTATGCATTTTTAATATTAATTCATTTTTTTTGAAAAATTAGGGACAAAACCCCTTTTATTAGAAAAACCATGAAAATAGAGAAATAAGAAGATGGTTTCAACCATGAAAAAACTACCATCATCAGTGAATAGTCAGAGACTCAGTTTTTCTCTAATCCTAATGCAAATCTTCCACTCATCACATATTGTGCTATAATCAATTCATTTGAACCGATGCTCACAGCCAGAACCCCTGAGATGTCAACATCTCATCTATGTTTTCACTTCTTTCAAGAGGCCTTCAATGTCAGTTCCCTTTGAGTCATAATTTTCAGTATCTGTTTCAGCCTCCACCCTTTTAGAAGGATTATCAACCAAGCCTTTATCTACAGGGGTCTGACCCATAGTTGTTCGAGGTTTTCCTTTTTTCCCCTCTATCTGAACCGTTCCATCCAAGAATTATTTTCGTGTGATTGATGTTTATCATATTTGATCACATACAAAATACCCAAGAGATTAGAGGTTGACACATGCACCTTACTTGGACTTCCCTTTCCCAGCACATTTATAGGTGTAGGGTTATGAGAGAAAACTGAAAAGACAGATACAACCTAACATGAGGGGAAACTGGTTGATGGAGGTTCTATTTGAATAGGTTGTACAAGTGGTGTTAAGGGAATGTCGATAATATTACCATAGAAAGAGACTTGTCCAATCTTAAAATAAGATGGCTAGGCCCTCTTGAAGGGGACTAGTTGGAAACCTTCTTTGTCTACTGAGAGTTTTCCGATGGAAGTAGAAGCATTATTACCAGCTAAATCGTTGTCCCTATGACCTACTACCACACAATTGGTAACCCCAGCCATATGGACTTCAGAGTTTTGAAGCTTATCAACAGCATTAAGGGACTACTTCTTATGGGAAGTAGTCATAGCCTCTAACCCCTCATTTGTCTCCCTAACTTCTTGAGGAGGGGCTGCAGTGGGATATAAGGAATGAATTCTAGGATAATCTAGTGAATCTAAACTTTTTTGGATCATCAGGAATAGAAACAACCTCATCAATTCTAGAAACAACTATTGTACCTCTCCTTAGAGGCAAGATGAAATAAAGCTTTGAAATTTTACTTTTCAGGGAGATTTTAGGCATGAACTGTTGTAAATGACAAATTTGAGACATTGAATGCAGAGGATCCTCAATATTCAGTTTTTTGCTTTCCCTTCTAGGATCTTGAAGCAATTAGTTTTTGATGCAGTTGTTTTTGATCAGAAAATTCCTATGCATATGCTTCATTAGAATATTGATCATCAAGGACACACTCATATTCTACAACCTCATCCCATGTCTTGGTTGTGTGGTTCTCTATGACTTCATTAGAGCCCAAACTAGCAGTGGGACTTACTACAAATCTCAACACCAGCCAGATCATCTTCAGTTTGCTAAGGGGAGACCACCACCTGTGTAAAAATGGGTTCTATACTAATAATATCAAAGAAAATACCAGCATGGGGAGCCCAACTGATAATCTCACCATTAGCCCATGAACCATCATTTTGTGTAGGGGATTTCACCATCTATGTAGAACTGGGCTCAACATAAAAATCATTGGATCAAGGATTGATATTCTCATCCCCAGTAAAATAATCTTTACCAGTAGGCTGTAAATGAGTCACTCCACCATACTGAGGATGAGTATATCAAGAAATCTTGGAATTCCCATGAATATCATGCTTCAAAACATTATTCTTTTTAAAATAGATACTCTCATCACAACCTCTAATTGAGAAATAAGAATAGAGAAATGTCCTCTTACTATTTGAAATATCATCGAAAATTATCTTAGATTTTGAACAGAATTGAGGAATAATTTCATACTCAATGAGAAAATTGAATTTATCATCATCTGAAAAAAGAAGCACCCTATCATCTATAGTAGATCAAAAATCAGTTTCATTAAAGAACCGAGAGAGTTGACCATATCTAGATAACTAAATTTCTTTATCAATCTTCATAAGAACTCCAATTGTAGAAGCAATGTTGTAGAAAATTCAAGGATTCGAGTACACCTAGATCAACCCATAAACCTTCACCCATAGTTGGAAACATGAATTGATAACCTATAAAGGGTTTATGTTCTGGTCACATTCCCAGGTATTAATAACTATGGTCTTGATAACGATTGATCCAAGTCCCCAAGATCTCATATTCAAGTATTACTAGGGAAGGAGGATGTCAAAGAATCCTCAGCCCAAGGAGATACTCTTCTAGTTTGTTAAACCACAGATTCCCAAAATCCAATCCATCAATACATAAATTCTCAATGTCTTTTATCCCTTAGAAAAAATGAATCACACAATAACAGAAAATTTATCGACTTCTAAACATTCCAACATATAATCTATATTGTCTTTTACAAAGGACACATTACCCTTTTTATGAATCCCACTAGTAGTAGAAACCTTAAAGATAGAGAAAGATAGATTTTCCACGCCATCTTCCAAATTGGAGTCCACCTAGAGCCCGCATCGAAAAATATTCCGATTATCAGACCCAACACCATAATCTTTGTTAGAATCAAACCACCCTTGAGAGAGAAAAACTTCAACCATGGTGCCCAGATTCAAAGCTTCCATCTCAAGGACCTAATTTCCATCACATGTTGAGATAAAATCTGTCTCTACTACCATATTCATGAATTATTTAATATTCATTCATTGAATATTATTTATTAGTTTTTAATATTTATTTATTATTATTTTTCTCGAATTTATTCATTTTTTAATGTTTATTTATATATATTTATTTATTGAAATTTAATATTTTCAATATGTTTTTAATTTATTTAATTAATTTTAAAATTTTTTTTTTGTAATTTTAATAGTTAGTATATGTCATTTTTAATAAATTTAATATTTATAAATTTAATATTATTTATTTATTTTTTATATTTTTTTCAGCACCAATAAAAAATTGATGACAAAAATTACTTTTTTCATCACTTTTTTAGTGGTGAAAAATGTTATGATTTATCAGTGATAATAATTTTCTGAAAAAATTAGTATTTAGCAGTGCTAAAATATAAGCACCGATAAACACTACTTTTTTTAGTTCTTCCTTAGCAATAATAACATACACTTTTATTAACACTTTTCGATAAGATCTGATAAAACACTTGGCCCTATTTATAAAATAACACTAGAATCCCATCTTCCTCATACTACACTCATTTTATCATGAAACCAGAGGTTTAATATAGTTGAAGTCGATTGTTTTTGGGAAAATCAAACCTCAAACCCGAAGGTATGATATTTTGAACTTGTTTTTAAGGAATCTGATTTGATCATTCATCCTAGGGACGAGCCTAGAATATCATATTATTAGTGGGTCATGGGAAATTGGGTGCTTCATAGCTTGTATGTGCAAATATAGTGGGTGTTTTTTATATTAAGAATCATGTTTTAGTTTATACACTTTATACACCTATTGATATTCATGTAAAAAATTTATTTACTCACCAACTTATTTCTCAGATGAGGATAAAAAAACCTTTTATTTATTATTAAAATCTCCCCTATATTCCTTTTTTGTATTATTATCCTGCCATATGATCATTTATAGTTTGAATATATCACATTCGAATGAAATAATACATTTTAAAATATTTTTTTCCAATTGATATGTAGTTTTTTAAAATATTCCTCCTATATTTTTATTTATAGATTATGTACACACACTCATAGTGTTTCCTAATCTTCTAAAAAATTTCATAGTAATTCCACCTTCATCCGAGATCCATTTCCTTTGGTTTTAGTTTGGCTACTCTTTATTTTCACTGAATAAATATTTCTTCAATTATTACTATAGAATGATGTTATAGTTGGTTCCCTATAATCTTTTTTTATAACTTGATTACCTGTATTAATTATTATTGATATTTATTATCACTTCATGAATGTTCTATTGCAAGAATATTGTATGTGATAATGTCCTAATAATTTTTGTCATACTGAAAGTTTATAGAAGTTCCCCTCTATAAAGATAAACTAGAGGATCCACGACATAATTATGGAATATATATTCAATGGATGGATGATATTTTCTGAATATACATAGAAAATACATGCTATTAGGGGTAGGAGGCTCATAAGGCATTGCGACACCTTCTCTTGGTGTCCACCCATGGTAATCTCTAAGATAGGATGTTATTTGAAAAAACTTGTTAGAAGGACATCCATATTCCCATGTGTCATTGGATGTTCCAATATGTGAATGTGTGTATTGATAGATCAACTTTAATATTATCATTAATGGATATCATGAATTGTGTAATTTTATGTATTGATTGAAATAGTGATGACATATACTGATGGTGAGGTTGGATATGTTTGGTCAATCAGGAGTGATATTTCATTAATGGATAATGAAAGGAAGGATTTAGCCCTTCTATCCCTCAATGTAAGGTGATATTTCAAGATCTATAATGGAATGAAACTACCAAGAAAAATATATGGTCATTGTGTTCAGTGGTCGAGTTCATTTATATAATGAAAAAGAAAGAGAAATCAAGCAAATAGGTTGATGACACTGACATGAAACCCACTTGATTTGGGGCATCACGATAAGGGATTGTATTACATGGTAAATGTTCATCATAGGTTGGAATTAATTATAACATTAAAGTCATTCCCTATGAGTGCCTTAACATGTTTCTATATTGTAACCTTGTAATTTTGGAGGTCATGACTAATTCCATTAAGAAAGAGGCCTAAAGGGTCACAAACTAAGTGTATCTGCAGTCTCAGTTAAATTTGAGTATTGAATTTAATAAGTTACAAGAAATAATATTTATTTTTGGTTGGTTTATCAACATAATTTAATAAAAAGTTTGAATAATAAGTGAGTTAAATAATGAAACAAAATTATTTTTATTTATGGAATATATAATATTTATTGTATTTATTGTATAATAATATAGTGACAATTATTTATTAAATAGTCATTATTCATGTATTGGTAAATATCGATGAGGGAAAGCTAGCTGATCTTAATGGTCTGATTTGAAATAGTGTGAATGATATTAATTTATATTCATAAGGTGTTGTACATGTCAATTGATTAATAATAATATTATCATCATTAATGGAAATGGGGTCAACTAAGGATATTAATGATGGTATGGGGCTAGTATGCGATTCTCCAACCCTAAAACTTAGATAATAAATATCTAATTATATAACATTCCATAAATCAATTTTGGTGTATACAACAAATAGATAGAGAATTTATCAATCCCTATAGACAGATATCATGATTTAGAGAGAACTATCTATTAATCCTATTTCATGCCATAGAACTTAAAGTGTTATTATTCCTTTGAGAAGAATAAAACCGTGATCAGCCACAAACAACACAAGTGATTAGGATCAACGATGATAGCACCTGATGATTCTAAGATAATATTAAAAGATTTTGGTGCACATATGGATCAATGTTGGATGGATTTGACACTTGGATCCTATAACCCAATGATTCTAGAAAGAGATCTAGTTAACCAGATCATTAATGTAGAGATAATTAAAATTTTATGTAATTCTATATCTTCTTATAAATTAATTATATATTACATATGAAGATCCCCCTTATAGTTTAAGTGTTATAATATATTCAAGAAATCTATGGTTTTAATTAGAAATTATGTTTTGATCATGTGTAGTAACGATTACATTAAATTAATTCTAAAACTTGAGTTGATCATACCATCAAAGGATGCTTCCACTACACCCATAACCTACAAATGATGTCTCTATATGAGAATATTTATAATTTGAATTCTATATAAAAATAAATGAATATATCCCTCAAGATTCTAAATCCTAAAATCCTTCTCCTTCAGTTGTACAACTAAATTATCTACGTTATAATTCTTTTCCTTGTGTGAAATCATTACCTATTCTTTATATTAACCTTTTATGATAGACATTGAGGCTCTATGACTTTTTCTATTTATATGTATAAATTCATCTCATGAAAAACTTATTTAGTTATATCACATTTTTCCTTTATTATTATTTATTATAATGATATCATTTTAATACATCTCTTCCTCCATTAAAATTCTATTATATTCTTCCAAATCTGTAATATATATATAATTTCTTCAAACTTTAGACTTTAAGAATTGTTCTTAGCTTCTCATGACTTGAATCATCTCTTGTTTGTGAAATATTCAAGGTCTTTTCTTATGGCATTATGAGATTTTCTAATTTCTACCATCATCCTACAATAATTGAGGTGAATATAATATGTAAATCGATAATTAATTTTTTTAGATATATGTTTTGATTATGAAATAATATTATATATACCCTAATAAATATCTAGTTGAATAAATCCATAAGTTATCTATAAACATTGATAGTGATAGAGAGTAAATTATATCCCATGAATAATCCATTTTAAAAAATGATTTATGATATGTGACTTCATATAATAAAAATACACGTGTTATAATATTTTAAATCCATATAATTCATGGTATTTGTTTGTTCTAACAAGTTCTTGACACAATAAAAATTTATATCAAATACGATGACAATATGTGTGTATATATAAACACTATCCTTTTATGGTTGAAATATTATACTCTCTATCTATCTATTTATTTTGTTTTACATGAATATTACTGAATCAAATATAATGGATATGAATAAAAATGGATGGATTACAATCATATGATAGTCGAGTATGAGGATAGGGTGAAATAGTTTATCATGTATGCAAAAAATAATGCATATTACCCCTCTAAAATTCTTCTTCCATGATTATAGTGATTTTATTCTAGATTAATTAGTCCATTAGAGTTGGATGAACGGTTGATCAGTCACAGAATAGATAAAAATTATAAATATTAGACTAAACATAGGGGAAAATTAATGTAGCTAGTTATTGTGACAAAACTTTATTTTATGGATCATGTAATATTATTACAAGTGTGAAAAATGATGAAAATTGTATCAAGGATTTGATTTAAGGTTTTAATGATGATGAAAATTGTATTGTGGAAATAATAATGACAATTGAATATGAACATCATGATTATCCTAAACTATTTCAGAAGTTAAAGAGTTATACAAATCCACTATTATAAGTTGGTTGTTCAAAATAACTAACATTTTTATCCATACTAAATATATATAACATAAAATCTAGTAATTTATATATTAAAACCATCTTTACGAAACTGCTTTCCATCTTGAGTTATATTATGCTAGAATATAATGAGATTCCTTGATGGATATATAACGCTAAAAAAATGCTATATTCCATGGGTATGATATATTAAATAATACTTTCTAGTCAAGATTACTTTATATTATTTCAAAACCACCATGAATCACATAAAAATTCCTAAAGTGTGGTGTGTCTCAATATAAGAAGATTAATAAAGTTCTTCAAAATTTGTATGGTACATTCCAATAATTCTAAGGTTTAGGAGCCTATATGGAAGTGATTAGAATATAAGGAAATTAATATAAAATAAACATACAAGAATCCAATACAGGAAACTTCATCACCCAACAGACTCTATTTAGTGGAAGAAAATTTATCATGAGTGTCTTGGATTTGGAAACAGGTTGGGAAAACTTTATTTTTCACTACCTATAGATATATTTAATCCTTTTGGTTTAAATATTATCACTCATAGTATACGGATAGTTATGTTGGAAAATTATTAAATTCCATGATGATTACACATGAAGTGAAAATAAATTTCTTTTCTATTATTATATCATGACCAAAATAACTAGTTAATTATAATGATTTATATTTGGCTCCATTGATAGAATATTGAAAATTATTGTGGGATTCAGGTGTTATGTTGTATGAAGATTTCAGAAATAAATATTTTACATTAAGAGACATTTTATATGGTATGATAAAAGAAATTCAAACTTATGAATTTTTTTAGGATATAATATTAAATGAACTGAAGGGTGTCCCATTTGTGAACAAGGTACACACTTAGTTAGGTTGAAACATTCATCAAAGACTATGATTCTAGAACTATAACACCTTGATTTTTTATGAATTGTTACTTTTAGAATAAATTAAATTTATTTGATTTATGTTGTTTATATGAAACATTAATTTAATCTTAGTCTACATGTGACACTGGCATAGCTTGCGTTACACAGACCACTGAGTTTTAAGAAAACCATGATATATCATAAATTTAATTATTTAAATGTGATTGTTATAACACAACCCTTATACATAGTGATATAAATATTAATAATAATTTTTAAATATTTATTAGTATTATTATATAAATAAAACATATTGATAAATAAAACATATTGATAAATAAATACATAATTTTTGTCAAAGTCTTTATATGTTTCAAAAAAACTACTTTTCAATAAAATGTTTTTTGTCTTTTTATGACCAATAATAAGAATTTTTAAAATTTTATAAAATTAATTTGTTAAATAATATTCATTTCTAAATTTTTAATTTTAAAATTACACTAAAATTAATTTCCAATATTTTTTTGAAAAGTTTCATTTTTTGATGAATTGTGGAAAATAATAAATTTTTATTGAAAATTCCATTTTCACATAATTTATTTTTAAAGATAAATTATATTTTAAATGGGTTTTAAAGTATAATTATTTAAATTATACATCTATTAGTCCAATTTATTTCATTGGAATCATTTTTATATTGAATTTGATATAAAATATTTGTAAACTTTTGATCATTTTTGTGTTGAATGTCCACTTTCTTATCATGCCTGTAGGACTAATATTAAATTATTTTTTCTAATTATGTGAATTTAATTTATAAAAATGGATTAAATATTTTTAATTATATTAATTTATATTATATAATAAGGTAAACTTAATATTTTACCAAAATGAATAGTGAATGCAAAAAAATTAATTACTGCTATTAAGGTAAAAAAGTTTTAACTATAGGGTTAAACTAAGAATATATGGGTTAAAATGACCTATTAAATGGTCAAAAAAACCTTTTATGGAACTATATCTACCCATATGACATTAGGATCTATTTCTAAAAGTTTTTGGGAACTTTTTCATGAATGTGACCTACATACTAAGGTAAGTAAAGAAAAAGAAAAAAATCTAGCCTTATGTTCTTTTAATATCTATGAAGTCCTAGGATAGGGACAAAAAAAATTAGTTCAGTTGTGAATATTATTTTTTAATATAATTATATTTTTTTACCATGATAATTTATTTTATTTTTTTTGAGATGCAATAATTAATTTAAATGTTTAAGAAACACTAACACAAGAATTACTTAGTTAATAATAAAATATAATAAATGATACTAAAACATTATAAGAGAACTAAATTGAGTGAATTAGTGGGTTTATATAAATTTTTAGATTAATATATAATGTTACACATGTTTTAAAATAATAATATTCAAATTAAAACATTGTCTTGATATTTTTAAAATTGAACTTAAATGAATATTTTCAAAATTGATATTAATGTTATTTTATAATAACTAATATTTTATTAAATGATTTAAAATTACAAAAAATAAAATTCTACACTAATATATTTTTTAAATCTTAGTAAATATAAAAAATAGTTCATTAATGGACCGTTTGTTCTATTATAATGACTATGTTGACTGTTAAATAGTAAAAACTCGGTTAACACTGTTACTGTTAAAGTAGTGTTTTTTCCCGTTACTTGTTCTTATGTTAAAATTAAATTCCAAAACACATTAGATATATATTTTATAATTGAAATATCATATTTATAATCAATGGGACTAAATTATCTAATAAATACCAAAATAAATTAGTTTTAAGTATAAATTTATGAGGTTAGAAAACTAGTTACCTTAGTGAAGAACCAAAATTGTTAAAATAATTATGCATAGAAGTTAAGGAAGGAAATGTTTAAAACATGTGGTTAATTTAGTTTTAGAGGTTTGTATCAAAAATATAATCCCTTAAAACCTTTAATTATTAGTTTCAGAGCTACTAGAGGTATGATTGACCTCCCAATAGTGAATACTTTTGAGTATTTACATGAATTCCACTTCTCCTCAACTATATAAGGGAACTCACTCCACAAGTTATTCACAACTATAAATCAAATATGATTGTAAAAAACCAGAATAAATCACTTAAAAACTTATCTCCTCTCATCCTAGAACTGTTATTTTTGTAATAAATTCCTACAATTAAGGATTTTTGTGCAAACCTAAGGAAGATACTCAAAGAAGAGGAAACGTTTATCAACGAGTGTTTTTGTTTTATTTATTCCTCCAACACCTTATATTATTATTATATAATTATTATATAATAACCATAATATATTACATATAAATATATTCTTTTATATTAATAAAATTACCTAAAACCATCTCCACTTTCATCAAATGTGTTATGAAATCATTGTTTTTGAGTACAATGGACTGCCGCTTCGCGAACTGATGTCGTTCTTTCTTCCATTACCACTAATCAAGGATGAAAATAATAATGGATTTATTATTTATATATGTTATATAATATATTTATTATTTAATTATGACTTTGTAATTTTTCTATCACACATACCTCCATGATTTCCATTTTTTGGGATTACGATAACGTCGTTTGTGTGTACGACAGACTACCACCTCCCGAAGCAATTTGATTTGTTCAAACTTTATGCGGAACATATTAAGGATTGGTTTAATAAAAATTTGTGATATATATTGCATAAAAATAATCTATAATTATAATATATATCATTTAATTTTATTTATTTGAACCCGACATGAAAATGAAAAAAAAACAACGTTAATGCGTACATACGACCTACCATCTCCATAAATGGTGAATTTCATTTCATATAAATAAATTTAATAAATAAATATAAATAAATATATACTGAATATATATTATATTTATATTATGGTTATAATTATGTATATTATTGAACCATAATCAAAGTAATAGGACCAACAATACAACAAATCAAAACATTTATGAAAAACAAAGCGGTTATTAACTGGGAAGTAACTTTAACATGAAATTGTTAATAAGAGGGTAATAAAAGTTCATAAGAAAATCTTATATCATATAATATATATGAATATGGTTCTATAATATATGTGTAATAAAAATATATTTATTATATATTAGGTTTTAACGAGTATGATGAATGTCAAGACTTAAGGTATGATATTTCCATCAAACTTTTTACTTCCGTGAGACAAATTTCTTGTTAACCACTTATATATTTTATGTGGTGTGCATAAATATGATTAATTTATTTTATTATTATTGTAATGATAATTACTATGATTTATATATCCATTTTAGGACCTCTATTCAATGGTTTTTACAGTAAAAACTTTACCAAAGTGGTAATGGATTTTTATATCAATTTTCCATCATTAGGAAAACACTTTTGTTATGTGCCTATCATATTATATGATATTTATATACTACCTATTTGATATTTTATATCATGAATATTCTTATATTCCTAATATTTTATATTTCATTTAATTATATTCTTTTAAGGGGGTTACTATTCAATTCTACCAAAGTGGTAAGAGTTTTATGTTACAATATCATCATTTATCAGGATTGTTTATGATTATGATTATAATGATGAAATCATATGGTCTATATATCATGGAACTCATGAATTTTATTCTCACATGGTTATTTTAATAGAATAAATTTTTTCATTTTTTCCCTCTTTATTTACTCAAGAGTTCAAAAGAATTTATTTTCAAACAAATCATCATTTCAGATGAAAAATCTTATTTATCCAAAATATTGTTTTCAAAAAATGTGTTCAAAAAAAATTATTTTTAATGTGAATAGAATTATGAATTTTTTATATTATATTTATTTTTCAATGATAAAAGTATATTTTCCTCATGATTTTTTTAAATGACGTTATAATTTCTCCTTTACAAGTTTTCAATTTTATTTTCAACCAAATGGATTTCCAAAATGTTTTAGGTTTTAAAAAGTGAATTTCAAAGAAAATTTATCGTCTTCATGAAATGTTCCAAGGGATATTTCAAAATTATTTTCTATCTAATATGAATTTTCTTGATATTACCTTTGATTTTATGGGGATATGTTCCAAGGATAACATTCATATTCTTTCTATGAATGGTTTATGTTTACAATGAAATGATGCTTATGAAACCCATTTAACTCCCATGGGTTATCCCATGATAGAATTATTATGAAAACTAATTCTTTTTTCCATGAGTTATATCATGATATAACTCTTATGAAACCCATTTCATTTTACATGGATTATACCATGATAGAATTATTATAAAACAAACTTCTTTTTTATATTTTTATTATATGATGAAATGATTATGAAACCTCTATATTTTTCACTAGTTTTGATATGATGAAGTGTTTATAAACCCATTTAATATCATGGTTTATGATAAGATTAATGTTTTATGATATTAGGGAACACCAGAGTCATATTTTTATTATTTGGTAGGTGAGACATATATCTCCTTCTATTTAATTTGTTGATGATAAATGTTATACGAGCTCAGAGGGTACAAGGGTGGTCAACCCAAGATCAAGAAGAAGGGTACATAGGTGGTTAACCCAACCCCAAAACAGGGTACATTTGAGGTTGTACAAATATTGAAAGAGGGTACAATGGAGGTCATCCAAAGCTTAAATAAGGTACACATGTGGTTATCACAATCCTAACCAGGTATGAATGTCTTTGTGGGTATCCGTGAAATAATATTTTATATTCTTATGTTTATTCCAAAATATACATATCTTATGCAAATGTTTTTCTCTCATGGTTCATTTTATTTGATTTACTTATGATTCAGGTCTTATGAACTGCTAATATTTTTTACTCTTGTTTATGATATATGACTGGTTGGGTATGAAATTCATATGTTAGGTTCATTATCACATACCTTTATACTTATACTGTAATGTCATAGGATAATATATTCATATCTATCATGTTTAACCGTACTAATCATATGAGATCACCCATTATTATATTTACTTTCCCCAGGTTATGAAGAATATTTTTATGTAGGGTATGTCTATGAAGAGTAATAAATGGGAAGATCTTTGTGGGAATCATTTAAGATATTTTACCAGGTTAAAATATTATGTTATAAGTTTCTAATAGAACTAAACTATTATTATATTCAAGAATTTTTGTGTGCAATGTAATGAATATTTATCTAAAAAGATGCAATATCCACGTATAAGAATCCTTGGTTTCTATAGTTTGTATCAAAAGAAATGTTTAGATAACCTTTAAAAGTAGGAAGAGAAATAATTATGGAAATCCCTAGAGATATTTACAAGGATATGTATATGGATGTATCTTTAGATAAGTCTAATAATGAGTTAAATTGTAGGAAAATTTCATGGAATTTATGTAAAGGATATAATGTGTGGTTTCTAATCAATTAAATCTCTGTCTAGATAATACAAGTGTATGTGGATATAGCATAGATGCACATAGGGTGACAACCTTGAAAACACTATATTGAGCGGGACTTGGTCAGGAACTGGTGATCAATAATAAACCTTAATGCACATATAGTTTATCACTCTTGTGGGATATTCTTTAGAAATTGACAAACACTTTATTAACCATCATTAAGTATATAAATAGATGAAGAATATGAATGAACTAATATATCAATTATTAAATAATGTGTAATGATTTAGACTTCCTATAAGTGATTTTTCATTATTATGAGGTTTTCCAATATGATTAGTGTTTCTCATAGTATTATTTTTTGTTTTATTTTATGGATGCATCCCAAAGGAACCATGTTAATATTGAGTGTGATAGATATTTTGATTATTAGAATTCAAATGGGATGATGACTGGAGTGAAGGAAATTTTGATTATTTCTAATCAGTTTTCATGGAACACGATTACCAAAGTATACCTTAACAAAATCTTCAAATCACTAAAGAAGTAAATTAAAGATTTCACTGAGAGTATGATTAGTATAGACCATGCATGAAATAATATTAAGTTTCATATGTCTTGAGAATTTGGGAATAAACAACCATGTAAATGTCTTAGAGGAATGAGAATATGTTTCACTATGGAAAATAAGGGCATAAAAAAAGTAACTTAGAAGGGAAAATGAAATGTTTAGTTAACATAATGGATGCGAATATTTTTCTCACTAAAAAATATAAAAATGTTGAATTTTTTAAATGTGGAAAGTATGGGAATGATAAAAATTGATGTCCTAAGGGTAAATATCATGAAGAAAATCAGCAAGGTTGCATGAGTAATGGTTATATCACTGATGATAAAAAGACAAGAAATTCCATTTGAAAGGGAAAAGGAATTAAGGAACGAGATTATAAATCCTAGTTAATAGTTTGAGAAGGAAGTGGTATAATTGAATTATTTTTTCTATTGGGATTTGATAATTATAAAATATATAACAATTTTTTAGTATACCCCCTTTTAATAATCTCAATGAATATGATGAATGATGTTTATGACCAATAAAATTGATTTAATGGAAAGGTTATATATTATAAAATAACATGATTAAGGGAAGTTAATCCTTAACATGTTCATGATGTTGAGATTTTTTTTTATTTTGGAAAAAGATATATCAGATAAGAATGAAGTAAATTGAATAATATTGATTACCTTGGAATAGATTAATGATTTGTTGACAAAGTGGTTTATTCAATCATGGATTGAGTTCGTAGAATTTATGAATTTAATGAATATATCAAATAATATTTGTTCTATATATGGAATAAGAAAAATGTATGTTTTCAATATGTTTTTATGTTAATTAAGGATATTACCACGTTTCAAGAGAATACATGATGAAGGTATTCAAATGTTCGGTATGTGATAAATATGATATATATTTTGATATATGGGGGTTTAATGTTAAGATTATTTTGATAAATTTTGTGAAATTATTTATAATGATTTGGATTCTTATATTTAATGTGGGTTAAAAGGTTATCATTTATGAAACCGTTTATTTTTAACATTGAATGAGTATTTAGAGATTAATGTATTATTTTTCCATATGAATATTTATGCATATTGGATAACCTCTGCCAACCATTTCCTTTTGATGATCAATAAAGACTGATGGAATAAATTATCATTCTATATATGTATATTATGATCTGTTAGTGATATCAAAATAAAAAATTCACCTTTATTTCATAGAGTAAGAGATGAAATGGAAATTGATCAAGGCACAATAATAGGGTGAGATAGTGGTTTTTAAATGGAATTAAATCAAGTAAGTATATCTTCTCGTGAAAATTCATCATCTTTAGGAAAAGGGTTGTGAAATAAAAATTTTTCTTGTTATCATCATTTTTGATGATATTAATGACCTTTTTCAAGCCTCTTTGTTTTATGGATTTTGATTATTAACTTTCTCATAACCATGTTCTCTATCACCCTCCATCAGTATTTGGGTGTTTTTTTCTCTCTTTTATGTCCATGTTTTCACTTAACACCTATGTTCTACTATTTGGAAACATAATATGTGTTATTCTAGATGACCTTTGAACATCCATTTTTCTTTTTTCAAGAGTATGTTTTATTATCCCTTTTTATTATGTGGGTTTCTATGAAAGAAACTTTAATGTGTTAAACTTTTGATGACTGGGATAAATTTTGAGTGAGAAATTCATTTTAAGGTGGGTAGAATAGTGTACCCTGAGTTTTCAAGAATTATTAATATTTTAATTAATGACATTCCTTTAATGTATTACATTACATGAAATACCAAGTTAATCTTGTACTACACACAACACTGGTTTTGGTTGTGTGGAACACAACACCGAGTTTTAACTAAATCCTAATATATTATGAATTTAGTTATTTAAATATGACAATTATAACATTTTTTTTAAACCTAGTGTTATTAATAGTAAAAATACCTTAAAAATATTAAGTACAATGTTTTTATATAAAGAAAATAAACTGATAATAAAATGCATAATTTTTTGGTAAATTCTTTATATGTTTCAAAACAAATATTTTTCAACCAAATGCCTATGTCTTTTTGTAAACAATAAGAAAATAA
The DNA here is from genome assembly GCA_963277665.1 of Viscum album. NCBI lineage: Eukaryota > Viridiplantae > Streptophyta > Magnoliopsida > Santalales > Viscaceae > Viscum > Viscum album. The sequence goes on from OY728163.1 coordinate 876,286,334, forward strand.
AATTTTTATAATTTTATAAAATTAACTTCATTTTTTAATTCATAATATCAAAAATATCTTCTGTTGAATTTTCAGGATTTTCATGAAAAGTCACATTTTTTGATTAATAATGAAAAATAACAAATTTTAATTAAAAAATACCTTTATATTAATTTATTTGTAAGTTAAATTATATTCTTAATCTATTTTGAAGTATAATTAGTTCCATTATACATATAGGAATCCAAGATCAATTTTATATTGAAATTAGATAAAAAAACTTGTAAACTTTTGATCATTTTTCTTTAAAAACCCGATTTCTCATCACATTTATGAGATTAATATTAAATTAATTTTTGAAACTTATATGAATGGAATTTGGAAAAATTGATTCAATATTTGAAATTAGAATAATTTATATTATTTAACAACTCCAACTTAAATTTTGGCCAAAATTAATAGTGAATGTAGTAAAAATTTATTACTGTGGTTATAGTAAAAATGATTTTATTGGGGGGGGGGGGGGTTAAACTAAGAATATAAGGATTAAAATGACCTAAATATTTGTCAAAAACCATTTTTTGGAAGTATTTAGACCCATATGGCCACAGGATCTATTTTTATGAGTTTTTGGAGCAATGTTTCTTGAAATTGACCTATATAATATGTTATGTAAAGAAAAAGATAAAAAGGAACCTTACTTTCTTTTAATATCTACAAAAGAATAGGATAGAGAAAAAATAACATATGTTTGGTTATGAATATTATTTTCAAATATAAATGTGTTTTTTTATATTGATAATTTTTTTTGAGATGATATAATTACTTTGAATTCTTAAGAAACTCTAACACATGATGTATTTAGTTAATTAATAAATAAAATAAATGATACTAAAAACATTATAAGTAAATTATATTGAATTAATTATTAGGTTAAATTAATTTTTTTATATTAATATATAATGTTAATTTTTTTAACATAATAAATTTCGAATTCAGTTGTTGTTTGGGTATTTTTTAAAATTTATATTAAATGAAAAATGTCAAAATTGACATTAATGTTATTTTATAATAAATGATATTTTATTAAATGATTGAAAATTACTTAAAATCATATGTTATTAAAATTGATTTATAAATGTTAAAAAATTTAAAATATTTTTCATTAATAGATCAATTGTTCTATTATAATGACTATGTTGACAGTTAAATAATAAAAACATAGTTAGTGTAGTTACGGTTAAAGCATTGTTTTTTAATGTTACTTGCGCTTATATTAAAATTAACTTCCAACACACATAGGATTTATATTTTATAACTTAGATATAATATTTAAAATTATTGGTTCAAAATTATCAAATAATTATCACTATAATTTAGTCTTAAAGGATACATTTCCATGATTATAAAACTAGTCACCGTTGTGAAGAACCAAAATGAAAAAAATAAGGAAACATAGAATTTAAGGAAAGATATGTATAAAAAATGTGTTTCATTGTGTGGTGGAGGTTTTTATATACAATATAATCCCTCCAAAACATTAATTATATTTTTTGGGGCCTACATGAGGTAATATTGACCACCAATAGTGAATACTTTGGAGTATTTACATGAATGTCACTCCTCCACTATAAAAGGGCACTCACTCCCCACACTTCTTTAAACCTTTCAAGACATTTTCATGATCCAAATATAGAACTAATAACTTCCAAAACATCAATTCTCTCATATTTTAAGACTTATTTTAGGAATACATCCAACCTATAAGGATTTTGGTGCAAACTAAAGGATGACACCCAAAGAAAAGGTAACATTCATTAATGAGTATTTTTGGTTTATTTCTTCCCCCAACACTTTAAATTTGTATTATATAATGATTCTATAATAACCTTAGTATATTTAATATAATTATATGTTGTTATATTATGGTCATGACCAACAACCTACTAAACTTTCATCAAATGGGTTATGAAATCATCATTCGTGAGTATGATAATCTACTGCCTTGTGAACCAATGTTGTTTGTTTTTTCCATTACGATATCTGAAGGATATAAATAATAATGATATATTATTTATATATTATATGTATGATATTTATAATTTTATTCTTATTATTTAATTTTTATATAACACATAACTACATGATTTCCAATTTTTGGAAATATGATAACATCATTCGTGTGTATGGCAGACTACCGCCTCACGAAGCAATAAAATTATTTAACACTTTACATGGAATATATTAAGGATGGGTTATTAAAAAATGATGATAAATATTAAATAAACATGGAGCTATAATTAAAATATATATACTTTACTTTTCTTTCTTTCAACCCTATTATAAAATAAAAAACAATGTTCATGTGCACATACAGACTCTCGTCTCCACGAAGGGTCTATTTCATTTCCTATCACTAAATATTATGGATTAATATAAATAAATATATAATGAATATAAATGATATTAATATAAATTTTATAATTCTAAATATTATGTAACCATGATCAATTTAAGAAGATAAAAACTATAATAAATCAAAACATATATAAAAACAAAACAATTATTACTTGAGAAGTAACTTTAACATGAAATTGTTAATAAGAGGGTAATAAAAGGTTATAATAAATGAATATATGGTATCATATATATGAATATGGTTATTTAATATATTTATAATAAACTTATAAATATTATATAAGATTTTTAATGATTATGATAGAATTCAAGACTTATTGTAAAGGATTTTTGTCTCACTTTTTAGTACTGTGAGACACATGCCATGTTGACCACCTATTTATTTTATGGGTTGTGTTTAATTACCATGAATTTATTTTTATGATTATTATAGTGATAATTATTTTTATTTACATCATTTTAGGATCTCACTTTTTGTGTTTTTTGGTAAAAAAATTACAAAATTAGTATGGGATTTTTATTCCAATTTGCCTTCTTTGGGACATAAGCTATGTTATGCACATATCATATTATATGATATGTAAATAATAACCATTTAACATATTATATCATTAAAATAATTATTTTCATGATATTTTATGTTTCCTTTAACGATAAGATTTCATTGGTATTATGATTCAGAGATATCAAATTTATAAGAGTTTTATGTCACAATCTCATCATTTATCAAGATTATTTATGATTATGATTACATTGAAGAAATAAAATGATCTATCAATTAATAAACTCATGATCTCTTTTATCATATAATTATTTCATGATAATACATTTTTTACATTAATTTTTCTCTATTTATGTACTCAAGAGATCAATAGAATGTTTTTATGAAAAAAGCATATTTTTGATTGAAGACCCTTTTTCTTCCAAAAATATGCTTTATAAAAAAAATTAAAAATTGTTTTTGAAATGGAAAATTATTTTTAAAACTTTTTATGTTTAAAAAAATTCATATAAGAAAGGTTATTTTCCTCAATAAATATTTTAAATTATTTTTTATGTTTCCTTTATAATGTTTTCAAGTATTTTTTTTTAATTAAATGGATTTCTCACATATTTTATGTTTTAAAACTTGATTTTCAAAGATAATTTATTTACCTAAATAAAAATTACATGTTATATTTAAAAATAAATTTCCATCTAATATGACATCCTTTGATGTTACCTATGCTTTAATGGAGATATTGTCCAAGGATACCATTCTTATTCTTTCTTTGAATGGTTTATGTTTATGATGGAATAATTATTATGAAGCACATTTCTCTTCCATAGGTTAAACCATGATATAATTCTTAAAAAACCTAATTATTTTTACATGGGTAATACCATGATAAAATTCTTATAAACACAATTCATTTTATTTGGGCTATACCATGATATAATTCTTATGAACCTGTTACTTTTTCATAGGTTATGATATGGGATAAGATAAGATGAATGTTTTATGATTTTTTAGAATACATGTCTATGATTTTAATTATGTGTTAAGTGGTACCTATATCTCCCTCTAATGCATTTGGTAATTATAAATGTTATATGAGATGAGAGGGTACACAGGTGGTCATCCAAACCCCAAAAATTAGGGCACATGGTTGGTTAGCCCAAGCCTAAAAGAGGGTACACTGGAGGTCATACCATTTTCAGAAGAGGGTATATGTGGGGTCATACTAATACCAATGTAGGTACATAAGTGGTTAACCCAATCCTACCATGTTATGAATGTCTTGGTGGGGAGTGTTGACATGATATTTTCTATGCTTGTATGTATGCCCCAAAATCCATGTCTTATGCCAATGTTATGGTATCATAGATCATGTTATTTAATTTACTTATCATTCATGTCTTATGAACTTCCAATATTTATGACGTGACTCATTTTTATGATTTATGACAAGTTGGGTATGAACTTAGTAAGTTATGTTCATTATGAAATACCCTTATGCTTATCCTATGATTTCATATTATCATATATTTATATCTATCATGTTTACCGTTACTGAGAATATGAGATCACCCTTTGTTATGTTTTCTTTTCCTAGGTTATTAATAAATGTTTTATGTAGGGTATGTATAAGAAGATTACTAAATGGGAATATCTTTATGGGAATCATTTACGATCATTCATCAGTTCACAATACGACATTCCATGTTTCCAATGTCACTAAAATATTATGTTCCTCAGGCATGAATTTGTGAAATGTAATGAATATTCATCTAAAAATATACAATTTCCATGTATGAGAAGCCTGGGTCACTATAAGTACATCATAGATTTATAACCAAATAACATAAATATCAATCTTGGAGGACATCATTCGATAGGAATTTAGAATAAAGTATGAAACTGTCTCCACTAACAAGTGATCAAATGTTTGAGAAATTAAATTATATAACCACCACTTTTGGTAAACCATTTTTAAAAAACCCTATGAAAACCAATTGAAAGAAGAGATCAGATTTTTTAAATTATCATACAAGAATTGTTTGTAAATCATATATTTTCCAAATGTCATGAATGTGGGAAAATGCATGTGATATTTCCATTATAATGTCACTAAAACACTAAAAAAAAATATGGAATTAAGACTAGTTTGGACATGATTTACATGAGGATACAGGAAGAGTTGGTGCTAGTATAGGGTGAAAGATGGTATTTTCTTCCTCTAGCTAGTTTTACTTTTTTCAGGTAATAGAGATGTCAAATTTTCAATTTAATTAATGATATAAAGGTTTCATAGGTGTATTTATCAAATAACAATAAAATAATTTCAATTACTGATTTAAATTTAATGGTATTGAGATCACATGATATTTATGTTTTTATGTATGATCTAATGTCTATAGAATTACATTGAATTTTTTCTAAGAATTTCCATATGAAATTAACTAATCATTGTATATTTTTCAAAACTACATGATGTAAATTTATAGACTTAGAGAAATTTTAAACTACAAAAAAGGAAATTTCTATCATATTATGTGAATTAGAGATGTTTTACCTAACTTCATTATTTGATATAATGGTTCACTTGGTTAGAGAGGTTCAGTTATGTGGTCTTATATATTAAACATGGATGTACCCCATTGAACAATATATGATGATTTTGAAAGGGTGTGTAAAAAATCAAATTTTTCTAGAAGGGTTTTTTATAGAGAGATATATTTTTGAGGAAGCTATTAAATTCATTATCTAATACCTATATAATGTGGAAATATTTTGTCTACTAAAATATCATCACACTGAGTTACTTATGGGAGGAAGAATTTCTTGAATAAATGTTGTCACAATTATTATTATATAGCATGAGCAGTTTCACCTTTACATCTTATATAACAATTTATGCATTGTGCCATATGTTGAAACCCAAAAAGTAATTCCTAGGAATTTTAATCAATATAGGGCCGAAATATAAATATAAAATACACATATTTGATAGTTTTTAGGATGGTTTCAAGAACATATTTTTAAGGAGTGAAATATAAATCAAAATTCAATTTTAGAACGACTTTGATAGATAGACATAGGGAAAAACATTCATGTATTATCTTATAAAGGTTACTAATTAATGGTTATTTTTTATATAAAAAGGAACATAATGAATTCAATACCATGAAAAATAGTATAGTTTCACTTAAGGTTAAGCAATGCCTGTATCTGGTATCATGGGAAAAAAAATAAAATTTATGTGGATATGTCATACATTGGCATCATCAAATAAACATGGGAGTTATATTATATAGGATTATTAGTCCTTATGTTTTAATTAATGTGGGTTTATAATAGGTGTGAAATTAAAATCAGCGAATTAGGATTCATGAAATTGTATTTTAGTAAGGAATCATACCAGTAAAAGTATTTTAGGTCCCAGATCATTCAAAAAAAGTGGTCAATTATTCTTTTATGAACTAAAACTACTGAAGGGTCATATATAAATTCAAATGAGGATGACCCTTTTATTGAGAAGTATCAATCATTTCAGTGTAATCTCAAAGTAGATATGGTATTGTATGTCATAGGATACCAAATGAGGGGAATTGAATACTTGTTATGGGTTTTGAATCCCTTCAATATTTAATAAAAAGAATGATAGTTCAATAATCAGGTTGTTTTTTTGTAATATACAATCTATTGCCTCATATTATTATATTTTCAAAATTGTATTTATGTAATATAAATTAAATGTTCATCCACTTCTGTAGATAATGGACTTTGCACATGTGGATGATCCAAATCCTAAGGAACAATAGGTTTCTCAACATGCTATTACTACCAACATAGAGGAACAAAAAGTTTCTACACATATTGATGCTACCAATCTAGAGAAACAAAATATTGATGATGTTTAAGTAAAGGGAATGGTAAAAGGTTAATAACCCATATCCAAAAAATGTACCTTAATATTGACATGATAACCCTAATAAGTCCTTTTTCATTGGTTACATTAGAATCACCACTCGAATGAATGTTTTGATTGATATAGATACATGGAATAATGTTTTCGCATGGTTAAGGCACTAAATTTGGTATAATATTTTTCTCAATGGATATTTAAAAAAATATCTAATAGATTAATAAAAATATTCAATTGGTCTAGGTTGTTTCAGTTATACAGATCCCCACTCACCCATTTGCTTTCTCACTCTTAGCATCACCCTCTCCTAGGGTTTCTGATGTGATTATTCGATTCTTAATTACTCGGTGTCAGTGTTTGAGATTGATGAAGAAGGAATTTTGGTTTTAGAGGATATATTCTTGAAGGATGAAGTTTTTTATGTTCCATGGAGATGAGGTGTTTCTAGCGGTGAATCTATTCATGTTATTTAGTTGTGGGTATTGAAGGATAAAAAGGGATCAATGTTGCTTTCATTGACATGGTGATCAGTTTTGGTTAGAATAAAAACAGTGGGCTTGTTTTGGTGAGTTTTTGTATTTGTGGAAAAGGTTTTGTGTGATAGTTAGTTTGATCAGGTGGGTGAAGAAGGGATCAAGTTAATGAAGTTGTCTGAAAGTAGCATGGGATCTATGATAAAGGCGTTAACACCTACCCACCAGATCATTTTCATTTTGAAATTTGTATCTATTTATGGGTTATTTTGGTTCCTAGTTATTTTTTTGTGTATGTTCTAACATATCCTTTTAAAAGAGGTTTATTTGGTAAATACCAAAAAAGTGAATTTGGAGGTACTAAAAAATAAAATAATGAAATTTTTATTTACTCTTAATTATCCATTGAAGAGGTCACTTATATAGAGGAATGATAAAAATTAAATTTGTATAAATAATCACTAAAATCCATCAGAGAGTCATTCATACAATTCATATAAAGCATCATCCCAAGGATGTTGAACGGAGAGTAAATCTTCACCCACCACATATTTATGCACACATGAAAAACTAAGAATCATAGAATGCATTTATTGTTCATCATGGGAAATCATCTTTTCAGGTACATTCTGATTGGTAATACTTAATATAAAAATACATGTATTAATCACTTTTATTGAGAGATAATATTTTATTAAAAAAAATACATGATGAAATTAATCATCATGCATCAAAACCAATGTACCCCTACATTAAAACAAGAATGAAGTATACTGTAGGGTCCTAAAAAATTCGTAAATGAAGATAATAATCCCCTTCATTCGAGAGAGGATTTTTACCCAATTCTTTTCAAGGAATTGGGAAAAGGAAGGAGGCTAATACCCAAAATTGGAAAAGGACCAACCAGTCTGCGAACTGGACCGAGTGTTACGTGGCCTGTTTAGTGAACCATTCCCCTTCTCGGACCAGCCTCATTCGCGAGATGGAGGTGGAGATCCTCCGCGGGCGTGAAGCAGAACAGGCGCCGAGCCGGTCCACTGTCATGAACCACCCTAGCCACAGACCGTGTCGACCAGCCAAAGCTGCATCTACTGTCATTCGTGGAATAGAGACAGAACCCTCTGTGGCCACGAAGCACTCTCCGAGATCGTTTGGTTCACGGGGGAGATCGTTTGGTTCGTAGGGGGGATGCGCTCAATGCCCCCCGCGAGTTTCAAATTGACCGAGTCATCCATGAATTTGGTTTTCGGTCATGGGCCTCCACCAAAGGTGCCATATGACCATAGATACATCCTTTTCCCCGATCTATAAAAGGAGATCAAGGGGAAGAGAAGAGAGGAGGATTTTGGAGAGCTCAGAGGAGATCAATCAGATTCCGGTGGAAGGATTTCGAAGGAAGGCTTAGGATTTCGGATGTTCCAGTTCACGAACTAGAGAAGGTATGAACTTGGGAAAAAACTAATAAGGAACCAAAAATGCATAATAACTTGGTGAACCGCGAACCTAAAATAACAAAGAAGAGAAAACCACGAACCATGGTCCCTCCACGGATGCACTCCCCATGGACCAGGGAATTTATTCCCCCTTTTCCGATCTGCCGCACCGTGTAGCACCCTCCTATGCGGGAAAAGCCCCAATTGAAAAACCCCTGATTGGTGCCTCCCTTGGCTGCAAATTCCCGCATGGAACCCTCTGTGGACCACCCTGGTTCGCAGATCGAACCCGAGGCCGCGAAACACCCTGGTTCGCGGGATGCTCACCATTCCGCGAACCACCTTGGTTCGCAGGATTCCCATCAGTCTGCAGACAACCCTGGTTCATGGACGACCTCTTTAGACACGTAGCACCTTCCTACGTGAAGGGTGACACCACCCATACCCCGGTGTGGCACGACGAATCCTTCGGAGTTCCCGTTCCCCAATCCAGATAAAATCCTTCCAATCCAGCCTGATCCTCTGTGATTCCCTCATTGGCCTAGTCATCAGCCCCGAGCTGAGGCCTCCACCGGAGCCACCAGACCCGTGTGATGTAACCCTCAAGAACATCAGTTCACCTTTTTGAGTTCACATACCCACGGTAAACAGGGGTGAAGGGGTTGCCCCGACCCTTGAGCAGATTCCTGAAGCATCCCTGGGTTCACATTCCCACGGTAATGTTGAATCTGAGCTCTAGATTCCCCTTTCTGACCCTCCACTTATTAGGGCTGGGGTAATTATCCCTTTTTCGGGGGTAGTAAAATACCCATCAGAAGGAAGCCCCCATGCACTTTAGTACTTCCCCCGGGAATAAGGGAGGTGATGGGAACATGAGCACCTCTTTCCCTCTCCCGCTGTGCTTTGTCTCTATGGGAATCCATCTCAGAGTAAGCCCCAACCTTATGGGTCGTCCTATGTATAATACCCACTCCACATCTCACGGATTCACCTTTCTCTATGTGATCGTCTGGTCCCTGCTGGCTCTTGTTTCTCACACCGAGCATGGATCACGTGGAATTAGAGTAAGCATCGACCATGACATCCTCTTATGGTCCTCCTCAGAGTGTAAGCCCCAATCCACCCCTTGGGCCTCCTCAGAGTACCCAAGCCTATTCTAACTATGTGGACTTTGATCCCTGTCTCCTAGATAGGGTTCGTATGAAGCCTCACTGAGGTTCAAGCCCAACAATCAGTCGATCCAACTATATTCACATCAGTTCACCGAGCTGATCCTAGAACCATCTCAATGAGTCCAAATTCTTCATAATCATTAATCCAATGAGGGATGGTAAACCTCCGAATTAAATGATTCCGAACCCCTGCGTCCAGCTGACCATTGACAACCAGGAGTAATCAGTGGATACTATTCTTGGGTATAAACCAAATATTCGTGAACATATGAATACGTCTTAAATCTATAAGAGAGTCCCGAAACATGCAATAATTCCCCCCAAAAGGGTGTGATGAGCCTGACTTCTCATCCTCTCGACCAATGTGAGTTCTTAAGCATCGCTAGCCAAATCGCCCGGCGAACGCCTGCCTTTGGAAAGCAGGTCCACGCATCGTCGGATATAGAACCGTTGGGCGTTTTGAGACCGACCCGAAACAAAAATGGTGAACCCGACGTGAATCTTTAACCAAGTATGATGGATTTAACCCAATTCCACTTTGTGCCCCCTTATACTCTTAAGGAGGGCCAAGAAAGGTCATTAAATACACATGGGATCATGATATGCTGCTTTGACAGGTTTTCTGTTTATATTTGGTAAAATATTTTACAGGTACCACACAAAACTCCCTTTGATCCAATGGCGTCCTAAAGGAACTCACAAGCGTGTGCTTCCTAAAACGCAATGACTGGATGTCCTCACCAACAGAGGACCCCGTCACCTACCCAACATCCTCAACTACGGGTCTCGGACGCATTGATCCGAGAGTACCATGTGAATGGTACTCTCCCGACGGTGGAGGCGGCCATGCACGCCCTCCAATCCACCAAGACTTACCGGTCGCCTGCCCAGTAGCGGCCACAGCTGCAGATCCAGACAGCCCCTGTTACTGTCTCCAACCGCTTTGGGAGTCTATCCCCGGAACGGGACAACACATACTTCCCTTGTCTTAGGGAGGTAGATGAGGTCAACACTGAGGACCTCATCCCTGTTGAACGGGGGTTCCGCTCCAAGGCCCCCACCGAAAGATGACTTCACGGTCACACTGTGACTCAACATCCTCACGTCCAAGAGGATATAACCCCGAGGATTCAGTCCCACGCTCCCCAAGATCCGGCCCCTCGGACCACTCAACGAGGGCAGAAGACTTACAACTAGGGACCGATCTTCACCCTTGTCCCTGAGGAGGGGCTTTGCTGCCCAGTCACGGAGACACATCACGAACAGGCACATACACTTGTTAGCTCCTCCCAAGCCTGCCATCCAGATATGGCGGCATCATGTGAGTAGGCACGCATCCCCGCCAAGCTCCATCAAGCCCATCACTCACACATGACGACACTTACCGGGCATGCACTTCTCCCTGCCCAGGGTCGTGAAGCCCACCAACCCGATGTGGTGGCGGCCCAACGTCTGCAGGGCCAGCTCCTAGTAGATCCCCTTGACGCCTACCATCCCAGCATGGTGGCAATCAACAAAGCACACCACCCAGATGTGGCGGAAACTCATAGGTGGGCACGTCTCCCTACCAATAAAGGCCACCAACTCGATACGGTGGGAAACCAATATATGCAGGGCTAGCTCCCTGTGGATGCAAGTAAAGTCCGCCATCCCGATGTGGTGGAAAACATAGAGATAAACCGGCGTATCCCAGTACAGGGGAAGATTCGTTCACCTACCCCGACACAGGAGAATTTTCTGTACCCACTGACCACCAGAGGACTAAATCAGGATATTCCTACTTTGATACCGGAATGGGCCTTCTTACCTATTCCATCCAAAGATATCTCTCTACATATCCTGGAAATGATGGAGGAGCAGGTATCGATCCCAGATCATATCTTGCAGATTTTCCAGGATGTAATTGAATCAGCTGAAACAGTAAGGACTCAGGCCCGTGAGCCCATCTCCCCAATTGAGGCGACTCATATAAGATATGAGATAGCCACCTCAGAGAAAATCTACATCCCTGCTCTCACCCAGGAGGGTCGCTAGCTATATTCCGCGACACAAGGGCAGCTGGATCGAGCAAATTCACTCATTCCAACTGTGGGACACCCATCAATCATAGTGGATGCTCTAGAGCAGGCATATATCCCCGCTAAAAGTCAAGATGTTCATCAGAATATCCCGACAGCATCACGAGACCCAATTAGAAAAAGACCCAAAGTTGAAGGTCATTGTCAACAGCGGATGGTCCCCGTTTCCCGCAAGAGAGCACCCCGAACATGCCGAAGGCAGCCGAAAAATAAAGAGTGGGTCCATTACTCTACTCTGCTGGAAGCTGGGGTTCCCAAGGCTGCTAAGCACACATCACAGACTCAGAACCCTACCCACCCATTAACATATTATGGGAGTGGCAGTAGCAGTTGCGAAGGTCCTCCCCACAATTTCGCTACCAGTAGCTCTGAAGGTCCTCCCCAGAGAACCCACAAGGGCCTCTCCCGTGGGCATATAACAACCGATCACGAGAGCTCCTCTTTTGATGCGAGTCACAGAAACCATCCACGTGACCAGAAGATCGAGCAGTAAGAAGGCCCTCCACTTACTGTAGTCCACCCTGAAGGTCCTCCCCAGGGTATACGCTGCAAACACTCTCCATGAAGTGGGAACACATATTAGAACAATAGTCCTTGCTATCATAGTCACAACTATGGAGGCCCTCCCCACAGTGACATCTTGTCACGACAAGAAGGCCCTCCCCTTGTTGTAGCCTGCCCTGAAGGTCCTCCCCAGGGGTTATGCTGCAACAACACTCCGCGCAGCCGGGCATCAGATCACGGTGGTAGTCCTCACCACCCTAATAATGGAGGTCCTCCCCATAGAGACGTCAAGCAATGAGAAGTCCCTCCCCTCATTGTGGTACATTCTGAAGGCCCTCCCCAGGGTGTACCCCACATATATTCTCCCTACAGTAGCTGTAATGGTAGTCCTCACCATTGCAGCAACTGTGATGGTAGTCCTCGCCACCACGGCCGCCATTACGAAGGTCCTCTCCGCAGTGGCCCCAAGTAACAAGAAGGTCCTCCCCTTGTCATAGTGTGTCCTGAAGGTCCTCCCTAGGATCCACATCGAATGCCAAACCATGATGGTCATCCTCACCATGATGGTGGTTGTTGCGAAGGCCCTCCCCGTAACAATGCTACACAGCCAGAAGGTCCTCCCCTTGCTGAGACATGCCTTGGAGGTCCTCCCCAGGGTATGCACTGCAAAAGTACTCTATGTAGTGAGGAGTTAAGCTGTGATGGCAGTCCTCACCATTAATACCGTCATTGTGAAGGCCCTCCCTACAAGGAAAAATCATATCGACAGGAAGGCCCTCCCTCTGCCGAATCAAGAACATAAAAGCCCTCGTATGCCGAGGCACTCAGAAGGATGGGATCAAGCATGTTAGATTCCCAGTTAGTTGCCAACGACATCCTTCTTCAATAGGGATATGTTTCGGGGACACGTTCATCTTCTGAACCACCTCAGAATCGCCCACATGATGATTCAATACCTACCAGTCCCACTGCCTCTGACCACACTGATAGGGGGAATCTTAGTTGGGCTGACCAGGTAGAGGAATCACTGGCAGAGGAGTACACCGACATGTTGCACCTGAGGAAACGATGGGCTAGGGATGATATACCAGTTATGTTTTGGCCTATGACCACCTCTCAATTCGACATACCCAGAGAGTTGTCGGAATAATGCATGCACGGAATCCGCCATAATATATGGACAACCCTCTGCCGGCTGAAATCAAGATTCCTACCCTACGACGGGTATGTAGACCACATCAAGACGATAAGAGACCTTCTACGTCACATCGACCTAGAAGCTCTTCCTTTGGAACGACAACAACGACTCGAGAGGCACAAAGGGAACATGGAGATAGCCTGCCTCCGTGCGCTGCACCAGCTGCGCTGCCTCATCAGTGACACTCTGATGGGAGTCCATATCAGAGGATGGGGGGAACATAATGCTTTGTATTTCACTCTGCTCCCCACCCAGAAGAACCCATTTGGCATGGTGTCTTTCAATGTCATCACTTCAAGACGGAAATCAAGTGGTCTCCCTATTCGCGAAAGGCAATACACCCAATGGAGCCGGGCCTTGAGTAAGTCCCAGAAGTGTCAGCCCCGGCGGGAACAAGCTATTCAAGAACTCCTGAATCAGGCCATTGAGAGCATAAAATAGGCTTCACGCCTAAGAGAGGCCAATCAACGATCTTTTCCCGCCTCCTCAGAAGGGATTGATTCATAGAGGAACTCGGCACAAAACCCGGTTCACCCCTGAATGGGGGTACGCAAGATCAGGCAGGTAGCAATAGCAGCAGCCACTGCCACAATCCAGGGTCAACCCCAACCTGTAGGGATGGGGATATTTTTAACAACAAATTCTCTTGTAAGACCAATAAAAATTGGAAGATACCCAGCATCCAGGGAATGGATCCAACCCCATCCCTCAGGGCTAGGGGCATTATTACCCCCTCAAAAACAACCTCCCCCATGAGAGTCAGTATTCTCTTCTCTAGGGAGGACAGTCATAAGAAGAGGTTCCCATCCCATCCCGTCATTTGAATCATCATCCCCTCCGAGAGGAAGGCACACCGTGAGGTCGCATCAAAGAACTCTCCGCGTCATCCTTCGTCAAGAAGTCCGAAGGCAATCCCAGGTCACAAAAGAGAAGGCCAGCAGAAGACGCGGGAGATCCTCTTCCTATTTGAAAGATGACATCTTCTCTGCCCCGCGATATGCATCTATCAACATCATAGAGGTTAACCCCATGGGTGACACCAGAGATGATGCAAATCAGGATGGATTGGGAGACGATGGTTCCGGTCAGGCTGTGACTCATAATGAACCACCAGGTGTGCACACTCAGAACTAGAGGGCCGCCCTAAATATGGCCACCTTTTCAGCTAACCTTCCTCCGCTTACCCTGTGAGCTTCTAACAAGGATAAGAACAAAGGACTGATTACCCTTAATCCTTCTCCTCCTCTTGACAAAAACAAGCCAATCATGCTCGAAGAGAGGTTCGCTCGATAGGAAGAGGAAATGAAGGAATTGAGGTGGATTAACGCCGAGCTACTCCAGAGGAACCGTCTCATTGAAAATGCGTCCCAAGAGGAGCCACATCATGCACTCCCAGTAAGTGAACCTCAAAGACCGATGCTTACCCTAGAAAATGAAGCACAGTTAGGTCTCCCGCCCAATGAGGTGACTGGTCCGTCCAATTACCTAAATGTGGATCTAGATGAATACCAAGGCTTCCCACCACTTAGGAAGAAACCAAAGAAATTACGCCCAAACCCTCCGAGGGTGTCCCGAACGGCATATCCACCCTTGGTGCCGGCTAAGCCAGATCCCCGAGCAATGCCTCATGAAACACCTTCCCAAGACTGGGCTCAACAGGATGTAAACCAGGATCTCACCGCACCATCGAAGCCCTAACGGCTCTATTGGAAGCAATGGAAGGTCGGCGCGCTTTGATACATCCAGAGCGGAAGCCCTACTCGGATTGGGTGAGCAACACGCCTCCCCCACCGAATTTTTGGAGCCTTGTATTCCCTATCTTCAATGGATCAGGTGATCCGGAGCAGCATTTTATGCACTACGCATCCTATTGCGACCCTATGATGGGAACTCCGAAACAATAAGAAGTAGTGAAACTCAGATGCTTCGTACGGACCTTGCAAGGTCCCGCCTTTGTCTGGTATACGAGTCTACCAGCCCAGTCAATAAAAAGCTGGGAAGACCTTTGGCAGCAGTTCCTGTTCCACTTCAGCTCAACGTTGCCTAAGACAATGGTCAGTGACCTCATGAACTGCAAGCAGAGGGAGAATGAGAGGGTCTTAGATTTCATCACTAGATGGAAAGGTCTGACCTACTCTCTGAATAGGGCAATGCCTCAAGATGAGTTGCTTACCATATGCATCAACAATATTCAAGATGAGCTGCGAACTCTGCTCATACAAGTGGAGTGCACCACTGGCTTCCGCCATCTCTCGGCCATTGCCCATAGAATTGTGGACTCCCTGCAGCATACCAATTTGAAGTCCCAAATAGCTTCACAGACTCCCACAAAGAGAGTAGCCAGAGCTGAAGCATCCTCTGTCACACTCAAGCTAGCCCCTATGCCCGCTCCACTGCTCAAGCCTCCACCAAATCGTCAAGGTCCCCCTGTATATCAGCATACACCTCTACCCCGGCGGGACGATCAGAAAGGGATAAAGCGGAACCAGTTTGAGGAATGAAGACATAAGACATACTCATTCCGAGAGGACCAAGTCCGCAGCTATTTCATCGCTGCCATGAATTGCAACTTGCTTCGCCTCCCAGATCTGAGGAATCCCGAAGAAGTAGGCCGTGATGACAGGCCAGACTACTGTCCCTACCATCGAATGTTGGGACACAATATTTGGGAATGATTCTTCTTCAAAGAACTCTTGCAAAGAATTTTAGACTCCGGGCAGGTCGAGCTGAGACCACCCTCAGCACATGTGACGTATATTTCTACCACTGACTCCGACAAAGGGGAGAGGTGGCAGGAATTCACCAGCAAATAGTGGCAGAAATTTGATAACTGGATGACTCGGAATACTATCAACTGAGCCCATGGCATACTCCGAGCTCAGCTATGGTAGCCAGTGCTTTCGCCAACAACCCCTGATTCCACACAACCGATAGTATCGGCCTCACAACCCTCCAAGATCCAGTCATCCGGGTGTAATAGAAGAAGGAAGAAACAATCGCAAGAGGGGCAGTCTACAATGGGACCAAGGTTAGTCCCGAACCAGGTGGATTATATGCCCTCGAATTTGGCGCCACGGGCACCGACCCACCAAAAGGCACCATCAGGGACAACCAACCAGGCTAACCTGTCAGAGGATGAAGAGCCAATCTTTGGTTCCATCAATGTCATCCATCTTATGGAATCGTTCCCTGACAAAGGGTATGGTTATGAACCCAAGAACCCAACACACAGAGCAGGGACGAGGAATCAAAGAGGCAGGGGATACCAAGGCAGGCGTAGTCACGGCCGAAACCGACCCTACGGTTGGACCTCAGCCCAAACCATCAATATCACGGAAACCCATGGGAGAGCTCTTCAACGGACTCAGTAGGAGAAATAATACCACCCCACCTCCACAAGCAGCCACCCTGGCCCCATTATTCCGTGATACCCATCAGAGGAGAAACAAGCGTCTAGCCACTTAATGGGCACAAACATACCGGCCGTGTCAAGTCCCCAGAACTTGGGCACATCATCAGCACCCGACCCCGCAGCGGGTCCCTCCTCGTCACATACTCCAACTCCCAAGACGCCTGCTAGGACTCTCCCGCCGGCGGAGAAGCATCGGCCGTTGGAGAAAAAGTACGACATCCTTAAGTAGCTAGCGTCAGTACCATCCAAGCTGTCCATCCTGGAGGCCTTGGGTTTGTCATCCGACCTCAGGGAGGAACTGATAGAAGACTTTCTCAGCCCCCAGAAGTTTCAAGCCGAGGTAGCTGCCGCCAAAATTTACCGGATGGAGACATACCCGACTGAATGCAATGCGGTGATTTCCTTCACTGATCAGGATGAAGAGGCCATCATGCAAGGACACATAAAACCACTATATGTGTCCGACACATTAGATAATTTTGAGATCCGCAAAGTCTTCATTGACAATGGTTTTGGAGTTAACCTCCTTCCCTTACGGACACTCCATAAGTTGGGCTACAGTGAGGATGATATAATACCCTCAACGACCACTTTGTTGGGTTAGGAGAAGAGAAAGCAGAAGCCAATGGGGAAAATCAAGCTAAAGGCCCATTTTGGCGACCTTGTGGCCTACTCAGAATTCTTGGTGGTCCGGCAGAACACAACATTCAATGCCCTTCTGGGGAGGCCGTGGCTCCATAAGCACATGGCTGTTCCTTCATCCTACCACAAGTGTATTAAGTACTGCATAAATGGGAAAAGTGGTACACTACATGCCAACAAGGCCCCTTTCAAGATCTCCGAGTCACACTATATTGATGCTATATTTTATGAACAAAAGAAGAAGAAGCCTTTGGCCGATGGTGTTGACTGGATTCCTACTCCAAATGGTCTTGAAGTGGTTCCTGACGACCCCCTCAGGTATCTTGGTAGAGACTACGTACTGCCCATCAACCATATTGAAAGTAGGGGTTCAAGTTCGGATACACACTCAGCTGTCTTCATGACTTTAGCCACAACGACTGAGCGTGACAATGCGGGAACGTCCGCCAACCCACAATAGGGGGATGAAAACTCGAGTGGGGATGCCCACGATGCCTCACCCTCAAACCCCTGAGAACCTATGCACGAAACACTCCCCCCATCGGATCAAGAAGATGAAGATTTGGGAGAAGAAGAGGAGGAAGATATCAGGGATGCACCTCCCACATTTGAGAAGAGTATCTCCACCATGATGGACGAGCTCAGGGAAATAAACCTGGTTACCAAGGAAGATCCAAGGCCTACTCTCATTAGTGCAGCCATGTCCCCCAAGTATCATGAGGTATATACCTCTTTCCTAAGGCAACATCAAGATGTTTTTGCCTAGAATTACACGAAAACGCCGGGACTCGATCCCAAAGTGGCGACGCATCTCCTGGGTCTTCCAGAAGACCACCAGGGCTATAAGTAGGCCGCCAGAAGGACACATCCCTCACATGTCTCCAAAATTGAGGCTGAAGTCGATAAGATCATCAAAGAAGGCTTCATTCGGGAGGTCCAGTACCCCATCTAGTTGGCCAACATCGTCCCCGTCAAGAAAAATAATGGGAAAAATACGTGTCTGCATCGACTTCAGAGATCTTAATCGGCATTTCCAGAAAGATGACTTCTCGGTCCCGATCACCATGTTGTTAATTGATGCAACAACTGAGTATGAGGATCGATCCTTCATGGACGACTATTTGGGGTATAATAAAATCCGAATGGCCCGAGAAGACAAAAAATCCACTGCCTTCAGAGCCCCCTAAGGAGTATTCTATTACAGGGTCATGCCCTTTGGCCTCAAGAATGCTGGCGCCACATATCAGCATTCCATGAATCGTATTTTCAAGCCATTTCTGGGGAAGTTAGTCGAATGTTATGTCAACGACTTGGTGGTCAAATCAAGTTAGCGCTCAGATCACCTGTCAGACATTGAGACCGTCTTCAAAAAACTTCGACAGCATAGACTGAAGATGAGACCCTTGAAATGCACCTTTGGTGTTACCTCAGGGAAATTCCTTGGCTTCATTGTATGCCATCGCAACATCGAAGTCGACCCTGAAAAGACAAAGGCTATTCTCGGCCTACCACCTCCCCGCAACCTCACTGAGTTGAGAGTATTCCAAGGGCACTTGGCCTATATAAGGTGATTCATAGCCAACCTGGTAGGGAAATGTTTTCCCTTTACCAGGTTAATGAAAAAGGGAGTCATGTACCAATGGAAAGATGACTGCCAAGAGGTGTTTGACAGCCTAAAGAGGTACCTCTTAAGCCCACAGGTGCTCATGCCCCCGGTTGAAGGAAGACCTCTCCTCCTATATGTAACGTCCCTAGAGCAGTCACTAGGAGCCTTCCTCGCACAAAAGAATGATGCCAGCAGTGAAAAAGTCTCTATTACCTCAGCCGAACAATGATTGATGCCGATACTCGATACTCAAACATTGAGAAGAGCTGTTTAGCCCTAGTCTTCATGGTTCAAAAGTTGCGACATTATCTGCAGTATCATGAAATCCATTTGGTCTCATGTAATAACCCTCTCAAGTACATCCTCAGCCGCCCAATGCTGACCGAGCACCTATCCCGATGGGCAGTCATCCTGCAATAGTTTGACATATTGTTTGTGCCTTAGAAGGCCATCAAGGGCCAGACATTAACAGACTTTCTGGCAGAGCACCCCTCAGCAGAAACTACCGCACCGGACATCGAGCTACTCGATGAAGACATCTTCTTGGTTAAAGGGGAGCTCCCAACATGGGAAATGTACTTTGACAGCGCATCCTAAAGTCCAACTGGTAAGAGGATGGAAGACCCCAAATTTAATAAGGTGGGCTTGGGGTTAATACTCTTGTCCCCAGAAAAGGATGTCTTTCCGTATTCCTTCCTCCTATCAGAGGTTTGTATGAACAATGAAGCGGAATATCAAGCCCTCATTGTAGGCCTAGAGCTCACACTCCAAGCACAAGTATAAAACCTTAAGGTCAAAGGTGATTCAGAACTAGTTATCAAGCAAGTCAATGGTGACTATGCTATCAAAAAGGAGGAGCTGATTCCCATGTTTGACCATGTATGAGGGTTAATAGAGGAATTATCTACAGAACCCACATTAACCTATATTTCCCTGTCTCAAAATGACCAGACCGATGCATTGGACAATGCGGCCACAACCCTGGATGACCCAGACCAGAATGAAATAGTCATCAGTATTGCTCACCACCGAATGGTCTTGTCATATGTTCAGACCAAGACAGAGGAAATCCATGAAGTTAGTCCTGTCTCTGAGCCATATACTCCCACCACCAGATAGATGACCCCCATTACAAGCTACCTTCAATAGGGAGAAATTCCATCAGACAGGACTGAAAAAGAGCAAATACGGAGAAGGGCAACTAACTTTGTCCTGTATGGAAGCACGAGTCAGCAAGAAGTCCTCTAAAAATGAGGCCTCGATGGAGTCCTCATCAGATTCATTGACAGAGAAGAAACCACCACCGTCATGACTGAAGTGCATGCCAGAGTATGTAGAGCACATCAGTCGGGGTCCAAGCTTTCCCATCAGGTTCAGAGGCTTGGGTACTATTGTCCCACAGTGGCACGAGATTTCGAATGATTTACCGTAAAATTCCACTCATGCCAAATTCATACACCAACCCCCGAATTTGCTTCATCATGCCAAGTACTCCTGACCATTTGACATCCGGGGAATGGACGTTGTGGGACCATATCCCCCCATCACATCCAAACAGCTGAAGTATATCCTCACGGCAACTGACTTCTTTTCCAAATGGGTAGAAGCTGTACCCCTTAAGGATGCCGGGGCAAGAAGCGTTGCCAGATTCATGAAAACCAATATCATCACTAGATTTGGTGTCCCTCATACCATGCTGATGGATAACAGCACCAACTTCTGCTCTACTAAATTGGAAAAACTATACCAAGAGTATGGTATCAAGGCTAACCACTCATCCCGCTACCATGCGACGACCAACAGATAGATAGAGGCTTTCAACAGGACCTTGTCCAAAATTCTCAAGAAAATGGTGGACAAAAACAAGAAGTCATGGATGGATAAACTCCTCCATGCATTGTGGTCTTATCGAACGACAATTCACACCGCTACTCGGGCCACCCCATACTTGTTGGTGTATGGCACAGAGGCGGTCCTTCCCATTGAACTCCAAATCCCCTCACTCCTTGTTTCCATCTATGATCAATTTTCCGACGATGAGCAATCAGAAAAGCGGCTGGGTGAATTGGAACAGCTGGATGAGAAGTGGCTGCACACTTTTCACCATCTGGAAGTCTACCAGAATCGGATTGCACGAGCCTTCAATAAAAAGCTCCGTCTTCGGTCTTTCTTGGAGGTAGAGTTGGTATTAGTCATCTGGACCCCAATGATACATGGAAGAAAACCACCAAAGCTAGAGCCCAAGTGGGAGGGACCATACGTGGTACACAAGGTCTACTCCAAGAGAGCATATACCCTGATCTCCAAGGATGAGAAATTCACCACGGATCTTACCAATGTGAGATTCCTGAAGAAGTATTTAGCATAGAGACCAAGTGTATCCTTCTTCCTTACCGCACAACGTTAAACTGCACGAATAATAAGGGATAATAAGAGTTAAGAATGCCCCCTTCCCCTCGTGTATAGACCGGACCTACACGGGGTGTATTCTTCGTCCAAGCTACCTGACGTAAAACTGCCAAGCACCCAACGGTCCAAACTCTATGACCTTAATCTAAGAGCATTTCGACCTCACCGCACGATGTTAAACTGCAAAAACAATAAGTTTTAAAAATTCCCTCTCCCCCTATGTATGGACCAGACCTGCATGAAGTGTACTCATTTCAGAGAACTACGTATGGCTTGATTCCTGCCCTCGCATGATACGTAGTGACGCCAAGGTCCCCAATCCTAGCCCAGTCATCCCAAAAAAAAAGGGGGATTTAAAAATTCCCTTTTCCCCCCGTGTATGGACGAGATCTGCACGGGGTGTATTGTTCATCCTTACAGCACGATGTTAAACTGCACGGATTTCAGAGAACTACATATGGCTTGATTCCTACCCTCACAGGATACGTAGCAACACCAGGGTTCCTTGTCCTAGCCCAACGACCTCTCAAATAAGAAAAATACCCACTTTGCCCCGTGTACGGACCAGACCTGCATGGGATGTATCCTTCGTCCTTACCGCATGACGTTAAACTTCACGGATTTCAGAGAACTACATATGAATTGATTCCCACCTTCATAGAATATGTAGAGATGCCATGGTTCCCCATACTAGCCTAGCCATTCCCGAATTAAAGTTAAAATACCCCCTCCCCCCGTGTATGGACCAGACCTACACAGGGTGTATTATCTTTCAGAGAACTATGTACAACTTGATTTCTGCCCTCGCAGGATACGTAGTGATGCGAGGGTTCCTTTTCCTGGGCCATCCACCTCTCAAATAAAAAAAAATTCCCCCTTCCCCCATGTATGGACCAGACCTACACGAGTTGTATTTGGCAGAGAACTACGTTTGTCTTGATTCTTGCCTTCGAAGGATATGTACCGATGCCAGGATCCCATCCTGGCCCAGCCACTCCCAAATTAAATAAAATAAAAGTTAAACAATGTCCCCTTCCCCTGTGTACGGACCAGCCCTGAACGGGGTGTAATTCTTCCAGAGAACTACGTATGGCTTGAATACTGCCCTCACAGGATACGTAGTGACGCCAGGGTTCACCGTCCCAGCCCATCCCCCCGAATAGAAGTTAAAAATGCCTTTTCCCCCCATGTATAGACCAAACCGGCACTGTCTTTACTCCTTGTCCTTACTGCACGACGTTAAACTGCATAGATAGCAAGGTTTAAAAATTCCCCCTTTCCCCTGTGTATGGGCTAGACCGGTATGGGGTGTTTTTTTGTCCTCTCCACACGATGTTAAACTTCATGGATAATGAAAGTTAAAAATGACCCTTTCCCCCGTGTATGGACCAGACCTGTACGAGGTGTGTTTTTCGTCCTCACCGAACGACGTTAAACTACACATATTTCATCACAAACCACTTAATATATATGGTGAAACGAGGTGGAAATACTCCTTGTGCATTTGGATGCATCCTCCCCATACATCAGACTCCACGGCCAGGATAATTATGGATCTTCATAACCATTCATGGCCATTGGAAGTGGAAAGTCATCGACCCATGGAAACCTTTGCATAACTATGCATACCATGCCCTCAGCAGATCTGTATATTGATATCCCCTGACCCGTCTACCAAAGGCAATATTTCCACAGGCGACACTCTTCCTAGCTCCGTACGCTTAACGGCCTCAGAGCCCCCATGTCATATCTTTCGATCCAGAAGTTTATGGAATAGTGGTTTACAAGTTCGTCCCACTTTCACATCCAAAATCTCCAGGGTATCCCTACCCGGTTAGCCTATATATCTGCCCATGGTTCACATGACGACCTACATCTATGAACATCAAGCTAGAACTAGGATACTGTGACTCAACAGACAGTTGCAGTGAAGATGTTTCTTGTATGCTCAAACACCACTATCTCCATGAGCCGAACTCTGTACTGTGAGCAATCTCGGATTTTCATAATCATTCATTTCCATCGGAAGTGGAAAGTTATCGAACTGGGGAAAACATTGTATGACTATGCCTCCCATGCCCTCAGTGGCTCTGCATAATGATAACCCCTAGCTCGTCCATCAAAGGCAATATTTCCTTGGGCGGTACTCTTCCTAGCTCCATACGCTTACCGGCCTCAAAGCCCCCATATCATATCTCCTGATCCGGGAAACCTCAGAGTTGCAGTTTACAACCTTCGTCCCCCCACCATGTTCCGAGTATATCAGAGCATGTCAACTCAGTTTTCCTTTGAGTGACTGCAGCAATAGTCACCCTGTGGTCCAAGCTCTATGACTGCTAAACTAGGATTACTTCATCCTTACCGCATGACGTTAAACTGCATGGAGTGAAAGTACACCCCTGTACATAGAATAAATCAGTGCAGGGAGCTCTCTAAGCTTTAACAGCAACCAGGGCCGAGTATGCCCGACATGTCTAGACATTTCTTTCCCAAATTAAAGACTTCGTGGCCCGGATAATTGCGGATCCTCATAACCACTCACGACCATCGGAAGTGGAAAGTTATTGACCCATGGACACCTCTGCATGACTATGAAAACCATGCCCTCAGTAGATCTACATATTGATAGCCCCTGGCCCATCTACCAATGGCAAGATTTCCACAGGAGACACTCTTCCTAGCCCTGTACGCTTATCAACCTCAGGGCCCCCATATCATTCCTCCTGATCCAAGAAGCCCCATAACCATGATTTACACCAATCGACCCATCTCCACATCTTGGATATGCCGAGATGCTCGAGTCCAGTTACATCCTAATCAAGAGTGGACTTTGCAACTACGTCCTTACCGTATGATGTTAAACTGCACGGAGCATCTTGGCCGCTTGACGTAAAGCTGCAAAGATCGAGTATTAAACATATAGGGAAATGACTCTAACCACGAGCGTTTTCACTAGTTTAAAAATACCCCCCGTCCTTACCACATGATGTTAAACTGCACAGAATATAATAACACTTTCTGTCCTCACTGCATGATGTAAAACCACACAACATCTTTTAAAAATTCTCTCTGTCTTTACCACATGACGTTAAACTGCACAGAATACATCTTTACCGCATGAAGTTAAACTGCACGGAAGTATTCCTCACCGCATGACTTTAAATTGCATGGAGTTCATCCTTACCACATGATGTTAAACTGCACGGGCTTCGTCGAGACCCACCCAAGATATATGATGAAATGGGAAAGGGATACTCCTGGTGCATTTGGATGCATCCTCTTAATACACCAGACTCCACGAACTTGATAATTGCAGATCTCCATAACCACTCATGGCTATCGGAGGCGGAAGGCTGTTGACCCGCGGACACCTTTGTACAACTATGCATACCATACCCTCAGCGGCTCTGCATAATGATAGCCCCTGGCTCATCCATCAAAGGCATGATTTCCCCAGGTGATAATATTTCTATCTTCGTACGCTCACCGGCCCCAGCGCCCCATTTCATATCTCCCAATCCAAAAGTTTATGGGGTAGTGGTTTACAAGTTCATTCCTCTGCCGCATCCAAGTGTTTCTGGGACACCCCTGCCCGATGAGCCTATGTATATGCCCGCAGTTCACACGATAATTTGCATCTATAAGCATCAAGCCAGAACTGGGCTACCCTGACTCAGCAGGCAACTACCATGAAGATGTCTCCTTTGTGCTTGAGACACCATTATCCCCACATGCCGAACTATGTACTGTGAGCAATCTCGGATTTTCATGATCATTCATGGCCATCGGCTGTGGAAAGCTATCGACCCGTGGAAACCTTTGTACAACTATGCATACTATGCCCTCATCGGCTCTGTATAATGATAGCCCCTAGCTCGTTCATCAAAGGCAATATTTCCCCAGGCGATACACTTCCTAGCCCCGTATGCTTATCGGTCTCAGAGCCCCCATATCATCTCTTCTGATTTGGGAAACCCTAGAGTTTTAGTTTACACCTTCATTCCAACACACTTGTTCAGAGCATGCTAGAGCATCCTAACTCAATTGTCCTTCGAGTGATTGTAGCAATAGTCTCCCA
The DNA here is from genome assembly GCA_963277665.1 of Viscum album. Taxonomy (NCBI): domain Eukaryota; kingdom Viridiplantae; phylum Streptophyta; class Magnoliopsida; order Santalales; family Viscaceae; genus Viscum; species Viscum album. Next base: position 876,312,145 of record OY728163.1, read on the forward strand.
ATAGTCTGAGCTCTATTCCGTTAAACTAAGAGTACTCCGTCTTTACCACATGATGTTAAACTACACAGAATGTAAAAAAAATGTCCCTCATCCTTACCTCATGACGTTAAAATGCACTGACTCTGTATTTATCACATGACGTCAAACTGCACTGTCAAACTCTCCATGAGTCCAACCATGGATAGGGGTTTTCCTCCCCTCCACAGTGTAAGGGCCTGACCTTCACAAACTACCGCCTCACATCAGTGTGGGGAGGGATGAATTCTCCAATTTCTGGAAATTTAGTTGGGACTTTTCTACCATGTCCAGGCCTCCTCTTTTCATGAACCATACTCTGCACCCAGAAAGAGCCGAACCCTTGTAAGCCACCCCTGGTGGTCCCGAATCTCAACTTCCCTGAAGTTTCACGACTATCGGAAGAATAAAATTATTGACCTAAGGACACCTTTGCATGACTATGCATACCATGCCCTTAGTGGCTCTGCATATTGATCGCCCCTGGCTCATCTACCAAAGGCAAGATTTCTTTAGGCAATGCATATTTCCATATGCTTTCTGGCCTCTAAGCCCCCCATATCCATTCAGAAACCCTCTAAGATGCAATTTACTATCCCCTTTCACAACCCTGCCCAGATATAGTGGAACATCTCTGACAAGATTACCAAGGACCAGGAGAATCCATTCCATTCTAGATGATATCCTAGCTGCATGACTTTAAACTGCACCAAGCCCCAACCGTCCTTTACGCTAGATAAATGCGTATGAAAGGAACCTTGCTTCCACACTCCTAATTGATACCGATGTTCTCAAAACCTTTTAGATGTCACATACCCTTTCCAAGATACCCCGGTGGTTTTCATAACTCTCCAAGCCACCCATGGTGGTTTCCCTAAGTCAGACTTTCATAAAGTCCTATGGCCATCATAAATGGAGAGTCATTGACCTAAGGACACCTTTGTAAGACTATGCATACCATGCCCTTAGCGGATCTGCATATTGATTGACCCTAGCCTGTCTACCAAAGGCAAGATTTCCTTGGGTGATGCTCTTCCCACCTCTGCACGCCTATACGACTCCCATGACTTGAGACATGCCCTGCATATCGTTCAAATCTAAACACACTCCCTCCACATACGTCGGAAGGACACCGAGACATCTCTTAATCAATAAAACCTCATTGGGTCCCTTTCCCCACTATATTTGGTCAAAGATGTTTGACTTAAAACATCAGTAATGATAGTCTTGATGGTGGGACTTTAAACCGCTCACAAAATAGGCATAAAGCCTGTTAGGCCGAAAACCCGAAAAGGGCGACCAAAGAAAAAGTTGGGCCATACCCGCTGGGTTCACACTAAATGAGCCCAGGAAAAATTAGGGAATTAAAAGAAAAGACAAAAAGTTTGTGGGGTTTTTCTACAGAACCCTAGCAATAGTCAAACTATGCTCGCTGGACCCCATGGTCCGGGAAAAAGTTAGAGTTTGTTTTCATGAGTTATGATTAATTCTGATTCAGTGAGTTGTTATTTAAACAACAATTGTTCTAGTAACAATCAAATTTTACAGCGACAAGTGATTGACAGAGATTGTATTCCGTTCGAACAAAAATGGAGGATGTCCACAAGCTGGGGTCTCTCCCTCAAAAAAAGAGGGGTAAGTAAAACATACAGTACAATAATGGCTCTGATAGTCATAAAGGAGCCTAGCTCTCCCTCTCCACAAAATCAGTGACTGTGCGGTGGAGGTCATTGCATGTCTGCTCCAGCATGACCATATCCCTGGCCTCAACCTTGGCCACCGAACAAGTATGCTCCACTATTGTTTGGAGATCATTGATCTCTTTTCTGGTGGATTCAAGGCGGCCAATCATAGTTGAAAATTGATCCCTCAGCATCGCTGCCCGTTCTTCACATTCATACAACTCGGAAGATAGGACGACCACCTGATCTCGAGAGCTCACCTCCTGTGCTGTCAGTTGTTGGAGCTTTATCATGGCTCCCTCCAGGGCTCGGGTCCCGCAATGAGAGGTAGTGACATGAGCAAGTTTGTGCTCACTAGTAGCAACTTCCTCACGGGAAATGACAACCTGGCAGGCGAGAAAATGAAACTGCCGATAGTCAAAGCCACCCAACCCCAAACCCAGGAAGAGTTGTCGGAGTGCTTCAGTTTTAGTTTCCATTTCGGCCAGGGGAGTTTCGGTGAAAATCTCATGAATTCGGGGATAGGCCCAGCTTCTCAATACTCGGTCATCCGCTATGACATGAGGATCTTTGGTATACTCACTAAACGGTATGAGAACAAAGTCTGTCATTGCAACCAGCGCAGGCTTGTGCACGCTAGACAATGGTTCCAAAGCTGGAAGACCTGAAGATTCTAACCCTGGTTCGGGCTTGGGAGTCAAGTTTCTAAGACTGGTATTGGTCGGTAAAACTTCAGGAATTGTCTCGATGGGACCTGAAGCCACAAGGTCATCCTCATCCACATCCAAGAAGGTTGTGTCTGTTTGAACTTCGGCCTCATAAGAGATGGGGGGGGGGAATCTTCTGAGTCACTTTTGGCCGACGAGCCATCAATTAGTCCTCCCTCAGAGCCGATGAGGAAGGTGTGGTAGAAATATTAGCCGCAATGAATCTTGACTTGGGAACCTGTGAGATAGAATTCCTCAGGATCCCATTGCAGTAATGTTTTACCCACATCCTTTCATACTCCAAGGATAGGCCGGCAACCACTCCCATACCAGGCAAGAGAATTCTTGTATCAAATCCCTCCCACGTCAGCATATACCACCATTGACAGAGAGTGGCTGGGTGCAGTCCTTGTGCCTAAGGAGGAGGAAGGGAAACTTGGAGTTTCATACACCCAAACTAGTGGAAAAAACAATGTGGGGCATACAACTTGCATAGAGAAATTCCGTCAATCCGCGCAGACAAGAACCCGTCCCGCAGCGAAGTCATGTAAGAACATTCTTCAAGGCTCCCCCTATAGTTGTCAACCATGACGCCAGAAGGGGTAGGGGGGATTGAAGGAAAAATGGTAGAATTAACTCAGGAGCTCGATGATTTCGTCATAATTAAAGGACTTCAGGTGAACCCCAGCTATATCAAGCAGGGTAGGCCGGAAAGTAGGAAGCAGGATGACTGTGTTATGACAATATTCATAACAACGACAATGATCTGTGATCCAGCCGTATAAAAATTGAAATGGCCCACTTAGACGGTAGGGTGACCCACCCTCCTGAATGTGACTCAGCAGTTCGTAAATATAGGCTAAAGTGGGCAAGACTAAGTTCACCGGGTGGCCCTCTTCCAAATCAACTGCCATCATCAAGGTGCAAGCTCTGACGCCAGAGTTGATATCCTGAGAAGGGAATATCCACCTACTCAAAAACCTAGAAAATAGACATGCTAGGCTAAGCATAGGCAGTACACCAGGGCACATCTCATAACCCCATGAAAGGTAGTCACCTGCCTGCAGAACCGTCCAATAGGAACCTGGGATCGTTTGTGATTGTTGAGAAGGATGAGTCCAGGGGTGCTTGATCTTCGGCACAGGACCAGTGATGTTCAGAAATAACCCTATCCAGGTGCTGTAGGGAATAAGAGAGTGGGCACGCAAGGCCTGACCCAATGATTGCTCCGCCATAACCAGAAGATACCTCACCAACGAGGGAACTTGTTCAACGTCATCCCACGCACCAGGGGTGGGGGAAACTCATCGTACATCTCACCAATAATTGGGAGCCCTACTAATTGGTAGATGTACCACAGACTAATGCCAACTTTTCCATGGGAAAGGTGAATAGTATTAGTGCTTGAACACCCACGACTGAGCAGTCCAGGAAGGATCAAAGATGGTGGGTAGATAGAAAATTGGGAGGCCCATACCGTGGAGTAAAAATTGACTACTTCCAGTGACTCGGGAGATTCCCGACAATGATGATGGACCCAAAAAGCCCAGGTCCAGTCATTCCAGAAAAGTCCAACAGACTGAAGATCCCACCTTGGAATCCACCTTGCATCCAGATCCACCTGAGTAAGGTTGATTATGGAGGGATAATTCTTGAAGACAGATTTTTAAGAGAAGTCTTGAATGTACTGGTCTCTTTGGGTCCAAAAATAGCCTCTCAAAATGAGAGCGTCTTTTGGATCAGAATCATAGGTTATCTCCCCCAATGGGGTAAGGTTCGCCTAAATGAACATTGGTAGTTCTTACAAGAAAGGAGACTGAAGACCTGAGAAAGTAGGGGGGATAGGGATGTTGTCCCGAAGACCGAAGCCGTAAAGAGGAATCCAATTTGATAGTGTATAACCCAGGAGATCAGGAGAGAGTAAGTCCTTCAAGACACCATCTTCAGGAATGATGGATTGACTAGGGTCCTCTTTGATGTTTTCAGCTCTCTGAATCATAGCCAGACGTCTTCCTAAACCAGCTGGGAGAGGCTCTAGGGCAGGTCTGGGTTCAGGGCGAAGGGGAACAATGTTTTCTCCTGGCATCATGGAGATCAGAAAATGGTTAGTCCAGAGTAATAAAATCTGGACAAAGGAATTGAGAAGCCTTAATGAACCGACCTCAAAAGGTGGTTCACGATGACTGCATCCCACGAACCAACCCTACGCAGAAGCAGTCCGCGGTACCTTGTCCCGCAGAGCGTTGGCTAGAAAAACGTGAACCAAGTTGCTCCACGGAGCCCTATCTCGGATTTAAGTAATTAAGTTAGGAGGACTTAAGTTTTTTTTTCAAAGTTTGGATCATTCTGTTCCGCGGACCATTTGAAAGCACGTAGCAATTTCCTACACGGCCTGGCGTAACTCACTTTTTAGTTAAATAAAAGGTTTGGTTCGTGGCCCAAAAATTGGTCGGCGGGTGAAGGCAGCCGTGAATGAATGTTGGTTCATGGAAATAGTAGCTAGTTCACGGATGAGGTGTTTCATGAAGGAATGAGCACGCAGAGAAGAAAAAGGGAGAGGGCTCTGGTTTCGTGAAGAATCCAGAAAAAAGACAAATGAAGGCCCCCCTGTATTTATAGTCATGGTCCCCTACTGGGTCCACCCCTCTACCACAAACCATCCAAGTTTCAAGACCACTCTGCATCGGAATAGCCTCCTCTTCATTCCGATCAGACCCCATTTCGATGGGGGGCATCTGTAGGGTCCTGAAAAATCTGTAAATGAAGATAATAATCCCCTTCATTTGAGAGAGCATTTTTACCCAATTCCCTTCAACGAATTGGGAAAAGGAAGGAGGCCAATACCCAAAATTGGAAAATTACCAACCGGCCCGCGAACTAGCCCGAGTGTTACGCGGCCGGTTCAGTGAACCATTCCCATCCACAGACTAGCCTCGTTCGTGAGATAGAGGTGAAGATCCTCCGCGGGCACGAAGTAGAACAGGCGCTGAGCCGGTCCACCGTCACAAACCACCCCAGCCACGGATCACGTCGACCAGCCCAATCCGCATCTGCTGTCATTCGCGGAATGGAGGCAGAACCCTCCACGGCTGCGAAGCACTCTCCGAGCTCGTTTGGTTCATGGGGGAGATCGTTTGGTTCGCGGGGGAGATGCGCTCAATGCCCCCGCTAGTTGAAAATTGACCGAGTCATCCGTGAATCGGGTTTTCAGTCATGGGCTTCCGCAAAAGGTGCCGCATGACCATAGATACATCCTTTTCCCCGCTCTATAAAAGGAGATCAAGGGGAAGAGAAGAGAGGAGGATTTTGGAGAGCTCAGAGGAGATCAATCAGATTTGTGTGGAAGGATTTCGAAGGAAGGCTTAGGATTTTGGAAGTTCCAGTTCGCGAACCAAAGTAGGTATAAACCTGGGAATGAACTAATAAGGAACCAAAAACACATAATAACATGGTGAACCACAAACCTAAAATAAAAAAGAAGAGAAAACCGCGAACCATGGTCCCTCCGCGGATGCACTCCCCGCGGACCAGGGAATTTATGCCCCTTTTCCAATCCACCGCACCGCGTTGCACCCTCCTATGCGGGTGAGGCCCCGTCCGACGAACCCCCGACCGGTGCCACCCTTGGCCGCTGCTGCCTGCATGGAACACTCCACAGACCACCCTGGTTCGCGGATCAAAATCGAGGTCGTGAACCACCCTGGTTCGTGGGATGCTCACCGTTCTGCGAACCACCTTGGTTCACGGGATGACCATCAGTCCGCGGACTACCCTGGTTTACGGACGACCTCTTCAGCCACGTAGCACCTTCCTACGCAAAGGGTGCCACCACCCATACCCTGGTGTGGCCCACCGAATCCTTCGGAGTTCCCGTTCCCTGAGCCAGATAAAATCCTTCCAATCCAGCCTGATCCTCTGTGATTCCATCATTGGACTACGCATCGGCCCTAAGCCGAGGCCTCTACCGGAGCCACCAGACCCATGTGATGTAACCCTCTGACACATCAGCATGCCATTTTGAGTTCACATACCCACAATAAACAGGGGTGAAGGGGTTTCCTCGACCCTTGAGCAGATTCCCAAATCATCCCTAGGTTCACATTCCCACGGTAATGTGGAATCTGATCTCATGAGCCCCCTTTCTGACCCTCCACTTGTTGGGGTTGGGGTAATTCTCCCTTTTTTTGGAGTAGTAAAATACCCATAAGAAGGAATCCCCCATGCACTTCGGTACTTCCCCCAGGAATAAGGGAGGTGATGGGCACAGGAGGACCTCTTTCCCTCTCCCGCTGCACTTTGTCGCCATGGGAATCCATCTCGGAGTAAGCCCCGACCTTATGGGCTGCCCTATGCGTATGCCCCACTCCACTTCTCGTGGACGCACCTTTCACGATGTGATCATCTGGTCCCTGCTACCTCTTGTTTCTCACACCGAGCATGGATCACGTGGGCTTAGAGTAAGCATCGACCATGACATCCTCTTATGGGCCTCCTTAGAGTGTAAGCCCCAATCCACCCCTTGGGCCTCCTCAGAGTGTAAGCCCCAAGCCTATTCAAACTTCATGGACTTTGATCCCTGTCTTCTAGGCAGGGTACGTAGGAAGCCTCCCTGAGGTTCAAGACCAACAATCGGTCGATCTGGATATCTTCACATCGGTTCACCGAGTTTCTCCTAGCACCATCTCAATGAGTCCAAATTCTTCAGAATCATTAATCCAATGAGGGATGGTAAACCTCCGGCTTAAATGATTCCAAACCCCTACGTCCAGCTGACCATTTCCAACCAGGAGTAATTCGTGGATACTATACTTGGGTATAAACTAGAGATTCATGAACATATAAATACATCTTAAATCTATAAGAGAGTCCTGGAACATGCAATAATTCCCCCCAAAAGGGTGTGATGAGCTCGAATTCCCATCCTCTCGACCAATGTGAGTTCTTAAGCGTCACTGGCCAAATCACCCGGTGAACGTCTGTCTTTGGAAATCAGGTCCACACATCGTTGGATATAGAACCGTTGGGCATTTCGAGACCGACCCGAAACATATACTTCACTAAAAAATAGTACTCATTTTAAATATATAGTAATACTTTTGTGTGGCGTGGAACAAAAACATAATTATGTTCCTTTGTTAATATATAGATTGATGAATCAAAAATCCCAAGGCACTTCCATTCCACATTATGGGTGATGTAAGAATTCTTGTCTAAATAAAGATGGAATACTAATTGATGAAGACACACAAAAAGTATGGGAATCATGTGTATGTATGACATAATAAAAATTTTCTCCCCTTTAAATCAGTATCACATAATAATGATGACTTATTTTCTTATATTATTTATCCATTTTAGAAAAATTAATCATCATAAGTTTTACCTGATGAATTACTTCATTAATTGGAATTGAAGTAGCTATAACAATATGGTTACATCATAAGAGTGGGTCATGGGGTGTCACCCTGAAAATATTTTTAAGAAAAGAAATGAACTAGAGGATAAAGATAGGAAAATGGAGGAGATAAAAATAGGAATAAACATGCTAGAATAAAAACATTATTGGAATTAAAATTTTTTATATAATATTCTAAGAAGGTATCAAAGAAAACAAATAATATAAAAAAAACTACTACATAAAGATATCCTCGTATTTGAGGTGATTCATTCCCCTCAAAGGTCTGTCGTACTAGAGTTAATCTATTTTTTCATAACAATTTCTATGAAATGTGAATTAGGTAGGCACTAATATGTTTCCTGTAATCATATTCTACATGTGAAAATGATTGTGATTTATATGTATTAGCACCCACCGACGCCTTGTTGTGTGGGGAACGATGTAAAATATTCAATGAGATATTATAAAAAACATCTAAAAGTTTATGTGAGAGTGGAAATTCACATAGATAACATGAAAATCATTGTGATATATTTTCTTATTGATGATATAAATGTTCACAAAGTCAAAATTACTATTAGAAATTTCATAAAATGGTCGTTTGATCTTGAAAAATTTTCCCTACAAGATTTTAATCCTCTCAAATTTATTTTTTATGAAAATAATTTTACAATTAACGAAAAATTCCTGAACTAATTAATGTTATTATAGATAGAGAAATGGAATGGGAAATCGAAGATTGAATCCAAACAATCCAAAGGATCAACCAATTGATTGAAAAGACCTTTAGAATGTACCGTTACCCCACCAATTGAACTTCCAAATTTGCTAAAATTACATGTTCATCCTGATATAACATTCAATGATGGCGATAAAACCATCATTGATTTTGTATAAAAAATGTATGGATATTACATTACATTATTTATTTGTCTTTATAATGTAGATGAAATCCTCAATAAAGGATAAATAAAAGTCTCAGTTGTAAATGTATACATGAGGTGTGTTTTCTTAATTTTTTTATCAAATAGATGCTATAGTATCTTAATTATAGTTAAATACTATTCATAATTTTTGTAGGCATATATATTCATACTATTTTAAGAAAAAATCCTATGAAAATAAATTTGGACTCCTTAGTGCTCATATAAATTATACACAAAAAAATTTCATTGGAAGAATAAGAATATTTAGTAATAGTGGATAAACTGGCTGTAAATTAAAAAAAAACATTAATATGATAGACTCTTCATAATACCCTCGATTCATAAATAAAACTATAAAATTTAATCATATCAAATATAGTTTCATTCATTTCATTACCTATTCCTTTTTAGGGGGATTGGTTTATCATTTTAATCAATTAGGATACTCTGATTATTTTTTTTGATTCAATGCATGAATACCCAAAAAATAGACCACACACGATGACATTTATTAATTTTTAATACAATATATACAACATTTAAAAAAAATAATTTATAGATTTTATATTATGATATAATTTTTTTTATGATAGGGATGTATTTAAATATTATTGAAATCCTAGAATGAGGGAGATTTATGAGAGAAAGAAACATATAAAATTCTAGAAGTGGATAAGTATTAGGATATATATAATAATATTTCACTATCAAAACACATATAAAAAATTTACTAAATTTTATCATTGTTTATTCAATTTCAAAAACAATATAATGGTAGAGATCATTGTTATTAATCTTGAAAATTTATTAAAGATATCACATTTCATCAACAATCAAACATCCCTGAAGTGGTATTGTTTATGATAATTCTAATTTCATTTAAAATATTTATTAATCCATTATTCATTTATATTTTTCCAGTATGAACAAGAATTTAAATAGCCATGTATTCAAAAGGTTAAATATATTTTTTTAGAAATGAATGGGAATAATAAATAGTGTCAGAATGTATGTAGACATCATGAAGAGGTTACATTCTACTACTTATTTATTTAATTTTCATATCATTTTATCAAATTATTATTTATTTAATTTTCACATATATCATAAAGAAATGAATTCATCTATAATTTTATTTCAAAAATTATTTTTTCTCTATTAAGAGCATAAAATGATCATAGAAAAAAGTGTATAAAAATTCATTAACATGGATGATGCACTCATGCACTATTTTTTCTATGCATAGAGATATTTGTATTGGATGTGAACTAAAATGTACATTTATATGATTAATGCACACATTCATATGATTCATGATATATATAATATGATATTATATATATTTTACGTGACCTATATTATAATTATAACATCCACATTATCACTCACATCTATTATTACTTCAATCCCTTTAAAAATAAATAACTTAATATTGTCAAGTGATACATTAGGAAATTCAAATAATAATAATAATCCCAAACTATGGATGAGAGATACAGATTATCATTTGAATTTTAAAAAAATTTGACCCACTAAAATGAATTTGAAATCACTCTATTAAGGAGTTTTAAAAAATTATAAAATAACTGGTCAATGAAATCAAAGAATATAAAAAATTTCAATCAAAAATTTAATTTCAAATTTTGTTTTATTTTTAACATTTGATAATAAAAATATTAAAAAGACACTTCATTAAAAAATAAAAATTTATTTTTAATAAATTTATTAGACATAAACATGATTTTATAAAACTAGAAATCAAAGAAATCAACCCAAAATAATAAATTCCATATATTTGAGTTAGATGCTGAATGTTTATACTTGAAATGAAGTGCAAATATGATCTTTATGAAAATGTGTTTGATATACTATAAAAATATTTTACATAGATTATTTATCATTAATAATAATTTATTTAATCCTTAATACAATTTAAGCACATAAAAAACATGCAATAAATTAAAAATATCATAAAAACCTTGAAACAAATTAAATTGAAAAACCATGTTTTCATACCTATGTAAGGGTCAAATATCATGTTTTATAAAGGTAGAACCTAATTTTTAAAATAATTTTAATGCTCTCAAGGATTATTTATAGGCTTTGTAAGGTTAAGGTAGACATGCGTAATGGTAAGTACTAAATTATATAGGTCACATAAAGGTAACAAGTATATTTTATATGTTAAGTAAGAGTAAGTTAAATATAAGTATAATGGTAACACATAGCTTTCACAAGGGTAAATATGAATTATAATATAATACATAAGGTTAATACTAAATATGCATATGAGTAAATATAGTAAATCATGCGTTGTGAACGGGTACAACATGAGTAACATAAGGGTAAAAAGAAAAACCTAAATCTCATGTAAAGGTAGAGAATAACTCATGTAAGGTTAGATAAAAGTTAACACATGATGTATCTGAGTAATGTATAACTTATATAAATGTGTAAAATAACTTCTAAATACTGCATAAGTGTAAGAGAAAAGATATGTAATGGTAAGATTTTTTTTAAAACTTATGTAAAGGTATAATAAACTATATATATTTTTCATTAAATATAACTAAAAAAATTATATAGAATAAAAATAAAAATAAAAATATACTATGATATAATTAATAAATAAGTAAATTTAATAAAATAATTTACAATAAAACAAAAATAAATAATAAAATTAAAATTAACTATAAATTGAAATTATGAGATATTATAATTATCAAAACAAAAAATAATTAAAGTGGGAATGATCCACTCTAGTTATCTCCATCATTTTTCTAATAAAAAAAATATGAATTTCAATATTTCTCCCCCTTTTTGGAATTGATTACAATGATTTAAAAATTTGAAAAAGTATTTTCTCCCCCTTTATAAAATAAATAAGGAAAACATTATAGAATTTCCAAACACATTTTATCCCCATTATAAAATACTTGATATATATAAAAAATAATATCCTCTTAAATTAATTATTTTAAAAAAAGGAGCCATAAAAAAATAATGATATTTAATGAATTTTTAAAATATATGAAAATCATTTAAAAAATTACCAATAGATAACACATGTTAGTAAACAAAAATAAGAAGTATATGCTAACTAACAAAAATGAAATAAATTTTAAAGTACATGAAATAATACCATAGAGTAATATAATATAAATATACATGTTGTCCAAGACATAATACATACTTGGGAATCCATACCAGTTTCAGTAAAATAAGATTTAAATCAATACCTTTAAGCACCCATATTTTTGGAATTTTTGTAACATTAGATCTCATATGAGATGAAGAAAAAAATAAATTTGTGTTCCAAAATGACAGTCTAAAACTTTCAGCACAATTATTAGAATAATTTCTATTCAAACCACACTTGTAACAAATAACCAAATAATAACCAATTTTACTTTTAATATTACACTTCTTAAAATGATCAGGATGATCCTGTTAGAATTTTGAAATAAACATATGAATTTTAAAATAATCTAATATATCATAAAATTAGCTAAGTCATCTTCAAATTTAATATGATAAAAAATATTCCAATTACCACAAGAATCAGAACTCATCATTTTCTTCATTAATATTTTTATATTTTTCTTCAACTAGAGATAAATCATCTAAATAAAAAATTATATTTCCTTTATTTCTCCGCATTATTTTTAGAACAAAAATACTTAAAATTATCGTTATCATATTTATGATTTTATATTTATAGATTATAATTTATTGTCCTTTCAACATCAAGAGATAACATTTTAATTTATTTAAAATATTTCTTATGATCTGAATCAAGAAATAAATATAAATCCACAATTTTATGAAGTTTTCTTGATACTTTTCATGCATCTTATCTAAAATTATATTATTAAAAATAGAAGATTCAGAATAATAAAATAAGTTGATTCAACCATATTACATACATTACCAGAATACTATTTTACTTAGTATATTTTGGATCACACCCCTGATTAAATTTCTCCTTCATCAAATTATTCATTTTGTATGAAACCGTCACTAAAATAGATATTTCCCTTAGTATTTTTGTATACTAGGATATAAGTTTGTTAAAACAAATAATTAAAAAGAGATAAAAAAATTATTATAAGAAAAAATATTAGATACCAAGTCTTTGGTATCAGATATAATGTAGAATTGAAAAAATATAGAAAGGGATGGGATCTGATACCAAATGAGTGGTCTTTAAGGTATAATGGAAATAAGATAAGTAGTTATTTCTTATATGAATAAGAATATTATATTGGTGAATAATTCATGAAAAAAATTAAAGAGATAAAACCAAGAAATTTTATAATGGTTCAGTATAATAGACTTAGTTGAATTTTAACATGAAATCGATAGAGTATGCAACGTGCTAAGATATGAGAGAGAATTTTCATTGGACAAATAAAAACCCATAATTTTATAATATGATCAATCCCAACCTAGGAATATTACACAGGAGAAGCCACAAACCTAACTAGCCTTTTATGGGAGATAACAATACCAAATATTTTCTACAAGGAGAATCCTAAACCTAAGTGTTTCTCTATTTTGTCAGGTGAGCATAACAAAGAAACTTTTTTTGATAAGGTAACAGAATCAAAGAATAAATTTTATTAGTGGTATAATGAGTTTCATCAAAATTTTAAGTGTATACAACTCTACCAATCCCATAATAAATAAATAATACAATTAGATAACCAACATAGAGTTTTATAAGGAAATTATGGTGTAAATGGATTTGAATGATAAAGTACAACCATTACACTGATGGTATAGTGTGTCTCTTCTAGGTGAATATGATCAAATATGATCTATACCTCCATTCTATTTATTCAAAATATTAAACAATTGGTCACAAGATCTCTTTTACAATCCTAACATCCAAAATTTCACCTATATCTATACTTGTCTTAATCCCTTTAAATATAAATAACTTGAAAAATCCATGTGATCTATTAGGAAATTCAAATACTAATAATAATAAAAAATTATCAGTGAGATAGAAAGATTATCATTTTAATTTTAAAACCATTTGATCAATTCAAACTCATTGTAAATCACTCGATTAAAGAGTTTAAAACACTTCAAAAAAAATATCATCAATGAAATCAAATAATATCACATAGTTTCATTCCAAAGTGGACTTTAATTTTTTTCCCACATTTAACATGTGATTATATCAATCTTAAATTATACTACATTAAAAACTATAGAACATGTTTGAGTAACTTCATTTGACTTTATCATGATTTTAAAAAAATTAAAATCAATGAAATCAACCCAAAATAACAAATCCTAAATATTTGAGTTTAATGATGAAATTTTATATGTGAGATGGAGAAAAACTATGATCTTCATTAAAATGTGTTTAATATACTATAAAATTTTTTTAAATAGATTCTATATCATTAATAATAATTTATTGAATCCTTAAAGAAAATTAAACACTTAAAACAAACATGGAGCAAATAAAAATATCCTAAATATTGTGAAATGGAGTAAACTAGAAAAATCAGGTTTTTATACGTATGGAAAGGTCAAATACCATGTTGAGTAAAGGTAAAACAAAATTTTTATGTGTTGGGTAAAGGTAACAAGGATTTTTTATAGGTTTTATATGGGTAATCTAGACTCACATAAGGGTAAGTACTAAATTATATAGGTTTTTTAAAGGAAAAAAATATATTTTTGATGCTACTTAAGGATAAGTTAAATAGAATCATAAAGGTAAAACATAGCTTGTATAAGAGTTAACATGAATTACAATAGGGTACAGAAGGGTTATCCTAATCATTTATAAAAAAGGGTTCCATAAGGGTAAGAGGAAAAACCTGAAGCTTACGTAAAGGTACCAAATAAGTCATGTAAGGGTAGATAGAAGTTAACACATGTTTCATAAGGGTAATGCATAACATACATAATGGTAAGGAAGACTTTCTAAATATTATGTATGGGTAATATTAAATCTATAAAATGGTAAACAAATATTTAAAAAATTCACATAATGGTTAAGATAAAATTTAAAAAATTTAATCTTCATAAATTATAATAGAAATTAATTATATAGAATAATAATAATTATAAAAATAAATGATGAAGAAATTAATAATTAATTAAATTAAAAAATATTTTCAATAAAATAAAATATATTATAAAGTTTAATTAATCAAAAATAAAATTTTAATATATTGTAATTATAAAAACATAAAAAAAATTAAAGTGGAAGGGAGCCACTCCAATAGGTTATGCATTCATATGAAGATTGTATAAAATGTATTAATATGTTCTAATTTATGAATAAACAAGACAAAAATTAAGAAGAGTTATTTATTTCTTATATAATCCACTATCATACTTTGATTTTGGATATTCAATACTTTTGAAACCTCTATCAAATCACTTATCTTCAGGAAACACTATCCATATCACTTGAGAAGGCTCTAAAACCCCGTAATCTACTTAGGTATCCTCAAGATACAATCATAGATCCATTTCCTGGTGTATCAATTTGGTGGTAGGGTTATTTCATTCACTTTTCATTGTGATCTCCCTGAAGTATTACCTTTGCAAAGAGAATAAAATGGGTCCTGTAACTTTTGAATGTCAGGTAGTTGGTTATATATTTTTTCACATGTGGATTCTTGAAGATATACCTATCTATGTTTTTGGGTGGTCTTCCAATACATATCATTTTTATATGGTCATAAAAAACCCATTAGTAGTATCCAATAGCGGTTTATTAAAGATTTGAATGTGTTTTAATCATTGGTTTCTAAATAAAAATGAAGAACCACGTTTTTGTAAAACTATAGAAGGTTTAAGACTGCTACATGAGGTACATAATGGTATGTTTGATTTACCCTTATTCAGGTCGGTTACATAATGGTGATTCCCTTATATAGTGGTATACATAAGGGTAAACTCTATATTACATTTACAGAAATAGTTTGAATAATTGTATTACCCCTGTACAGTAATTCTATGTAATGATAAATATGTTTTACCCTTACATGATACCCTTAATTAAAAGTTATGCACAAGGGTAAGCTCCTTATTACCCTTATGCAAAGGAGTTTCGTAAAGTTAGTACCCTTAGAAAAGGTTTGTATGTAATATCATTGACAATATAACCTTACACAGAAAAGTATTTGTTTTTTAAAGGTCCATAATGTTTATCTTTACACAACGTATGAAATATGAAGAGTACCCTTATGAAAAGGAGTTTTGTAAAGGTAATTACATTACATTATTGAGATTCAAAATGATAATATGAATATCACCTTTATGTAGTGGCTAAAAACACCAGTACCCTTACAAAATGTGTCTATGTAATGGAAAAGGGATGATACCATTATGAATAATAGGTATTCGGTGTTAGGGTATATAGAAAATCTAATTAAAAATTATTTTTAAATATTAAATAGCTTTTATGATTTGTAAAATGCTTATAAATCATAATAAAATATATTTTGGGATATTTTAATTTATAATAATTTTATAATTAAATAAATTTAATATAATAATTTTATAATTAATTAAATAAATGTTAATGAAACATTATTTCCAAATATTAAAGGTTAATATTTTAAAATAACTTTTAAAAAATTAAATTCCACAACCTATGGTTTAGAAATAAATGTTTTATTTATAAATCATAAGGGGTGGTTTATAAAGTGTTTATAAATTACTATATTAATATATTTAGATTGTATAAAATATTTACATAATAGATATTGAATTATAAAATGTTTATAATTCATGGAATATCATATAAATTCTATTTAATATAAAATATGAAGGGGTTCACATTGAAATGAGAATAACATGTTTATATTCTTGCTAATTTATAAGGAAATTATAATTAGTATTTATTTATAAATATTTCATAAATGTCTCATGTTTTAGAAAATAAATAAAATGTTTATTTATTAGTTAAATTTTGATGATATTCATGTTTAGTAAATTTCTTATAAAATATGAATACTATATATTACTATTTATATGATAAATTAATTATAGTATAGATCCATGTATATAATTCTAGGTTTGATATCATAAAATTTAGTTTCCATCTACCTTAATCCCAATTTATAATTTTAGCTATGATCTTCAGAATAGTTATTATGAATTGTTTGTGACTATTATGTGTTATAGTTTTCATGAATTGAATTATAACTTCAAAAATACATATATTTATAGAGGGAATTGGGGTCAGACCACCTTCTTTCTTAGAGGCTATCCTTGTTTGGGAAAGTGAATGAGGTTGGCTATCTGTTGGTCCAGAATTAGTCATGTAGATTTTTTCAATCAAATATAACTCTATTCCTTTACATAAATCATTCTTGTTAATTATGAATATGATTCAATTGGATATTTATAAATATACTTGGATTATATTTTTTTGAAAATTACCCCAATTTGTGGGCCGGGTAAAGAGTTACAAAATAATGTAGTTTGAACAAATCAATTTGGTTATTGGATAGAGATTTGCATAACTAAATTGTTAGAATTATTCATACAAAAAATTAAATAAACATGAGAATATATTGATTTCATATGATATAATTATTTATTATGCCTATGCTGTGTATTAAATTAATGAGTATAAAATCACACAAATACTTAGTAGAAAATCCCTTCTATAGAAAAACTTGTCATGACCTCGATCATTTAGCTTGTTATTGTCAAGATCAACCCTTAGATTATCTTGTGTAAGGAAATCAATCTATAAGTATATCATGATTTTCATATTGGGAATTTTTTGGATCAACATGATTATCACTTTATTTTCCCTAGTTGTCTTATTATTGGGGTTGATTTGGGTTACACTTGATGGTAAGCCATAATGGTTAGGTTACTAGAGAAACATAGTTGAGTGAATCCATGTGATGGATTTGGGTAACTGGTTATTTACTCAACTATCCAAGAATCACAAATATTATAATCAGTTTGATTCCTTACCTAAATAAGAATAACTTTATCCCATAATAATTAGTGTAAGTTATTATGAAATATGAATCTTGGCTTAGTAAAGTGATATGATATTTGTGGTCAACAATTTTAGTGGGAGTGTTATCGTTAAAATTAATTAATTAATATATATAAGACATGATATCCATCTGATAAGTTTTATGTTATATATAATAGAATCATCTGCTAGTTTAATCATGATATCTAACTTGGAAAAATAATAGTTTAACGGAAGAAACTATATTGATCGGTATTGTAACTTGAGAATTGTTCTCAATAATGCAGAGAAATTATATATACTAGAGCATCCACTTCTAGAGAAACCAACCAGGAAGGATATTCGATAAATAGAGTTAGATGTCAATAATAATCATATAAAGGACTATGTGTAGGTTTTTAATCTTATTCTTTTTACTATGGAAACCAAGTTTCAAAGTCAACATGAATTTATGTATGCTTACAAAATGATAGAAAATTTAAATTGGATTTATCATGAACAAATGATATATAAAATGTATGATGCTTCAAAATCCCTAATTCAAAGCAAAATAGTGGAAGGGATCTCATTATCCACCCTTGTTCTCAATATTATTGGGAGTGTTAAGGATTTATAAAGGTTGGTTTACCTCTAAATCTAGATATTATTATTAATTTCATTTTAAAATCACTAATAAAAAGTTTCACGCGGTGTGTAGTTATCTAAAAAAGTTATTAATTCTGAAATTTTTACCAGATCTCCTAGAAAAGCTAAGGATTTCTAAGCAGGATATGGGTGGTCTAAGAAGAAGTACCATTATGATGTTATAAAAATATAAAGGTAAAGATTGTGGAAATAATGGTAATAAAAGAGGCCTTGAAGCATTCACACTACAAGCTACTTCAAATAATAAAAGGAAAGAATAGTGCTACCATTATGTCAATAATGTCAATTAGAGGGGAAAATATCCCCAACACCTAAAATTTCAAAAGAAAATAAGCATAAAATCTACACTAAGTATGGATACTATAATGTTCAATTATTTTATTCAAATTGGTAAATGATACCAACTATATATTGTAAATTTTTTGTAAATATATAAGAGTTCAGAATATAAAGTTAATATTTGAAGGATAAAGCTTGATATAATAGATCAAGTAGTTACTATATGAATAACTTCAAGTTAGAGAGTACCTTTTAAGGATGTTAATTTTTTTATCTTTTAAATTTGAAAAATAATTGGTTATTTTTAATGAATGAGATTATTTTAATGATTCACATTTAATTATTCTAAATTCTATATCTGGAATAACATATAGATAGATTTGTTTTGTAGAGGATACAATTTTTATCCATATATAATATAAATACATATAATTATATATATGATATAAAACATAGTTTATTTGTAATATATTCCTAAAAAAAGAGGAAATAAGTGTTATTTACTAAAATACAAAGTAGTTTTTGTTTTTTATTAAAAAGATATCACAAAAGGGAATATAATGTCTAGTAGGATGTTGGGAGTATGTTTGGACATAGAGAATTTAAAAGATAACAAATTAATATCAAGGGTTTTTTAATTTTATATCCTAAAATAGTTTTGGATATGTGGTGATAATAATGTAAAAGGTTACATTGAGTTACCACACCAAAATTAATATCACAATTTCTAAAAGTATTATAACTATCTATGATTATCATGATTCTTCAATTAATATCCTATATTTAATGCTAAATAAAAGTTTAAAGAGTTACATTCAGTCAAGATAACAACTGAACATCATTAGTCCTTAATGATTTATACCAGCCTATAAAAAAAGTGTATCACTTGGTATCCTAAAAGAGTTTATGGTATGGAGGTGAAAAATAAATCTAACGAATTATTTTAGTTACCATTACAAAGTGGATATCAATTTTTCTTAATTTTTTAGGATATTATATAAATTTATTATATAAATAGTTACATTATATAAAAAATATTTCAAGGAAAATGTTTTATTTCAAGGGTTCCAAGGATGCTGATGATGTACATAGAAAGATTTATAAGTATAAAATAAAAGAAAACATTATAACATTTGATTTTATAAAGTTATAGAGATTGAATACAATTTACAATATTTGGAGTTAAGAAATATTATTTCCACATCCCACCATTTATAAAACTATCTTACTTTATAAATGATAGTCACTTAGATTTTTGTGGTTTCATTTTATCAGATGGTCACATAGGGATGTGAAAAGAATTACATATGGGTTAAATCCATTACCCCAACAACGACACATGGGTATGTTATATCTATATGTATATAACACATAATATATTTTCTATAATGGTATATATCATGTATTTATAATAAAGGAAATATCCATTTATCATTCATTTTTGTGTGTTAGAATTTATTTTTCATGAACTATCTAACGATTAATATCCCCTAAAGTATAAACCTTGAGTTATCCCTAACCTATGATCATCTTGGAGTATAATGGGTTGTGATGATATGTGAAGGTTATCTGGAATAGATTCTTATATATGTTACAAAGTATTTTATATGAGATATGAATAATATATTCATTAGGTTACAAAGGATTTTATATGAGATATGAAGAATATATTCATTAGGTAATTTGTAGAGACTTTGGTACTTGGACTGACCAGAAAAATTATATATCATGGATTGTCATATGGTCATAGATATACTTAGGGGTATATTCTTATTATCAATCCCTCTCAACTAATTTTTTAAAGCTACCTAACATGAGAACCTTCATAAATTGATATCCTACTTACAAAAGTTAATATATAAACATAGATAATCATGAGTGTGGTTGGGTATGTTGGGATCATGTCATTATATGGAGTGGAACCAAGATGAGATTTTTCCAATTGCATTACAAGGAAATAAAATTTTCCCTTGATTGAATTAAAATAAGGACATTAACGTCGATTATTAGTTGTTTCATATATATGATGTATTCAACTACTTGGATAAGTAACATGGGATGTAATTATAAAATTAATGAATAACATGTGATGTATTCATTTACTTTTTTAGTATTTTTTAGAGAATAAAGGTATGATAATTGAATAAAACATGATTGATATGTTCTATGTCTACTTGTTGTTCGATGTCATGGATAAAGGGATTATATAAGATACATATGATGTATATGATATATCTTATGGAGGACATGTTACTATAGAGATATGAGTATTTTTGAATGATATCACATGAGACCCCATAATATATTGAACAAAATTAATTCTTTATTAGAGGTTTCAATTTTATTATATCTATGAAATTGTGGTTTCATAGTTATTTTCAATGATTCTAAGCCCCATACGTTAACATTTTTGGACCCTTGGATATAGATAATGTTTTTGATAATGTGTTTGTTAAAAATGAAGATAGTTTGATGATAAACTGTATGCAGATGAGTTTGGATAGATTCCAAAAGAGTTATGACGTTTTTCATGAAGTCCTTATGAGATTTTAGTGAATGTGGGATATTATTGGATGTGCACTAAAATATATATGAATAAGATGTATGCACACATTCATATGATGTATGATATTATATATATATATATATTTAATATGATAATATACATATAGTTCACATTTAATGCATGAAATGAATAAATATTTTTTATGTATATACATATTATTCATCTCTATCCATGAAAATATTTCTTTTATATTTTTTTATTTATTCAGATATAGTTTCATAAGATGAAACATAATGTAGAATTGTTGATTTCATATATAAAAATCTACCATGTGATGGTTGTGGGTGTGAAATACTTGTGAAATATCTTCTGAATGTATCTTCTTCCTGAATCACTACACATCTCACCCGAGAAGATGTTATCACCCCTTTAGTTGTTTAGGTATCGTCAAGATACGATTTTAGATCCTTTGGTTGGTGTATCACATCAGAGGTAGGGTGTTTTATTTCACTACCCCTAGGATCTCCCTTAATAATTATATTCTAAAGAGAATAAAATTACTATTTTATCTTTCAAATAATAGGTACACTCTTTCGAATTATTTCCTTCTTCAATTCATAAAGATATATCTACTTGCATTTTTGTGTTTTATTTTGATGTGTATCATTATTATATGATTGTACAAAACCCATCAATTTGTTATTTATTTGACCTATTTATGTTTTTTAGTGTGTGTTTCCAGTTTACAAATAACTCAAAGTTCATGTATTTAGTTA
Source organism: Viscum album (assembly GCA_963277665.1). Classification (NCBI taxonomy): domain Eukaryota; kingdom Viridiplantae; phylum Streptophyta; class Magnoliopsida; order Santalales; family Viscaceae; genus Viscum; species Viscum album. The sequence goes on from OY728163.1 coordinate 876,334,056, forward strand.
AAATTTACATTTTAGCTAAAAAGACACATGAAATACTCAAAACCAAGAAAAAACATTCATATGGTTTTGATACTTCAGTAAAATTACTCATAAGTCATTTTTATGGGTACAAATCAATCATACTAGAACATGCTATACAGTGTGATCGGTATGACTCTAAATGAGTGATTTTAGTTTAAAAATAAAATTTTCATTAAAAACATGTGTCACTCACTGAAATCTAGAAAATGGGATCATACCATCTTGATACATTAAGAAAAAAAATCCATAAGTTATTTTTGATGTGTAGGAATTAGTTTCATGTCAATATGAAAAATGATTTGGAAGGTACGACTTAAAGTGTGTGTTTTTAGTTTAAAATTGAATTTTAGTTAAAAAGATGCTGACATATATAAAACTGAGAAAACAAATTCGTATTGTTTTGATACTTTAGGGAAATAATCCATAATTCATTTGCGACATGTAGGAATTAACCAAACTTTAATCCAATACATGATGTGACTAGTATGGATCAATGTGTATGTTTTTATATGAAAATGACATTTTAGTTAAAAAGATGTGTTAAATACCCAAAAAATAAGAAACAAAATTATTTTTTATAATGATCCATAATTCATTTTTGATGTGTAGGAGTCAGCCACATATCAATACGGAAAACAGTATGACTGGTATGACTCATAGTGCATGACTTCAGTTTTAAAAAGACATTTTAATTAAAAATAGGTATCCCTTACTGAAATATGAGAAAACATCCTTATATTGTCTTGATAATTTAAGAAAATTATATATAATCCATTTTTGATGTGTAGGAGTTAGCCACTTATCAATCTAACACACGGTGTGATCACTATGACTTAAAGTTCTTGTTTTCAGTTTTAAAATTGTCATTTTAGTTTAAAATATTTTGCAATCCCTGAAACAATATATAACATTTTGGGATTATAATTTAGGAAAATGTTCATTATTCCAGTTTTAACGTGTATAAATCATCCTCATGTCAATCTAATGCACGATGTGACTGGTATGGATCATAGTTTTTTATTTAAAATTAATATTTTAGTTCAAAAAACACATCACTTACTCAAAACTGATAAAAAACATTGAGATTTATTTTTCACTTTAGGATAATGATCCACAAGTCATTTTTAGGTTTATGAGTCAGTCGTACCTCAATCTAACACTCGGTGTGCCTGATATGACTTGAAATGCGTGTTTTTAGTTTAAAATAAAATTTTCATTAAAAAGATGTGCAACATACTAAAAAATGATAAAAAACATTCATATTATTTTCATAATTTAAGAAAATGATCTATATGTATTTTTTGATGTGTATAAATTATTCATACCTTAATATGATACACGGTGTGACCAAAATGACTTGAAATGTGTATTTTCTAGTTTAATATTGTCATTTTATTTTAAAACATGTTTCACTCACTTAAAACCAAGAAAACACTCTTAGGTTGTCTTGCTACTTTAGGAAAATGATCCATAAGTAATTTGTGACATGTAGAAATTAGATGGGCCTCAATATGATAAACAGTGTGATTATTATGATTGAAAGTGCATGTTTTCAGTTTAAAAATGGCATTTTAGTTAAAAACATGTTCCACACAATGAAATCCTAGAAAACACACTTAGATTATCTAGATACTTTAGGAAAACAATCCTTAATTAAAATTTTGATGTGTAATCACCCACAGGTCAGTCTGACACACATTGTGAAAGGTATGAAACAAAGTTTATTTTTTATTTGAAATTAAATTTTAGTTTAAAACACACACCACATACTAAAAAAAGATTAAATTCCTTAGGATTGTCTTGATACTTTAGGAAAATGATCTAAAAAATCATTTTTGATGTATAGGAATCAACCAAACATTAATCTGACACACAATGTGCCTCATATGACTCGACATGTATGTTTTTGGTTTTAAATTGACACTTTATAAAAAAATTACACATACTTAAAACCAAGAAAATATACTATGAATGTCATGATACTTTAGAAAAATTACTTATAAATCATTTGTGATGTGTATAAATTAAATTTGTAACAAGGTATTCCCAGCATGACTCGAAGTCCACAATTTCAGTTTTAAATTGCGATTTTTAATATATTTTTTTTTTCATATTTATGTTTTATTTATTTCAATATGGTATTTATAACATAAAAATTGTTATTTTTATTGGTGAAATATTTTTCTCAAGATGGTGTGGTTTTTTTTCCAGAAATCGGTTGCATGATCAGACTCTTTTGAGAGGGGTTCGAGGAGCCAAAGATAATGGAAGATTATTGTTTTTTCATATTTAGATGTTTTTGATAAATTTTACCTAAAACTTTAATTGTAAAAACCGATGACTGATTTTTTATAATATAAGGATTTATTATATTTGTCATTTAATTCAATTGAAATTATTATTTTTTATTTTCTACTACAGTGTAATATAATATATCATCATATCTTATGAGGCAAGGATTTTATCCTCGCTAAAAACATATTGATAAAGTGTACCCTTTTCTAGTGCTAAACTATCCCCGATAAAGGATCCCCTTGATTAGTGATTTTTTAGTCATGATAAAGGGGACTTTTATTAGTGGTATTTTTGGGACTGATAAAAGTCATCAACTATTAATGATGCTTCCAATATCATCACATTTTTAGCACCGATGAAGAAAATTTCTAGCATTTGTGAAGGATATATTTGTATTAGTGTTATCAAATTATATATATATATGATAAAATTTATAAATTATATTTATATTGAATACAATATTATATATATATATTATATATATATTTAAATATATTTTATGAATAGACATGTTACCACATGTGTATATATTATTTTTAATATTATTTTGTTTATATTATTATATAATATATGTTTTATGTTGAATATTATGATAAATAGGTGACGTTTGAGATCTATCAATAAGGAGAACTAGGATTTTTTCCAGTTCATTCATCCTCCTTCAGTTATGACCTCTTCCCCAAATTTTTTAATAGATTTTAAATTATGAAAAAATAAAAAAGGGATAAGGTTTTCCATATTTTAAAAAATGGGACTAAAGAGGTGTGAAATCCATTTAAACTATGTAAATTAATAGAAAATATTGAATTAATTTCATGCTTCTCATCCAAGAAAAATATGTGTCAATCGGGCTTATGAATCCTTTAATTTTTTATGAGAGTCATGAATGCAGTTCACACCTCTAAATAATTTTTTTTCCATATGCGTTAATAAGTAATATATATAATTTTTTATTTATAAATTTTTGTGAATTTTTATGATAGAATTATTAGTAATTATTTAATAGGAAATATATTACTTAATTATAAATTTTATTATGTATTATTAATTAAAAATATATTATTATGTTATTATTATAATTAATAATATTATAATTAATATTTATTGTTTAATAATTATGTTTGAGGTGATGTGGGTGTGGGAGCTATCCCATGGGGACTCTAAAGTAGATTTGGGAATATCTTCTCTCATGGAAATTCCTCACTTTGGGTCCCAATCTAGTATCAAGAGGGACCTCTAAAGTAGTTCCTTGATATAAGGAGTCTTCAACAGGGATCAAAGATCCTTTGGTATTCTCAAACGCTGAGATCAAGGGGCCCTTGTAAAGAAATATATGTATGAATGAATATGTGAAGTTTCTCTGTTTTTGGACAAAGGTTGTCAAATATGGTAGGATTCAGAAAAAATTCATTATTTCTCATTTTATTTCTAGTGAGGGGGATAATGTATAATTAATCTAATTAGGTAAATTTTTTATTACCACTTGATTAATTATTTTATGGGATCCAAAACCATGGAAGATTAAGGAATTATCCATTCTCCACTTGTCTGTCCAGGGATTTAGATCTTGTATATGTGCCTTACTTGATTAGGTATATTTCCACATGTTATTTCCTTTAGAGGAATTGAAAATTAATTCTTGGGGATTTGGTTCTATATCTTTAATGCTCAAGTTCATGAATTTCTAAAAATGGAACCCCAATTATAATCCTCTAGAGGGAATAAAATAATCTATATAGGTTTGGGCAAGTGTGTATGGTTTTAGATGGATATTCTTACACCTTGTAATTCTATATGACGTCATTTTAGCTATTAGAGTTCCACTAAAAATGGATAGGGATACTAAGATTATCACATTTGGCAACTATGCTCATTTTCGGTGGAATTTGATCTTTTTTTATTCCTTTATTGACAAAATATTTCTTTCAACACCTAAAGATGAATTTTATTTGAGAATCATGTCTAAAAAGACCCAGAATTTATTATTTTACAGTAAGGTGATTAGACACAAGTGATCCACCTATATAAGGATTCTTATCTGTTCGTCTGTTACTCTAATTGGGCATGAAGATAAGAACTTCAATTTGAAGGGTAAGAGGGATAATAAGATGAGAAATTCATGGGGTTCCATCATTATGAGATCGAAGTTAAAACTCATCACCATAGGTTGGATAATCAAAATCTCGTAACATATAATCATCCTTACGGTCCTTTGGATTAGGGGGTTTGGTGTGATCCATCTCTGAATTCCCAGTTTCAAAAAGGTCTTCCATCACCTCACTTGGATATGATTAAAAGAACTTGGGAGGATATTTATAAATAATAGAAAGTTGAGAGGAAGTTTTATAGTGAAGGAAACTCATTTATAGATTCAATCTCTATGGGTATATAAATTGAGAAGGTGGATAATGACCCGATTGATAATCAATCTAATTATGAATCTTCTACTAAAGCTGAAGTGGACTTAGAGCTTTAGAGAAAGTAGAAATTGATTTTTTTTCAAATGTAATGGGAAAGAAAAAGTGACTGCCTCTTCATATTGAAAATATAAGAAGTTATATAAATCATTTTAGAGCAACTCAAGTCCAATGTATATGGATTTGGTTGAAGGTTTCCATAATCAAGTCTTAGCACTAGCACAACCTTCCCAGTTGGGAAGATGCAGGTGGATGATATAGCTAGGGACATGAAATTGGTTGGTGGGGTGTCTCCCATCCAATGGGTGGTATCTTTCAAGATTGATACCTCATAGACACCTATGGAGGCCCCTCAGTGTTCTAAGGAGTTAGGTACTGGATGCTCAATCCATAATGGAAGCAAAGAAAATACTTTAATAGGATAACTTTATGCTTTTAAATGTAACTTTTTGGTTAATACATAGGCTAAGTGGGTTGAACCTAGAAACCCCAAGATCCTCAAGGGAGGTGCAGACCCTACAAAAAATTCTAAATGATGATATATTTGGGCCTTCTGTACAGAAATTCGTGCAGGAAGTGGGAATTTCGGTAGCTGGTGAAGCTCAATTATACTTTTCTCTATCTCAAAATGTTGAGACTTCTGGACCTCCAGTATAGAAATTCATATAGTTTATTGCATTGGTAGAAGACTATATGGAAGACAATGTCTGAACAAACTCCTATGAGATCTAGAACCTAATGAGGAAGGACAAAGTCAGTGAGATGCTGGTCATTCCAAGTAATCAAGTATCCAAACATGAAAACCTTATCTAGGAATAAGTTCCTAATTCCAATATTTTGGAGTTCTATACATGATTAATGATATTGGTGACTTGTTTATGAAATATGATGATAAGAATAAATCTCATGAGATTTAGGCCCCATTGAGATAGGATAGTGGAAGTGAGTTTGCCTCACTTAACAGCTTCTCGAAGTGAAAATAAGTTCATGATGACTTGGTTGGAGTAACTCAAAGATCTCAAGAGACCTTAATGAACCCTAGAAATGTGAAAATATTTAGAGAAGAGGCCAATATCCATGTGATTGAGCCATGGGAAAGAAAATATTAACTAGATAGGATCTATATAATGATATCTATGATTCTAAGACTGAGATTATGAAAACACACGGACTTTGAACAATATGTTTTTGATGTGGGTAATTTTTCTCTCTCTGGCCCAATCCTCTTTTCTTGTATTTTTCTTCAAAAAAAAAGGGACTTCGACCCTGGATTTACAAAATATATTGTTTAATAATATAAATGAAATAACTTTTATTGAAAAATATATTTACCTATTAATAATTATATTATTTATTATATATTATGATGTATAAAAAGTTAATTATTAATATATTTGATAAAGGAGTATTTAATAACAATAATTATTATAGATTTCAAAATAATATTATTGTTAATATTTAATAAAATTTTTAACATGATTATTAATTATACATAATATGAATAATAATACTAATATGTAATAATGTAATTAACAAATAGTAATTATTTTTATTATAAATATATTTATTAATATTAATGTTGTTAATAATAATATTTTAAAAAAAATCCGTTTATAAATAATTATGAAATTTTAGTTGATATATTTATTAGTAATTTTTTAATATGTACAATATTTATTAATTAAATTTTTTTATTATATATTATTAAATAATAATATATTTTTATGTTATTAATTAATTAATGTTATAATAACTAATATTTATAAAGTTTTATTTATAAATATTTTTTTATTTTTTTATTGATTTAATTATAAGTAATTTTTTAATAGTTAATATATTTATTAATTATAAATTGTATTATTTATTTGTAATTAATAATATAATAATATGTTTTTAATACAATATATATTATAATAACAAATAATTATTGTTTAATAATAAAAAGAAAATAATTTATATAAAAATATATATTTATTTGTTAATAATTATATTATTTTTAATATAATATGGTATGTATAAATAATTATTTACTAATATAATTCATAATATAACATTTATTATTAATATTAATAATAATTATAGAAATATAAATAATACCATTATTAATATTTAATAATAAATTTAATAAGACAATTTATTATACCTAATACAGATAATAATACTCAGAAGTATTAATTTAATTAACAAATAAAAATTATTATTATTACCAATGTAGATATTAATATTAATGTTTCTTAATTGTTCAGAAATATTTGTATGAATTTCCAATTATATCATTTTTTTCTTAATGTAACAAAATTTAATATATTTTTATGATTTTAAATAATGTACAAGTATCTATTTAAAAAATAGATAACATGTATCCATATAATCTATATTGGTATCTTGGGTTCTCCTCCCTGCTATATCTAGGTGTATAGATAACACAACCACATCCCGTAACACACCGAGATTTTATGAAATATTATTTTTCCAAATAATTTAATCTTTTTAGTATTTTTCATTTCATAAAACAATGAATATAGTTTTTTTTATATTAAATCAATATTTTTTATTTTTGTACACTACACATAATACATATATTATCTCGCACTATACGCAATGCTGATTTGTGTTGCGTTACACACAACACCAAGTTTATAAGAAACATCATTTTTTATAATAATTTAATTGAGATTATTATAACCTAGCCATTAAACATAGTAATATGAATAGAAATAAATAATTTTAAAATATTATTTATAATCTATTTATATAAATAAAACATATTTATAATAAAACATGTAATATTGGAAAAGCATTTATTTGTTTTAAAATACTATTTTCTCAAATGAACTGCTTTTTATCTCCTTTTATAAATGATAATAAAGTTAATTTTAGATACTCTAAGACATTTAATTTTATAAAACAAATTTCAACATCAAATTCATAATTTCCAAATTATATTGGGGTGAATTTTTGGTATTATACTGAGAAACTTCATTATTGGATGAAGAGTGAAAATATTCAATTTTAATTCAAAACTGCATTTTTCTTTCTAATTTATTTTTATAGTTAAATTATATTTCAAATTGTATTTAAAGTAAAAATATAGAAAATATATATCTATAAATATAATTCAGTTCATTTGAATAATTTTTATATTGAATTTAAATATAAAAACTTAATGAGCCTTTGAACATTCTCACTTTAAAAACCTACTTTCTCACCACGACTATGCGATTAAAATTAAATATAATTTTTACGCTTCTATGAACTGAATTTTAAAAAATGTAGATACCTGATTTTAATATTTATAATACTTATAGTCTAATAATATCAACTTATTTTTTGACAAAAAATATTAGTGAAAGTGATTAAAATAAATTAGAATATTTAAGGTAAAATTAAGCTACACGAGGGACTAAAATTTAAACTTAAGGGCCTCAATGACCTATCCACTTTTCCAGCACCCACTATATGGAAATATTTCTTCCATAAACCTTCCATAATTTATTTTTGTTGGTTTTTATGACATTTTTTAGGTAAAAACATGGGTACACCTTACTTGTTTTAAAAAATGCCAAGTGTGCCCCTCCCTCCCCTATAAAAGGACACCACCTATCCCCTTTCGTCAAACCTATCAATCCACTTTAGATAAACTAATATCTTCCCAAATAGAACCTCAACATTTTTACCCAAAACCTAGAAGAATCTACTTGGGAAAAAATCTAACTAAGGAATCCCTTTGGTGCAAACCAAAAGGATTTACCCAAAGAAGAGGTAACATCCTTCCTAAAACTCCTTTTCTTTATTTTCCTTCTCCATGAACACAATTATTCTTAATACATGATCATAAAATAAAACCATTATCTTCAATATACAGATATTTTTTATTATAGGGTTCCACTTTCACTCACACACACTTCCATCTAATGGGTAACAAACATACTGTTTCTGTGTATGGTATACTACCACCTCATGAAACGATGTTGTTATTTTTTACCTCAACCACATATCATGGTTGGGAATTATGATGTAAACTCAGTTTTATATGATATTTAATATATTTATGATGTATTTATACTTATTTAGTTATTATATATATCCTACCTTTATGATTTCAATTTTGTGTAAGTACGATAATTTCATTTGGGGATGTCTGGATTACTACCCCCTCTAAGCGATGTGATTTGTCCACACCATACATGGAATTTATTAATGATGTGTTTAGTAAAACCATATGATATATATGAAATATTAATGGTACTTTAATTATAATTTGTATATGTATTCCATTTAATTTCTTTCCTTTAATACGCCAATAAAGAGGAAACAACGTTCATGTGTATGTATAGCCTACCATCTCTATGAACGATATATTCCATTTCAAACTTATATCCTATATATATTATTATAAAAACATATATAATGAATATATATGATTTATAAATAGTTTTTAAATTATTTAAAAAATTAAATCATATCAAAGTAATATGATCAAGAATAACAAGTCAAAACACATAGGATAATCAAAGTGATATTACCTGAAACAATACTTTAACATGGAATTGATGGTAAATAGGTAATATAATTTCATAAGTGAATCATATATGGTATTATGTATAATAATACTATTTTTTGGTATATTTATAACAAACATATATTTATTATATAGGAGGTTTGAACATGTACAAATAATGATAAGACTTAATGTCACGAACCAGGTAGGGTCGCTATCCGACCCGGCACCTGACCCGGTCCGCAACATGGCCCAAAGGGTGTTCCCAATCCCCACGGGCTATCACACACACACGTACACACACACAAAAACACACACACACACTTATTTCTTGGTAACCCCAACATCACACCGTGTGCCGACGGTGAGCAGAAAGCATAAGAAGAGCACAATACATGGGAGAGACCCTAAAGATACTAGCGAGAAGTGGGACCCTAGAACCACACGTCTCGGTGAACCATATCATACATTCTTGTGCACGAGCTAGTGGCAGGGAACACCCTCCTACCGTATTGGTCTCCAGTCATCATCCAATGTTTAGTTAGTGTGGTAAGCATCAATCCCGCTAAGTGAAACTGGGCCGAGGCCACTCCCGTATCACTAGCACACTAGTCTAGTCCACCCACCTAGTACCCAGGCTTCCCATTTGTGCTCAAGTAATTCAAAGTTCATGCCACATGTCATAATCATACACTAAAACCAAGAAAGACATCACGCACACTAAAAACCACCATTCACACACACAAAAGCCATTTGAAATAATACGCACACTAAAATGTTCCAAAACTCAATCTGTATTTCTTACACAACCAATTAAAACAACTTGCATCCTTAATAACTATTTAATAAAACATTTAAGATTTTTAATAAAAAAATTTTGAAGAGCAATGCATGAATTTACACAAAAAACCAACCAAACCTTCTTTTGTAACCAAACACTCACAACGCCGCATCAAGAGTTCAATCCACACCACTTACACCAATTAAGAAGAAACCGTTTGAGTAGTTTAACACAAGTGCTAACAAACGATGAAATAATGTTTTCACTAACGATAAATATGGTTTTATTTAAAATGACACTTTAGAACAAAACACATGATGTAATATTATAAAAACATGATTTGCAGCACAAATATCATTCAATTAAAAACTTAACAATTTATAAAACACTAAACCATCTTGACACGGGTTTCCAGAAAATAACACTAATATCACAAAAACACATTAATAAAAAATCAAAGCATATGAGATCTCAAGAGAATAAAATAAGACCACTTCGCACCCTACAAACTAACTAAATAATATGATGAATTAATTAAACATGAAAATAAATTCATCAAACAATAATTATGAGCGGAACCACCTACCTCGACGTCAATCCTCAAAAATTGATTGTGAAATCTTCAAATTCTAGCTCGAAACATCAATCGCGCACCGTTTGCACTGCCAGGAACCTAGCACAAGCTCAAACTCATGAATTTTAACAAAAAAAAACTAAGATCAAACCCTAAAATATGAACTCATACCCAATGGAACAATTAATAATAAAATAAAACAACACTAAAATATAGAAGGGGAGTACCTATCCGAAGGGGGAAGCAGGGGCCACCGACCAAGGGGGAGGTGTGGCATGATTTGGCTATCGAGAGGGAGGAGGGAAGCTGGTCGGGATAGCCGGAGGAGATGGCGCGTTGCCGGACAGAGTAGGGGAGACGGCCTAAGCAGAAACGAATGGGGGAGATAGCCTTCGACAGGGTGCGACAGGCTTTGCTGGACAAAGCATAAGAGGGGAGGTCCGACGCGATGGGGTTCGTGGAGTAGTGGGTTGGCCCGGGAGGAGTCCGAAAAGGGTGGAGGGTCGCGAGAAGCCACTAGCTGGGGGGAGCAGCTCGAACCAGGGGGCAGTGCGCAAGGGGGAATGGGGCGCGACGGGGAAGAGAAGGGGGGGTGGGAGTCCGCCGAAACCCAAACCAAGGGGGGTAAAAATACAATAATAATAATAAAATAAAAATGAAGATAGAGATAAAGGTAAAGTGAAAATAAAATAAAATGAAAATAAAAGAAAAGAAAAGAAAAATTAAATGAAATAAAATAAAATAAAACTAATTATAATAATAATAATAACCTAAATAAATTATTATATTTAAAACTAACAATAATAACGATAATAACATCCCTCAAAATGAAAACAAACAATTAAATTTTATCACATTTCTTATTTAATTTTATTTCCATTTTATCCCTCTTTTAAATTTTATTTCTTTATTAGTAACTTCTTTATTTAATTGGTTGCACGTCAAGCAGGCGTGCGGAGAGCCGAACGAGGTCGCACGGCTTTGACAGCGGCGCTCTGAATGCCGAAAAGGCCAAAAAGTGTGTTTCAAAATAAAAATCAGAAATTTAAGTTCAGCCTTGACCCGAATTATCTGATGCCCAACAGAAATAATAAAATAAATAATATAAAAATATATGAGTGTGACACTTAAGGTAAGGGAATTTCATTTCTCTTTTGATTTCTATGAGATAAATTCCATATTCAGAACTTGCTTATTTTTTGGGGTGTTTATAATAACCTATGAAATGTTATATCTTCAATTTAATTTATTTAATGATTTTGAAATCTTTAAATTTATGTTATTATTTCATGGGGATCATGATTCTAAAGTTACTCATGTAGTAATGGTTTTCGTATCTCACTTTTATTTTCTATGAGACAAAAGCCAAGTTCAACTAATAATTCTTTTATTTGGTGTTTATATTGTACATAAATTTATTCTATGATTAATATAATTAAATTTATGGGTATTTACATATCTATTTTATTATATTTATTTTATAGATTTTACATTTCAAAATTTACCACATTGGGAATGTAATTATGCCTCAATTTGACTTCTTCGAGTCACATTTCATATAATGCACCTCTATAATACATTTTTCATGTTAAATAAGAAATATTATTATTTTAATTATATTTTAAGATTCATGTAATTTCATTTTATTATTAGGGATTATAATTCAATGTTAAAAATTGGTTAAATTTTATTGAAACAATGTCATCATTTATTGAGATTGTTTATGATCATGATTCCATAGATAAAATATTATGATCCATATCTCTAGTGAACTCATGTATTTATTTATCCTATGTATATTAATGATATATTCATGTATTGGTTGCATATTTATACTCTTGGGTATATAAGATGATTAATAAAGTGTTTTTAAGAAAGTCTTACTTTACCTCTCTCTTTGGTCAGAAATATATGTTATTTAAAACCGTGTTTTCTAAAAAGGATTTCAAAAATTATTTCAAAAATTATTTATAATTTTTAAAAGTGTTTTAAATGAATGGTTTTCAGAAAAATTCATTCTTTATTTATAAGGTTTCAATGATTTTTTAGATAAATGGTTTTCAATTTTTTTTTTGATATTTCCTTATAAGTTTTCAAAGTATTTTCAACGAAATTGTTTTCAAAATGTTTTCAAACATTATTTTTATGTTTTAAAATTGGTTTAAAGAATGTTTTTTTAAAAATGTTTTATTCTTATTTTATAATATTTCCAAGAAAAATCTTTTCAAAAGGTTTTCAAACTTCTTTTATAAGTTTTCAAGGAAAATGATTTTCAAATTTTTCTCAAGATTATTTTATTAGTTTTCAAGGAAAATGTTTTCTAAAATGATTTCATTCATTCTTTCTACATTTTCAATTTATATTAAAAGAAAATTTTATTTCTAATGTTTTACTTTTTAATATTCTTCTCAAATAAGAAAGGATATTTTTCTCAAGAATGTTTTTTTCAAATATATTTAAATTATTATTTTCCATCTAATATGAAATCTATTTATGTTACTCATTCCTTTATTAGAAATTACCCAAAGGATCCATTCATATTCATTCTTGAATGGTTTATGTTTTTTATGGAATTATGCTTATGACAACCATTTTTATTCTATAAGTTATATGTATAAGGACTTGGCCTTAAAACTTTACATAATATTGAATTAAGAGAATAAATCTCATTGAGGATATTTTTAGGTTTAGAGTTTTAGAGAATTAGGATATAACTATTACATCTCAAAAGATTACAAATTAGACACTTCTACTCATTTTACATTTTTTTCATAAACTAAAAACTCTTAAAAAGAAAGATATATAGTTCTATGTTTTAGATAGCACGTCTTTCCCTGATCCCATCCTTGAACCTATTCATCTTTACTTATTGTGGAAAACATTTCAAAAACGTGGGATGAGCATAAAAATCTCATTAAGGGATATAAAAATACGGAAAGAAAACATTAGTCCATGTATACATATGAATAAATGAAAACATAATTTACTCAGAAAAAATAAGCACTTAACATACCTCATGAAATCATAAGATTTATGAATAACTCATAGAAATTATAAGACATAAAGGTAACTTGAGGATTTCATAACATTCTTACATAGGGAGTAACCCTCATGGTTACATTTGGAATACCCATCACAGTATATTACCTAAATCTCTTTGGAGAAACCTTAGCGTTTAACTCTATCATGTTACCCAATTAATTGGAGAGCTGTCTCGGGCTCACCCGCCCTTATTTTATCATGGAACCATCCAACTTCATAAAGAATTCCTAGGAACCATAACATAATCGTATCATATAAAACATGCATAAAGGAACCATAACATTTCCACATTTCAATCACAAAATATCAATACAACACATTGATATAATCAAAAAATTATTAGAACCATTTTCAATACCAAAATAAAAGAAAAGTAAAACATGGTTTTTATTTTTCATTTAAAATAACTTATGGCTTGTAGAGGAAGCTGAAACTCAAATAATGGTCACAACGGTGGAGAAGTCGTTGTCACCGCATACGTAAGACAAAACCATTCCTTTTGTCATTTAGTAAAAGGATTCGTGTAAAAAGATTCCTTTTGAATGAAATTAAAAGTTAAAGGGGTTTTATACACCTTATAAAATAATGTCGTGTAGAAATCAGAAGATGCCTCAATGAAAGGAGATTGAGACGAAGTCCCATACAAAGACGATATCCTTAGATTAAGGATAAATCAATTACATAATTATGTGTGAAAAATATAAATACACTCAATATAAGTGGATATTAAGTGTAAAATAATCATAGGTCATCCACACATATTCATAACATTACATAATCAAGAATTAGAGGTTTAACCCAAAGAATTGAAATTGGGTTAAGAAGTTTCCTTACAGAAATTCGACAGCCTAACGACGTCACTTTAAAATTCAGAAAATGAGTTGATGAGAGATAAAAAGGGTATCTCATCACTTAGACATAAAATTTATAGCAATAAGGATATATAATAACATATCCCAACATAAGAAGATGTAAATTAAAAGACCTAACAAAAAGAAGTCTTTTAAAAAGAGGAGGGTGAAAGGTTCCCTTACCGATTTGGGTAACTTTCAAAACATACACCCCACGAGAGAAGGACTATACAATGTTGATGTAAATACCCATAAATTAAAGTATATTACACAAATAATATAATAATGGGAAGTATATACACCACTCAAAGGAGATAGTGACATCTATAGCATGAATCTTATGGGAATAAATAGTGTGATAAAAACCCCTTACCTCATTGTAATAAATCAAGTCGTATGAACAAAAGATAATAAGAATCAAATGAATCACATAATAACATGAATATAAATAGAATCATGATAATATATATAAATGGAAATAAAAAATACCCCACATGCAATAAATAATTGGCGAACAATGGAAATCTAACGGAATTAAAAGTGATATAAGAAATCCCCTTACCTCAAGTCCGAATTGTCTTGTTCATTTCTTTATATTCCTGAATAATAAACTTAGGTCAATTTATAATTTCTTAAGGAATTCCTTCAAAGTTTATTATTCAATTCATATCACATATTATCATGTTATAATAATTAGTTAATTATGCGAGTTCATATCATACGTTTTGTCGATGTTCGGTACATGAGTCAAAAATGAACTCCTTTGATTAGAATTGCCAATGTAGTTATAATTACATCATCTCAAGAATGGTATTAATGATTTAAATATCATATATATCCATTATATATTCATTTTATACTATTACATAACATTTGGAGATAAAAAATGAAATGAACCGTTCATGGAGACGGTAGACCGTACGTACGCATGAACGCTACTTTCATTTCTTTGTCATATTAAAGGAATTAAAAATAAATGATACATATATATAATAATTCTAGTATAATATATATGTTATATAGGTAACATAATTTTATTATTTACATTATTTATAAATTTCATGTTTGGCATGAACGAGTCACATCACTTGAGCGGGCGGTAGTCCACACTTCCTCAAATGAAATTATCGAAGTTCCACAACATGAAAAGCATAATTATGCGATTTAAAAATAAAATTCAGAAGAATATAGAAAAAAATACCATATATATCATATATAAATTCAGTGACATCATAATGGCCACCATGAAAGGTGTTAAAATTAGATTGAACAATCATCGTTTCGTGACGCAGTAATTCGCCACCCACAGAAACTATATGTTCTTTAACCATTAGACAGAGGTGTGTGTAAGTGTAGGTATAATCATTATAATAAAAATATCCTAGTATATTGATAATACTGGTGTTATTATGGGATCAAATAATAATAAGATAGTGGTGAGTGAAGATGTAAAATAAAAGAAAGAAACTTGAGAGAAGACATTGCCTCTAAATCGGGTAACTCTTTTTGATTTGAGCCAAAGGATTCCATGGAAGGACTTCTGCCCAAAGTGTTGCTTCTAGGAGTAAGAGAGGGATGTGGAGATATAATATGAGCAGAGGTTGGATGATCCAAGGGCTTTATAGGTGTGGGTAAGGGGGTATAGGTGGGGGCCTTTTATAAGATGGAGGAGGGTCACTTTTGGAAAGTCTTGAAATGTTACTTTATTATAAAATGATTTTCGGATTTTAAAGGTCACACAATGATATATTTTGAGGATACGGTGATAAGGGTTCTAAATCCACCCATAAAATAGGTTTTATACAAGTGTATGTCTTATATTTTACCTTATCTTTTCATTTTATTTAAATAGTTCATTAATGAGGTAATCACTGCATCATCATGGTGTCATAAATAAATAAATTTATTTAATGTCTAATAATTATAAAAAAATACCATGATGTAGTAAATATTTTTATCTTTCCGAGGACTATTTATAGTCTAAGTGATACTTTATATAAATAAAATTAAAATTGTTTTACTTATGATATACAAACCTTAGTTATATTTCTCTTCTTTTAAAACAATAATGTCATAAATGTCACTATTACACCCATGTGACTCTATGGGCCCTCAAGTTTGGTAAAAATCTCACCATGGTCGGACATGACTCAAAAGAGAGGATTTGGACACATGTTGGGGTCATTTTATATTATTATGATATTATTTTATTACCCTTAACTACCCGATTACTAATTAATCACGATAATTAAAGATAATTACCGTCATTACTATTCATAATGTCCCAAAAAAAGAGTATTAATTAAATAATTTGGACCATATGATTCCAAATATGTAATACATTTTTACCAAATTCCAAACAAAAAAATTGCAGTAATTAATTTAAAAATAATTCCCGTTGTCAAAACCAAAGATGGGTTTTTAAGAAGTAAAACTTATCAAAAGATTGACTTGTTTTTACATCCAATTAAAAAGTGAAATTACTTCCAATGAACAACATTGTATTAAGTGATAAAAAAATAATTCAATTACACTTTAAAACCAATTAAAAGGACCATATAACTATATAATTAAATTATATGGAAAAGCAGTTTTGAAGTAAAATGCAGTATTTTTCACTATTCATTAAAAATGAACATTTGTTAGAAAAATACCAAAACATTATCCAAAGTAAATTTGATATTCCAAATTAAAAAATGATTTACATTTTACCAAAATCAAAACATAGAAGTTACATTAATTAATTTTATAATTAATTCCCGCTGTCAAAACAAATAGCATGTTTTTATTAAACAGTATCTATCAAAAGATTGACACTTGTTTATGTCCAATTTCAAAGTGAAATTAATTCCAATGACCACCATTGGATTAAATTTTAAAAATATATTTCAACTAAACTTTAAACCCAATTAAAAATATAATCTAACGATATAAATAAATTAGATTAAAATGAGGTTTTGAATTAAAATACATCATTTTCACTATTCATTAAAAATGAACTTTATCAGAAAAATAACAAAAATTTACACAAAGTAAATTTTTATGTCCCAATTCTAAAAAAGGATTTTATTTTGTCAAATATAACATATAAAATTGACAAAAAATAGGTTTAAAAAGGGTTCGCCATCAAAAGGCAGTTAATCGACCTTTTAAAGAACATTAGAATATTTATGCTTAAAATCGAATTCTTTTCTTATTTTAAGCCTCCAAATTTTATTGGATAAATGTAAAAATATTTAACAAACATATATAATCATTTTTTAGTTAGTTCTGTTCATTCCTACCATTACAATGTCTAGGAATTAACTACTATTTAACATAATATTATTATATTATTAGTGTGCAATGTAAGATTTCAAAGAAACTCGTTGTTGCGTACTGGGTACGCCATCGAAAATAGAATTCCCTTAAAGTAATATTAAAATTTTATTCACAAATATTAATAAATATAAAAATTTCATTTTCTTTATTTACCTAGGATGTTACATCCTTCCCCCCTTTTGGGAATTGCGTTCTCACAATTTTAAAATTGGGCTCGTAAACTTCCTTGAAAGCCCCACATCGGAAAATAAGTAAATTAAAATATCACTTTAAAAGAAATAAAGAAAAGTAAAAAGGTCACCTGAAATAACAAATAATAGGATTCCATGAAAACATGGATATGGAAGAGAAAACAAAGGGTCAAGTTCTGATGGAGAGTGATAGAAAACATGTTTAGGAGAAAGTTAACCACCAGAAAATCACAAACTTGTAATGGGTTAACAGTATTTGATTCCCCAGTAGGAAAAGTTAACAGACAACATTTTTGTTTTAAGTTAATTTTCATTGAGTAATTTATTTATGAGATTAACTAAAATGTAAGGAAACATACTTACTTGTCATGTAGACTTTCATCTTTTACTAGATTTCCAACACAAACTCATATTTTCTCCAAGCAATGAGTATTCAGGATAACTTGTTCACATTAAGTGCACTATAATCAACTTCTAGCGAATCACCTAATCCAAAAAAATGAACTATATATTTCCCATGTATTTAGAATTAACCAAAACCAAAATGGTTAGTACTAGATTAGATAATCCCCAAAAAGGATAATCTTTTACAAAAAGAAAAGCTACTCTTAATCTCCAAAATTTTTCCAACAATACCCAAAGTTCAAAAAAGACCATTCAATAAATATCTATCCATAAAATTCTTCAAAGTAATCCAAACTAAGATTGAAACCCAAATCTCTGAAGGATTTAATCACATAGTCTTCAAAGATAAATCTTAACATTTATCTCCAAATAACATCAGTTACTCTTAAAGTCTCATATTGAAAAGTAATTAACCTAATAACATATCCTACATGATAGTTTAATCATTTCCATAGATAACCCAAAATCAACTTATTATTGATTCATAAAATCATCTAACTAAAAAGAATTTGTTATACTAACCAGGTACTTCACGTAGTCTAGTGGTAAGCGATAAATACCAGTTGCACTCTTGTTATGGGTTCGATTCCCACAGCTTCGTCCGACACGACGGGTTATCACATGGTCTGTGTGTTGTCCTTTTTCAAAAACTATATAATTTTATAAAATTCCCAAAAAGAGATAAATTTATCAAAAATAACTATAACATATTTTAACTACAAAGGTTATCTAATAACTTTCCTTTTTCATCCCTAAATGTATTAACCGGTAATTACCTCTAATTCAAGGATCATATAAACCAAAATGGTTGTTTATAACTATATCCACAAAAGAAAAGATAACTATTCCTTGAATAAAATTTTCATATATCAAACATCAGGATTATACATACTATAAAAAGTCTTCTAATGTAATCCCATCAACAAAAGAGCCTTAATACTTTTAAAAATTTCACCATCCTAAAATCTACCATAACTCTTGAATCCCTTATATGTTGACTTCTTACTAATTCAACATTCTTCATGATCCATTAACCATTCCTTTAATACTTATTCTGAAATACTTCTTTCCTACAAACAAAATCATGAATCATATCCTAAGATTTCAATAATAGGAAAACATATGTTATGAAATAATCCAGAACTTTCCTTGGTCATTGTCAGTTTATTCATCCTCAATAGGAATGGCATTAGGTATTGGTAAACGAATATTTGTACGATCCTGGTGATCCCATTCCCGAAACTTCTTCGTAGGACATGTGTTTGCGTAATAACCATGCACACCACATTTAAAACATTCAATTGATCCTATAGAAAGAACTTCTTTCCCTTTCCTAGAGTCAACTAGATGCTTCCTTTTTTCTATGGCATGTTCTTGCTTTATGACCTTCATTTCCACATCTATAGCATCTTTCTATTCCTTTGAAACATTTTCCTAGGTTTTTCTTTCCACATCTTTGATACATAGGTTTTTGAACATACAAACCTTTATGATTATTACCTGAACTTCCGTAGGGATTTGTTTCTCGCATATATGATTACTTATAAAAATCACTAAGGTTTAGGTGGTTAATCATGACTTCAGATAGTTGGTTGAGAATAACCACAAGAGTTCTCATTGCAGCTCCCATATCATTCAGTTGCTCGTTCAGAAAACCGTCACAGTTTTCTTCATATCCATTGTTACTTTTCTGCCTGCTAGATCCATCCATTTACTAAAACCAAAATGGTTAGTGTGAGTATATCCGTAAAATCATCATATAATACTAAGATATAATTATTCATGTTATCTTAAACTCATTCACTTTATCTAAAAAAACTATGACTCTTTCTGAAATCCAAACCATTACTGTAATGTCACTTATGCTTAAAGAATACCCTAACCTCTAAAGTTATCTAAACCGACCTTTGATACCAACTATAAGGAACCGACCTTAAAAAATTACATAATATTGAATTAAATGAATAATTATCATTGAGGATATTTTCAATTTTAGAGTTTTAGAGAATTAGGACATAACTATTACATCTCAAAAGGTTACAAAGTAGACACTTCTACTCAATTTCCATTTTTTTCATAAAATAAAAACTCTTAAAAAGAAAGTTGTCTAGTTACATGTTTTAGACAAAATGTCTTTCCTTGATCCTATCCTTGACCCTATTCATATTTAAGTCATGTGGGAAACATTTCAAAAACTTGGGATGAGCATAAAAATCTCAGTAAGGGATATAAAAATACGGAAAGAAAACATTTGTCCATGTATACATAAGAATCAATGAAAACATACTTTACTCATAAAACATAAGCACTTAACATACCTCATGAAATCATAAGATTTATGAATAACTCATAGAAATAACAAGACATAAATGTAACTTGATGCATTCATAACATTCTTATTTAGGGAGTAACCCTCATGGTTACATTTGGAATACCCATCACAGTATATTCCCTAAATCTATTCAGAGAAACCTTAGCATTTAACTCCTTCGCGTTACCCAATGTATTGGAGATCTATCTCGGGCTCACCCACCCTTTGTTTATCATGGAACCTCCTGACATCATAAACAATGCCCAAGAACCATAACATAATCGTATCACATAAAACATGCATAAAGGAAACATAACATTTCCACATTTCAATCAAAAGATATCAATACAACACATTGATATAATCAAAAAATTATCAGAACCATTTTCAATACCAAAATAAAAGAAAAGTAAAACATGGTATTTATTTTTCATTTAAAAAATGTTATGGCTTGTAGAGGAAGCTGAAACTCAAATAATGGTCACGGTGGCAGAGAAGTCATTGTTGCCGCATACGTAAGACAAAAACATTACTATTCTTGTTTAGTAAAAAACTTCGTGTAAAAATATTGATTTTGAATGAAATTAAAATTCAAAATGGTTTTATACACCGTATAAAATAATTTCCTGTAAAAATCAAAAGATACCTCAATGAAAGGAGATTGGGAAGAAGTCCCGTACAAAGATGGTATCCTTAAATTAAGGATAAATCAATTAAATAATTATGTGTGACAAATATAAATATACTCAATATAATTGGATATTAATTGTAAAACAATCAGAGTTCATCCACACAAATTCATATCACTACATAATCAAGAAGTAGAGGTTTAACCCAAAGAATTGAAATTGGGTTAAGAAGTTCCCTAATAGAAATTCGACAGCCTAACACCGTCACTTTAAAATTCATAAAATGATTTGATGAGAGATACAAATGGTATCTCATCACTTGGACATAAAATTTACATCAATAAGGATATATAAGATCATATCCCAACATAAGAATATGTAAATTAGAAGACCTAACAAAAATAAGTCTTTTAAGAAAAGGAGGGTGAAAGGTTCCCTTACCGATTTGGGTAACTTTCGAAACGTACAAATGAAAGAAGGGCTATACAACGTTGATGTAAATACTGATAAAAAAAGTATATTACACAAATATTAGAATAATTTCCAGTACATACACCACTCAAATTAGATAGTGACATATATAGCATGACTCTCACGAGAATAAATAGTGAGATGAAAACCCCTTACCTCATTGTAATAAATCGAGTCGTATGACCAAAATATAATAAGAACCAAATTAATTACATAATACCATGAATATAAATAGAATCATGATAATATATATCAAATTTAAGTACAAAATACACCACATGAAATAAATAATTGGCGAATAATGGAAATCTCACGTAATTAAAAGTGAGATATGAAATTCCCTTACCTTAAGTCTGACTTTTCATGTTCGTTTCTTTGTATTATTGAATAATAAACATAGGTCAATTTATTATTTCATAATGACTTACTTTAAATTTTATTATTCAATTTATATCACATATTATAATGTTATAATAATTAGTTAATTATGTGAGTTCATATCATACGTTTTGTCGATGTTTGGTACATGAGTCAAAAATGAACTCGTTTGAAAATAATTGCCCATGTAGTTATAATTACATCATCTCCAAAATGGTATTAATTATTTAAATATCATATATATCCATTAAATATTCATTTTATACTATTACATAACATTTGGAGATAAAAAATAAAATGCACCCTTCATGGAGACGGTAGGCCGTACGTACGCATGAACGCTACTTTCATTTCTTTGTCATATTAAAAGAATTAAAACTAAATGAGAAATATATATATTATAATTCCAGTATAATATATATTTTATATAGGTAAAATAAGTTCATTAATTACATTTTTTATTAATTCCATGTTTGGTAAGAACGAGTCACATCACTTGAGGGGGCAGTAGTCCACACTTCCTCATATGAAATTATCGCAGTTCCACAACATGAAAAGCATAACGATGTGATTTAAAAATAAAATTCAGAAGCATTTAGAAAAAATAAATACCACATATATCATATATAAATACAGTGACATCATAATGTCCACCATGAAAGGTGTTAAAAGACGATTGAACAATCATCGTTTCATGAGGCAGTAATTCGCCACCCACAGAAACAGTATATTTTTTAACCATTAGATGGAGGTGTGTGTAAGTGCAGGTATAATATTTATCATAAAAACATCATAGTATATTGAGGATACTGGTATTATTATGGGATCAAATAATAAGAATATATTGGTAAGTGAAGAAGGAAAATAAAAGAAATAAACTCGAGAGAAGACATTACCTCTAAATCGGGTAACTCTTTTTGATTTGAGCCAAAGGCTTCCTTGGAAAGACTTCTGCCGAAAGTGAGGCTTATACGAGTAAGAGATGGATGTTTAGAGATAATATGAGCAGAGTTTGGTCGATCCAAGGGCTTAAGAGGTGTGGGTAAGGGGGTAGAGTTGGGGGACTTTTATAAGAGGGAGGAGGGTCACTTTTTGAAAGTCTTGAAATGTTACTCTATTATAAAATTATTTTCAGATTTTGAAGGTCAAAAAATGATATATTTTGAGGATAAGGTGATAAGGGTTATAAATACACCCATAAAATACGTTTTTTACAAGTGTAAGTTTTATATTTTACATTATCTTTTCATTTTATTTAAATCATTCATTAATGTGGTAATCACTGCATCATCATGGTGTCATAAATAAATTTATTTATTTAATATCTAAAAATTATAAAAAAATACCATGATGTAGATTTTTTTTAGCTTTTCAATGACTATTTATATTCTAAAAGATCATTTATTTAAACAAAACTAAAATTGTTTTACTTAAGATAGAAAAACCTTTGTTATATTTCTCTTCTTTAAAAAAAATAATGTCATAAATGTCACTATTACACCCATGTGACTCCATGGGCCCTCAAGTTAAGTAAAAAAATTACCATGGTAGGAAATGAATCAAAAAAATAGGATTTGGACACATGTTTAAGTCATTTTATATTATTATGATATTATTTTATTACTCTTAACTACCCGATTACTAATTAATCATGATAATTAAAGATAATTACCGTCATTACTATTCATAATTTCCAAAAACAAAAGAGTATTAATTAAATAATTTGAAACTTCTGATTCCAAATATGGAATCCATTTTACCAAATTACAAATACAAAAAGTGTAGTTATTAATTTAAAAATAATTCCTGTTGTTAAAACCAAAGATGGGTTTTTAAGAAGTAAAATTTATCAAAAGGTTGGCTTGTTTTTACATCCAATTTAAAAGTGAAATTACTTACAATGAACAAAATTGTATTAAGTGATAGAAAAATAATTAAATGAAACTTTAAAATCAACTAAAAATACCATCTAACTATATAATTAAATTATATTAAAAAGAAGTTTTGAAGTAAAATGCAGTATTTTTCACTATTCTTTAAAAATGAACATTTGTCTGAAAAATACCAAAAATTTATCCAAAGTAAATTTGATATTCCAAATTCAAAAATGATTTCCCTTTTACCAAAATAAAAACATAGAAGTTTCATTAATTAGTTTTATAATTAATTCCCACTACCAAACAAATAGCGTGTTTTTATGAAACAATATCTATCAAAAGATTGACACATGTTTATGTGCAATTTCAAAGTGAAATTAATTCCAATGACCACAATTGGATTAAATAGTAAAAATATATTTCAAAAAAACTTTAAAACAAATTAAAAATATAATCTAACCATATAAATAAATTAGAATAAAATGAGGTTTTGAATTAAAATACAACATTTTCACAATTCATTAAAAAATGAACTTTATGAGAAAAATAAATTTTTTTTACACAAAGTAAATTTTGATGTCTCGATTCTAAAGAAGGATTTTATTTTTTCAAATATAACATATAAAATTGACAAAAAATAGTTTTAAAAAGGGTTCTCCATCAAAAGGCAGTTAATCGACCTTTTAAAGAACATTAGAATATTTATGCTTAAAATCGAATTCTTTTCTTATTTTAAGCCTATAACTTTTATTGGATAAATGTAAAAATATTTAACAAACATATATAATCATTTTTTAGTTATTTCTTCTCATTCCCGCCATTACAACGTCTAGGCGTTAACTACCATTTAAAATAATATTATTATATTGTTAGTGTGCAACATAAGATTTCAAAGAAACTCGTTGTTGCATACTGGGTACACCATTGAAAATAGCATTCCATTTAAAGTAATATTAAAATTTTATTCAAAAATATTAATAAATATGAAAATGTTATTTTCTTTATTTACCTGGGATGTTACAATATGCTTTTGAAACCCACTTCTTTTCATGGGTTATGATTTGATGAAATGATTATGATACCTCTCACTTTTACATAGAAAATCATACGATGAAATGTTTATGATACCCATTTCATTTCATTGGTTATGATATGATGATTGTTTATAATCTGGCGGCACACATATTATGTGACAAGCATGACCTATATATTCCTCCAAAAGCATTGGGTAAGGATAAATGTTTTATGAGCTCAGGATAGTACATAATAGGGCATCAACATCTAGAAAAAAGAGGGTATATTAAGATTGAATAAAGAGGGAATATATGAAGTCATCACAAGCCTGAATAAAGAGGGAATCTTAAGCCTGAAACAAGAGGGTACATAAGAGGGAATCCCAATACCGAAACAAGAGGGTACACAAGAGAGCATCATAAGCCTAAAACAAGAGGGTGCACATGAGGGTATCCGAAGTCCAAAGTAGGTACACATGTTATTAGACCAAGACTAAGATGTTATTATGTTATTGTTAAGTATCCTTGACATAGAATTTTATATTTTTATGTCTATGCCGCAAGATCCATGTATTATTCCTATGTTATGATTTCATGAATTATGATATTGATTCCCTTATGATTAATGTAATATGAAATTCCAATATTTATTATATGTACCATTATTATGATATTTGATATGTTGGGTATGATCTGAAAATGATATGATCATTTTATCATACCCTTATATTCATGTTTTTGTTACGTGATTCCGTTATTTAACCTTACTGAGTATTAAATATAACCCTTTTCTTATGTTTCCTTTCCCCAGGTTATAAT
Source organism: Viscum album (assembly GCA_963277665.1). Classification (NCBI taxonomy): domain Eukaryota; kingdom Viridiplantae; phylum Streptophyta; class Magnoliopsida; order Santalales; family Viscaceae; genus Viscum; species Viscum album. The sequence continues at coordinate 876,359,953 of OY728163.1, forward strand.
TAAGGGTTTAAAGTAGAAGTACTAATGGGGGATATCTTTGGGGGAAACATTGAATACCTTTTACCAAGTTATAATATTTTTTTCCATGTTTCAGAAGACAGTAAAATATTATGGTTATCATACATGTACTTTTGTAATATGCTTAATATTCATCTAAATTGATGTGATATCCATGTATGTTAAGCATGGGTGGATATAGTTTGTATCAAAGTAAATTCTTATTCAACCTTTGGAAACAAGGATCAGAAAAATATCATGTGATCCCTAGGGATATTTCTAAGGATATGTCTAGGTATGTTTATTAGGATAAGTATAAGGATAAAAAAAAGTATGGGAAAATGTTCTATAATTTTTATAAAGAATGGAGTGATTGGTTTCCTATAATTACAAACATATATGGGTATAAAAAGTGGATGTGTCTCTGTCATAGATGTACCTATGGGTAACAACTCTAACAAGGTGTGGAAGGTCTAACTCGAGCGTGACCTAGTACATGAAAAATAACCTTACTGCACACCTTGTTTGACACTCAGATGGGATATTCTTTCGAAATTCATAATCTCATTATAGACAATAATGAAGGATTTTAATATAAGATGACTATGAATAAACTATTATATACTTGAGGTATCATAGATTAAGAAGTAAGGTGTCATGATTTAGAAATCCTATAACTAGTTTTCAATATTTTGTGGTTCCCCACTATGATGACTACTTCGTACCCCATTTTTTTGGTTTTAGTCAATGGATAAAAGCTAAATAAACTGTGTTAATGGGGAATGAAATGGAAAATTCAATGATTATTCTCCTCATAAATTGGATGTTATGAGAGATGGAATGGAAAACCTCAATTATATGCTCACACAAATTTCTCAAGCTATGGATTATGGTGAAAATCAAAATGAGAAATGGTGGGAACAATGATATATTGAGTACTTCATGAGAAAAATACCACCTTACTTTAGTGGTTACACTGACCCATTAGTTGATGAGAAATGGATCAATACAACTAAAAATATATTTTCTATTCTCTAATGCCCCTAGGATGAAAAATCCACTTGAGCGGTCTACATTATGGAAGGTGAGGAAGATTAATGGTGAACTTTTATTAAGGATATGAGGAAATAATATGAAATTCACTCATTAGAATGGGATGAGTTCAAGAACTTATTTTTAAATAATTAAATTCCTCATATTATTCATAAAAATAAGTAAAAATAATTTCTAGATATTAATAATAAAAATGATAAATCAGTTGGAGCCTATAAATAAAAATTTTCAAGGGTTGTGAGGTAGTCTTTATGCATTATCATTCAGCCTAAAAGAAAAATTGATCAATTATTTAGTCGCATGAATCCTTGTCTTCGAACAGCCCTGGATATAAGAGACTTCAGAATATATGAAGAAGTTTTTTGATGAGATATGAAGGTATAAAAAGAAGTTGTAATTTCATATCAATCTCCTGGTCTTGACAAGGAAATGAAGATGAAGTTCAAAGGAAAATATAACAACCATGGAGAAAAGAAAATGAGCCTTCCATTATAATTTTTTTTGGGAAGAATCATGGATTAAATTGTATGAAGGGAACTGATAAATGTTTTAAGTGCATATGGGAAGGTCATTGAGAATATGAATATCCAAGTAATGGGAATAAGTTTGCTAATCATGAGAATAATGAGAAATTATAAAATAACTCACCTCCCATGCTTCAGTGTTTCAATTTTATGAAGTTTGGACATTATAATAACACGTTCCCTAATCCAAGGACTAATGCAGATGGTAATCCCCAACAAACTCTAAAGAAAAATGACAATGTGAAAGTATACAAAATCACAATGGATGATGAAAATCAAGATAATTAGGGAACCCTTATCCTCCCATATGTAGATAAAAATTTCATGTTTGATTTTGTATGATTAAGCCCTATAAAAATATTATTGTTAATACTTTGGTGAAGTTTCATGTGATTATCTCCCTCTACATGGATTTTTGATTAATAATTTTTTTTTATTTTATCTGTATAAGGATGGATCCAAGATTCGAATGAGAATGTTGTCGTATAAGATAAGAGCTTATTTAAAGAATAATGGTTGAATTATATTCTAGATGGGTAACAATATTAAACATTTATGGAGTGTTTAAGTAAAACTTTGGATGAATTTTGTGAGCTTAAAATGTTATCTAACCACATTAGGATTTATTCATATTGGATAACCTATTCTAGAAATCATATGTTGATGGTAACAGATGATAGATAAGACGACTTATCATGGATCTCAAGATTTTTTAGTTATTCAATAATGAAAAATTCACCTTCATTTTTAGAGAAAGGGGTGAATTGGATTAAGGAACAACAAATGGTGAGGTTTTACTGAAATCTTGAATGTATATATTTTTTATGAAAACTATTCTCCTTAAGGAAAATTATCTAGAAATAAAATGTTATCCCAATACCTTAATTTCTTTTGAAATTATGTCCTTTTAAATCATCACAAATTTAGGACTTTGAGACCCCCAACTTTTCATTGATTATTTACTTGTTTGGGATTAATGACCTCAATCAATCTCTATAAATATTTATGCTTTTTTATATGTCTAATCCTAACTCCCATCCTATATTCTCCTACGTAGAAACCTAGTGGTGAGTTACTTTGAGTAACCGTAACGTTTACAATTTTATTTTTTATAGGAAATTTTAGTATTCATTTTTTGATGTGGGTTTATATGAAAGGATCTTTCAGGTACAATTTTTTTTCCTAGATAAATTTTGATGTGACCCTGTGGTTTCATTATCAGATAGAGAGTTTACGGAGGAGGATGGTTTTCTGTAGCTAACGCTGGTTGCCCAATTTAGGAACAAACGATCTTCGGTGGATGAATTTGACAGGTTCGTCTTCGATCATTGGGGTCTAAAAGAACGAGCAGTCATCAGCCTTCTTGATAAAAGGCACTTGATGGTGAGATATTCTTCGTCGGAGGAATTTGTTAATGCTCTATCATGTGCGCCCAGGAAATGTGGTGGATAGGGCTTCCATCTATCTCAGTGGAGCTACGATTTTTACTTGAATCATGACTCTCCTACTGCGCCGGTTTGGGTAAGTCTTCCGCAACTCCCTCTACCACTTCAGAACCCCTCAATTCTACATATTTTAGGAAATCTTGTTGTTTGATTTCTCTATGTGGATTCACGTACTTCGGCCATTTGTCACCCAATCAACCCAAGCATGTGCATGGATGTGGATGTGTCGAGGCCGTGGGTTGAGTTAGTGTGGATAGAAGCTGGCGAGGAAGTAAGGTGTAAACAACCAGTGGTCTTCGATCATCGGGTGGAATTGTTCTCTTCCTACCGAATATTGGGACGCTCGACCACTGTTTGCAGATGGGATGTACACCATGAGAAGGTGACAGTTCGGACGAGAAAGGAGAACAATTCCATACAAAATAATCTCTTAGAGTGTAAGGTAGTGCAAAAGGGATCTTCGATAAAACAAGTGCATGAACCCTATGTGTTTGGGATTTTTTCTAGGATGAAAGAGGATTTGAGGGACTAAGACCTAGGTATTTCAGTCTGGAGAGATGAATCCTCTTCACAGGCATCTCAAGATGTAGGTAGGGGATTAGTTGGGAAGGAAATGGAGGTGCGGTCAGAAGGGGTGGCAAAGGAATCCCATTCAGTTCAAAATGGTGTTCAGACTCAAAATTACTTTGAGTGTTTGGGCACCAATGAGTCTGTACAAGAAACAACCAATGATTTGGATGGAGGAATTGCAAATGGTGTGGAGTTTGAGGAGGATCCTAAGGCCCATGAGGAGGGACAATCCCCTAGGAAGAATAATGTGAAAGGACGCAGGGACTACTCACATTTACCAAAATCGATGGAAACACGATCAGGTAAAAAATCGAAAACATAAGAGATGGATATGTCTTCGGTCCTCAAAGTTATTATGCAGGAGAAGCCCCAAGGTATAGTTCAGAAAAACAGCAACATGGCCAACAAGACCGGAACGGAAAAGGACTCTACAGAGCCTATCCTCCACTCTAAAGAGGAGATGGTGGAGGAATTTCTTTATGTCAACATCCCACAAGAAGAGGTAGAGATGATGGGAAGAACTATTCAAGTGGCGGTCAACAAAGAGCGGGATAATTAGATCAACAAACAAGATATGATCTTGATGAGAGTCTTCAATGATGGGAAAATCAGAAAAGAAGAGTATGTACGAACTTGGGATAGAATGACTTGTCGTCTGGAAGATGTTATTGGCAGTGACCTTGATTCTAAGGTATGGATTATGAGCTAGAATATTTTTAGATAATAAAGCACTAATAGGCTGAGGCTTTTCTTTGATAGCTTTTCTTTCTCCAATGAGGCTTCACCTCTAGATTAAATGGACTAGTTTCTCACTTTTCCTAAAAAGTGAGTTTATAATAAAAAGATAATTTTCAGCAAACTAGACATTAAACATAGTAATATGAATATAAATAAATAATTTTAAAATATTTTTTATAATGGTTTTATATAAATAAAACATATTTATATTAAGAAATGTAATATAGGTAAAGTCTATATATATTTGAAAAAACTATTTTCTCAAATGAACTACTTTTTATATCATTATATGAATGATAATAAAATTAATTTTAGACACTTTTAGGGATTTAATTTAAAAAAAAAACATTTACTTTTAATTCATTATGTCCAAATTATCTTAGGGTGAATTTTTTGGATTTTTTTGAGAAGCAACATTTTTGTATGAATATGAAAACATACTAAATTTTAATTCAAAATTGTTTTTTCGACTAATTTATTTATATAGATATATTATTTTAAAAATTTGTTTTAAATATAGAATAGATCAAAAATAAATATATTAATAAAATTTAGGTCATTCTAAACATTATTATATTAAATTTATATATAAAATTTTAATGAAATTTTCAACATTCTCACTTTATTAACCTAGTTTCCCGCCACGACTGATGGATTAATGTTAAACTTAATTTTAATTCTTATGTGAATTAGATTTTTAAAAATGTAGAAACTTGGTTAAAATAAATATAATATTTATAGTCTAATAAGAGCAACATAATTTTTAACAAAAGTATTAATGAAAATTATAAAAATTAATTTCAACGATTAAGGTATAATTATTATTAATAAAGAACTAAAATAAAAACTTAAGGGTCCACATGGCCTATAAAAATTTAAAAAACACATTTAATGGAAATTTTTTGGAAATAAAATTTCTCTTATTAAGTTTCTTTTTGTTTTTTGACTTTTTTTGGTAAAAAAAAGGGTAAAACTAACTTGTTTTAAAAAATGCCATGTGTGTCCCCTCCCTCCCCTATAAAAGGTCACCGACACTCCCCATTCTTCACAACTCTTAAGCCACTTTTTACTGACTAAGATCTTCCAAAATATAACCAAAAAATTTTCCCCAACAAATAGTAGCCTCACCTTTGGCAGAAAGGTTACCAAGGAATTTCATTGGTGCAAACAAAAAGTATTTACCAAAAGAAGAGGTGACATGCTTCCTCAAGCTCCATTTCATAATTTTCTTTCTCTACCACCTCAATTATTTTTAATACATGATCATATAATTACACATGTATCCTAAATATACAGATATGTTATTATTCTAAGGGTTCTACTAGTACTTACACATATTTCTATCTAATGGGTAACAAACTTACCATTCTTATGTATAGTGAACTACCGCCTAATGAAACGATGTTATTCATTTTACACTTACCACCCCTAAAGGATGGATATTATGAATTAAAATATATTTTTATATGATATATATGATATTTATGATGTATTTATTCTTTTTCAGGTATTATATAACTTGGACCTTTATTGTTTCCATTTTTTGTAAGTATGATAATTTCGTTTGGGGAAGTAGGGAATACCGCCTCCTCTAAGTGATCAGATTCATCCACACCTCAAATGAAATATATTAAGGATGAATTCAGTAAAATTATATGATATATATGATATAATAATTATACTTTTATTAATATATACATATATACATCATTTAATTTATTTATTTCAATATGCCAATGAAGAGGAAATAGTGTTCATGCGTACGTACGACATTCCATCTCCATGAATGGTGTATTATATTTCATAATTATATCATATATAGATTATTATAAATAAATATATAATTTATATAACTTATATATGAATTATGTTTTATATTTTGAAAATAATTAAATCATTATCCATGTAATAGGATCTAGAATAACAAGTCAAAACATGTATGATAAACAAGGAGTTATTACTTAAAACACTACTTTAACATGGAATTGATAATTAATGGATAATATAATGTCATAAGTGAATCCTATAAGGTATTATATGTAATAATATGGTTATTTTTTAGATTTATAATAAACATATTTTTATTATACAGGATGTCTAAATGTGTACAATGAAAGTCAAGACTTATGATTAGGGAATTTCATGTCCCTTTTTATTTCCATGGGATACATGCCATATTCACCACTAGATTATTTTGTGTAGTGTATATACTGAACAATGAAATTTTATATCATTAATTTAATTTATTAAATGATATTAAAATCATAAATTTTTTTATTATTTAATGGAGATCATGATTCTAAAGTTACTCAAGTAATAAGGGTTTTCTTGTCTCAATTTTATTTTTGGTGAGACACAACCAATTTTTACCTTGTAATTCTTATATGTGGTGTGTATAATAACCATATATGTATTATATGATTATTATAATTAAATTTATTGGTATTTAAATATCCATTTTATGATCTTTATTTCATGGAGTTTACGTTTCAAATATTACCAAATTGGTAAAGTAATTTTGTCTCAATTTGCCTTATTTGAGGCACAAGACATGTTATGAACCTATATACTACCTTTTACATGTTAAATAATGAATATAATTATTTATAGAAAATTTTAAGCTTCATGTAATTTCATTTTATTACATGGGGAGTATAATTCAATGTTATCAAGTGGTTAAAGTTTATTACAACAATCTTATCGTTTATTGATATTATTTATGACCATTCTTCCATTGATGAAATAATTTGATCCATCTCTCAAGATAAATCATGAATTTTATTATCTCATATCTATATATATTCAATATATCCTTATGTATTTGTACCATTTCTCAACTCCTTGGTAGATAATATTATTAAGAATGTGTTTTAATGAAATTTTGACTTTTCCTCTCTCTTGAGTCGGAAATATGTGTTCTTTAAAACCTTATTTTCTAAAAAGGATTTCAAAATGATTTAATGTATTCTTTATAAGCTTTAAAAGCGTTTTCAAAGAAATTGTTTTCAAAATGTTTTCATTTTTCCTTTATATATTTTCAAATTAATTTCATCGAAATGTCTTTCAAAACACTTTCAAGATTTATTTATAGGTTTTCAAAGTGTTTTCAAAGAAAACGGATTTCAAAATTTTTTGTTGATTATTTTATAAGTTTTCAAATAAAAAGGTTTTCTAAATGTTTTCATTATTTTTTATAAGTTTTTGATAAAAATTCTTTTCAAAAATGTTTTTAATATTCTTTTATATGATTTCAAGGAAACAAGTTTTCAAAATTTTTCCAAGATTCTTTTATAAGTTTTCAAGGAAAAAGGTTTTCAATTATTTTTTATATATTTTCAATTCATTTTTAAAGAAAATGGTTTTTATAAAGGTTTTATGTTTTAAAAGTATTTTCCAAAAAATAAAGTATATTTTCCACAAGAAATGTTTTTAAAAGATATTTTAAAAATTATTTTCCATTTAATGTGAAATTTATTGAAGTTACACATTACTTTATGAGAAATTATTTAAATATTCCATTAATATTATTTCTTCATTGGCGTATGTTTTGATAGAATGACACTTATGACACCCGTTTCTCTTCTATAGGTTATGTACTTTTGAAACGTGATTATTTTCGTGGGTTATTCTTTGATGAAATGATTTGAGAACAATATTTTTTCCATATGTAATAATATGATGAAATTTTTATGATACCCATTTAATTTCATGGGTTATTATATTATGATTGTTTATACTCTTGTGGAACACGTATTCTGTAACGGGTGGGGTATATATCTCCTTATAATTCATTGGGTAAAGATAAATGTTTTATGAGCTCAATAGGTCACACATGAGGGAATCCAAAGCCTGGAACAAGAGGGAATCATAATATGAAAATAAGAGGGTATATGAGAGGGAATCCAAAGATTGAATCAAGAGGGCATCTTAAGCCGAAAAAAGAGGGTACATGGGAGGGCATCTAAAGCCCAAAATAAGAGTGTACATAGGAGGGAATACTAAGATCAAAATAAGAGGGTAACCATGATTGAATCCAAAGCCCAAAAAAAGAAGTTTGGTATGAGGGTATCCCAAGAAAAAATTAATTATACACGTCATTATCTCATGCCTAACATGTTATGAAAGTTTTGTTAGGTATCAGAGACATAGTATTTTTTATGTTTACGTGTATGCCAAAAGTTCCATGTCTTATTTATATTTTATGATTTCATGGATTATACTATTGATTAAATAATTATTCATGTATTATGAAATACTAATCTATATGACATGTCTTATGATTATGATAATTAATATGACGATTATGATCTTAAAATGATATGATCATGTTCTCATACCCTTATATTCATGTTATTCTTGCAGGAATCCTTTATTTAACCTTACTGATAATTTTATCTCACCATTTTTATGCTTCTATTCTATAGGTTATGAAGAAATGTTTTAAGTATAAGTACTAAATGGGATGATCTTTCAGGGAAATATTGAATATCTTTCACCATGTTATAAGATTTTGTTCCATGTTTTCAATGACACTAAACTATTAGCATCCTTAGGTATGTACCTTTGTAATTTGTTTAATATTAATATAAATTTATGTGATATCCATGTATGTTAATACTAGGAATTTATACATCATGTGTTTTTCTATCTATACCCTGGATTATGCACCCCCTATGTCGCATCTATAACACCTAACACTACATCATCATGTGTGATGGGTGGTGGATCTATAATCTCCCTGAAAATTTTCTCTAAGGATAGTGGTTACTGACTGGAACTGTCCCCAACAATTAAATAAGGTTCCTAATAGAAAGTGAATATTTATGGATCAATGGAAAACCTATATCACTCTAGAAAAATATGACAAACTTAAAAACGTTGATGTTTCAGATCCCTCTAGAGGAATAACATGTGGTTGTGCCTATTCCTATAGTTATGGTTGTGGATCATAGGTAAAAGGAAGTTGATGATCATTTAGTTAATTATTAAGAAAATCCTCATTTTATTCCACCTTTGAATCCATATCAGTCTCGTTACCCCATGGCACATCTTGGTCATACTCATCACTCTTAGCATCAACTTCAACATCATTGAAATTCCCATGAGAAATCTCATCCCTAAGAAGAAGTAGCCTTTTCACTAATCTATGAAAACAATATTTCTTAAATGTTCCTTCCTATACAATATAATATATGTGAATAAGATGGGAGATGTGAGCATCCTACAAAAAAATTTGCAGTTAACTAAAGATAATGAAAAAACTATTAAATAGTGGAAGGAAAATTTATTAATTACTCATGATAGCCATGAATGTATCACATAATATATCTCCCTGGGGAAATGTGGTACTCGTTCCTATAATACAACTGATATGATAGATGCATACATATAGTTCCTACCCCTCATAAATCTATAAACATGACACCACTCAATAATATGAAAATGAATCATACATATGACGCATGATCTGGTAGCAAGAATCACCATACAGTAATGTGGGATACAATAGATGATTGGATAAATATATAAAATCCATGATACCTGAAATATCAAAATTAAATTAATAAAAAATTAATAAATCAATTCATGTACTATACACAATAATTAGTTAACTATATAATTGGTAATCATGCACGTCATCCTTTTGAAGACTGTCCAACATAAGTCTCAAAGTGTGGATATGATTTAGGATGATATCTAAATATCGATGTGCCTAACACAATTTTTATATTACAATTTTATACTTATATTTCATAATATTAAGTTATAAATTTTATTTTCACATAATAATGAATTAAAAACATACCATCTTCTATATGGGGATTCCCATAAAATATCGACTGGAAATGGTGCGCATGATTGTGGAGTTAAGCGATTTATAAACTCCCATATCTACATCTGGATAAAAATAAGGAATCATATATTCTATATATTTTTGATTCTACATGAACTAGAACTCTGTATGTATATACAGGACATTCAGACACCCAGTTATACATCCATGTGTGGTCCAAATCCTCCAATAATGGAAAATACATCATTTGAAAAATGTAGTCAAATGATAAAAGAATTTCAAGCCGCCAATAAGTATCAAAATTTATACACATGAAAATATCATCATGGTGATATTTTCAACATCATCGGTGAAATAATGAATTTATTTTCAATCTATGAATGAGTAATTGACTCCCGATGCCAAATCTTCCATCAACTGGGACCTCAATTCCCTGTAGACTATGAACTAGATCAAACCAATCCCCACCAACTCAGACTATCAAAATAGCACCATTGATGGGGAGGCCCATAATAATAAACACATCATTAAATGTAATAGCCACATCTCTCTCTATAAAATTAAATTTATGTGTCTATACCCTCCATCTCTCTACTAGGGCATCAATGAGTTGATGATCTATTAGTGTGAAGTCCCACATTTCTATGTCGTAGAACCCGGAACAAAAAAGATTAGTGATGGTGAAATTTTATGGAAATGATGATACCTTAATATACTCAAAAATGGAAATAGATACCCCCTATGATTATCCTTTAAACATGTATTTCCTTGAATATAAGCAATGGAGGGACCACCATCTCTATGTTTGATATCATCATTATGTTTTAATATTAATTAAATAAAATTTGTAAAATATTTTTAAAAATACCATAAGAATAAAATTGAGGTTAAAATTTAGAATTCCTAAGTAAACATTATGATGAAAAATGATGTAAAAAATATATATCACTAATGTTTTTTCCTTAATAAATCAATTTATTTCATTAATTATATCCAATCATGTTTAATTTATTTATAAAAAATTCTATGTATATCAACCATTATGAAAATACATCCTAGTAAAAGCATCTTCATGATATATTCAATCATTCGTGTGATTTTGGGGTCATATTTAAATAAAATTCATTTAGATTTTGAACCTATGGTTATTGATTTCCGTTTTATTTTTAACTCATTAATAGTTCAAATATCACAAAATTATTTCTAATTGAAACTAGAAATAACACAATTGAGACATGGAACTATTAATAAATAAAAAACTCTAGATATAAAATGATTTATTAATAAAAAATCATGAATACTTAAAAAATTTACATAGAAAAGATAAAATAAATAAACTCGATCAAATATAATATGAAGTGGATCCCCTTCCTGCCATTTGAGGACATCTCTTAATAGTATTCCCCTTTGTGTGGTTGATGATGAATCATAGTTCCACTTCCCATTCTTATGGCTAGTCCAACTCAATTTGATATGATAAGACATTGGTCACCCTGATATCATGCACCACAGTAACAAGACATAAATGAAAAAAAATCCAAAAAGAAAAGAATCCATAAATAAAAATGCTAGAATATGAAACCTAAAAATATCATGGACCATAATCAAATGATCCATAAACAAGGTAATAGTATAAAATTAACAACATGCAACCAATGTGTACTATAAAATTAAACAAGAGTGATCACATGATACACCAGGTTAACATAAGGTTTCCAATATATGGTCACTATTGTGGAATATGCAACAAAATATGCATAAAGATATCTCAATTCCTGTAAACAATTTTAATCATAATACATAATTTCTAGTATGAGACCTAGTACTCAAAAAATATTTCCTGTGATCATTTCATAAAACTCTATTACCCGAATGAGGCTCCCAAACCAATTAAAGGTTCAAACAAAAAATGATGATACATACTTCAATATATTGCCAATAAATCTTTTAAAATTTCAACCAAAATACATTCCATGTTGTATCCTCTGATAAGCCTACTAGGACCATTCCAAAAATTACTTCACACATTTATAAAAATATATCTTCTTTCATAATTTTGATCAGTAGTTTATAAACACCCTTGACAACCCCATTTACAGAATCTACAATATTAGTGGTTATATGGACATATATCTTACCACCATCATATGAAAATTACCATTTTTCTTTGGAAATCCACATCATATAGTCATATACATCTTGATTATCCCTTTGAATTTATTTAAGTCATGAATATAAAATATTTTATCATGGATTATAAGTAGAAATCAGAAGAGAGTCATGTATTTAAAAGGATATTTTTTTAAAAAAAATATAATATTAAGAAAACTTACACAACATTATGATCACCTTTTTTATTTTCACATATTTAAAGTTATTATAAATATTATAGGAAATATGTCTAATTCAATATTGATGATAAAAATTTAGTTCTGTCCATAAAACACAATCATTTTCAATAACCTATTTAATCACTAGATGATGATCACATATGAAGCACACACCTTTAATTTATGAAACATGAAAATGTATAAAAGACAAAAAAGAACTCCATGATTCAAAATTATCCTTTTGCATGAATGGAAAATGAAATTTTAAATGATAATGATTACTATCCTATGTGGTAGTAATAAGTAGAACACCTATATAATTCCTATATAGAAAAGTTCAATAAAACTCAATTAATTATTTAAAACAAGTAAAAGCAGTGATATGTGGCTTGAATTCGCAAAATATTATATAGAAAATCACTCTTTTCATCAACTTGGTGATATTGGGAGACATGTTCAATAGTTCCCAAATGATAAATAACTTAATTATTGAGAGACAATAATCACATTAGCTATGAAAAAACATAATAAGATTCATACCAATAACCATATAATTATAAAATTTCTTTTTGTTTCTCATTCCATGATTTTCTACAAGATATATTGTCTTTTAAAAAAAATTGTATTCATTTCTGGATAAGGGAAATGAGAACATAATAATTTTTTTTATCAGATCTATAATAATAGTCTATATAAATCATACATTAAGTGACGAGTGATATTGGGAAAATCCTGGATGTACACATGTATGTGGGACTTCCAAATTACATGTCTTGTGACAAGAAAAAAATTATCATATATTGCAAGCACTCAAAATTTACATTCTAGACCATATTTTTCAGATAGAATGAGGTATTTTTCCTTCTTGGACTCATCAACCAAAAATAAAAAATGTCACTCTATGTGGAATTATTTTACCATATTTTCAATGAACTTTTACTTTAATACTATTGTCCAACATATATGGTGTTATAATTTGTTCTAGATGTGTTACCCATTATAACCTACCTGACCTGGGAGCCACTAAACTGGTGCCCCAAGATGGGTCACCACATGACTTCAAGTATGCCTCCCCATATGCCAGAGGATGCCATCTAGAAGCAAGAGTCTAATTGGATATGTGGGGATAATATACCCTCTTTACTAGAGTAATACACAATAGAAAATAGATAAATATAGGAAACAAAATGAAACAATCAATAACATTCATAAATAACCAATTCCCAAACTTGGTACAACCATATAAAATCATAAATATGTCATGACATGCTATAGTGCCAAGTGAAAAAACCCAAAAGAAAGGAAAACAGAAGGATCCCCAAAATCACATGAGCCTCAAACAAGTTTTTGAGGACTCTTAAGTGCATCCAGGCGGCCTAGGATAAAATCTAGGAAAAGGAACAATATTTGGGGACTGTAGCAGTACTGTAGTAGGCACTGTAGCAGGAATTATGCTGTACTATATCATGTACTGTAGCGGTAACTGTAGCAAGAAATGTTTGGCACTGTAGCAGTTGGGAATTTTCCCCTGTTTGGAATTTGGTCTTCGAGTCCTTTAAAGACTTCGAGCCACCCAAGCCTTCAGGCCAGTAAGGCCTTCAGGAAACCTCAAGGCCTTTGGGCCACCTTAAAGTGAAGATGCAAACCAGAAAACCTACAAGGAACAAGATCTAGAGAAGGATGAGCAAAGATCTTTCACCAGAGCAGAAGCTACATTGATTTCAAGAATGCGAGGGTATGGAAAATGCCATCGGGACAGGCCTATGCATTCACATGATAGCATAGTCGAACAACCATGAGATGGTGGAGAGCTTATTTCACGATGGAGATGCTAATGAAGAGTAGTTCCAAGTAGTTAGTCTGGGTTGTATGTAATGTTCAAAGGCTACGGGAAATGAATTCCTCTAAGGCCTATGAGCCATGTAATACTTATGCCTACAAGCCTTTTAAGGGTTCCACCTCACCCCTTGAAAGGGGGATTATCAAAAATCAATAAAAAATGAAGAACTCCAGGCCATTGGATGGATAGAAGGATCCCCAAAATGGTTTAGCTCCAAGTCAAGAACCTCACCCATACGTGTCCTAGGTCCAACTCAACTCCCAAGCATAGGGCCCTTGACCTTGTCCTGACCTACAAGCATGAAATCTACTCGGGTACCCAATGGTGGCCTGAGCAGGGTGTGCTTATAACTCAGGAGGCCACCACCAATGGTGTCTACAAAATATCCAGCAAAAGAAGATAGTTCATGCATGTGATAAATAATGGTAAGTGAATATAAATAGCTCAATAGGCCATTCTAGACAATGTTCCTTTTAATTATACCACCATTGAGTCCAGGTTCACTATATAGGCAATTCATGATTTAATCTAACATTTTCATGTGTTCAATGGATTAGGCACATTCAATGTTATCAAGCATATGGGAATAAAATCAAGTCGTATATCACAAGGCATCGCATTATGAAAATCTCATAATCCTTACTTCGAAGCCTCGGCCCGGGTGGAGTGAAACTGTTAGAGGAGTAGAACTCCATCCCCTTCCCTAACCTATTCATTTGGGGTTGGAGCTAGAACCTCGATCCAACTTGACCCATGGTCATAGAACCTTAATTCTATACCCCACTCTACCAAGCCATGTGTACATGATTTTTTATCATTCCCCACAATTAACAACATCTCAAAAAGCATATACAATATCATTTACAACATCACAACAGTATTAATAAACGAGAAATTAAAATTTTTCCTAAATACATTAACAAATTCATCATTTATATTACTTAAACCTTTATCCCCATTCCCATTTCCCATTCCTATCTCAGTAAGAATATTCATGTGTAAACATGATTCTTTATCATATTGCCATTATTCCCATTTAACCTATTTAAATATCAACCACACAATCCCTTAGTATTTATCCACATTAGACACAACTAACCAAAATCCAATCTAAATCATTGCATAAACCATTTAACCTCTTCTCTAAGCTGCTACATCATCATGTGTCAATTTCTCACCTCATATTTCTATTATCCCCATCGAGAGGGCCGGCACACCCCATGGGTCACCCTAATTTGGTCAAGTCATCCTCCTTGCATCCCATGGGGATCAAGAAGGGTTTAGTTAATCATTTAGACACCCAATAAACCACACATTTCTAACGGCATCAAGAACACATCAAGAAGGGAGACAAGAATGAAACCATACATGCATAAATCTACACAATAACCAAGGTAAATAATATGTAGAACACCTACATTGAATTTGTTGGTGAACATAATCCCAACCAAGGCCATAGATTCTAATTCAACCAACCTTTAAATCCTCAACCTAAATATCACTAGAATGAAAGGGTTTTAGAGCTTCAGAAGGAGATGGAGAAAAGGTGTGAACCCTAACCTAAAAGGGGAAGCAAGGAGGAGATTAGACTTACCCGGATCTTCAATCCGAAACTAACAAAACTCTAAATGTCATAGGATTGAAGAAAAATCACATTTGGGAGATCTTGGGAGCGTTGGTTAGTTCCTAGGGTTTTATGATGGGAGGAAGAGGTAAATCCCTAGTTGGTACTTAATTCACCATAATGGTTATTTTGTAATTTTTTTAATGTTTCTGGGCTTCACAGTTTACCTGAACGGTTTGACAAACCATGCGCAAAACGTGTAGAGGCTACTTTCAAAAAAACACTTCTTCTGCATGGTTTGAAAAACCATGTGCAAACCATGTGGAGGATGTTGTCTAAAAATTCTTTCTTTTGTACAGTTTTCCTGGGTTATCTGTACGGTTAGGACCAACTGTGCACAAACCATACGACTTGCCCAGAAAACTCAATTTTTCCTTTTTTCATGTCCCAAACTCCCAAAACACCCCTAAGACTTCTTAAAGACCGTGTAAAACAGCTATTTAACGAAAATAAGGAACTTAAACTAAAAATGAAGAAAAAACATTCCTTAGGGAAGATCTAGGATCATACAACCTCCCCCTTTATAACGGCTCATCCCTGAGCCGCTCTTCCCGAGCATCATTGAGTTCCCAAAGAAAAGAGATCAGGCCACTGGGCTCACATATCTGATTCTCTCTCCCAAGTCTCCTCCAAAATGTTTCCATGTTTCCATAGAATAAAAACTAAGGGTATAACCTTTCCCCGGAAAACTTTCTCACTATGATCCACAATATGAACCAGGTGCTCCTCAAAGGGCGCATTAGCCTCAAGCTCGACATCCTCAGAATTTATCACATGGGATATACTAGGATGATACTTTTAGAGTTGTGAAATTTAGAAAACATTATGCATCCCACCATATCACTGTGGAAGATCCAATGAGTATGCCATGGGTCTGAGCCTATCCACAATCTCAAATGGCCCCACATATCTATGTGCCAACTTCTCCTACTTCCGAATTCGACGGTGAACCAACCTTGGTGACACCCAAAGAAACACAATATCACCAACCGTAAAGTCAAGAGGTTTAAAACAATGATATGCATATTAATTTCGCGTACTCTAATATGTTTACATACACTTTTGAATCAAACAAACCTTCTTCGACGTATCCTGCACAGGACTCGATTCTGATAGCTCAGACTCCCAAAACTCTAACCAACACAATGGATATCTATACAGTCTCTTATATAGTTCCTCAAAAGGTTCCATCTGAACTATATCCTGAAATCTATTGTTGTAAGAAAATTGAGCAATCGACAAGTTATTTTCCCATGAACAACCGAAATCTAGAACAAATTCTGTCAATGTGTCTTCTAATAACTAAATTTTACATTCTGACTGCCTTTCAGTCTATGGGTGGTTATCCGTAATCAAAAACACCTTGGTAAAAAGTGGCTTTTGTAGCCCCCTCCAGAAGTGTGAGGTGAAATGAGGATCATGATCCAGAACTATGATTATCAGTAAGCCATGAAACCATACTATTTCTTGAACATACAGTTCTACCAACTAATTGACTGTATAGGTCTCCTAAATCGACAAGAAATGGGCGACTTTGGTTAACTTGTCTACCACCACAAAAATTTCATCATTCTTTGGAGGAATCCTCATAAGACCCACTATGAAGTCCATCATGACATCATTCCACTTCCACTCTAGAATAGGTAATGACTGAAACAACCCACCTAGACGCTGATGTCCAGCCTTCACCTACTGACAAGTACGGTATTGTGCCACAAAAATCACAACTTCTTTCTTCATTATAGACCACCAAAACTGACTACAATGATCATGACACATCTTAGTCAATCCAAGATTCAATACCCAAATTGACATGTGAAAATCATTCATCAAATCCTTCCGTACATCTACCAAAACCACAACACGACCATGAACATAAGAAACTCTATAAACACCAAAAGTCCAACCAGAAGGCGACTCCACAACTTTAAGAATTTCCTTCACAGAAAAACACTCCAGGTTTACCATCTAACTCTCTTTAACTCGGATCAAAATTGCGGACTCGACTTTTATAGATGCAAGGGTCATCTTTTCGTGCCCATCCTGTACCTCCAAATGAATCTCGACAAACAAGGCCATCATCACCCACATTGAGCTGGATTCCTAAACTACCTGATTCTAAGTCTTCCTTCTTAGAGAATCAGTGACACTATAACCTTTTCCTTGTGTGTACACCAAATAAAAATCAAAATACTACAGGCAATCAACCAACAATTTCGGTCAAATTTTCAAATCCCACTAAGAGAATATGTATTTTAGACTTTTATGGTAAATAAACACCTTAAAGGGTTATCCCAACAAGTAATGCCTCCAAAACATTAAATAATGAACCATAATAGCTAGCTCAAGGTCATGAGTAGGATAATTAATTTCATGTGGCCTCAAATATCTCGAACCATAAGCTACAACCCGATCATATTGCATCAAAACTTCCCCAGGTCCAACATCGAACACATCACAGAACAAGGTGTTCCTCTTACCTGGTTCGAGTAAGATCAAAATCATTCTCACAAGACTCTAACCAATAAAACTTAACCCCATTCTTGGATAGGTCTGTTAGAGGCACTTTCAAACGAGAAAAATATCTAATTAACCTTAAGTAATAACCAACCAAACCTAGATAAATCTGAATATCAGAGAAATTCTTGGGATGCTCCCTAGACACCACATCCTGCACCTTTTTTGGATTGACCAACATACCTGACTCAGAAATGATGTGTCCCAAAAAGTGCACCTCATCAATCCAAAACTGAAATTTTAATAGATAGACGTAAATCTTATTCCCTATTAGTATACTCAAGACAATGTCAAGATGTTTGGCCTGATCTTCATGAGTTCTAGAGTACAAAAAGATGTCACAATGAAGACAACTACAAAATTATCATGATATGGGTGGAAAATCTAGTTCATCAAGGCCATAGACACAACCGGTACATTGGTCAAACCAAACGACATTACCAAAAATTCATACAAACCACACCTACTTCGAAAAAGTATTCAGGGTTTGTCAAAATGTCACACCCTCAATTGATGGTACCCTAATATCAAATCAATCTTGGAAAGCACTGACGTACCTTTTAGCTGGTCAAATATGTCATCGATTCTAAGAGGAGGGTATCAGTTCTTAACCTTCATCTGGTTCAACTTTTTATAATCGACACATAGAATTAGTGATCCATTATCCTTTTTAGAAAAAAAAGATACCCATAAGGTGATGTACTAGGGTGTATAAACCCCTTATGCTCAAATTTTTCTAATTGAAACTTTAGTTCTTGGAGCTCTACTAGTGCAATTCGATGGGGTGGAATTGAAACTGGCTCCGCTCTTGGAAAAAATTCTATCATAAACTCAACATCTCTCTCTGGTGGTAAACCCGATAAGTCCTTAGGAAACAGATCTTGAAACCAGTCCACAACAAAAGGGAAGACCAACTATCCTTTCTCCCCATCATATAACATAAGGTATGCCACTTAGGCTATGAGTTTTCCCAAATTTTGGCGTAGTAGCCCTGGATGGAGTGTTTGAGTATCTTAATTCACCACGAAGGAAATAATTGCTCCCATCAAGAGATGTGAACATTAACCGACATCAGTAACAATCAATATGAGCTTGAGATAACACCAAACAGTCCATTACCAAGATTAGGACAAAACCTGACATCTATAGGACAAATATATCCCACATAAAATGATACCCACCAGTCTCCAGATCACAACCCTTACACTGCGTGATGTCCTCAACTTGTACCCCTAGAAGAGTATCAAGAAAAATTACCCCACATGAAATCTCCACGGTTAAGCTCAGTACAAATACAAACTGAGCATAAATAAAGGAATGCGTAGCACCTGTATCAAGTAAATCACTAGAAAGCATGAAATCTATAATAATTGTACAACAAATAGTTTAAGGTCTTTCCTCACCACCCTCAGGTGCAGCCTGAACTACATGGAGATGACCTTCTCTTTTACTCTGGGCTTCAGCCCGAGTACCCCGCACTGCACTGCTCTGTTGGTAAGGATGATCTCACCCTAGAGTTCCACGTCCACCTCCCCTAATAGTATGACCTGCAGAGCTCCAACTACCTACCTAATATAGGGTAATCGACCCCTAGACTATACCTAGAATCTACCTCTAACCTCCATAATTCCCTGACAGTCATAGGTTCATGTAGAACCTCTGCACGTGGCCTAACCTGCCGTATTCTCAGCACTAGACCAGTGGGTAGGGACACCGGTCATGCTTGTTCCCCAACCTGCCACACTAATAATATAAGACCTAGTCCCCACCCTAAGAATTTGACCCCCTCTTCTAACTGCTCTATGTGCTTCCACCATGCTAAAAGATTCCAAAACGTTGCTTCCTACTACCATAATTTTCACCACTTTCTCATCCAGCTGGCACCAAAAGTTCACTAACTAAATATCCATTTAGGTTCCCCTCTAATATAAGGGATTTATCCACTACTTTAGAGAACCTTTTCAGACAAAAGATATTCTCCTTAGACTTGATATCATATCTCATCCCATCCAAGAAGCATTTCGCTACAGTTGCCTCATATCCAGTCAAAGTCAGAACGAAGCATCTCAAATCAGTGAAACGACTAACATAGGCCATTACCAACATTTTCCCCAGATTCAACCTCATAAAATCCACAACCTTATCCTACCTCAAGGTTTCTGGGTAGAAGTGATCAATAAACTTCTTCAGAAAATATTTCCACATCATTCCTTCAACCTGATCCATCTGAACCATGATGTCCCACCAATGATTTTACTGACCTCACTACATATAATCCGTTAACTTGAATCTCTTATTGAGAGGAGTATCTAGATGGTCAAGAATAGTTTGGATGGGATCTATGCAGAACTATGCTGCTTCTGGCCAGCCTCTCTAGTAAAGGTCTGAGGGTGCTGCAGCTGAAACTCCCTGGTCCGTTCAAACATACTCGGTATAACCCTCCCTGGGTCTTGTTCCATAATTTACATATGATGGGAAAATTTCTCATAGAACAGATCTTCTCTATTTTCCTGGATTAGCACATTTTCTTTCTCCACTACTGGAGGATTGTTCTCAGCAATGTCCTCATGTCTCCCAACTGAAACACGTCTTTGAGGTGTAATTTCTCTATAATTCCAAACAAGAGATTGAAAATGCGACTATAACAATTTTTCGAAAGTAAAAAGACATATAAGCAGACCCATTACTTTCCATAACCAAACCAGTTTGCATACACTAACCAAATGAGCCCACTCATAGCTAGATCACTACCCCTAGCCATCTCTCCTAAATCCATGGTTAACATAGGTATCTAATTTACACGGTTACAATCCTTATCTTTTACACTAATTCAAATCTATTTCCATATACCCATTTAACCATATGATAGGTTAATCAAATTTTATTTCTTTACTGAGAACAAATTTATAATTTACTACTTGACATTTTAATTGCATTTTTACCCATTAATACGATCTTATTAGGCATAATTTTCATTACTTTTAAGAGAAAAAATACATACTAATATTCATATCCCACACTCCCATCCTGTGCGCATGCCTATCATGATGCATGTCACATAGCTACATAGGTGCCTAGAATTATGCATGAATTCAGAACCTCACACTCTTACATCCACGAGATAAATATCCCAAAACTGTCAATTCACACAACAATTCCATCAACCGATAGTGAAATAACATCAAATATAATAACACATAACAAGAAAAACAATCCCCTCCCATAATGACTTGGTTTTCCCTTATACATGGGTTATCTACTCCCATGAAAAAGCTCATTACCAAGGCCCAAAAATTTCCTAACCTCATCTCTACCATCTCTAAATAGTATGAAAGATAAAAGAACTCCTTTCATACCACTTTTTAATGTCACTGACCCAAAATCCACTAAACTGGTTCCCCGATCCGGGTTTCCACATGACCTCAAGTGCACCTCCCCATATGCCATAGGTTGCTGACTAACAGTGAGGGTCTAATAGGATAAGTGGGGAGACTATAACCTCTTTACCAGAGTAAGACACAACAAAAAATAGTTTAAATAATGGATAAACGAAACAAACAATAACATGCATAAATAACCAATTCTCAAACTGAGTACAACCATATACAATATTAAATATTTCATGCCACGCTATAAAAAAAGTGAACAAAACTGAAAAGAAATGAAAAACAATAGGTTCCCTAAAATGGACTATAATACATGTTTGGAACGTCAGTCATACATGTCTTACATCTAACTCAACTCCCTAGCATAGGTCCCTTGCCCTTGTCCTGAACTACAATCATGAAATCTGATCAAGTACCCAATAGAGACCCGAGTAGGGTGTGAGTATAACTCTATAGGGCACCACCAAAGGTGTTTTCAAAATATCTAGAAAAAGAAGATAGTGCATGCATGTCATAAATAATGTAAAGTGAAGATAAAAAATTCCATATCACATTCTAGACTATGTTCCTTTTAATTATACTACTATTGATTCCGGGTTTACTACTTAGGCATTTCAGGATTTAATCTACCTTTTTCATGTGTCCAATGAATCAGGCATGTTCAATGCTCTCAAGCATATGGGAATAAAATCAAGTCCTATCTCACTAGGAATCACATTATAATAATATAATAATCTTCACCTCGAAGCCTCAATCTGGGTGGAATGCAACCATTAGGGGAATAGAACTCCGTCCCCTTCCCTAGCACCTTCATTTGGGGGTGGATCTAGAACCTCGATCCAACTCGACCCATGGGTGTAGAACCTCAAGTATATACCATACTCTACCCGACCATGTTCACATGCTTATTTATTATTGACCACAATTAACCCCATCATGAAAAGCATATCCAATATTATTTACAACATCAAAAAATATTAATAAAAGGTAAATTAACAATTTTACTCAATACATTAACACATTTATCATTTATATTACTTAACCCTTTATCCCCATTCCCATTTCCCATGCCTATCTCACTAAGCATATTCAAGTGTAAACATGATTCCATATAACATTCCAATTATTCCCATTTAACCTATTTAAATTTCAAGAAAACAATCCCTTAACCTTTATCCACATTAGACACAACTAACCACAATCTATTCTAACTCATTTTATAAACAATTTAACCTCTTAGCTAAGCCGATACATCATCATGGGTCAATTTCACACCTTATATTTCCATTAGCCCCATTGGGAGGGCCGACCCGCCCCATGGGTGGCCCTAATTTGGTCAAGTCAACCTCCTTGCATCCCATGGGGATCAATAAGGATTTAATTAATCATTTATACACCCAATACATCACACCTTGATAACGACATCATTAGCACATCAATAGGGGAGACATGAATGAAACCCTAAATGCACAAATCTACACAAGAACCAAGGGATATAATTTGTATACTACCTACCTTGAATCTTTTGGAGAAATCACTCCCAAATAAGGACTTAGATCCCAATTCAACCACCCTTTGAAGCTTCAACCTAAATCTCACAAAAAAGAAAGGGTTTTAGAGATTTTGAAAGAGATGGAGAAAAGGTGTGAACCCTAACCCAAAATGATAAACAAGGAGAATATTAGACTTATCCAGACCTTCAATCTGAAACTGATAACACTCCAAACAAGATATTATTAAAGGATAATCACCCTTGGGAGATATTGGGAGGTTTGGTTCATTCATGGTTGAAATAGGGTAGGAAGAGGTAAATCCTGAGTTGGTACTTAATTCCCCATAATAATTTTTTTTTAATTTTTTTAGAAGATTCCGGGCGATACGGTTTACCTGCACAGTTTTCAAACCGTGCATAGGATATTGTCTTAAAATACTTCTTCTACATGGTTTGCCCATATGGTTTGACAAACCGTGCAAACACTGTGTGAAGGATACTGTCCAAAAACCCTTTTTCTTCATGGTTTACCTAGGTTGTCCATATGGTTAGGACCAACTGTGCGTAGACTCTGTGGGTTGCCCAGAAAATTCTTTTCCCCCTTTTCGTGTCCCGAACCCCCAGAACAGCCCAAGCCTTATAAAGGACAATGGAAAACACTTATTTAACCTAAATAAAGAACTTAAACTAAAACATAAGCACATAAATACGTTAAGAAAGATCCAAGATCTTACACCCATAATACCAGGGAAGTCAATAGTTGGTGTAATGAAATCCCAATCAAAATTTTGTTCATGTGATATTAATTTGAATAAGGAATTAAATAATTTAGGTTGATTATTGTTAACTGGTTATTTTATATATATCAAAGTAGCCTTAACTGGTTAATTCCTCACATCATTATCACTTATAATATCTCTTGTTGAAACATCAGAAAATTTCTCATTAGATAAAGTTTTATTCATTAATTATAGAGTATCAATGGGGATGTCCCCTTCGGTTCTTTCTATATTCCAACCATATTAATTATAATTTGGTTCTACTACCAATGTCATATGAGAAAAAAATTAATTAGAATGTTGTAAAAGATCGAATTCAATAGATCTCCAAAAACATGCTTCTGTAGTTTCATGTCCCAAATCATAAAAATTATAAATATACACATATAATTCCATTAAACCAATAATACATTATTTATTGAATAATGATGACACATTCTCCCAATATTATTCATCAAGTAGTGGATACCTGATGTGCCATAGATGTTTAGGATATTGAATATGTTGATATGTAACTAAAGTAATTGATTGATTAAACCTCAGTTTTAAGGGAATATTAATTCTACTATGAATTTAAACCAATATCACACATTTATAAATATTTTCTACTCTTTCAGGTAAAATTTTCTAGATATAACCTTGATCAATATAAATTACATAGAATTGCATTATATTGATGAAGACATGATTACCTAGATTTTTTTAATAAAATGTTATATTCTATATCATAAAATGTTTACCATGTTTTAATTTTTTTATGAATGAATAATTGTGACTTGATATTGATTATTTTTATATGGATTAGTTTATCATTATTTGATAAAATAACCAAAACCTAGGGGGAACTCCTCGAGCCACTAATATCTTAGATTTTTTAGGTTCTGGGTACAATGAAAGAATCCTTTAAAGGTATGGAAAACATTGGTTTTAGACTCAAATAATATCTAATCATTACATTACATGATCATGAGACTATGTAAAATGAAAAAATAGATTAAATAGACCTAATTAATATACCAGAACCATAAGGAGAGAATCTTCACATGTGATTATATACCAATGATCAAAAAGTGCACCAAAATATCTGATCAACATTGTAGAACTACTAAGTTCTAGGAAAAATAATCCAGACTGATCTCATTGTTCATGGTTGATTATAGAATTTTTATTCATGATGGATGAAGAACCCTTTTCTCTTGAAATCTTATGGGATAATGAGAGGGGAAAGATCTCTAAGTATTAAGATAATATCATATTATATATTGTTCTCACCAATTGAATAAGGAAATTTATGTGGTTATATATTTATTATATATGGTTTAGGGTTGGACAATTAGGAACAATCCCCCATCCATCATTACTATTCCTTAATTATCCCATGTCTTTTAATAATAATAATAATAATATTACTATTAATAACGTGACATGTGAAATATTTTAAAAATATAAATAAATATCATTTATATTATTTTTACCATTAAACTATGTCCACTTTCCCTCATCAATTTTTACCAATCATAGAATAATGGAAATTTAATTAAATATATATCCTTAAATTATTCCATTATAAATATAATAAATATTATATTTTGAATACATAGAAACTAATATTTACTATTATCATTTTACTCACTTTATTATTTCGAATAACATGTGATTAAATTATGTTGATAAGCCAAAACCAAATAAATATTATTTACTTTAATTTGTAAAATTAATCTCTTTAAATTAACTAAGATTGAGAATACACTTAGTGTGTGACCCTTTAGTCCTATTTCTCTATGGAATTAAACATTAATAGCTAAAGAATAAAGTTAGCATCTAAAAATAGGCTAAGGAATCCATATAGAAAGAAGATAACATCATAATGATGTCAAACCTCCTATCAACATTTACCATGTAATATAACCCAATTATCATGATATATCTAATCAAGAAGGTTGCAAGACTTTTCTATCAACCTATATTCTTGATTTATCATTATTTGAATTTATAGAATTGAACTCACCCACCAATCACTATGAAATTATATTTATTTAGGTAATTCTTTCATACCAAATTTTCTAAGATATGTACATCAATTAAGGGATAGAAGGGATACATCCTTTCTCACACTATCCATTAATGTTATATCATTTTTAATGAAACAAAAATATCCTAATTAATATTGAACTTATTTTGTTATGATTTTCATCAACACATTAATATATGTAATTCATGATATCAATTACTTATAATCTTAAATTTTAAGGATCAATACAGATGTCTGCAGATAGAAACATTCAATGACACATGGAAATGTGGATTTATTATTAACAAGTATGTTCTCATAACCTCTTGTCCTATATATTACCATGGGAGAACACTATGAGAAGGTGTATTGTTGTGTTATGATCCTCTTAACCAAGATAAATTGTATTTCTTATGTCATGTTAGAAAATATCATCCAGAGATAGAACATGGTCCAAGAATAATGTCATGGCACCTCTAAGTTCTCATCATTGAGGGGAACTACTATGACCTATCATCATGAAATATATTCTAGGGATTTATCAGATATAAATATACTATATAATAATAATTATAAATATTTCTTAATAAGAATTATTTAATTAAGAAACAAATGTAATTACATTCTAAAATGTTGGTTCTAGTGAACCATCTCTAATAGACTCCCACTTGAACAAGATCTAAAAGACAATAGATTTTGGTCCACTAGATCTCACATGATACTCATACTTATTCTAATATAAATCGTTTGTTAAGGGGTCTATCAAACTTTCTTCAACAGATACTCTTCTCTCCGTAACTTCACCTCATTGGAAAAAAATCACACAGGAGATGAAACTTCTGAAGTATGTGTTTTGTTCTTTGGTGTGACCCTGGCTCCTTAGAGAGATCCACCAAATTTGTTTTCCATAGTAAACCATGCTAGGTTATTTATTTCTAGGCCTCACATCATGCTATTGTACAATGTTTTTAATCTATATTTCTTACTTGGTATCATCAGAAGCTATAATGTACTAGGACTCCACTATAGAATCAACAACAACAAGCTTCTTAAAACTTCTACATAACAAAACTCTTCCTTTGAGATAAGAGATTCATACTGAATATAACAAAAAAATCCTTTTAATCTATCTGGAAACGTACATCCATATAATCCCTGATGAATTGCTCTTCATCACCCCAGGAACATATCCATAGTTTAATACAAATTCTTAAGGATAATATTAACATCATCCCAATGTTGTTCACCTTTATCTTCATGATATGTACCTACCATGATAAAATCATAGGAAACATAAAGCCTCATAAACAAAATATCATCCATTATAGATCCAATCTTTATAGAGTATGGGGTATTACCCATTATATCTCTTACTTATTATGTATGAGGACACATTTTTATGGAAAGATGTATCCCATATGACACTAGAGAGAATCCCCATTTGGATTGTTCCATACTAGACCTATTCATTATTTGGCCACTATATATACCTTGGCTTAGTCTTAGAAGCCTCTTGAATCTATTACCTATGATCATGATCCCTAGAATGTAGGCTTGGTCTCCTAAGTCATTCATGGATAAGTACTTGATCAACATTGACTTACCCACTTTTAATGATGGAATATTGTTTCCAATTAGTAATATTCCATCAATATAAACTATTATGAAAACAAATTTAATCTCACTAAGTAGTTTTTAAACACATGTCTCACATTCATTATTAATGAAACCAAATTTTTTATAACTTTTTCTAATTGAATATTCCATGATCAAGATGCTTTCTTTAATACATAGATAGATATCTGTAACATTTATACCTTTTTGAAATTTCTAAAAGTCAAGAAAACATACATTTTTTTCATATAAAAATCTTATTAAAGGTTTACATTAAGGAATGAAGTTTTGAAATCTAATTTCAAAATATCTTATTGATGGTAAGATATCATGGAAAATAAAATTATGATATATTTAAACATGGAAACTGGAGAAAACGTTTCATCATAGCCAATTTTTTTGACATTATGTAAACCCTTTAGCCACTATTCACACTTTTTATCTATTTTAATTTCCTTTTATGAATATATTTCTATTGAATAACTATTTACACCCAACATGTTTTTCATAAACTATTGGATCAATCAATACCCAAACATGGTTTTGATACATAGAATCTATAGAAAAATTCATGGATTTTTTCCATCTTGCAGCTTCTGAGCTATCTACTTCGTTTTTAAATAGAGAAGATCATTATAATTAATCAATAGTTATTCACCATCATCAGTGACTAAAAAGACATATCATTTTGATTCAAAACCCCTATTGTGCTCCTATAAAGTACTTGGGTTTCATGAAAAAAATCTTCAATGGGAACCAGTGAAATCAGTTCTTATAATAATGATTGTTTATTATGAGGATAGAATTCATCAAATTAAATATTACTTACACTATCATTCTTGTGGATGTGATCATTCTCAAGAAATATGGATTTTTTTTATAGGAGTGACTTTCTTGATAAAAGTGTTGTATAGTTAGTATCCCCTGGTTTCCTTGGAATTCCTTATAAAGATACACTTCATGCCCTGGGGTGCTAGTTTGTTAATTGATATAGACATAACAAATGCCTCGCATCCCCATGCATGAAGATGTAAATAATAGGTTTATTTTCAATCCATAACTCATAGGTAATATAATTACTTATCGTAGTTTTTACTTGGTTCAAAAAGTATAATGCCACCTTTAATACATATCCCCAAAGGGATAATAAATTTATTGCATGACTCATCATTTAACTTACCATTTTCAAAAATGAAAAGTTCATCCATTAATTAACACCATTTCACTACAATGTATAAGGGATAGTGTGTTTAGATAAAAACCCTATTATCTCATATAATTTCATTGATATCTGGGTTAAGATATTCACCACCTTGGTCTGATCAAATTTTCTTTATCTTAATGAAAATATGGTTCTCTACCTCATTATTGAAAAAATTTAATTACTCAAAGGATTCATAATTATACCTAATTATGTCTATATAACCATACCTTCTTATGTCATAGGTAAATGTAATAAAATATGAGAACCCAACTCTAGACTCTTTTGAAAAACACATCAATGTGTTGCAAATATAGAAGCTCTGTATCTCTTTTACATTGTCCACCGAATGGTGATTTAGTCTTATTTACTTATAAACATCCATGAAATATTTCAATTGGCTTAAAACAAAAGATTCTATATAACCTTCTAGATAAATCATTTTCAAATGTTTCTTGTTTATTCAACCAAGAATGTGTTTCCATAACTAGGTGTCATAAGAGTCGTGCATATTAGTTTTGTTATCAATTTCAAAAATTTGGTTTTCATAATGTGTTATATATAAACAATAATTAAATTATTTCATACCATTACATATTTTATATTTATAAAAGTTTCAACTCTTATTTCTATAGGTGAAAATAAATCCATCGATTTCTAGACAAGAAACTGTAATTATGTTCCTAATAACACTATTCACATAATACAAATTGTTCATTTTTTTAACAATGTATGAAATGTGAGATGATAGTCTCCAATTAATATAGAATCCATAGTTGCTCCATTGGTATCCCATAAATCATCCTCTTCTTTTGAGATATTCTGAAATATACTTTGTTTCTATAATAAGATACAAATATGAGAACCATAAGAAGTATCTAATACCAAATTTGTAGACACGGAATGATTACACTCAATAAGTAACAAACATGATGCTTCCCTTACTTCTTCATACGGGTAAAATTCTTCTTCAAGTGGCCATGTTTTAGAAATGAAAATTTTCCACCTATTTTACCTTTTCTTTTTTTGGATCTTCTTCTTATTCCAAGGAAAATGTTCAGAATCCTTAGAATTAGGATGAGTCTTTAGTGAATTGTCCTTATTATTCCTCTTATTATTTACTATAAGGATAGTTTTTTTCATTCCATATGTCTTTATCAACTTGTAAAATAAGTGTAAGAAGTTATGAAAGTGTATTATCAATATATCTTATATTATAATTCATAATAAAACTATTGAAATTTTTAGAAAGTGAGTATAAAATGTGATTTTTGTGTAGGTAATTAGAGATATTAAAACCCAAGATGTCTAGTTGCTCGATATACCCATTCATATTGACTATATTTTCCCTAGATGGATCTAAATCTACCAACATGCACGTGAATAATGCATTTTATATCTCACATCTCTTTGATCTCACCTTCTCTTGATAGATATTCTTAAGGTGAGAACCGATTCTATAAAACTCCACTTCCTCCAATTTCATTAAAATATAATTGGATATTTAGGATAGAATAAAACATTGGACATACATAAAATCATCCATATGCTTAAAATTAGGTGATACTTCTTCCTCACTATCCTTAATGAAAATTGAATCAGGAAGTGGGGTTTCCAGTACATATAATTCCCTTTCATGGCGCCGTATAACTTCCAAGTTCCTATACCATTACATGAAAATTACAATGGTTATATGGTAATACATATCAATTATGAATCATAATTATATTTTCAAAGTTATTATATTTTACATTTTTATAAATTAAGATCTGATAATTAGTATTGGTTTTTATCAGAAAAATTTGATAAAAAAATTAAAATTTAATTAAATTCCATTAATATCCCACTATTTTTTAGAACATAATTTAAATCACAAATAGTTTAAAAATATCTTTTATCTTATAAATTATTATGTTAATGATCCATATACCCCTTCTCATTTCCTAGACTTGGTTCTGTCATGCTATTTAAAAGGGTTTTAGGTAGGGGGACTTTTCCAACTACTTTAACTCATAGATCCTTGATCTATTAACTGGAATATCCAATCCTAAATTCATATTTTTAATGATTTATTCAACCATGGAATCTTAGTTTCACTAAGGACTTCATTGATATTAAACTCCTAATGAAAAAAGATAAGTCAACACAAAAAATCAAGTTAAAATTTTTATGAAAATTGAAAGCCCAATTTTTTTTGTTTTTCATGTACTTTAAATAGTGAGGTCGATTGTAACTTAAGTAATGTGAGGCTAAGCCAAAATAATATTTCAGTTTGTGGTATTTTTATCCTTATTCAAAAATCCCATTTTATCCTTTTAAATTCCTTTTTAATATTAAGTGGATTTTACTTAAGTGATTAAAAATGCATGATAAAATATTTACACATAATCCACTTATATTTCATTCCTTATTTCATGCTTGTCAATTAATTTAATTAGTGATCACATATAATTTACAAAAAATAACCATGAAACATAAAAAAAATAAAATATTAGTGGCATGATCATGATATTCTTTAATAGTTTAGTTTATATAGGAGCTGATAAACTATCCCTTGACCCTAGGGAAAAAACCTTGAACCATAACTTGGATTGTGTTACAGTATCCAATATTTTATTCTATGTATCA
The DNA here is from genome assembly GCA_963277665.1 of Viscum album. Lineage (NCBI taxonomy): Eukaryota > Viridiplantae > Streptophyta > Magnoliopsida > Santalales > Viscaceae > Viscum > Viscum album. Next base: position 876,391,496 of record OY728163.1, read on the forward strand.
TCTTGATTGGTTTTACCTAATCTTCTTGACTTTGACTGTCTCCTATCTCCTAAGAGCTCCGTATTTACATAAGTTTTTTATCACACCCATGTGAGGGAATCCAATGGTTGGATGGGGGGTTACATAAAAGAAGCTTCAGTCATGTAGACCCTTACAAAATAAGGATGAGGTGATGACTCAGATAACATAAATTATAGTTTCTAAATAATAAAGTGATATATTAAAAGAAACTAATCATACACAAGGACTATAGTTATCTTATGACCATCCACACATCAATATGAAATGATCATAAATTTTCAATATTATTAACAATTAATTTGATTCTTTCTTTTAATTAAGATAATTCACCACTAATTAATTCAATTTATCCTATTCCATCCAATATATTTATAATCTCTAGATATATATTTCTAGATATATATCATGATATCTTTCTAGATATATATCTAGTTATATTTTGAGATATATTTATAGATATTGTTCTAGATATATCTTTCTAGATATATCCATATATATATATATATCCATATATATCTAACTAGATATATAAATAGATATATCTATCTAGATATATATCCAAATATATTTATCTAGATATATCTCAACATATGTCTATCTCTATATATATCAAGATATCATTCTAGATATCTCTATCTAGATATATCTCCAAACATATTTCAAGATTTACCTATCTAGACATATTTCTAGATATATCTATCTAGATATATCAATATATATTTATCCTTAGATTCCTCTCCTATCCCATTACTGATTATGTTATTGAGAATGAAGAAAATAATAGGGGATTATGTCATATTATTAAAATTAATTTATGTATGTAAAATAAAATAAAAACATATACAAGTAATAAAAAAATAAAAAAATTATAAATTAAACATGTGATCCCATTGAAACCACTTGTAGGTTCCAGGTGTAGTAGAATCATCTTTTTGAGGCATGACCAACTCGACTTTTAATCTTGAACCACATGTAATAATTTATTTACATGATAGTGAGACCAAGTATAATGAATATAGTAGATTAAATAGACTAAATTACTATGATGGAACTGTATAGAGATTATGTTCACATGTGATTCATAATTTGTTGACGAGAATATATATAATTACCTCAACTTTTATTTTTTTATTTCATTTATGATTTGATGGAATGAAATTCATTTCACTATCATTGAACTGCAGGATTGAATTGTAGAATCTCTATAGTGGTGATCCAAACATACATCACAATCTTTGATCAACATCGTAGAAAGACTGAGTGCTAGCACAACCAATATTGATCACCTATGTTTTTTTGTGGTTGATCACAAAAGTTATCTTCATGATGGATAAAGAACAATTAGTGTTATCTTGAAATATTGAGGTAGAAAGAGAGGATAGATATCTCTAGGCCTTGACCTAATCTCACCTTATCTGTTGCACACACCAAGTGAATATGGAAAGTTATATAACAAGATATTTATTACATCTAGTTTTGATTTGGAAAATATCACACAATCCCCCAACCATCGTTAATATTCTTAAATGATCCCCTGTACATTAAAAATAATGTTACTATTATTAATCACATAACATGTACAACACATTAAGAATATAAATAAATAACCCTAATCCAAATAAACCTATCATAATTAACTCAAAAAAGAGACTCAGATTGAAATCTGAGACCACCATTGAGTTTGGAATGCAGATTTTTCCTTAGGTATGAACTAAAGTTGGTCAGTGCCGTATGTTTGGTAAATGCAGCTGTTGGAAGGTGAGTTTATTTAAAATAAATAATTTATTCATTTATTTTGAATTAAATGGCCTAAACATTTTTATCTATATGTAAGATGTTATGGTGAATTTTCAGGGTTAACCACATAACCCTAGGATAATTGAGAGGATCTTCCACCCCTACTTTGTTAGTGGAATTGATATCAGACTATGATCAACGATTGGTTCAAGATGAATCGATAAGATTCAGATGCAGTGGATTATCTTTCTCACTAGAAGATGTGTTCATCACCAACAATCAATCCACAATTGAGGCATAAATAGTCATTTTTAGTTTCCTACCTTATGATTAAAAGATTTATCATGATCAAATTTGTATTTTTTGATCTAGATTCTAATAAACCTTCACATGAGCCTGTGTTTAAAATAAATTATTTTTTCAATTTATTTCATGCCTATTCCATGTTTCTCACCCATAGTTTCCTCTACTATAAAATCTTTGGCCAAGAATTTTTGGACAAAAATGTTCATCACTTTGTTTATTGGTGATTTTACCCTCATTGTTCATCCCATTATGCATCATTGGACCCTGAGGTCATGATTAAACATTATTTGGGAGGGATCAAGTGTGATCAAACCCCCATATTCATTAGGGTGGTGCGAACAACACCTGAATTTATTGTCTGTGTATGAATGGATAAGTGAGAGGGATGATGTTTTTTGAATGGATCAGATCATAACCACTGTTACAAGTTTTTGATCGAGGATTCGATCAATGTTTGATAAGAACGATGATTTATTGGAGGTGGTTTGGGATCAGATTGTGGATCCCCGTTTTCCCGATTGACTCATTGGTATGAGATATGCTGCGAAGAGATTGGTTCCAAGTGGAATTTGTGCATGGGGTCTCATGGAGGAGACTACTTGATGGGAACATGATGGTGGATCTAATGTGTGAGGGCCACTACTTAGTGTAGAGCACAGTTAAAGCCAGATCTAAGCGTGATTAATGATAGTTGTGTTATTATTATTATTATTATTATTATTTTAATAATAATAATTTTCCTATTACTTTTTTAATAATTATAATATTTTTTATTAATATATATAATAATAATATTACTGAATTAGTTAAAATAATTAAATATTGAATAAAAATCATTTGAAAAATTTAAAGAATTAAATATAATTAATAGGAGGCTCCACTTGAATAGGGAATGAGGGGAGGCGCATAATGTCCAGGTGTTGAAATGTGGGTAATTTACAACCTATCTCATTCATATTATTTGAATAAAATGAAAAATAATTGTATTAAATAATTAAAGGGAAAAAATGGGTGGCACCTCATGTTATATAGGAAAAGTGGAGGTGTGAGAAATAAGGATTTCCAAACATGATTCTTTGAGGTTTTACATAAGGAAACTATAATAATAAAAATATAAAATATTTTTTTTATTTTTTTGGAAAACATTAATTAGAACATATCTTCTATGCGCAACTTTGGATTAGAGAACTATAACTAGCATTGCAACCCTAGAATTGAGATAGTGATTTTAGGACCAATGATATATATTTAATTTGGTATCGGGGTGTGGGTACACAGAGAACCCAATAATAATAATAATAATAATAGTATGGAATATAGTATCCTATATATCTTCTTCATATGGTTTTGGATTGAAGATATATGGCATTTCAAACCTGATATCGAGGCAAACATTTTTAGACCAATATCACGTGCTTAATTCAGATTCATAGGTGAGGACCATGAAGTACTATTCATGAATTATGTGGTGAAATGTGACTTTTTCATTGGGTGTCTAATTTGGGAAAGTTAATATCATATCTTGAGCATTTTTATGTGAGGATAGAAATAGTGTGATCTATTTTTCCATCTGGGGTTATTTATAGAGACTCATTAGTGGTATTACATTTTTTTCCCTTCAAACAGATTACAATCCCCGTGTGTTCATCAGGTTTTTTTGGATGAGACACCTTTTGCAGTACTATATTCCTAGTAATACTAATGTTGGTGATGAAAATACTAGAAAAAAATATGGGACCACACAATGTGTGGGTCCCCCTATACACTGTGTACCTCCTTTTGATGAAACATCGACATCTCATATCTCTTTTTTTACTCATATTTCTCTCTACGAGTAGCCTATCCTGAGTGTTCATCCACATACAACATGATGGTGGTTTTGGTAGTGAAAATTTAGATACAACATGAGATGTTATAAGCATAATGCTTCTTTAGGTTATGCTCGATGATGGAAGTGATCAGGTAGAATCACCATAGGCTCTAGAGTGGAACCCTCCATCTGGGCTGGATATGGGTCCTCCAGCTATCTTTATTAGTGGCACCCTTCATTCAGTATGGGAATGGGTCCTTGATGACATTGAGTGGAACCATCCATCTGAGCTGGGCATGGGTCCTCGTCCTTCTGATTGGAATCCTCCTAAAATGTAGGGCATGATTCGTTGATGAACTAGAGTGGCACCCCCCAATTATAATAGGTAATGGTTCATCGATATTCCTAGTGGAACCCTCCATCTTAGTTGGTTGTGGTTCGAGTGGAACCCTCCTATAAATATGGGCATTGATCCTTGACCATCCGAGTGGAACCCTCTAGCAGGGATGAGCATGAGTCCTTGATGAATTAGAGTGTCACCCTTCATCTGAGTTTGGCATGGGTCCCCAACCATATGAGTGGAACCCTCCATCCAGCCTAGGGATTGGCCCTTGATGAATTTGAGTGGAACCCTCTAGTCGGGATGGACAAGGGTCCTAAAACATCAGTGTTTAACTCTCCTATTATACCAGTTCATGATTACTCTAACTAGATATTTTTCCAATTAAATGTGTGGCATAATGAAGAGGCATGAATTGACTTTCATGTTTCTATGGGAAGATGCGTGAGGTACAGGTCATCGTTGATGTTTTTTTCCTTGAAGTGATGGCGAGTCTTCTCATAGGCTAGAGTAGACATGGATATCACCTTTCTCTCTCATCTGAAATTATTTGGCTTCAAAATATATAAATCCATGTTTTTAGATTTTTAGTATCTTAATATGTGTGTAAGATACTCGACATGTAGTTCATCTGTAGACTGTGCTGAGCCCCTTGTATTTGGATGAGCTTAATTTATTGGTTTGGGTTGATCTGCTTTCTATTCACTATTTATTTTTCAATTTCTATTCCTATAGTGTCTCGAACTACTCCCCTTTATATTTTGGGGAATCCTACTGGGTATTTCTATAATCATCCTGGTGTGGGATTTTTTCACACGTATCGTGGATTATGCAGATAACAGATCGGTTAGTGGAAATTAAAGTGGAGTATAGGGATTCTTGGTGCCTTGGACCACATAAGGTGGTCATATAATGGAGATCAAAAGTAGGGATCCCTAAAAAATTTTCATTTATATTCCATTTTTTTAATTTGGTACATATGTTTGGTTGGGCATGTATTTTATTTCTTTTAATTTTTAGTATTACACTATTGTACTCTTGTACCATCTAGAGGTTTTACATGCATTATTGTTACCCTTGTATTTTTTATCTTGTATTTATATTACTTTTCACCTTTTCATTGAGATGGTTGTGTGTGTGTGTACATTTAATTATGAAAAGGCCTCAGTGTGTTAGTTAAATATTTGGTACTAGAACCCCTAGCCTATAAAGGCGAGTTTGGGATAGTTGTGGCTTGAGCTCTACTGGGTCAGGTCATGAAAGATTGGTATCAAAGGTGGTTCAATCCTTGGAATGGTGTTTGGATTTATCCCCTTATGAGGATTTTGTTGGGATATAGAGAAATAATGTTAAAGTGCCTCTAGTGCTTCTCTTAGGCTAGAGAACCCAGTGTTGGTGTGGGTGGCCAACATATCTATACATCATGACTCTGATTCCCTACTTGTCAACTCAGCATACTAAGACATCGGTTATAGGGAATTTTGGTGCATGAATCATATATGATTGCTTATATGATTTTCATTATTGATTCAACTACCCATTGATACATATATATATATATATATATTCTCATTTGATCGTGGTATGTCCTGATCACTTTGAAGATACCTTTGTGAAGATAGCCAGCCAGGTTACTGATTTTAGGTCATGATGAACATATGATGAGTGATGAGGCATCAGTTTAGGGACCATCACATGAGATCATTTCTCCAAGTGGGAAGGCAGAATCACCCCCACCTATCAAGTAGAATATAGTACCAGAATGGAAAGATTAGGATGCACATAGGCATAACACACTCTACGATATATAGCACTAGTGGCCAATGAGGTTTCATGATGAGTCAGATCCCCAAGCAGCAAAGGATTGGTTGGAGTCAGTGATTTGAGTATTTAGGCTTGTTTAGGTCCTATCTGATCGAATGGTTGCACTCACTACCAATTCTCTTCATAGAGAAACAATTGGTTATAGTGGTACCATAAAATGATGTAACCATGTTGAGTGTGCCTTTGGGGTTTCAAAAATATAGATCCCCTGGGTTTCATAGTGATATATACTCACACTTCTCATGTGGTGGAGGAATGTATTAGAACTATAGTTTGAATTTCCTACTGGTATAGGGCCCCTTCTAATGGTGGTTATGTCATCCCGCCTTTTTATTACATAACTTTTCATTGCATTTTACAAACATAGGATATTTAAAGTCTAGTGTCTTGAAAATCAGGGTCATATAACATGAAAGCAACATAAAAAATTCTTCTAAACCACTTGTAAGGCTTTATAATATGTTAATACTATGTACAATTACTGCATCTCATATCCTGGAGGCATACATCAAAGTAAAGGGTGATCAGAAGGCTCATTAAGGGTAAACAAGGAATCAGATTACCTGTGATATCAATAAGAACTTGAATAAAAACATAAAGACATGAGAAATGGATGTATAGGAATATCATAATGAAAATAGCTTGAAACATAGTTGAATATGTGTCTACAACATTTCATTTATACATTCATGAAAATATCACTAAGTTCCATCCCCAAGGTTTCATAAAAATTACCAAGGTTATTCAGCAAGGTATCGTGAAAAGTTTCATCTCTAGAGATTACTTTTTTACCCAATGAATTAGAGCACTGTTAGGAAAAACCCTTAATATGTCTTTACTTTCATGTGATCCACATAAATCATAATCAAACATTTCACAAATAACCCATAGATAATAGGACAAATGGGGTTCATTTCAAAATCGTGACGTTTTAAACGTTCTTAAAAATAAGATCATTATGTCATTTATAACCCATGGAAACGGAGTGAGGGTTACATGTATGTAAATTCTAGAATAAAATATATATCATTTTTTGTGAAACTATGAACACCCATAGAAACGAAATAGGTATGGGTATTCAAATATAAAAAACAAGACAATTTCTTGAGAGAAAGAGAGAGAGTTTTTGAGATGAAATTTCTGCAGCATAATGGCTATATAACATGGTTTTAGAAAATATTGAAAAGAGAGGGGAAAAGGGTAACCCACTTATAAATAACTCATATTACAATATAAATACAGTATAACATGGAGATAAGAACATGGTATGAATATTTTAATGACATACATCAAGAAAAGGAAACTTGAAAGGAAAGAGAAGACGCGATTTCTTTTAAGTGAAATTTGGCAGCCTAATGACGTCACTTAAAAATTTAAATTTTTTTTATGAGAGTAGAAAAGCATCTCACAACAATTATACATTAAATGGAAATTAATTAGAACAAATAAGAACATACCATTAACATAAAGAGATGGAAACTAGAAGACACAACATAAATGAAGTCACGACTTAAAAGAGGAGGGTGAAATGACCCCTTACCTTGAAGAGTAACTTCAAAAGCCTAAAGGTCGGGACCCTGGGAGGCTTGAGGGATCCTTGAGAAGACTAACTGGGTGATAAAGAGACCATAACTATGTTGGGGAGGATTTGGGAGTGAAATGAATGGGGGAAAGGCTTGGTATTTATAGGAGAAGTGAGGGAACAAATCATTAATGGCCAATGGACACCGCATAGGTGGTATTGAAAAAACCATGGGCTTTCCCATGGTATTTTCCCATGGTATTGGCCAATTGGGACACCTCATACCCTTTATTACTATTCATAAGTCCACCATAATGATTACATAATTATTACATCCTTAATGATGTCATTAAACACCCGAAACTAAAAACTGTATTTTTACTATTCACCAAAAATTTGACTTTTTCCAAAAAATCCCCAAAGTCATTTTAACCTAATATAGATGATCTGGATTCAAAATTGAACTCCATTTTATAAAAATAATTTTATAAATAATTTAATTTTAATTTTTAAATAAAAAACACTATTCACCTAAAAAAACTAATACTTAACCAATAATTTCTGAAATAGTAATTTACTTATTTTATTGAATCAAAGTACTTAATCAAGGTGCCTAAATTATATTAATACCTTATTAAGTGAGGTCACTTAATACATTTGGTCACATTACTAATCATAAGCGTAAAATTACTATTCATAATTTACTATTCACCAAAAATTAAGTTGATCTTATTAGACTCAAAATTTCTTACTGAACACAACTGTAGAAGAACATTTTTTGAAAATTATTAAAAATTATTAATTATTTAAGGTTTACATAAATATTTTAAAATATTATTTTTTTTCAAAATTCTTCTATAATATACATCGTATATTTATCCGGAAATTTGAAAAATCACAAACTTCACCATAAGAAGAAATCATTATTTTTATTTATATAAAAGGATTACATAAAGAAACTAAGGTTTCATTACATATCCCCTTATAACACCAGCATATGACCTAAGTGTATGGTGTGCTAAGGTGATATAATCTTGGGGTGGCTCGGCCAACATTTCCCGAGTGGTGATTTTTATTAGTTTGAACTTCTCTCGAAGGCGATTCTGTTCCAGCTTCACACGATGAAGTTCGGCTTGGGTTTGGTCTAGAGAAAAGCCCAATAGTGGTACCTCCTTCCTAGGTTCTGTTAGATGGGCTTCGATCGGCCCGAGACTACTGGATGAGGCCATCAAATCTTCTTTATGTATTAATTAACCAAGATCACTAGTATTTATAGGCAATAATCGCAACACTAAGAGTTTAGTTTCCAATGGTCATATTGACCAACGGTCATATAACAGTCAAAATACAATGGTCTCATTTTAATTATACTCATTTCATTAAATGAAATATTTTTGTTGAGTATAAAATAAAATAACACACAAAATTAAGAAACCAAAATTTATTAAAAAGTTCGGGTCGTTACATTCTTCCCCCCTTAAGAAATTTCATCCCTGAAATTTTTAAATCGTACCCTAAGAAGAAAAAAAGGTGTGGGTACTTCTGCCTCATAGACTCTTCTAGTTCCCATGTCGCTTATTCATATTTGTTGTTCCTCCACAACACCTTAACAAGGTGGGTAGTCTTATTATCTAGAACCTTATCTCTACGATCCAAGATCTCCATCGGCTTCTCCTCATAAGATAGGTCATGTTCTAGTTGTACCACCTCTGGGTTCAGTACAAGTGAAGGGTCAGGTATGTACTTCTTCAAGAGGGATACATGGAAGACATCATGAACTTGTGCTAGATTTGGAGGAAGTTCAAGCTGATAGGCCACTACTCCCATGCGATCAATGATTTCATAGGGGACAATGTACCTAGGGCTGAGCTTCCCTTTCTTCCCAAACCTCATGACTCTCTTCCAAGGTGATATTCGAAGAAAGACCTTGTCACCGTCATCAAAATCCAAGTCCCTGTAACAGTTGTCATCATATCTCTTTTTCCGACTTTGAGCAGCCTTAATTTGTTGTTGGATGGCATGGACTTTTTCAGCCATCTCTTGCACAAGATCAGGCCCAAGAAGATTTCTCTCACCAGCTTCATCCCAACAAGTAGGAGTTTTAAATAACTTTCCATATAGAGCTTCATAGGGTGCCATTTGAATGCTCAAGTGGAAGCTATTGTTGTAATAGAACTCAACTAAAGGGAGATTTTGATCCCATCCACCCTTAAATTCTATTGAGCACATTCTCAGCATGTCCCCAAGTGTTTGAATAGTCTTTTCAGATTGGCCACCAGTTTGGGGGTGATAGGCCGTACTAAAATTCAATTCAGTGCTCAAATCTTGTTGAAGACTTCTCCAGAATTTTGATGCGAACTTTGGATCATGATCAGATATGATAGAAAGTGGAACTCCATGCAGCCTTACCACTTCCTTCACGTAAATCCTTGCAAGTTTATCAATAGATAAATCTTCCCGAATAGAGATAAAATGGGCAGTCTTGGTGAGATGGTTCACAATAACCCATATCGCATTATTTCCTTTGGATGTTCCCAGAAGGACAGTGACAAAATTCATAGTGATATTGTCCCACTTCTATGCTGGTATGGGTAGTGGTTTCAATACCCCGTTAGGAAGTTGTCTCTCTACCTTCACTTTCTGACATACTAGGCACCTTGAAGTGTAGTCAGCAATCTCCCTTTTTATATTATCCAACCAGTAATGATCAAAAATGTCCCTATACATTTTTTTTTCTTCTAGGATGTATAGAGAATGTAGAGCTATGAGCTTCATCCATCAGCTCTTTCATTTCTTTAATAGATGTAACACATAGTCTTGTACAGAATTTTAGTACACCTTCGTGATTAATATTAAACTCAGGAAACTTCCCATCCTTTATAGCCTCAATCTTCTTCTGTAACAAAGGATCTTATTTCTAAGATTTCTTGATATTCTCTAGTAATGATGGTTGAGAAATCATTTGGGTTAGGGTTGATGAAGTTCCTTCCCTTATAATTCCCAAGTCCAGCTTTACTAGTTCATTGATCAAAGGATCTCTCTGAATCCTCATCATGGAAATAACAACTGGGTCTTTCCAACTTAATGCATCAACAACTTTTCACTTCTAGGGTGATAATAAATTGAATAATCATAGTCTTTAATAAGTTCCAACCATCTTCTTTGTCTCATGTTCAATTCCTTTTGTGTGAAAATATACTTCAAACATTGTTGGTTTGTGTATATATCACATTTCTCCCCATAAATATAGTGCCTCCACATCTTCAGAGAAAAACGACTGCATCTAGCTCCAGATCTTGCGTAGGATAATTGTGCTCATGAGTATTCAACTATCGAGATTCATAAGCAATGAACTTATCATGAGGATTCACCCAATCCCTTTTAGAGATGAATCTCTAAAAATAACTAATCCTTCTCCACTTGAGGGCAGAGTTAACATGGGTGAAGTAACCAGTCTCTTCTTAAGATCTTGGAAACTTTTCTTCCACTTCTTTTTCCAGATGAAATTGACCCCTTTTTGGGTTAAATTGGTTTATAGATTAGAAACTCATGAAAAGTTCTTCACAAACCTCCTATAATATCCATCTAATCCAAGGAAACTTCAAATCTCAGTTATTTTTGTAGGCTGAGGCCACTACTCTACAAATTTTGTCTTTGCGAGGTCAACTATGATTCCTTCATTGGTAACAATGTGCCCCAAGAAAGCAACTTGTTGTAACCAGAATTCACATTTACTAAAATTTCCAAAAAGCCTCTCCTTTCGTAGAGTTTGTAAAATAGCCCTTAGATGATCCTCATGCTCCTCGTGACATTTGGAATATATCATAATATCACCAATAAAAACTACCACAATGTTATCAAGGTAGTCCTTAAAGACTCTATTAATCAAATCCATAAAAATATAAGGTGGATTAGTCAGTCTGAAGGGCATAAAAACAAACTCATAATGCCCATATCTTGATTGAAAGACAGTTTTTAGAATATATTATTTCTTCACCCGCAATTGATGATAACCAGATCGAAGATCAATATTAGATAAGAATTGAGCCCCACGAAGTTGGTCAATTAAGTCATCAATTATTGGAAGAGGGTATTTTTTCTTCACTGTGATCCCATTCAGTTCTCTATAATCAATGCATAACCTCATTGATCCATCATTTTTCTTCACAAAGAGAACTGGTACTCCCCAAGGAGACACACTCGGTCAGATAAACCCTTTCTACAAAAGATCTGGGAGTTGTTTCTTTAATTCCTCTAGATCCACATTTTCCATCCTATAGGGGGGATTTCATATTGGATGAGATCCAGGTACGAGTTCAATGGATAACTCTACCTCTCTTTCTCGGGGAGGTTCGGGTAACTCCTCAGAAAATACGTCCACGTATTCTAGGATGATGGGGACATTTTCTATCCTTAAAATCTCATCTCCTCCTCCTTCTCCACCAATCAACTCCATAAAGAAGGGCATATGAGGTTCTTCTAAACAAAGATCAGGTTGAGATATCTCTACTTGGAAGATAACTGTGGGTTTTCCATTCAAGACTACTGATATTTCCTTTCTTCTACAATTGATCTTAGTATTATACTTTGAGAGCCAGTCCATCCCTAGTATAATGTCGAATTCCATCACGGTAATGACTACTAGATTTTCAATATGATTGTGCTCACTAAATTAAATACTAGAGTTTCTAAACACTGATGATGCTTGGATAGTCCTACCAGGAGTCTTGACTGATAACTTTAATTTTAGCAAATAAGGGGTTGATTCTATTTTTTTTGTAAACATGGAGGAAATAAAGGAATGCATAGAACCAGAATCAAACAAAGTACTTGCTAGATTTGAGAGAACAAAAATAGTACCTGCTACCACATAATTCGTAGTTTCGACTTCTGCTGTCATGATAAAAAGTGCAAACCTTGATCCCTTAGAATTTTTTAAGGCTAATGGTGGTTCCCCTCCCCTTCCCTCAGATTTGGACAATGATTGGAAAAGTGCCCATGTTGTCCACACTTAAAGCACTAGACATCAGGTAGGGCCTGTACCATCTTTCCCTTGTTGTTAGTGTTTGGAAGTTGAGGTTTCACCTCACTACGACAATTCCTCACAATATGGCCATCTCTTCCACACTTGTAGCATTTCCCACTCCCGATCAAGCAGTTTCCCAAATGCTTCTTCCCACATTTATTACACGTGGGATATTGCACTTCCTTGCCTCCTCTTCCCTGGTCAAAGGTCCTTCCTAAGCTGGGCTCCATCGATCTCTTATTTTCCTTTAATTTATGAGACCACTGTGTCTCACCGAACTTCAGCTCTACTTTCATCTCACATCGTACGATATCCAAGTGTAATAAATGTGGGAAGAAGCATTTGGGGATATCAATAAGAACTTTAATAAAAACATAAAGACATGAGAAATGAATGTATAGGCATATCATAATGAAATGAACATGAAACATACTTGAATATGTGGCTACAACATTTCATTTAGACATTCATGAACATATCACCAAGGTCTATCCCCAAGGTGTCATAAAAATTACCAAGGTTATTCACCAAGGTATCGTGAAACTTGTCATCTCTAGTGATTAATACTTTACCCAATGCATTAGAGCGCTATCGGGGATCACCCTTAATATGTATTTACATTCATGTGATACAAATAGACCATAATCAATCATTTCATAAATAACCCATATATATTAAGAGAAATGGGTTTCATTTCAAAATTGTGACGTTTTAAAAGTTATTAAAAATAAGATCGTTATGTAATTTATAACCCATGGAAAGGGAGTGAGGGTTACATGTATGTAAATTTGAGAATCAAATATATATCATTTTTTTGAAACTATGAGCACACATATACACTAAATAGGTACGGGTATTCACATATATAAAATAATATAATTTTTTGAGAGAAAGAGAGAAATTTTGAGACGAAATTTCTGCAGCATAACGACTATATAACTAGGTTTTAGAAAATAATGAAAACGAAAGGGGAAAAGGGTAAAAAACTTATAAATAACTCATATTAAAATATAAATATAGTATATCATGGAGATAAGAACATGGTATGGATATTTTAATGACATACCACATGAAAAAGAAACTTGAAAGGAAAGAGAAGATGTGATTTCTTTTATGAGAAATTCAGCAGCCTAAAGACGTCACTTAAAAATTCAGAAAACAAATTGATGAGATATGAAAGGGTATATAAACAATTAGATATTAAATTGAAAGTAATTAGAGAATATAATAAGATACCCTAAACATAAATAGATGGAAACTAGAAGACCCAACATAAGGGAAGTCATGACTTAAAAGAGGAGGGTGAAATGGTCCCTTACCTTGAAGAGTAACTTCGAAAGCTTGACATTCGATACCTTGGGAGGCTTGAGGGAACCTTGAGAGGACTCCTTGTGAGGAAAAGAGACCAGAAATTCATTGGGGATTATTTGGGAGTAAAATTAATGAGGTAAAGGCTTGGTATTTATAGGAGAAGTGAGGGAACAAATCATTAATGGCCAAGGGATACCTCATAGGTGGTATTGAAAAAACCATGGGCTTGACCATGGTATTTTACCATGGTATTGGCCACATGGGACACATAATACCTTATTTTACTATTCATAAGTCGATGAGAATCATTACATAATTATTACATCCTTAATGATGTCATCAAACACCAGAAACTAAAAACTGTATTTTCACAATTCACCGAAAATTCATCTTTTTCAGAAAAATCCCAAAAAATCCCCTTAACCTAATATTGATTCTATGAATTCAAAAATGAACTCCATTTTATAAAAATAATTTTCTAAATATTTTTAATTTAATTTTTAAATAAAAAACACTATTCACCTGAAAAAACTAACTTAACCAATAATTTTTGAAACAGTTATTTACCTATTTTATTGAATCACATTACTTAATCAAGTTGCCTAAATTATATTAACACTTTATTAATTGAGGTTACTTAATTCATTTGGTTACATTACTAATCATAAGTGTAAAATCACTATTTATAATTTACTATTCACTAAAAGTTAAGTTGATCTTATTAGACTCTAAATTTCTTACTGAACACAACTGTAGAAGACCATTTTTTGAAAATCATTACACAGTATTAATTATTTAAGGTTTACATAAATATTTTAAAATATCCTTTTTTTTTTCAAAATTCATCAATAACATACATCCTATATTTATCTAAACATTTAAAAAATCACAAACATCACCATAAGAAGAAATCACAATTTTTATTTATATCAAAGGATTATATAAAGATGCTAAGATCTCATTACATATCCCCTTATAACACCAGCAGAAGACCTAAGTGTAAGGTGTGCTAAGGTGATAGAATCTTGGGGAGGCTCGGCCAACATTTCCTTAGTGGTGATTTCTATTTGTTTGAACTTCTCCCGAAGGCGATTCCGTTCTAGCTTCACACGATGAAGTTCAGCTTGGGTTTGGTCCAGAGCGAAGCCCAGTAGTGGTACCTCCTTCCCAAGTTCTGTCAGATGGGATTCAATCGGCCCGAGATTACAGGATGGGGCCATTGAATCTTCTTTCTGTATTAATTAACCAAGATCACTTATATTTATAGGCAATAATCAAAACACTAAGAGTTTAGTTTCCAAAGGTCATATTGACCAACGATCATATAACAGTTGAAACCCAACCGTATCATTTTAATTATACTCATTTCATTAAATGAAATAGTTTCGTTGAGTATAAAATAAAATAACACACAAAATTAGAAAACAAAAATTTAATAAAAAGTTTGGGTCGTTATAGTGGTCATGATGGTGAGACTTCTCTTTGGAGACATGGGGTATTATTAGAGCCTTATATTTGTGATATTCTATGTGTTTTCATACATGCATTGAAATTGGAACACATCCCCCATCGAGACGTGTTCTTATGATGTGATCTAAAATCATGTGGGTGATTCAGTGTCATCCAAAAAAAGATAATATTAGGGTGTGGTAGATGATTTCCTTTTACTTGCATGTTTGAGGTCTTTATAGTGTGCTAAGGTGTTGGAGAAATCATAGGTTGAGTAGAATAAGTGAAAAAATGGATATCTTCAAACAGTTAGAGATTGTGACTCAGTAGCATCGAGTGCAGTTTAGGGTATGACATGTATTTTTTCTGTTGGTACATCATTCTAGTTGGGCATGTCTTTTTACCCTTTTTTACTTTCAGTATTACACTACTATATTGCTATAGTATCTAGTGGTTTTACATGAATTTTTGTCCCCATAGTATTTGTCATCATTTAATTTTATTCCTCTACACCTTTTTTATCCATATGGTTGTGTGTGAGTGTGTGTGTGTGTGGGTATAGGTACATTAGAAAAGGACTCCTTATGTTTGTTATAACATTGGTTCTAGTCATCAACCCATGGCCTATGGAGGCTAGCTGTGGGTATTTACATCTTGAGGACTTCTGGGTAGGGTCATGATAGATTGGTATCATTGGTGGTTCAATCCTTGGAATGGTGTTTGTAGTCGTCCCCTGGATTTGGTTGGGATATAGGGAAAAAATGTCAAAGTTACTCTAGTGAAGATCTCTGGATAGAGAACCCAATATTATTGTGGGAAGCTAATATATCTATACATCAGGACTCTAATTCCCTACTTATAAACTCAGAATACTAAGAAATTAGTTACAGAGAACTTTGGTGCATGCATCATATAAGATTTCTTCTTTGATATTTCTTCTTGATTCAGGACCCCATTGATATATATATATATATATATATATATTCTCTTTTGAATATAGTATGTCTCTGTAAATTTTAGATACCACTATGAATACAGTGAACTTGGTTACTAATTCTGGGTCTTGAAGACCATCCGATGAGTGATGAGGCCTCAGTTTAGGGACCATCACATTTGGTCCTTCCTCTAGGTGGGTAGGTAGCAACACCCCCACCTTTTGAGTAGTAGATAGTGCCAACATAATAGGATTAGGATGTGCACATGATTAATGAACTCTTTGATATCCATCACTAGAGGCAAGTGAGGTTTCATGATGAGTAGGATCCCTATATAGCGGAGGATTTGCTGGAGTTGGTGGTTCGAGTATTCAGGCTTGTGTGGATCCTGAATGATAGAATGGTTTCACTCACAACCAGTGATCTTCATAGAGAAGCAGTCAATTCTAGCGGTAACAAAAAATGATGAACCCATGTTGAGTGTGCATAATGGGTTTCTGCAATAGTGATCACCTAGGTTTCATAGTGAGATATAACCCGGTTTCTCATGTGGCAAAGGACTGGATCAAACCTTTGGTGTGAATGTAAATCTTGGATAAGACCCCTACTGATGGTGGCCCGAATAGTGAGACTACTCCAAGGAGACATGGGGAAATAGTAGAGTCATATTCTAGTGATATTATACATGTTTTCATATATTCAAGGAAAGAGGGACACTTCCCCCACCGAGATGTGTTCTTGCTATGTGATCTAAAACTGTGCAAGTGAGTCGGTGTCATCCCAAAGAAGATAGTATCTAGGTTTGGTAGATGAGTTTCATTTTCTTGTATGTTTTAGGTCCTTCTTATGTGTTAAAGTGTTATAGGGAGAACTATTTGAGGTGAGCAGGTGGGAAAGGGAATGGATAGATTTGGGCGGTTGGAGATTGTGACTCAGTGGCATCGAGTGTGGTTCATGGTATAACATGTATCTCCACCTCACCAACTATATTTATAGAATAGATTTTTAGACCATATATATCTATAAATATCCCATGTTTGAGACATGATGATACCGGTGAAGTCCCTTTTTTCTCAACACAAGTGTTGGAGGGTCCGACCGAGAGGATCACTGCTCCCTTTTTTTGCTAATGGAGTGACCTAAATCTACGAGGAGATAGAGCCTCACATAAAGTATTTGTGTTATGAAAGTGATACCCTACAATGTTTTCCTCATTATGGACTAGTCGTCGAGAATCCATGATTAGATTATTTCTACCACAATGTATGGTAGTTCTTCTGAGTTGTGGGATAGAGTTTTCCTCTGAAAATGTGTGATCAGTTGATAGGTCATGATGAGCTTATTCGTAGGAGGTTATAACTAAATTATCAATTGGATAGTATTACACTTGGAGAAGGGGATGATATGAGCATTTAGTTTCCATAAATGGTGGAGGTGTATGGGGGTGTCCATCTTGAGGATGTTTTGGGTGTTCCTCACCATTGAGAGTTTTCTTTCTTCAGTGAATTTCACCATGGATGACTTGATTTCTGTACAAGTATATGAAATGATCTCATGAAGATATGAGAGATGGTGGTGCAGTTAGAGGAGTCTTTAGAGCAGGGGGGTCATGAGGTCCGATATGTTTTTTATGGGTAGTCCCATGTTTTTCACCTAAGGGGTGGAGGAGATCTTCATGTTAGATATAGATTGGCATCACCTGATCTGGGTGACTATTTGGGACGAGTATCCACCCCTGAGAATTGATGACCTCTTAACCCAATAGATGGAGGTGAATTTGATCTCAGAGTTTGACCTAATTATAGGTCAGCACCAACTCTAGGTTCGAGAGGTGGATGTATTGAGTGTCAACTCATAGAGCCACTACAGATTCTTAAGATCTTGGTGATACCCTATGTTATGCTAATTTCCCCAGTAGAGTTTGGAAGACTGATGAGATAGATACTTAACATTTATTGTATTGATTCATCATAGTCTTTTGAGATGGTAACCTAATTTATATGGTGTCAAAAATAGAAAAACACCATATTTCAACACACATATTGGTTTAGTTTATTAAAATCATGGAAATAGGATATCTGGTTCCATGTTTTATTTGAAACCATGGAGATACTCATACCATTTAGTCGAGACCTTCACCCTATCCATCGAGATCAATACCACCTCCTCCACAGAACATCTCAAAGATCCCCTTCATCCATAGATTCTCCTGGCCAGTGCTTCCAACTATATGCAGATCTTATCCCGATGATCCTCCTCCTCTAATGTTTTTTCGATGTATCCAATCCCACTCCTTGCTGATGTGTGTTCAACACATCCTCCCCACCTCCCTACCAACATAGCTATAACATGGATTCCCCACCTCCCTACACCCTATATCCCTACCAACATAGTTTTGATGTGGCTTCCCCACCACCGAATTATCCTCTTTCTTTGATGCTACTCTTATCCAGCGGCAACACCACTCTGACACAACTCCAAAGAGGCCACCCCACCTCTCCCAAGTCTCCACCTACCCTCAATCAGGAATATGATCCCCCATTTAAATAAGGTTTCATGTTTCTACCATATACACTATCTTTCTAGAAAATTTTTATTAGATCAACTCATATTTCCAATATTAGCTTCCAAAACCTTCTCATAGCATTAAAATTTCTTCATGAAATTGATGCCATTGTATGTTTTGAATCACTCACCAATTCCGTAATTTTTTCTTACTAATTTTTAATTCTTATTTTACTAGAACTATCCATTGTGAAAAGAAACCATATTTCCATCAAATTTATATCTTGGTAGACCAAATTAAAAAATCAAGACATGAACTCACAATCAATTTCATATTTTCCTCACACTAATAAGTTCAATTACTTCCTTTTTTATTTTACTTCAATTTAAATTATCTCTAACCCTCACAGTTCTTCATTTTTACTCACTATTTTCATTTCCAATTCAATAGAAGGTGTTATGTTTCCACTTCAATGGAATTTCTTGTGTGACAAATTCAATAGAAGGTGTGAAAAATACATATATAATTCCCTGTAAGTTTAACAATTTTATACAATTATATTTTAATTTGTCTTCATTTATATCCAACTTGATCTTAAATGGATTCATCTTTCTTATTTTATGTCATTACTTTATTAAAATATTATATTTTTTATTAATATACAAGAAAATTTCAATTTAATGCAATTTTAAGTTTTAAGACATGTATAATTAACTTTAATCTTTATAATATTTTATATTCATATATTAATTTTTTGTACACTAAATATGATTTTAGTTTCATTTATTGAATATACATGGAGTCTTATTTTATGATAATATATGAAATTTCCACATGAATTTTTACTTTATAAACATTTTTTAGGCAATTTCAATCACTAATATAGAAAATGTTTATTTTTTATCAGAAACTACATCATGAACGTGTCATTTATATTATAGTTTATATTAATATACATGTAATTTCATGGGGGTATTTTTTTACCTTTTCCTACTTTATCATGATCTAAAAATTCTATTTATATTATTGTTTATATCAAAATTTATATTATAATTTTGGTTACATTTTATATTGTACTGAAATTACATGTTTACATTACTCTATATATCACCATCTAAATAACACTTTTTATCGTTGTTTATATTGAATCTTAAATTGAATTATCATGTATTGACATTGCAATTAATTTTTTGTTTACATAGTAGTATATATTTTAATTTATATTAATATAAATGTAGTTTTCTTGTGTTTATGTCAATTTTCTTCTTTACCCATTATAATATTCCAATAGTTCAATTTATACTCAATATGCATATAATTTTATTTACTTAATATAAATAAAATTTTGAAGATAACTGCCATATAATTTACTAAATATGTTTTCATTATCATTAAATATGTCCAATTGCAACATAAAATATGAAATTACTTTGAAATTTTGTAATCATGTATAAACCCTGATGGTATGTTCATGGACTTCTAGAAAATTTTTGACTATTTACAGGTTGTATTCTTATTTATAATCAATTTTTCTTATATATTTTTCATATATCTAACTATACTAATTATTTTTATGGTATATTTTAATTATTACTTGGTGAATGAAGTTATTAGGACATCATGTTAAAATAATGGAGTTTTATAATTTATGAGTTCATTTATCTAGACTGAATGAAACTCTATGGTATGCACTAGGGCTTTATAGTTCATTAATTTATTTTGAAAATTGTTCATAACTTGTTTAGAATAATATATGAAATGTCTTTTCAATGATATTACCTCATCTTTATAGCTTCATTTATGGAAACACTATAAATTCAAAAACATTTTCATTCCTCACTATGTAAATTCTTCTACATTCTCATTCATGAATATAAATTTTAGCAACCTTCAAAAAAATTTCTGCATAAATAGAAAAATGATAAGAAGAAGTAACAAATTAGGATGATATGCTTGAATGGCTCGATGGCCTTAAATTTTTATTCATTTTTGATTATCCACCTTTTAAGGGTTAAAGGGGAACCCTTAGACGGTCTTTAGGATTCATGACATTACATGACCTAAAGGTCTTAGAGGAATTCATCCTAGTCTATGACTACTTGTAACCAAGACTCCCCAGAATCTGCATTATGATTAGTGCTCCACCTTCACATGGCCAGTCAACTAGCTGTCTTGTGTAGAGATGCATAGGCCTGGTAGAGATGGTAATTTCCATTCCCTCTCATTCTTCCAAATTCGATAGCTCTACTATGGTGAATGTGTCTTGTTTGAATCCACCTCTACATCTTGTTCATTTTAGAATCTGTCTAGTTTGCATCTGCACATCATGTGGCCCTAAGGCCTTGAGGTGTCCCAAAAGACATAAGGTGTCCTGAAGGCCTTAAGGTGGCATGAAAGCCTTACTGACCCAAATTCCATGGGGGCACGAAGGCGTTTTAGGACTCAAGGACCAAACCGGTGGCTCAAAGGAGAATAGTTATAGATGATACAGTATGGAACAATACCTTCTGTAGTACATATTATAGTAACTACTACAGTATCTTATATAGTAACCAAA
Source organism: Viscum album (assembly GCA_963277665.1). Classification (NCBI taxonomy): domain Eukaryota; kingdom Viridiplantae; phylum Streptophyta; class Magnoliopsida; order Santalales; family Viscaceae; genus Viscum; species Viscum album. Next base: position 876,412,840 of record OY728163.1, read on the forward strand.
AAATAGCTGTCTTCCTAGATTTTATCCTGGGTCTCATGGATTCACTTGAAGATTCCCCCCCATCTGGGTTGAGGTTCATGTGCCTTAGGATGATATAAATTATAATAAATAAGATGATAATTGTTATTTAAAATACCATAAATACTAACAAATTTTAAAATTCTAAAATATGGAAGGAATTTAATACATAATATCTAACAGATATATATCATTATATATATTCATATGTTTTTAATTTTAAATACAAATTCAAGTAGTTAACTACAGTGTACTTCCTGTTATGCAAATTTAACTCTCAGGTCATCCTCAAATTAATCTTCACAATTTGAATCTATTTAGACTATATTGTTTCTTTATATAACTATAAAATAGTCTCTATGTTCCTATATATCAATCATGTTTTAATTATATGAATTTTATCAAACATGGAATGGAAAATTTCTTCACTAAATGACAAAATAATTTCTCTTCAACTTCTACTGGCATCACATTGTGGAAATACCCTATACCATCAATTTTATTTTACAATTGATAATATAAATCATAATTTATTTTGAACCTAAGTGTCGATCATATTCTATGATTGATAATTAAATATTAATCTTACATATAAATTTATCTGTCCCAATTATGCTAATGTATGATATGGATTTACTTTTATATATTATAGTACATTCTAATACATTAAAATTTTTATATCTAGAATACCCTTACATATCATCAGTAGTGTTACCCCATAACTGTTATGTATTATTGTTTTTGACCTTTTTGTATCAATAGTTTTCCAAATTATATTCGATAAATTTTATGCATCAGTATGATGATGTTTATGTATCTTCTATTTTCAATAGAATTTAAACTTATGTATCACCCCTATATCATTTAAATGACCTTTAAATTTTTCTTTGATGAGGTTTACATATCAATATATTAACAAATTATAGCTAGACACTTTTATATATTTTACTTTGTTTACATTCATTTATTTTCCACCTCACCATTAGTTATCACAGTGTGTCCAATTTTTTTCCACATTTCATAAAATGGTTACCTATAAATATCAGCCAAATTAGTTTTGTGTATTGACCTATATATATTCATGTATGGAACTTTCCAAATTTATCATCCTGTATTTTAATATAGATTTACATGTTAGTTTGAATTATTTTTATGTATTATACATTTCTATTTTTCATGAAACATTGAATTTATCTATCTAAATAATATATTTTAATACCTCTAAAAACCAACACACACATTCATAATAACATTCAGAATATCTCTAGAACACAGCAACTCTTCTTAAAAAATAAAAAAAACTTTTGGACTTACAGAACTAGAAAAATATTATTACATTCAAATCATCATTACTTATAGAACATACACCATTATGAACAATCAATAAAACAATATTCAAAGTATATTAACTTCAAAACACATTCACTTATATAAATCTGAAAATATAAATTCCTTTGGACCAGAATTCATATAATCCTTCCATGTATGTGAACTAGTTAAATATACAACCACATTATTTAAAAAATTTCCATGTAAATATTTTTTTATATAATACTTACATTTAAACCATGAACCATAATGAGATTATGATAACATATTTAATTTTATAATTAAATCCATAATACTCTAATGATATGGATTTTATTAATATCATTCCTCCCCAATTATGAGTAAAATTTAAAGAGTTCAACTTCATTATATATTTTATTCCTGATCTCCCCAATCATTATAAAAGGAATTAGGGTATCTTTAATATATTAAATCCACAATTATTAATAATATTATTGCCCCATATTTTTATGTAGTATAATTATAAATAGTTTACTCTATGAACCACAAAATTTAGAGAGACTATAATCCTCCTTTATCAATTCTCACCCATTGAAAAAAAATAAAAGAGTATCACTTATTTTAGTTTTGTTATAATCCAAATATCCATAAATATTCTATTATTCCAACCACTAATCAAAGATAATTTAAAAAATTTTATGGTTCCTATGTTGATGAATTCTCTTTGTAGTAAACAAGAAAATAATTCAATATCAACAATGTTTTGTTTTATTCTAAATCTATACATATTATAGGTTCCAATTTCCCATAGATTTCATCTCCCCCTAACATTATACACAATATAATATAACACCTCTATAAATACACACCATAAAAGTAATTAATTTTTTAAAATGGGGAGATATGATATATACCCTCCTTGGTTTGAAGAAATTGGTTAAATATTGATATTCTATTAATTTGATTTTTGATCCTTCTTTGAATTCTAAGGGTTTATTTTCATTTTTTACATTGAACAGGACTATAAATGTTTTTATATATTCATCTTGAAAAAAATAATGTCAATAATAGATTTTGGATTTGATAAATACACAAGAATATAATGATGAATTTGACAATTCCTCAAATTACATGGACTATTATACTCATATACTATAAGGATACTATTATTCTCCTTGTTATCTTGTTGATATATGTTCCCATTTATTCTCAATGTTTTTATGAACTAGTTTTTATCTTTAAATTCTTATAATATCATCTCTAATTTAGAGTGGTTTCCAATCCCAAGAACCATAACTAACTCATAGTCGATTGATTTTTTATAGGTGATCAACATATAAAAATTCTATAATTTCAAATTGTCTCTTGATATGTAATTTTTATGAATTCTATATGTATTTTGGGATTAATTATTTGCAAAATTAAAAATTATATCATCTATAACCTTTACATTCTTGAAGAGATTGATGTTTCCTGTCATGTGGTATGAGTACACACTATAATGAATCAACTTACTAGTGTTCATGATAACCATTAATTATATCTTAGAATGAATTAATTTATCCTTTATATTTATCTTCTAATCTTTTATGAAACTTAATAATGAGTTGAGATACGTTTCTATCTCATTTAATTATAATCATCCCATAAAACTAATCCATTTTATTTTTTCTATAATGGGTAAAATATATTTGTCAAAGGAATTAAATTGGATAGACTTCTATCCATTCTTATTTCTTTTCAATGTGAAATAAATACACCTATTTTTCTAAATTAAATATCATTGTGCCTAATGTTATGAAATTAAAACAATATTTATAAGTAATCTTCCTTAAACATTACATAATCTAGTAAATTCATTTAGAATTCACTTATTACAATCATACAAATCATTTTTTCTGTTTAGAGTTTTATAAAGTTAGGACATAATTCATACATATCAACCCATAATAATACAAAGTGTATACTACTAAAATAATATCAGTTTTTTCATAATACAATTTTTTTTAATAACAACATGAAATTTATTTTGGAAAAGTCTTCACAAAATTCATTTTGGATTCTACTTTTATCTTACCCATCATTAAACCCTGTAAAAAAATTTAAAATTAGGTCTAATAAAAAAATATTAGTAAGGGATAAAAAGGGAGAAAACTATTTTTACAAAAATAATTATAAATATTTGATATAATTTTAACACATATTTACTTCTCACCAGTAAAGTATCATGTACATACTTTGGGAAAACAAGAGATTTCCATAATACATAAAGAACATAAATATAACTATAAAGTTATCCTGAAGAATAAATTACTTATGATTTGTTACCCTAATGGATACCATATGATTTGTAACCCCCAAAGATACCTTAAAATGTAACCCCCATGGATACCTTATGATGTAATCCTCATGGCTACCTTATGGTGTAACCATCATAGTCTTACATGAAGTAATCATACAGTCAACCTCCCACATAAACATACCCAATTAATTGGAGGGAGATATAGATCTCATAATTAATTATAAAAAATACCCAATAACCATAACATAATCATAGAACATGAACACTTTCATAAAATATTCCTTTTGAATTTTGTAAAAATAGAAATTTAAAAAAGGATTTTTAAAGAGGATTACCTTACATTTACCATATCATTGAAGTGACAATTAATAAAATAAAAGGAATATATATAATCATTTTAAATCAGCATAATAAAACATAATATATTAAAAATTATTTTCCCAAATAATATTAGCATGAAAAAATCAATGAAGTAGAAGGTTAACCTAAAGAATGGAAATTAGATTAAGAATTCCCTTACGACAGGTTTTTCTTACATAAAATTTTCTTAAACCTCATGAATAATGGTTAAAAAAGTGTTATTGAAATTTTAATGAAACATATTAATTTTTATAACACCTTGTATGATCATTTTATAACATAATTTCACCCATTTATTGATTACAAGGTTTCTATGGTCAGTTTGTAATGGATGTTCTTGTCCAATGGAAGTGGAACGATAGAAGTTGAATGAAATGGTATTAATATGTATATATAATACTAAATGATACCATAAATAATTTTTTTCAGATATGATGATAAATCATTAGATAAAACATTAATGATATTTGTTTAGATCATTTTGGTAGTAATTTGATAATCACAAACTAGTTTCATTATATAATTTAATATTATGTATATTGGTTAATTCTTGAAAATTAAAGAAGTTATATCATAAATATTAAAATATTTTTAAACCATTAAAATGGATTTATTAATATCCATTAAGGTGTTAATGGAAATTGAAAGCACATCATATATGATGTCGGTAAATCAATACATCACATATGATGTTTTTATTTTTAGAATAAAATGGAGAGGAAAAGAAATATGATGCCAAATTTTTCCATTAACATGATAAAATTAAATTATATAGAAGATAATGGTGTTTTCATTCATCTTGGATAAAATAAGGTGAATAGAGTATAAGAAAGAAAAAATAACTGAAAAGAAAAAAAATTAAAGACGATTTTTACCTCTTGAATTATCCTCATGCAGAACCTCCTTAAGGCCATTAGTTTTGGACTTTTATTGAGACTAGAAGGTCTTGGAAATGGGTAAGAGGCTTGTTAAGAGTATTTGAAAAATATTTTGAAAGGATAAAAGATTTATTTGTGTGCTTAGAAGAGGGGGTGAGGGTGGTATTTATAGTGGAGGAGATGAGGGGTTTTTTCCATTATTTTAATCAATATTTTATTATTTTTCCCAATAAAAGAAATAGTATTTTTAATTATGGATAAATAAAGTAATTCATGAATGTGATTTCCAAAAAAGGGTTTTTACCTTAGTTGAACATCATCCATGACTCAATAATTCATTTATTTAATTTATTTCACAAATTAACGTATTTCACTATTCGTAAAAAACTCAAGTATTTGAGAAAAATCCAAAAAATTCCCCATGACCATTTTTTGAAGTGTATAATTCAAAAATGAACTCTATTTTTTTGAAAATAATTTTCTAAATATGAGAAACTTAATTTTTAATGAAAATCATAATTTTTTCCAAAATAGTATTTTTAAAACTATAACTGACTTTATATCACTTCAAAAAATTAATTAAAGACTCATAAAATTAAAATATAATCATAATAAAACAAAACAAATAATTTATAAATATTTTTTATGAAAATATATTTTCTTTAAATTAATTATATTAATTATAAAATTGTAATTAAAGATTGATGAATAATAAATATACCAGTACTTAATTGATAATTTTCATAAAAAATTACTTGTTCAATGATATAAATATATAAAATTTTCAATTACAAGATGTAAATTTTATTTTTACTTTATTATATGAGTTTACTATTCTATTGGCTAGATTACTATTCTTAGTGGCCATGTTACTATTCCTAAGGTCAAGTTACTATTAAATTAGTATAAATTCCTTAATTCTTATAAATACCACTTATTTCATTATAAATTTATACTAAATTTGACTACTTAATTATAGAATGAAAAGAAATTATTTTATAAGTACCACTATTTTTAAATTCTACCCAAATTATAAAAATTTCATCCTCATAATTTTTATTCACTTATTTAATAAGTGAGGATACCTTTCCATCATAGAATTAAAATATTCCCATGTCTCTTCTTTAACTCTATGGTTTATCCACAAAACCTTAACCTAGTAAATTAACTTATTCATCAATACTTTCACACTATGATCAAGAATTTGAATAAGATTTTCCTTATAATAAAGGTTCTTTTCCAACTGAACTACTCATGGGATCAATGCATGAGATGAATCTAGTACATACTTTCTCAACATCGAAACAAGAGAAAAATTGTGTATCTGAGATAAACATAGAGGCAAAGCTACTTGGTAGGTGACTGGTACACTTTTTATAGGATTTTATAAGGCCCAATAAACTGTGGAATTATCTTTAATTTCTTACCAAAATGCATAAAACTTTTCCATATTGAGATTCAAAGAAAAAAATGATCACCTGTCTTAAAAGAAAAGTTTTTCCTCTTATTTTCTACAAAACTTTTATTCCTTCTCTGAGATTTCATCATATATTTTTGAATCATATTCAATTCTTCAGCCACTTCGTCTACTAATTTTGTTTCCATCAACTTCCTTTCCCCAAATTCATCCCATAATGTTGGAGTTAAACACTACTTTCTATATAATTCCACAAAAGATGAAATGTTTATACTGGAATGAAAACTATTATTATAAGAAAACTTAAATAAATAAAGATGTTAATCCCAACTTCCCTAGTAATCCATTGAACAAGATCCATGTATATCCTCTAATTTTTGAATTGTTTTCTCTATCTATCTATTATATTTAGGATTAATGGTTGTGATGATATTTAATTTTTTGCCTAATGACTTTAGAAGGCCTTTCCAAAAGTTATAAGTGAACCTAGGATCATGATCAGATACAATTGAAAGAGGAACTACATGTAACCTGAAAATTTATTTTAAGGTATAATTGAAAAGCTGATTCAAACACATAGTATATAAAATAAGAATAAAATGTAGATATTTAGTCAGTCGGCCAACAATAACCTTAATCAAATTATTCCCTCAATAATTATTTGGTAGCTCCACCTAAAATCCCATTCATATATTTTCCCATTTCAACTATGGAAATAGAAAATGATGAAGCACCCCGTTTGGTAGTTATAAATCTACTTTAACCTATTGAAATGTATAACCTTTAATGTTAGAATATGCAATATATTTTTTCTTTCCATCACACCATTAACACTCTAAAAGGTATCTATACATCTTATTACTTCTAGGATGAACTAAAAAATGAGAATTATGAGCTTAAAACTTAAATTATTTCATCATATTGAAATCAAAAGGCACACATAATCTCTTATAAAATCTCAAAACACAATATTTATCAATGAAAAATTCTATAAACTTACCGCTTTAACAAATTCTATCATTTATTATAAAACATGTTATTCCTTCCAAGATATATTAATTCTGTACGATAGAGATGACTGCACTGACACCAATAAAATAGAGCAAATTCCTTCACCAACAACCTTCAAGGGAAAATTCATCAAATCATTAATCAAGGGGTCCTGTTCCAAATGTAATATGGTTAATGATGCATGATGTCTTTTACTCGCACATCCACAACTTTGTTTTCTATTCCTGGATGGTAATTGATCGTGTAATCATAATCCTTCATCTATTTAAGCCATATTATCTACCTCATGTTTAATTACTAATGAGATAATATATACTTTATACATTTATGTTTAGTAAATATTTTACATTTGTCTTCGTATAAACGATGCCTCTAAATTTTCAAAAAAAAACCACAACTATGAATTTCAAATCATGCGTTGGATAATTTAACTCATGATGTTTCATTTTTCTTAAAGTATAAGAAATTACATGATCATTATGTATCATAACACAACCATGTATTATCAATTAATCATCACTATAGATGATAAAGTCAATATTTTTGGAAGGTATGTCCAAAACTGGGGAATTTACCAATATCTTCTTTAGTTCCTGAATAAGAATACCATTATTTTGTCCAAATAAATTTAACCCCTTTTCTTGTTAACTTAGTTAGAGTTCTAGATAACGGTGTAATGTTTTTAATAAACTATTGGTAATAAAATGACAATCCAAGAAAACTAATAATATGTATAACATTTTTAGGTGTTGGCCTTTCATCAACCACTTTTGTTTTTACGGGATCAAATGTTATTACATCCTTTTTTATAATGTTCCAAAGAAAATAAATCTTTTGAAACCCAAAAGAACATTTGAAAAATTTTCTATATAAATTATTTTCTTTGAGAGTTTTCAAGACAATCCTTAAATGTTTTTCATGATCTTAATAACTGTTAGGAAACACAAAAATATTATCAATAAAAAAACAATAAACATATCCAATATTAATGGAATATTATATTAATAAGATCCATAAATATAGTCTGGGAATTTTTTAAACTAAAGGGCATAACAATAATCACATAATTCCTATATATAGTAAATAACACTATTTTTGGGATCTCATCCTCCTTCACCATCAACTGATGGTACTCGGATCTCGAGTCAATCTTTGAAATATACTGAGCTCCATGGAGATGATAAAAAAAGTCATTGATATAAAGAAATTGATACTTATTGTTAATATAAATGTTATTCAAATCTCTATAATCAATTAAAAGTATCATAGAACCATCTTTATTTTTAACAAAAAAAACCAAAGCACCCCATTGTGATGTTCTATGACAAAAGAAGCCTTTATCAAGCTACTCATGTAACTAATTTTTCAATTAAACATGTTTTACTTGAGCCATTCAATAAGGGGTTTTGAAATTAACTTGTCATTAGGAACTATGTAAATGGTAAATTCAACTTCTCAACTAGGTAATACACTAGTAAAATCATCAAGAAAACACACAAGTATTCATTTACCACTATAACATAATTAATATGAAAATATCCCTTGTTTTAAATAATATGATCAAGATAACTTTCCATTCCGTATTTTAATAGTTTCTTAGCTTCTTGATATGTTATCAGCTGTGTGAGTTCAATATTGTATACAAAATTAATGTATTTATAAAAAAACTTCTTTAGCTCTATAGTCTATATTAGCATGATAAACAAAAACCCAATCCATACCCATAATGACATCAAACTCTACTATGGTTAAACCAACAAGGTTTTGAGGTAATTTGTTTCCATATACAAAAACAAGAAGATTATTATAATTATTTTTTGTTGAAATATTTTCCCCTGGTGTTTTAAACATAAGTCCCAGTCTCATTTCTTGAGGATAAATTTTTAATTTACTTGAAAATTTATTATAAGTAATGGAATGTGTAGACCCCATATCAAACAAGTCCTTAGAAAAATATGAGTAAACAAAAAAAGTACCAGATACCACTTCATCAGATAGCCTAACATACATTGACATGGCCAAAAAGGTTCTCACTGTACCTTTCTATGTATAACCCTACTAAATTCCACCATTTAGATATTTCTTTGGTAAAGTATTTTCATAGTGGAACATATCACCATATTTAAAACAAGTTATAGATTTCTTATCATAATTTATCTTATGTTCATTTTCATTACAATCTTGGGCACTATGTCCAAACTTACCACATCAAAAACACTTCCCAGTTTTGTTAAGGCATCCCCCATGGTTCTTTTTATCACACTCTTCACAAACTGTAAATAGGACTTTATTATGTTCAAATTTCATTGATTGATTCTTACCCATCACTATCCATATGCAAATATACTTATGTTTGTTTAAATATTACATATTATCATCATAAAACTCTATTTCTAGCTTCCTAGTACATTGAAAAAGTTTCTCATAAATTTTAATTCACAGAAATCTAGTTCGTTTGATATCATGGATTTAAGCCCAGTTCAAAAAGGTTGATTTTGAAATCATGATCCCGAATAATATTTGGAGAATACCTTTCCAATCTGGTGAAGTTTTCTGTATACACGACCACTAAATCCTCAAACTTTTCTTTCAATTCATATAATTTCTTTTCCATCCTAAGTCAAACCACCTTAGAAAAATATTTTTCAAGGAAAGTATATTTAAATTTGTCCCATTCCAAGTCATCAATCTCATCACTATCCCCAATATTCTTGACCATTATCCACCACTAGTCAGTATAACCTTCAAAAAGATAATTTTCAAGACAAACCATTTGATTATAAGAATATAAAATTAAATTGAATATCGTATAAAGGGCTTTAATCCACCCTTAAAACACCACTGGGTCAGAATATCCACTAAAAGAAGGTGGGTGATGCCTCATAAAATGTTTCAATACCGTCATTTTCCATTGTGGTATCTCTGGTTTTTCTCTAGAATGAATTCTACCACTATTTATATCCTATATAAACTAATAAATTACTATCAAAAACTATTCAGTTCAAATTCCCACCATTCCTATTTGGGGATTCAGAAAGATATCATCCACTCGGTTCCTTCCTACTTTAGCTTACCTATTTCTTTTATGAAAAACCATTCTGAATAGACATATATTTGAGTGAGAAACATTGTAATCTTACAATTCTATATTATTTCAAAATAATTTAAATATAATTTATTTTATTCTAATAACATCATCCTAACCCATAAAGGTATATAAACCATTCTCTGATACCAACTATAAGGACCCATCCTTAAACATTACACAATCTAGTAAATTAGTTTAGAATTCACTTATTACATTCAGAAATATATTTTTTGTTTAGAGTCATATAAATTTAGTTCATATTTCATACATATCAACCCATATGTATAAAACTTGTATAATATTAAAAAATATCCATTTTCATAATTCATTTTTTAATAAAAACACAAAATCTATTCATGAAGAGTCTTCAAAACATTCATCCTGGCTTCCCCTTTTCCCTTCCCCATACTTAATCCCAGTAAAAACATTTTGAAACTAGGAATGAGAAAAAAGTCTTAGTAAGGGATATAAAAAATAATGAAATAAACCATTAGTCAATAAATACTTAGAAACATATGAAATCATTTTCACAAAGACTTACTTCACACCCATAAAGTATCATGTACTTTGTGAAAATAAGATATTTACATAATACCTAGATAGAATAAATAAAACTATAAAGGTAACTTGGGGAATTAATTACTCATTATTTTTAACCCTCAATAATACCATATTATGTGTATCCCTCATGGATACCTTACAATGTAACCCTCAAGGCTACCTTATGATGTAACCCTCACAACTACCTTATGGGGTAACTATCACAGTCACACTTGGAGTAACCATATGACCGACCTCCAATATAAAAATACCCAATGAATTAGAGGGAGATATATGTACCACAATTCCTTATAAACAATGAACAATAACCATTGCATAATCATAAAACACGAACACTTTCATAAGAACATTCCTTTTGAATTTTGTAAAAATAGAAATTTAGAAGAAGATTTTAAAGTGGAGTCCCTTATATATACCATATCATTGAAGAGAGAATTAATAAAATTAAAGGAATATGTATAATCACTATAAATAAACATAATAAAACATAATATATTAAAAATTCACTTCCCAAATAATCTTATCAAGGTATAATCAATGAAGTATAAGGTTTACCCAAAGAATGGAAATTGGGTTAAGAAATCCCTTTACCTCATGTTCGTCTTACTTAAAATGTGTTTAAACCTATTTTATAATGGTTAATAGAGTGTTATTAATATTTTAATGAAACATATTCATTTTTATAACACCTTATATGATCATTTTATTACATCATTCCACTCACTGGTTAATAATATTTTGTTATTTCCATTATTTTGGGTGCGTTCTTTAGATAGTTTCCATGGTAGGTTTGTAATGGATTTTATTATCGAATGAAAGTGAAACTAAAGAATTTGAATAAAATGGTATTAATATATTTCTAGGATGTTAAATCATACCATTGATCATTTTTCAGATATTGTGATGAATCATTAAATAAAACATTAATGACATTCGTTTAGATCATTTTGGTAGTTATTCGATAAACACTAACTAGTTTCGTTATGTTATTTAACATTTTTAATATATATCAATTATATAGAAAAAGTGGTTATATAATAAAAATTAAAATATTTTTCAAACATTAAAATGGTTTTATGACCATACATGAATGTGGTAATGGAAATTGAAAACACATCGCCCATGATGTCTGTAAATCAACACATCAAATATGATGTTTATTTGAATAAGAGGGAGAGGAGAAGAAGTATAATGATTATTTTTTTCCATAAACATTATAAAATTACCGTATATATAAGATACTAGATTTTTAATTCCACTTTAATAAGGTTAAGTTAATATGGTATAAGAAAAAAAAATAATTAAAAAGAAAATATAAGAAAAAGAGAGAGTATTTTTACCTCCTTAATTATCCTCCCTAAGAAACTCCTTAAGGACTTTATTTGTGGCCTTTGGGTGAGACCAATTAGTCTTGTACATGATGAAGAAAATTATTATAATGATTAGGTTGAAATTGGAAATAACTCAAATATTGAGAGGTGTGAGGTGAAGAGGGGTGAAGGGTCGTATTTATAGTGGAGGAGAGGGGGGTTTTACATTATTTTAAGCATTATTTTAATACTATGATCAAGACAAGAAATAGTGTTGGTTATTGTGACTAAATATAGTAATTAGTTCATGTGAATTTTAACTAATGGTGCTTACCTAATCAGAAAATCATCCAAGACTCAATAATTCATGTATTTAGCTTATTTCCTAAATTATTGTATTTTATTATTATCCAAAAATTCTAGTATTTCCAAAATATACAAAAAATTCACCCTGACCATTTTTTGATGTGTGGAAATAAAAAATGACCTCCATGTTTTTGAAAACAATTTTATAAATATGAGAAAATTAATTTTTAATTAAAATCATAATTTATATAAAAATTCTTATTTTAAAACAATAACCAATTTTATAAAACAGAAAAATTAATTAAAATCTCATAAAATTATATTATAATCATAAAAGAAAAAAAAATAATTTTGGATTCTATTTTATGGAAATATATTTTCTTTTAAATCTTTGTATTAAATATAAAATTGAAATTAAATATTTATGACTAACAAAAATACCAGAACGTAATTTATAATTTTCAAAAAAAAAATTATTTACTTATCAAATGATATAAATATATCATATTTTCACTTATAAGATGGATAAATTTTATTAATACATTATTAGACAAGGTTACTATACTATTGTACAGATTACTATTCCTAATGGTCATGTTAATTTTCCTTTGGTCAAGTTACTATCCCATTATTATAAATTACTTAATTATTATAAATACCACTTATTTAATTATAAATTTATAATGAATTTGACACCTTAATTGTAAAATAAAAATGAAATTATTTTACAATTACCTGAGTTATTACAATGTTCATAAAATGAGGTTTTATTCTAGACGTATATGTTTTTATTATCCTTTACAAACTATGAAATACATTTCCATTCAAGTATCATTTTTCTTTATCACAATAATACATTTTATAGCCTATGTTTCTATATGATTGGTACTCCATCATAGGAAATATCTTCTTTCATCCATATCTCAATATATCTCTATATTTTTAATAACTTTTTGATTCATTCTTGATGTATGATAACTTTATCCTTTCATCTATTTCCATTTTCTCTTCACGTTGCATTAATTTTTTATCTTTTAAGATCATTTCTATGACAACTATTACCCATACAATTTTTTTTATTTGAGCACACAAAACATCCTTAATGATATATTATTCTTCATTCATCCCTTTGAATTTATTATTCATCTAAAAAGATATAAATTATTTATTATTATTGAGAAATATGTTTTTATTCCACATACAATCTTCTTTATCAAGGATACCACTTTTTTTAGTACAATAAAATTAATATCTTTCCCATTGATGAAACTTACATGATCATAAATGATATTTTCATATTCATCAATCTTCAACCTATATCCGATTACTTCATTAGGTTTTACTTGATCATTTTCATGTTCTCTATAAAAATTCTCTAGGAAATGTTTTTAACATCATGGTCATAAATAATATTTTATGATTAAGTTAAAATACTATATTTTTTATATTATTATTTATTTAAATTTCATTACCCTTATGAACACTTCCAATTCCACCTTAAAATCAAAACACAACTCTAGTAGATCATCCTGTTACAAAAATGTTTTTGATTTATCAACTATAGAAATCGTACAATATTTTCGATCTGAGATAATTTAAATTTCATCACTTTCAAAGGGATCCTCCTTAGTATCTTCATCAACATTTCTTATCAATGAGAAAATCTAAAATTTCATAGCACTTTCATTTTCAAAATTAATATTTCTACCCTTAGAGAATTTATTACTTTGTTTTTATGTAAATATTTTTTCATTAACATATCCATCATATCTTTTTGGACACTAAATACTGATTTACCCATATTTTGTTGTATTGAAATCATGATAAGAGAATATTATTATTTATTTACCCTTTTCCTCCCTTAAAATTATTTATAACGGGAGATATGAAATCATCACTATCAAATTATTAAAATTATGTATCTTGAATTTATTAATTCTATACAACACTAAATTTTATTTATTTATATTAATACCCAAATAAAAATTCCCTATTCCCTCAAATTTTATTAGTGATCCTAATTCTATGTAAATCATCTAGAGATTATTCCCCAAAATTTACTTCATAATGTAATATTGGATTTTAAATTTATTTTAATCCTCATATTATCTTCCCCACTATATTAGTATCTTTACTCATATAACCAATTATAGTAATATATCCACATAATTCAATAATATGATTAAAAATGCTATCAAAATTTTCACTTGAGCTCATCTTTTAATCATCAAATCTGGTTTCAAGATCACATGGTTTTGAATCATTTACTTTTATATCACCTTTATAAATATTTGAAATCTTATCAAAATTTTCATTTTATTATTATGAAACTCATCACTTTCATGTAAATATGATTTTAAAACACTCCATATAATGTATTTAAATCCTTCACATAATCATTTAATAATTTTTTATTTTCTTCCATCATTGATATTTTTTAATAAAATAAGGCCACTGACCTTCCATATAAGGTATTCTATCTTTTGAAAAATTCTTTTTATAGCTTCACCATGAAATAAAAATTCACTCTGATATAAATCATGACATCCTGAGAAGACCTTATAGGGAAAAGTTAAAAGGGGTATTATGAAATTTAAATATTTTCAACTTCAGTATTTCCATTAATATCTTGTTCCCATGTCAGTGAAATAACTACTCCTCCTTTTATTACTTTCTCCTTATCAAATGAATGCACATAAAATACCATACATATGGGATTAATTTTAAATATGTAGATACATGTTTATTTTACTTAGTTCAGTAAAAATAGGTTATATTCAAAGACTATAAAATTATCATTATGATAGTATAGAAAAAATCAACTCTAAACGTACCATTTGGGTGGATGAAGCATTTATGTGAAGTCACTAATCATCAAGGATCCCTGTATATATAATTATTTAGTGAATATCTCTCATACTCTTTAGGGAAAATTAGTTTTCCTAATTCATAAACTACTCCAAAAGATATTATTTTAGAGAATTATTGATCTCTTATCATTTTATTGACATAATGGTTACTCAAAGTTCAGTTTTTTAATTCATAAACATAATTACAATTATGATGATAAAATGTACAACATGAGATACTCCTAGATTATAATGATAGATTTAATAAACTCTTTATGAGAACAATTTATTATTTTATCTTCAAGAAATCATGTCACACCAATCAATAATATTCTCAAGATTTAATTGTCATAGAATACAAATTACATTAAATATATACTTCTATCCTTACTATATTAGACCCTATATACCCATGTTTTTCTAAAAATATGAACTTGAATATATCGATAATTAATAACAACAAAATCCTATTAATTTAGATATTCAACAATGCCTTTTTTTTAATAAAGATCTTTATTCTTCCTTCCACCTCATTTGAACATTGAGTTCCTTTTTATCACCATTTCAAATTCCATTAAATTATAATTTTTCTCTTACATTTTTTTATTTATATACTATAGTTTCTCTTCCGTATATTTAAATTTAAATTTCAAATTTAATAATTTAACAACCATGTCATTTCTTTGATTCTATTTGAATAATTGGGTAATCATTAAATAAATATCCACCATCAAACACTATTTTTTATATTTTAATTCATTCTTAAATATCCAAATAGTTTTCAAGTCTCAATTAATCAATCCAATTTTCACTATCTTGATTTAATCAATAACGACATGGAAACATCTCCCATGGTGTGATAAATAATATTTTTTCAACTAAAAGATGAATCATAAAATGTGAATATTATGAATAATTAATTTAATTTTATGATTGCTTATTTATATCATTATTTTTGGTTGGAATAATTATCTATATTATTCTATAAATTAAAATAAACAATTACACATATAATTTTTTGATTCCCAGTTAATCTTGTTTAAGATTTATATTTTCAATGACATATTATAGTGTATTCTAATAATTTTGCAATTTTCTTTCAGAACAAACCTCATGTATCATCTAGGGTATATCCCAATAACCATTATGTATCCAAAATAATAGAATTTAAGAATCAAGGACTTGAAAATTTTTAGTTGGTGGCCTTTATATATTATTATTGTGACCTTTACATAACTCCCTCTTTGAAAATGATCCTTGTGTATTGACCAAGTTACATATCTATATAAGTTTGGATACCTTGATGTATATATATTTTTCATTTTCTTGATACTGAATTTATAAATATTATTATGTTTAATTCTAAATTACTTTTACAAATTGGAATTTTTCATTTTGCAGGAAACATAAAAATATCTCCATCCAAATAAAATATTTAAAGCATCATAAGACCTCCTTAGTAATTAATTACATATTTTGAAACATATTTTTAATATATTCAGGTCAACATAAAAAATAATAACTTTTATACTTTCATATCCAAAAATATTTCCTTACTTTTTATGTTTCCATATTTATTAATGGAATCTTTTTTACAACCTTAGAAACATTATTATCTTATATTTCCAGTTTCATTACTGGAGAAATTCTTTATCGACCATTTTATAAATTTTTTACCATCTATCATCATGATCATAAATTTATTTTGAATAGTATCCATGTTTGAAGATTCTTTCCATGTATGGTCCACAAATTCTGATTCTCATTGTGATACTTTCACCACCCCTTTCATCACACATTATTCTTATATGGATAGCATGTAATGACCAGAACTATTATAAATACAATTCCCCTTCTGATTTTAAATAAATTTCTTATTATGTAATATGGTTACAGAAAGAATGCACTTATTTTTTTATTATATCCTATTAGATTTAAAATTCCATTAATCACATTTAACAATGATGATATAGATGTTTAATATTGATCATATGATTAATATAAATATAGGGTTTTGATAACTCTAATAAACAAGGACAATGGAAGTGATTACTTGAACCAATAGAATCATACACTATAAATCCACTTTATTAGAGTTTCTAAGGGAGATAGTACCACTAGGGTTTTCCCATGACCAATCCCAATATGGGATAGAGCAATTAAAGTATGAGTGAAACTATTTATTTGTTATGTTCAAGCTCATCAAGATCACAACCCAAACCATGTTTGTTGAACCACCCATGAAAGTCTCACCATCATGCACCTTAATATTAGGAAGTTTTCTGGTGTAATAAATGGATATGTATCAATACCCAAGTGATATTTTTATGTATATTTTTATATAATAATGAATATATTTTCATCCTATTATTGTTACTTTATAAATGATTTGTATACTGATATAATAAAACACAAATTGTAATTTTGGGTAACATTCAAATTCAATTAAGAAATTTATTTTGATGAATTAAATAAATTTTTAAAAAAGTAATATATCATTAAAATATTATTATTATATATTTTTTATAAAATATTAATGATCATATAATTTTTATTAAGTCAAATTTTATTTTTATAGGGGTTCAAAAACTATTATTGTAAAAAAACCCCAGTATTTATAAATAAATGTGAATTTTGTTTTAAAAGTGAAAATTATCATATTTATAAAATTATTTGGTTAAAATAAATATTATTTTTGTAACCATAACTTTTAAATTATTAAACAGTTAATTTTTCTTAATTTTCCAAAACAGTAAAATTCTTGGGTCAAAATTAAATATAGTATAAATATACGGTGAGTATTATGAAATCATAATGACCTAGTATTGTTTTAATAAACACTAAAAAGGGTAGAAAATACCAAATGCATGTTTTAAATTTAAAATAATTTGATTTTATGTTTATCTTAATAATTTTATAAAGCCTTTATGAATCCTCAAAAACCATTAATATATTTTAAGGTTTTAAAATCATTTCTTTAAAAGTATGACTAACTTACACATCATAAAGGGTATTATTTTATTATATTTGTACCTTGGACATATTAAATAATTAAATCCACTCCCCTTTGGAAGATACAATGGGGAAAATCATGGGAATGTTTTTGGTTTTTGTTATTTTATTATTTAGAGTCCAAAACTTATGTTTGAGAAATAAAAATAAAATCCCCTCCCATTTCCAATATAAACCCACCCAATATCCCATTTATATTTAGTAAAATACTAATATCACATCATTACTCTTACCTAACCTCTATAATATCTATCCTAGGTGCCCTTAAGCTCTCAAGGAGCTCCTCTTAAAAATTGTGAGTCACATTCTCTAGATAAGGGATTTCTCTCTTCTCATTTCCATTCAAGAACCTATTTTGTGGTATACCTATTAGTTTCCATTTTATCATGTTGGGATAAGTTATTAAATATCCCCATTAATATCCATGTTATGTATAAATTATTAGATACCTCTTTTACACTAATTAATCCATCCTATGAACTGTTATCTACAATCGATACCATGCTGAAATTTAGTGAGGGACCCTCACATTCCCTTCTTTATTCAAGTTTCCTTATTATCTTATTACTTATATATTTACAATTCATTATGTTGTTATATTTATTTAAATTTTCATTTTACTAAATATTTTATTTCTAAATTAATAGATACCCATTTCACTCTCATCAACCAATTTTTTTAGTTTTTAAGTGACACTGTTATGTTGTTGAAATTTACCATTGATTTTCCATGACAAAAAAATTGCATAGAAAATAAAATACCCATTTAATATCAATGGTGTCCAATGTTATAAAATTTTACATATTTTAATGGGTAGTTACATGCCTATATTTTAAACCCCTTTACCATGGAAAAAATACTATAATGAATGAATCTATGTTGTATGGTCTATATGGCATACTTAAGAATGAGAATGAAATGAATGTGACGAGTGATCCTAGAATTATATATTACTCTAATTTATTGGGTAATATTTATTCTAATGATAAATTATGTTGGGATAGGGATTTAACCTAATTCCTTTATTTTTAATTTTCTATCATGATTTCTTGGAGTTTATGCTTGACCTATGTTTATGATGCATTGTTTTAAGTTTTTACCACATTTTCCATTTTGTGATTATCATGATATATAATGATGTATTATTCATGTTCATTTTATTTCCTACTGATATGTCTATTTTATAATAGGTATTAACTTATTCCATAATTATTCCCTTACTAATATTTATATCTGACCAATTTATTATGCTTTTCCCCATGTTATCCCATGCAATTTTAAGTACGAAGTAATACTATGAGCATGTTAAAGGTGTTTTTAAAAAATATGTGGTATTCCTTGTTTTATGTGGTTATTTAATGTAAAAAATTCCAAAATACACTAGACTTATTGATCTTTTTAGTTTTATTAAGTGTGATATTACATAATAAATCATGAATTAATGTTTAATAAAGATTTGGGTAGTTATAATTTTTATCAAAGGAAAAGATTATTTATTTTAGGGATTATGATAAGAAAAACCCTATAGAATTACATAGTGATAACCAAAAGTATAAAAAACATCTGTATATTTGGGTAAGTATAAAATAAATGGTTTATCAAAAAATACATCTCTGTATGGATACTACAGGTGGACATGGTTTGGTCACATATGTATTTAGGGGTAATAAATCTAACATGGTGTGTCATACTTGATAGGGTGTAACTTGTTACACGACAACGGGCCTTAAGGTGCACTTATTTTGACACTTATAAGGTATATTATTTAGTAAAATTAATAATCTCGATAACATGGATTGAAGATTATAAATTCCTAAGTTATGTAAATAAATTTAAGTTATAAGTTACCCCTTTAATGTTATTAAATTATCATTTTTGTGTTTAATATTTTAAAAATACTAATACCTAATTTTCCATTTATTCTAGAAAATTGATGTAAATATGAGAAATAGAGTAAACAATCAATGTGATGGGAAATGTGATGTCTGACCCAACGAGATGATCAACTCGATGGAAGTGGGTTTGAAATATTTGTGATGATTCAATCTTTGTTGACATAAGTTATTAATAGAAACATTGATCAAGAGGAGCATCCAAATTCCCTAAATAATGAAAAGGCTATAATTTGGAGATTTACATGACAAGGACCTTTGACTTTCAATAGATAATCTGATCCCTTAATTATGAAACAATGGATAAAATCCACTGAGAAGATATCCTCCATCCTTAAATGTTATTAACAAGAGAGGGTTCTACAGTTTATATATCATATTGAGGTATAATATGATTAGTGGAGGAAATTGATCAAAAATATGAATTATTAAGAAGAGATTAAAGGGATGGGGTGGAAGGAATTCCATAAAAAATTGATAAATATTTTCCTCACACTCTCCATCTTAAAATAGAAATGGATTTTATTACCCTCAATAAAAAGGAGGGGGATATATTTGTGTGTATAAAGAAAACTTCACAATACATACATGATATGAAACTATCTTTTTCTTCACCCATGAAATCAAGGTTAACAACTTCTTTGGTGAAAAAAACTAGTCTATGAAGATCCCAAGAGATCTATGACTTTGATCTCTATTAGTAAATTGTCTGGTGTTACCTCAAAGTAGAAATGGATATTGGTGAATATTACTAGTATCATAAGGATAAGAATTGAAAAGTGTATTTTAATAATGGAGATTATATAGAGAAATATAATGGCACCAAGAAATTTCAACATCCCATTTATAGATGGTGCATAAAAAATCCCCCCTAGAAATTTCCTAAGGGGGATGAGGATGTGATTTAGGTGTGGGAAGGAAGGACACATAAATAAAAATTTTCAATAGGAGAATCCCAATAATTTTTTTGAATATAGGAATGATATGGTCAAACCTCAAAACATTTTTCATTTCATTAACTACAATAAACAAGGACACTTTTTCAAACCTATTCCCTACTTCATGGGTTTTTAGTGACAACAAAAAACCTCCAAGGTATTAAGGGTGAACATTTACCTCACAACCACTGAGGTGAATCCCAACTATTATGTGGTGACATATACTCTAGTTATTAATTAAATAAAAAAAATTAATTTTTGATACTAGTTCTAATAATTCCCTCATATCACAAAATTTTAGTAAAAATATTCAAACACCAACACAAAACATGGTAGTAGAACTGTTAGTGAAAATAGAAAATGGGGAAATTGTTGCATTCCAAGTATATAACTCATCCCCTATCAAATTTTTGGGATCAAATTCCTAGATAAACTTATCATAATTACTTTGGAGTAATTTTATTTAATTTTTTTGTATGGATTGGTTCCCTTATATAGAGCCAACATAAATTTCTACAAGAAGTAAATCACTCTTCGTATTGTGAATCGACCCCTAATTCGCTACAAGTTCAAGGAAGACAATGAATATTATTTAGCACCAACATCTCAGGAATGGATATTATTTCCCTATTATCAAGTTCAAATTGATTAAATGATTGATTCGAAGGAAATAAAAATCCTTAAAGACATGCCTATTGCGAGGTAATATGTTGATGTGTTTTTTGAGGAATGGGCTGGTCTTCCTCATAGCTGAGAGGTAGAATTTTCAATCAATCATACACATAGGGAGTTGAAATTATCCAAGACTCTAAATAGAATGATTTTTTGTGTAACTTGAGGAGATGGAGAAACAAATTCCAGGGAATCTGGATAGAAGGTTAATATGCCCAATGGCTTCACCATAGGGGTGAACTAGTCTACTTTGTAATGAATTAGGATGGGTCAATGTTTCATTTCATTGATTATCATGATCTCAAAAAGATAATGATAATGAAAAAGTATCCACTTCCATGGATTTATGACATGTTAAATCAGCTACGTGGAGCATGAAAATTCTTTATAATGAATTTGTGGTCAAAATATTATAAATTTAAGGTGAATAATAAGGATATCCCCCAAACTACTTTTCAAACAATGTACAATTACTATGAGTTCTTTATAAGGACATTTATACTCACTGATGCCCCAAAAATATTCATGAAATTAATGAATAGAGTCTTTATAATTTACCTCAATTTTTTTGGATAGTTTTTAATGAAGATATTATAATATTATTCAAACCCATGTAGGAGAACTAGGAGCATCTTAGCACTATGATAAAGACCATATGAGAGAAGAATATTTATGCCAAGTACCACAAATGTGAGTTCTATTTGAAAGAATTATAATTTTTGGGGTATATCATCATAATAAATGTGATATCTATAGACCTTTAAAATACATAATCAATTGAAGGATTTAAAAGTGCAATATATGTGACAGATATCTATAGTTTCCTTTTATTAGCGAGGTATTATCATTGATTTGTGAGAAATATCTCACAATTTTCAAACCCTCTTACTAATATAACATGAAAGGGAGTCAATTTCTCATGGAATTATGATTGTAAAGGTATATTCAAGGATTTTAAAAGGATTAAAATTTTTGCACCTATACTCACAGTACCCACAATTGGATAATTTTTCATAGTATTAAGAGATTTTTAGAAGAAGGGATTTGGTTGTTTATTATTGAAAAATGAAAATGTCTTATCTTATGATTCAAGGAGTTTGAAAGTTCACAGAAAGAACTACCTGATTCATGATCTAGAGTTGGTTGAAGTGATCTTCAATTTGAAAATATAGAGGAATTAACCCTTTGTATAGAGGTGTAAAATAAATGCATTTAAAAAATCTCAAGTATATATTCACAAGAAAAGAGCTGAATATGCACAAAGGAATATGGTTAGAGTTGATCAAAGACTATGGCTTCTCAATTCACTACCATACTAGGAAAAAATGTAGTTGAAGTTGCTCTAAGTAGAAACAATCTAGTAGTTTAGTCATTGATGATAATTTAAATGGATCTGATATTCATTGATTTAAAAAGGCTGGACATGGGAATAATAAAGGAATGAACATCATCAATCCATTCATAAATTATTTCCGAACCATCTCATCTTGAGAGGTTAAAGTATTATCAAAGATATGATGTGTGGATTTATATGAAAGTAGAAGAAATAATAAAATGGTAATCCTAGGAGTTCAATGTTAATGAATAAAGAGTTGTGAGATTTGGGTTAAGACTATGTGTACCATCAAATCATGAGTTAAAGAAGCAGTTGTGAGATATGGGTTAATAATATGTGTACCATCAAATCCTATGTTAAAGAAGAAGTTTTTGGATGATGCACATAGCTCAAGCTACTACATCCACCCTAGACTCCAAAAGATGTATCGAGATCTATCATAACACTATTAGTGGGACAATACGAGGAAGGAGATCACATAATATACATAAATATGTCCTGTGTGTTTGCCGGTGAATGTAGAATGGAATAAATCTAAGGGGATGAGAAAACAATTACCCATACCTACATGGAAATGGGAAAACATCAAAATAGAAAATTTCATTGGTCTTTTGAAGACATCAAGAGGAAATAATGCTATCTGGGTTTTGGTGAATCATCATAAGAAGAATAAACACTTCATTTATATTCGATATGAATTCTCACTGGATCAACTTGAATGTATATACATCAATGAAGTGGTGATAATTCAGGGAGTACTACAATAAACTTTATCTGATTAAGATCCAATATTTACCAATTTTTTCTAGAAGATTCTCTAACATGATTTAAAAACATATTTGAACTTCTATATGGGTTATCACCCCCAAAATAATGGATAATCGGAGTGGAATATCCATACAATCATGGACATGTTGAGAGAATGACAAATTGACTTCAAAGAAGGATAAGACCAACATCTTCCTCAGGTTGAGTTATCATTCAACAACTATTTAAACTCAAGCATCTAGATAGATCCATATTAAGCCCTTTATGGGAAAATATGTAAAAAACTGGGATAATGGGATGGAGTCGGTGAAAATAAGTTTCTAGGACATGAAATGGACAGTGAAATGGTAGATGATGTAAAAACCATTCATCCGCACTTCAAGTAATCCCAAAGTCAACAAATGGTCTTCGGTGATAATCCTCGATGAGACCTAGTGTTTGATGTTGGATTCATGGTATTACTATGAATATCCATATTTAATAAAGTCATGATATTATTGAAGAATGAAAATATCATTCCATAACACATCAATCCCTTTGAGATCCTTGATCACGTTAGAGCAGTGGACTTTAGACTAGCACTCCAACCTAACATATCTCAAGTACATGATGTGTTCCCCATATCACTATTGAGAAAGTACATACCATACCCATCACATGTCATCAATCTAGAGGTCATACAAATGGATAATGATATTTATTATGAGGAGAAACTGAAAAAGATATTATATTATAGGGATACATTTTTATGAAATAAGAAAATTCACCTTGTCAAAGTTTTGTGGTGAAACAAAAATTTTTAAGAAGAAATGTGAGAATCCTATGAAGTGATGAAATAGAGTTACCCTCATTTTTCTTAGTGTGGTAAATGAAAATTTTGAGTGCGAAATTTCTAAATAGGGGAAGATGGTAACAACTTGAACTATTATAAATAAAATTCCTCTTGTGATTTAATTAAATTTCTCATTATGTAATATGGTTATATAAAAAACATGAAATTATTTGGTTTTATTATATCCTATGAAAATTAAAATAACTTTTATCATATTTACCATTGATAATATAGTTTTTGAAAAGTTTTCTTATTATTTGTATAAATATAGGGTGTTGATAAATTTAATTGACAAAGACAATGGAAGTGATGGCCTCAACCAGTATTATTTTACCCTTTGAAGCTCATTTATCAGAGTGTCAAAGGGAGAAAAAAACATTGTTATTTCCCTTGAGAATTCTCAATTTGATATCAAACAAATTAATCATGGGAGAAGCCATTTACAAGAGAATTTCAAGCTCATTGAGATCACGAAAAAAACCATGTATATCGAACAACCCCATAAAACTATCACCGTCACACTCCTTACTCTTAGGGAATTTGTCAATGTAATAAAGGTATATGTATCAGGAATATAGTGATATGTGTATGTACATTATTTATTATAAAATAATGAATATATTTTCACCATATTATTTTTACTTTATAAATAATTTTTATTTTGATACAATAAAACCAAAATAGTATTTTTGGGTAATATTCTAATTCAATTAAGTAATTTATTTTCCTAAATTAATGGTTTTTTGAAATATATAATATTTTAATAAAATATTATTATTCAATAATTTTTATCTAATATAAATTATCAAATAACTTTTATGAAGTCAAACTTAGTTTTTATGAGGGTTCAAAAATAGTTATTATAAAAAGCCCATTATTTTATAATAAATGTCTATTTTATTTTAAAATTAAAAATTCAGATATTTATAAAATTATTTGGTTAAAATAAATATTTTTTTTATGAGAATAACATCAAAATTATCCAATGGTGGACATTTCATATTCTTTAGAGGTGATCAAATTTCCAGGAAAAAATTAAATACCGTATAAATATACTGTGTGTATTATAGCATAATAATGACATAAAAGCGATTTAATGAATACTATAAATGGTATACAAAACCAAATATTTGCTTTAAATTTAATATAATATGATTTTAAATTTAATTTTTTACATTTATAATTTCTTTAAGAATCCACCAAAACCATTAATATATTATATGGTTTTAAAATCATTTCTTTAAGATCATTACTCGCTTCCACATCAAAAGGATATTATTTTATTAATTTTGGCCCTTAATATTATAAAATAATTAAACTCACTCCCATTTGGAATAATTAATAGAAAAAAACATGTAATGGTTTGTGGTTTTGGTTATTTTATTTTTCAGATTCCAAAACCTAGGTTGGAAAAAAGTTAAAGAAGTCCCCACACATTTCCTAATAAACCCACACAATATCTCATTTCTATTCACTAAACCTCCTTATATCATGTCCTTACTCTGACCTACCATCTCTAGAGTCCTCCCAAGGTACCCTCAATCTCTCAAGGAGATCCTCCCAAGCATTCAGAATCACATTATCAAGGTAATGGATTTCTCTCTTCTCATTTCCTTTTAGGAACCTCTTTTAAGTTATGACACTTAGTTTCCATTTGATCATGTGGGGATATGTTCTTACACATACCCTTACTTTCCATTTTATTTCTAAATTATTATATACTCCTTTTACTCTCATGAATCCCTCCCATGACCCATTATGTATAACCGTTACCATGTCAAAATTTAGTGAGGGATCCTCATCTTCTCTTCTTTATTCAAGTTTACTTATTATCTTATGCCTTCTTTTTGAAATTAATTATTTTCGGATATGTATTTAAATGTACATATTATTTAATATTTTATTTATAAATTATTCGATACCACCTTTTCTCTCCTCAACCCATTTTTTGAATTTTTAAGTGATGTCGTTATGCTACCAATATGTCACAGTGATTTTCCATATCAAAACAATTGTGTAGTGAATACCATATCCATTTACTAAAAAATATATTATACTTTATGAACTTTTAATTATTATAATTGGGTAATAAATTTATGTATTCCACACTACTTGATTATGTAATCAAATATTATGAATAAGGAATCTATGCTGTATGGTCTAGGCGGCACACTTAAACATGAGAATGAAATGAATGTGATAGGTGAACCTAGAGTTATATAGCGCTCCCATGCATTAGGTAATTTTTAGTCTCATGAGATGTAATGTTGGGATAAGGAGTAAAAATGATTAATTTATGAGACATTTTCCCTCATGATGTCTTGGTATTTATCCATGACATGTATTTATGATGCAACATTTTAAGTTGTTTCCACATTTCTGATGTTATGATTATCATACTATATCAATCCTTATTATTCATGTTCCTTTTATTCCCCATTGATATGCCTATTTTATAACTTTTATTACCATATTCCATTCTAATTCCATTATTGGGATTTATAGACCACTCAGTTCTTATGTATGTCCCTAGGTTATCCCATGCAGTTTTAAGTAAGAAGGAGTAATATGAGTATGTTAAAGAAGTTTTCAATAAAGATATTGTATTCCATGTTTGAAGTTTTTATGTAATGTTAATAATTCCAAAATACACTATACTTCTTAATCCTTTTATTTTTACTATGTGTACTTCAATGTATTAAAACCTGAACTAATATGTTATTATGAAAATCCCTATGATGAAATCCATTTCAATATTTCCAGTTTGTTTTCATTTTGTTTAATAATATTCATGGTGATAGGTTTATTATTATAAATCCTACTACATACCTTAAGTATGAGAACTTTTTTTAACTTCCTAAATTTGTTTATTTTTAACATAATTTATCCAACTTGAATGGATAAATTAATTTTCATTTAATTGATTCTTAATTATTTTATTAGTTTCAATTTTCTAACTTGGATGTATTTTTCATCCAATTTTTAGAAGAGTTATCTAACTGGCAACATCATCCATAAATTTATTCTAGAAAATCAAAATTTTCTGAAGTAGATAGAATTTTTGAAGCCTTGTTAATATACTTTTTTATTTTAACACTATTTATTATTCCTCTAATTGATTATATTCTACTTTTCATATAATACACCCCCAATGATCCATGCCAATTATAAGGGTGGGTCATTTTATACATACAATTATAGGTTTTTGTAATTTTTTTCACAAAACTATTAGTAACCACTAAAACTTTTCCTTTCACAATTCTTATTGGTCATTTAATGATTTTTTTGTATCTTGGGCACAATCTATCCATTTATTATTCTTTCCTGAGTAGTTTTCTCTATAGAACATAATATTGACACTTATTTGAAATATGAGTATTGTTTTGATGATTTTTATTTTTTCATCTACATCTGATTTTTACATTATAATATAAACCACTAGATGAAAAATATTTAGTATCTCTATAGTCATTAGTAATAGTTTTATATTTGAACTTATAAGGATGTCAATATTTCTATAATATAATACATGACTAATCAAGAACAAAGTTATGAAATGCATGAATCCCAAAAGTAAGAGGGAATATCATATGAAAGTTAATCAAAAGGGATCCACCCTCCCTCACCACCACCCTTGAGGTGTATAGAAATGTGAGCTAATATATAATGAATGGTTGTGTGGGTTTTGATAATGCAGATGGATGTAGTGTCAGCCCCATATGTGCAATATGAGCTAGAGTTCTATACCATTATGAGTGTTGTGGTGGAGTAACTCTAACCCATCATCGAACTACCGATCCCCAAATATAACTAATTATTGATGATCAAATACCCTGATATCCAAAATTATTGATGATTAGTTTATTAAATTTCTTCCATGTTACAGGATTTTTATTAACATATATATTTTGGTTCCCATGATAAACACTACATTTTTACATGTTCTGGAAAGTCGTGTTGGTTTTGATTGGTGTTATTTGATTTTTGTACTAGATCATGTGAAGTAAGTGTGATGTTTACATGATACCTTATATATAATGTTTAATTTTTTATATTTATTTATTTGAGTATAATTATTGCACGTTTATAATGTGAAACATTCAGTTTGATATTTCAAAAATGACCTAAAAAAACTATCTTATTGTTATCACATATATTTTTTATATTCCTGTTCATTTTAATTATTTTCCATTTTTATTTATATTTTGTCTATAAGAATTTGTTTCATATTTTCATTAAAAATATAATGTCTATACATGTAATTAGAGTGAAAAATCTCCAAAAAATCCAACCATTAAATATATCTTCTATTTTTAAATATTTCTAACAATATTGAAACCATTAAAAAATACTTTTATTATAGAAATATTTGTTATATGATTTTGTTGATGAAATTATTGAAGTAAATGGAGGTTATGATTTTGATTTGGATAATAGAACATCATTGTCCATTAGAATTCAATATCACATGAGGAGACAAAAAAATTAATGATACTAAGGTTATTATTATTATTATTTCATCATCAAAGTTACTTTTTTTTATTATGAAAAAAACAGACAAAACAAACAAACATACAAACATGTGAAACAAGCAGCTTAAGGAGGTCTGAAATAGTGAAAACCAAGGGCATCCCCTTTGATTAAATTGACAACTTCGGGATTCAAGGTTGAAAGATCATGAAAACAGATCGGGTCAGGACCAAGGACATTCATAGAAGCAAGGTGATCCACCACTTGGTTACCATCACACCAGGAGTGACTGATTTTGGTTATGTTATTGAGCATATCTTTTCACTTTCTGATAATATAGAGAATGGACCAAGGAGGATAAAATATATCATTCAGAACATCATGGAGAATTTTAGAATATTTTTCAACCTCAAAAAGATCAAGACCCTTCTGATGAAAACGTTTAACCCCTGTGAGCATGACCTTAGCTTCATCCTGGAGAGAGGATCCATTGCCTAACTAGGAGGAGAAGGCCATAAAGACCGAACCCCACAAGTCCCAAACCACCCCACCCCCGCACATGAAACCCATAGAACACGACCCATCAGTGTTGAGTTTAAGGTCCTGGTGTGGGGGAGACCAGCAAACCCAAATACCACTGTTGGTATTCACAATCGGCTGGGCTCCATGAGGATTAGAAACCTACCAGCTGAAGGAGGGTTCACCCCACCAACTACTATAGAGACGGACTGAGTTAGCAAGGATGGATTTCGTCCTGATGATAATGGAATTACCCAAAGCACGAGTCCCCTCATATATGTACTTATTTCTAGCTTTCCAAATCGACCAGCACCCAGCATGGAGAATCAAATAATGAGCCATCCTCTCGGGTCCTCTGACTCCCTCTCTGTGAAACCATTTGACCAAAAATAGGAGGGACTCCCGAGAAGAAACACGACACCCTGTAAAATCTCTGAAGAAGCACTAGATAACAACCACCTAGTCTCCTGAGAAGAAGAGGTGATCAATTGTTTTTTATTTAGAGGCTATGTAGAATGAGCACCAAGAAGGGAACAGTATTCCACAACACTTAATATTATCATCAGTGGGAATATATTGACTCCTTATCCTTCATAAGAGGAAGTTTTATTTCAAGGTAACAACTTTGTTCCATAGAAGGTCATTCCAAACATCTTGAGCTTCTGCAATTCTCCTAATACATCGAAAATACCGAGTAGAAAAAACCCTTGATGAGGAAGGAGTCAAGGCACACTGGTCTGGGTCTAGAGAAAAGGCAATGAGATCGAAAATGGCCTTTTTCTCTTCATGCAACACCGTGTTGATAAGGCCTGGGTACAAGATGGCTTCCCAGATGGAGATGGAAGGGGTAGGGAAACTAGGGAAACCCAACACTCTCCCCACCCAGTTATGATACCAGAAGGAAATTTCACCACTCTCTATGATCTATTGCGAGTGGCAGTGAAGCTCAGATATGATTTGCGGAAGGTCAGGCCATAAAAGAGAACCCCTTCACTCCACCAAGGACTGGCAGTGAAATAGATGATGCATAGTTTTTCCCCACAGAGTACTCTGATCCACAATTTTCCAAGATAGTTTAGCCTATATACTACTGAGAGTGTCAGCCAAACTATGCACATTAATTCCACCTTTCTATAGCAGGCCTAGCCACTTTACTTAAAGAGGCCCAGTGTTTTTTCCTTTCTATAAGAGGATCCCAGATGAAACCAGCCAGAAGTTTCTCAATGCTAGAGATAACATCCTTTGGATCCATAAACACCGAAAGAGCATGAACTAGAGTGGCCAAAATAAAACTATTAATGAGATCTATACGTCCACCAAAGGATAAATTCCTATTTTTCCAGTTGTGGATGCGATCTGAAATCTTGTTGGTAAGGAAGTCAAAGTCCCAAATCCAAAGTCTAACAGGGGAAATTGGAGCCCCGAGGTTGTTCATTGGAAAACAACATCTTTTCATGGCAAGGTTAGTTTGAATATCAAAAATCTGACTTGAAGAGAATTTGTTTGATATGAAAAAGAAACTTTTCTCTTTGTTGATAAGTTAACCACTCTAGTAGCAGTACTCCCCCAGAAGCCTATTCAAACCACAAATAGATTTTTTTTCCAGCATTAATAAACACAAGAGTATCATCAGTGAAAATAAGATGGGAAATGGTCATTGACCTCATAAATCTTCGGTATGCAAGAATATCACCATTATTTATGATTCTAAGAATGGGAATAATCATGACCTCCTAGGTGAGGATGAATATTCTTGGAGACAAAGGATCACCTTCATGGAGGACTCAGATGGATTTAAAGAAACCATAGGACTTCCCCAGAAAGGAGACCACCATCCACGGAGAGATGAAACATCTAAAAATAAGGTGAATATTCCAGGAAGAAAATCCCATGTTGTCCAACACCTTATTGATGAAGCCCCACTGTACACGATCATACGCTTTGTTCATATCCAACTTGAGAGAGAAATTTGATCCCCGAATTTTAAAGTTAATGTCTCTTATAAGTTCATGAGCAAGGTAAATGGCCTGTTGGATAGAATGACCCCTCACAAAACCATGCTGCTCCATGGAGATCTATTAAGGGAGATAAGTGGATTGTATAGCATTAGTCACACCAGCAAGGACTTTGTACGAGAAATTGCACATGCTCATTGGTATGTACTACATGATTGAGGAGGGGATTCCGTTTTTAGGAATAAGAACCATGGTTGTAGCACATAAAACCCTCGGCATGTTACCTCTCATGAAGAAGTATTGAATCCTTACAATGATATCTGCCTTCACCACCTCCCATGAGCCTCTATAGAAGGAGCCCGAGTTGCCATCAGGTTCCAGAGCACTGTCTAGATATAGTTTCATCAAGGCTGTAAAGATTTACTTTTTATCCGGTAAAGAAGCCAGCCTCTCATTTTCTTGAGCAGAGACACATTTTAGAAGACCATAAAAGAACCTATTGTATCTTTCTGGGTACCCATTGGGCATGAAAACATTAGGTCTAGCCAGCATATTCTTGAAATAGGAGTGGGCCATACCTCCCACAACATCCTGGTCATCTGTGTAAGAACCATCTTCCAAAAGAATATCGACTGAGAGATGTTTTATGACTAGATATACTTAAGATATTAAATATATAGATATTCTAAAGAAGGGAATAATTTCATAATTTTTCTAGTATGGATGGTGGTTCCAGTCACATTACAAGAGGAGATGATCAGAGAGTTTCAAACTTATTCTTTGTTTGTGTATCCTAAAGTAGGGAGTGAGAGAGCTAGATGTGGGATCTGTGATGCCACTATTTTCCATATTTTGTTATTTTTGGATATGAAAATAATTGAATAATGGAAGAATTTATATACTCTTTTCTTTCATTGTAATACTTTTTAATATTCCTAGTAATAGTTTTGGGGCCAAGCATTAAGATAGTCTACGATTCTGATGCCAGATGAGCCCATAATTAATTATATAAAAACATTAAGTATATTTTATATCAAAAGTGAATAGTTTTCCTAAAAAAATATATCCTATATGGATTCATGAATCATAAATATAATAATATGTTTGAATTCATTGTGTGGGGTTTGCCCTATATGCGACCTAAGGTTGGTCAGTGCAGAATATTGGCATAGGCCAACCTTTGGTGGGTGCATTGGATAAATTAATTAATTTAATAACCCTAACCCAAATAACTCTCAAATAGAGACTTAAATGGGAAATATGAGACTACCATTGAGTTCAAAATTTTTATTTTACCCTAGGTGTGACATAAAGTTGGTTGGCACGGGACATCTGGTATAGGCAGCTGTGGGAAGGTTCATTTAATTAAAATAAATAATTTATGTTTTTATTTTCAATTAAAGGGCCTAAAACATTTTATCTATAAGTAATATTCTAAGGAAAATATCCATGGTTAACCACATAATTCTAGAACCATTTATATGAGATTTCACACCTTATTAGTTGGTTGAATTGAGACCAGATGATGAACGGTGATCAAATCAAGGTGAATCGATATGAGGAGGATGAAAAAATCATCTTCATTTCTACTAGATGTTTTCTTCACAAATAATCGATACATAATCATGTTTGTACTGATCATTTGTGGTTTTCTCCCTTATGATTAAAATATTGATCATGATCAAATCTGTTTTCTTTGATCTTGGATTAAATAAACCTCTTCATGAGCACGCGATTCTAAATAAATTATTATTTCAATTTATTTCTTGCCTATGACATATTTCTCACACCTAGTTTAACACTATATTAAGTATTTGGAGAAAAAAATTTGGCCTATTAAGTTTATTAATTTTTTTATTGGTGCCCAAACCATTCATTGAGTTCTTTATCATTGGACAATGAGGTCACTATTTGACATTATTGGCGGCAGGTTCAAGTGTGATTGAACTCCTATATTTTGTTTGTAGTGACATGAATGACATGCAGATAGACTGTTTGTACAAGCATTGATAAATGCATTGGATGGGGTTTTGTGAATTAATTGGTTAGAAAATTTGGGTTAAGTTTTATGATTAAGGGTGATATCGATGTGTGATAAGAACATCAGTAGATTAGAGGTGGTTCGAGATCAGATCGTGGATTCCCATTTTTCTGACTAACATGTGTTGATGATGAGTGGTGTGGTGAGATTGGTTCTAAGATGAAGTCATGCACTGTGTCTCATAGAGGAGGCTAATCAGTGTGAACATGATGTTGGCCCGTAGGTGGGAGGTCCGCTAACTGGTGTGGAGCATGGTCAAATCCAGATTCCAGCTTGATTAATGAGAGTTTTGTTATTTTTATTTTAATAAAAACATTTTTTTGTTATTTTTATTATTTTTAATAATGATAATATTTTTAATATTATTATTTATAATAATAACATTAGGTAATTAATTTAAATAATTAATGGATTAATAAAAATCAATTGAACCGTTTAAAGAATTAAATTAAATGAATAGGAGGAACCACCTGAATAGGGAAGGAGGGAAACAACATCATATTCAGGTGTTGAAATGTTGGGTATTTAAAACCCATTTCACTATATTATTATAATAAAATAAAAACTAATCATATTAAATAATTCTAGAGAAAAAAATGGGTGGTACATCATGATATGCGGGATAAGTGGAGGTGATACCAACAAGGCTTTCCCAA
The DNA here is from genome assembly GCA_963277665.1 of Viscum album. Lineage (NCBI taxonomy): Eukaryota > Viridiplantae > Streptophyta > Magnoliopsida > Santalales > Viscaceae > Viscum > Viscum album. Next base: position 876,447,321 of record OY728163.1, read on the forward strand.
TGAGATTCCTTGAGGTTTTAAATAAGAAAATAATAATAATAATAATAATACAAAAAATTATTATTATTTATTTTTTAGGAAAAATATTAATCTTTCCATAAATTCTATGTGAATATTTAGATTGATGAACCATCAGTGGCATCATGACCCTGTAACTGAGACGGTCATTTTATGAACAATGTTGGATATTTAATTCAACCTCATGGTGTGGGTCCACAGAGAACCTAGTAATAATAATAATAATATTATTATTATAGAATATAGCATCTGACATATATTCTTCATAAGATGCCGTAATGATGAAATATCTATGACATTATGATCCTGATATTGAGTTGTACGTTACAAGACAAATATAAGGTGTTTAATTTAAATTTGTGGGTGGGTATAACAAAGAACCATTCATTAATTATGTGGTGAAATGTTAATTTTTCACATAGTGTCTGATTTGGGTAATTGAATAGACAATCAGAAGTATTTTTCCATTAGTATTGTAACTATGTGATCTATTTGGCCATTAGGGTCCATTTATAGAGGCATATAAGTGGAATTTATTTTTTTTCCATTGTGGTCGATGACAAGCCTCATGTGTTTATCCTGAATTTTGGTTGAGACACACCATGTATTACTACATGGCTAGTAAACCATGTTCTTGTGTCGACACGGATTGATAGCAAAGTAGGACCACACATCAAGTGGGTCCCCCAAACATTGAGTACCTATTTTGAGGAAACTTAAACCTCTCATATATTCTTTGTTTGTGATCTCATTTTAGTCCACGAGTATCCTATCTTGAGTGTTCTTATACGTATAACATGACGATGAACTTTGTAGTGGATTTTAAGATATGATATGAAATGTTTCGAGTATGAAGATTATTTAGGTGAAACTCGATGATGGAATTGATTAGAAAAGGATCACCTGAGGCTCTAGAGTGGAACCATCTAGATAGGCGAGGCATGGTTTATATACCTACATTTCTGAGTGTCACGTTCTAGCTAGGATGGACATGGGTCCTTGATGACTTAGAGTGGAACCCTCTAACTGGGATGGGCATGGGCCGTTGACCTTCTGAGTGTAACCATATTGAATAGTATGGAATCAATCCTTGACGAACTAGAGTGAAACCATCCTATTATACTAGGAAATTGTTCCTTGACCATACAAGTGGAACCCTACACATAGGATGGCCATGGGTCCCCGATAACTTATACTGTCACCCTCTAGCTGGGAAGGGAAGGGGTCCTTGACCTCATGAGTGTCACCCTCCAACCATAATTGGAATAGTACCTTGATGAATTTGAGTGGGAACCTCCAACCAAGTTGGTTATGGGTCCCTGATGAATAAGAGTGAAACCCTCCAGTCAGTCTGGGCATGGTTCTTTGACCTTCTAAGTGGAAACCTCTAGTCTGTCTGGGAATGGGTCCTTGATGACTTACAGTGGCACCCTCTAGATTTCCTAGGAGTGGTTCCTCATCTATTATAGTTTAACCATATTATTTTTAGGTCATGGGCCCTCTACTTTGAGATTTTCCCCTTGATTTTATGGAATAGTGACAAAGATTTTCTTGAATTTAATGTTTTTATGGGAAGAAGCGTGAGATCTGAAGCATCATTAATGGTTTTGTAGGAACTAATGGTGACTTATTTCTCAAGATAGATTGTGATATGGATATCCCCTTTATCTCTCTTTTGGGATTCTTTAGATTCATCACACACACACACATATATATATATACATGTTGTTAGATTCAGTTAATCTCCTTCCATGGGTTGTGAAGATGCGTAGGGAATGCCATGTTCTTTCTATGATTTGCTTCTTATGGATGGATGATGTTTCTATCCTACTATGGGTGTAAATGAAACAACTTTTAGTTTTTCTACACACCGTGTCACGCCCATTGAGTTTGGATAACCTTACTCTCTTGGTTTGTATTGAGATTCATTTTTCTCATTATTTCCATTTTACTTTCTATTATTATTGTGCCTCTTACTGCTCACACATAATCATTCAGGGTTTTCTACTGGGTATGTACATAATCACCCCAATGTGAGATTTTCCTACATGTTTCATGTATTATGTAGATGACGAACAAGTCAACGAAGATTACATAGAAGATTAGGGACACATAGTGCCTTGGACAAAGTATGGTGGTTGTAGATTGGAGATCAGAAGTTGGGCTCTCTTAGTACATGTAATTTAATTTCCAACTTTGTTAGGTTAGGAAACATTTTTGGTTGGGCATGTATCTTTACCCATTTTAATTTTAGTTTTATATTATCATACTCATTTATTTTCTAAAGGTTTTACATTCATACTTGTTCCCTCAGTATTTTTCATATTTTTTTGTGACTCCAATAAACTTTTTCATCAATATGGATGTGTGTGTGTGTGTACAGGTACATAGGAAAATGCCTCCCGTTGTTATTTATTTCTTAGAAATTGGTCTCCATCCCTTAGCCTATGGATTTGGTCTTATGGTAGTTGTGGATCAAGCCCCACTATGCCAGGTCGTGAAATAACTCACTTTTTTATTTTCAATTACATGTGATTAAATTATGGTGATCCTCCAAACATGAATAAATATTATTTATTCAAACATGTTAAATTCATTACTTGAATTTAACTGATGGTGTACATACACTTAGTGTGTGTCCCTCTAGGCCTCTTTCTCAATGACACTAAGAAGAATCGCATAAAGTCCAAGGTTAGCATTTAGAAACACACCGATATATTCATAGAGATAAATGTTAATTTTTCAATGATATCCAACCTCCTACGAATGTTTATTGTGTAATATGATTATTTTATCACAATATCACTAATAAATAGGGCTTAATTCAGGTTCTATCATCTTATATGCTCGATGACTCTTTATTTGACTTTCAAGAACTGAAATCACCCACGAAACACCATCGACATGGATTTATATAGGTAGTTATATTTTATCATTGGTACTATGATATATACATCCATAAGGGGATAGAAGGGATATATCTATTATCAAATTATATAGTAATGTTATATAGTTTTTAATTCACCCAATGTATATAACTTCACACTGAATATTTGTCGTCACAATTTTCATCAATACATCAAAGTATGCACTTTGTGACATCCAGTAATGATAATATTAAATACTAAGGATCAATACACACATACATGGATATGAACATTCAATTACAAATAGAAATATGGATTTACTATTAATAAGAATGTTCTCATAATCTCACATCTTAGAGATTTCCATGGGTAAACACCGTTGGAATGTGTCTCGATAAATTATGAGCCTCATACACCTCATATCCTTTATTGTATCTGTCCCATTAGAAAATATAATCCAACCATAGAATATGTTCCAATAATAATTCCATATAACCTCTATTTTCTCATCAAACAGGGGAACTTATATGACCTATCAGTGAAACATATATTTTAAGGAAAATATCAAATACAAAAATCATGACGAAGAATAATGAAGATGTCATAATAAAACATATTTAATTAAGAACAACATGTAATAAAGTACTAATAATATTGTCTCTAGGATACAAACTCTAATAGATTTCAACAAACATTAGTGTTCTTAGAGTCATGGTGTAAAAATCAAGCTTCAAATAACAACACCTCTTGTGAAATTACTGTTATTACAATGTTAATTATGTGAAATTAAGTGGTCCTAGATGTTTAGGATACAAAATATACTTATGCGGAAACACAGTTCTTTGTAATATTTAGAGAGAGGGACAACACATAAGTCATTATCAAGGAAAATAAAATGTTATTTTTATAAATTATATGAACATGATATAAAATATCTCAATATAAATTATTTATTAAAAATTATTCAACCAGATAAAAAAAATATGACATGAAATTTCAAATCTACATTGGCTGGTTATCTTAATATCAGTCATCATACAATACTGATAACATGTTTTATGGGAATATTTATTATGTTTGACTTATTTTAACTTTTCCTATAACTATATCTAATAAATAATATATATATTATTTATATATATACAAGAATTTTTATTCAGATTTTTATTAAGATTTTCCACTCTTGGAGGTGGAAAACAATAACTAAAACTCCAATATATATAAATTACCTAACTATTAATGTATACTGATGCTGACATGATAACCTAATTATTATATTCAAAAACTTTATACTACATCATTAAATTTTTAACATGTTTTAATTATTTATAATAAAATTACTATGATTGGATCCTGAGAATTTTTCTATCGATTGTTTTATCATTATTTTATAAATAAAAAAATAGGTAGGGCTCTTGGAGCCACTATTATCTCATATTTTAGTAACCATCAATCTCCTTTCAGTTATGGTTTAAAATTCACCATCAAACAACAATTCCTTTTGTTGAATGGCCTTTTATTACAATGTTACACACATGAAATTGATGGGGTCTAGGGGGTTAAGATACATATAATTTTTTCACCGAAACATAGGTCCCTACATACTGAGAAAGAGGGATGACACATAGGTCATCAATGAAGAAAATAAAATAAAATAAATATAAATTATATAACTGCACACAAAAAAACACAACATGCAATTTTAATCATACATTGGCCAGTTATCTCAAGATCAGTCATCACGTAATACTCTTACCATGTTTTTTGGGATAGTTAAAATGTTCTAATGATTATAAATTTACCTACAACTATATCTAATGAATAATTAATATATTCAAATATATACTTATATTTATAATATATTTTTTAATATATATATACATCTTTTTATTTAAAAAAATAATTTAAATATGCCTCATATTATTTTTTAAAAATTGTATTAAAATAATATAGCATATATTATATCAGTAACGATATACTTATTCAATAAATTTTGTATATACATGTTTGTGTGTAATGATAATTACTATTATATTTTTTCTAAAAATAATTAACCATAATAATTTTATTTTTCTATGCATCCAATAATATAATATACATTTATTTGATTTTTAATCTTATATATATATACACATTTAAACATATTAAATTGTATTTATTAATATTTAAAAATATAATTATATTCATTTTTTAAAATAATTGTAGTTTCCAGAATAAAAATATTATTAATTTATACATAACTACATTAATATTATTAATAGTAAATTTTGTTAAATTTGATTAATAAAATTAATATAATTTAAATTTAAATAACTATCAAAATATTGTAAACATTGGTTACTTTTAAAATATTAAAATTACAGAAGTATATAGACATTTTTTATGTAATTGAACATTATCGAATTTAAATAATTTTATTTCATACATTATTACTTCAAATAATAATTATTTATAATTTATATAATTTAAAATTTTTATTAATAGTAAAATTTTCGTTTTTCAAAAAATAATATTATTTATATACATATATTGAATAATATATTAAATATATAAGTGAATTTAAATATGATACATAATATAACATACACATATATAATTATATTCAAATAAATTTAATAATATTTTCTATAAATATTTATTAATAATAATTTTCATAAAATATTTCGGCAGATTCACATTATTTATCAATCTGTATATAGTATTATATTATATTTTTTTTACTTTTAATATACTATATAATTTAATATATAAAAAATATATTCAAATCTAATAATTCATAATTTAAATTAAAAATATATTTATTTTTTATACAATAATATTTCACTAAATATAAATTATATTATTTCATAGAGTTTAAATTATGTAAACACAACATTTAAATTTTTTAAATCATTCAATACAAATTAAATTATATGAAGAACATTAATTCATGAAAAAATTAAATCATATAGACACCATTAATACATACATTCAAACAACCATAATTTTTAAATAAATAAATCATACAATCAAAATATGCAAACGAATTAGACAATTAAACTTTTTAAATTGAAATTTTACATTCTCAAAAGTCAGAGAGATATATTAAGGAGGAAATATTACATATTTTCACATTAAATTATTGGATGATAGTAAATGATATGGGGTAGGGGACGAGGATCCATTTATATAATTTATCATCGGGAGATGTGAACTATGTTCATGTATCCTTTGAAAACATTACAGAGGAATAACAAATGAGGTTTGCGATTCCTTTCCCCCACCCCAAGGAAGTGTGAAACCTGTTCATTCATACTCATTGGAATTGAAATCATGAAATATTTTCACACCTTCCTTGAACCATTTTTTTAAAATAAAATGAGCGACATATTTAGTTTTGTATTCTAACCATAAAACCAATTATAAAAACATCTTTATCCCCTAGATATTCCCTACAGAGCCTGTCAAGTTTATTCTTTGAGATATGTATCCACATAATTGCCATCTTCTAGTCATTAAGATAATCCAATCCACTTAGATATTCCATAAGGGGTCTATTTCAAGAGGGATCTTGGCTCTTTATGGTGGCCGCCACATTGAGTAGTGTTCTCCAGTTTGCTGGTGCTCTGTTCAAATATGGTGATAGTGGTGATTCCCTAGTTATATTTGGTTTGAGATGATTTTAGAAGTTAATATCTATGAGGATGGGATTTAGAGTGACATTTCCATTATACTGTAGCCTAGTGTGTGTCACTTTATTGGTGAATTATCCCCTTGGTTGATTCTTGCATGTATCTCCTCCTGACTATTGGGGTTCAGTAATGTGAATATGGAACTATATGATACATTTGTTGCATTTTATAATTTTAATTTTTATCAAGATGGATTTTTAGGTCATTAATCTGGGTTAATAGTCACATTTTTCATATTGATGGTGCTAGTGGTATAAACTGTGCTGGGAAAACTCAAATGATGTGTAATTTTTTAGTACCCAGGCATAATAGAGTTTCTGAAAAAGAACATTCTCTAAGGAGATAATATTTTAAAAAAAAATATTAAAGGTATTTTTGAAACAATATTAAAGGGAAAACTAGTAAAAGGGATGTGGTTATTTGGCATTTTTAATACAATAATATGTATGTTGGAAAAAGATCATATTTTTGGGTTTTTTCTTTATGAAATTCGATTGAAAAAAAATTATACGTTTTTTTATAAAATATTTTTTAGATGGAATAATCCATATAAATATATATATTCACTTAAAAATAAATCATTATCTTTTAAATTTAAATACATTTAATTATCATCCTCTTAATTTTTAACCCTTGAACCATATGGGAATTTACTTAACTTGAAAAGGTAAAATGAATTAAAAAATTGTCAGGATTCAGAACGTGATATCATAACACCCTACTTTGACTATACTTATAAAGATATATTATGGTTAGTGATAAATTTGGGAACATATCCATTCTAGATTTTTTGATTAATTCTATTTTGGGATTCTATTTTAACTCTAAAAATTGATCCCATGTTATTTTGTTTTACCAATTTAGATCACACTCTCAAAATTTATACATTACTCGAACTCATGTGTTTTGTGTTAATTAGTAAATTGTACATTTGATTTATTTTATATTAAAAACTCAATTCATATATCATATTATGTGATTTAAATTAACTGATTTATTCAAAACAAATAAGTGATGAAGGTGAGAATTAAATCGAGTACTAATAAAAACTACTCTTCCATGGGTGGTGTAGTTATCGTAGAAACATTTTTCATTTGAAAATATCTAGAAAAAGAATAAAAAAAATCTTCTTTATAATATTAATTTCCATAATAAAGAATAAAATTAAATAAATAAATTTAAAATAATAAATAAAATGTATGATAAATAGAGATTTTATTTAAAAAACACAAGCATTAGAACACAAAGAATAAAAAGAAGGATTTAATGAATGAATCCTTTATTTAAGACTTCAACCTCTTGAAATTGATAGATAAATAGAATAAAACCCCTTACAATATTCCATAAATATACAAATTAATGAAAAATACCTCCAAGGGAGACAAATACACATTTATATAGAGGAGGGGAAGCTAGGGTTATATGAGGTCACAAGTGTGAATGAGGAAATTCCTCCAATTATTTTAGTCCACATTGAACTAACTTGATGATGTTGAAAATTATTGAAACAAATCTTATTTTAGAAGGATAATTATTTCAGAATGGATTCTTCTATCATCCATCCAAATTCGATCTAATTTCAATCCTGAACGAAGATTATATGGACCAAATGGGGAAGTGGTGTCCATTTTAATGAGTTTATCCCATATTTTACTTCATGACCCATTTCCACCCAGAAAATGAATGATCCATATTAGATGGTCTAAGTGAAATTTTATCCCATTGATTTAGGAATTAATATTCTAAATTAAATATTCAAATAATTCATTGAAAAATTTTTATCACTAAAATACTACAGTTCACTTTAAAGGGTAAAAACCATATTTTTTATAAAATTTTCAAATGAATTATCTAATACCAAATATTACATAAATAAAAATATCTAATACACTGTGAGTATATCATGTTATCTATTATCAAAAAATATTCCATAATTTTTTTACCAACTCCCCCACATTTAGCCTTTAACACTCTTGGGAAAAGTCACATGTCATGTTTTCTAGGTAATTGTAACAAGATATGATGGTTGAAATTTCCCAATCAATAGTGGAAATATATTCAAAGTAAGTATCTCATCAAGAATTCAATCTCAATAAATTTTGAATTTATTATCTCATAAATTTTATTAAAATAGAATCTAGTGAGATTAATGACACTAATCATAAAAAAATTTATGGGTATACCATACCATTAATTCCCCATGTGTGTGGATGACAACCATTTTAGGCTCATATCTCCACCCTTTGTTTATTATATTTAATTCCATTAAAACATTGTTTAATACCTATTTTAATTCCATTAAACCTTTTCTATATTCATTTTAATCTAATTTCATGACCCACTAACTTGAGAATTCCTAAAAGTCAAATGTTATGCTACTGATGTAGAAATCCCCATATTTTGTACATTTTATTAGTCCCATCATTATTATGATTATATATATATAATTTTTTATTTTAAGGGCATAAAACTATCAGATATTGGGTACACATGAAATTAGTAGTTCAGTGCATTAATGAAACCAATAAGAAAGTAAAACTAACATATGAATCAATAATTGATATAAGATGAAACAAATTACGTAACACGTATATTCCTTCAATTGAGTAGGAATAATTTCAAAATTAATGGTTACGTGTAAGCTATGTGGTGAAATAAATGGAAAAATTTACCATAAAAAATATTACAAATTATAGTGTTAAAATCTAAAATAGTTTATAATGATATATCAAATCATATCCTTGATGAATTCTATCATTATAAAAATAATCCCTTAATGATGAAATATTTCTCATTCTTATCTTTATACTAATGAAATTTGAAAAATTAAACAAGTAATTTCTATAGGTTCCACATATAAATGAGTATGATACATTATTTGTTCCTCTTAAATTTATTGTTTTTTGTTTTTTTGAAAAACAATACAAAACACACACACCCTGAATAAGAAAATGAACACCCAAATGAAAATACAAAATATTCTACCCCAAAATTTTTTCTCATCCCCCACACCTAACATATTACATTTTAATCAATGTGATCCTAGAATATGATAATTTCAACTAAAACATACAATTTTAAATAAAGATAATAATATAATATTAAGGGTTAGGGACAACCTAATGTTCTCAATTTATGATGAGGTTATGTAGTGTGAAAAAATCAACTGCAAGAGTTATATATACCTCAATGTATTTATTATTCCATTCCCCATTGACTATAAATATCTTTCATATTTCCACTTGTGTGATATCCACTAAATCATAAGGGAAAATAAATTAAATACAATATAAAGACCCAACCATCTAGAATGTATCCAACCAGGCATCAAATTTACTTGTGAACTATAATGAATAAATTTGTCTCCTTCATGAAACTTCCTCTTATGTATCGTCTTATCATAGGATGATTTTCCACACTCCTTCTAGAGCCTTGAGTTATAATATTATGGTAGCTGGATCTTCTATATCTATTAAAGTTACAATATCCTTTGATCTTCTACTTGGGATAAATCCATGTTACATTTATTTACTAGTGAAAATACCAATGCTCAACTACTATTGGGAGATGAAAGGCTTTCCCAAAAATAATAAAGAATGTGGAAATACTAATGGGAGTCTTTTACACCATCCTATAATCCCAAAGATCATCATCCGTGTTCTTTTTACAATATATTCTTTTATACTACACATTTTTCTTGAAAATATGTTTCAACTTTCAACTTGAAACTCTGACCTGACCATTTATTTGTGGCTTTTACAAAGTAGATGTTTTGTGCATCATCCCACCCATATTAATGTGGGGAACAAAATTCTTTTTGTAAAAGTGTTAACCTTTGTCACTGATGATAACCTTTGGTATTCCATACAAGTAAAAAAATATATTACCTCAAAAAAGCCACTACAACTTGCGAATCATGTGTGTTGGTGGTCTTCACCTCCACACATTTTCTAAAAAAATAAAAAAAATGATATACCAGAAATTGAATGAGTTTTGAAGTGTCCCCATAAAATAAATTCCCCACATATAAAAAGTATCACAGAATAATATGGGATGTTGAGGTATCTCATGTCTCTTAGAAGTATTTCCAATGTGCTGGAAATGTGAGTATGACTTACAAAAAACATGAGCATCATAAAAAAGTTAGGAAAATATAATCCAATGTCGAAGACATTCCATGATATTATTTGGGTTCCAAAGTATCCACCACATGAATGTGTATGAGAAGAATGTAGGACATACTAAAACTCAACATTAGGAACACACCTCCTAATAAGTTGGTCACTACACATGTTCCAAAGGGAGGGATCATACCATATATAATACCTAGACTCACTTTTCAATTTTTTTACATGGGGTTTCTTTATATTTTTAGGTATTTTAGAGGGGAAAATATAGTCAACTAAATCATCATACCAAGGATGTGTACCATTAAGTTTATAAAGATACTAATTAGAAAATTTTTCCTAAAGGGGTACATAGTCTAAGCTTCCATCCTATTTTATGTGATTTATTATACTCATGCAGTTTTAACTATGTTCTCTGAACACAAATTTTCCTTTATCTAAATATTGATCTTTGGAAGAAGTATCATCCAACAGATATGACTAGTTTGTTTCATCTATCTTCTTCAAGAGGAACCTTAAAGATATACAATCATAAAAGAAAACTACATTACGACCTAATAAATAATAAAAGAATTTATCTATAGAAAATATGAAAATAAGAAACTATTTTTCCATGGTTGTGTAGTTTTATTGGGGTAAATCCAATATCCTTGAAGAATTGGTGATCACATGTGAAAATCCCTTTTCCCTATGTGATTAGACTTATCTAGATTCAAAGTTGGAAGCATCACATAAAATATTAAATCAAAGCTACCATCATGGAGGATGAAAGATTAAATGTGGTGAAATTTTTCTTTATATTATGAAAACAATCCCTACAAGAATCATAAAAAACAACATTATAATCCTTTTCAACCAATCTAAATTACAGAACATCAATTTTACTAAAATATATGATGAAGTGTTGATAGAATACTTCATGTCCTAAGAGAGATCTAACATCACACACACATGTAAGATGTAGAAATGCATAAATAATGTAAACAGTAGATGTATCAACTTATATTCTATGTTTTGAGACCACATTAACATGGAAAATTCCACTCTCTACCATGAATTGAATATTATTCAAAATTTAAAACATTATTTTTCTCAATGAAATGATGCGACACATGAACCAAAGTCAAGAGACACTCCATAAATAAGGAACCATACACATTGAAATACTATATACCAACTTCTATGAAAGTGTCAAGTAAGTTAGAAAATATACTCACTAGTCATCACTCAATGGTACCTAGGGAATTAAAAATTCCGAATTGATCCTTAAGTAAAAAAATTTACTGAACAAGTAGGTGAATTCCATCTTATCCTGGTCATATACTATAATTAAAAAATAAAAATTGCTAGAGAAACCATATAAGAAACAATAGTGTTTCCTGCCTAAAAGTAAATCAAGCATCTATTAAATGAATTAAAGGGGGGAAATGGTCTTTATGAGTGAATTGGTTCAGTTTTCTATAATCTATTAAAACTCACAAACCATTTTTCACTCTCATGAGAACTAACTCATTATTTTCATTTTTATAATAGTGAACCTAGTTTCCTTTGGTCAAACCTTGACAAGGATGACCCACTAAAAGTTAGAAATGAGGAAAATGAAACCCTACTAAATAAAATTTTAGACATCTTGATCTTTTTTAGCAATAACACATTGATCTACTTTATTATAAAAAAATAGAGGAGATATAGTCATGAAATCCACAGAGCTCGTGCATTGGATATCGATTACAGAACCCAAATACTAAATCCTTCATAGAACTCATATCTAGAAGATATAATCCAATTGAAAACTCCATTGTAAGTGGTGTTAAAAATATTTCCTCATGCATATAGACAAAGCACTTTCGGTAGATTATTCATTCAGCGATTTCCTTCTCATTTAATGAGATTCATTTTCTTGATTTGGATTTATGCTTTATGTTGGTAGGTAAATTTATGAAGCATATACCATCTTTGAATATTTTTACAGATATATCTTGAATCAATCGGCTTTACTGGATTCTATATTGGTTTGATAAACTACTCAAATCTCATTTCTCGATTATCTTATAAAAATGGGTATTATAGTATATGGGGGAGATTCTATTGGGTTTTTGGGGCTATTCTATTAATGATTTTAAAAAGGACCCTAGCTTTTGATCCTCATGAAAAATATCCTATGACTCCTGTCTAGCTCAATTTCCCTGGGCATCCACTTCACTTGTTCAAACATATTTCCATACTTTTTATTTCTAGACATTCTAGGCATATATTAAAAATGGACTTTTCCAAGATTAATCTTTCAATACCCTCAGTTTCTAGGGTTTGTGTTGACGTTGATATTTCATAAGGAGTACCATCACATATCAGGATACAAAATGGAAACTCTATTTTCTTTCCGAATGTGGTATGTAAAGATTTTCTAGATTAATGCAGTGACTACCTTATGGTTGGGAACACTTATAAGTAATGTAGAAATAGGGCGTAAATCCTCAGGATCATAAACTTACGTGGGTTGAAAAAGGTAAAAAAATTAGATTATAAAGAATGTAATGATATAATTACAGTCAGTGCTGGTCCTTCTAGAGTCCAAGATCATCCTAGAGAACTATATGAATCTAATGGTAGGAATGATGTGTTTAAGAGTCAATATATGGCCAATAACTATATTGTTCTTCAATATATGAGTTACACTATTGAGGATGATGATATTTTAGGTTATTTAGATGCATTACAGATCATGCAATATTCCTCCACCAATTCCTCCACCATGATAAGAGATATGGAGGAACCTATTGAATCATGAAAAAACCCTCAAGATGTTCATGAAAAATAATTTCAAGTTTAAGAATATTTATTCCACTCAAGTACTAAAAATGGAAAAAAACCATTGGTGGAGCCAAATGGGTTTATAACATCTCATCATAAGAATATGAGTATGAGGAAGGATTATTCTAAATTAGAGTGAACTATAGTCACAAGATATTTCAAAAAATGCACTAAAAACCAAATCCTCCTCCATAAGTACATGTTATCAAGGATCCCCCCACTCATTAATGATGGATATATAGATAATACTCACAAGATTAAAAATAATTATATCATTGTAAATTAGGGCCTTAAAGAATAGATTTATAGTTTGGTCAATGTGAATGACACTATAACCTTACAAATATATCAAAAGAGAGAGATAACTACTCGTGAATATTTTTAGATTAGAGAGTGAATTCTTTCTAAAATTGAGCTGGGATTTGAACTTGACCCCAAATTTGAATACCTTTATATTTTAGGGGAATGGATTGTGGTTCGGTGATGCAAGTCTCACATATTGAGATAATATTGATGCTTATCACAATTAGAAACTACCCTTTTAGTTACTTCTATAATGGTATTTGGTCTTAGTTATTAAGCTCTCAAAGTTGAGATGTTACATGGTGTGTTTTTTGTTCACTAATATGGATTTTGGTGATGCTAAAAAATGTGATGATATTCCCACTACAATGGATTTTGTTGGCAGTGTTGCGAAAAACATGACCTTTAGGTAAAAGCTTAAGGACATTACTGATAGTTTGAATGCCATTGACATGGATATTTATAATGATTAAAGTGATTGAACTAATCTATTCATAATTGGATCTAAGGATGATTTCCACCTGAGTAATGAACTCGATACAAGTGTTCAGAATAAGGATAATTCAGATTCTAAACATCATGAAAGAATGAAAATAAACGTAGAGGATGTTTTCATAGTTTGTGATTACTTTTCAAAGGATATCACTCACCTTGAGGTCTAGGTTTATGAAGATTCATCTATAGATATACAAAATATATAGTCACGCTAGTCTGGTGATTGGTCTTGCTTTGGATAAGGAATTCTGGAATACACTTTCCAGTGTTAGTTATGACATTTCATACTGTCATTACATATTACATTTCTGGGATAAGCATGCATTTTTATGAAAATTCTATAAGGGTTTTACCCTTTTTTCGGAATTTAAAATCAACATTTCCCTCTATTTTGTTATGTGGATTCTTCCACTATTGACATGTTTGAATGAATAGTAGAGGGAGAACTCTTTGATCTATAAAGACAATTGTCCTTCTGTTATGTCCATATCTGGAATTATAAGTAGATTGGATCAGGATAGTACGAAAAAGGGTTATTTTTCTACAATGTGTTCACGAATTAGAGTTGTGGTGTGGGATAAGTAATCATCCAATTGGTGTAGCTGAATATCTTGTTATGGAGCCTTGATGGAGTATTGAAGAGTGATGATTGTCTTTGAATTAAATCTGTTAGTCACCTAGGGGTTTTTCACTAATGCACATATGATCAATTATATTCTTTTTTCCTCAATATCTAGATGGTGTAATCTAACTACACCCCATTTTTACACTGCTTTCAACAATTTCTTTAATAAAATTTTGGAGATATGGGTTGGGTGACCAATTCATGTCTCAACTCATTTTGGTAAAATTTTCACCTCTTTATTTATAACATATAATATTGTGGTGTTAATTTGTATTTCTGGTTGTCTAAATATTTTATCCCTAACCTCTAAATGAATCATATTCTTGAAAAGAGATTGGATAATACCAAGTATGTCTCATACGGTACAACCCATTTCCTGAATATTCCAATTTAAAAGAATTTAATATTGTGTTTCTTATTTAGGTAAGAGATAAATATAAATTATTACAAGAAATTTTATATCGTTTTATATGTATGAATATTTTTCATTTGGTAGAAATAGTTTGAGGTCCAGTTTGGGTGGGGTTTGTATTGAGGGAAATGACATGGAAATTAAAATATGTGTGCAATTAATGTTAGGGTTTGAATATACATAATCAATACCAGTGAATAATTAATCTAATCCATTTGTAAAATTAATAACATGTCATAATATAAAACTGTATTCTATGAATTAGAAAAAGAATCCAAAAAGGAATTATAAATGAGTGAGTCTTGGTCATAAAAAATATGTGTGAAATTATTTCACCACAAAAAA
The DNA here is from genome assembly GCA_963277665.1 of Viscum album. NCBI lineage: Eukaryota > Viridiplantae > Streptophyta > Magnoliopsida > Santalales > Viscaceae > Viscum > Viscum album. The sequence continues at coordinate 876,462,995 of OY728163.1, forward strand.
CTATATACAATCCTCAAGATCTGTCTAATAATATAATAATCTTCATTTGGAAAATATTGAAAATATTTATTTAGAGAATCATCACATGATGGGTCAGAATAGGTGATCGAGAGAGCATAATGGCCTTTTAAGGGGTACTTCATGGAGTCTAAAATGTTAAATCATATGATCACACCTCTTAAATCTATATAAAATATACCCTCATAAGAATTTATGAATTTCTTGGATTTTCGGAGGAATTTTCTTCCATGATCGATATGATCATGAGAACTTACCTGATCATCCTCCATATTTGGCACATATAAATCCAAAAGAAAAATCATATCCCTTACATGAACAATTATATCTCCAAAAACTTGATTTGGATATGTTGTAGCTCTATTTTCCAATTTCAACACTATTATTTTATTCATCATCTCACTAATATGTAAAGAAGATAAAAAATTGTGAGGCATTATATTTATAAAAGCTCCCAAATCACATAAATTATCACAAAAGTACATTTTCCCTATAGTGTATGGAATGGTGAATGTCTCAAGGTCCTCAAATGTTTATGTTATCTTTATGTTTGGTGTGATGGGAAAATATACATTCCCCCAAATTTTTATCAACTCATTTCCATTTACCCCTATTTTATTTGTAGACATTTATTTCAAAAACATAGAATACCTTGTAATTTTATTAATTAGTTTAAGTAGACAAATTTTGATATCAATGCACTTGAACGTATCAAAAACATATTTTTTCATCGCCTCTTCATCAATATTATTTATGTGTAATACTCTACATTTGAATTTAAGGGGTTAAAAGGAACATATTCAATATTTTTTTACCTTTTTATTTCTCCTTTGGCTACTCATTTGTTGGTATTTAATGGGGAATATTTTGGGTTGAGGTGAATCTTAGTGGATATATAGGATCATATGTATCAACTATTTAAATCACACTTCTTGGTGTGATGATACTAATTTCCCACTTTGGATTTAGAGTAGATTGGGAAGGAATATTTTAGAGTTATTTTTTATGTGTTCATTAAGTGAAGTGGAAATATTTATCATTTTCATCTATAACTATATAAAAATCATACCCAAACTTTTCAAATCATTCTTTTGATTAAGAATAATTTGTTTCCAATTATCATACATATTGTAACATACCTTTTTTATGACCCTTTTCGTTGTTGAATTGTTTTTATTGGGATTCAAATATATTATATGGGTTGAAAACCCTACAAGTAAGGTGGTGGTTATTGATTTTTTTGAAAAGGGGGCCTTTATTGTTTTCTAGAGATATAAGTCATGTCCATTATATCTTTCCACACTTTGTTATATGTTGGTGAAAGGAATTACACTTCTTCTAGCGATGTGGTTGTTTTTCATGTTGATATGGTCTTCTAGGGAATATGGCTGTAAAATCTTTTATCTATTATAATTGGGGGAAACAATCAGTAGGGTGGTATATATCAGTATAAATACCACAAGACCTTGTAAGATTGGTTTGGGATGTTTTTTATATAATTTGATTCAACTCGCTATAGTATAAAATTCAACCAACTTAATATCAATTAAATAATTTTCAAGAGTTGGACTTCCCAGATGTAATATTCTAATATGTGGGCACCTAGATATCAAATTTATGGGAGTTTTATGTCATCTTTTTAATCAATTCATGTGTAGTTTCTGGTTTTTTTTCAACCAATTCCCCCTATTTGACATCCACTAGACTCCTCTCCATATATGCGAGACCGTTGTAGAAGTATTGGATGGAGAGTTTCTCACTAATTTGGTGATTCCTTCATCTGGAAAAAACTTCTTTAATAACTCATAATACTCATACGTTGAATCCCTTTATGCATATGTGATCCCCAATATCACTTTTCAAATAGTAGTGGTACTTGAAGATGGAAAAAATATCTTCAAGAAAAGATGCTTCAAATCATTCCAACATGTTAGTTATTTAGGTTGTACATAATTCACCCAATCCTTTACATTTCCATAAAGTGAGAGTGGGAATGATATTAGTTTGAGTTTTATCTTCAGATAAATTTCTTGGTTTTATTAATGATCATAAAACATTGAATCATTTAAGATTTTTTTGGATACTCATCAGATAAGCCATAAAATTTTGGGAGAAGGTGAACTAACCCAGATCTTAGTTTGATGTCTAATTTGATAGAATATTATGAAATTTATGTAGGTTGTCAATTAATTTCACTTGAAAACCAATACTTTAATTTTTCTATCATTTTTTTAATTCTTATTGTTAGAAATTATATATATTTTGTGTTTATTTTAGATGTACTTCATATATTTAAATTACTAGAATGGAGGAATTCCTCTATTGAGTTAATGTTAAAAAATCCCATAGACTGATACTATCTAATTTAATCCCAAGATTGATTTCAATATAATGGTAAGGATTAAAGAGATCCTTGAGATTATTTCATGTCATGAATCTAATAAAAATGAAACAAATAAAAATTTACCCTAATAAAATGATAATAAGATTGAATTGATGGTCTAAAAAATAAAAATGGAGAACTGGGAAAGATAGAAGAGTAAAAAAATAAGATAAATAAATAAAATAAAATAAATACCTCTAATTAGTTAAATAAACTACTTTACTCTCTGATAATATTTTTAATTTGAAAGGTACTATCATGGGCATACTAATTTTTTTTAAATTATTACTACTTTTGTGAAATAAAGTGTCTCACCAATGTATTATCTAAAATGGTTGTATTTAAATCAAAATTTTAAAGGTATTTTTAAACAAAATAAAATTAAAACACTATTAAGAGGTATTTGGAGCTCTATGTTTATAACAAAGTAATGTGTATGTTAGAAGAAGATTTCATTTTTTATATTTTTTATTTTTGAAATTTTATTGAAAAAAGACAATGATAATGTTTTTATGAAAATATATTTTAGGAGTAATCAATCTAACTATAACTATTTACTTAATTATTAATCATTATCCTTATTTTGAGTGTTTCCGTGTCAGTTTCATATTAGTTTAGTTTTGATAATTACATCAACCCATCACTATATGTTTCCTAAATAAGGTTATTTAACTCTTTCAGATTTAATAGGTCACTTTATTTATTTAAAATTTAATGAAATATTTATTTTATTTATATTATTTTTTTCCATTGAAAATATAATAAAAATATTTTCATTTAATATGTTTAAAAAAAAATCTAATTCAGTTTTTTAGATGGAGATAAGATTCATTAAATTTATAACAATCCGTTCAAGTGGCATAATAGTTTTCAGCTTAAATTGACCTCTGAATTTTGTTTATATCTTAAGGTATAGTATAAATATTTACATGAACACTATAGAGTTGGATATCTAATATATTTTTATCAACATAATTATTTTATGAGGAGGACTTCAAAGAATATTTCAGTACTCTATAAAAACACCAAAGTTTCCCAGAAATTTTTCAAATCTATGGTTTTCATATTTAGAAAGCTACTATATTTGACTTACTACAAGGAATACAGATATTGGAACCACTCAAAACATGTTGTGATGGAAATCCAAGAATTTTATCTTTATTTAATTATATTACATTTAATTCTAAAAAGGTAATTTAGATGGTCAATAAATTATTCAATGTTTTACAATGCTATTTTCCAAGACACAATTTTTTCAGCTCATATAGCTTCTGTTTTTCGAAGATATTGATAGTTGTGGACATCATATACATTAAATTCTTGATTATTTAAAAATGTATTAATGTTTCATAAATATTTGTCTTATTGGATAAAGTATTAATCTAATTTTAAAAGGATAAAAAATATCATTGAATTCTATAAATTTAATTCTTTTGGTTTTTATTAGGTTTAATTAAATACTATGTTCTAAATAGTGAAACCCTACTATGGTGACAAAATTAATGTTCATATACCATAATTTTTAAACCTAATTTTAATCCCAATTTTCAGAAAGCCTTATTTTGATACAAATTTTTTGTTCTTGTGACATACATTTGGATGAAATGAACCATATGATCCTTTGTATAACCCTAAGTTTATGACCCATACATTCATAAACCCTACAATCCGTTGAGAATGTAAAATATGTTTTTATTTCTGCCATGTGTCATTTTTATAAAATAATCAAACTCAACCACCATTTTATCTCTTTACACACTGAAACAATGCATCCTATGATTTTAAACACACTTCATACTTCTGCAACTAATATACAGAAACATGACCTATTGTGTGTTGAGATATTAGAGTGTTTATTGAAAATGTTTTTGCTACTCAACCTACTTTATAATACAAAAATTCTATTCATGTAGATACTTCACCTACTAATGTGGTGATCTGTTATGTTCTACAAAACTAGAGTTTTAGATCCAATATTTCAATATGGAAATAGAAGTTTTATTTCCTCAAATCATACATGATGAAAGAATATATGTTACATCAAACTGCTTGAGGTGCTTCTTTGATGAACCGTTCAAATGAAACTAAAGTTTTTAGAAAATAAACTGTGCCTCATACCTATAAGATTATATCTTAAATTTTCTACATTAATCTTGTCTCTATAATGAGTTGGGATGTCGACCACACATATGTTGTATTTTTATGATGAAACTGGAGTATGTTTTTTATTCGAATAGAGTATGGTTTCAATCACCTACCAAAACTCACAATTTGTGAAGAATTGGATGATACATTTATTTTTAGTATTATCTTAATGATGTAAAAAAATGTAACATGATGAACCATGGAGGATGGATATTGTCACCATGTTTATACAATCTTAAATATGATAGTGCCTTTACACAGGAGTTATCCCACAAAATATTATCACCTCATAAATTGTTGTCTCAAATTGGAGATGGAATCTATATGGATAAACTCATAATTCCACTATAAGTTTGGATGTAATAAATAAATACCAAAAAATTTTGTCTACTAAAAGTAGAACATGGAGTTTGTGTATGTTATGATACTCAGTTTTTTATGTTTCTTGGTATTTCAATTTGCTACATTTTTATATGGATGAATTTTAGTAGTTTATCGTCTGGATAAATTATAATATATTCAAAAGAATATAATCAAAGAGGTATCAAGTATTTTGGGCCAGTATTTAGTTATAAAAATGATCAGTTTATTCTAACATCATTTTTCTAGTAAAGCTGGAGGAAACAAGGTTATTCAAATTCAAATATTAGAATTTACATTAGGATTATGCTGCTAGTTTTTGGTAACTATTTTGACTATGTTTAAAGAGGTTTTGATGGGTTTATATGGAATTTTTATATTTTTAAATGCTTTTATAATTCTAGAGATTCTATTGGAAGACTTTTTAAAATTATTTTGAATAATTTTGAAGATTATTTTACTTCTATTGTACATTATTGAAGATAAAAAACATCTATCAGTTACTGCTGCAACTGTGAGTGAAACATATTAATTCTATATAAAATAAATCTATTTTTGATTTATTAGAGTATCTACTATTCATACTCAGTCATGGTGGAATGTCATATTCTCAAACTAATCCTTGGATTTTTGGTTCCCTACAAGAGAACCATAATTCCATGTAAAAGCCTTATAAGGTGTCAAATTCTTACACTAAATTATTAATTGGCCTCTAGATAAGAGGAACCATTAGTGATAATCACCAAGATCATGGAGTAGAGCATTAGTGGAGTGGATTAGGAGATTTATTTTTCCTAACCACAATACAACATTGTGATCTTTTCCTTTATTTATTTATGATGATCAATCATCATTATGATAGAAGGAAAGGATCACTTAATTTCATGAGGGAAGTATTAATTTTGTTAATATTCTTAAAAGGACATAATTCACTGCCCACTTGTGTTTTCATCATAACCATTCCAACACAATAAGTGGTATCAAAGGAATCTCTCTATTGCTTTATTTATCATTTTTTTAAAATCCTTGAAAATTAATTTGTTTATATATGATACCTAATAAGTAATTAGAAAGGATGGACTCTTTTGAAATATTAAATATTTATTTTATATCTAATAATGCAGAGTTAAATATTCAGGAGAAGAAAAATCTTAATCGCAGATATCAAATAAGGTATGTAGATTGTTCATACTCCTCATTTTAATAGATATAATTATGGATTCTGGAAAGTTCTCATGACTATCTATTTTACGAATCTTAGTTTCAATGATTAGATGAATATTGAAAAAACATATGAAATCCCTAGAGAACATGAAATGCGGGATGATGCAAAGAAGATGAATATGATATCAATTCAAAGAGATGAATGAAATTATGCGTGGACTTGTTCCTCATGAATTTAATTGTGTTTTACAATGAGCCACAACCAATGAGATATGGTTGAAAATCTTAGTTTCTTATAAAAGATACTATAAATTGAAAGAAGTTAGAAATGTTGTTTCTACTGTAGGAGGTCAAATGTTCAAAAGAAATTAGGAATAAAATTATTTGACTGAGATGTGCGAAGTTGAGGTGCAATAAGTAACTAAAAATCACATTTTTATGAAGAATGAAAATAATGAACTCAATGTTTTGATGGATGAATTTTATTATTCTAGTCAATTGGATTTAGGTGATGAATCTACACCAACCCATAAAAATGACAATGAAAATGAAAAGGTAAATCTATGTCTTATGACTCATGATGAGGTATAATCATCTTACAATAAATATTCTACTTCAGAATTTTTTTCTCATGACAAACGTCAAAAATATAGTTTTATTTTATAATAAAAACTTAAATTATTAAATAAATAGCACATAAAACCTAAAAAAATATTATGATGTTATTTCAATTGATAATGACAGTTTGTCAAATAAAATTCAATATTTAAGATCTAATTCTTCCAAAATTTATCGCGATCGGCATGAAACTAAAATTAATTAATTATTGAATAATGCGGCCACCTTAGGTCAAAATTATAGTATTCTTATTAAGTTTTATAATTATTTGAATATAATTATTAGGAAAAATAAAATTCACAACAAAAAATCGATATTGATAGTAATGGAGAAAAACCAAAATTATACAAGAATTATTTTATTTCTAGTTCAAACTAAAAAAATAGGTCCACAACTAATTTTTTTTATTGTGAAATTAATGGACATTATTTTAATGATTTTTGTTTTAGAAAACCACAATTCTGTGGTGTCAAGCAGATTCATTATTAAAAAACCTTATCTATGTTTGAAATTTATAATCAAAATAAAATGATTTGGTTACCTAAAATTTTAATAGCTAAAACTACTGGGCCAAAAAGAAAATGGGTACTAAAAGGCACTTGTATTTGATATTTTTCAGGTATATACTACTAAACTTCATTATTAAATTATTATGTTGGGTCTTGAAGACTATAAAAATTTATTATATTTCTATTTATTATTCTTCTAAAAGGAAACTTCATTAGATATGGAATAGTTAATACAAGAAGTATATTTATTTTCAATTTTAATAATTAATTTAAATGTTATAACTATTTTATACAGTGGCAGAAAAACATTTAAATTTTTTATATTTTTATACTTATAAATTAAATTACTCTTATACTTAAACTTTTAAATCTTTTTTAGACTCTATTATTTTATGACATGAATTAATGCATTGATTTATTTTATTATACAATGACCATAAAACATACTCTTATGATTATATATAAATGGTTATATTGTGTGTAAGAATATGTTTAATGCATAAATATTTAAATTAATTAGATTTTAGAAATTAATCTATTATTCTGTGTGATAAAATATTAAATTAAAATGTTTTGGTCAATTATGACTTATGTAATAATTTATTTTAAATTGTTGGAAAATCCTTTATCTTATGTAAAATTACTTGAAAATATTTTATTTAATTTATTATATATCTTTAATAATTATTATATTCCTTAAGGGGGTCTATTTTAAATATAAAGCATGTTTTCAAATGTTTTATTACTATGGAATGAATTATGTGGCTTAATATATGTTTTTAATTCATTGAAAACCCTTATCCTTCATTGAATAATATTTTTAATTCATTCATGTATCCTTTATTACATTATTTTATCTTTTTTGTGGAGGCATGAATTTAGGGGGAGTTTATATTGCTTCAAGTATTAAGAACATATTTTATAATATCATGTATTTTTGATATCTTTAAAAAGAGGGAAACAAAATTTGTATTTTAAAATTTACATACTTTTGATATTTTACATAAAATTTGAATTAATTTTCTTTATAAAAAGTGGTTAATATACTACATTGTTTATTTTTATATTATTTTATGTGATTGGGGGTATAATTACATCAATCACATAAATACCGCACCGTTGGGATTGAGTCACTGCCAAGGAAGTCTCAATGCAAAGACGTCTCACCACAAAAGATAAGTTGTGACCAAGGATGAATCACTGCTTGGATCCAAATTCAGATATGTCTATGAAGACTCGCCACTGAGGATGAGTCAACGCTAAGGTAGTATCACCATAAAGTAAGTCTCAACACCAAAGATAAGTCCCCTTCAAGGACAACTCATCGATGAGATCCAAAATCGGCTAAGTATGGGAAACACTCATCTTCGGATTTGATTCACCACCAGAATGAAAATTTGGAAATGTGTTGGACTATATCACTACTAGCCTGAGTCACCATTAACATGAAACAATGTCAGGCTTATTTACTGCCATAATTTGTCACCATTTTAAATAATCACCACCACTATTTTTCTAATTATTATTTTGAATTAAATATTTACTAGCTATTTTATCCTAAAACTTATTTTTTCTGATTATTCATTAATTTCCCAACATAGTTGAATTAATGTTTATTTCAAAATGTGTATTATGAGGAGGAGATGATTTCATTTATTATATTTGTTTTTTGATGATAATAGCTCAAGAGTACTCCCACATGAGGACATGTATCGTTCATAACAGGAACGTACAGACACATAGAGAGCTGTACATGTTAAGTGAACTGAACTACAATGAATGAAAAAGTAGATATTGTATACTACATCTTACTTACACATGATAGAGGAAGAGTAGGGCATACAAAAAATTCCAGTTCATTTCTATAGCTAGAACAGAAGAGTTTATGACATTCTTTTCTATATAAAATTTTAGAAACTAGACTCTAGAAACCATTCAAACTACATTCATAAAGTCATGATCAATATATCTTATTAGACTGAGCAACACCATTATTTCTACACTCTTACTTTATCAATTTTTTTATTTGAATTAAATTATGAGCAATACATGTATTCTATATATTTTAAACACACACTATCTCATGTTTTAAAATGAAAGATACTTGTATATCTTCTGAAACTCTTTTTACACCTATTTCCCACATGTTGTGGTAGAGGTACACTTGTGGCCTATTTTATTTTTACTCCCACAATTACTATGCAAGAAGTCCCTATGTGAATTAGACAATTTTCACACTATCGTAAAAACCAATCCAATTTTCTGATCAAAATTTTATTTTATATAAACTTCATCGCAGTGGGTGGTTACCAAGAGGACATGACAAAGCCTCAGTTTGAGACTAAAACTCATATATTCAATTTTACTGGGTGTTCTATTTTTTCTATATGTTAAAACAGAATCTTTTAAACTGAACAAACCACTACATTGATATTTAATTTTAGTTAGGGTTAACATAAGTTTTTCTTGAGAAAATATATTTCAAATGTTAAAATAGGTTTCATAATTTTTTTAACTAAGACCTAATCAACCATTGATAAATCTTTTAAAATATTGAAAATTATATCAATATAATGTTTTAAATAGCTAGTTTGTTTTTAAAATTAATTTGTGGATTTATTTTTAATAATTTTTAATAGAAAGTTTTATCAGGTACTCAATTAACCCCACCTGTTAAGATACTTACTTCGACAAACATTTTGTATCAAAGGTTTTTAAAAAATTTCAAAAAATCAACTGTGATTTTTGTTTTTATTTAAAGATATTATATATATGTTTGTTCTAAACATAATTCTTCAAATGGATAATAGACCAGAAGGTTCTTCTAATAAAAGAACTCATTTTTTCAATGTAAATAATTATGCTCAGTTTATGATCAAAATGAAAATATATATAGAAATTATGGGTTTTGATATTTGGTCTTATATTGAATATAATTATGAGTTACCTAAGACTGTTAGAAGTACATGGAATGATTCCACTTAAGTATCCTATAATAAAAACTACAAAGAAATTAATTCACTTTATTTGTCTTTAAGTGATGAGGAATTTAATAGAACTTTTTATAGATTAATTTCCTTTAAGATTTGGGACACATTAGCTATTTCTTATGAGGAAGAAACTAATCTCAAAAAATTATATTGAATAAAAATAAAATTAGATATTATAATTTTAAGATTAAGTCTAATAAATTAATTTATAATATATATCTAAGGTTCAAATAAATTTTTAGCCCAATGAACTCCCTATGAAATCTAGTATCTAATAATGATTAGATTATGAGACTGCTTAAATGACTTCCTAGAAAATGTATATGAACATCATTATTAATTAAAGAGAAATATGATATTGGAAAACTATGATTTATTGAATTAATTTTTATGTTAATGTTGTAAAATGAAGAACAAAAATTAAATAGATAATTGGATGATGATCCAAAAATAAAGTTAGTAGCCTTCAAGCCTATTTCATCCAAACAAAAATAGAAAGAAAAAGTTCAAACTGAATGTTCTAATAAGTGTGATTATCCTCCTTATATTGATGAGGATATATCCTATCTCTCTATAAGATTTAAGAATTTATATTGGAAAAATAAAATTTTAAAAAATCCTACTTACAAAAAAAATTATGATTATAATAGAAAAATCAAATAAATATAGGAAAAGGGATGATAATAAAAATGATATTACCTGATATAAATGCAAGAATAAAGGAAATGCAAAATCAGACTTCCCAAAATTGAAATACTAAAATAAATATGAGTAAAATGACACAAAATTAAATAAATACATGAACAAAACTTATAGTGCGTTTGAGGATAGATCTAGTGACTCCGAATCCACTCTTAAAGAAAAATTTGTTCAAGACAACATGTGCTTAATGAAAAAAACTATCTGAGGTACCTATTTTATCTACTATTTTACCTATGCTTGATTCTAATAATTATCAAATTGAACACAATGGGGATTATATGTGTCAAGAAGTTATTTTTAAAAACTAAAAAATTCTTGAGGAAAATTTGAATGAACTTAAGGATAATTATAATGTTATGAAAAGACAACATGCTTTATCTAGAAATATTAAAGATAATTTACTTATTGAGATAGAGAAAAATTTTTAGTGGTTAAAAGAGAATACTAAACTTAAATTTTCCAATGTACAAATGAAGAAACATCTAGAAAGGTTGAAAATTTGAAGAGAAAAACTTACACATATTTTAGGTAAATAAGTTACTCATAAATTTACTACAGGTCTAGGATACAAGACTGAACAAGGAATAATAGTTAAGAGAAAATGTATTCCTAAATTTAAATATGAATGTTATACTACCATTTATTTTTATAGAGACCAAAAAAAGATTTTATTTTAAAATTCTTACATTATGTTTATAAGAGACCTATTTAAAAATTGTGTATTCCTAAAAACCTGATTACTAACACAGTTGGACCCAAGAAAACCTGGGTACCAAAATCATTTCTTGTATAAATTTTATTTTATAGGAATTTTTCTTGAAGACCTAATGTAAAAGTCTATGGTACTTAGACAATGGATTTTCAAGAAATATGATATGATAATAATCATGTTTTAAGAGCCTAATAATAGTTGATGGTGTTAAGGCCACATTTTTTTGACAATTCTAAAGCTAAAATCACTTTCCATTGATAAATTGTTAACATCCATTCTATTTTAATTTCTAAAGTATTGTTTGTTAATGGTTTTATATTTAATCTTCTTAGGATCTTATAATTTTGTGACTGCAGTTTTCATGTTAAATTTAATAATAATGCATGTAATGTTTTTATTCTAAAAATACCCTAGTTTTTACAACATTAAAGAAAAAAAATGTTTATTTGGTTAATCTTAATTCAATAATTTCTAAAAAAATTAATGGTTGAGTTGTTTCACAAAGAATCATTGCTTTGGAATAGGTGACTTGGAAACTATAATATATTCAATCACTTAAGAAGAATATAAGGAACGTATTAGTAAATGATCTAAAAAATCTTAAGTTCTTAATTGATAAAGTTTGTAACACTTATCAAAAATGTAAATGACAAATTTTTTATTTTAAATCAAATAATTTTTTTTAACTTCTCAATATCTTGTGTAGATTCAAATGAATTTATTTAGACCATCCAGAGTTTCTAGTCTAAATGGGAATAAATATGTTTATGTACCAGTAGATGGGTTTTCTTGTTATACATTAGAGTTATTTTTAGATCAGAAATATGATTCTTCTTCATATTTTACCAAGTATTATAGATCTTTATAAAATATAAGTGGACTTAGGATTTACACCTTAAGAAGTGACCCTGTCCTTGACTTTGAATATCAAGACATTAAATTTTTTTTCTCACAAAATGGATATAGTCATAACTTCTCTTCTCCTAGGACCCCATAGTAGAATGGTGTTGTATAAATAAGGAATAAAACACTTCAGGAGATATCTTAAAAAATTCTAAATGAATTTTACTTATCTGTCTACGTATGGGAAAATGTTGTAAACGCGACTTTCTATGTAATTAATAGAGTTTTAACTTAACCTTTCTTTAAAAATCCCACTTATGAGATTTTTAATAATAGGAAGCCTATGGTTAATTAAATTAGAGTTTTTTAATGCAATGTTTTTTTCTTAACACTATGGATAATCTTGAAAATTTCATTTACAAAAGGGATGAAGAAATTTTCCTTGCTTATTAAATTTCTATTAAAAATAATAGATTATTCAATAAAAGTTATAGGATTGTAGAAGAATATATTCATGTAAAATTTGATGATACAGATCCACATGATCCATTTGATTTATGATCTCTGAAGATAAATTTCAAACCCTATGATTTTGCTATAAAGCATACAAAAAACACCCAATTATGATGAAATTCTAGAACAAAAAATAGTACCTAAAGATAATCCTAAGGTGACTGACCCCTCTTTTTCTAGATATGTTAGAACGCTTAAGCACCATCCTTTAGATTCTGTAGTTAGAAACCTATATATAGGGACACAAAAAAGAGTTTATATAATAAATCATTTTGAACATCAAGCATTCTTGTCACAACTTGAACCTAAGTACATCAATGATGCAATTAATGATGATTTTTGGTTAATTCTAATAAAAGAAGAATTAAATCAATTTGAAAGAAAAAACATATGGTAAATTGTGAATATACCCAATGACACCTTGACTATAAGAACTAAATGGGTGTTTTTTAAACAAGGTAGATGAATCAGGAACTATAGTAATAAATTTGGCTAAACTAGTTGCACAGGGGTATAGTCAAGAAGAAGTATTTGACTATAAATATACCCTTTTCACATGTATTTATACATTAACAAATTTGAATAATTAAGGGTTAGGGACAACCTAATGTTCTCAATTTATGATGAGGTTATGCAGTGTGAAAAAATCAACTGCAAGAGTTATATATACCTCAATGTATTTATTATTCCATTCCCCATTGACTGTAAATATCTTTCATATTTCCACTTGTGTGATATCCACTAAATCATAAGGGAAAATAAATTAAATACAATATAAATACCCAACCATCTAGAATGTATCCAACCAGGCATCAAATTTACTTGTGAACTATAATGAATAAATTTGTCTCCTTCATGAAACTTCCTCTTATGTATCGTCTTATCATAGGATGATTTTCCACACTCCTTCTAGAGCCTTGAGTTATAATATTATGGTAGCTGGATCTTCTATATCTATTAAAGTTACAATATCCTTTGATCTTCTACTTGGGATAAATCCATGTTACATTTATTTACTAGTGAAAATACCAATGCTCAACTACTATTGGGAGATGAAAGACTTTCCCAAAAATAATAAAGAATGTGGAAATACTAATGGGAGTCTTTTACACCATCCTATAATCCCAAAGATCATCATCCGTGTTCTTTTTACAATACATTCTTTTATACTACACATTTTTCTTGAAAATATGTTTCAACTTTCAACTTGAAACTCTGACCTGACCATTTATTTGTGGCTTTTACAAAGTAGATGTTTTGTGCATCATCCCACCCATATTAATGTGGGGAACAAAATTCTTTTTGTAAAAGGGTTAACCTTTGTCACTGATGATAACCTTTGGTATTCCATACAAGTAAAAAATATATTACCTCAAAAAAGCCACTACAACTTGCGAATCATGAGTGTTGGTGGTCTTCACCTCCACACATTTTCTAAAAAAATAAAAAAAATGATATACCAGAAATTGAATGAGTTTTGAAGTGTCCCCATAAAATAAATTCCCCACATATAAAAAGTATCACAGAATAATATGGGATGTTGAGGTATCTCATGTCTCTTAGAAGTATTTCCAATGTGCTGGAAATGTGAGTATGACTTACAAAAAACATGAGCATCATAAAAAAGTTAGGAAAATATAATCCAATGTCGAAGACATTCCATGATATTATTTGGGTTCCAAAGTATCCACCACATGAATGTGTATGAGAAGAATGTAGGACATACTAAAACTCAACATTAGGAACACACCTCCTAATAAGTTGGTCACTACACATGTTCCAAAGGGAGGGATCATACCATATATAATACCTAGACTCACTTTTCAATTTTTTTACATGGGGTTTCTTTATATTTTTAGGTATTTTAGAGGGGAAAATATAGTCAACTAAATCATCATACCAAGGATGTGTACCATTAAGTTTATAAAGATACTAATTAGAAAATTTTTCCTAAAGGGGTACATAGTCTAAGCTTCCATCCTATTTTATGTGATTTATTATACTCATGCAGTTTTAACTATGTTCTCTGAACACAAATTTTCCTTTATCTAAATATTGATCTTTGGAAGAAGTATCATCCAACAGATATGACTAGTTTGTTTCATCTATCTTCTTCAAGAGGAACCTTAAAGATATACAATCATAAAAGAAAACTACATTACGACCTAATAAATAATAAAAGAATTTATCTATAGAAAATATGAAAATAAGAAACTATTTTTCCATGGTTGTGTAGTTTTATTGGGGTAAATCCAATATCCTTGAAGAATTGGTGATCACATGTGAAAATCCCTTTTCCCTATGTGATTAGACTTATCTAGATTCAAAGTTGGAAGCATCACATAAAATATTAAATCAAAGCTACCATCATGGAGGATGAAAGATTAAATGTGGTGAAATTTTTCTTTATATTATGAAAACAATCCCTACAAGAATCATAAAAAACAACATTATAATCCTTTTCAACCAATCTAAATTACAGAACATCAATTTTACTAAAATATATGATGAAGTGTTGATAGAATACTTCATGTCCTAAGAGAGATCTAACATCACACACACATGTAAGATGTAGAAATGCATAAATAATGTAAACAGTAGATGTATCAACTTATATTCTATGTTTTGAGACCACATTAACATGGAAAATTCCACTCTCTACCATGAATTGAATATTATTCAAAATTTAAAACAATATTTTTCTCAATGAAATGATGCGACACATGAACCAAATTCAAGAGACACTCCATAAATAAGGAACCATACACATTGAAATACTATATAACAACCTCTATGAAAGTGTCAAGTAAGTTAGAAAATATACTCACTAGTCATCACTCAATGGTACCTAGGGAATTAAAAATTCCGAATTGATCCTTAAGTAAAAAAATTTACTGAACAAGTAGGTGAATTCCATCTTATCCTGGTCATATACTATAATTAAAAAATAAAAATTGCTAGAGAAACCATATAAGAAACAATAGTGTTTCCTGCCTAAAAGTAAATCAAGCATCTATTAAATGAATTAAAGGGGGGAAATGGTCTTTATGAGTGAATTGGTTCAGTTTTCTATAATCTATTAAAACTCACAAACCATTTTTCACTCTCATGAGAACTAACTCATTATTTTCATTTTTATAATAGTGAACCTAGTTTCCTTTGGTCAAACCTTGACAAGGATGACCCACTAAAAGTTAGAAATGAGGAAAATGAAACCCTACTAAATAAAATTTTAGACATCTTGATCTTTTTTAGCAATAACACATTGATCTACTTTATTATAAAAAAATAGAGGAGATATAGTCATGAAATCCACAGAGCTCGTGCATTGGATATCGATTACAGAACCCAAATACTAAATCCTTCATAGAACTCATATCTAGAAGATATAATCCAATTGAAAACTCCATTGTAAGTGGTGTTAAAAATATTTCCTCATGCATATAGCCAAAGCACTTTCAGTAGATTATTCATTCAGCGATTTCCTTCTCATTTAATGAGATTCATTTTCTTGATTTGGATTTATGCTTTATGTTGGTAGGTAAATTTATGAAGCATATACCATCTTTGAATATTTTTACAGATATATCTTGAATCAATCGGCTTTACTGGATTCTATATTGGTTTGATAAACTACTCAAATCTCATTTCTCGATTATCTTATAAAAATGGGTATTATAGTATATGGGGGAGATTCTATTGGGTTTTTGGGGCTATTCTATTAATGATTTTAAAAAGGACCCTAGCTTTTGATCCTCATGAAAAATATCCTATGACTCCTGTCTAGCTCAATTTCCCTGGGCATCCACTTCACTTGTTCAAACATATTTCCATACTTTTTATTTCTAGACATTCTAGGCATATATTAAAAATGGACTTTTCCAAGATTAATCTTTCAATACCCTCAGTTTCTAGGGTTTGTGTTGACATTGATATTTCATAAGGAGTACCATCACATATCAGGATACAAAATGGAAACTCTATTTTCTTTCCGAATGTGGTATGTAAAGATTTTCTAGATTAATGCAGTGACTACCTTATGGTTGGGAACACTTATAAGTAATATAGAAATAGGGCGTAAATCCTCAGGATCATAAACTTACGTGGGTTGAAAAAGGTAAAAAAATTAGATTATAAAGAATGTAATGATATAATTACAGTCAGTGCTGGTCCTTCTAGAGTCCAAGATCATCCTAGAGAACTACATGAATCTAATGGTAGGAATGATGTGTTTAAGAGTCAATATATGGCCAATAACTATATTGTTTTTCAATATATGAGTTACACTATTGAGGATGATGATATTTTAGGTTATTTAGATGCATTACAGATCATGCAATATTCCTCCACCAATTCCTCCACCATGATAAGAGATATGGAGGAACCTATTGAATCATGAAAAAACCCTCAAGATGTTCATGAAAAATAATTTCAAGTTTAAGAATATTTATTCCACTCAAGTACTAAAAATGGAAAAAAACCATTGGTGGAGCCAAATGGGTTTATAACATCTCATCATAAGAATATGAGGATGAGGAAGGATTATTCTAAATTAGAGTGAACTATAGTCACAAGATATTTCAAAAAATGCACTAAAAACCAAATCCTCCTCCATAAGTACATGTTATCAAGGATCCCCCCACTCATTAATGATGGATATATAGATAATACTCACAAGATTAAAAATAATTATATCATTATAAATTAGGGCCTTAAAGAATGGATTTATAGTTTGGTCAATGTGAATGACACTATAACCTTACAAATATATCAAAAGAGAGAGATAACTACTCGTGAATATTTTTAGATTAGAGAGTGAATTCTTTCTAAAATTGAGCTGGGATTTGAACTTGACCCCAAATTTGAATACCTTTATATTTTAGGGGAATGGATTGTGGTTCGGTGATGCAAGTCTCACATATTGAGATAATATTGATGCTTATCACAATTAGAAACTACCCTTTTAGTTACTTCTATAATGGTATTTGGTCATAGTTATTAAGCTCTCAAAGTTGAGATGTTACATGGTGTGTTTTTTGTTCACTAATATGGATTTTGGTGATGCTAAAAAATGTGATGATATTCCCACTACAATGGATTTTGTTGGCAGTGTTGCGAAAAACATGACCTTTAGGTAAAAGCTTAAGGACATTACTGATAGTTTGAATGCCATTGACATGGATATTTATAATGATTAAAGTGATTGAACTAATCTATTCATAATTGGATCTAAGGATGATTTCCACCTGAGTAATGAACTCGACACAAGTGTTCAGAATAAGGATAATTCAGATTCTAAACATCATGAAAGAATGAAAATAAACGTAGAGGATGTTTTCATAGTTTGTGATTACTTTTCAAAGGATATCACTCACCTTGAGGTCTAGGTTTATGAAGATTCATCTATAGATATACAAAATATATAGTCACGCTAGTCTGGTGATTGGTCTTGCTTTGGATAAGGAATTCTGGAATACACTTTCCAGTGTTAGTGATGACATTTCATACTGTCATTACATATTACATTTCTGGGATAAGCATGCATTTTTATGAAAATTCTATAAGGGTTTTACCCTTTTTTCGGAATTTAAAATCAACATTTCCCTCTATTTTGTTATGTGGATTCTTCCACTATTGACATGTTTGAATGAATAGTAGAGGGAGAACTCTTTGATCTATAAAGACAATTGTCCTTCTGTTATGTCCATATCTGGAATTATAAGTAGATTGGATTAGGATAGTACGAAAAAGGGTTATTTTTCTACAATGTGTTCACGAATTAGAGTTGTGGTGTGGGATAAGTAATCATCCAATTGGTGTAGCTGAATATCTTGTTATGGAGCCTTGATGGAGTATTGAAGAGTGATGATTGTCTTTGAATTAAATCTGTTAGTCACCTAGGGGTTTTTCACTAATGCACATATGATCAATTATATTCTTTTTTCCTCAATATCTAGATGGTGTAATCTAACTACACCCCATTTTTACACTGCTTTCAACAATTTCTTTAATAAAATTTTGGAGATATGGGTTGGGTGACCAATTCATGTCTCAACTCATTTTGGTAAAATTTTCACCTCTTTATTTATAACATATAATATTGTGGTGTTAATTTGTATTTCTGGTTGTCTAAATATTTTATCCCTAACCTCTAAATGAATCATATTCTTGAAAAGAGATTGGATAATACCAAGTATGTCTCATACGGTACAACCCATTTCCTGAATATTCCAATTTAAAAGAATTTAATATTGTGTTTCTTATTTAGGTAAGAGATAAATATAAATTATTACAAGAAATTTTATATCGTTTTATATGTATGAATATTTTTCATTTGGTAGAAATAGTTTGAGGTCCAGTTTGGGTGGGGTTTGTATTGAGGGAAATGACATGGAAATTAAAATATGTGTGCAATTAATGTTAGGGTTTGAATATACATAATCAATACCAGTGAATAATTAATCTAATCCATTTGTAAAATTAATAACATGTCATAATATAAAACTGTATTCTATGAATTAGAAAAAGAATCCAAAAAGGAATTATAAATGAGTGAGTCTTGGTCATAAAAAATATGTGTGAAATTATTTCACCACAAAAAACTATATACAATCCTCAAGATCTGTCTAATAATATAATAATCTTCATTTGGAAAATATTGAAAATATTTATTTAGAGAATCATCACATGATGGGTCAGAATAGGTGATCGAGAGAGCATAATGGCCTTTTAAGGGGTACTTCATGGAGTCTAAAATGTTAAATCATATGATCACACCTCTTAAATCTATATAAAATATACCCTCATAAGAATTTATGAATTTCTTGGATTTTCGGAGGAATTTTCTTCCATGATCGATATGATCATGAGAACTTACCTGATCATCCTCCATATTTGGCACATATAAATCCAAAAGAAAAATCATATCCCTTACATGAACAATTATATCTCCAAAAACTTGATTTGGATATGTTGTAGCTCTATTTTCCAATTTCAACACTATTATTGTATTCATCATCTCACTAATATGTAAAGAAGATAAAAAATTGTGAGGCATTATATTTATAAAAGCTCCCAAATCACATAAATTATCACAAAAGTACATTTTCCCTATAGTGTATGGAATGGTGAATGTCTCAAGGTCCTCAAATGTTTATGGTATCTTTATGTTTGGTGTGATGGGAAAATATACATTCCCCCAAATTTTTATCAACTCATTTCCCTTTACCCCTATTTTATTTGTAGACATTTATTTCAAAAACATAGAATACCTTGTAATTTTATTAATTAGTTTAAGTAGACAAATTTTGATATCAATGCACTTGAACGTATCAAAAACCTATTTTTTCATCGCCTCTTCATCAATATTATTTATGTGTAATACTCTACATTTGAATTTAAGGGGTTAAAAGGAACATATTCAATATTTTTTTACCTTTTTATTTCTCCTTTGGCTACTCATTTGTTGGTATTTAATGGGGAATATTTTGGGTTGAGGTGAATCTTAGTGGATATATAGGATCATATGTATCAACTATTTAAATCACACTTCTTGGTGTGATGATACTAATTTCCCACTTTGGATTTAGAGTAGATTGGGAAGGAATATTTTAGAGTTATTTTTTATGTGTTCATTAAGTGAAGTGGAAATATTTATCATTTTCATCTATAACTATATAAAAATCATACCCAAACTTTCCAAATCATTCTTTTGATTAAGAATAATTTGTTTCCAATTATCATACATATTGTAACATACCTTTTTTATGACCCTTTTCGTTGTTGAATTGTTTTTATTGGGATTCAAATATATTATATGGGTTGAAAACCCTACAAGTAAGGTGGTGGTTATTGATTTTTTTGAAAAGGGGGCCTTTATTGTTTTCTAGAGATATAAGTCATGTCCATTATATCTTTCCACACTTTGTTATATGTTGGTGAAAGGAATTACACTTCTTCTAGCGATGTGGTTGTTTTTCATGTTGATATGGTCTTCTAGGGAATATGGCTGTAAAATCTTTTATCTATTATAATTGGGGGAAACAATCAGTAGGGTGGTATATATCAGTATAAATACCACAAGACCTTGTAAGATTGGTTTGGGATGTTTTTTATATAATTTGATTCAACTCGCTATAGTATAAAATTCAACCAACTTAATATCAATTAAATAATTTTCAAGAGTTGGACTTCCCAGATGTAATATTCTAATATGTGGGCACCTAGATATCAAATTTATGGGAGTTTTATGTCATCTTTTTAATCAATTCATGTGTAGTTTCTGGTTTTTTTTCAACCAATTCCCCCTATTTGACATCCACTAGACTCCTCTCCATATATGCAAGACCGTTGTAGAAGTATTGGATGGAGAGTTTCTCACTAATTTGGTGATTCCTTCATCTGGAAAAAACTTCTTTAATAACTCATAATACTCATACGTTGAATCCCTTTATGCATATGTGATCCCCAATATCACTTTTCAAATAGTAGTGGTACTTGAAGATGGAAAAAATATCTTCAACAAAAGATGCTTCAAATCATTCCAACATGTTAGTTATTTAGGTTGTACATAATTCACGCAATCCTTTACATTTCCATAAAGTGAGAGTGGGAATGATATTAGTTTGAGTTTTATCTTCAGATAAATTTCTTGGTTTTATTAATGATCATAAAACATTGAATCATTTAAGATTTTTTTGGATACTCATCAGATAAGCCATAAAATTTTGGGAGAAGGTGAACTAACCCAGATCTTAGTTTGATGTCTGATTTGATAGAATATTATGAAATTTATGTAGGTTGTCGATTAATTTCACTTGAAAACCAATACTTTAATTTTTCTATCATTTTTTTAATTCTTATTGTTAGAAATTATATATATTTTGTGTTTATTTTAGATGTACTTCATATATTTAAATTACTAGAATGGAGGAATTCCTCTATTGAGTTAATGTTAAAAAATCCCATAGACTGAGACTATCTAATTTAATCCCAAGATTGATTTCAATATAATGGTAAGGATTAAAGAGATCCTTGAGATTATTTCATGTCATGAATCTAATAAAAATGAAACAAATAAAAATTTACCCTAATAAAATGATAATAAGATTGAATTGATGGTCTAAAAAATAAAAATGGAGAACTGGGAAAGATAGAAGAGTAAAAAAATAAGATAAATAAATAAAATAAAATAAATACCTCTAATTAGTTAAATAAACTACTTTACTCTCTGATAATATTTTTAATTTGAAAGGTACTATCATGGGCATACTAATTTTTTTTAAATTATTACTACTTTTGTGAAATAAAGTGTCTCACCAATGTATTATCTAAAATGGTTGTATTTAAATCAAAATTTTAAAGGTATTTTTAAACAAAATAAAATTAAAACACTATTAAGAGGTATTTGGAGCTCTATGTTTATAACAAAGTAATGTGTATGTTAGAAGAAGATTTCATTTTTTATATTTTTTATTTTTGAAATTTTATTGAAAAAAGACAATGATAATGTTTTTATGAAAATATATTTTAGGAGTAATCAATCTAACTATAACTATTTACTTAATTATTAATCATTATCCTTATTTTGAGTGTTTCCGTGTCAGTTTCATATTAGTTTAGTTTTGATAATTACATCAACCCATCACTATATGTTTCCTAAATAAGGTTATTTAACTCTTTCAGATTTAATAGGTCACTTTATTTATTTAAAATTTAATGAAATATTTATTTTATTTATATTATTTTTTTCCATTGAAAATATAATAAAAATATTTTCATTTAATATGTTTAAAAAAAAATCTAATTCTGTTTTTTAGATGGAGATAAGATTCATTAAATTTATAACAATCCGTTCAAGTGGCATAATAGTTTTCAGCTTAAATTGACCTCTGAATTTTGTTTATATCTTAAGGTATAGTATAAATATTTACATGAACACTATAGAGTTGGATATCTAATATATTTTTATCAACATAATTATTTTATGAGGAGGACTTCAAAGAATATTTCAGTACTCTATAAAAACACCAAAGTTTCCCAGAAATTTTTCAAATCTATGGTTTTCATATTTAGAAATCTACTATATTTGACTTACTACAAGGAATACAGATATTGGAACCACTCAAAACATGTTGTGATGGAAATCCAAGAATTTTATCTTTATTTAATTATATTACATTTAATTCTAAAAAGGTAATTTAGATGGTCAATAAATTATTCAATGTTTTACAATGCTATTTTCCAAGACACAATTTTTTCAGCTCATATAGCTTCTGTTTTTCGAAGATATTGATAGTTGTGGACATCATATACATTAAATTCTTGATTATTTAAAAATGTATTAATGTTTCATAAATATTTGTCTTATTGGATAAAGTATTAATCTAATTTTAAAAGGATAAAAAATATCATTGAATTCTATAAATTTAATTTTTTTGGTTTTTATTAGGTTTAATTAAATACTATGTTCTAAATAGTGAAACCCTACTTTGGTGACAAAATTAATGTTCATATACCATAATTTTTAAACCTAATTTTAATCCCAATTTTCAGAAAGCCTTATTTTGATACAAATTTTTTGTTCTTGTGCCATACATTTGGATGAAATGAACCATATGATCCTTTGTATAACCCTAAGTTTATGACCCATACATTCATAAACCCTACAATCCGTTGAGAATGTAAAATATGTTTTTATTTCTGCCATGTGTCATTTTTATAAAATAATCAAACTCAACCACCATTTTATCTCTTTACACACTGAAACAATGCATCCTATGATTTTAAACACACTTCATACTTCTGCAACTAATATACAGAAACATGACCTATTGTGTGTTGAGATATTAGAGTGTTTATTGAAAATGTTTTTGCTACTCAACCTACTTTATAATACAAAAATTCTATTCATGTAGATACTTCACCTACTAATGTGGTGATCTGTTATGTTCTACAAAACTAGAGTTTTAGATCCAATATTTCAATATGGAAATAGAAGTTTTATTTCCTCAAATCATACATGATGAAAGAATATATGTTACATCAAACTGCTTGAGGTGCTTCTTTGATGAACCGTTCAAATGAAACTAAAGTTTTTAGAAAATAAACTGTGCCTCATACCTATAAGATTATATCTTAAATTTTCTACATTAATCTTGTCTCTATAATGAGTTGGGATGTCGACCACACATATGTTGTATTTTTATGATGAAACTGGAGTATGTTTTTTATTCGAATAGAGTATGGTTTCAATCACCTACCAAAACTCACAATTTGTGAAGAATTGGATGATACATTTATTTTTAGTATTATCTTAATGATGTAAAAAAATGTAACATGATGAACCATGGAGGATGGATATTGTCACCATGTTTATACAATCTTAAATATGATAGTGCCTTTACACAGGAGTTATCCCACAAAATATTATCACCTCATAAATTGTTGTCTCAAATTGGAGATGGAATCTATATGGATAAACTCATAATTCCACTATAAGTTTGGATGTAATAAATAAATACCAAAAAATTTTGTCTACTAAAAGTAGAACATGGAGTTTGTGTATGTTATGATACTCAGTTTTTTATGTTTCTTGGTATTTCAATTTGCTACATTTTTATATGGATGAATTTTAGTAGTTTATCGTCTGGATAAATTATAATATATTCAAAAGAATATAATCAAAGAGGTATCAAGTATTTTGGGCCAGTATTTAGTTATAAAAATGATCAGTTTATTCTAACATCATTTTTCTAGTAAAGCTGGAGGAAACAAGGTTATTCAAATTCAAATATTAGAATTTACATTAGGATTATGCTGCTAGTTTTTGGTAACTATTTTGACTATGTTTAAAGAGGTTTTGATGGGTTTATATGGAATTTTTATATTTTTAAATGCTTTTATAATTCTAGAGATTCTATTGGAAGACTTTTTAAAATTATTTTGAATAATTTTGAAGATTATTTTACTTCTATTGTACATTATTGAAGATAAAAAACATCTATCAGTTACTGCTGCAACTGTGAGTGAAACATATTAATTCTATATAAAATAAATCTATTTTTGATTTATTAGAGTATCTACTATTCATACTCAGTCATGGTGGAATGTCATATTCTCAAACTAATCCTTGGATTTTTGGTTCCCTACAAGAGAACCATAATTCCATGTAAAAGCCTTATAAGGTGTCAAATTCTTACACTAAATTATTAATTGGCCTCTAGATAAGAGGAACCATTAGTGATAATCACCAAGATCATGGAGTAGAGCATTAGTGGAGTGGATTAGGAGATTTATTTTTCCTAACCACAATACAACATTGTGATCTTTTCCTTTATTTATTTATGATGATCAATCATCATTATGATAGAAGGAAAGGATCACTTAATTTCATGAGGGAAGTATTAATTTTGTTAATATTCTTAAAAGGACATAATTCACTGCCCACTTGTGTTTTCATCATAACCATTCCAACACAATAAGTGGTATCAAAGGAATCTCTCTATTGCTTTATTTATCATTTTTTTAAAATCCTTGAAAATTAATTTGTTTATATATGATACCTAATAAGTAATTAGAAAGGATGGACTCTTTTGAAATATTAAATATTTATTTTATATCTAATAATGCAGAGTTAAATATTCAGGAGAAGAAAAATCTTAATCGCAGATATCAAATAAGGTATGTAGATTGTTCATACTCCTCATTTTAATAGATATAATTATGGATTCTGGAAAGTTCTCATGACTATCTATTTTACGAATCTTAGTTTCAATGATTAGATGAATATTGAAAAAACATATGAAATCCCTAGAGAACATGAAATGCGGGATGATGCAAAGAAGATGAATATGATATCAATTCAAAGAGATGAATGAAATTATGCGTGGACTTGTTCCTCATGAATTTAATTGTGTTTTACAATGAGCCACAACCAATGAGATATGGTTGAAAATCTTAGTTTCTTATAAAAGATACTATAAATTGAAAGAAGTTAGAAATGTTGTTTCTACTGTAGGAGGTCAAATGTTCAAAAGAAATTAGGAATAAAATTATTTGACTGAGATGTGCGAAGTTGAGGTGCAATAAGTAACTAAAAATCACATTTTTATGAAGAATGAAAATAATGAACTCAATGTTTTGATGGATGAATTTTATTATTCTAGTCAATTGGATTTAGGTGATGAATCTACACCAACCCATAAAAATGACAATGAAAATGAAAAGGTAAATCTATGTCTTATGACTCATGATGAGGTATAATCATCTTACAATAAATATTCTACTTCAGAATTTTTTTCTCATGACAAACGTCAAAAATATAGTTTTATTTTATAATAAAAACTTAAATTATTAAATAAATAGCACATAAAACCTAAAAAAATATTATGATGTTATTTCAATTGATAATGACAGTTTGTCAAATAAAATTCAATATTTAAGATCTAATTCTTCCAAAATTTATCGCGATCGGCATGAAACTAAAATTAATTAATTATTGAATAATGCGGCCACCTTAGGTCAAAATTATAGTATTCTTATTAAGTTTTATAATTATTTGAATATAATTATTAGGAAAAATAAAATTCACAACAAAAAATCGATATTGATAGTAATGGAGAAAAACCAAAATTATACAAGAATTATTTTATTTCTAGTTCAAACTAAAAAAATAGGTCCACAACTAATTTTTTTTATTGTGAAATTAATGGACATTATTTTAATGATTTTTGTTTTAGAAAACCACAATTCTGTGGTGTCAAGCAGATTCATTATTAAAAAACCTTATCTATGTTTGAAATTTATAATCAAAATAAAATGATTTGGTTACCTAAAATTTTAATAGCTAAAACTGCTGGGCCAAAAATAAAATGGGTACTAAAAGGCACTTGTATTTGATATTTTTCAGGTATATACTACTAAACTTCATTATTAAATTATTATGTTGGGTCTTGAAGACTATAAAAATTTATTATATTTCTATTTATTATTCTTCTAAAAGGAAACTTCATTAGATATGGAATAGTTAATACAAGAAGTATATTTATTTTCAATTTTAATAATTAATTTAAATGTTATAACTATTTTATACAGTGGCAGAAAAACATTTAAATTTTTTATATTTTTATACTTATAAATTAAATTACTCTTATACTTAAACTTTTAAATCTTTTTTAGACTCTATTATTTTATGACATGAATTAATGCATTGATTTATTTTATTATACAATGACCATAAAACATACTCTTATGATTATATATAAATGGTTATATTGTGTGTAAGAATATGTTTAATGCATAAATATTTAAATTAATTAGATTTTAGAAATTAATCTATTATTCTGTGTGATAAAATATTAAATTAAAATGTTTTGGTCAATTATGACTTATGTAATAATTTATTTTAAATTGTTGGAAAATCCTTTATCTTATGTAAAATTACTTGAAAATATTTTATTTAATTTATTATATATCTTTAATAATTATTATATTCCTTAAGGGGGTCTATTTTAAATATAAAGCATGTTTTCAAATGTTTTATTACTATGGAATGAATTATGTGGCTTAATATATGTTTTTAATTCATTGAAAACCCTTATCCTTCATTGAATAATATTTTTAATTCATTCATGTATCCTTTATTACATTATTTTATCTTTTTTGTGGAGGCATGAATTTAGGGGGAGTTTATATTGCTTCAAGTATTAAGAACATATTTTATAATATCATGTATTTTTGATATCTTTAAAAAGAGGGAAACAAAATTTGTATTTTAAAATTTACATACTTTTGATATTTTACATAAAATTTGAATTAATTTTCTTTATAAAAAGTGGTTAATATACTACATTGTTTATTTTTATATTATTTTATGTGATTGGGGGTATAATTACATCAATCACATAAATACCGCACCGTTGGGATTGAGTCACTGCCAAGGAAGTCTCAATGCAAAGACGTCTCACCACAAAAGATAAGTTGTGACCAAGGATGAATCACTGCTTGGATCCAAATTCAGATATGTCTATGAAGACTCGCCACTGAGGATGAGTCAACGCTAAGGTAGTATCACCATAAAGTAAGTCTCAACACCAAAGATAAGTCCCCTTCAAGGATAACTCATCGATGAGATCCAAAATCGGCTAAGTATGGGAAACACTCATCTTCGGATTTGATTCACCACCAGAATGAAAATTTGGAAATGTGTTGGACTATATCACTACTAGCCTGAGTCACCATTAACATGAAACAATGTCAGGCTTATTTACTGCCATAATTTGTCACCATTTTAAATAATCACCACCACTATTTTTCTAATTATTATTTTGAATTAAATATTTACTAGCTATTTTATCCTAAAACTTATTTTTTCTGATTATTCATTAATTTCCCAACATAGTTGAATTAATGTTTATTTCAAAATGTGTATTATGAGGAGGAGATGATTTCATTTATTATATTTGTTTTTTGATGATAATAGCTCAAGAGTACTCCCATATGAGGACATGTATCGTTCATAACAGGAACGTACAGACACATAGAGAGCTGTACATGTTAAGTGAACTGAACTACAATGAATGAAAAAGTAGATATTGTATACTACATCTTACTTACACATGATAGAGGAAGAGTAGGGCATACAAAAAATTCCAGTTCATTTCTATAGCTAGAACAGAAGAGTTTATGACATTCTTTTCTATATAAAATTTTAGAAACTAGACTCTAGAAACCATTCAAACTACATTCATAAAGTCATGATCAATATATCTTATTAGACTGAGCAACACCATTATTTCTACACTCTTACTTTATCAATTTTTTTATTTGAATTAAATTATGAGCAATACATGTATTCTATATATTTTAAACACACACTATCTCATGTTTTAAAATGAAAGATACTTGTATATCTTCTGAAACTCTTTTTACACCTATTTCCCACATGTTGTGGTAGAGGTACACTTGTGGCCTATTTTATTTTTACTCCCACAATTACTATGCAAGAAGTCCCTATGTGAATTAGACAATTTTCACACTATCTTAAAAACCAATCCAATTTTCTGATCAAAATTTTATTTTATATAAACTTCATCGCAGTGGGTGGTTACCAAGAGGACATGACAAAGCCTCAGTTTGAGACTAAAACTCATATATTCAATTTTACTGGGTGTTCTATTTTTTCTATATGTTAAAACAGAATCTTTTAAACTGAACAAACCACTACATTGATATTTAATTTTAGTTAGGGTTAACATAAGTTTTTCTTGAGAAAATATATTTCAAATGTTAAAATAGGTTTCATAATTTTTTTAACTAAGACCTAATCAACCATTGATAAATCTTTTAAAATATTGAAAATTATATCAATATAATGTTTTAAATAGCTAGTTTGTTTTTAAAATTAATTTGTGGATTTATTTTTAATAATTTTTAATAGAAAGTTTTATCAGGTACTCAATTAACCCCACCTGTTAAGATACTTACTTCGACAAACATTTTGTATCAAAGGTTTTTAAAAAATTTCAAAAAATCAACTGTGATTTTTGTTTTTATTTAAAGATATTATATATATGTTTGTTCTAAACATAATTCTTCAAATGGATAATAGACCAGAAGGTTCTTCTAATAAAAAACTCATTTTTTCAATGTAAATAATTATGCTCAGTTTATGATCAAAATGAAAATATATATAGAAATTATGGGTTTTGATATTTGGTCTTATATTGAATATAATTATGAGTTACCTAAGACTGTTAGAAGTACATGGAATGATTCCACTTAAGTATCCTATAATAAAAACTACAAAGAAATTAATTCACTTTATTTGTCTTTAAGTGATGAGGAATTTAATAGAACTTTTTATAGATTAATTTCCTTTGAGATTTGGGACACTTTAGCTATTTCTTATGAGGAAGAAACTAATCTCAAAAAATTATATTGAATAAAAATAAAATTAGATATTATAATTTTAAGATTAAGTCTAATAAATTAATTTATAATATATATCTAAGGTTCAAATAAATTTTTAGCACAATGAACTCCCTATGAAATCTAGTATCTAATAATGATTAGATTATGAGACTGCTTAAATGACTTCCTAGAAAATGTATATGAACATCATTATTAATTAAAGAGAAATATGATATTGGAAAACTATGATTTAATGAATTAATTTTTATGTTAATGTTGTAAAATGAAGAACAAAAATTAAATAGATAATTGGATGATGATCCAAAAATAAAGTTAGTAGCCTTCAAGCCTATTGCATCCAAACAAAAATAGAAAGAAAAAGTTCAAACTGAATGTTCTAATAAGTGTGATTATCCTCCTTATATTGATGAGGATATATCCTATCTCTCTATAAGATTTAAGAATTTATATTGGAAAAATAAAATTTTAAAAAATCCTACTTACAAAAAAAATTATGATTATAATAGAAAAATCAAATAAATATAGGAAAAGGGATGATAATAAAAATGATATTACCTGATATAAATGCAAGAATAAAGGAAATGCAAAATCAGACTTCCCAAAATTGAAATACTAAAATAAATATGAGTAAAATGACACAAAATTAAATAAATACATGAACAAAACTTATAGTGCGTTTGAGGATAGATCTAGTGACTCCGAATCCACTCTTAAAGAAAAATTTGTTCAAGACAACATGTGCTTAATGAAAAAAACTATCTGAGGTACCTATTTTATCTACTATTTTACCTATGCTTGATTCTAATAATTATCAAATTGAACACAATGGGGATTATATGTGTCAAGAAGTTATTTTTAAAAACTAAAAAATTCTTGAGGAAAATTTGAATGAACTTAAGGATAATTATAATGTTATGAAAAGACAACATGCTTTATCTAGAAATATTAAAGATAATTTACTTATTGAGATAGAGAAAAATTTTTAGTGGTTAAAAGAGAATACTAAACTTAAATTTTCCAATGTACAAATGAAGAAACATCTAGAAAGGTTGAAAATTTGAAGAGAAAAACTTACACATATTTTAGGTAAATAAGTTACTCATAAATTTACTACAGGTCTAGGATACAAGACTGAACAAGGAATAATAGTTAAGAGAAAATGTATTCCTAAATTTAAATATGAATGTTATACTACCATTTATTTTTATAGAGACCAAAAAAAGATTTTATTTTAAAATTCTTACATTATGTTTATAAGAGACCTATTTAAAAATTGTGTATTCCTAAAAACCTGATTACTAACACAGTTGGACCCAAGAAAACCTGGGTACCAAAATCATTTCTTGTATAAATTTTATTTTATAGGAATTTTTCTTGAAGACCTAATGTAAAAGTCTATGGTACTTAGACAATGGATTTTCAAGAAATATGATATGATAATAATCATGTTTTAAGAGCCTAATAATAGTTGATGGTGTTAAGGCCACATTTTTTTGACAATTCTAAAGCTAAAATCACTTTCCATTGATAAATTGTTAACATCCATTCTATTTTAATTTCTAAAGTATTGTTTGTTAATGGTTTTATATTTAATCTTCTTAGGATCTTATAATTTTGTGACTGCAGTTTTCATGTTAAATTTAATAATAATGCATGTAATGTTTTTATTCTAAAAATACCCTAGTTTTTACAACATTAAAGAAAAAAAATGTTTATTTGGTTAATCTTAATTCAATAATTTCTAAAAAAATTAATGGTTGAGTTGTTTCACAAAGAATCATTGCTTTGGAATAGGTGACTTGGAAACTATAATATATTCAATCACTTAAGAAGAATATAAGGAACGTATTAGTAAATGATCTAAAAAATCTTAAGTTCTTAATTGATAAAGTTTGTAACACTTATCAAAAATGTAAATGACAAATTTTTTATTTTAAATCAAATAATTTTTTTTAACTTCTCAATATCTTGTGTAGATTCAAATGAATTTATTTAGACCATCCAGAGTTTCTAGTCTAAATGGGAATAAATATGTTTATGTACCAGTAGATGGGTTTTCTTGTTATACATTAGAGTTATTTTTAGATCAGAAATATGATTCTTCTTCATATTTTACCAAGTATTATAGATCTTTATAAAATATAAGTGGACTTAGGATTTACACCTTAAGAAGTGACCCTGTCCTTGACTTTGAATATCAAGACATTAAATTTTTTTTCTCACAAAATGGATATAGTCATAACTTCTCTTCTCCTAGGACCCCATAGTAGAATGGTGTTGTATAAATAAGGAATAAAACACTTCAGGAGATATCTTAAAAAATTCTAAATGAATTTTACTTATCTGTCTACGTATGGGAAAATGTTGTAAACGCGACTTTCTATGTAATTAATAGAGTTTTAACTTAACCTTTCTTTAAAAATCCCACTTATGAGATTTTTAATAATAGGAAGCCTATGGTTAATTAAATTAGAGTTTTTTAATGCAATGTTTTTTTCTTAACACTATGGATAATCTTGAAAATTTCATTTACAAAAGGGATGAAGAAATTTTCCTTGCTTATTAAATTTCTATTAAAAATAATAGATTATTCAATAAAAGTTATAGGATTGTAGAAGAATATATTCATGTAAAATTTGATGATACAGATCCACATGATCCATTTGATTTATGATCTCTGAAGATAAATTTCAAACCCTATGATTTTGCTATAAAGCATACAAAAAACACCCAATTATGATGAAATTCTAGAACAAAAAATAGTACCTAAAGATAATCCTAAGGTGACTGACCCCTCTTTTTCTAGATATGTTAGAACGCTTAAGCACCATCCTTTAGATTCTGTAGTTAGAAACCTATATATAGGGACACAAAAAAGAGTTTATATAATAAATCATTTTGAACATCAAGCATTCTTGTCACAACTTGAACCTAAGTACATCAATGATGCAATTAATGATGATTTTTGGTTAATTCTAATAAAAGAAGAATTAAATCAATTTGAAAGAAAAAACATATGGTAAATTGTGAATATACCCAATGACACCTTGACTATAAGAACTAAATGGGTGTTTTTTAAACAAGGTAGATGAATCAGGAACTATAGTAATAAATTTGGCTAAACTAGTTGCACAGGGGTATAGTCAAGAAGAAGTATTTGACTATAAATATACCCTTTTCACATGTATTTATACATTAACAAATTTGAATAATTAAGGGTTAGGGACAACCTAATGTTCTCAATTTATGATGAGGTTATGCAGTGTGAAAAAATCAACTGCAAGAGTTATATATACCTCAATGTATTTATTATTCCATTCCCCATTGACTGTAAATATCTTTCATATTTCCACTTGTGTGATATCCACTAAATCATAAGGGAAAATAAATTAAATACAATATAAATACCCAACCATCTAGAATGTATCCAACCAGGCATCAAATTTACTTGTGAACTATAATGAATAAATTTGTCTCCTTCATGAAACTTCCTCTTATGTATCGTCTTATCATAGGATGATTTTCCACACTCCTTCTAGAGCCTTGAGTTATAATATTATGGTAGCTGGATCTTCTATATCTATTAAAGTTACAATATCCTTTGATCTTCTACTTGGGATAAATCCATGTTACATTTATTTACTAGTGAAAATACCAATGCTCAACTACTATTGGGAGATGAAAGACTTTCCCAAAAATAATAAAGAATGTGGAAATACTAATGGGAGTCTTTTACACCATCCTATAATCCCAAAGATCATCATCCGTGTTCTTTTTACAATACATTCTTTTATACTACACATTTTTCTTGAAAATATGTTTCAACTTTCAACTTGAAACTCTGACCTGACCATTTATTTGTGGCTTTTACAAAGTAGATGTTTTGTGCATCATCCCACCCATATTAATGTGGGGAACAAAATTCTTTTTGTAAAAGGGTTAACCTTTGTCACTGATGATAACCTTTGGTATTCCATACAAGTAAAAAATATATTACCTCAAAAAAGCCACTACAACTTGCGAATCATGAGTGTTGGTGGTCTTCACCTCCACACATTTTCTAAAAAAATAAAAAAAATGATATACCAGAAATTGAATGAGTTTTGAAGTGTCCCCATAAAATAAATTCCCCACATATAAAAAGTATCACAGAATAATATGGGATGTTGAGGTATCTCATGTCTCTTAGAAGTATTTCCAATGTGCTGGAAATGTGAGTATGACTTACAAAAAACATGAGCATCATAAAAAAGTTAGGAAAATATAATCCAATGTCGAAGACATTCCATGATATTATTTGGGTTCCAAAGTATCCACCACATGAATGTGTATGAGAAGAATGTAGGACATACTAAAACTCAACATTAGGAACACACCTCCTAATAAGTTGGTCACTACACATGTTCCAAAGGGAGGGATCATACCATATATAATACCTAGACTCACTTTTCAATTTTTTTACATGGGGTTTCTTTATATTTTTAGGTATTTTAGAGGGGAAAATATAGTCAACTAAATCATCATACCAAGGATGTGTACCATTAAGTTTATAAAGATACTAATTAGAAAATTTTTCCTAAAGGGGTACATAGTCTAAGCTTCCATCCTATTTTATGTGATTTATTATACTCATGCAGTTTTAACTATGTTCTCTGAACACAAATTTTCCTTTATCTAAATATTGATCTTTGGAAGAAGTATCATCCAACAGATATGACTAGTTTGTTTCATCTATCTTCTTCAAGAGGAACCTTAAAGATATACAATCATAAAAGAAAACTACATTACGACCTAATAAATAATAAAAGAATTTATCTATAGAAAATATGAAAATAAGAAACTATTTTTCCATGGTTGTGTAGTTTTATTGGGGTAAATCCAATATCCTTGAAGAATTGGTGATCACATGTGAAAATCCCTTTTCCCTATGTGATTAGACTTATCTAGATTCAAAGTTGGAAGCATCACATAAAATATTAAATCAAATCTACCATCATGGAGGATGAAAGATTAAATGTGGTGAAATTTTTCTTTATATTATGAAAACAATCCCTACAAGAATCATAAAAAACAACATTATAATCCTTTTCAACCAATCTAAATTACAGAACATCAATTTTACTAAAATATATGATGAAGTGTTGATAGAATACTTCATGTCCTAAGAGAGATCTAACATCACACACACATGTAAGATGTAGAAATGCATAAATAATGTAAACAGTAGATGTATCAACTTATATTCTATGTTTTG
Source organism: Viscum album (assembly GCA_963277665.1). Classification (NCBI taxonomy): domain Eukaryota; kingdom Viridiplantae; phylum Streptophyta; class Magnoliopsida; order Santalales; family Viscaceae; genus Viscum; species Viscum album. The sequence continues at coordinate 876,498,138 of OY728163.1, forward strand.
AGACCACATTAACATGGAAAATTCCACTCTCTACCATGAATTGAATATTATTCAAAATTTAAAACAATATTTTTCTCAATGAAATGATGCGACACATGAACCAAATTCAAGAGACACTCCATAAATAAGGAACCATACACATTGAAATACTATATACCAACCTCTATGAAAGTGTCAAGTAAGTTAGAAAATATACTCACTAGTCATCACTCAATGGTACCTAGGGAATTAAAAATTCCGAATTGATCCTTAAGTAAAAAAATTTACTGAACAAGTAGGTGAATTCCATCTTATCCTGGTCATATACTATAATTAAAAAATAAAAATTGCTAGAGAAACCATATAAGAAACAATAGTGTTTCCTGCCTAAAAGTAAATCAAGCATCTATTAAATGAATTAAAGGGGGGAAATGGTCTTTATGAGTGAATTGGTTCAGTTTTCTATAATCTATTAAAACTCACAAACCATTTTTCACTCTCATGAGAACTAACTCATTATTTTCATTTTTATAATAGTGAACCTAGTTTCCTTTGGTCAAACCTTGACAAGGATGACCCACTAAAAGTTAGAAATGAGGAAAATGAAACCCTACTAAATAAAATTTTAGACATCTTGATCTTTTTTAGCAATAACACATTGATCTACTTTATTATAAAAAAATAGAGGAGATATAGTCATGAAATCCACAGAGCTCGTGCATTGGATATCGATTACAGAACCCAAATACTAAATCCTTCATAGAACTCATATCTAGAAGATATAATCCAATTGAAAACTCCATTGTAAGTGGTGTTAAAAATATTTCCTCATGCATATAGCCAAAGCACTTTCGGTAGATTATTCATTCAGCGATTTCCTTCTCATTTAATGAGATTCATTTTCTTGATTTGGATTTATGCTTTATGTTGGTAGGTAAATTTATGAAGCATATACCATCTTTGAATATTTTTACAGATATATCTTGAATCAATCGGCTTTACTGGATTCTATATTGGTTTGATAAACTACTCAAATCTCATTTCTCGATTATCTTATAAAAATGGGTATTATAGTATATGGGGGAGATTCTATTGGGTTTTTGGGGCTATTCTATTAATGATTTTAAAAAGGACCCTAGCTTTTGATCCTCATGAAAAATATCCTATGACTCCTGTCTAGCTCAATTTCCCTGGGCATCCACTTCACTTGTTCAAACATATTTCCATACTTTTTATTTCTAGACATTCTAGGCATATATTAAAAATGGACTTTTCCAAGATTAATCTTTCAATACCCTCAGTTTCTAGGGTTTGTGTTGACATTGATATTTCATAAGGAGTACCATCACATATCAGGATACAAAATGGAAACTCTATTTTCTTTCCGAATGTGGTATGTAAAGATTTTCTAGATTAATGCAGTGACTACCTTATGGTTGGGAACACTTATAAGTAATATAGAAATAGGGCGTAAATCCTCAGGATCATAAACTTACGTGGGTTGAAAAAGGTAAAAAAATTAGATTATAAAGAATGTAATGATATAATTACAGTCAGTGCTGGTCCTTCTAGAGTCCAAGATCATCCTAGAGAACTACATGAATCTAATGGTAGGAATGATGTGTTTAAGAGTCAATATATGGCCAATAACTATATTGTTTTTCAATATATGAGTTACACTATTGAGGATGATGATATTTTAGGTTATTTAGATGCATTACAGATCATGCAATATTCCTCCACCAATTCCTCCACCATGATAAGAGATATGGAGGAACCTATTGAATCATGAAAAAACCCTCAAGATGTTCATGAAAAATAATTTCAAGTTTAAGAATATTTATTCCACTCAAGTACTAAAAATGGAAAAAAACCATTGGTGGAGCCAAATGGGTTTATAACATCTCATCATAAGAATATGAGGATGAGGAAGGATTATTCTAAATTAGAGTGAACTATAGTCACAAGATATTTCAAAAAATGCACTAAAAACCAAATCCTCCTCCATAAGTACATGTTATCAAGGATCCCCCCACTCATTAATGATGGATATATAGATAATACTCACAAGATTAAAAATAATTATATCATTATAAATTAGGGCCTTAAAGAATGGATTTATAGTTTGGTCAATGTGAATGACACTATAACCTTACAAATATATCAAAAGAGAGAGATAACTACTCGTGAATATTTTTAGATTAGAGAGTGAATTCTTTCTAAAATTGAGCTGGGATTTGAACTTGACCCCAAATTTGAATACCTTTATATTTTAGGGGAATGGATTGTGGTTCGGTGATGCAAGTCTCACATATTGAGATAATATTGATGCTTATCACAATTAGAAACTACCCTTTTAGTTACTTCTATAATGGTATTTGGTCATAGTTATTAAGCTCTCAAAGTTGAGATGTTACATGGTGTGTTTTTTGTTCACTAATATGGATTTTGGTGATGCTAAAAAATGTGATGATATTCCCACTACAATGGATTTTGTTGGCAGTGTTGCGAAAAACATGACCTTTAGGTAAAAGCTTAAGGACATTACTGATAGTTTGAATGCCATTGACATGGATATTTATAATGATTAAAGTGATTGAACTAATCTATTCATAATTGGATCTAAGGATGATTTCCACCTGAGTAATGAACTCGACACAAGTGTTCAGAATAAGGATAATTCAGATTCTAAACATCATGAAAGAATGAAAATAAACATAGAGGATGTTTTCATAGTTTGTGATTACTTTTCAAAGGATATCACTCACCTTGAGTTCTAGGTTTATGAAGATTCATCTATAGATATACAAAATATATAGTCGCGCTAGTCTGGTGATTGGTCTTGCTTTGGATAAGGAATTCTGGAATACACTTTCCAGTGTTAGTGATGACATTTCATACTGTCATTACATATTACATTTCTGGGATAAGCATGCATTTTTATGAAAATTCTATAAGGGTTTTACCCTTTTTTCGGAATTTAAAATCAACATTTCCCTCTATTTTGTTATGTGGATTCTTCCACTATTGACATGTTTGAATGAATAGTAGAGGGAGAACTCTTTGATCTATAAAGACAATTGTCCTTCTGTTATGTCCATATCTGGAATTATAAGTAGATTGGATCAGGATAGTACGAAAAAGGGTTATTTTTCTACAATGTGTTCACGAATTAGAGTTGTGGTGTGGGATAAGTAATCATCCAATTGGTGTAGCTGAATATCTTGTTATGGAGCCTTGATGGAGTATTGAAGAGTGATGATTGTCTTTGAATTAAATCTGTTAGTCACCTAGGGGTTTTTCACTAATGCACATATGATCAATTATATTCTTTTTTCCTCAATATCTAGATGGTGTAATCTAACTACACCCCATTTTTACACTGCTTTCAACAATTTCTTTAATAAAATTTTGGAGATATGGGTTGGGTGACCAATTCATGTCTCAACTCATTTTGGTAAAATTTTCACCTCTTTATTTATAACATATAATATTGTGGTGTTAATTTGTATTTCTGGTTGTCTAAATATTTTATCCCTAACCTCTAAATGAATCATATTCTTGAAAAGAGATTGGATAATACCAAGTATGTCTCATACGGTACAACCCATTTCCTGAATATTCCAATTTAAAAGAATTTAATATTGTGTTTCTTATTTAGGTAAGAGATAAATATAAATTATTACAAGAAATTTTATATCGTTTTATATGTATGAATATTTTTCATTTGGTAGAAATAGTTTGAGGTCCAGTTTGGGTGGGGTTTGTATTGAGGGAAATGACATGGAAATTAAAATATGTGTGCAATTAATGTTAGGGTTTGAATATACATAATCAATACCAGTGAATAATTAATCTAATCCATTTGTAAAATTAATAACATGTCATAATATAAAACTATATTCTATGAATTAGAAAAAGAATCCAAAAAGGAATTATAAATGAGTGAGTCTTGTTCATAAAAAATATGTGTGAAATTATTTCACCACAAAAAACTATATACAATCCTCAAGATCTGTCTAATAATATAATAATCTTCATTTGGAAAATATTGAAAATATTTATTTAGAGAATCATCACATGATGGGTCAGAATAGGTGATCGAGAGAGCATAATGGCCTTTTAAGGGGTACTTCATGGAGTCTAAAATGTTAAATCATATGATCACACCTCTTAAATCTATATAAAATATACCCTCATAAGAATTTATGAATTTCTTGGATTTTCGGAGGAATTTTCTTCCATGATCGATATGATCATGAGAACTTACCTGATCATCCTCCATATTTGGCACATATAAATCCAAAAGAAAAATCATATCCCTTACATGAACAATTATATCTCCAAAAACTTGATTTGGATATGTTGTAGCTCTATTTTCCAATTTCAACACTATTATTTTATTCATCATCTCACTAATATGTAAAGAAGATAAAAAATTGTGAGGCATTATATTTATAAAAGCTCCCAAATCACATAAATTATCACAAAAGTACATTTTCCCTATAGTGTATGGAATGGTGAATGTCTCAAGGTCCTCAAATGTTTATGGTATCTTTATGTTTGGTGTGATGGGAAAATATACATTCCCTATAGTGTATGGAATGGTGAATGTCTCAAGGTCCCTTACATAAACTATTATCTCTCAAGGATATATATCAGAATTAGTTGAATGCTAATTTCAAGTATCTGGTAGAAAATTTATGGATTCCTTAAGTTTCCCATGACTCTAATAAGAAATTCAACTAGTTAATGGTTATAAATCTTATACTAAATCTATATATGAGAGAGAAAAAAAATCATTTTATGAAACTATAATAGGTGGAAATTTCCTAATTACGTTTTCAATTTTATGAAAATGTTTTTTCATGTGCAAGGAACTTTAGTATTAGCTCACAAGTACATACCTATTACTTCCCATCTCACACCTCCTGATACCACTCCAGAGTACTTTAGATGGGGAGTTACCAGAGATCCTGGTGATCCTTTTCCAGCTGTATTCAACAATTTTTCACTCTCTCTCCCATATATGTATTTCCACACCAATGACTAATCATCACCAGAGATACTCATACTCTGACTGGTGTTCCTTCATCTCCCCCTTGAGCTCCCTCATATCCTATTGCACCTTTGACTCTAGATAAAGGGAAGAGAAAATCACATTATAATACCTCATCATAGCATGAGAGGCATTGATCATTGTATTTTTTTCTCTTCGATGGGATTTTTTCTATGGAAATTTTTGTTACAACTTTTTAGTTATACTTTAAATGAATTTTTTCATACTGATTCTCTAATTCATCTTATTCTATTTATTAATATTCTATTATTTTTACTATTTTATTGTTCACTTTTAGTGAATCTCAAAAGGGTAATTTCTATAATATGGAATTTATTTATGGGTTATGTTTCTTTTCTATAATATATGTCTCTACATTCCTTTGACACTATGTGATATCTTTCCTCTCCTTTGATAACTTACAGATATGTATGAACATTTTCCTATGATACTATATGTTTCAATTTATTTCTCTATTACCAACAACGTAATATCTTCAAAACCCTATGTCATTTTTTTTATCGTTGATCCCTTTTTTCTAACATATCATGATTTACCTTGGATTTTATGTGTATAAAATTCCACATTTTTTTATCATAAAAAAGGGGGATATTTTTTTGTGTCCGTATTTTAATGATAAAAAGATCATGTTTATTTTTTCATTAATGATCTTTTCATATTCTGTTAGAATTTTAAATTATAAGTACGATTGGAAAGAAATTTGGTTAATTCTAAAATACTCTCACCACCAAATAAGACTCAACGTTGAGGTTGAGTCACCGCTAATGAAGTCTCACCACCAAAAAGTCTCTCTACCTTGGACCAGTCACCGCCAAGGATGACTCACCACTAAGATCCAAAATAATCTATGTCTGGGATAAATCACCATTGAGGTTGAGTCACCACCATGAAAGTCTCACTACCAAGGAATTATCCCCACCAAGGATGAGTAATTGCTAAGGATGTCTCACCACTAGGATCAAAAATCTGCTAAGTATGGGAAACACTTACTGTCAGCTTTGATTCATCACTAGAAAAAAAATTAGGAAAAATGTTAGAATGTCTCACTACCATCTTGAGTCACCATTAGCATGAATCACCACAAGACTCAGTCACCACTAGATCAAGACACCTCTAAAATGTTTCATGGATATAAAGACTCATCACCACTATTCTTATAATTATCATTTTGAATTAATGATTTCTAACTTCTAGTTTGTTAAATTTAATGATCAGAATTATTTTAATGATTGTTACTTAATTTCTTAAAAGATTTTCGTCAAAGTTCATATCGTGATGTGTAGAATGAAGAGATAAATATTTGGTGGATTTTTTTACTACTATTAATGTTAAAAGGTTTATTAGACTCCCTCGTATGGACATGTATCATGAAAAAATAAAACATACATATGCATAGAGAGTTCCACACCTGAAGTGAGCTGAACCTAATTACAAGAATAAGTATACATTTCATGATGCATATTGCTTAAACATTATAGAGGAAGATTGAGGCTTATAGATACCTCCCATTCCATCCAACATTTAGAACATAATATTTTACAACACTCAGTTCTATATCAAATTTTAGAAACCTGACTCAAGATACCTTTCAAACTGCATTCAAGGAGTCATGAGCTATAGAGCTTACCAGACAGAGAAACACCATTATTTATAATCTTACTTGCTAAATTTGTTTATTTTCATTACATTATGAGAAGTGTTTCTATGATCTATATTTTATACACACACCATCTCATGATTTAATTTGGAAGATACTTGGATATCTTCTCAAACTCATTTTACACATGTTTCCCATGTGTTGTGGTAGTGGTTATTTTTTGGAAAGTTTTATTTTTACTACCAAAATTACTGTAGAATAGGTCCCTCTATGACTAGAAAAGTTTTCATAATATTATCAAACCTGATAAATATTATGGATAAATAGTTTAGTAAATATAAAATTCTTGGAATCATGTAATTTACAAGTGGAGAGGACTAATCCATATCTTTAAGCTGAACCTATTATATTCAATTGTTCAGGGTGTCTGGTTTGTTTTATTTTATATACTTTAAAATAATTTTTATTTTAAATGAAAACAAAAACCACAAATTTGATAATTATTTTTAATTAGTGTGTATATAAGGTTCTGATTGAGTAAATTGACTTCAAATGTTAAAATATAATTCATAATTGTTTTAACTGAGACCTAATCAATCATTGAGAAATTATTTAAAAGATTTAAACTTATATTGATATATTTTTTTAACTAACTGGGCTATTTTTAAATTAATTGTGGGATTTGTTTTTAATCCTTTTTTATATAAATTTATATTGGGTACTCAATTCACCCCCCTCTTTAGATACTCACTCCAACCATTATTTTGAAATCCATTTCTGTTTTTCAGATAGTGAAATAATTCACTGAAGTTGTAATAATGTGTTCAAGTAACATTGGAGTTTATAGCTTAATGTATCTTATGAATATTGATTATATATCAAGCTAAAATTAATGGATTCTTATGAATAATATATAATTTTATATATGATTAATTTTTATAAACATATTTAGCATATGAGAAAGTATTAAAAGGATGTTTTGGTACTCTAAAAATTCTAGATTTGTTGTCACAATTTTTCTACTCTACAGTTTTTAGATTTGGAAATCTAATATATTTTATGCACTAAAATTAGTATAGGAATCAGAATCACTCAAAACATGGTGAGATGAAAATAAAATATTCTTATCTTAATTTCATTAGTTTATATCTATGGATAAAAAGGTTGTTTGGATGGTCATAAAATTATCTTAAAAACTGAAATTCTAATTTCTTGGCTACTGTTTTTCCAGATTATATGGCTTCTATTTTTCGATGATATTGAGATATGTGGATGTGGGATTGATTTTATTCTTGATCCATTAATTTTTTCCTTAAATATAAGGCTTCTAGGCTGAAGTCTTATTCCTATTTTATAGGGATATAAAAAATCATTGAAGTCTCTAAATATATGTTGTTTAGTTTTTCTCAATGTTTAATTAAACCCTACATTCTGAAGAGTGAAACCTTGATTTTGATACAAAATCATGGTTCATATACTCTAATTTTAAACCCTTTAATAGAACCTTACTATTAAACAACCCATGTTTTGATAAACAATTATGGTTTATGTTCCATATATTTGGATGAAATGAACCATATACTACTTTGATGAACCATATGTTCATGAAAAATATGTTCATGAAATCTACATTCACAAACCCTACTTTCATAAACTATACTTTTTGGTGAGAATGTACCCAAAATTACTACTTATCCCATGTGTTATTTTTCTAAAAAACTCAAACTTATCCTATTATTAATCTCTTTAAAAGATAAAACACTGAATCCAAATACAATAAACTCATTTCATAATTCTGTAACTAAAATAAAGAAACATGACCAACTATGTGCTCAGATTTTAGAGTGTTTACTGAAAATCATGTTGCTACTCAAACTTTTGTGTAATATAGCAATTATATTCATGTGGATACATCATATATAGAAGTGGTTATGTGTTATGTGTTGTAAAAATGGAGGTGTAGATCAGCTATTTCAATATGGAAACAGAAGTTATGTTTCATTCTTGTTTACATAATGAAATGATGCATGATAAAAGTTTATATTCTAAATCAAACTACTTGAAGAGGTTTCCTTTGAAAATGTTTGAATAAAAATGAATTTTGAAGAAGATTAATAGTACGTCAGACCATGCAGTTTAAATATTTAGTTTTCTACATCAACCATGTTACTTTAATGAGAATGGATCTCAACCACACCTGTTCTGTATTTTTAGAATGAATCTAGAGGAATTTTATTATTCAAAAATAGTATGGTTTCATACACCTACATCAAATTGAACTTTGAGAATAACTAGATGAGAATTAAACATTCTACATATTAATAATTCTAAATCTTAATATAACGTGATGAACCAGGTAGGATGGGTGTGATTACCATGTGTATACATTCTTATACCTACTCATGCCTCACTGTAGGAGTTATCCAAAAGAATATTGTCACTAGATATTTTTTTTCTATCTGGAGATGATCTATATATGTAGAAACTCATATATCCACTGTATATCTGGATGGAATGAATAAAAACTAGAAAATGTAGTCCACAGAAAGCTCGGCATGAAATTTGAGCAAGTTATGATACTATATTTTATATGTTTCATATAATTCTTGTGTACTCAAGTTTTATCTATATGAATTTCTATGGTTTATCATATGGATAAATTATAATAAATTAAAGGTATTATTTTTGAAGTGATTATAATTATTTTTTTCCTATATTTAGATATAAACATTATCAATTTATTCTAACATCATTTTTCCTATGAAGTCGTAGGACACAATGTTATTCAAATTCAAATATTTGAATTGATATTTGGATTTTGATAATAGTTTTCCTGAAATTTTTGATTAAGTTTAAAGAGATTTGAATTTATTTAAATGGTTGTTTTAAATTTTTCAGCACTGATATTATTTTAGGGATTTTATTTGAAATGTTATTTAAAATATTCTTAATTATTTTATTAGAGATTTATTCTACATGAAGAAGCTAATGGTGGAACCCTATTCTTAGGGATATTTATGAAGGATATTGACTCAATATTATTGGACTATTATAAGGAATAAGAATAATAAAATTATAGCTAAATATTTATTATATATATATTTGGAAATAACAAAAATATATGATGAAGAGTGGAGATGTGAAAACCCTGATGAAAATAAATTTCTAAAATATTTTTATTATGCTGCTCATTTTTTGTTTAATAGTGTCATTATTTTTACATTGTTATTCTCTTATAAGAAAAAATCCTACACAAAATATTCAAATCTATTTTATACTAATTAAATAAGAAGAATAATCCTGCATGATTTTGAAGATTATTTTACTAATGTTGTACATTATTGAATATCAAATACATCTATTAGTTTTTTTGGAACAATGAGGGAAACATATTTTTTATAATTCAAATAAAAAATATTATGATTTACTATTTTATTAGATAATTAGACTCATTCATGGTGGAGTTTTATCTTTTGAGACTGAGATGTGAATTTTTCATTCCCTGTAAAATAACTACAAATCACACTAAATACCTTGTAAGGTGTCAACTACCTGCACTCATATGTTAAGATATCTTCAGATAAGAGGACCCAATAATAAAAATAACTAAGATCATAGAGTATGCAATACTTAAAGTGGAATATAGGATTTATATTCCATTGACCAATATACATCATTGTGTTTATTTCCTTTTTTTATTTCCATTCCTAACCCATCATTAAAGGAGAAGGAAAAGATCACTTCATATTAAGAATAATGTTTTAATTTTGTTAAGATTATTTCAAGGAAACAATTAACCCCTACTTGAATCTTATTTATAGACATTCTGACCCAATACCTTCAAATTAAAATACATTTAAACCATAATGTTTTATCCCTTAAACCCTATGATAATTAACATAACCACAAATTTGAATTATATTAAAACCTAGGTTAATGTTATAATGTGAAATCATAGAAACCTACTTTGATTGAAGTTATAAGTATAAACTATGGTTGGTGGTAAATTTAGGAACATATCCATTCTATAAATGAATATTAATTGAGTCTTATAGTGTATTTTAACTCTACAAATTGATACTGCCTTATTATTTTACCAATTGGGATCATGCTCTCACTATTCCCACATTACTCAAACTCACATGTTTTGTGTTAATTGTTAAATTTATTTCTCGGTTTCATTTAATTTAAAAAATTAATTCATATATCAGATTCTGTGAATAAAAATATCTCATTTACTCAAAACAAATTGTATAATGTGAGAATTATATCAATTACTAAGAAAAACTTCTCTTCCATGGGTGGTATAGTCATCGTAGAAACATTTTTCATGTGAAAATGTCTTGAATGGGTATAATCCAATATATTATTTACTCTTTATTTCCAACCTATATAGTTAATTTAAATATGTAAATTAAAAATATAAGAATAAATTGAATAAAAATTGAGATTTTATTTTAAAATCACAAAAATTACAACACAAAGAAGAAGAAGGCTTCAATGAAGGGATCACTTATTAAATATGTCTCCCTATTCAAACACATGGATAAATTGAGTGAAATGACTTCCCATATTCCCTTATTGTCTTAAATCATGTAAACCAAGTCCAATGGTGAAGGATACACTTTAGTAGAGGTTATATGAGGCTAGGGTTATAAGAGGTTATAAGTGCGAATGAGTATATTTTGATAAATATTTTAATCCATATTAAATGGTCATATTGACCTTGAAAATTCATGAACCATATCTTATTTATGAATGATTATTTGTTTGAAATTTATTTCTATATCTAATTTCTAAATTTTATCCAAATACGACTATGAATTAATAAGATATATCCTAAATGGTGAAGTGGATTCCATTTTGATGAGTGTAACCTATATTTGAATTTATGATCCATTTAATCCAATAAACTTCAATATAAATTTTATATGGTATAAATAAAAGATATATCCCATTGATTTAGAAGCAATGTTACAAAATTTTATGTTCAATTAAGTCACAAAAAAATATTTATGGCCATAATACTACAGTTCACTTTAATTCATTAGTACTAGAATTTTCATTAAATTTTCAAATAAATGATCCAAACCCAAATATTCTATAATTTTTTTAACAAAATTTGAGGATATTATGTCATTTATTATCAAAAAAATATTCCATAAAAGTTTTTTTATCATGTTACAAGTTTTCATGGGGTGTGGTTTTATAGGATGGAATTTAGTGTTGAAAAGAATATTGAGTGAAAACCTAATCCCACATTTTCCCCCTCAAGTTGTGGAGAATGACATATAATATTATTTCACCTACACCTAAAATCACAATTTGTTTTTAGGATGAAACTATAAAATGTATTATGTCTTTAGACTCGAAGAAATAGGCTAGAGGAATTGGATAATGACATGTGGTATCAGATACATGGAGGTTTTTTATATGTTTTTCCAAAAAGAAAAAGAAAATAATCCTTGGTTTAAAATATTTTGAATAAAAGTGTGAAATATGTTAAGGGACTTGGTGCCTTTGGCCTCCTTTAAAGGAGGGCAATAAAGTCACTAATAGATATTGTGTGATATTCAACACTACCATTTATTAGTGATTGAAAAATACACTGATAAAGGTGTACCTTTATCAAGGCTAGATAAAAAAGATTGTAAAGAAAATATATATCATTTCTAAAAAATGTGCTGATAAAACTACTACCCTTTTTAATATTTTTTAGTGCAGATAAAGGGATTCTTTATTAGCGCTAAAATTGCACTAATAAAAGTACTATTTCATAAAAAAATTATATATAACTAAAAATCTTATATTAATATATTAATATATTATATTGATTTGAATATATTTATACTTATATAAATATAATATATTTTATTAAATATGATTTATATAAAAATAAATAGTCATTTACAGTTAATAGACATGATATTTAGTGAAACATGACATCTAAAATAATTAATAACTAATATTAATTAATAATTTTTAAATTATTATTGAGTTATAGTCATTTAATAATAATTTGAAGATATAAAAATTAAATAAATTTAGAAATTATTTAATATAATTTGAAAACCTGATTTGAACTTCAAATGACCATATATATTGATCACGATGTCTATTTGAGATCTTCCATATTACAAATCAATGATTGAAAAAAATAATATGTGATGATCATGATTCTTGATTAGTTTTTTTTCATGGGAAAAATGGCCCAGAAGGCCTCAAAACTTGAGTTTTTTGTTAGGTTACCTTAAGGTTTGAACATCTTATGGAATTCCAACATCATTTTTAGGGAGATAGTTTTCTTTTTTCAGTGGAGACTAAATTGATTCATGGGTATTACACTCCTATGGATATTATACTCTTTATATTTTACAAATTTTCATATTGTAGTGTTATTTATAATAAAATATATACATATTTTCATATATTGACATATAATAATTCAATTATACAATAAAATATTTAAACATATTTACTTAGAATTATTTAATATATAAACCATATGGAAATAAATATTTATTATTATTATTATTTTAAATAATAAATTTTTCATTTTATTTATCTTATAAAAATTCATTTATGTATATATACCTATACATATAATTTTTATATATTAATATTTGTTTTCCAATAAAATAATATATAAAATTATTATATTATAATATATGTAAATAGATACATATACGCAAATATTTTTTCTTGTATGTAAGAAACATAAATTTATACATGTTTGTGAAAATATGTGCATTATGTGTGTCTCAATATTGTGTAAATACAATAAATATTAATATATTTTTAAAACTAAATCATTATTATTGAATATAGTATATAAAAGTATTGAAAATAATTATTTATAAATACATTATCAAAACTTTATATCTATTTATACAATAATATGTATGTATATATAATATATATAGACATATAAATATATATGTAAATATGCATTACTTTTTTATCTGAATATACAATATATAAACATATTTTTAAAATGTATTTTCAAATAATTGTAACATCCCAAGCTTCCACGATACGTTTCTCTTTTAATAATGCAATAGCTTGCGCTGTACGAAACTTAGAGTTCTAGCACACCACATCCAATCAAACAAACCATTATGAATAGTAATACCCAATTTTTGAAACATTATAAATTTTATTTTTCATAATGGACTTCATTTTTGGATTCGGAATATCAAAATTAGCTTAGGGTAAATTTTTGGTATTTGTCTGAAAACATTCAATTTTTGATGAATAGTGAAAAACAATGCGATATTGTTTATAACCAACTTTTTATTTAAATAATTGTTTATTTTATTTATATTTATTGTATTTAAAAATAGATAAAAAATAACTATAATAGTTCAATGTTATTCATTGGATCCATTTTATAATAAAATTAGATGTATAACATTTTATTGAATTTTTTAAAGCCTTTTACCCACCTTCTAAGCACGTTAGAAAATTTGAAAAAAATGTAATTTTACAACTTTTGTGAATTGAATTTAAAAAAATATAAGAGATACAGTTGACATCAGTAAGTAAAATTTGGTTCAATAAGATGAAAATATTTTTTGGTGAACAGTAACTTTTGAATTTTATTTACCACAGTTAAAAGTAAATAGGGTAATTAAATGTAAAAATGACATTATAATTACCCTAACACATGTCCTAATTATATTGGGTAAGTGTTTTTCGACCAAAATCAACATTTGTAATAAAATATGATCCTCTTTGATCCAATTGGATTAGATTAGGACGTTTATAATTATTGTATTTAAAGAAGAGTTAAAAGTTTTAAATTCAAATTTTAGTAACTAAAACATTTTCAATACAGGGTTATACATAAGATAAATTAGACTATAAATTTACATTATAAATACAAAAATATTTCCTATATAATGGTATTTTATTTATAATTTTTAGACATTAATTATTAAATTTATTTATGACACAATGATGATGTAAAAACGACCTTATTAATGAAATATTAAAATAATTGATATTATAAATATCCCAATAAATATAAATTGAGACTTTTTATGCACTACAATAATTTTATAGGTTAATATGACATGTTATAATTGATTTAATTTATTTTTTACAAGTAATCAAGTTTTTTTACCTTCACAAAAAGCGAATACTAAATAGTGTCAAAATTGATATAAATGAGTTTATAAAACAAATAATATTATTGATTGATAAAATATTCTTAAAAATATATGGTTCAACCAAATAACTTATATAAGGTTATATATGTCAATATTGAACCACTTAGGGTTTTCTTGCCTTTTTATAGTAAGTCTATTAACCATTTATTATAATAATACAAGAATACATGGTAAAAATTAAACAATTTAACTAAGAGAGAAATTTAAAATATATGGTTAATATGGTGATCTAATCCTATCTAAAACCTATTATATGAGATTTTTTCAACCCATCCCCAACTTAGCCTCGAAATAAATCCTTTTGAAGCCATTACAAACCGTATATGATTGTATAATAAATTGATATTTAAAGCTTTTCCAAAAGTGACCCTCATCTCTCTTACAAAAGGGTACTTCCCCTTCTATCAAAATCACACCTCCAAAACCATTTGTCTCAGCCAAACCCTACTCAAATATCCTCCCAACTACCATCAATTAAACTTATAGGCATTACTTTGATCAGAAGAAAACCTAAGGAGCCATTTTGATCAAATCAAAAGGAAACACCCGAAGAAGAGGTAATAATTTCACCACCTCTTTCAAAGTTATTTTCTTCTTCTACATCCTCTTTCTTGGTTGTTTCCATACCAAAATAATAACTCCATTACCTTATACTTACTATAATGTTATTATAAATATGGTACAACCATATTAATTATTCTATCCATCCTATGGGTTAAAGTCAGTTATACCCTTGTTTGACTTTTTATAAAATGTTTATAAAGGAATCTTTCTGTCGTTTTCAAAATAAGGTCCTTTACAACCATTTAGAAAAAATTAAGGAAAGTATGTTTTTTAACTTATACGGCACGTGCGGAAAATTTTCTACCATTATAAATCTTCGAAGCATCTTTTAAAAGATTATAATAATATTTTTAAAATAAATATTTTCCTTTAAAATTATGCGAATTTTAAATGATTTTAAAATAGAAAGTGATATTTCTCTTAAATAACATTTATTTCATATATGTAAACATCCTTTAATGGATTTTACACTTGTTTGAAGTTGATTTATTATGATAGAATCATCCATTTTGTATTGAAGGTTTTGTGATATGTTTGAATATGGATGTGTTATTTTTATACCACTCATGGTTTATGGATAAAGTATTAATATTCCATATGATAGTTTTACTATGAATGTTTATGTTATGTTTCATCCTTTTTATATGAGGAATGTATTGGACTTAGTAAGTGACGGGTGAAGCCTGCTATAGCTCCTCGATGCATCTGCTGGTATCATTAGACAAACTAGTGTATTGACACTAGGATTTGAAAAAATATTATTTATAGTCTTGGAATGAGGCTTTGAATATATAGTTATGATGTTCGGTATTATGCATTCTATAATTATGAAATTGGATATTGATATTACATGTGATTATTCGACTAGTAAAATATCCATGTGAATAGTTAAATGGAATTATTTGATTTATGTTTGCCATATTATACTAAAGTTTATGTTTAAAAGGCTTGTTTTTTAGTCTTATACATTGCCTTAAATGTTTATGCCTATTTATGACTGTTTCCAGTATATTTTTATCTTTATTGAGCACCTGAGATCACCCCTTTCTATGTTTTATTTTTCTTAGGGTGTGATGAAGTATATTATTATCAACCTGTAGGAATAGGATAAGGTGTATGAGTGTGTTCAAAGGGGACACAATGTTGTTTTTTTCCATTTCATGATTTAATGTAACACTTATGTTTGTATCTATCACTTCCAAGGCTACTAAACTAATCGGTCTTTTGAGACATTATCTCTTGTGATCATGCCAATGTAATGCTATAATGCACCGACTCTAGGTAACTAGGGTTGGGGTGACAAAGTTGGTATTAGAGGATGTTTAGTACAAACCATGGAAACTAGATTTAGAAAAACTCTGATTAGAGAACATTACCCTGAGATAGAATTTGGGGATTAGAATAGAATTACTTCCTAGAATTTTGGTAATGTATAGATTTTGTAAATTTTCCATGAAATAAATCACTATTAGGATACGATTAGGTAGAGGTGGCTCTGGAATAGATCTATCTAGGGGTAAAACCCAAAAAACACCACTTTGAGCTAGACTCAAACTAGAACTGGTTTACGACAACGGGCCTTGCTGCATTCTTGGTTATGACACTCCCAGTGGATATTATTAGGATAATTCACATTTTCATTAGAAACCATTATTGATGTATTTATGAGTAAATTCATTCTCAAAGAAAACATTTTTTTAGGATTATGGATTATATTCATAAACTATTAAATTTATGTTAAGTATTTTACTAGTTTAGAATTATGTATTGCGATTCATAAACTAATCTAGTGAATTCCATTGTTTAGAAATAACTCCTTGTAAATGGAATGGACACTGTATCAATGCACATAATCAATGTAGGGATTTTACTCCAACTCAAGATAATTATAGTGGAGATAGTGATGCAACTAGTGCTGAACAACTTAAAACCATACTAGGACAACTCACTCCGGTTATGAATAATAACCTTACCCATATGGAGTGCCCTAATACAAAATGTTGACAATCAATGTTAGAACGATTCATGAGACAAAAAAAAAACTAACATTCAATGGGACTATAAATCCATTTTTAGCTGAGAAATGGATAAGTTCCTTAGAGAAAATATTTCATGCTTTGGGGAGTAGAAAAAGAGAAAAAGTTTTCACGACTATTTATCGCCTCACGGGAGACGCAGATCAATGGTGGTCATTAATTCAAAACACAATGGAAGATGAATAAGTATAAAATATGAAATGGAGGGAGTTTAAAGATATTTTATTTGAAAAATACATTCCTCGTGACCATTGAGTGGATATGGAAAGACAAAATTTGAGTTTGAGACAAAAGGAGGATGAGAATGTTGCAAAGTATGAGGCCAACATTACAAGGTTAGAAAGGCATGAAACAGATTATATACGTAACCCAAGGAATAATATTGGTCATTTATTTGATGGGTTAATACCATTTCTCCACCGATCATTAATCTCACAGTCCTTCTCATCATACGAAGATATTTTCTCATGTGCTATCAAGATAGAAAATGAATTCTCTAAGTCTTATGAATTTAAATCAAAGCAAGAGAAGAATATATCTGCTTAAAACTCTGGAAATGGAAATATGGGAAAGAAAGGAAAAGTTTAATTTCCATCCTATAGTAAATGTTGGAAGAAACACCCTGGTACTTTCCTGAAGGGAATGAGAGTTTGTTAAAAGTGTGGTGAAAAAGGCCACCAAGATCATGATTGAAAGGGGAATAAAGAGGATATCAATGTTAAATGATACAATTGTAGAGAAATGGGGAATTATGAAAATAAATTTCCTAAGAATCAGAGAAACTTACCTCAGAAAAGGCTAATAGAGAAAGGCCAAGTTTATGTGATCACTAATACTGAAGTTGACGCTCCTAATGATATGGTGGCAGGTAATTTAATGGTTTCCTCAAATTTAGCTAATGAATTATTTGCTTATGGATCATTGCACTATTTCATATCTTCCCAGTTTTCTATGAAAATTAGATATTTTCAATTTTATTTTACAAGGGAGTTTTTAGTCAAAAATCTTAAGGGAAGTATCATTGAAACAATGGTTTCTGAATCAATTCATATTAGGGAATATAAACATGATTTATCTGAAGTTCCCATCATTATACAGATGATTGATTTGATATAATCCTCAGTATGTATTGGATTTCAGACCATGATGTAAAAACATATTGTAAGAAGAAGGATGATACAATTTTTTTATGATGATAATAAGTACGTTATCTTTAAAGCAGAAATGTCACCATCTGATTTTATCTAGATCCAATCCAAGTAGCACTACTAAATTCAATTATTGCGTAGGAATAGAATGGAATAACTATGGGCGAGGAAAGCAATGTTCAAATAGAGGATGCACCTATTGTGTGAGAATGTGTTGATGTACTTCCAGAGGATTTACCTAGACATCATCGAGAATGAGAAATTGAGTTTTCCATTGATTTAATTCTTGGTTCAAGGCCCATATCGAAGACCCCTTATATAATGGCCACTGTGGAATTAGCGAAACTAAATAAAAAATTAAAGTAATTGAGTAATAAAGGAATTATTCTCCCTAATATTTCTCCATGGGGAGCCCCTGTTATTTTTGTTAATAAGAAAGATGGATCTTTGAGGTTGTGCATTGACTACATGGAGATCAATGCTATAACTATAAAGAACAAGTATCCCCTACCTCACAATGATGATTTATTCAATAAACTTCATAGAGCCCAATATTTTTCAATGATTGTTCTTCAATCTGAATATCATCAGTTGTGTGTGAAGAATGAAGACATTCTAAAGACAACATTTCGTACCATGTATAGGAATTACGAGTTTACAGTAATGCCTTTTGGACTGACTAATTCACCCTCTATCTTCAAGGATCTAATGAATAGAGTTTTTAAGGAATATCTTGATGAATTTGTAGTGGTATTTAATAATGATATCTTGGTTTACTCCAAAAGATATGAAGATCATGAAAATCAATTGCACACTATTATAAAGGCTATGAGAAGAAATGAATTATATAAGAAGTTTAGAAAGTGTTAATTCTGTATTTAGTATATTTCTTTTCTTGGTCATATTGTCTCTAAGAATAGAATATCTATTGATTCGTCTAAGACAAGAGAAATACAGGAATGGCCAGCACCGATGAGTATAACTGAGGTACACAGTTTTATTGGTTTAGCAGGTTATTTTCGGGATTTCATCCAGAATTTTTCCTGATTGGAAAACCCATTAACCAAGATCACATGTAATAAGGTTAAATTTGTTTGGACAAAAGAATGTGAAGAATTTTTTGAATAACTAAAGAGAAGAATATTCAATGCTCCTATCTTGACTCTACCATCGGGGAATGATTGGTTTGTTATTTATAGAGATGATTTAATGAAAGGAATTGGTAATGTCCTTAGGCAGAATGATAGAGTTATTGTCTATGCATCACAGTAGCTAAAAATCCATGAACAAAACTATTCCACTCATGATCTTGAGTTATCACCTGTAATATTTTCTTTGAAGAAATAGAGACACTATCTCTATGGTGAAAAATGTGAGATATATACTAATCATAGGAGATTGAAGTATATTTTCTTAGAGAAGGAACTCAACATGAGGCAAAGACGATGGATGGAACTACTCAAGGATTATGATTTCACTATACACTACCACCCAGGGAAGTCAAATAAGGTGGAAGATGCTTTGAGAAGAAAGGATCATGGAGTTTTCAACAAGATGATAGTTGAAAGGGATCCTATGTTCCTAGATATAGTAAATATGGATATAAGAATAATCATGGAAGGTGAAACATCAATACCTTTTCAAATGGTTGACAAACAATCTTTACTAGAACGGTTCAAAAGTTCTCAGACTGATGATGATGAGTTTCAAAAGAAAATTAAAGTTGTGAACAATGTGAGTTTGATCAAATTCATTTATGAGGATGGGATTTTGAAATTTGGGAAGAGAATTTGTGTTCCTGGAAAACCTAATCTAAAAAGGGAATTGTTGAATGATGCTCATATCTCCAATTTCTCTACACACCCTGGTAGCACTAAGATGTAAAAATACTTGAATAAACATTTTTGGTGGGACAACATATAGAGGGAGATTTCTGATTATGTGTCTAGATGTATGGTTTGTTAATAGGTGAAGGCTGGAAGACAACATCTTAGAGGTGTCACGCAACCTCTTCCCTTACCCGAGTGGAAATGGAATGATATTATGATGGACCATTTAACGAGGATACCAAATAATCCTAGAAGGAATGATGCAATATGGGTCATTGTTGATCATATTACCCAGTCATCACATTTTCTGGATATAAGATAAGATTTACCACTTGAACGTTTATCAAGAATATATATTAATGAAGTTGTAAGACTTCATGGAGTGCCCATATCGATTGTTTCTGATCGTGATCCCTGTTTGACATCAAGATTTTGGAAAATTATTCAGAAATATCTAGATACTAAACTTCATTTAAGCATTTCCTACCACCCTCAAATTGAGAGACTATCAGAACAGACTATTAAAACCTTTGATGGCATGTTAAGATCTTTCTCACTTGAATTTCAAGGTATGTTGGACTAGTATTTATGTCTGGTATAATCTTCCTACCACAATATCTTCCATTCAAGTATTCAGATGGCACCATATGAAGCGTTATATGGAAAGAGATGTCGCACACCAACTTGTTGGGATGATGTTGGTGAAAGAAAACTTCTAGTCCCAAAATGTGTTGAGGAAACAATGGAAAAGGTAAAGATTATCCAAACCCACATCAAATAAGCTCAAATTAGGCAAAATAACTATACTGATAACCTAAAGAATGATTTTGAATTTCAAGTATGAGATCGTGTTTTCTTGAAGGTACCTCCATGGAAGGGTGTTATACAATTCGGTAAGAAGGGTAAATTAAGTCCTAGGTACATCAGACCTTTTGAAATACTAGAACGAAATGGATTTTAAGCTTACCATTTTGAAATGTCTCCAAGTCTCTCCAAAGTTCATGATGTTTTCCACATATCACTATTAAGAAAATACATTCCTGACCCAACACATGTACTCAAATATAGAGAAATAGAACTAGAACCTGATCTGTCTTATTGTGAAGAGCCTATCAAGATTCTTTATACCAGAGAACAAGTGTTGAGAAACCAGACGACTCGTCTGGTAAACGTTCTATAGAGAAACCATAAAATGGAGGAGGCAACATGGGAACCTGAAGAACTTATAATGAGAAACCACTCCAATATTTTTATGTAGTAGTATTTTAGAAATTTTGAGGACTAATTTATATTAAGGAGGGAATAATGTATCACCCCAAGATTCCACAGTATGTTTCTCTTTGAATAATGTAATAGTTTGCGCTGTACAAAACATCGAGTTCTAGCACACCATGACAAATCAAACTAGCTGTTATGAATAGGAATACCCACTTTTTAAAAATTTATAAGTTTTATTCTTCAAAACGGACTTCATTTTTTGATTCAGAATATCAAAATTATCTTAGGGTGGACTTTTTGTATTTTTTTTTGAAAACAATCAATTTTTGATGAAAAATAGTGCATTATTGTTTAAAAATTAATTTTTATTTAAATAATTATTTATTTATTTTTAAATTTATTTTAATTAAAAATAGATCCTTAATACCTATATTAGTTTAATGTAATTCATTAGAGTCATTTTATAATAAAATTTGATGTATAAAATTTTATTGATTTTTTACCGTCATTTACCCACCTTATAGGAATGTTAACAAATTTGCATAAAATATAATTTTACCGCTTCTATAAGTTGAATTTATAAAATTAGAGAGACACGGTCTAAACTAGTAAGTAAAATGTAGTTCAATAATATGAAAATAATTTTTGGGGAATAGTAAATTTTGAATTTTATTTACCACAGTTAATGTAAATAGGGTTATTAAAGGTAAAAATGATATTATAATTACCCCAAAACATGTCCTAATTCTATTTTATAACTGTTTTTAGACCAAAATCATCCTTAGGAATAAAATATGTTCCTCTTTTATCCCCATGGATTATATTAGGACATATATTATTATTTTATTTAAAGAAGAGTTAAAAGTGTCAAATTCAAATTTTCATAACTAAAACATTTTTAATATAGTGTTATACATAAGATAAATTGGACTATAAATATTCATTCAAAATATAAAAATAAATTCTACATAATGGTATTTTATTTATAATTTTTAGATATTATATAATTAAATTTATTAATGACCCAATGATGATACAATTATTATGTTATTAATGAATGATTAAAATAATTGATCTTATAAACATACAAATAAATGTAAATTGATAATTTTGATAAATTTAACTAATTTTACAGGTTAATATGACATTTTAGGATTGATTTAATTTATTTTTTTATGTAATCTGGTTTTTTTTCTTTCACAAAAACCAAATACTAAATAGTGTCAAAATTGACATAAAAGAGTTTTTAAAACAAATACTATATTATTGATTGATATAATATTCTTAAAAATATAAGGTTAGAATAAAGGACTTAGATAAGGATATATATGTCAATAATTAACCACTTGGGCTTCCATAGGATTTTTATAGTATGTTTATTAACCATTTATTATAATAATACGAGAATTCATGGTAAAAGTTAAACTATTTAACTAAGAGTTAAATATAAAAGATAAGGTTAATATGGTAACCTAAACCTATATAAAACCTATTTTTTGATATTTTTTCGACCCAAAACCACTATATAATTGAAATAAATCCTTTTAGATCCATTATAAATTGAATAAGACTGTATGATAGATTAATATTTCGAGATTTTCTTAAAGTGACCCTCACCTCTGTTCTAAAACGGTACTTCCCCTTCTCTCAAAATCAAACCTCCAAAGCCATTTGGATAATCCAAACCCTGATAAAATATACTCCTAAATAACCTCACTTCATTCTAGAGGCATTTTTTTTGATTATAATCCATCCTAAGGATCCCTTTTGATGAAATCAAAAGGAAACACCTGAAAAAGAGGTAGTAATTTCATCACCTCTTTCAAAGCTCTTTTCTTGTTCCACTTCCCCATTCTTTATTGTTTCCATAAAAAAATAATAAATGCATTACCTTATACTTAATATGATGTTATTATGAATAATTTACAACCATATTCATTATTCCATCCATCTTATTAATCACAATTTCACCATATGTGCTTACATACGGCTTACCGTCTCCACGTCATGCTGTAGTTTGTTATTCGACACTTCATTAATTGTATGGGTATAATAATGATTATAATTTATGTAAATAATAAATATAAAATGTAAATTATTATGTATATATGATCTACCATCCAATTACATTTCATTTCACCATCAATAGAATGATATTGTCGCTCGTGCATACGTACAGATTACTGTCTCCACGAACACGATGAGATCCATTCCCCATTGTAAACATTCAAGAATAATTTTTATTTTATGATTAAAAAGTAATTTTTAATAACTTAATCTAATTATGGATACGAATCAAATACATCCTATCCATAACAAAAATGACTTACGTAAAAAACATATAAAGAAAAACGAATAAGTTTACATCCAAAACAATGATACTACTGAAGTATTATTAAAAAAGAAAATTTTAAAGATCATATATGATATCATATTTATTTAGGTGGTTCTTGTATAATTTAATAAAAATTATTTAAATATTATATATGAGGATAAAATACCCTTAATAAAGTAAAATTACAAGGTAATGGTTAATTCTACAATATCTTCATTATCAGAGGTTGTTTGTACGTAAGTTTCTATTGGGACTTCTTTATCATCCAAATCTGTGTTTCTTAAAAATGTATTTCAAAACATTTTTATTATTTCGTAGACTATGGGTTAAATTACTTTATACCCATGTTTTAATTTTTATAAACTTTTTATAAATGAATCTTTCTGTCATTTTCCAAACAAGGTCCTTTATGACCTTTTTGACAAAATTAAGGAAAAATTGTTTTTTTATCATATACGATGAGTGCGGCTATTTTCCACCATTATAACATCTTTGAAGTTTAATTTACAAAATTATAAGATTATTTTCAAAATTAACATTTTCTTCAATAATTATGTGACATTTAAATGATTTCGAAATAGAAAGAGATATTTCTCTCAAATATATTTTATTTCATATATGTCAACATCCTTTAAAATATTTCACACTTGTTTGAAGTTGATTTATTATGATAAAATCTTCCATATTGTATTGAAGGTTTTGTGACATGTTTGAATGTGTATGTGTTATTTTTATACCATTCATGGTTTATGGTTAAAGTATTAACATTTCACATGCTAGTTTTAATACGAATATTTATGTTATGTTTCAACCTTTTAATATGAGGAATTCATTGGACTAATTAAGTGACGGGTGGAGCCTACTATAGATCCTCGATCCTTCGGTAGGTCTCATGATAAAAAATAGTGTCTTGGCACAAGTCCATGTCAAAATCTTATTTGTAGTCTTGGCACAATCCCTTTACTATGTGGTTATGTTGTCTGGTATTATGCATTCCAACATTATGAAATTGGCTATTAATATTACATGTTATTATTCCACTAGTATAATATCCATGTGAATAAGTAAGTGGGATTATTTGATTTATCTTTTCTATATTATGCTGAAGATTAAGTTTAAAAGTATTGTGTTATAGTCCTATACATTTCCTTAAATGTTTATTCTTATTTATGATAGTTTCCACTATATTGTTATCTTTACTAAGCATTTAAGCTCACCCCTTTCTTTGTTTTTCCCAGGATGTAGAGAAGTATATTAAGATTAATGTACAAGAATAGGCCTTGGGATATGACTGTGTTCAAAGGGGACACAATGTTGTTTTTTTCATTTCAGGATGTAATGTAAAACTTATGTATGTATCTAGAACCTCTAAGGCTATTAAACTAATCATCCTTTAGAGACTTGATCTCTTGTGATCATGAAAATGTTTTGTAATAATGAACCAACTCTGGGTAACTGTGGTCGAGGTGTTATAATAACTATATAAAATTATATAATTAAATGAATAAATATAAAATTAAAAATTAATTATATATGTGTGTATATATATAAATAAATAGATATATCATAAAATATTATATAAATATTGATGGTGGAATGAGAAATGTGTTCGGTATTAAAGGTCAAAGAAAGGATGAAGGTCATTAAAATTTCTAGTAAAGGGGTTGGAAAGTGCCGATGATGTTGGTGGGTTCGAGAAAAGAATGTTGGGTGCATGATGGGAACATAGCACAGATAAAGTGGGTGTCATTGCATAGATAAAAAGAATGAGTTAAATAAATTTCACAATATCCTTTTTAAATTTTATCAGTGATTTCGTGTAGTGATAATAAAGGTGGCATTTATTAGTGATTTTTAGTGCTGATAAAGCATAAGAGTTTTTAGGTATTTTTGAATATTAATGGGTTTTGACATCGTGATTGAGGATACTAGGTTTCGATCATGTATGTTCTAAAGGACGGTCCATCTGAGACAAAGAAACATCTTGATGGAGGTTGTGATTTTATTTATAGGAATAAAGATTGAAAAAAAATGAATAAACAAATCATTCAAATCTCAATAATAAAGGTATAAACCTAAATCACAAGTTATTTTCTATGCTCCAGTGTTCCAAATATGGTATATTCATGAAAAGGGGTAGCATTTTTCTTGTTTTTGTAAAAAAGTAGGTGATTTTAGATCATTTAAAGTACTATAAGAATGGTATTATTGCGAAAATCATCCTCTCTAGGGAATATCTTGTCTCGAAAAGTCCATATCAGTTTTAAATGCTTTCAATGATATGAGGTTTCTATGATTTTAATTGTATCCCAATAGTTAGGGGAATATTTTATATACTATTTTCGAATTATAAAGAAAAAAGGTGGGCCTAAGGCTTCATAATGGTCTCACTAAGACCAGGTTAATTTAGAATTTATGAATAAAATTTTAATTTCGATCCATTTATAGTTAGGAACTATTTTTAATAAGTTTGGTTAAATATATTCCTGTTTAACTGGATTCTTTAGCATCCCATTATTCTGTTTGATATTTCCACCTCAATAGGTGTACCTATAAACATGGATAAAGAGACTAAGAAAGATAGATATGGGTATTTTTCTATAGTTCCTATAGGAGTGTATTTTAGCATTTGCGAAGATGATAAAGTGATCTTATCTAGTGAAAAATATGAATTGAATCTATAAACTGAGTTTTAGAAATTACCAACATTCTATTCTGAGTATAAGAGTACAAGTAATTCTTTAGAATCATGCTGAAGGGATATTTTATGTTATTTTTTCATAAGGAAAATGCTGAATATCATAATAATGCTACTATTTCTAGTAATGATGTACCAACTGGGAAGGGTCTCATGGTAGACATGGCAAAACCTCTTCACTTTGATAGGAACCTTGGAAAAACCTTCCAGAATAGAATCGATGTTAGTTCTTCCCAAGATAAAATTTTTATTAAACCAGGGATCAATTTTGAAAGTGATAACGAATGTTGCGCTAATGATGCGGTAGATTAAAATAAATATATCATATATAAATTTTTTTAGGGGAGATGGGTCATGGATTAGGGCTCACAGAAATTAAAAACTAGGATGACCAATCTGGGATGGATCAAGGTAATGTTGTGGCTCCTACTGTGAAAAAGGGTTCATCCTTTAATTATTATCTGGTTATGATACCATCATCAAGTGACCGGGGAAGAGGGATACTAAGAGGTATCCATATGATGGATGGTAGATTCGATAAATAATTAATGAATGGAAACTCAATTAATGAATCATCTACAAAAGTGATTGCTGACCCATAAGTAATGTTGTAGTACATGATTGCTTTAAGGGAATGAAATGAAAAGTAGAAAATGTATGTTTAAATTCCTGTGAAGACTAAGTACATGAAGTTAAAACTTGGTCTTCACGTAGGTTATGTTGGATAGGTTTATGAAACTAATGTGGTGAGAGACTATTCTATTATAGTAGCTATAAGTTCCCATTGTACTACTTTGGGGTTTTTTGGGAATATAGGAGCTCATCCGCATTGGGTTTGGACATATTATCACAAGTTCAAGAACAACATGAAACCAAAGCACATGTGAGTATATCCAAATATTTTGGAGTTCACAATTAGATTGTAGAGTGAGATATTGGAAAGTAGGATTCTCAAGACAAAATCTGTAATGCTATAGTCCAGGAAAACCTTTTTGGGGGATCAGTCCAGATAGATGAGGTCGAGATCCTTATAGAGAAAGGTAGTTAGGATGACGTAATCAATGACCTAACTAAGAGGGCCGAGGAACATATAGATTCTGGGAAAATTGACACACTGATAGAGGCTTTGATGGCCTTTGGAAACAACTACAAACATGTAAAAGAGGTCATCATCTAAGAGGTTGAGGCCGTTGGCATGGTCAAACTAACTAGGGGATCAACATAATGAGAGGCTCAATTCTTTGAGAGAAATTATAAAAAATCTATATATGTGATTGATTGTAACTAATAAGGTAAGGTATGCTTTGTCTGACCCCATCCCTTATGCTTTTTATATTGTCTTATAATAGATGGGTGATATCACTCACCTTTTAAAAAAAATGAGGGTTGAGTTATCAAAAAGCCCATTTCTAGAACTTATAAAAATGAAAGTCATAGTAGTGTGTTAGGGGTGTTAATGAATTTTCCTACAAATTTTGGTGAAAGTCAGTAGGGCCATTAATTCCTTTTTTTCAAACAAAAAAGAAAAATTAATTCATTTAAATCAAAATATTAAATATTAAATTAATATTTCATAAATAAATTGATTAGAAATAATTATAAGTAATTAATAATTTTTATTTATAATTAATTATAAGTAAATAAGAAAATATTAGAAAAAATTTATTTATTTTTTAGTTATATGTATACACACCATGAAAAATAAATATTTTCAGAAAATATTAACAATAATATAAAAATAACTGGTGTTAACAATTGTTTTATATTTTCATAGTAAAAAATATTTAATTTTAAAAAGTAATATATATTAAGAGTATTTTAAATTGTAATTATTAAAACTAACTAATTATTTTTAACTTATTGTAAAGAATTATATATAATTAAATAGTAAATATTTATAATTAATAATAATTATTATCATTTAAAAAATAATTAATAAATTATGTATTAATTATAACTTAAATAATATCTATTTATTAATAAAAATTACCAGATAATGAAGGTTTTTATTTAATACAACTAAATAGTTAAATTTAGTTAATAATTATTGTAAATAAATAATGAATATCATTATTGATATTATTAATAATTAGTTTTATTTGTTAATGGATAACTAATGACTGACATATTATAACTCATTATATTTAATTAATTAATAATTGTTCTTAATTGTTATTAATTGATAACTATTAATTGCAAACTAATTTTAAAAACATAATTTTAAAATATTTATATTAATTATAAAACAAAAGAATTGTATTCATATATATTCAAAAGGTTTTTTTTATAAATTAACAGGTTGATTATTACTTTATTGTAAAAAGGAATGTATATACCTTATATCTAATGTTATAAATGATAATTTCAATACTCTCTAGAAGTGAATTTTTTGAGATATATTTGACATTTGATTAGTTTAATAATGTTTGTATAATAATTTGAACATTGTCAGTAAGATAAAGTTCTCAATGTAATATGAAATCATTTATGTCAATAGAAAACATATAAATCAATTAGATAAATTATTATTCATCATTCTCAATAATGAAGTCTCATCCCATAATATGGATTGCGAATGAGACACCTGTATTAAGATCACTAACCGTTGTGCTGGGGTGGAGTCTGATGAACTTGAGGAGGATCTTCCTCTAGTGGAGGATCCTCAACTATGTACTTCTCTATATGTGAATCATTAGGAGGGGGTTACATCGGGATGTGGATATTTTTTCCTAATACTTCTCCCACTATGTAAGTGGAAGGACCTTCCATATGATAAGCGCAGAATATATAATGTGATATATTAGTAATAAAAGATGAATGTATGGGAAATTAATCTTGATAAGAGATCAGATCAGCTATATATGGTGAAAAAATTAGATATCTAGATAATATAAATGGATATCTTGACGGTTTTAATACATCCAAAATTAACTAAGACTCATCCTCTAGATGTGTCGCCTCTTCCGATGGAATATATGGGGCCTCAAAGGGAGTCTAATGTGGTCTACGTCATCATCAACATCATTCATCAACATCTGCAACTAATAGAGGATAATATTGTGTAGGAAGTTACTCTCCATGAGCAGTAAGACCCTCTCCCTAAAGTGGATGATCAAAGATACTATCATGTAAAAAATTTCATAATGACATCATGGATCACACTACATCATGGTATGTTACCTGAGTAAATACCTCACCCTCATCAGGATCAGTCATGTGCATAATATTCTCTAGACAAGTATTCTTTAAATAAATTCAATATGAATAAAAAATTAAAACAAACATACTAATATAATGTTATTGACATACCAGATCCTCGATCCATCTACACTATGGTGTAAGATAAGGTACATATTTCAATTTATACCATGGAACATACTTCAAATACTATAACATATGATATCATATTGTATTCATGCCTGAAATATGAAACAATGCATGGCTATAAAAGATGTCTAGGTGTTGTGAATTATTTCATATCCACATGAAATCCTACCTCCCCAACAACTTCATGTAATGAAGCACTATTAGTTTTCTAGGTGCCAATGTAATACTCTAAACCAATATAAATAGTTTCACAACTCTATCCGATTTGCGCCACTCAAAAATATGAAAGTGAATGAGAGGAACTACAACCGTAGCATAATCAAGACAAGAAGTTTTTTGTGAAGGAATATGGTATAATATAGTGCATTATGGATTCCATGAAATTATAAATGACAAGTTATATTTATAAAAATAATATTTTAAGTTCTAAAAAAAGATAATATTATAAAATTGATTCATCAATAGAATATTGTATCTAATTATATCATTTTGGAGTATAATTTATAACATGAGATGGTATGCATCCAAATTTTTTCTCAATTTCTTCAAAAACTAGTGTGCCTAAATCCACTTATAACATTCAATATATAAATTGGTAAATTATAAGAAATTAAGCTCGGTAACTCATATTGGCATTAGAAAACAAAAAATATTTGTGATCACAACATCAACCTTGTAGAGTGTCATGTAGAATATCCATATAAATCTATAGACCAACAACAATAGAGTCAAATGGAGGGATGTGCACCCATGACTACATCGTAATGAGGATGAAACATATGTCATGATCACTACGTTCTGATTGATATAAAATACACAATGCTCTCTATATATATATATTCCAAAGACAAAAATTCCCAACTATATCTCCCACCGTGATCAATGTACTCCAGTAGACCCAAATACAACATGTGGAGACTTATATTAGAGTGATCAGTTCACAAAGTCCCTCCTATGAGGCACAAGATATATACATGGGAATAACACTTGTCATTCTCCTCATCAGTGTCAGTTAGTAAATGTACAAAGTGCATGTCTAACCATCTCATATAAAAAGAACATCCATAAATATTAGTACCACCCCCAACAATGTAAAGGATTATATATCACTATACAAGATCAGGACAATATCTATGCGTGGGTACTATAACTACAACAAATTGCATAAGATGAATGATTATAAAAATAACAACCTATTGGGTGATGGCCATATCTTCCTTTGGTAAGTTATAAGTGAAAGTCCTAGGTCTCCATTTCATGGTGAGGGAAATATGTATGTGATGTTCAGCAAATGTATAATTTTATATAGACACCATATAAGCTAGCACATTCTTGGTATTGTATAATAGCATATGGAGGTGGAATGTGATGATAATGGTGTTCCATATGCACCCTAACCTGTTAAACCTCACAAACCGCTGACACCTCATGAAAAACATGTCAAAAATGTTCATTGAGTAGTGTAATATCCTACTTTAATATGAATAAAAATAAAATAAATATTATGTAAGTGTAAAATATAAATATAATGTTATGGTTAATAAAAATTTATTATTGGAATAATGTACGATATTACAGTTATGTTAACACCGTTTTCTATTTTTTAAGTTGATAACATGGGTTGATATTTTTTTCATCACATAGTGTATTGTATATAATTACATATGAATTATTCTTGAAAACTGAATTTCATTATTTTTCATTGATCTTCTTCATGATTATTTTAAATACTTTACATTTTTACTTATGTAATCACTTCTATTAAAATTATAACATTTTTAACAATCAATAGAAGAGTTGGAAGAATTTTTTTAATAGAATAGAAAAATTACTAGAGTATGTTTGGTATTTTCAGAGGTATGGTTTTCAAATTCATATGAAATATATCTTTAGAAGGTCAATTTTCCATCACTAAAACTTTTACAAAACCATCCAAAAGGTTGACACAAGTTCTGACTATAATCCATTTTTAATGACTCCAAACATTACATTATTTATATGAAATACATCATCATCGATGTGAGTGGGAACTCATTCCAGAAATGTTAGAGAATAGATTATTGCTATAACCTTCCCTTTGAAATATGTTTCATTTCAAACATTATCCTTGTTCTTGAGGCTCTTCCATATCATCTTGAATCCTTTCGAATGTTAGTATACCTCATGGAAAAAACTGATTAATTCTAGATATCTATGTGGGATGATCAGATGGCATTGGGAAAAGTCAAAAATACACAATTGGTTTCCATGGTACACTATATCAGTTAAAAATGATGTTGATCTGGTACACTAGATCAACATATGGTTCCCATGAGATGTCTATAGGGAAGCATTCCACAATAGATTGTGTTAATGGAAACCAAACTACTAGTGAGTTTGGATAATCATAATTCCCCATGTCTAGTAATACCACCAATACTCAACCAATACTACCTGATATGCGGTCTTAAAACTATATAACATTAAATCAACTTGATTCTCAGTTGAACAATCTCACTAAAAAAGAATACGCTTCATCAATTTTCATGTTAATCAATCACTGCAATTTTTATCTCTATCACAACCCATGATGAATCACCTCAACTATATATCTTCTTCTTTAGACAAAGTGCCTTACAAAATGATAAAATATTTCCTAAAAAAGTACAATTACAGGTAAATTTTGAATTCCCTTGAATAATGTATTGATGAAATCAATAATGTATGTGGTCAAGTGTTCGTATCTCTTCCCCTATTTTATTCAAATGCCCATTTCAATTTTATAATCCACATCATATATTCATACACTCACTGATTATCCCATATGAATTAATTCTAATAATAATAAAAACCATTGGTGATATGGATAAATTTCTACATGAATTTGATATTATTATATAAAAAATTAATTTATCCTTATGTTGAAAAAGTATAAAATAATAAATAGATTTTATACTAATATTTATGAGATCCATTTTCATAACTTCACCACAAAATGTATTTTTCATGTATTTATAAATGTATCTAATATAGTATCGATAATGTGTATTGGGGATATCCACATAACATGACCTACAATGATTACCTCGTTAATTTTCCAATGATGACCAGATATCAAAAATTCACCCCAAATATGGGTGAAATGGTTGCTAATACATTCCAAAAACCAACTCCATGATTCATAGTTTCTATCTAAACTCTATAAAATGAATGTGGTAGAGGTGTATAGTTACAATATTGGGTTTCTATAGTCAACAATACACTAGTGTACATTCTATATAGAAACATTCCATTAATCTATATAAACATTATATAGAAACGAAATGATTTAATAAATGGATTTAATTCCCCAAAAAAACTAACGTAATTTTACATGAGAAGAATCAATCTAGTAATATTTCAACACATAATAATTCATATCAAGTTGGATGACAGGTTTTTTATATTCACGTAGTATTGATATAAATTGTGGTAACACCCTATATGATTCATACGAATCACCATACACCTTAAAACATTCGTTCAATTTCTCCATCCAATCCTTTCTTTAATAATTATTTAATCCAATATTTTGATGTATCCTCTCCTACAAAAGGAATATAGACACTTATTAAAAGGTTCTAATCAGCTTGAAAGTAATAGATGACCCCAATTAAGTTTCCAATGATTTATAATATTTTTCTAGTTTCGGCTTTACACATGTATGAGATTCCTCAATCATATAAATCTTTCACCATCCAAAGTGTATTTCAAGAATCTACCACAAGAGAAGCCTATTTTCATCACTTTATTTTTCATACTGTATAATTTATTTTTTTCAAATACTTAACTAAATATCTATAGTTTCTCTCAATATGAATTCATTTTAGTATAATTTTTCATTTCATATTTTATTGGACAATATATTTTGACCTATATTGTTTTCTTTATTTGAACAAATCTATCCTCTACAATTCAATGAAACATAGATGTGTGTGTGATAATATTCCAATAAAATTAGAGAAATTTTTTCATTGTTTCTAACCAAGATATGAAGTGTAGTGGATGATTTATCATTTGTCGAGGATGATGTATGACTATATAATTTCTAACAAATTATTCCCTAATATCTCAAGATTCCTTGTCATTATCACTGTTTTATATTTATATTTCATCATTAGACACTTTCTTTTCATAAAAATGTTTTTACATCATATTTGGCCGATCCATTTAGTTTTCTCCATTTAAATTCTATGTAAGAGTCTTATATTATCAGGATAGACATTCTTTGAACAATATTACATACCTCTATCTTTATAAAATAATAGGTTGCTTCTAGACAGTAGAAATCTAAATGTATTACTCCATCAATGAATTATCAGACCATTGGTTAAATAATGATATTTTTTATTGGTCCTCACTATCCTCCATGTGCTATTATTGACTCAATATCCTATTATAGAATTTAAAATTCCTATAGATAATAGACAAGATCTCATGAGAAAATCTAGGTTTTAACTGACCATGAATTCTTGTATGATGTTTTATTAGTGTAACACAAAAAGTTATTCCAAACATTAACATCAGTTGTCTACTATATGAATCTCCTTGGTTGGTTTGACTGAAAAATAAATTTTTTATTGAGGAAGAAAACACTTTTAAGGGGTTTAGTAAGAACCCGAACACTGAAAAATCACACGAAAGGAGTAAATATTCAAAATAATGAACCACTTTATTTCATAAGATATAATAAAAGTGACATGAACCCTATGATGTAGATGATAATACATTCATTAAATCCATAGATCATGATTCGGTCATGGGAAACATTAAATTGTGAAATTAAATCAACCTCTGGTTTGACTCTTTGCATAAATAAGATTATCTGAGTTCACATGTACCATCTTTCTTGCCCGACCCCTTGGGGACAGGGGAGGGGAATTGGTGATATATAGATTATGGTTACAGAGTAAAGGTTGAACCTTATAACCAAAACATTATTTTAATGTAGAACTACCACCTTGGTCCTGAGGTTTGAATACCAGCCTGAGGGCTACAAAGGTGACACTTCTTTCCCTTCTTTCCATGCACTCAAGTTATTCCTCCTTCCAACCATTCATCACTAGAAAATTATCCTTAATATTGCTGATACCACCCTCCCTCCCCTTGATATTACCATAAGTATTTATATTAGAACCACCATCCTTAGAAGACATTTTAACTAACCTATTAACAACCTTATCAGATGCAAGTGTGAGAATATTAGAACACCTTTTAACTAAGCTTTCACCATTGTGATTCCTATTGAAGTTAGAATATTTTATCTTTCTCCCTTAGTAGATAGGGAAGCCTTGTTCATCCAAAATCTATAAGGACCCAACCTTAAACATTACTTATTATTTAATTAAATGAATAATTCACATTGAGGATCTTTTCAGGTTTAGAGTTTTAGAGAATTAGGACATAACTATTACATCTCGAAGATTACAAAGTAGATGCATCTACTCAGCTTCCATTTTTTTTACAAAAATAAAAACTCTTGAAGAAAAGAGTCATGTCTAGTTCCTTGTTTTAGATAGCCTGACATTTCCATGATCCCATCCTTGACCCTATTCAACTTTATGTCATGTGAAAACATTTCAAAAACATGGGATGAGCAAAAAAAGCATAGTAAGGGTTATAACAATATGGAAAGAAAACATCAGTCCATGTATACATAAGAATCAATGAAATCATACTTTACTCATAAAACATAAGTAATTTAACATACCTCATGAAATCATAAGATTTATGCATAACTCAATAGAAATCATAAGGCATAAAGGTAAATTGAGGCATTCATAACATTCTTACATAGGGAGTAACCCTCATGGCTACATATGGAATACCCATGATAGTATATTCCCTAAATCTCTTCAGATAAACCTTAACATTTAACCCCTTTGCGTTACCCACTACATTGGAGAGCTATATCGAGCTCACCCGCCCTTAGTTTATCACGGAACCACCCGTCTTCATAAACAATGTCCAAGAACAAAAACATAATCATAGCACATAACATAAGCATAATGGAAAGATAACATTCCTACATTTCAATAATAATATAATATTTTATGATAATGAATCCATTCTAAAAACCATTTTCAAAACCATTTAAAACATTTAATAAAGAGATTTTTGAATCAAAGTGTCCCATACCACTTTGAGGATTTTAACATTTTAAACCATTAATATCCATATAAGTAAATCATTAAAACCATTTTTTAAAACATGAATATTAATGTGAAATATTTATAAGAATAAATCATTAAAACATTTAAAACGATATTTTAGTTAAAAGGTTTTTAACAAAATGAGAGACACTTGAATAAAATAATTGAGGAATAACATTTAATCAGAACTTTATAATATCATGAAAATAAAGGGATTCATGATATAATATTCCAAAGGGCAGTATATACACCATATAATAGTGAATTGGTGCAAAACAACAATGAAGTCTCAATATAAATGTAAAATGAGATGAAATCCCTTATAAAGAAGGTATCCTTAAATTAAGGATAAATCAATCTCATAATTATGTGTGAAAAGTATAAATACAACCAATATAAGTGGATATTAAGTGTAAAAAAATCAAAGGTCATTCAGACATATTAAAAGGATGAAATATTCAATAACTACATGCTGAGTCCAAAGAAATCGAAATTGGGTTAAGAAGTTCCCTTGGTAAAATTCGACAGCCTAACTGCGTCACTTTAAAATTCATAAAATTAGTTGATGAGAGAGAAGAAATGGTATATCATCACCTGGACATAAATTTTACATCAATAAGGATATAGAAAAACATATCCCAACATAACAATATGTAAATTAAAAGACATAACAAAATAAATCTTTTAAAAAGAGGAGGGTGAAAGGTTCCCTTACCGATTTGGGCAACTTTCGAAACGCACACCCCATGAAAGAAGGGTCATACAATGAAGATGTAAATAACCATAAATTATAGTATATTACAAAAATAGTAAAATAATGGTCAGTACATACACCACAGAAAATGAAATAGTGTCCAATGTATCATGAATATCAAGGGAATAAAAAGTGAGATGAAAATCCCCTTATGAAAATTCGTCAGCCTAACGGCGCCACATAAAACTTCCAAAAATGGATTGATGAGATCAAATAGGGTATCTCATAATATTAATATAAAATTTAAAGCAAGAGGAATATAAAAGAACAAACCCCAACATAATAAAGAGGAGTTTAAAGTAAGTTACATAAAAAGGAGTACTTAAAAAGAAAGAGAGAGGTAGGATCCTTTACCTCAAGTCCGACTTGTCTTGTTTGTTTCTTTATATTCCTGAATAATAAATTTTTTTCAATTTATAATTTCTTAAGGACCTCCTTCAAAGTTTATTATTCAATTAATTTCAGATATTATAATGTTATAATAATTAGTTAATTATGTGAGTTTACATCAAATGTTTTTTGTCGAAGTTTGGTACATGAGTCAAAAAATGAACTTGTTTGAAAATAATCGTCCCTATAGTTATAAGTAAATCATCTCCAGAATAGTATTAGTGATTTAAATATCATATATATCCAGTAAATATTCATTTTATGTGATTCCATAACATTTGGAGATAAAAATAAATGAAATGCTCCATTCATGGAGACGGTAGGTCGTACGTACACATGAATGCTACTTTCATTTCTTTGTCATATTAATGGAATTAAAAATATTTGAGATATATATATATATATTATAGTTAAGGTATAATATATATGTTATATAGGTCACATAAGTTCATTAATTTCATTATTTATACATTCCATGTATTGCATGAACGAGTCACATCACTTGAGGGGGCGGTAGTCCGCACTTCCTCATATGAAATTATCGCATTTGCACAACATGAAAAGAATAAAGGTATGATTTAAATATAAAATACAGAAGCATATATAAAACCTAAATACCATATATATCATATATAAAATACAGTGAAATCATAATGGCCACCTTTAAATGTGTTAAAAGAATATTGAACAATCATCGTTTCATGAGGCAGTAATTCGCTATCCACAGAAACAGTATATTCTTTAACCATTAGACGGATGTGTGTGTAAGTGTAGCTATAATACTTCTTATAAAAAAATCCTAGTATATTGAAGATATTGGTGTTGTTATAATATAAAGGAATAAAAAGATTTTAGGGGGTTGGAGAAGCAAAATAAAACAAAAGAACATAAGAGAAGACATTACCTTTAAATCGGGTAACTCCCTTTGGTTTGAACCAAAAGGGTTCTTTGAAGAGCTTTCTGCCTAAGGTGAGGCTTTAATGATGAATAGATGGATGTGGAGAGATGAAATGGGTAGGTTTTGGCCGAGCCAAAGGCTTGAGAGGTGTGGGTAAGGAGGTAGAGGTGGGGGCCTTTTATAAGAGGAGAGGAGGGGCACTCATGGAAGTCAAGAAATGTTTCTTTATTTTAAAACGAGTTTCAGATTTTAAAGGCCCCAAATTGATATATTTAGAGGATAAGGATATAAGGGTTAGAAATATACTCATACAGTAGGTTTTTTCCAAGTGGAAGTCTTATATTTTACATTATCTTTTCATTTTATTTAAATCTTTCATTAATGAGGTAATCACTGCATCATCACGATGTCATAAATAAAATAATTTATTTAATGTCTAAAAATTACAAAAAAAAATCATGATGTAGGAAATATTTTTATATTTTCAAGGACTATTTATATTCTAAGATATTGTTTATTTAGACAAAATTAAAATTATTTTACATAGGTGTTACATACTTTGGTTACATTTTCCTTTCTTTAAAAAATATATGATAAAAGGTCACTATCACACTAAAGTGATTCCATGGCATCCCAAGGTTGGAAAAATGAATCCCATGGTTGGCCATGACACCACCAATAGCATTTGTACACATTTTGGGGTCATTTTATATTTTTATGATATTATTTTCTTACCCTTAATTACCCGATTACTAATTAAACACGATAATTAAAGACAATTACCATCGTTACAATTCATATTGTCCAAAAACAAAAGAGTCTTAATTACATAATTTGGACCTTCTGATTCAATATATGGAATCCATTTCATCAAATTAAAAACACATAAATTGTAGTAATTAATTTAAAATTAAATCCCGTTGTCAAAACAAAAGACGGGTTTTTAAGAAGTAAAATTTATCAAAAGATTGACTTATTTTTACATCCAATTGAATAGTGAAATTACTTCCAATGAACAAAATTGTATTAAGTGATAAAAAAATAATTCAATTATACTTTAAAAACAATTAAAATGGAATTATAAATATATAAATAAATTGGATGAAAAGGAAGTTTTGAATTAAAAACTGTATTTTTCACTATTCATTAAAAATGAACATTGTCAGAAACATACCAAAAATTTAACCAAAGTAAATTTCAATATCCCAATCATAAGTAATAAGTTCATTTTGAAAAATAGATCTTATAAAATTTTCAAAAGTTATATTTAAAAAAGATTCTCCAACAAAAGGTGGTAAACCAATCTTTTAAAAATATTAGAGTATTTATTCTTAAAATTGGATTCATTTGGATTTTAAGCCTCTAACATTTATTGGATAAATGTAAAAATATTTGACAAAAATATGTAATCATTTTGTAGTTATTTCTGTTCATTCCCTCCATTAAAATGGCTAGGTGTTAACTATTATAATATTATTATATTATTAGTGTGCGACATAAGATTTCAAAGAAACTCATTGTTGCGTATTGGGTACGCCATCGAGCATAGCATTCCCTTTAAAGTAGAATTAACATTTTATTCACAAATATTAATAAACACTAGAATGTAATATTATTTATTTACCTAGGATGTTACATCCTTCCCCCCTTTTGGGAATTGCGTCCTCACAATTTCAAAATTGGGCTTGGAAACTTCATTAAAAGTCCCACATCGGAACGAGAGTCAGTAAAACTATCACTTTAAAAGAAAGGGAGAGAAGTACAAAGGTCACCCGAGTTAACCCATACTAGGATTCCAAGTATGAAAATATGGATATGGAGGAGAAAACAAAGGGCCATGTTCTGATGGATAGTGATAGTAATCATGTCTAGGAGAAAGTAAACCACAAGAAAATCACAAACTTGTGATGGGTTAAACGGTATTCGATTCCCCAGTAGGAAAAGTTAACAGACAAAATTTTTATTTTAAGTTACTCTTAATTGAGGAATTTATTTTTGAGCTTAACTAAATCATAATGAATCATACTTACTTGTCACGTAGACTTTCAACTTTTACTGGATTCCTTAATCAAACTCATATTTTCTCCAAAAGATGAGTACTTAGGAAGACTTGTTCACATTAAGAGTACTATAATCAACTTCTTGAGAATCACATAATCCATAAAATAGAACTATATATTTCCCATGTACTTATATCTCAACCAAAACCAAACCAAAAAGTTTAGTATGAGATCATATAATACCCAAAAAAGATATTTTTTTACAAAAATAAAAACTACTCCAAATCTCCAAAATTTTTCAAACAAAACCCAAAGTTCAAAAAAGACCATTTAATAAACATCTATTCATAAAATTATTCAAATTAAACACAACTAATATTGAAACCCAAATATTTAAAGGATTTAATCACATAGTCTCCCAAGGTAAAAATTAACATTTATCTCCAAATAACATCAGTTTCTCTTAAGGTCTCATACTGAAAAGTTATTAACCTAATCACATATCCTCCATGATAGGTTAATAATTTCCATAGATAACCCAAAATAAAATTACTCTTGATTCATAAAATCATCCAACTAAAAAAATTAGTCAAACTAACTAGGGACTTCACGTAGTCCAGTGGTTGGTGATAAATACCAGTCCCAATTTGGTTGTGGGTTCGATTCCTGCAGCTTTGTCCGACGCGACGGGTTGTCACACGATCTGTGTGTTGTCCTTTTTCCAAAACAATATAATTCGTAAAACATTCCCCATAACGAGATAAAATATTAAAAAATAACCATAACATAATTTAACCTCAAGTTTATCTCATGTTGTTCATATTCCATCATAACGTATAGTAACCACAAATTACCTCAAAAGTAAGGATCATATAAACCCTAATGGTTACCTTTATAATTATTACTTGAACTTCCACGTCGAGTTGGTTCTCTCGTACATGATTCATTAGAGAACTCGCCAAGGTTCAAGTGGTTGATCATGAAACCTAATAGTTGGTTTAGAATAACCAGGAGATTTCTCATTGAATCCCCCATTTCATCCAATCTCTTAATCAGAGAACCACCTCAGTTTCCTTCAAACCCATTGTCACTTTGGTGCCTGCTAGATCCATCCATTTACTAAAACCAGAATTGTTAGTGTGAGTATATAAACAAAATCATTATGTACTAAAGAGGAAGATAAACACTAAGATATACTTATGCAAGTTATCTCAAACTCATTACAACCATCAAAAAGAACAGTGACTCTATCTAATATAATAACCATTGTGGTTATACACAACTTTCCACTAAACAATCTAACCTCTAAAGTTATCTAAACCATCCTCTGATACCAACTATAAGGACCTGAAATTAAACATTAATTATTATTGAATTAAAATAATAATTCAAATTGAGGATCTTTTCAAGTTTAGAGTTTTAGAGAATTAGGTCATAACTATTACATCTCAAAGATTACAAAGTAGACGCATCTACTCAGCTGCCATTTTTCTTACAAAAATAAAAACTCTTGAACAAAAGAGTCATATCTAGTTCCTTGTTTTAGACATCCTGACATTTCCATAATCCCATCCTTGACCCTATTCAACTTTATGTCCTGTGAAAACATTTCAAAAACATGGGATGAGCATAAAAAGCTCAGTAAAGGTTATAATAGTATAGAAAGAAAACATCAGTTCATGTATACATAAGAATCAATGAAATCATACTTTACTAATAAAACATAAGCAATTTAACATACCTCATGAAATCATAAGATTTATTCATAACTAAATAGAAATCATAAGGTATAAAGGTAACTTGAGGCATTCCTGACATTCTTACATAGGGAGTAACCCTAATGGTTATGTTTGGAATACCCATCATATTATATTCCATAAATCTCTTTGTAGAAACCTTAATGTTTAACCCCTTCACGTTACCCAATGCATTGGAGAGCTATATCGGGCTCACCCGACCTTAGTTTATAACGGAACCACCCGTCTTCATAAACAATGCCCCCGAACAATAACATAATCATAACACATAAAATAAGCATAAAGGAAAGATAACATTCCCACATTTCAATAACAATATAATATTTTAAGATAATGAATCCATTCTAAAAACCATTTTCAAAACCATTTAAAACATGTAATAAAGATATTTTTGAATCAAAGTGTCCCATACCACTTTAAAGCTTTTAACATTTTAAAACATTAATATCTATATAAGTAAATCCTTAAAACCATTTTGAAAACATGGATATTAATGAGAAATATTTATAAGAAAAATCATTAAAACATTTAAAACAATATTTTAGTTAAAGGGTTTTTAACAAAAAGAGAAACACTTGAATACTATAATTGAGGAATAACATTTAATCAAAACTTTATAATATCATGAGAATAAAGGGATTCAAGATATAATATGCCAAAGGACAATATATACACCATATAAGAGTTAATTGGTGCATAACAACAATGAAGTCTCAATAGAAATGAAAAATGAGATGAAATCCCTTATAAAGAAGGTATTCTTAAATTAAGGATAAATCAATCTCATAATTATGTGTGAAAAGTATAAATACACCCAATATAAGTGGATATTAAGTGTAAAACAATAAAATTACAATCACACATATTCAAAGGATGATATATTCATCAACTACATGTTGAACCCAAAGAAATCGAAATTGGGTTAAGAAGTTCCCTTGGTAAAATTCGACAGCCTAACAACGTCACTTTAAAATTCATAAAATTAGTTGATGAGAGAGAAAAAATGGTATCTAATCAGTTGGACATAAAATTTACATAAAAAATGATATACAAGAACATATCCCAACATAAAAATATGTAAATTAAAAGATATAACAAAATATGTCTTTTAAAAAGTGGAGGGTGAAAGGTTCCCTTACCGATTTGGGCAACATTCGAAACGCACACCCCATGAAAGAAGGGTCATAAAATGAAGTTGTAAATACCCATAAATGAGAGTATATTATAAAAATAGTAAAATAATGGGCAGTACATACACCACACAAAATGAAATAGTGGCTAATGTAGCAAGAATCTCACGAGAATAAAAAGTGAGATGAAAATCCCCTTATGAAAATTCGGCAGCCTAACGGCGCCACATAAAACATCCAAAAATGGATTGATGAGATCAAATAGAGTCTCTCATCATATTAACATAAAATTTACATCAAGAGGAATATAAAATAACAACCCCCATTATAATAAAGAGGAGTTTAAAGTAAGTTACATAAAAAGGGGTACTTAAAAGGAAAGAGAGAGGTAGGATCCCTTACGTCATGTCCGACTTGTCTTGTTCGTTTCATTATATTTCTGAATAATAAACTTTTGATAATTTATAATTTCTTAAGGACATAATTTAATTTTAATTATTCAATTTAAATCACATATTATAATGTTATAATAATTAGTTAATTATGTGAGTTCATATCAAATGTTTTTTGTCGATGATTGGTACATGAGTCAAAAATGAACTTGTTTGAAAATAATCGTCCTTGTAGTTATATGAAAATCATCTCCAGAATATTATTAATGATTTAAATATCATATATATCCATTAAATATTCATTTTATACTATTACATAACATTTTGAGATAAAAA
This sequence comes from Viscum album, assembly GCA_963277665.1. Classification (NCBI taxonomy): domain Eukaryota; kingdom Viridiplantae; phylum Streptophyta; class Magnoliopsida; order Santalales; family Viscaceae; genus Viscum; species Viscum album. The sequence goes on from OY728163.1 coordinate 876,541,947, forward strand.
TAAATGAAATGCACCGTTCATGGAGACGGTAGGCCATACGTACGCATGAACGCTACTTTCATTTATTTGTCATATTAATGGAATTAAAAATAATTGATATATATATATATCTATATTATAATTATAGTATAATATATATGTTATATAGGTCACATAAGTTCATTATTTTCATTCTTTATACATTCCATGTATTGCATGAATGAGTCACATCATTTGAGGGGGCGGTAGTCTGCACTTCCTCATATGAAATTATCACATTTGCACAACATGAAAAGAATAAAGGTATGATTTAAATATAAAATAAAGAAGCATATATAAAACATAAATACCATATATATCATATATAAAATACAGTGACATCATAATGGCCACCTTTAAAGGTGTTAAAAGAATATTTAACAATCATCGTTTCGTGAGGCAGTAATTCGCCATCCACAGAAACAATATGTTCTTCAAACATTAGATGGATGTGTGTGTAAGTGTAGCTCTGATAATTATTATAAAAACATCCTAGTATATTTTTGATACTGGTGTTGTTACAAAAGAAAGGAATGAAAAGAATTTAGGGTGTTGGAGAAGCAAAATAAAACAAAAGGACATAAGAGAAGACTTTAACTTTAAATCGGGTAACTCTATTTGGTTTGAACCAAAAGGGTTACTTGAAGAGCATTATGCATAAGGTGAGGCTTAAATGACGAATAGAGGGATTTTTAGAGACGAAATGGGCAGAGGTTGGATGAGCCAAAGGCTTGAGAGGTGTGGGTAAGGAGGTAGAGGTGGGGGCCTTTTATAAGAGGAGAGGAGGGGCACTCATGGAAAGTCGAGAAATGTTACTTTATTTTAAAAAGTGGTTCAGATTTTAAAGGTCCCAAATTGATATATTTCGAGGATAAGGTGATAAGGGATCGAAATATACTCATAAAATAGGTTTTTTCCAAGTGTAAGTCTTACAGTTTACATTATTCTTTTCATTTTATTTAAATCATTCATTAATGAGGTAATCACGACATCATCACAGTGTCATAAATATAATAATTTATTTAATGTCTAAAAATTATAAAAAAAATATCATGATGTAGGATATATTTTCTATCTTTCCAATTACTATTAATAGTCTTTGAGATGGTCTATTTAGATAAAATTAAAATTATTTTACATAGGTGTTACATACTTTGGTTACATTTTCCTTTCTTTAAAAAAAATATGATAAAAGGTCACTATCACACTAAAGTTATTACATGGGGTCCCAAGGTTGGAAAAAGGAATCCCATGGTCTGAAATGACACTAAAAATATCATTAGGACACATTTTGGGGTCATTTTATATTTTTATGATATTATTTTCTTACCCTTAATTACCCGATTCCTAATTAAACACGATAATTAAAGATAATTACTGTTGCTACTATTCATAATGTCAAAAAAAGAGAGTCTTAATTACATAATTTGGACCTTCTAATTCCAAATATATAATCCATTTCATAAAATTCAAAATAGATAAATTGTATGATTTAATTTAAAAGTAAATCCGGTTGTCAAAACAAAAGACGGGTTTTTAAGAAGTAAAATTTATCAAAAGATTGACTTATTTTTTCATCCAATTGAAAAGTGAAATTACTTCCAATTAAAAAAATTGTATTAAGTGATAAAAACATAATGAAATTTTACTTTAAAAAAATTAAAATGAAAATATAAATATATAAATAAATTGGATGAAAAGGCAGTTTTGAATTAAAAACTGAATTTTTCACTATTCATTAAAAATGAACATTGTCAGAAACATACCAAAAATTTAACCAAAGTAAATTTCAATATCCCAACCATAAATAATGAGTGTATTTTGACAAATAGAGATTATAAAATTGTAAAAGTTATATTTAAAAAAGATTCACCAACAAAAGGCGGTAAAACAATCTTTTAAAAATATTAGAGTATTTATTCTTAAAATTGGATTCATTTGGATTTTAAGCCTCTAACATTTATTGGATAAATGTAAAAATATTTTACAAACATATGAAATCATTTTTTAGTTATTTATTTTAATTCCCTCCATTAAAATGGCTAGGTGTTAACTATTATAATATTATTATATTATTTGTGTGCAACGTAAGATTTCAAAGAAACTCGTTGTTGCGTATTGGGTACACCATCGAGCATAGCATTACCTTTAAATTTTTATTAACATTTTATTCACAAATATTGATAAAAATTAGAATGTAATATTATTTATTTACCTGGGATGTTACAAAATAGGTTGTTTTCCTTTCATATTCTCAAGAGGAAAACCATTCCCCACTAAATTCAAATGAGATGAAACTCCATATTCTTAGGTATGAGAAGAATGAGATGACACCCCCAATATGGAAGGAGTAGAAGAGGTAATGGCCACCTCCACACAATCAAGAGGGACCTGGAATTCCATATCTCGCTGGGAAGAAAGATATTTAGCCTATTGGATTCCCTCATCAACAAGCATAAGGTTGCCCGTAGTTTGGACATGTCAGCAAAAAGCTGAACACCAAAGGAAAAGATCATCTTCAAGGCATTACATGCCCTGATGACTGTGATTCCTATAATGGTATAATGATATAACTAGAAGTTAAATAGTTTTTAAGTAGAATGTAAATCATTTAAATAATATCACTTGATATTTTCAAACAAATTATTTTGTTACGCCTCTATGTCGTTCACCAGGTTACGATTGAGTTATTACACAATCTTCCCTTCTCTTGGTTATTACCCCTAGGTACATCTATTTCAGAGTCTATATCCACTTGTTTGTATCCATACATGTATTTCATTTCTAGAATATCAATACAATATTTACTTTACCAAAATTTGAGAATGTTTTCATATGTTTAGACTTACCCAAAATATTTTTACAAATGTTTTGTTGTTTAAATTATAATATCCATAAAGTATCAAAAAATTAAAATTAAATATAATGTGAATCATCTAAATAATATCCCCCAAGAGTGTCAAAAAAGGTGTGTATTCCAACAATTTTTCATGTGATAGGTGATAATTAAGTTAATACACAATCCTTCCTTTTCTGGGTTAGTACCCCTAAGTATATCTATGCCAGAGCCTACACCCACTTGTATCATCCACACATTGATGTCATCTCTCATGTTTTCAAAAAATCATTACTTTTTTCATTTATTGATTGATTCAGTAAAAATAATAATCATATTGTGTTTAAAGTTGAATAAGTGTGAAGTTGTTTCATGGTAATGAATTTAGTAAATAAGTTATCATACTTATGAGTAACTAATTTCATAATTGTTACCTAATTTTTATTAATTAAGTCAGTAATTATTTAATTAATAATTAGTTAATTGGTATTAATTATTTAATGATTGGATAGGCATTAGTTAATGATTAGTGAATTATTCATTAATTAATAGTTAATTAATAGTTAATAAATAGTTACTGATTAGTTAATTATTAATTAATTATTACCTCATTAGTAGTTAGTTATTTGATAATTATTAGTTAATCATTAGTTAAGAAATAATTAATTAATTTTTAATCATTAGATATTTAATAGTTAGTTACTAGTTAGTTATTAGTTAATTATTACTTTAGTATTTGTTAATCATTAGTTAATCATTCATTAATCTTAAGTTAGTATCTCATTAATAATTCAATAATTAATAGTTAGTTAATATTTTTCAAGTTCAGTTCGAAGTCTTATTTTATCATTAATTAATTTATAGTCAATTAATAGTTATTATGTATTTAATAAATTGTTATATATTAGTTAATCAATAGTAAATTAATAGTAAAGAATTATTTAATCCTTATTTAATCACTAGTTAATCATTTTTTAATCATTAGATAATCATTCTTTAATAATTCATTAATTATTCGATAACCATTAATAAATAATTTGTTAATAATTTGTTAGTTAATATTTATTAAGTAGTCAATAATAATTAGTTGTCATTTAAGTAATTAATAATTATTAGTTAATCAATAGTTAATTACTAGTTAATTATTAGTTAATTATTAGTTAATTATTAGGTAATTATTAGTTAATTATTATTTAATAATTAGTTAATTATTTAGGTAATCATGAATTAATCCTTAGTTTATCTTTTATTAATCACTAGTTGAAAATTAGTTAATCCATAGTTAATCATTAGATAAATAAAATTTAATCCTCATCTAACAAATATTAATTAATAATTAATAAGTAATTAATTATTAGTTTGTTGTTAGTCAATTATTAGTTTAAAATGACTATTTAATTAATTATCCATTACCGAATAATTAGTGTTTATTAATAATTATAAACTAACAAGTGATTTTAAACAATAAAAAATTCATTATAATAATTAAACTACTAATATTAATTATAAATTAATTACTAAATAGTCATAATTAAAAATATAAATTTACTCAGTAATATTAACTATAATTTTTTAATTAAATCTAATAAACTAAAGATCTAAGTAAGTGAAATAACTAAGAAAAACTAAAAACTAAAAAAATAATAAAATAATAAAATTAAAATAAATTAGAAAAAATACTAGTAAATCAAACTAAAAAATATTATAATACCTTAGGGCCACAAAAAGAGTCGTGACGAACAAAGAAAAAAAATAAAGAGAATTTTAGAGAGAGGAATGATTTTCATGAGAGAGGGGACTGGGGAGTGTTTATAAGGGTGCGGGAGGGAGGCATTGATGCCCTCATTTTTGTTCACATTTTATTATATGAAATGTGTTTCTAACCCTAATACATTTTCCATGTCATTGATCTAGGGTAAAATCATTGATTTAATAAATACCTTTTAGGATAATTAGAAAGGTGTTCACTACTATAAAAAATTCATTTAACAGTGCTGTCATTTATTAGTGCTTGAAAAATTTGTGGATAAAGTCCAACTTTATCAGTGCTAAAATAAGCACTCATAAAGGGTTCCATTTATCAGCGCCTTATTTTAGCACAGATAAAGGGAACCCATTATCAGTGCTTTATTTTTAGTGTTGATAAAGGGTACCCTTTATCAGCACCCTTTAAGAACTAACAAAGGTCCAAAATGAAATGAAAGAATTAAGAAAACAACAATACAAAAATTAGTAATATTATTTATTAAATAAAAGTTGTTAAAACTGAATAAATTGAATTTAAATATATAATTTCATTAAAAAATTAATAAATAGTATATATTATAGATATAAATTTGTAAAATTAATAAAATAAAATAATTAAACAAATAAAAATTAAAAATGAGTCAATTAAGAAAAATATTAAGCATTTTATTAATTATATAATTGTTGTTAAAATAAATAAATTTAATATACATATATATAGATTTTAAATATTCATAAATAGTATGTAATAAATATAGATATAGAAAATGAATAAATTGTAATAATTAATAAAAACTGAATAAAATAAAAAATTATTTAAACATTTATTAATGAAATAATTATTAATAAAATTAAATAAGTTTAATATATATATATATATTAATTAAAAATAGAAATAAATAATATATATTAAATATAAAAATATAAAAAATTAATAAACCATAATCATTAAAAACATATTATTGACTTATTCATTTTTAATGTTGAATTATTTTTTCCATTTCATATATAAAAAATTTCATGTGTTATATTTATTTCACAGATATATATATATATATATATATAATTATGTGTGTGTGTGTGTGTAATTAATGTCTTTATGTATAATGCACAAAAAAATATATTTATGCAATTAACAAAATCGTATATAGAAATAGATACACCAAATATTAATGTAATTTGTTAAAATTTTAGTATATTTTATAATTTTATTATAACCTAATTCATTTTATATATAATTTTTTTAATATGTGAATCTTATTTATTTATTTTTTATAGTATTATAGTTAGGTTATTTGTAATTCATTTTAAAAAAATTTATATTTTATTTAATTTTTGAATTTAATCACTTTCTATTATTTATTTATATATTTATTTATTTACTATGTTGTATTATTTTAAATATGTATTCATATTTAATTAAATATATATATCCATACTTTTTTCATAATTTATATTTAATTAATAATTTTTTTTCCATTTTTTCAATATTTTTAAATTGTACCCATTTTAAATTATTCAATTTCACTCATTTTTTAAAATGCATGTATTTTAGATTGTATATCCACAAATAAAGTTAAAAATATATTTGAAAATAAATATTTTTAAATAAATATATTTATAAATTTATATTTACTATATTTATAAATGTATAAATTAAAAACTATTATAAATATATAATAATTTTTTTAAATAAGTATTTATATAATTATAAATAATTAATTATATATGTTTAAATAATTATAAAATTATAATAAATTTATTTAAATAATAATTATAAATTCTTTATTTGTACTAATGTTTTAGTGCTAATAAAGGTTCATTTTTTCAGCTCTTTTATATCACTAGTAAAGGCCAATCTTTATCGGTGCTAAAAATTAGCTATTAAAAAAGAATATTTATCAGCACTAAAGTATTAGCATTGATAATTCTAAATCATTATTAGTGGTAAAAAAGTGTTGATAAGTATTACTTTTATCAATTCTTAATAATTTAGTGCTGATAAAATGTATCTTAACCGGTGCTTTTTTAAAAGCATTTTAAAAATTGTCCCTGATCTATTTAAAAGAACCCTAACCATTACTCAGTCACTCCCAATTCTCAATCTCTCACAGAACTCCACTACTTCCTATATGACTCCACTATATTACCTCATATGAATCAAGGGTATAATCAAATGTATGTTATTTTATACTTTTTCTCTATTTTTTTATTTTTTGTGTTCTGTGGTTTGTGTTTTTGCGCTGTTCTTAATTGTAAAAAACCCTAAATATCATATCTATATTTCTCACTAACATATACCTATTAAATTACAAACCTACTCTGTAAAAGTCATTCCATATTCATAGGTGACCATAACATATGAATCTCCATCCGTTGTTGCAACTAAAGGTAATTTTTTATATTTTCATTATATTTTTTTCTTATTACCTTTTAGATGGTGTGGTTTGTGATTGTTTGAATATTATTTCCAAAGTGTGACATGCACATGATGATGAATTTTTTTTAACATTATGTTGGACTAATTTTAGAGGCAATGCTATTTAATATGAATATTATAAAGTTGGTCCAGATACATATTATTTTAATGTGAATGGGTTAATCTAATTCAAGGAACCAAAGTTTAAATTTTATAGTTTATATTGGTTAATATTAATTTTATGTTATAAAAATATAATTCAATAAGGAACAAACTATTTATGTAATATTCTCTTACCGATCTGACATGCATGTATTTAACCATGTCATGAGTGTTCCTTTCTTTGATCAGGTAGGGTTGAGATTTAGTTCGGAGGATACCCATAATGGTGAAGTCAGATATTTTTTGGGCTCTCAGCTTTATTTGACATTTTCTACAGAATTCTAGAGGGTTAAAAACCGCATAACTCAATTATATGACAAGAAATGGTCGCTAAGTGCATACCGTGAGAAGTTTCATGTCACGAGAAGATTCACACCGTGAAAGGTTACACGTCATGACTAGCCATTACATGTCATGAGTTATTTAATGAATTATTTTAAATTTTAAGCGACATGTTTTTTGACAGTTATGAATCATAACTATTTCATGATGTGTGGTGGGATTACATATCATATAATACCCCAAATTTAGTTTTTAAATTAGCATCACAGTTTATCTATTAATTTTGGATCCTCTCCAATTTCACTCCTCTGAACTGAAAGCCTTCCCCAAGAGATATTAGATACCTAAAACCCTTCTAGATTCCTTCATTTAGAGATTGATCATCGTTACACTGTGGTGTAGATTACTGGAGAAGAATTTTATTCCTTCTTTATCTTTCCCTCTTTCTCCTCCTTTGGGATTTCAATGGATGATTTTTAAATTTATGGATCTATGCTTCATACTGAGGGATCTTGATTCTAGGTTGATTTTCAAGGTATTTTACAAATTTTTCTCATTTATGGGTTCTATTATGAATGTAGAGTTTCGATAAAAATGTAGGTGGTTCATTCCCATTTGTCCAAATTGATTAAACTTCAATTTCTTGATTTATTTAAATTATTGATTTAAATTCAATTACTCAATCATTATTTCAATTGATTTGAAAAAATCCAATTCTAGTGAATTGGGAGTTTTAAAATGGTTTTGGAAGACAAATTGGGAAAACATACAATTCAATTGAAATGATGAGTGTTTATGGAAATCGGTTGATTTAAATTGTTTAAGTTAAATTTTAATTTTGAGGGAATCTATTCTAATTAAATTATTTTATTTAATTATGGAAATGGATTGTGAAATTGATGGAATTGGTTTTGAATTGATTTCAAACTTGTGAAAATGGATTAAAATGTTTTGATAAAAACCTAGTGGTTTTATCTTATTGAAGATGCATGTTTTTAATTAAAAATAAGTTTTGGTAATTAAATTGAAAATTGGAATATGAAATGGGTGGAATGGGATTTAATTTTATTTTAATTAGTCTTAGTATAAATTATCCATCATTGATTGTTTAAGATCACATGTAGACCTTATGTAGTTTGTGAGTTATTTACACACAATCTATGCTTATAAAATGTTCTAAAACATAAATACAATAGGTCATATTCCTGATGGGAGGGTGATGAGTTTCCATGACCAGTTTCAGAGGGATTTTTGCGTAGACATATTGTTGTGATCACTTAGAGAGTGTAGAGTCTTATAGACTAGAAATTTTTTACCTATTTGGAAGATGACCATTTTACTCACTTTTCATTTTTATTTGAGATATAAAGGCAATCAAATTTTGTAAAATTAATTTACATGCTTTCTGAATTAGCATAATCTTTTTCATATAACTATTTTATTTAAGCCATTGTTTTAGAAATACTCCATAATTGTAAATCCTTTGCATAAAGTATTTTTCATTACATGAACGGTATAACATTATTTATTTAAATGTTTCTTAAAAGATTAAACTAAGTTATTTTAAAATTTATAATATTCCTTTAGTTAATATATTTTTGGAATCTGTTATGGAATCTATGGTGGGACCATACTAGGTTTTTTAGCTGAGACCTTACTTTTTCCTTCTAGTATTTGTAGATTATCTCTTTATAAGTTTGAGCAAGGGGAAAGATCTCTTGTAGGTGGATCCAGCTATAAAACCTTGGACTTAGTGAGTTGTGTCCTTTTGGGCTTGGGATATTCTTACCAGTTTTAGTACTTGGATTTTAGTAGATAGGGATTTAATTCCCTGTTAACTTCTGGTACATTACTCACAATAGAGTTTCTTTTATATTCATATTGACTTTCTTGTCTTACATACGCTATGTATTGTGGAAAATTTAGTCCCACTTGCTTGTTTTATGATTCCAAGTTATAGTCTCCAACCTTTGGGGATCTGAAATGAATTTCTAGGTATGTAATTGTTAGATTGGTTATCAAGTTACCTAGGTACCCAATATGGTTTATAACAAAGTGGTATCAGAGGCAGGTAGGTTGTTGAGATTCTTGTCTTGAAGTCAATATGCATTGTGAAATCTTATCGAGAATGATTGGATATCTCTGACAACAATGAAACTAATGATTCCATGGGTGGTTATGGAATTAAATATTGTGCATTATTTCTAGTATATTCCTTATTTTGATTTGGATAGAGTACCATCCAATTTTCATTGTTCTATATGTTGGGATTAATTTCCCTTATTTCTCAGTTTGAGTGCTAATTTGATGTTTTCTTTGTTGTCTATAGGTATTTTGTATCATCAATCCTCTTAGAAAAATTTGAGAATAATATCTAGGATGAATCTACTTCTGAATGGAAACAAGTGAATCCTCAAATGGACCCAAACCATGTTTAGGTGATTGTGCACAATGTCCAAGATCTGCGACAAGAATCACCTCTAGTTCCCATTCAGGATCCAATTGTGGATTATCAGGGGGTATTCTTCAGAATCATTCTAAAGAGTACCTTCTTTGGAAGCCACTAGTTTTAAAATTCTCCACTGATCTACAACATGATGAAGAATGGTTTGTAATGATATAACTTATTCTTTAGTGCTTGGAGACAACTGATGAAATCAAGGTAACGTGTTCCACCTTCGTGCTAGAAGGACCAACTAAGACATGATGGGAAATGATGGAGATGGAAAACAAAACTTGAGGGATTATAGTGGAAAGGAATCAAGGTTATTTTCTCTCACCAGTTGTATCTAGATTCAATGGTGTCAGCCAAGGCTGTGGAGTTTTTCAAGCTTGGGAAGGTCGATAGAACTGTGAAATAGTATTCAAATCACTTTTCAGAGATTGTCCAGTCTGCGACTGAGATTATTTTTAATAAGAGGATAAAGTATTGAAGGTTACAGTTGGTACTTTGATTATATATACATTATTAGGTATTCTTATTGATTCTACCCACTTATGATGATGTCTTGGATACAACAATGATAGTTGATATGGACCTGGCTGAAAAGTAAGGGTTGGTGGGAGTTCATTTTCATCCTAGTGGTAGCCTCAATTACTTCAATAGAAAGAGGAACTATGATTATTCTCCCAAAAGTTCTCAATGGGAGAGTCATTCTATACCTCCTACAACACCAAGAGGGATTCCTTTGATTTACTAATAGTGTGTCAAGAAAATAAATTCTGAGAGGGTTTTCATTGAGAAACCCAATAACTGTATCTATTGTAGATGTTCTAGACATGTGTAGAGAATATCCCCTAACCTTTCTACTCCTCATAGTTGAACAAGATCACCATAACCTTAAAAAACTATGGGGAAATCAGATTATTAACTTATTAAATGGTTCCATCAATAGACATCTGAAAAAAGCTAATTCACATAGAAGAAGAACCTCTATTGGAAGTGAATATGGGTCCAACAACTGTGAGGGGTACCATTACTATAGCTTCATCATTAGTGACTACTATATTTAATTCCGGCATATCTAATTTTTTTTTTCAACATGCATTATTAATCTAAAAAATCATTCTAGGGAGATTTTATCTTGTGCAATGGATATTACTACACCCCTCAGAACAAAAAGAGTAACAGCTCTCTATAGTCCCACTTTTATCTTCTCTTTGTCAGTTGTTGATCTGGCTTGGAGTTTTCAGTTCCTTGACATGAAAAATATTGAAATCCTTTTCAAAATGGAATTGATCATTGACAATAATTCGTGGATTGATTTTTATCTTGTACGGGTCTACCTTACTACAACAAGTGGTGTGTCTACTATCTTTTAAGAAGATTGAGACCCATGTTTGAGCATATCTAGAACTTCTTACCCCTTTGGAAAGTATTATTAGTGTTTTATCTTGATATGGAGTGGGAATCTGTAAGTGGTGATCTCCCTCAAATTGTCGTCATGTTTTTCGATGTGTTTTCTTCTGATATCTCTAATTTTCCACCAGTATAGGAGGTGAATTTTTCCTTTGACTTAATTCCTAAAAATCAACCATTTTTTATTCACCCTTAATGCATGGCTCCATTAGAAATAAAATGGATAAATTCCTAGTTGATGGTCTTCTTGAGAAAGGATTTATATGCCTGAGTGTGTAACAATGTCAAGAAAAGGTCCTTTTCACTTAGCAATATGATAGTTCTCTTCACCTATGTGTTGATTATCGAAAAATCAATCATGTTAGGGTTAAGAAAAAGTATATAATCCCATATATCGATGACATATTTGATCAATTGAATTGGGAAAAATGGTTTTCATTGATCGAACTTTGATCTAGTTACCATCAATTGAAGATAAAAAATATAACATTCAGAAATCTTCCTTTTAGATAAGGTACAACCATTATGAGTACCTTATTATGCCCTTAGGTCTAATAAATTTTCTTGTAATTTTCATGGCCTTGAGGAACAAGATTTTCCATGTGTATTTGGATACCTTTATGGACAACATCCTAATTTAATATATGTTTGGGGAGGATCATATACATCATCTGAGAAAATATCTATGTCTATTGAGAAATCATTGACTTTATTCCAAGCTTTCAAAGTTTGATTTATTGATTTGGGATGTGAAATTCAGGGGACACATAGTATCTGAATAGGTTATATCAGTTGGTCCTAAGAATTTTAAGTCTATTATGAATTGGGAGAAACCACGTATTGTTTCCGAGATTCGGATCTATTTGGGCTTTGTCAGATAATTTCACCAGTTTGTAAAGGACTTATCGAAGTTGGATTCTTTAATGAATCATATAACTTAGAAGGGGGTGATGTTTTCATATCATGGTAAATGTTAGAAATCTTTTGTTTATCTAAAACATATTTTGACAACTGCACATGTGTTGATTCTTCTAGAGGTTAGGCAAGGCTATGTTGTATTTTGTGGTGCATCAGGTTCAGGCTTGGGATACCTCATTATGCATGGCTATCATGTAGTTTCTTTAGGATATCATCAGCTTAATCCACACAAGGAGAATTATCCTACCACTGACCTTGAACTTTCACCTATGATTCACGTTCATAAGTGTTGGTGGCACTACCTTTTCAGAGAAAGGTTCACTATGTATTTAGACCACAAAATCATGAGTTTAATCTTCTCCCAAAAATATTTTAACATCTTCCAGAGGCATTGGGCGAAATACATATAATATTATAACTTTGGCATCACCTACACCCCAGGAGAAGGGAATATCATTTCATATTAGTTGAGTAGGAAACTTCCAACCCATGTAGTGAAATAATATTTTGAGGAGTGAAATTTGATGGATCTTTTATTATAGTTGAATATTGAAGTTCAAGAGAAAGGGGATGAAGATTGTTTAGAAAATATTTAGTTGATATATGTTTTTATCAAGGCAATTATCCATGAAGAGGAGTTTGATAATGAGTTCATTAGCATTAGATGCCGTCTTTATGGTGCAAAGACATTTTCCTAGTGGATGTTCTCCAAAGAGGGCATTCTATGCTATCAGCATCGATTCGTTTTTCCATTAATGGAAAGAATTGATGTGATGAGATATTTTCATGATTCCTAGTAGGATGTGCACCAGGAACCACTAAGATATTATGTGACATGCAGTGGTAGCTTTGGTGTCCAAGCATTAAAAAAGGCATTGCAGAGTTTCTTTCCTACTGTTATACATGCCAGTAAGTTAAAGACGAGCATCAGAAACCTTCATATTTACTTAATCCACTTCCAGTCTCTACATGGAAGTGAGAATAAGTATTTGTGTACTTTTTTGTTGGGTAGACTTATACATAGAGGAAGAATAATGAAATTCAGTTTGTGATTGAAATGATGACCATGCTGACTCACTTCATTCCAATATGTGATATAGCCCATCTTGAGGAGTTGGGAAGTCTCTACATGAAAGTGATTGTCTGTTTTCATGGATTCTCATCTGCGATAGTCTCTAATAGGGATCCTCAGTTCACATATTTCTCTTGAAGAGGCATTTTGAAGGAATTGGGATTGAAATTCTATTTGAGCATGGACTACCATCGACAGTCAAATGGCCACATACAGGGAGATATAATGATTATAGGGGATATGCCCGACAAAAGTTTCATAGAAATTGGTGGGGATTGAGATGATAATTTCAAACTGATTGAGTTTTCATATAACTATAATTACCAGTAGGAAATAAGAATGGATCTTTTTTTTGGCCTTGTATGATTATCCTAGAAAATCATTGTTCTATTGGTCAGAGGTTGGTGAATGTTCCTTGGTCGGGGTAATTTTAGTTCCGGAGATGACACCATAGATCCAGTTAATTATTTAGAGAGTGTTGAAAACATAGATTTGATATAAGTCCCATGCTGATCGTCAATATAGAACTTTATAATTCTCAGTTTGTGATTATGTTTTCTTGAATATTTCACTCAAGTTGGGTCATCAATAGATTGAGAAGAAAGGAAATATTGCTACTCATTTTGTGGGACCTTTCATGTTTTTTGATCTGGTTGGGAAATTTTCATACCATTTAGCACTTCCACCATAGCATACATCGATACATAATGTATTCCATGCATCACAACTGATAATGTATTTATTTGATATATCTGATATTTTGAGCTAGAGTGATCTTGACATTGAACCTGATTTAACTTTGACTATGTGGCTAGTAAGGATAGTTGATTTTGAGGCCAAGTTACTTAAAGGGAGGATGATACCTTTGGTTCATGTGTTATGGAAGCATGGTTCTGATAATAATGATAAGTGGGAACATGTGGTATAGATGAAAGAGAAGTGGCCTCATCTTTTTAGGCATGAAAGATTACTCATAGGATTTTTGGGGACATAATGTTTTTATGGTGGGATGGTTATAACATCCCATTACTGATCTGATAGGTACATCTTAACCATTTCACGTGGTTTACTTTATTTTACCGAGTAGGGTTGAGAATGAGTTTAGAGGATACCAATATTGTTGAAGTTAGAGATTTTTTAAACTCTCAGATTTAATCGACCATTTCTTCTAGCTACCAGAGGGATACATGCCATGTAACTTGGTTACATGATGTGTAATGGACGCTAGGTGAACACTGTGAGAAGGTTCATGTTGTGAGAAGAATCACACTATGAAAGTTTAGATGTCGTGACTAGCCTTTACACATTGTTCATAATTTAATGAATTGTATTCATTTTAAAGAGACATGATTTTAAGCGATTATAAAACATAACTATTTCATGATGTGTAGTGGGATTACATGTCATATAATACCCTGAACAAAGATTTTGAATAGGAATAATATCTAATCCATTTCTTTTGGACCCTCTCTAATTTCACTCCTCTCAACCCAAATCTTTCCCCATGAGATATTGGAGCCCACTGACCCTTTTGAATTGTTCGGTGTTTGATCTTCGTTATGCTTATAGTGTAGATTTCTTGATAAGCATTTTCATCATTATTTAACTTTATCTCTTTTCCAACTTTTTAATTTCAATGGATCATCTTGAAATTGATGGATCTATGATTTATACTACTGGATCTCACTTCTTGGTTGATTTTTGAGGTCTTATATACCTTTATTCTCATCGATGGGTTCCATTGTGAGTGTTGAGTTTCAGGAAAAAAGGTAAGTGGTTCTGTCCTGTTTGGCCAAATTGATTAACCTTGAATTACTTGATTTATTTCAATTTTTCATTTAAATTAAATTTTCCAAACTTAATTTCATTTAATTTAATAATATCTAATTCTATTGAATTGGTATATTCAAAATGGTTTTGGCATGAAATTTGGGAAAACCCACAATTCCATTGAATTGGGGAGTGTTTATGAAAATTGGTTGATTTAAATTGATAAATTTAAAATTTAAATTTTATAGAAGTTATTTAAATTAAATTTTGAATTTATTTATAAAAATGGTTTGTGAAATTGATATATATATATTTTAATTGATTTTAAACTTGTTAAAATTACTTAAAAAATGTTTTGGTTGAAACCTAGTGGTTTTATTTTATTAAGAAGACATGTTTTTTTATTAAAAACCCATTTAGGTTTCTGAATGGAAAATTGGAATTCGAAATGGGGGGAATGGGATTTATTTTATTTTAATTAGTCTTAAAATATATTTCCTATAATTTATTGTGAAAAAAACTTGAAATACTTATGTAGTTTGATTATACAAACTATATTCTTATACACCATTCTAAAACCTAAATACAACAGCTCACATCCCTGATGGGGGGGGGGGGGGTGAAGACTCACCTTTAACTAATTTTAGAGGGATGTGTGTATATACATATTTCTATGATAACATAGAGAGTGTGGAGTCCTATAGTCTGGTACTATCATACCCATTTGGATGATGACTGTGTTGCTTGCTTCTTATTTATATTTGAGATAAAAAATGTATGCCAATGTTGTAAAACATATTTACATGACTTATGAATTTACATAAACTATTTTATGTAACTACTTAACTTAATACATTTTTTTAGAAATATCGAATCATTTTAGAGCCTTTTATTAAAGTATCTTCCATCATTTGAACCTTATAAGATGATTTGTTTTAAAATTTGTTAAAATTCGAACCCAATTTTTTTTAAATTGAAAGAATTACTTTGGTTAATATACTATTGGAATCTGTTTTGGAATATGTAGTGAGACCCTAATAGGCTTTTTATCAGACATTGTACTTGTACATTTGGGTGTTTGTAGTTTATCTCCTTCCAGGTATTGAGAAAGGGGGGAAATATATTAGAGGTGGATCCATCTGTTGAACCTTGGACATGTTGAGTTGTGTCTTTAGGGACTTTGTCTATTATTACCTATTTTAGTACTTCGGTTATAGAATTTTAGGATTTAATTCCGCATTTACTCATGTTACATTACTCCTAATGGAGTTTATTTTGTATTCATATTGACTTTCTTTTCTTTCTTCTGCTATATTTTGTTGCGAATTTATTCCCACTTGTATGTTTTATGATCCAAAGTGCTAGTATCTAACCTTTGGGGATTACGAACTCCCTTTGGGATATGTCTGGGTCATGTTGGTTTTTGGGTTACCAAGGTACTGAGGCCGGTTCATGAAAATTTAAATTTTAATCAAACTAAAAATAAGAAAATGTTGTATGATTTTCATTAGGTCAAAATTCAAAAGGTGTGAGGTATTTTCAAGAACATTCAAGTTTATAAATGATTGATAGGTTTTGATTATTACAATATTTACTGAAAAATATATTCACTAAAACATTATAGTTATGATATAATATTATATTCAATGGTTTAGGTCTATAATTAAAGGGAATACCATTTATTTAAAATATCAATGAGTGGTTTCCAAAAATTTCCCATATCCTTTAAATTTATATTTTGTTAAAATAATGTTTGAATTTTTATATACTAGTAGTAAATAGATTTTATGAATTTACTTTACGTTTCAATTAAAAATAAAGACTTTTCATAACACAACACACTAGATTAGATTCTAGTAGAGTAGTTTCCATGTGTGGAATTATCTATAAAGTATTTCATATATGAGTTTACTTTTCTATCAAGTTATTTAATAAATAAATTCCTCTCTAAGAATGATGTTATTTTTGATGATGTTACTTGATTTAAGAAAATTTATTTTCTTTATTTGTGTGTGTTTATGTTATCTTATCAATTAATTTCTCTTTTATAAAATTGTATCTTCACAATATAGTCTAAATATTCATAACCTGGCTAAAGAAGAATCAAAATTTTAATCAACCCTTATAATCATGAAACAACTTCCAATGAATTGATAATAAATATGCAGCATTCAACATGCTCTATTATAAATTGTTTAAAAAACCAAATCACATGACATGTGAATCTATGTAAAATATAACATAATTAAATCCCCTAAATATAAATACCAACATGAATAAAATAATAAAAATCATATAAATCCCAGGTAAAAATTAAACCCAATATGAATAATCAGAAAACAATTGATGACACAGACTCTACAATTATCCACTAGCTATCATTTTATACATTATCCATTCCAATAAATAATCAATCCTTTCAACCTTCAACCAAAGGAAACATTATATACATGTGCACGAATATTCACATAAAGTTGTTAAGTAAAGTTACTAGGTCGGTTTTATCTGATGATTTTCCATTCCCCTGATCAACATGAATACTATATATCTCATTTTTATTTTATGAAAATATTACTAATGTATGATAATTAATAAAATCATACAACACATAATAGTCATAAGAAACAAAAAATAACTTTTCATAAAAAAGGACCGTAGGTTTCAAAACATGTTTATATAAATAAGGATTCATTTGGGTAAGATATATATAAAATACAATACACTCCATTAAAAAAGTTCACATTTTCAAGCATCTTTCAGGAAATTTTTTACTTTATTGAACTGAGCTATAATACATCTATACTCCAATACAACTAACCTCCACTACTTTTATTTAATCCTTCCCTAGATTATTGATTTCTTTCTATATCATGATGATGGATCAGACTACCTATTTTAAAATGGCCTTCATCCAATTATTATGGTTCCAAATTTCATTGATGACATACCTACCACTCAGATTATATTCATTAATCACCATTAAAGACACTTCTATGGATTTAAATATTTCATCTCCCAAATCAATATTTAACCCTTTATCCCTTTCATCTTCATCAGTTACTACTTCCTGAGAACATAAAAATTAAAAACTAAAAATTAATAAAAAAAAAATGAAGGAATATGTTTGGTTTCATCATATGAATTTTATTATAAGACCCACTCAATTAATTTTAACAACACTTCAATAAAATTACCTTTAATTTGAGTATATTCACATTATATCCTATTCAAATTTTTTAGTTAATCATACTTGGATGGGAATACTGAGATGATGGGAAAACTCTTGAAAAAACTTTTGTTTCACATTTTTTGTGAAAAAAACATTCCAAATACACCTTTTTATTTCCCCCCTTAAAACATGATAAATTTAAATTAGTGTCAATCTATATCTAGAAGTTATTCCTCCCAAAATGAGAAGATCTATTCGGTCATGCTTTTGACTTCATCCTCAGGATACCTTCTCTTGGAAACTTGTAGAAATGGCCGGTTGTGAAGCACTCCGAAGCACCCCACACCAATACCACCACAAGTTTTTCTCTCTATAAATACCTGCAAAAAAATAATAATTTTAGAGAAAGTGGAAGACAATAATTGTTTGAGAGTGGAACTAAATGACTACTAATGGAAGTCATGTGGATTTAATTTTTAATAACATCATATTTGAAATGTAATATGTTATAACCCACAATTAATTTTTAATTTATGATATTTTTTAACCTCAGGGGATATAAAGATCTTATATTTGATATAAATATTAGAGGAAATTACTGGTAACATAGGTTAGATTTGGTGATGGTCAGTGAGGATGATATTATGTTCTCATTAAATTCTTAGAGACCTTTCATCTCCAAAATGGTTATTATTTCATTTTTTTCTTGAGGCTCATCACCCATCTCTTCAATGTTCTTTAAACTACTTTAAACAGTAGTCATCCAAAATGATCACTATTTTAATGGATGCATTTTGGTCAGAGTAGTTCAAACAACAAAGACGAATTCCCACAAAAGATGGGGGGATGGGTATCAAGAAAAAAAATGAAATAATAAATATTCAAGAGGTATGTCATCAAGGTACCTTGGAAACAAAATGATGGAATGAAGTCTAAATTGAAAGAGAGAGTCAAATCCATCATTATGAGAAGGAAAGGAATCAAGAATGTAGGGGAAAAATTAAAGAAAGGTAGTGGATCTTAGTTGTACTAGAGTATTGAAGTAATATATCACTGTTCAACATAGTAACAATTTTTATGAAAGATGCTTGAATATTTGGACATTTATGCACAGATTGTATTGAATTGTAGTTATTTAAGAAAAATTAATTGTTTGACTACTCATGAAGACAATGTATTTTGCACATGATGATGTTAGAAATATCAATGAATAAAATAATGTTGATGATGAAGCTACAAAAATATTAGGGGATCAAAAACATATTGATTGAAAAACAACAATAATGAAAAATAGTAGTGTTGAATCAAATTATCAATGAATGAAGTCAGGCTATAAAATTTGAGATTGGTTTGAATAAATTTGACCAACATAATGACCCTAACAAGTAAAAATCATTAGTTATATTTGGGTCACAATGAGGATGAATATGATTATTGATATTATTTCATGGTGCAATGTCCAACCTATAACGAAGGAATTCATTTGAAATATATAATTTGAATTTTATGATATACATTTCCTATTTTAATAAAAAATTTATATTGAAACTTTGATTTAATTTTCATAATTCCTTGTAGAGTTTGTTTATTTTAGAATATTTTTTTGAAATTTTCCTTAATGTACACTAAAAAAATCCATAGAGGCTTACAGACTCTTCTTATGAAGCTACATATTAGGGATACTAAGGGGAATTTAAATCCCCACCCACCAGTTAGTTAGGATCACATTATAAAGAAAAAAACCGTGACTTCATTCATTAATATTATCAATGAGAAATCATTTCAGGTGCATTAAATTTAATAATATATTATTTAAATTTTTTTATTCTATCCAAAATGATTCAAAATTTTTAATTAATGAATCAGAAAAAAAGGGCTGAAAATAAAGAATGTTCATCAAAACCAACACACCCCTATCAAAAAGTAAGGATGAGGTATGCTTCATTAGAGAAGAAATTAGTATATATTTTAAGTCAACAATGAATGTTTAATTATATGATATTAAAAAACATATGTTTATTTGTTCATATATTTATTGATGAATCAAAATCAGAAGACACTTAAATATCACATCATGTTCTATGGAAGGAGGCTTGTGTAAATAAAGGGGGTAAATTAGTCAATGAAAATAGAAAAATAGTATGGGAATCATGTGTAAGTATGAAATAATTATAATTAGTTTTGATTTATAATAATTTTATATAAGACAATCTATTCATGTTCATATTTTATGTATGATTTAGACATAAAAATCATTAACAACAGTACTAGAAGAAAAGTTACTTTCATTAGATTTGAATCGGCCTGAACACCATGTTCATGTTAGAGGATTATATTTTAGAGTCTCTCCTCAAACATGTTTAGTGAAGATAAAACTACATTAAGATACTTAGAATACGGTGAGATTATTTTAGACACAAATAGACTCACTACAAGATATTATATTGTGGTTTGGTTTGGCATACCAATGTATGAGAAATGATCTAAGAGAACTGGTGGTGGAGTAAAGATCTAAACATGAACCTAATGATCCCACTAGTGTTGAGGATAGTAATTCCCCCAATGACATAACTTACCTTGGGTAATAAATTTTTTCATTACTCTTTCTTCTAAAATGTGTATAAAACAACTTCGGATAACTTTATATTACTAAAATAATATTAGGTACAGTTGTATGTGATTTGAATCATTAAAAAACCACACACAACTATGTTGTGATTGGTAAAATATATAATATCCCGTGAGATAAGCTAAATAATAAATACCTCCAAAAAATCAAATTATAGTGGGGATTGAGGTAGCTCATGCACCTACTACTAAGTTTCCTATTCCACTCAATGGTCCGGATATTACAAAGGTCATTGATGCTATTGGATCTTTTATAGAATAGCCATCAAATATTATAAAGATACATGAGGTATGACATAAATAATGGGTTTCATATGAAATACCTATAATAGTTGATGATAAAATGTCTGAGGTGATGTATTCTATTACATATAGATAAAGAGGTTTAGAAACGGAAGATCGATTCAAGAAAATCTAGTAAATCATATAAGAAAACTAAATGACCTATTTAGATTACCTTCTCCCTACCAGTTCTAGAGAAACATTTATTATCATTAAAACTTCATTCCAAGATGATATTTAAAGAGAAAACAATGTTTTAAATTGAATATGAAGAATAAAAACATTATGATACCTTAATAGATGGAATTTTTCTTGAGACTCCGAATGAGAATCTCAAGTATGAATGGATGGGAATATGAATTTTGAATACATACATAAGCTACATTTTAATGATACATCTATCCAAATAGTGATATAATATGTTCATTAAAGTTAATAAATTTTCATATTTTATACAGTCATTTATTTTACCACTAAATAAAGGGAAGACTGAGTGATGGATGATTTGGATACATTAATCAATATATCATTTATATAATAGAACATACTTTAGATAAGAAAACAATTGAGAAGAAAAAAATGAGTTACACAAAGGTATAATAAAAAATTATCATACAAGAGACAGTTTTTGATTCCTATAATGAAAAGATAAACCTCTATAATCTAATCACAAAAAATATATTTTTAATTTTTTCATTACTTAATTTTTTTATTTTTTAATGGTGCAATGGATGTGGATCGTGGCCAACCTAGACACCAGAATTTTTATTTTCTGGATCCAATGCTTGGATATGCAACCAACCAACCACAATGATGTGTATTGTGAATATGTAATATACTACAATCAAAATTTTATAGATAAAATTATAATTATATTTTCATTATGTGTTTTAACAAGAATTGTTTTTATGATAGGGTTGTCACTATATATAGGCTAGATCATGGAAAGAAGTTGGAATCTGAATGGATAAATCCTATGAATTACTATAAATAGAAACAAATTAGGTTGTATATAGAAATATTTAACTATAAAAAATTCAAAACAATTTACTTATTTTGGTCAATGTTTATAATGTGTCTGAATCAAAATAATGACATCAGTTATGGATATTATTTTCAAAATTTTATTAGAGAAATCATAAATCATGATAATACCAGCATCCCCCAATAGGTAATTTACAATGTTAAATAAAATTTCATTAAATATTTGTCATAATCATTTCTTTGTCAATATTTTCTCAGTACTATCATGATTGATGAAAACCAAGATACTCAAAATAAGAAATGATGTTTTTAGAGATGAATGGGTAGCATAGTTTTCTTTCATAATGTATGTTGATAAGAAATTTTAGTGATTAACTGCTATTTATGTGATCTTGAATGAGTTATGATAATCAAAATATATTTTTGATGTGAATAATTAGTGTCAGAATGATTATATATTATTTTGACCTCTTTCTCCAGGATAATTATAAAGGAGGAAATCAAATTGTTTATAAGCGCTGACCTACAAATAATATTTTTTGGAAACTGTAGAGACGTAGGTGGAGGAAGAGGTGGAGGCCGAGGCAGAGGTGAAGGCTGAGGCATAGGTGAAAGTGGAGGCAGAGTCGGAGTTGGAGACTAACATGGAGGATGAGGAAGAGGTGGAGACTGAGGTGGGGATAAAGGAAAAGGAAGAGACAAAACACTTTTTAAAATAAAATAAAATTGTTTGGAAATGAAGTAAAATGAGGTTCATACAAATATTATGTTTGGGAACAATTTTTGAAAAGTTCAAATAACATGTGTCACTTATGATAAGAGCCATTGTGCAAGTGTTTTAGGTGTCTTATTGAATTTTTTTACCATTTGTTAACTGATTTTATATAGGGTAGTAATCCAATTATAAGATCTTTATATTTTGCAATATTCAATTTATCAACAAGTGTTATTGAAGAAACATATGTACAAATCCAAATCATCAAATATCTATATAATATAACTTAAATGTTTTAATAAATATATGTGTAATCAACCACTGATGTCAGTAGGTGTCTAAAAGAACTATTGGATGAAAACTATCATTGATATATTTTTTTCATCAAGGATGGATGGTGTAAAATCATCCGTTATAATTTTAAAATTGATGTTTTAATACAAAAAGTGTCACTCACTGAAAATCAAGAAAACACACTTGAATTGTCTTGATAATTTAGGAATATAACTCATAATTCATTTTTGATGTATATGAATCAGTCTCATGTCAAGCCCACACACGATGCGACCTGTATAACTCAAAGTGCATGTGTTCTATTAAAAATGACATTTTATTAAAAAAACCATGTGGTGTACTCAAAAAAGGAATTTCTTTCAGATTATTATTACACATTATAAAAATGATCAATTTTTCATTTGATACTTTTCAGAATCCTCCACAACTCAATATGATGCATTGCATGACCAGTATGATTCTAAGTACATATTTTTATTCAAAAATGACATTAATTTTAGTGAAAAAAATTGACTTAATGAAAACCAATAAAAACACATTCATATCATTCTAATACTTTAGTAAAATGACCCATAAGTCATTTTTGACATGTAGAAATTATTTTAACCTCAATTCAACTCACAGTGTGACCGGGAGGACTTAAAGTGTTTGTTATCAGTTTAAAATTAACATTTTAATACAAAAAAGTGCCACTCACTTAAAACTATTAAAACACAATCGTATTATGCTTAAAATTTTGGAAAATGATTCCTACTTTATTTGGTATGTGTATAAATTAGTCTCATGTCAAACCCACACATGATATGACATGTATGACTGAAAGTGTGTCTTTCTAGTTTAAAATGAAATTTTAGTAAAAAAAAGATAAGTACTAAAAATTGATGAATCAAATTTTTATTATTTTAATAATTTAGTAAAACTATCCATAATTCATTTGGTATATGTTTGAATCAGCATCACCTCAACCCAACATACGGTGTGACCGATGTGACTCAAAGTGCATCTTTTTATTCAAAATTGACATTATGTTTTTTTTGTGAAAAAACAAATTACATAATAAAAAATGGTTAAACACATTAGGATTGTTTTTTTAATTAGTAAAATGATCAATAATTTATTTATGTTGTGTAGGAATCAGCTGCACCTCAATCGAACGCACGTTGTGATCAGTACGACTCAAAGTGTCTGTTATGAGTTTAAAATTGACATTTTAATACAAAAAAGTGTCACTCAATGAATATATGTAAAAAAAACATATTGTCTTTATAACTTATGAAAATTATTCATAATTTATTTGTTATGGGTATGAATCAGTCTCATGCCAAACCCACACATGATGTGGCCTGTATGACTCAGAGTGACTATTTATAGTTTGAAATGACATTTTAGTTAAAAACACAAGTGTCATACTCTAAACTGATAAAACAAATTCATATGGTTTTGATACATTTTTTATGTGATCCATAAGTAATTTTAGATGTGTAGGAATCATCTGTACTTCAATTCAATGCACAGTGTGGCCATTATCTCTCCAAGTTCATCTTTTTATTCAAAATTAACATTAATTTTAGTAGAAAAAACAACTAACACACTAAAAATTGATAAAACACATTCATAATGTTTTTATACATTAGTAAAATGATTCAGAAGTCATTTTTGATGCGTAGGAATCATACACATCAAAATCTATCTCATAGTGTGAATATTATGTCTCAAAGTGTCTGTTATCAGTTTAAAATTTTATTTTAATGAAAAAAGTGTCACTAAAAGGAAACAAATAAAACACCCTCATATTGTCTTGATAATTTAGTACAATGATTAAAAATTATTTTTTAATATGTATGAACCTGTCTCTTGAAAAACCTGCACATGATGCCACCTTTATGACTCAAAGTTCATGTTTGTAGTTTAAAATGACATTTTAGTAAAAAAATAAGTGGTGTACTCAAAACCAAGGAAACACATTCATATTGTTTTGATACAATTTTGAAATAATTATTTATTCATTTTTGTTGTGTAGGAATCATCCTCATCTCAATCCGATGGGCAATGTGACCAGTATAAGTCCAAGTGCATATTTGTTTCTTCAAAATTAACAATAATTTTAGTGAAAAAAAACTAAAATACACAAATATGATAGAAAGCCTTCTGATTTTTTTATTACTTTTTTAAATTGATTAAAAATTAATTTTTTACATATAATAATGAAATACACCTCAATCTTAATCATGGTGTGACCAGTATCACTCAAAGTGTATGTTATCCATTTAAAATTAACATATTAATACAAAAATGTTTCCCTCACCAAGAACAATAAAAATGCACTCATATTTACTTGATGACATAATAAAACAATTCATAATTAATTTTTATGTGTATGAATTGGTCTCATGTTAGACCCACACACGATGTGACCTTTATTTCTCAAAGTTTTTAATTTTAGTTTAAAATTATATTTTAGTAAACAATAGTAGTGGCACACTCAAAAATGAGTAAATGAATTCATTCTATTTTTATACTTTGGAAAAAAGATCCATATGGAATTTTTGATGTCGAAGAATAAATATCTACTCAACATGATGTACAGTGTGACCAGTAGGACTCATAGTGAGTCTGTTTTTGAAAAATGGAATTAATTTAAATCAAAACAACCAACCGACATACTCAAAACTAAGAAAAAACATTCATATTGTTTTTTTAATTTAAGAAAATGATCCATATGTCCTTTTTTATGTGTAAAAATCATTCTCACCTTAATCTGACTTAGGGTGTGATCAATATGACTTTAAGAGTTCCTTTTTATTCAAAAAATGACATTAAGTTTTGTTAAAAATCATCTAAACACCTATATAATAGTTTTTTTTCCTTTTTTTGGTTTAGAAATTTTATTTCATTTTAATTCAGTATTTTTATCTGAATTTTGGTAATTTTTTTTGTTGTTTCTAGTGATATAATGTGTTGTTATAGAAAATTGTATTCCCACTTTTTAGTGTTGTAGTGTTCTGTAGCATCACACTATAGTATTCCCCTTTATCAGTTCAACTAAATGCATTGATAAAGGAGACCGTTATACATTCCTATAGAAGAAATGATAATGATCCCTTTACTAAACCTTTAAAAAACACTGATAAAGATTTCCTTTATCAACTATTGTAGATTCACCAAAGGGGTTTATATCAGTACTTCTTAAAGCACCGATAAAGGGATATTTATCAACACTTTTAAAAATTCGGATAAAAGGTATCTTTATTAGTGTTAAATAAAAGTGGTGATAAATGGTATCTTTTATCATCACTTTTAAAAGAACTAATAAAACTATTCCTTATTAGCGCTTCTTTGTGCTGATAAAATCCTTGGAATTTTAACCACATTGCGGTAGTCAACATTTTTCTAGTACTGATAAAGCAATATTATATCACTATTAAAGGCCTATTTTGTTGTAGTAGTTTAGTCTGAATACAAATTTCTAAAATATTTTTCAATTATATTTAAACATATCCATATTTAATTATTTTTTTGTATAAAGATTTATAAAAACATGACATAGTCTATCCTAGATCTGCTATAAATGAAGCATACTAAAATCCTTTTGATAATGATAATGTTTTCCTGGGTTGGAGAATGTGGATCCATGGTGGTTACTTGTATTTAAATTCTTCTTGATAAGAACTGCAAGATAATGTTATCTGATGAATAGATAAATGGTAATGTAAGTGTGATATGATTTGATTAGATGAAAGATAATTAAAGGGGAGGCCCAAATATATAGTCTTTGGTTTGAGGGGTGGATTTTTGGGTGTGAACCTAATCCCACATCAATGTCCTCAAGAAGAGTGGGATGGAATATAATATTGAATGGATTACTCCTATCACCAATTAGTTTTAGGATAAAACCCTAGAAGGGTGTATGTGTTTGCATTGGAAGGACTGGGTTAAGAATTAGATCCTGAAAAATGTGTGAATCATTGGTGTTCCCTTCATCAACTCAAAACAACTTTTTAATACTTTTCTAATGCTCCCTTTCCATTCATTCTATGGTGATGTTACATAAATAAATTTTGGGATGTGATGTTAGACTATCAACAGTGTTCTAGGAGGCATGATTGACATAATATTCCCATTCTATTGTGTTTTTTTTTGAGTGATGAAGGTACATTAGTTTTAGGCTATGATGTATTTTTAGAAGTTTGTTATAGTGTTTTGAACTTAATTTGGTAGCCTATTTATAGATGTTTTTTTCCAGTGAGGTGGAGTTTATGACAATGATGTTAAGCTTTAGAGGGTGTGTCACAATGCTGATAATAGATCAAAACCTTACTACTTGAGGGGCTCAATGGTCGATTTTTTTGATTATTGAAATTTGAATTTCCATCCTATTGATGGCTTCGAGTTGGCGGTGATGTGGTGAATAAGATGAGATATTGATTCAAATCTCAGTTTTGATAGACATAGTGGGATAGAATTTCAAATTTTGT
This sequence comes from Viscum album, assembly GCA_963277665.1. NCBI lineage: Eukaryota > Viridiplantae > Streptophyta > Magnoliopsida > Santalales > Viscaceae > Viscum > Viscum album. The sequence continues at coordinate 876,569,576 of OY728163.1, forward strand.
TTCCTTGTTTTGACTTATGTCTTATTAGTTTTCTTGGATTGGATGCTGGGTTCAATCTAGCTAGGTCATTTTTGTGAGTATTCCCACTTAAATTAAAAAATTTGTTTCATAAATTTTATAAAATAATTATATTTATTAGTAATTTTAATATTATATATTATAATTAAATTTTAATATTTTCAAATATAAATTAGTAGTTTTTTTAATAAAACATAGATAATTAGACATGGTTTTATGTAATAATATATAATTGGATTTATTTTCTTCAAAATAATGAAAATAAATAAATAAATATATATATATCAAATTTTTAATTATAATATATATAAAAATATTTCATAACCTTAAATACATTTTTATATATCCATATATATATTATAATATTACAGAATATTAAATAAATGTGTCTGTATGTTCAATAAGTAAAACATTGCAATTATTATCTAAAACAATTATATAAAAATTAATTATAAATGTAGTTATATAAATAAATTTTAATATATAATATTTAAACAATAAAATTGTTATATATGTGTGTGTGCCCACACACACACATAGATGTTTTTAATGAAAATATAGTTAATTACCAATTTTTTATAAAAAACAGGGGTAATTAGCCAATGTTTTCTAAAAAACACATATAATTAGATATATATTTTCTTTAAAAACACTTCTAAATTAGTAATTATTTCTAATAATATATCTAATTAGTCATTATTTTTTTAAAAATATATTATTATCTATTATTTTTAAAAAAATAGGTTGAATAAATGTTGTTGAGTACCTAGTTTTTTTATAGTAAATTGTTTTCTTTTACAATGAATACCCTCATCTATGGTAATGTGTAATAAAGATTCAACTTTCTCATGAACAATTAATTTGAAAAAAAACATACCATGGGTGATTATAAAAATTTACATTAAAAATAATTCATCAAAGAAATATTCTCATAACCCTTTATATTCTTCTTGGTTTAAATTATGAAAACTAAGTCGTGAAAATGAATCAATAATTGATTTTCATATACCATTTTTTATTATTATTTCAATTTCCATTTCATAAAGTAGTAATATTTATATAATCAACTATAGATTCACGTATTTCTTACTCATCATGTAATATAAAACATTTTGTGATAGGTCTATAAGGATTGAATGACACTCATTAAAGGAAGTGGAAGTGATTAGAAACCCATAATCACATGATCTTACATTCCAGAATCCAAAACAATGTATAATAAAATGAATAAAAATAATTTCACCATACACCGATGAGCGGTTGAAACTATTTATAAATAAATGCTGTATGAATTCTCTTAGAGGCAGTCTTCATTCTCTCTCCTCCAGGGTGTATCCATGGGTTAATGAAAATCACCCGTCTTGTGGGATGGATATGTTTTTCATACTATATATTTTATTATATCTCTAGGTTATGTATGAGAGAATAATTATAGAACTTGGTATTGAGGGAATTTCATCGAGGGGCTTGCATGAGATTTATGTATAATGTTTTCATGTCCTTTCACCTTTATATAATCTTTTGGGGATATTCTCAGAGCCCCCTAAATTTACTCATTCATAACAAAAATCATAACTAAATTCTATATGTTTAAAATTATTTATAATCCTTTTTTTCATGAATGTGACTCTTATGTTCATTTATTCTCCATGTGTTAATGATAACTTAGATGGAAGAATGATTAGAATATTAATTGCTTAATATTTTAGAAGAAATATTGTGATATAACCATGATTTATGATACACTCTTGAATTGTTTCATGATATTTCATGTTTAAATTATATTTTATAAATTATATATCCATGAATACATCATATGTAAAATATCGTTTGGGAGTATATCCTTCAATCTCTTATTAACACTAACTCCACATAGGCTTTGAGCAATTTCACCTTATATTTTATCATATAAAATAACTTATGAAACCATATCTAAAACACATTTGAGATGTTCCCAAAAAACTATTGTAAGACTAAAATAATCTTTACCTTGTATCACATTATACTAAATACCATGCGAATATCCATCCAAAACACTTTTTTGAAAAACTCTAAAATATAGTTTAGATCATCTCTCTATGAAAAAATTAATCCATATCTAGCTAACCACAAAGTGTAATCCCATGGTCCTTTATATAATTGGAAATAAATACAAATTTCAAAATTCATAAATTTAAGAAAATATTGTTTTCTAATAAAGAATTAGTGTTTATAAAGATATAAATGGTTCTAACATGATCTCTATCATGAACTTGTATCTCTATACTTGTTTCGACTAGCTACTTCATATGCATGTATGCACTTTAATATGTTCCTTGTTTAAATTCATTGACTAACCATGAGGAATAGAGAATTTCAATACTACATAACCACATATATATTCTTGAATCTTGAACTATAGACTAACTAGGATTATGAATAAATCACATGCCATCCAAATTTATGGATGAGTACATCACATTACCCTCCCCAAATAGACAAGAACATCATATATAGTGTCCAGGTGAAACCATAAACTTCCTCAATATATCTTAATTTATTTCCCAGATATCATACTCATCCTATTAGAGGAAAATCCCATATTGGTTAAACACCATCTAATGACATGATCAAAAACATAAACAAACACCCATATTTAGACAATCATCAGGGCCTCCATAAAAGGGTATCAAATTATGAATATTTTCATGCTAAGTATCTCACTAACCTCATGTATTTGGGACTCAATATATGATCCCTGAACCCTTAGTATACCAAAGGAATAGTGTATGATACTCTATGTGGTGTACGTTTTTGGTCATCTAGTAAAAAAAACTCAGTTTCATCCTTAAGTGAATATTCTATATCACGGTATAGTAATTATACTCATAATAAATCTAAAATTTCTTCAAAACCCATAATAATCCATGAAAAAATTATTTATGGATAACTAAATGTCATAAATTGAGAGTTCAATTATCATTTCACTTCATGATATATATATATATATATATATATATATATATATAACTAAAGTTAACTACCTCAATGTGGATATTTCCTTTTACATGATATGAGAAATTTTATATTCATAAACTACTTTAAGAATATTTTAACAAAATCATACATAAGAACCTATATAACGTGGCATATATAATAGACTGTCAAACAACATTTTGTTCATTACACATTCATGGGTTTTAGTAATCTCATTTCATATCAATATAATTCCTACCACATAATTATTTGACCACTTAATAAAACACTAACATTATATGCTTAAGTGCATGAAATATAGGAATAAATAATGATTGAACAATGATGGGGCTTAGAAATAAAATCACCAAGGTTCAACTCCTTGAATAAATATTCAAACCCCTTAACTTCATAACATAATATTTTATGATGTTAATAACATATTTCATCTACATAGAATTATTCAATGTTCACCAATATCATTATTGGAATCTATTTGATGAAAATTTTCCATTAAAAGTTTTATTCACTTGGTACATCATATGAAATAATCATTTTTTTATTTTATATTTTCTATGTCCAAACATACCCTCACCATCTCCTTATACACTATATTCTCATTATAAGGTCATGAAATATACACAAAAATACTTTATTTTTTTAAATAAAACTTATTTCTTCCAGTGTAAATATTTAAGTGTGACACCCCTAGCTTCATGATGTTGTTTATTTTGAACTTATTTTATCTCTCCTTGAGTACCATTGAATTTTGGTTCATGGTGGGATAAAAATTCCGGTTTTAGATGAATTTTTGGTAGGAACATGGTCATCATGATTTGTAATTGTTATTCATGTGGTACCACATGGGTTTCCTTGTAGTTATGTGGTGTGGATCACGACTTACTTGTGATGTGATAGATGATGAAAATGTTGTATTAGTGGATGCACATTTTTTACAAAGTAATTTTATATGGATTTCACATGTGTTTCCAAACCATGTGTATCTCCTTGTGAAGCTTTTCAGGGATTGGGGTGTGTCTTGAGTAAGGTACATTGTTTTTTCAAAACCTTTTGGCTCTTAGGGGAAACCGTATGAGGGGTTCCTGAACTAGGTAGTGGATATCACATGGTTTGTGCACGTTTTGTAAGACCGACGTCCAAAACCTACAATTTCCCATTTTTTTATTTTTTATTTTGTTTATTTTGTTTTTTATCAATCCCTTATTATTTTATTTTCCCCCTCAATCTCCCTTTTTTCGTTCAATACCACATACCGCTCTCCCTCCAGGCATGCACCGCCACCTCTCTCGAGTTCCCTCTCTATAACTTTTTCACCTAGATATTTAGGGGTTTTCTTGGTCGATACTTTAATATATAGTCTCTATTTTATTTTCCCTCTCATTATTCCAAAATTTTTCTCTTTCCCATCAGCACACTTCTCTAAGCCAAACCCTAAGTCAGTGGTTGACCTGATTTTTGGTATTTCTTCCATTGTTAGGGTGTACGATGGCTCTTTTGGGATAGCTTCCTGCATGTTTTGAAATCGTCCACTGAAGGCTAATTATTTTAGTCCATTTCAAGTTTCCCAAAATTTTTTAAGTAATATTTGGTCCAACGCTTTTGATTATAAAAATTTCAATATATGATTATGGTGATTTTTATTCTTCTTTTTGTTGCTTAGGATGTCATGTGGTTCTATAAAGATGGCATACACACATATATATAGGTTAGTATATATATATTTATACATATATATAAACACTACTTGTACATATTTCCACATGAATATGGGGTGTAGATATAAAGTGTTATATATTCATGTAATTGTGAAGTGGTCGCTGTCTAATGCGATGAGTTCCAAGGTGTTTTGACATAGTATTCTTCTTTTTGAGGTACGTGTTACTATGAAATTGTTTCATTCTGAAATTCTGAATGTGATTTCAAATTATAAATTACCTTTTTATGATTTTATAATTATATGTGATATCTCCTTGGTGATATGAATCAATTTTGGTGTCTTATATGCCTAGAATAGATGGGGTTTCATGTGAAATCTAGGTTTCATGTTTTAGAAAAGAATTTTTAATTATGATAATATTTTCTAAAATTCCTTTGGGGATTTTTGAGATGGTTTTGAGTATTGGGTGGTTGGTCTTGAACTTGTTATAGTTTTCAAATAATGGAACCTATGTTTAAAATTATTTTCCATTTTCAGATGGGGATTCTTAATATTTTTTTTAAAAGATAATTTGAAATGTGTGTGTGGGTCACCCCTTATGGAAATGCTTGATTGGATTTTTAAAGTGGTTTGATGGAAATGAGTGGCCATTGGAATTGTTTTTGTTTTCAAAGAAAAATACCATTGTTAAAATGTGATTTTAAATGGTTTGAAAGTGTTGGTGATTTCTATAATTTTCCATGTGGTGTTTGGGAATTCATTTTCTGAAAGGTTAAAGGGTCATGAAATTATAATCTATATTTTGGGTGTTTAAGGACCAGTTTTCACATTTTTCTAAAATTTCTATATGTGTGAGACTCCCCTTGATTACCCCATTTTTCTATACACCTTGTGTGGGTTCTTAACCATTATGTTCTTCTTGTTTTATACCTTTATATGGTAATGTGATTATTATACCACAGTTTCATGTTTTATATTTAGAGGGCTATTAATTATTTGGTTCATGGGGTGAGGTTAGTTTTGGTTAAGCATTGTTTTCTAGACATGGATCATTGAACTACTACTCACTTTCCTTTGGTTATATATGTTTAAGTATTAATTGGATGCCTAGTTTTTTTTTCTATAGTTATTTTACACACCATTAGTTTCCCACTAGTCATGATAGACACAAGGTCTAGGTGGTGAAGATTTTTTTTTCTAATTGGATGACTGATTTGATGGATTAACACATGTCAGTAGCTAGTTCTGGTGGCTATAAACTTATACAATTAGTTTCTCCACATGTTAAGAATACGTGTTAGAGACCATGATGCATTCAACTATTTTAATTTTTATAAAACATGTGGGTTATTTTAGAAATGATAATGAGCATGCAGATTTGAGATGGCTTTAGCCAGTGACATGCTTTCAAAACACATGTGTTCATTTTTTTAAAATAAGATAAATGTTTTCTATGTGCTTATGGACATGTTTGGTTTTTCATATATGATAAATTGGAAAATACTATTTCTTAGTTTATATTAAACTATCATTGATGAATTTTTTTATGAAACATATTGTATATTTCTGGTGGGTTGGAATGACCAAGTAGTATTTTTATCTCATGCCTATACCATTTCAAGTTTCAGGTTATCTATTGGATCTTGTTTGTTTATTATATCCAATGTGTGAGTTTGGTGGTGGTGACCTGTGAAGTCATGTGGGTTTAGTTTGGAATTTTTATGAAGAAATTCCTTTCTTATAATATTTTCTTATGTTATTCCAGTTTATTTTATTTTATCACTTTAAATTACTTATTCTGTTGTAATTTATCTCTATTTTGGAAAATTCATTCACAAAGGGATTCATTTGATACCAAGGAACTAGTTTTCAGATCATGGGAATGAGAATGACATTTGGGCCTTATGGAGTATCTAGATGGGTTTTGGGTCAGATGGAAGCCTGGGCTAGTTCTTTACTAAATTGTATTGGTGTTGGTTTAGGATTCCTTAAATTGGAGATTAAGACTATAATGTTTACTTTTTATTTGGGGAAGATCAGATAGAATAAAGACTAATGTTGTTGGATCTTAACTGGTAGTGGTGGGGAGAGTCAATCTATCTCTTTCTCATTCTAATCCTCTAGCTTTCATGGGATGTTGAGTCTTAAATTTGGAATTCAAGATTGTTTTTGGTAAGTTTTGATGGATTTTTATGAGATTGATGTTTTGATCCCCAATGAGAACATACATGATATTTTGGGTTGATCTTGGGTTTTAGGGTGGAATTAGAGGAGAAATTAAGGTGTGTGGTTATCTCACACATCCTAGGAAATCATGTTATGCTCATGCGATTTAGTTTTCAACCTTTATAGTGTCTGTTGAATGATGGGTACACAGTTCCCCAAGAGTGTGGACAATGCATGTAAAAAAACTTTCCTTACCATTTAGCCTATTTAGGATTCATCTCGAATCTAGATTCTCTAAAAAGTGGTTTTTACTTGTGGGGGGGGGATTGAAGAGTTTTGTGAGGGCTTTTTTCTGGATGTGGTTCTTGTGAAGATTTCATGAATATATGTGAATGATTTGTTTGAACTTATTTTTAAAACCATGTTTTAAAAAATGATGTGATTTTGGAATGAATATTATTTTTAATAATAGTATTTAGGGTATGTTTTATAAAATTGTTTATTATTTTGTTAAATGTTTTTGTAAAAAAGAAAATGATTTTTGGATTGGAATTATTTTGGTGGTTTGTATTTATAAGAAAAATTGATTTTGAAAGTGATTTTTAAGAGATTCAATGTTGGGATTTGTGTGTTCCACCAATGTTGTTTTGTTTTTAAAATGTGTTGGAATTTTTTTGAGAAATAACTTTGTGGAGAGTGATTAAAATTTAACTTGGTTGAAATAATTATTTCAAAAGAAAATATATTTTGGTGTGTATGTTTTGTACCTATTTTATGGTCCTTTTGTTTTGGTTTATTTCCAATTTCATGAAGTAATCATCTGGTATATTCTTTGAGGAATGGATTTGAAATTCCCATGTCTTGTGGTGCTATGTTCGTCCACTAGAATGGTTTAAAAGGTTTCCTTGGTTAGGGTGCCTACTCAGACCTTGAAATATTTGGTGGATATAGAACCTTTCTTATGAGATATCTTGAGGAAATACTCTCATTTTTTGCGATTTTTGGTGGGAATCAATAGAATTGTTTTGGGGGAAACTATTTTGGTGGTTTTAATATTAGTTTCAGAGATTCATATATGGTTGAGAAACATTTTAGAAGGTCCCATTTGAGGATACAAGGATAATATAGATATTTCCCATTTTTTTGTATCTTATGGATTCCCTTGTTTGGTTGTTCTTGTAGGTGTAGTATTGCATATGGTGTTAAAATCTATCCATCCATTGAGGTAAGATTTTGTGGTTATTGTATAGTTTTTCCTCCTTCTTTTTGGTTGTATTTATAGTTTCCCTCATTTTATGTGTTGGTTATGGGTGTTGTTTCATTAAGCCTTATTTTTTGGGTGAACCATTGTTATTGGTTTACACATGGTTTATTATTGATACATTGGGGTGATAATTTTCTTGATGTGAAAGGGGACTTGGGTGAATTATGGGGTGACTAGGGTGTTGATTAGTAACTGAGTTTGGTATACTAGATGGTGTTTGGCTATGTCCACTTAGGGTGCAACATGTAGTGGTGTCTTATTTCTTCTCCCTAGTCCATCCTTGTGTTTCATGAACTTAGGTGAGAAATCATGTATCTCTTTTGAGGATTATTATATTTTTTGACACTATTTGATTTGGGATAATGTTTTTTAAAAACAGGGTTTCTCTTGTGGTTTCTCCATTGTTTGAGGATGTGTTTCTGGAAGTTCTTCTTTATGATGCCATTTTAAATAAACTCTACATGGTGGGGAGACCATGTTAGTTTTCCTATTATATATAGGGATTATAGTACAAGGTTCCATTTAATTTATGCATGAAAATATATGGTACCTTTTGGTTTATTATTTTCATTATTTTTGGGGATCTCTGTTATGGGATTCGAGGTTGAGACGTGTAGGGGTTTCTCTTGGTCATGTATCTTTTTTATCATTCATTTTATCTTGTATTTGGTTTCTAACAAGACAATATAGGAGTAAAAAGATGAATGTTGAGGATTTTTTGACACCCCTAGTGTCATGGTGTTTCAAATTTTGGGAATATTTTATCTTTATTTGAGTGGTGTTGGGTTTCAGTTCAAGGTAACCTAAAAATTAATATTTTGAGGCCTTTTTTGAAAGAAAATAGTTATCCTCCATGGTCAGTAGTAATCGTTTGTTGCTTGTGAGGGTTCCCTATTAGGTATATGGTGTGGAATATTACTTTTATATAGTTTTTAGACCATTAATCAGTATTTTGGTTGGATTTTCATTTTTGATAGAGCTATTTTTCATGGTTTCTTCATGGGTTGTCAAACCATGCAGAGTTTCTCACAAAGACATGATATTTTTGGGTGTTTATAGAGTGATATGTATGGTTTTTTTCCAAACTATGTAGACTCTTTGGGTAAATCGTGTGATTGGTGACTATCCTAGGTAGTGGACAACACATGGTTGACAAACATATTGGTAGACCGTGTGACCAAACTATGCCACTACCCAATTATTTAATTTTAATTTTTTTTAATTTCCATTTTATTTTTTTCTCTCATTTATTATTTTATTTACCCTCCCTCTCCCTTGTGTCACGTTGCATCAAATCCTCCTTTCCCTCTAAGTGTGCAGCACCCCCTTTCCTAAGCTCCCTCTTCATAGTATTTTCACATGGTTTTTTGTTTGTTTCTTGGTCAATAATTTAAGGTATGATCTCCATATCATTTCTTCCAAACAATATTATTGAATTTTTCTCTCTCACATAATCACTCATTACTCAGCCGAACCCTAGTTCAAGGGTTAACCTAATTTTTTATATTTCATCTATTGTTTGGGTTTTAAAAGGTTTTTGTAAGTCATCTTCATGAATTTTTCTTCATACATTATCAAAGGTAAAGTTTCTTTTTTCCATTTTAGTTTTCTTACCTCTATTTGATATAGGTTTTATTCAACCCTTTTGACTTTCCTAATTATAATTGGGAGATTTTGGTGATATTTAGTCTCCTTATTGTTTTTAGGGTGTATTTTGGATGATTAATGTTGGATTCCACACATATTCATAGGTAAGAATTAATATATAACACCTCCTTGTAAATATTCCCTCATGAAAGGGAAAATATAGACGTTTTATTAAAGGGTTTATTAATAAAGTGGTGTAAATGAATATAATTGTGAAGTATAAATTATATAATGTGATGAGTTTTGAAGTGTTTTATCTTAGACTTCTTATTTTTTATATAGGTGTTGCTATGAAATTATTTCATTTTGAAAATATAAATGTTTTTTTCTTTATAATTTCCATTCTTCTAATTGTATGATTATATGTGATAACTCCTTGGTAATTTGAAACCATTTTGGTGTTTTATATGCTTTTAATATTTGGTTTCTCAAGGAAAATATATGTTTTATGTTTAAAAAGGAATTTTTAATTATGATAAGATTTTATGAAATGACTCTAGGTATTTTTGAAATGGTGTTGAGGATTAAGAGTTGGGTGTTGATCTAGTTTTTGTTTTCAAAGAGTGGAACCTGTATTTAAAAGAAAATTTGATTTTGAGATTGGGTTTTGACCTCAATTTGGTATAAAAATAAGGATACATAATATGATTTCAAATGATGATCTAAAATGAGCGTGTGGTTTTAAAAATGTGGAAATTATTTGTTGTATGTTAAAGTGGTTTGATGGAAATGGGTGGACTTGTTTTTGTTTTTCAAAGGATAAAACCCTTGTTGAAGGGTTATTTTTAAATGTTTTGTATATGAGGATGGTTTACATTATTTTCTAAATGGGGTTTGGTAATGTGTTTTAGGAAACATGAATGATTCATAGCATTCTAATACATGTTTTCGGTTTGAATGGCCTGATTGGCAATTTGTTTTTAAATTGATGTTTGTCTGAGACACCCCTATATTTCCACATTTCTTGTATAACCCTTGTGAGGGTTCTTGACCAATGTGGGATGCTTTTTGATCCCCTTATGTGGTAATATTACTGTCATTCCATGGTGTAGGTTTTATATTTCAGGGGATATTTATTGTAGGGTGTTTTTGGTGAGGATAGATTTGGTTAATAACACCATGCTAGATTTGGATGGTTACACCATGCCTCCCATTACTTTGATTATAGAGGTCTTAGTACTAAGTGGAGTACCTTGATTATTCCTTGAGTTGGTTTAAACACCGCTAGTTTCCCACCCATCATGATAGTAACAATGTATAGGTGGGGTTTTGGGCATCACAATGGTGCTTCTCTGGGATAATTGGATTGACCATGTGTGGATATAGAACATTCCTATAGCTAGTTTGGGTGGTTATACCCTTATATATTTATGTTCTTCACTCATTTGAGATCTATGTTAGAACCCATGACACATTAAACCTTTTGATTTTTTGGTGAGTTAGTGATTGAGGGGAGTTTGATATCATAAATTTTTTATATCATTTCACCTTTTCTGTTACAGAACATTCTTCGATATTATTTGGTATATGCCTTATGATGGTTAACTCTTTCATTGTTATTCTTCAACTATGTGAGTGTTTTGGGTTGTTTTATTTGGAAAGGTGAGTTTTTAAAAATGATGGAAATCCATTTTGGAATTAAATACCCTAGTGTGCGTACCTAAAAGTTGATTGAAAAATGGGTTTTAAGATTAGGTTTTATCGGTGACATGTTCTTATGTAACCATTTTATTTTAAATAAATCAAGTGGGTTGTTTGAGAAATGATAAAGCGCATGTGGTGTTCTGATGGATTTGTCCAGTGGTATGTTTTCAAAACACATGTGTTCATATTTGTAAAACAAGATAAATGCCTTTTGTGTACTTATGTATATGTTGGGTTTTTCTCATATATTAATTTATAAAAGACTATTTTTTAGTTTATTTTCAGTCTAGAATTGATAAATTCACTTATGAAATATAATTCATAGTTTTAGAGGGTTGTGGTGACCTGCTAGTATTTTTAGCTCACACCTATATCATTTCATGTTTTAGGTAATCTATTAGATCTCATTTTTTATTACAGTTGTGTGCTGAGTTGGATAGTGGTGTCCCATGAGTTCATGTGGAGGTTAGTTTGATTTTTTTTGTTTTAGTTGGTCCTTTATAGTTATCTTTACTTCTGTTATCCCCATTTTTTATTTTAGTTCTTCAATTTATTTATTCCATTGCCATTTATCTTCATTTTGTGTGAAATTGTTCCCAATGGGATTATTGTGATGCCAAAATAGTAGTTTCTATACTATGGGGATTGGTAATTCCATTCAATGCATGTAGTAAATATTATTGGGTGTCAGGTTGGATGGAATCCCTATCTAGATCATTACATTAATAAACATACTATTATTACCAAATCATATATGGTACTCTAAGTGTTTTGAATTATTCTATTAAAAATAATATTATTATGTAAAATATTCCACTAATGGTAGTGAGATCATTTCTCTCATATTTTAATAATTTTTTTGATAAAATGTTTTTTACAGGAGAAAATATTTTTACACTTTTTATATTCTCAAAACATGTTATATAATATGAAGAATCATAAAAAATGTGTATTGATATAATATTGTTCATAATAACTCTTTGTTATTAAACAAACATTCTTATCTTACAAAGGAAAATGAGAGGAAAATAGATATTATTTACTTAAACCAATAAAATCTTGATATATATCATTAAATTCAAGTATTTTATATAGAAACTATTTTCATTACCACTTGAATGAAATCTAAAATCTTTATCAAATATTCCATTATTTTTTAATTCCTGTATATTTATAACACTTGTATAACATGAATTTAGTATCTACAACCTTCAAAACTAAAGAATTTATTTCTCTAACATTGAATCCTGAGAAGGAACATCCATAGAGTTTATGAAACCCCATATGGTAGCCTAACCATTTTCTATCATATGGAAAAATGTTCCTTCCTTCTTGATATCTCATGTTGGTTTTAATGTCCTTGAATTAATATTCTAAGAAACATTTTCAGACATTCTAGTTAACACCTAGATTTTTTATGAAATATTTTCGTTAAATAACTTTTATTCTTCAGTAACTTTATTTTCATGTAATCATGATTTTAAACAAACCGTGAGATGACCTTATTATAAAATTACAATTATATCTAAGTCATTAGGTTAGAAGGAATAATTATAACTATCTTATGAAAGTGCATTATGAATTTATTGGATATCAATTATTTATGAAAAATATAAATCAATTAGATATTTTTATTTTTGAGTGAATTATCTTTGTTAATGAAATTAATGATATATATATTTGTTATATAAAAAAAATATTGTTTATATTCATCCAATGGATATTTTAGTGATAGGTAATGAATAAAACCCTATTTAATGTATACAAATCTATTTTTTAAAAGGTTAATTTTATTCCTTTGAATGGAAAACCCATGTTAAATTAATATTTTGACATATTAATAATATTTATATTCCAAAATAAACCTTTTATTTTGTATGAGGATATAGAAATTTACTTTGGTTAAAAATATGATATTTTTCTAATAACTTTAATGTTTTGATGTATAGTAAAAATATGCTAAATTTTAATTTGAAATAACTTTTTTTCATTTAAATAAATTATATGGTTAAAATATATTATTTAATGGTTTACAAGTATAAATATAATATATTTTTAGCATTTAATAAAATTAAGGGTATTGAAATGAATTTTACATTGAATTCATATGTAAAAACAGTTAGATCTTTTGCAATGTTTTAACTTTAAAAAAATCCATTCTCTCATTTTTGACAACGAGAATGATTTTAAATTAGTTACTTCTACTTATGTGTTTTGAAATTTGAAAATTTGATTCCATATTTAGAATTATTATGTACAAATTATTTTAATAAGCTAATTTTTTTGGACATTATTAATGGTAACATTGGTAATTATTTTTATTACCATGGTTAAAGGCGAATCAGGTAAATAAGGGAAAACAATAATACTATAAAATTAACGTAACACATGTTAAAATCATATTGGATGACTAAATTCAACCCTTATAATCTATTTTTTTAAATGTAATCACTTTATGACCACTTACCTATTCATATGATATGAATGTAATAAAAAAAATGAATGTGACAAAATGTCACAATCTCATTTGATATAAATATTTTAATTTAGATATTTGGATAACTTAGAGATAATATTGACTATAGATATTATATGGAAATCTAAAAGAATTACCTATATCATAAAATTTTATTTATAATTTTTAGTGATTAAATAATTACCATTAATGATAAGACAATAGTGATGTAGAAATTGTTTTATTAATAGAAATATCCAATAAATGGTTTTAAAAATAATAAAATAAAAAACATATGAACTAATTAAAGAGATAAACGAATTTTATAGGTTAATTTGACATGTTATGAGTTTATTAAATATTTTGGTTCGAATTTATCTTCTCATTGAATTTTATTTAATGTAAAATAAATGGATAGTGTCAACATTGACACTATTGACATTTTATAAAAATATCATTTAACTAAATTATATAAAAATTATAAAAAAATTTAAAAATTAAAAAGTGATAATTATAAGGCTTCAGATGTCATAAAATATCCATTTATGGTCAATTAACACCATATAATTAAATATTTATAACCATTAAATATTTAGAATGTTAATACCATAATTACAATTAAATAGAAAAACTAAGTGTTAATTAGGATGATAATTCATAAATTGACACAAAAACATGTCTAAAATTTATTTTTTGATGATATTAAAACCCTATCCCATCTAATATTCTATAGTGAGACATTTTGGGGGATTTTATGTGGGTTTTCATTTTATTATAAATTAAAATTTTTGTGGTTTCCAAAAGTGCCCCTCTTCTCAATTATAAAGGGGACCTCCTCCCTAACCACTTAACTTCAATTTGAGACTTTATGCTTGGCCATCCCTGGACATATTTCCTTCTCAACTTTCCTATTATCATTCTAGAGGTTTTGGTCTTCTTCAAAGGCCGACTTTAGGGCCCTAAGATGAAATTTAATGGAGGAACATTGAGGAATAGGTAATCTCTTCTAACAATTCTTTCAAATTTCATTATTATTCACGTTAACTTCATTAATTGTTTCATTATAAAGTAATAAAATCAGTATCAATAATATACTGATATGTTATTATAAATATGAAACAACCCTATTTCACCTTCTATCCATCCAATAAGAAAACGAAATCACTGCGCGTGTGTACTTATGACTTACCGTCTCCATGTCGTGGTTCAGTCTGTTTTTTACCACCCCCTTACATGGATAGGTATAATGGTGTCAATAATAACTATATATTATTATTATAAAATGATACTAATTCTGAGATATTATAAACCATCCACTTCAATACCATTCAACAATTATGAGAATGATATCGTCGCTCATGCGTACGTACGACTTACCGTCTCCACAGTGAGATGTAATTAGTTATACATAATCATATTAAAAGATGATTATATAAATGAATTGGATGAATAAATATGATATATATTATGCTAATAAAATTATATAAATGATATAAATATTACCTAAAAATACAAATAAGAACATATCTGATAAAACATGCATAAGAACATAAAGAAGTTAACACCCAAACAGAGAGTATCAAAGAAATGTTCCTAAAAACAGATGAAACATTGATCATAAATGTCATCATAGAAATTAATATGATTCTGGAAAACATTATTAACATTATTTAAATAACTATATATAAGGTTCATATACATTCAAATCATATCAGATCTAAGGTAGGGGATATATTTGCAAATATCATTTTTATCTGAGATTATTTATTCGTAAGTATTTACTAGGAGTTATTTATCATCCACATCTATGTTTCCTAAATATATATTTCAAAATATTCTTCATATCCTCCAATAATTATTTAATTTCTATTTTACCCATTGTTAAATATTTACTAAATGCTATGAATGGAATCTTTTGTCATTTTTAGTAGAGGTACTTTTTCTCTTTTTTCAGAAAAAGTATGAGAAGAATGTTTTTTTAATTGTACAACATGAGTGGATTTTTATTATTTCATAATGATTTATTTTATTAAATATTCCCCTATAAGTTTACATGGTTATTTTCTCATAAATAAATTTCTTCTAAAATTATGTGGTATTTTGAGGAAATAAAACATTTTTTAAGAAGAAAGGATATTTTTCTCAACAATAAAGCTCAAGTGTTTTATCAAAAATATTTTACATGTAATATTACACATGTTAATGTTTATATACCTTTTATTAAATTGATTTTATAGTGTAAATGATGGAATTTGTTTTAGGAAATCTATTTTTGTAAAATGTTATGATGGAATGATGTTTAAGAAACCCATTTCATTTCATTGGTTATGATATAGTGAATATTTTTATGTTTTTGTGGAATAGGTAATAATGGTTTCATTATGAGATGGGTGGGACCTATATCTACATCCAATGAATTGGGTAAATATTTATATCTCCCGTGATAGACATGACTGGAATGACAATTAAATCTGGTTCAGTAACACATGACTCAAATGAGGATTTAACTCGGTTCAATAAGGGACTTTGTCCACTATGATGGTCTTCAAAATGAGCATTGACTAATATAAAATGATTTTATATGCTTATGTGTGTATTACACAAAATTTCATTTCTTATGTTATGAATACTAGGATTACATTTCGTTTTTATGATTTATCCCATGACATGATATAATTATCTTTTATACGCAGGATAATATTTTCAAATGTTATGTTCTTATGAATATGATATTATTGATATTGCCTTTTTTAACCGTACTGATCATTTTGGACCACTCATTCATATGTTTCTTTTCCCTAGGCCATGAAGAAGGGTATTAAGTATGATATGCCATAAAAGAGTCTAGTTATGATTTTGTAAAGAAGAGACAATATAAATGTTTTATGAACCAATTGTTTGTGTTTCTTAGTTTCTAATGAAACTATACCTATACGGTCCTGTCATGGTTTTTTTATATTTTGAAATAAATAAAATTCAATTCTAAATCATTATCAATTTATGTAAAGTATGGGTCGCTATAGTTAATATTAGAGGAAAGTTATATTTAACCTTTAGAAACTAGGATGAGAAAGCCTTAGTAAGATCCCTAAGGATATGATTAAGAATATGATACAATCCCAGTGTTTTAGAAATGACCATGAATAACCTAGGAGATAACCTAATGTGTCATAGATTGAAATTAAATTCTAGATTATGTGGGATTCCTATTATTATTATTGTTGGTCACACAATGATTCTTGGTTTAGTCAATGGATGGAACCTGAAAGGAACCATGTTAATGTTGAATGTGATGGGAAATGAAATGATTATCTCCCTAAGTAACCAAATGTTATGGTAACTAGAATGAATTTTTTTATCCGTTCTCACACAACCTTCTCAAGATATGAATCATTTCGGACTTTAAAATGAGCAAAGGAGGGAGAAAATTTTTATTGAATCCTTCATTAGGAAGCGTACACCTTCATTCTGAGGGTCTTCTGATCTATTAGTGGATGAGAAATGGATCAGAACCACTAAATATATATCTTCAGCTCTACAATGTTATGAACATGATAAAATCATCTTAGCAGTATATAGTTTGGAAGGTAAAGTTGATCAATGGTTGAATCTTATCAATAATACGAGTCAAAGAGATTAAATTAAGTCCATGGAATGGGAAGAGTTCAAGAACATATTTTAAATAAGTACATTTCTCATATTCTTTGAACAAATATGGAGTAGCAGTTCCTTGAAATTAAGAAAAAGGATGATGAATCTGTTGGTACCTACAAAGCAAATTTAACAAGACTCATAAGGTACACATCTCAAATTATTATACAACTTGAGAGTAAGATTGATCGATTCTTTAGTGGCTTAAAACCAAGTCTCCAAAGGGAATTATCCATAAGGTAATTAAATAGCTATGAGGAAATTGTTTGATGTTATCTCAAGGTTGATATGAGGATTAGAGTAACCCACCAGTCATATGGGTTTGATAAGAAGATAAAATTGGAATTTGAAAGAAAATATAAATACCACACTAAAAAGAAGATGAGTTTTCCCTTATGCTCAAAGTGTGGAAAGAAACATAAAGGGAATTGTAATAAATGGACTAGAAAATGTTTTAAGTGTGGAAATGAATGTAATTGGGAAATTGAATGCCGAAGTGATGGGAAAAATATGTCTAATGATGGGAATAAAGAAAATTCTACATAGAATACACCACTTAAACTTCAATGTTAGAATTTCACTGAAATGTAGAATTATGTCAACCAATTCCCTAATCCAATGGTTATTGATGATGATCGATGTCAAAAAACTCTTAAAGAGAAATACAAAGGAAAGTCACATGAAATTACTACCAGCGACTTGGAGTATGACAATGAAGTGGTGAAAGATACACATACCATCCACTATAAAGTAGAAAATGGTTTATTTTATTCTGGATCCACCCAGTCTTTTATTTCTGAAGAATTTTCTATCGGTATTTCCGTATTAACTCAACCATTAGATGTTGAGTTACCTGTGACAACTCCTAATGGAACAATGGTCACATAAAAATTTTATAATTCTTCTCCAATTGAAGTTTGTAGGAAAGTGTTTCCTACAAATATTATGATCCTTCCTATAGTGTAATTTGATTTGATTCGTGGCATGGATTGGAATTCTCTATATGTAGCTCATATCAATTTCAGAGGAAGGGAAGTCACATTTCATATTCCAGATCAATCTATATTTTTCTATCGATGAAAGGATGAATATAACATTCAAGTAGAAATTTCTTCCATATTATGGATCTTTATTCCAATAAATGAAGGTTATTTATACCAAATGGTTGTGGTGAAACTCATGATTAAGAATACAACAATTGTATAAAATTTTGATGATGTATTTCAAGAGGAATTTCCAGGTCTTCCACCAAATTGTGAAGTAGAGTTTTCAACAGAACCCAAACTGGGTGTTATTCCTATTTCAGAGACACCTTATAGAATGGCCCCAATTGACTAGCATTAATTGATGAAGATACTCTAAGAGAATCTTCATAAAGGATTCATAAACCATTGTCCACAACTGGGGAGAACCTATTCTGATTGTGTAGAAGAAAGATGGATCAATGAGACTCTGCATTTATTATCAAGAACTTCACAAGATCACTATCAATAAAAAATATCCTCTTCCATGCATTGATGAGTTATTTGACCAACTACAAAGATCTCAATACTTTACCAAGATTGATCTTCATTCAGGATATCATCAATTAAGGGTCAAAAAGGAGGACATACCAATACGACATTCCATACAAGGTTTGGACACTATGAATTTATAGAGTTTCCTTTTAGTCTTAATAATTCCCCTGATATCTTCATGGATATAATGAATAGAGTCTTTAGAAACTATCTGGATTAGTTTATGGTAGTCTTTATAGATGATATTCTTGTCTATTCAAATATTAAGGAAGAACATGGTGATCACTTGAGAATTGTAATGAAGGCCCTGAGAATAAAGAATATTTATGCCAAATTTATCATGTGGGATTTTTGGCTTTAGAAAGTTTTATTTTTGGGTCACATAATTTCAAGAGAGGGAATATCTGCGGATCCAGCAAAAATAGATTTTATTGAAAGATGGTCGAGACCAACAAAAGTAACTGAGATCCAATGTTTTCTTAGTTTGTCTAGATATTATCTACATTTTTGAAGTATTTTTTATGATTATCTAATCCACTCACCATGTTGACTCAGAAAGGAGTTACGTTTATTTGGATGGAGGAATGTAAAGAGAATTTTAAAGAGCTAAAAACAAGTTTAGCCAGTGCACCTGTGCTCACACTAGCTTGTAGCAGAGATAGTTTTGTGATATATAGTGATTAATTCAAGATGGAGCTAGGATGAGTTATCTAGAAAAATGATATGGTGATAGATTATAACTCTTGAAAGTTTAAAATCCATGAGAAAAAATTACCCAACTCACGATTCAGAGTTTGCTGTAGTAATCTTTGCTTTAAAGATATAGAGGCATTATCTTTATAGAGAATGGTGTGATATTTATACTAATAAAAAAAGTTTAAATTATATCCTCACACAAAAGGATCCGAATATTCACCAAAGAAGATGTTTGGAGTTGATTAAAGATTGAAAATTCTCAATACATTACTCTCCTAGAAAGGGATACAAGGTTGAAGACGCATTAAGTCGACAAGACCATACTAGTCTATCCAAGATGAGGATCACAAAAGATCAAATATTTTATGGATTTTAAAAGGATGGATCAGGAAATTTTAAAATAATGGGGGAAATCTTATTTTTATCAAATTAATGTTCATCCATTAATACAAGTGAAGATTAAGGAGGCACAAACGAAAGATGTAGAGATACAAAATATGGTAAAAAATGTTCTTGAATTCAACCTTGATGGTGATGAAATAATAGGGTTCATAAACCGGGTTTGTATTCCAAACATACGAGAATTAAAGAAGGATATATTAGATGAGGGTCATATTTATTCATTCTCTATTCACCCAGAAAGCACAATGATGTACATGGATAGGAAAGAGTACTTCTGGTGAGATGACATGAAAAGATATGTCACCGAATATGTCTCTCATTTCTTGGTTTTTCAGAAAGTTAAGGCCGAGAGACAAAAGTATAAGGGGATGTGAAAACCATTAACCATACTAGAATGTACTTGGGAAAGCATCACTATCGACTTTTTCATTGTACTTCCCAAAACATTCAAAGTCAATAATTCTATCTGGGTTATAATTGACCGTCTTACAAAGTCAGCACACTTCATTCCTATTAGATAAAAATTATCTCTTGATCAGCTTTCCAAGATATATGTAAAGGAAGTTGTATGATTTCATGGAGTAACAATTTCCATTATATCCGATCAGGATACAAGGTTTACCTCAATGTTCTGGAGAAGTCTTCAACATGATCTGGATACAAAATTATGTTTCAGCACTTCTTTTCATCCTCAGAGAGACAGTCAGCATAATAGTTCAATTCAAACTCTATAAGACATGTTGAGAGCTTTCTCTAGGGATTTCAATGGATTTTGGGATCAACACCTATCATTGGGGGAATTTTCTTACAATAATATCTTTCACTTCAGTATTTAGATGTCTTTTTATGAAGCCCTATATATAAAGAAGTCCAAAACTCCAACATGCTGGGACAAAGTTATGGAAATAATTCTATTAGGAACTGATTTTGTTGATGAAATAGAAGAAAAGGTCAGATCTATTCAACAACACATAATATCAGCTCAAAGTAGTCAAAAAAGTTATCATGACAACTGAAGAAAATAACTAGAGTTTGAAGTGGTTGATAAGGTGTTCCTACGAATATCTCCCTCGAAGAGAGTAATGATAATTAGAGAGAATTGAAAGATGAACCCTAGGTATATCGGTCCTTTTGAAATTTTGTATCATGTTTGGAATGTATCTTAATGGTTGGAGCTTCTACCGAATCTATCTCAAGTTCATGATGAGTTCTATGTATCTTTACTGATAAAGTTCATAACTTATCCTTCAAATGTACTAAGCTCAGAAGTCATACCACTAGAGAAATATCTTTCTTATCAAGAACAAACAATAGTGATTGTGGATTGCAGTGAAAAAGTTCAACGAAACAAGAAAACTCACTTAGTTATTGTTTTATGGAGGAACCCCCAATTTGAAGAAGATACACATGAACTTTAGGATATGATTAGGGAGAGTTATCCTCATCTGTTTGTTTCCATGTGACAAATTTTGATGGTGAAATTCAGTTTAATGGGGGAAGAATGTAACACCTAAATGTTTTTGTGAAAGATTTTATTAAAATTTTATTTATTCTTCAGTAGCTTTTTTGCATGCAATTGTCATTTTAGGAGACCCATGAGAATCCTTTATTATAAAATTATTATTATATCCTTACTGTTAGGTTAGCGGGAATAATTATAACTAACTTATGAAAATGTATTATGAATTCATTGGAAATCAATTATTTATAAAAAATTTAAATCAATTAGATATTTTTATTTTTGAGTGACTTATTTTTTTTAATTAAATTAATGAGATATATATGTGTTATATACTTACAAAAATATTTTTGATATTCATTAAATGTATATTTTAGTCATATGGTATTAATAAAACCTTATTTGATGTATAAAAATCTATTTTTTAAATGGTTAATTTCGCACCTTTGAATAGAGAATCCATGTTAATTTAATAATTTGACTCATTAATAATTTTTATCTGAAAAATAAACATGTTATTTTGAATTGGTATATAAAAATTTACTTTGGATAAAATTATGATATTTTTTTGATAACTTTCATGTTTTGATAAGTAGTAAAATTGTGCTATATTTTAATTGGAAAAAACTTTTTTTCAATGAAATAATTTATATAGTTATGTTATATTATTGAATGGGTTCAAAGTATAAATAGAATATATTTTTACCACTTAATATAATGAAGGTCATTAGAATAAATTTTACATTGAATTCATGTGTAAAAATAGTTTAATCTTTTGCAATGTTTGAAAATTAAAAAAACATGTTCTCTCATTTCCAAAAACAGAATTGATTCTAAATTAATTATTGAAAATTATTTTCTTTGAAACTTTAAAAATGGATTCCATATTTGGAATCATTATTTCCAAATTATGTTAATAGGATACTTCTATTTTTGGGCATTATAAATAGTAACTTTGGTAATTATTTTTATTAATGTGGTTAAAGGTAAATCGGGTAAATAAGGGTAAAAATAATATTATAAAATTAAATAAAAACATCTCAAAATCCTATTGGATGACTGAATTAGACCCTTATAATCTATTTTTCTAAATAGAATCACTTTATGGCTAATTACCTACGAACATGACATGAATGTAACAAAAACTAATGAATGTGACAAAATGTCACAACCTCATTTTATAAAAGTATATTAATTTTAATATATGCATAATTAAGAGATAATATCAACTATATATACTATCTAGAAAGATAAAATAATTAGATATATCATAGGAATTTATTTTTATATTTTAAATATTAAATAATTACCATTAATGATGACACAATAGTGATGCAGAAATTTTTTTATTAAAAGAAATATCCAATAAATGGTTTTAAAACTATTAAAATAAATAACATATGAACTAATTAAAGTGATCCAAGAATTTTCTAAGTGATTAATACATGTTATAAGTGTATTATTTTTTTTTTAATTTTTCTTCTATGTGAATTTTACAACAAATAAAATAAATAAATAGTGTCAAAATTGACACTATTGACATTTTATTAAAATAAAATTTTATTGAATTACTTAAAAATAAAGAAAATATTTAAAAATTACAAATCAATAAATATAAGGTCTAAAATGTCATATAATATCAATTTATGGTCAATTAACACCATATAAGTAAATAATTGTAACCATTAAATATTTATAAAGTTATTACGACAATTAAAATTAAATAGAATTACTAAGTGTTAATTACATTTAGATTGATTAAATTGACATAAAAACATGTAAAAAATATTATTTTTTGATGAGATTAAATCTCTATCGCATATCAACTTAAAAATTGGGACATTTTGGAGGATTTTATGTGGGGTTTGAGTTTATTATAAATTAATATTTTTGAGGTTTCCAAAAGTGACCCTCACCTCAATTATGAAGGGGAACCTCCTGCCTCACCTCTTCAAATAATTATGAACCTTCATGGTCTTCCACCACCTGAAATATTTCCTTATAAATGTTCCTATTTTCGTTCTAGAGGTTCTGGTGTTTTTCAATTACCAACTCTAGTTCCATAAGAAGAAATTTAAAGGAGGCACGTCGAGGAAGAGGTAACCTCTTCTACTGATTCTTTCAAATTAATTTCTTCTTCTACTTCCTCTTCATTAGTTGTTTCATTATATTTTAGTAAAATCAATATCAATAATATACTTATATGTTATTATAAATATTAAATAACCCTATTTCACGCTCTCTTTATCTTACAAAAAATCAAAATCACTGTGCATGCTTATGTACAACTTACCATCACTTTGCCGTAGTGTAATATATTTTCACCACCAACTTAATTTGATGGGTATAATGGTGGAAATAATAAATATAAGTTATTATTATAACATCACACTAATTATTGGATAGTATAAACCATCCACTTCAATACCATTCAACAATTATGGGAATGATATCATAACTTGTGCGTACGTACGACTTACCATCTCCACAGTGCGATGTGATTCATTTGACATAATGTTTATTAAAGTATGATCATATAAATTAATTGAATGAATAAATATGATATATATTATACTAATACCATTATGTAAATGATATAACTATAACCTAAAAATAGGAATAAGAACTTATCCGATAAAACATGCATAAGAACATAAAGTAATTTATACCCAAATAACATGTAACAATGAAATGTTACTAACATAAAAATGAAAATATGATCATAAATGTTATCATAAAAATCATTATGATTATTGAATAAATCTGTAACATTATTTAAATCATTATAATTTATGTTCAGATACATACATATCATATTAAACCAAAGGTAAGGGATAAATTTTCAAATCTCCTTTTTATTCAAGATTGTTTATTTGTAAGTATTTAATGGGGGTTATTTATCATCCAAATCCATGTTTCATAATATGTATTTAAATATATTATTAATACCCTAAAATAATTGTTTAAAGTAAATTTTCCACATTGGTAATGTTTTACTAAATGGTATGAATGAAATCTTTTTTTGTTTTTTGTATGAGTTATTTTTTGAGTTTTTCAGCAAAAGAACGAGAAGAATTTTTTTACATGTACGACATGAATAGATATTTATGATTTCATAATGATTTATTTACTTGAACCTTCTCATATAATATTACAAGGTTATTTTCCCATAAAATTATTTATTATAAAATTATTTGGTATTTTGAGGAAGGAAAACACTTTTGAATAACAAAGGATATTTTCCTCAGGAATGAAGATAAAGTGTTTTATCAAAATTATTTTCCATTTAAGATTACATAGTATTAGGTTTATATCTCTATTATTACTATGATTTTATTGTGTAAATGATGGAATTAATTTTATGAAATCTATTTTTTGATTATGTAATGATAGAATGATGTTTAAGAAACACATAATAATTCATGGGCTATGCTATAGTGAATGTTGTTATGTTTTTGTGAAACATGTAAGAATGGTTTCATTATTAGATGGGTGAGATTCATATCTCCCTCCAATGCATTCGGTAATGATTTATATCTCATGAGATATAAATGGATAGAATGGAAAGTATATCTAGTTCAGCAATATAGGGTTGGAAAAAGGAGTGAACTCAATTCAGTAACAGACTTTGTCTGCTATAATGGTCTTATAAATGAGCATTGAGTAATATAAAATGAGTTTATATGCATCTGTGTGTATTCCCAAAAATTTCATTTCTTATTTTATGACTATTTGGATTACATTTCACTTTTATGATTTATCCCATGACATGATATTATGATATTTTAACACATGATAAGATTTTCAGAAGTTATGTTCTTATGAATATGATATGATTGATATTTACATTGTTTACCCTTATTGAGAATTTGAGCTCACCCTATCATATGTTTATTTTTCCCAGGACATGAATAAGGGTATTAAGTATGAGATTCCAAAAAGGAGTCTAGTTATGATGACGTAAACAAGAGACAATATAGATGTTTTGTGAACCAGTTGTTTATGTTTCCTTGTTTCTAAAGACACTATTTGCATACGGCCTTGTTATGGTTTTGTTATATGTTGTAATGAATATAATTCAATTATGATGTAATATAAATCTATGTAAAGTTTGGGTCCCTATATTATAATTAGTTATCCTTCTTCTAGATTGAACTTTTTCCCACTTATACTACAGATACACCACAAAAATAGATACATCAGATTCCCTCATTCATCTATCCTTAAAAAATATATAAAATATGGTAAATATTTCTTAAAATCACTATCAAAATGCTTCCAAAGGTTAAATAAAAACAAAATTCTTTCCAAGATCAAGCGTAATGAACTGAACCACCGAGGCCGTCCTGGCCGACAAAAGACCGGGCCACCACAACCCCAACCCCACCCATACTGGACAGAGGATGGAGAAATTCATTAAGAAGTTAAAAATAAAATGCGAGTCCTTTACCTAATGTACTTGTAAGGATGCACCCAACCATCTCTATGTAGATGTTTATAGGAGTAATAATAAAATAAATTAACATATATAATACTATCCATGCATGTAATAACCTATAGGGAATAAAAAAGAGTATGATAATGTTACAAAAAAATAAAAGGAAAAAATAGACATCCAAGTAGAAATGATGTCCCAAAATGATAGCACCAAGGAAGAAAGAAAACTGGGAGAGATCAAATTATAATCTCCAAGACCCAACTATCATATGTTTTAAAATGAACCCAAGGGTCTCTTAGATCTTTCAATTCCATCGTGGGAATATGAATCATATTCATAAGAATCATCTTGTGTAGGAAACTTCTATAAAGGGGTCAATAAATACATACCCATAAATTTAACTTGGAAGCTAATGTGGGACTAATAGAAGACAATATATAAGTAGTTATATCAACCTAAAAAATGAGGTAAATGAAACCAAATGAAACACACACACACACACAGATATATATATATATATATATTATCACCAAAGGAACACAAATGAGAGAGAAGGGGACCAATATCTTATAACCCATCTTAGGATGATGATAATTTCTATAGATCCCAATGTTCATCATCAATGCCTAGAATCTCACGTGTGTGCCCAAATAACTCATAAAAAGGGAATTCACCTTGCCATTTCTCCACATCCCGAGGGAATACAATATAAAAATGTTATAGGACCCATGATTTTTCATAATTGGATGATGCCACTTAGTAGATAGAGGACATGTGCACATGTAGGGGAGTACCATATCTACATCTAGAATAACATGTATGGAGTAACCACAACCATGTAGGGGAGTACTGTCAATGAGGATAGTTAATCCATTCCTTAGAGTAAAAGGGGAGCACCCCTTGTTTCTTATAATGAGTATCGGGGGCCTGCTTCATAGTGTAATCGAGGAGTTCCATACCCATGGATAGAGGAACCATAGTCTGATACAAAAGGGGATTACTACCTATTCAAATATTAATAATATGAAGGTCCCACACCCCGGTATGATTTGGGAGTACCATCTCTCTGGATAGAGGACTCATGCCTTGATGTGATAAGGTCATACCACATTTATCTATTAAACATGAATAAATGGCCCACACATTGGCGTGATATGAGAGTAATATCTCCAGGGATAGAGGACCCATTCCCTCATAGGTTAGAAACTCCTCTACCAATATAAATAATATGGAGGACCCTTAACATGGTGAGATAGGGTAGTACCATATCAATGAATAGAGGACACACACCATGGTATAATAGGGGAGTACCACCTCTACTATGAATCTCTCTAATGATCCTACCCAATAAATATCATCATTAAAAATTTCATAAAGAATAATAACACTTGTAACATCTTACATCGTATCATAAAATCCACTATGGATTCTACAATTATATTCCACATAAAAAAACATAGGATAGGATACTCTAATGCCAAAATTTGATTCTAAATGAAGGATTTAATAGAAAAAAAATTAGAAGGAGGTACATGATATGTATGGGGTTTCACACGGTGTGTGAACCCCCCTCATCACCTACCCATGTCTCATATGAACATGGATCAGTAGCCATGTCACTTGACATGAAATTTAAGGGGACCGCACGATATGTATCTGCTACCCAGGTCCTAACCGTGTAGTCCTTGCCTTACCCGTGTTTTTCAGGTCATGTTGTGTTCCTGCCTATATGCCTCATTATACCCTAGAACCAGAGCATTCCCTTTCACTCCCAGTGTACAAAACACATCCTCCTTCATGGGGTCCTTGACATATGTATCCAACACATGTTCTGGCTACCATGGAAGTATCACACGGCTAGTGGCCCTACAAAATTGAATGTGATACTTATATTTTTCTCAAAACCCTTTGAACCATAGCTGGGTGACTACCTGAAAATTATTCATCAGAGTAAACATTATGTAGTAGAGATTTCCTAGTATGTTAGATATTTCACATGACTTAGTTAGCCATGGCTTCCACAACTATTCACAGCTATAGAATTCCTGAAATTTTTGGAAATAAACACCATCCGTTGAATCTATCCCTCATGGTTAGAAATCAAAAACCATCTAAATTAAGGAAGACCCACCATGCATTCCACTATGCCACTCATCACCCATCGCTTCTCTAAGTCATGTACCATGGAATATCACCCATATCTTATCAAAATCTATCTAAAAATCACTAATAAGGTTATTTTTGCTAAATCCACTGAGAATATTGGGGGTCTGATCATGTTTATACCCACTTAATTATGTCAAATAATTTCCCCATAGACCAACTGTGATGAAAATGAAGAACATTCATGGGAAAGGAAAAATAATAAATTTGTATAAATAATTGTCTGTGTTTTTTTATCCAATGATCATAGATCATGGATTTATGGGTGAGAAACATGGAATAATCAAGAAAGAACAAAATTAACAATTTAATTCGATAATAGGGATCATTAGAATGGTCGAATAATTGAACAACAATGAATAACATATAAGAAATTTCCCAATATTTTATTCCAAGATGGATACCACAATTGAATATCCATACCTTTCTTTTTTGATCATTGGTGATGAATGAATTTTTTAATAATGGGGATGATCAGTTGTCTCTATTGTCTATTGACCCACCTCTATCTGATCACTCTTCTTTGTCTGATAACGGTATTCCAATAAAGAATGGAGAAACCTCTTCTAAAAAATACCAAGTTTATATAGCTAATATTGTTGATTTTCCATAAAAGGACATTTAAAAAGTGAAAACAGTTTTGGGTATTAAATTAATTAATTGATCCACTTAACGTGCCCATTAAAGTACTGCTCATTTGATCACCCAATGCTGAAAAAATTTATGTTGAGCCAAGGGTAAACCTCATGGTTCAGATTCAACCATGGATTATGATTTTATATTTGAAACACCTTTCAAGATATATTCCATTATTTCTGAAAAAATATTATTATGTGATATAAATTATTTTTAATATTTTTATAAAATTAATTTTGGGATCATTGGGCCTCTAAATATCACACTGTCTCAATTTCTAGATTTGAAAATATTACTTGATATATTTCAATGTTACAAGAAAAAAAATAGTGTGTCTACAATATTCCCTCTCTCAAATATTTTCATCCTGGAGAAGAACAAAGTAGGAAAAAGGTGGGGATATGGATCCTACATCTAGATCTCCCATTATTAGGTGCTCTCATGCATGATCACCATTTTTCACAACACATATAATAGGGGAATGGTTCATATTTACAGTATCCTCACCTTCCAATCCTTGATTGCCACTAGGAACTCTGAAAAGGTGGATCCATCCTCAATGTCTAACTATACCTACTGAATAACGTGTGTATTATCATGCCGGTATCTCCTCACCTGTGACACATGGAAGATGTTTTCTACCCTTTCCAACTGTGGGGATATGGTTAAGTGGTAAGAAACCTCTAAAACCCTTTATAGGATCTCAAACGAGTTGATAAACTTTAGGTATATATTGACTCCCTACTTGAACAACAAGGTCCTATGTAAATAATCCTAGAACTATTATCCTTGATACCATGGAAGTGCACTGACTTGGTAAGCTGGTCAACTATAACCAAGATAGAATCATGAACTCTCACTTTTCATAGATCACTAAAAAAATTATTTGGGTATACCATCCTAGTTAACTTCAGGATATCAAGAGGCTACATAAAACCTTTCAAAACCTGGTGCTAAAGTTTCCCCTACTAACATGTGAGTCACCAAGTGATGGCCTCATTCATACTTTGCCACATTCCATCACACAAAAATCCATTGAAGGTATTATTAGATATTTCCTACCCATAGATGTATGGTCATATGATAAGTGTTAAAATACATCATCGCATCCACTTTAAAAGTGACCGAAACCACTGTCCATCCCTAAAAATGAATGACATGATTCATTCTTTCAAATAATAATTCTAGGGAATCTATTGAGGGTATCTAGTCACATAAGAAATCATAGTCAATGTCCCAAAACTCATCCTCCCTCACTTGATGAAGAATCTGTTGATTCAACACCATCAAATGAAGAAAAACTTCACCCCAATCCACCACTAAGGTTATCTACAAAGAATCCAATTTATTAGATTCTCTTCCACCGGACAAGAATTGGAATTCCATTTAAGGGAATACAACACCATATTACCCCTCCCAAAAGTATATACCATATAAAATTTACATTCTTATAAGAAATACAACCAGAGCCTCTATTGTTGGTTCTTATCTCTCTATGTTAAATCATACCCAAGACTCTAATGGTTTGTGAAAAATAACAAAGTGCTGTCCCCTAAGATAATGTATCCACATCCTCAGAGCAAAGACCACCACTACCAACTCTATTTTGTGATTCATATAGTTCTACTCACGAGGTATCAGCTTCCATGACCCATATGGAATCATTTCTTACCTCTACATTGATACACAGTGGATCCTAGCTCTATAAGAATCAAAACACACTACAAACTCCATTCCCAACTTTTGTATTCTCAAAATAGGATCAATCTTCAGCCTCAGTCTCACCACCTCAAATACACATTAGAAATTTTCAGTAAAAGTAAAGAAATTCCATTTCTACATCAAGACTGTCAATGGGTTTTATTCATAGAGAATAACACAATGACCATTGTGTTGTATTATGCTAAACTAAAAGAACACTGTACCTCAGACATGCACTTGGGTGGATCCCATGAAAGTAATATATTGGTCTTGGTAAGTTCATTTGCTAATCTTGTATTAGAAATGACATGCCCCAGAAAGTGAATCTCATAGATTGAGAACTGGCACTTTGAGAGCTCACCATATAGCAAGTTCTCCCTATGAAAATCTGGACCATCCTCAAGTGCTATGCATTATTCTCTTTTGAAAATGAGTAGATGAGTATGTCATCAATTAATTCATAAACAAATTGGTATATTTTTAGTATTAATATATATTTCATAAGATCCATAACACAATAGTGGAATTTTTCACACTTAATGGAAACACTAGAAACTCATAGTGCCTATAGTGACATCAGAATTCTAGATTCATAATATCATCCTCACAAATCCTCAATTGGTTGTAACCAGACCTGGTATCGATATTGGATAACCATATCAATCCTCAAAACTTCTCAAATAGGTCATTAATCCTTATAAAGTGTTACTTGTTTTAAATTTTGGCCTAGTTTATGAAATGGTAATCAATACAAATAAGCAATCGCTCACCATCCTCTGTCATGAAAAGAATCATATCTTTATAGGGGGAAACACTAGTTCTCATAGATACCTTCTTTGGAATTTCCCCTAACTATACCTTCAAATCCCATAACACGGTATAGAAATCCTGAGATGCTATAGAAGATATAGGAGTGATCCTAGGGGGTAGGTCGATGTACAACTCCACCTCCTGCCTCAGAGCTGGTCCCCAAACATCCTTGGGGAAGATGTACATATAATATTTCATGACTGAAGGAACCCAAATTCCAAAATATCCAACTATTTCACAATATAGACTTCCCAAATGATGGGTTGTGGGTTTCATCTTCTTGATTATAGGACCCACTAACTCTGCCATGAGACTCCTCTCACCCACAGTGGAGAATCTCATCCCATCTATTGGAAGGAATCTGACGAATCTATGGTGAAATAAAATATAGGATCAGGACATGGAATAACATTATATAACCAAGATTATTTCAAAAGGTATCACCATAATGAAAAAAATTTCTAACAAGAGACCCTATCTACCAAGTGGTAATAGGCACTTCTGGTAGACAAGTGATATCTATGAAGCGTTCCCAATAAAAACCTTAAGAAAAAAATTATGGTATGAAGTCTCATTTGGGAGCTCCATCTATCACACTATATGTATTTAGAAAAATAAATAACTCATAGTTGTTTATAATAGTAATTAATTAAGATTATAATAAAAATATGTCATACCACTAATAACATTTTGAGCTATTGGGTTATAATCCTCCATAGCCCCAATATTCCCATGTCCTTGAAGACAAACTCCTTGATCCTGAAATGGTTTTCCTACTAGTGATGGTGTAATTACCTCATAATTCCATCCACCAACAGAATATCCTCCTATAATATCCCATCACATTCCTTTTCCATCTCATCCTCCCTTGATACCACCCTCTCTATGCCTTAGAGAACCCTAATCAAAGAGCTTCATCTTATATCTTGGTTCATCCATTATTTGCCTTCCCTCCTCAACATATCAGGTTTAGAGATCATGTTTCATGTGGACTCACTTGTCACATTCATAACATTACCCATATCCATGATTCCATGGTCTTATGCCTTGTCCTTGGGCTAAATAACCATGTGCCTAGGTCTTATAATGGGTACACCTCTGATTCATCTACACCTATCTTCTACCATCTTCAATAGAAGAATCAGACCTACAATACCTACCGATGACTAAAACTACATTAAATCCATTAGATGTAAATATCTCTATGACCAGTTCCCACTCTAACACTTCATCATATGTTGGAATGCATACGGGCTCCACATTGGCATAGATTTATTTATAGAGATCACTCTCCAACATCCACACTCAGAAGTGACCATCCCAAATAATTTCGAAGGAGTACCACATTATATCATTGAACCTCATGAAATACTTAGAAACTATCAACTATCCTTGCGGTTTCTCAAAAAATATTCTGAATATGAACTGAACTCAAACACGTTGAGCATTACTCCTCCCAAAAAAACTACTAGAAGTCGGACCATTAAAGTGTCGATTTATCATGCATCTTTTTGATTGGAATCTAACAATTCCCATATACTATATAGAAAATTCTAGATTCTAGCACAACTATTGGACTAGTCATGGTCTGCACAAGTCCAAAAACTCAAATAATCAATTCAATCTAGTCCTCTATTGACTTGGGATATGGTTCACGAATGAACCTCAGTGGACTCTGTCACAGGAACTCGTGGAGTGAAATAAGGCCACATGAATTATCATCTTTATCTTCTATTTGATAGGAAGGGGTTCTACTACCTTCCCTCATAAAAGAAATACCTTGTGAGATGTCCCCTAAACTAAGGCCTCATTACTCATTACATCATCATCACAATTTCGAATCAAAAACCTGGATGGCTATGTTCACAGTGGAATCATGAAAGTAATAAATATGTACCACAATAAAACAAGAATATGTATATGGGGATCTATATCAAGAAGGAAATTTAAAGGTCTCAATCCAATATGATTCATATACTATTTTTCCCAACAACCAATGACTTGATATATCAATTCAAAAAACTAGTCATTGGAGTCCTTGTAAAAGGATACATAGACCACCTCGCCAACACTAGCTTCCTTGGCCTAAAAGATTCACTTGATACACTTTGAAATCATTGCCCAATATCCCCAACCAAAACTCATAAGGGAAAAAACTCCAACACCCACCTATGTTTGAACCACATCTAATACCTATCTGAAACAACCTTTCCCACCAAGAAACTATTGGAAAAAGGAAGTTCACTTCTCAATAACCACAAGCCCACCTCTATAGTCTAGGGACAGGTGAAATCATCAGGAAGGAAAAACTAAAATAGGAGGAATTTTCCAAAAGTACCTACACACATGCACCCAACCATCTCCATAAATAATTACATAGGAATAATAATAAAATACGGTAATATCTAGACTAAAAAAATGAATATAATAACCTCTAGGGAATACAGAAGAGTATGATAGTATAATATAAAAATAAAATAAAAAAATATACACCCAAATAGAAATGACGTTCCAACCTAACATCAATTGAAAAAATAGAGAAGAGAGAGCTTGTATGCTAATATACAAACCCTATCCCCTATACATAGTAAAATACACCCATGTATCCATAAGATATACTAATATCACCACAAACCTATCCATCTTCTATATAAAAGATGACATGTTTGAGAAAATCCCATTAAGGTGTGATTATAAACATACCTAGTAGGACACCCTAAAAACCAAAGAGGGAGAAATACATGACAAGATAAAAGTAGTCATTTTAAAATAAATAAAGTGGGAAATGAAATCTGATGAAACACACACACATATATTTTCATAAATTTATCCCATATGAGAGAGAAAGTGGATATCCACACCATAGCCCAACCCAAGAAGATGAGTCATATAATAACTCTGAATTTCCATCATCGATTCCCAACATCTCATGTGTCTTCTTGAAGAAGTCAAGAGAAGGTATTACACCTCCTTAATTCTCTAAAACCCAAGGGATCAGAATCTCTAAAAGTTATAGAACCCACACCCTATCATAATAGGGTGATTCCACTCAGTAGATAGGGGACCTTTGTGCATCAAGGGTGTGTCATCGCTATATCTAGAATAACATGTACGAAGGAATCATGCCTATGCCTCAGATTAATGTCCCTATGGATAGAGAACCCATGGCTTGGTGTGATAGGATATTACTTCCTCTTCATATATAAAGAGAATAGGGGTCCCACACCCTAGTGTGATAGGGGAGTATTGTCCCCAGAGATAGAAGACTTGCACCCTTATATGATAGGGCAGTATTAACTATTGTTGGAATAATGAGTATGAAATACCCACACCCTGGTATGATAGGGGAGTAATATCTCCATAGATATAGGACACACACCTTGATATGACAAGGGAGTACAGTCTCTATATGAACAACAAGTATGGAGGACCCACCCCCTGGTGCGATAGGGGAGTACTTTCACCAAGGATAAAGAACATATTCCTATATAGGTGAGTACCTCATATACCAATATAAATAATATAGAGGAAATATACCCTTGTGTAATAGGGTAGTACCATATCCATAAATAGAGGACCCACACCCAGGTAGCACATAATAGTACCACCTCTAGGTAGAATCTCTTTGATGATCCTACCAAATCACCACAATCATTTAGCATCACCTAAATAATAGTAATTCTCAGCATATCTCACATCGTACCTGAAAAAACACAATGAATTTTACCATCAAGTTATATGAAGAGAAACACTCAAGATAGGCTACTCATGGGACACAATATAGGTCCAAAAAATAGATATCTAAGAGAAAGAAGATGTAGAAGAAAGTAAACAGTGTTTATAGGGGTTCACATGGTGTGTGACCCCACCTCATCACCTAGAAATTTCTCCTATGAACATGGAATAGTGACCATGTCACTGTAAACTCTGTGTACGGGGACCACATGGAATGTCATGGCCTCGTGATTCCTATCTATGTTTTATTGGCTAAGCCCATATCTTTCAGATTGTGTGGTGTGCATGGTCGTGCTTGGGTGATAACACATGCCAGTGTACTCCTAGAGTACACAATCTGTTCTCTCGCACAGGGTCCTGGGCATGTGTAGCTGGAACAAAACATGGATACCATGGGAGAATCACATGGCATGTGGCCTAGCCACATGGATTTCAATAATTATCTCTTTATTAAAACCACAATCGATGTGTATGGGTGACTATATAACATGTATTGATCCTAGTGCGTTCCATTTAGTCAGGTTTTTCAACGAAAGGTAGATCTACCGTGTTCTTATATATCCACTAACACTAACACAATTCACACACATTAACCTCCTGAAATCAGTGAAAATAAACCCAATAAGTTTATTTCGGCTCTTTGGTGGCCAAAAATATGAAACCAACTGAACACATAAAGACCTTCCATGTGTTCCGCTCTACCTCTAATTTCCCAATACTATATTAGATCCTATATCAATGTAGTATCACCAAATTTCCATCCCAATCTGTATGCAAATCACTGATGTAGTCATTTTGTACACATCCACCTTGAATCTGGGAGTCTGATCGCTCTTAGACCCACCCATAAATATCAAACCATGGCCCGATATCCCAATGATGAAGAACATGAGGGGTAAGGAACAATAATGAAGGCACATAAATCCTTGGAAAAATAATTATTTTTCCAATGATAATACATCTTGAATATTTATTATAAGAAATATGTAATTATAAATATCAAACCGAATAAACAATTTAATTTGATAAACAATCTCATGAAAAGGATCAATTAGTCACATATCAAAAAAATGAAGATTAAAACATGAGTTATATTTTAATCATGGGATAAACCCCTAATTGAAGACCCCTACCTCTAATTTGGATTGATTATTGGTGAAGAATGAATTTTTCAGTGATTGGGATAATCCGTTGTGTCCATTGTCAGTAGATCCACCTCAATCTAATCACTGATCGTCATCCATTGAAGATTTGCAAACGAATAATGATGAAAACACCTCTCAAACCCCATAGGGTTATGCGACTAATTGTGGAAATTTACAGTAATTTTATATTTTAAGAGGAAATTTTTTTTGGGTATTAAATGAATGAATTAAATAAAATAATTTCTTAATCCACTTATCATGCCCGTCAACAACTGCCTCATCTGGAAGTTCGATATCGACTAACCTTAGGTCACACCTAGGGTAAAACCCATGCTCTGAATTCAACCATGGTTTAATATTTCTTATTCAAGACTCCATTCAAGATATATTACATTAGTTTTGAATAACTAATTACATTTGATATAAGTTATATTTAATATTTTTATAAAATAATTTTGGGTTCACTAGGCCTTGAAATCTCACTCTATCTCAGCATCTGGCTCTGACAGTATTTCTTGAAATATTTCAAAGTTACAAAGAAAACAAATATTTTCTACATAAATCCATAAGTCAATGTTGAGTGAATCATTCTACACATATTATAGGAATTATTATTTATTTTTTTAATTACTTTAATAACTTGTTACATAGGTTGTATTTTCTTTAACACATGGAATTTTCCTTTCCTAAAAAAAATTCTTAAGTATTGAATTAGTATAAAAAGTTCGTTATAATATGTTTCTCCACTATCTAGGGTTTATCTCAATGTTATGTTTGAATATGACAATTCTATTTACAAACAACATTTTCTTTTATCAGATAAATATCATACTTTATATTAATTAAATAAAGGTTTTTGTTAAATATTCTCCCACTAAGATGATGAACCCCTCTAATATACATCATATCAATTAGTGGGAACAGATAATTTTTTCACTCAGAAATGAGTTTTCTATGTATTTCCTAGCACAAAACAATTATTTAGGTAGGGTATCCACCCAATCATATCATATATGAATCTTTTTAAATTAGAGTGAATAAGCCTTATCTCAATCCATCATATAGATAAAATCAACTCTATTACTCTAGTAAAAATGTACAATTAGGTTCACTAAGATTATTATAACATATGAAAATTCCATTATAAAATACCTAATCCTATTAGGGTTACCCATTACAAGACTGTATTACATAATATATTCTAGGAGCACTGAGCTATGGAATCACCTACCTAGTTCGATGATTGAGGTCTTCACAATGTCCACTTTAGAAGAAATATAAAACAAAGTATTTTTAAAATGGGATTTAAACTCACTATATTTTATCATGTTATTACCTTTATATAAATTTATTATTATAATGATTTAGTTTGGAATCTTATTTCTTCCATGAAATGAATATGTTCAAACCATATTGATGTGTAACACTTTACACAACTCATATTTCAAATTATTAACCCAAATAAAAATCAAAATATACTCAAACATATCTAATTACATAACATTTATAATGTATATGAAACTATTTCAAATAAATTCTTAAAATTATATAAAATTAACAATCCTTATAATATTAGGCTTGGATAGAAATATAACCAACCCCACTTTTCATGAAAAATGCACAAACCTCAAGGATAGTTAGTAGTCAGACCCAAATTACCTCTACCCATGGATACCGTTGTTACGGGGGACTTCACTTATATCAATATTCTAACAACTAATATGTATACATTTTAAACAATAACTTAAATCAAGCTCATAACCTAGTACATTCCAAATATAATGTATAGAAAAACTAAATCAATTGTAATACCTAGAGTGTAACACCTTGGATGCAGGTATAATAATTTAAAGATTCATTTTAACACTTTAAACTAAAGTATACACATATTTATAAATAAAATATTTGTAACTATGAAAAAATTTTCAAACATAGGTTGTAATATGTTAGATTTTTTATTAATTGGAATTACCTTGGTTATCATGAAAAAATGTTTCTAGCCTATGTTAACTTGAGAAAATTACTGAGCACATTCACATTTTGGTAAGTCACTATGGTGAGTCTTGATTGACATCATTGAATTTGGAAACAACTAGAGTTGATATTGTCTGGGTGTTTTAATTGATAATTTCATATGTAAAAAAATAATGAGGCTAGTTTATGCAATGTTCTACACTATGGTGGTCATGGATAAAGACATGTTAACTAGATGATTTTCAAGAAAAGGATATTTTTATTACCACACCATGGTGCTTAGAGTTTTTGGATTTAAAAATCCATGTGTAACATAAGGTGGTCTAATATGAGAATTTTTCAGTCCATGGTAAAACTTATACGGATGTAACTAATATCTTATAAGGGTCACCAAAAAGATAAACTGAAATTAACTACACTACGGAGGTAGGCATGTTGCATTGAGATATGTCTTGTGTAAAATAAGATACTATTATCATGAAATTTTAGAGTCCATTAATAATGGTGTATTCAGTATAGGGATTTCTAGATATATAAAATATGGATATGTGATTATGGGGATATCCATGGTAAAGGGAATGTTTTCCCTACTTTTTCATTTTTAGCAAATTCCACACTATGGTGATTGAAAAACTTGAGGTCCTAATTATTTTTTATTCTTTTGAACCTCTCTAACTATTTCAATGATTATAATTCTAATTTTAATGACGCAAATGTATCTAAATGATAGAGATATGATGGAAGATAAATCAAGGAATAGGATTAAAAGATAGAGAAGGTGGAATTTGACTGGAATTTTTTAATTTCAATTAAAAAAAATCAGAAGTAGTGTTTTATGGGGGGTGTGAAAAATTAAGAAGAACACACACAAAAAAGAGGGAAAGAGTATGATTGAATATATAATATCAAATTATTAGTAGTAAATAATATTTAATATATTGTATTATTGATTGAATCATTATCAGTGTGAATTGAATGAATGTTAAATTCTTATTATAAATCAATTTTATGAAAAAGTGTGAAACCTTCAAGTTCAACCATGATCGTCAAACACTATAGCAGATGACATAATTGTTAAAGGAAAACTAAATACTATTAGATTCATCCTCCTTATATAATTTCTTGGAATATTCTTTCACCTTTGTATAGACCGTATTTGATCATATCTTAAAATTGATAGGCCACTTTTTCCCAAGCTTGCAAGAACTCTTCCACTGTTATATTCTTAGAGTGAAGCCTCTGGTCAGAATTAAATGTTTGTTTTCGATAAAATTTCTCTACTCCTTGTTTAAGACTACTTTATTTAGTCTTCTATTCATCCTTTCCACATCCCCATTAGACGTTCGATTAATTAAAGAACTTCTCTAGAATCTCTTCCTCATAGTGCATAAAATGGTACATTGAATTTTCCACAATCCCTACATATGCATCCTGCTATGAGCCAACTATGTTTACTATAGAAAATTTACCAGCATCAGACTCCTTTCCTAACATCCCCTATGGAGTAGTTAAGGGATCATCATAAACCAGAATATCATTATATATTGGAGACTATGCTTCCATCGTATCGTCCTTCTTCTCCAATACACGATCCTTAGAATAACTACCTTCAACCGTTTCACATCCACTCACCAAAATCAATCTAACCTCCTTCACCAGTTCATTTTTATATGACTCACCCTCCATTAACTTAGTCCCTCCATTTTAGCTGATATTTTCTCCATTGGTCTTAGATGATATGATTAGTCCTTATAGACTTTGAATTTCCTCTTCTTTCTCACACTGCAACTACTAGGGTCCATGTTCTCTTTCTAACCATTATTTCTCCTTGGATTGTGAATCACTCTACTGGATCCTCCATTTTCATCATATTTTGAGAGTTGGCCATTAATCTCCTTCCCCCAACTCTAGCGCTATGAAACACCCTAACCTATTTTTCTCCTAATAAGGATTATTATATCCCAAACCTTCAAAAAGATTACTAATGTTATTCAAGGACAAGATAAATATCTTATTTTCTCTTCCCCCAACATTCACACACTTACCCAACCTATCTGGCAATTTCTGCATTTATGATTTATGATACTTGTTTTCCACATCCTCAAGTCCATTTCCAATCAGAGAGACATCTGCATAAGAATGAATATTAGAAGAAAAGTCCACAAATTGCAATGGATCACCAATACCAGTAAACCCTAACCCTGAAATAACCTATTAATATGGATTAAGCTCAGAAAAGTCATTTCTAAGCATATTGAATAGGCCAACCACCTTTAGATTAGGGTTGATCTATCTTTCCACCTTCTGGATGGAAATAGAACATGAATCCATGTTTTTTATATGGTCCACTGTGGGCACCATTGGGGTCTGGAACAGGAGAATATCTGGTATCGATCAATCTTTGACGATCCCCGAGTCCCCAATGATAAGAGTTGAAATAATTCCCAATTGATTATAGGATGAGCAAAACTAAGACCAAGATTTGGAAACAACTTTCTATTTACATCT
The DNA here is from genome assembly GCA_963277665.1 of Viscum album. Classification (NCBI taxonomy): domain Eukaryota; kingdom Viridiplantae; phylum Streptophyta; class Magnoliopsida; order Santalales; family Viscaceae; genus Viscum; species Viscum album. The sequence goes on from OY728163.1 coordinate 876,610,238, forward strand.
AAATTCTTCCCCAACAGCAATCCAGATCCACTCAACTTGTGGTCTTGACACATCAGCTTCAATAAAAATGTTTGGTGAAATTGGGTAAAAACCCATTGGTACTATTATTAGAGCATAAATATATTCTTACCATGTTTCCAATTAGGTGTAAAATATAGGAATTTTGAAAGGGAATTGGATATTTTGAGAACCATACCCAATGTTCCATCATAGGGGTATCATGATTCATGTTCAAATCATACAACCAACAAAATAGATAGAAGGGACACCCATTGAAAACCCTTGGGTATCTGGACTAGTCGAGAATCTAATCATCATAAAAGGAAAAAGAAACCATTAAGTAACATTTGTTGAGAATTCTCACTACTATATGATCCTGAAGACCCCAATATCAAAATACAAACCTATAAAAGAAGTTGATTGAGGGCCTATATCTAATGAATTAAGACACCATGGTATGATTTTGTAGACTTGAAGCCCACATAAACATTGAATTTGAGATTAAACGTTCTGGAGTGCTGTTGTAAAGATCTAGAACATTTAGGATGAGGGTGATAGTAGGGAATGGTGGAACAAAATATGGGTTAGATAAGGGTAGAAATGGAGGTGGCCAGGTAGGGATTTAGGGATGATAAAGATTATCCACTAGCTCTAAAGAATGAAGGGGGATGGCGGAGCTACCACCATATGCCTAAGAAATAATGGGTGGAAGAGAATCACAGCTTAAATGTGCTCGTTAGATGACCCATTTGATCAGTCTAAATTTTATTGAAGATTATGGTTGGAAGAAGATTAATTTTTTCATATATTTGAAGATCATAAAGTGATGTCTGGAGTAATAATAAGTACACCCTTTTTGTTTAGAGTTTATATTTTTTGTTTTAAATCTTATAATATTAGAACGTTTTTATCTTTTTCATTGCATCCATCTTTAAATAATATCTTGAAATAAAGTAAGTGGTCATATACTTTGGATGATTAGTGATATCCTTCTAATGGTTATAATCACATATATGTAATGTATTGGTGAATTGGAATATCTACACATTTTTTCTAAGTTATATAACTATATATACCCTTTTATGGGTGAACCAAATAAAATCGTATGTACATTATCCTTTCTATTTTACATTTGATAGTGATTATGAAATGGATTCGAGGTGTCTTTTCTAATGTGAATAAATCATCTAATTTTTTCTAAAGGAATGAAAAAATTTAGAGACACCCTAGTTTACCCCCTCTAAGGTGTCTATCGGATCCAGTAGGGTATAATATATAGCAAAACTAGCCTTTTAAATATAAAATTACATGATTTAATGAATAATTACACATCGTAGTACAAGACAAGGATTATGAAGTCTACTGTCTTTGAAGACCAGATAAATAAATCATAAAACATGTGACAAAAAAACTTCTTTATTTAATCTTCATATAGAGATCCTATCTTCGTTTGAGCCCTTACATATGCATAGGGTACCTTGTTAATCACATGAACCAAGGGATGAGTTGAAAGCTCAGTAGGGGAGAAAAAATAGTAATAAAACAGTAACACATGGGTTAAAATGAATGGCATAATGAAAAAAATAAAAGTCATGGAACACATGGAATCATAAAAAATAAACATGGGATCATATAAAAATGAATTCATAGTAATGTAATAGAAACATAAAAGAAGACTTTATCATGAGTCATGGATAACCACCAAGACCGTAGAACATCATAAGAAAAGGGTAACCTCCAAGACTATCGTACATGGTAGCACAAGCCAAGGCTAACTGCCAAGCCCGTCGCACATAACGTCTCTCGAGACTAAACATTACCCAAATCATTGGAGTGATATCTGGGCACACCCATATAAACAAATTAATGAATATTATTTCAACATAAATGATCATACTTAATCAATCATACATAAACATAAGGGAAACCATGGAGAGAAATTGGTATCACATTCATGTCACAAAGCATAATGAATGGGAGAATCATAAAAGTGTCAATGTGAGAAAGGAATTAAAACATACAAAAAAATTAATAAGGTAAAATAGGCATATAGAATGGTAAGTTATAAAAAACATAAGTGACAAAATGTGAGAGGAGTGTTTAAGAAATTCTTATCATTAAAACATTTTATTGTGGTTTTAAGGAAAATACTATAGAGAATTTAAAATATAAAATGAAATAATATTTTATATAAAAACAGAAATGAAAAATAGAAAGTTTTCATAATAAAAATACTTATTTTGTAAAAACAATTGTTTCATATAAAATGTTAGGTTCCACATGAAATTTGGTAAAATTTGTGATGTTCCCTTAAAACATGTTTGCTAATCGAGAATTATTGAGGAGGGAATCACATAAAAACATGTATATCCTTGAAGGATAATGTTGAAAGGGTCATGATAAATGAATTTGGTACATGTAATAAACATTATTAAGTTTTATATTAAAAGATAATATGACTTCATTTTGGTAAAAGAATGATAAGGCAAACCGAAGGAACATAGGAGGTTCGAGTGGAATCCCTTACAGATTATAGGCATGGAATCTGGTTTACTTAAGTGGGATTAAACAGAGATAAATGGGTTTCTCATCAATTAAAAATCATTTTGGAAGTATGGGGGAGGTGCAAAATCATAACCCATCATTATTTATTACACATAAAAGGGCATATCATAGAGGACTTTCTTGAATAAAAGTAAAATTGAGACGATCCCTTACCGTAAGTCTGAGGGTGTTCTCCACTTGATATTAATGACCTGATTAATAAAATTAGGTTCATTAATTAATAATTAGATATCCTATTATATATTTAAAATATTTAGTGTATCATTTTTAAGTTCATTTATGACCTTTTTTATGGATAAAGTGGATTAATTTCACTGTTCAGGTCTGTTTGCTTCCTTGGTTTTAATGATTAGTTCACTTATATTCATGTTCAGATACACATGTATGATGTGAGTGGTTGTCCCAAATTGTTGTTATATAAAATTTTTGAACCTAAAAAAGATTACATGGTTATAAAATTCATTTGGTTATTTAGAGTGAATCTGAATCATTATATAAAACATTAATGTTAAACGCTTGGATTAATTTGGCTATTTTTTCGTAATTAAATTTTTTTTTGTATTATTATTTTACATCACGTGTGTTAAAGGATTAAAGAAAAAAATATGATAAAATAAAAAAATAATAGTCTAGTTCAACCATAAAATTTGTTTCATGACCAGAATTTAATATGGTAAAATAAATTGACAACTCGTCATCCTTGAATGTAATAAATTAATACATCTCAATCCGTGTCTTTACTACTAGTATAAAAGGAGAGTAAATGAGAGATGATAACAAATTATTAAATTATCAAAACAACATTACAATGAAATAAATTAATGGAGTTGTCATAAAATTTGGATGAGGGGAGGTAAGGATTGAAATGAAAACAAATGAACTTGAAAAGAAAGTAGAGGAATTCAAAAGAGGAATTTACCTCTTGAATCAACCTTCCTTGAGAGCCTCGTAAGGGGAGAGTATTTGGTATTTTAAAGAGATAAATGGATGTTGGACGTGTGTGCGGATTTTAGGGATATTTTTAGTCATATTTTAGACAAGAAACAATGCTTTAGATGAGTGAAGAGGAGAGGTAATGAGGGGTGGTATTTATAGTAGAGGAGAGGAGGGTTTTTAAAATATTTAATTCCTTAGTTTATTAATTTCCCTCAAGAACCAAAATAGTGATGATTCCATGAAAAAAATAGTAATAAGTGAATGTGTGCTCTATATTTGGGTTCTTACATCACTTATGATGTTAGTAATAGTGAATTTAAATTATAATGTATTTATACGATAAATTAATGTTTTTTACTATTCATAAAAAATTCCAGTATTTTAGAAAAATCCCTAAAATTAAACATAACCATTTATTGAAGTTTTGAATCCAAAAAACGAAATCAATTTTTAAAAATGAATTTTCTAAATACAATTAATTAAAATTTTAATTAAAATCATAATTTACTTGAAAAATAAAAGTTTTAAAAATATAACTGATTTAATAATGATTTTAAAGATTACATAAGGTCTTATAAAATTATCTTTTAACCAAAAGAGATAAAACTATCAATGTATGAACACCTTCTAGGAAAATACATTTTCTTTTAAATTAATTACTTATAATTAATTATTTATGACATAAAAAATTACCAATACTATTACTACGATCGTATTATCAATTATAAGAGGACTAAAATATATTTAGACATTCATGAATGAGGTTACTATTATTTTAAAAGATTTCCTATTCATAAGGGTAGTATTACTATACATAATGGCAACACTACTATTGAAAAGGGTCAGTTACTATTCATCCAAAATTAAGTTTTTCTTATCGGTCTCCAAACATCTTTCTAATCACAACTATTTAGGCCAGATTTTCGAAATACAAATCATTGAAGTGTCAAAATTATGTTTAAAGGTCATATAGTACTTAGTAATTCATTGTGTTATGATTTCATGTGATTATATAAAATTATAATAAGGGAATTTCCATTGATAAAAATTGGGTTGTTATATTATTCCCCCTTAGGAAATTTGTCCCTTGAATTTTTTTACATTCTAAGCCATAAAAAGCTGCAGGTACTTTTCCTTCATTGCCTCCTCCAGTTCCCATTTCCCCACTTCATATGTATGGTTCTGCCATAGTACTTTGACCAAGTGAGTAGTCCTATTACGTAGAACTTTATCTGTAGAGACCAGAAGCATGACGTACATGGACATTACATTACTTTTGTGGAATACTTAGTACATAACAAAAAAACACACACAAGGACCATAATAGTTTAGTGTCTTTGGAAACTCGGAATATAATCTTCTAATCGTGGTGAAAGATCTTCAACATCTCCCATAAAGATCTTGTTTTTTTTAAACCTAAATCCTTTCTTTATGTCCCAGGGAAAATAAAACATAAAAGGGTGAGATCAAATGCTCAGTAAGGGTAAACAAAAGAAATATCAATCACGTCATATTCATAAGAACATATCTTTTGGAAATCTTAACCTGCAAAAGAGATCATAATTTCATAAAATGGGATAAATCATAGTAGTGAAATGTAATCCAAATAATCATAACATAAAACATGAAACTTTGTGGAATACACACATAATCATAGAGAATCATTTCTTATTAGTCAAGACTCATTTCCAAGACTATCTTAGTGGACAAAGTCTCTTTCTGAACCGAGTTCACTCCTCGTTTCAGTCCAGTTTCACTGAACTGGTATAACCTACCATTCCAGCCATGTCTATCTCATGAGATATAAAATCTTTACCCAATGCATTGGAGGGAGATATAGGTCCCACCCATCTCAAAATGATACCATTCTTATGTGTGCCACAAAATCATAAATCATACATCATTGCATAACCCATGTAATAAAAATGGGATTCTTAAACAGCATGACATCATAAAACAATTCATATAAGATAATGGAATTCATAAAAATAATTCCATCACAACATAATAAAATCAATGTAACAATAGGGATAGAAACAGAACCCTATATTATCTTAGATGGAAAATAATTTTGATAAAACACTTGAACTCCATTCTTGAGGAAAATATCTATTCTACTTCAATTTTTTTTTCTTTTCATAAGATGTCATACAATTTTAAACTAAAAGAAGTTGATTAAAAATAAACTTGAAAACTTGTAAAGTAAGATTCTTGGAAATAATGTTTTAAAAAACCATTCATTCCGTATAAGTCAAAAAAACATTCTTCTCGTACATTTGTTGGAAAAGTCAAAAAAGTACCTCGTACGAAAAACGACAAAAGATTCCTTTCATATCTTTTACTAAAAACTCACCGAAGGGTAAAATTGGATTTAAAAAATTATAGGTGGATGGAAATGATATTACATATTGGGGAAACTTGGATGTGGATGATAAAATACACCCCAATAAATGCCAAAGTATAAACAATCTCAGATAAAAATGAGATTGTGATATTTCTTTTACCTTAGGTCCGATTTGCTTCGTATGTGACCAAACCTACTGTATAATGATTTAAATAATGTCATTGTCTTATTCTAGAATCATACTCATTGATATCATATATGGTTCACTTATGGCTTTATATTACCCGTTCTTTTGTAAATTCCATGTTAAAGAGCGTTTTGGGTAAAATCGTTTCATTTGTCGTCCGTGTTTTGACTTGTAATTATTCATATGATTACTTAGATCATGATTACTTAATTCCAGAATATAAAACATGATTTATATATAATATATATTCAGAATATATATTTATATAATAGATCAGTAAATGGAAAGAAATAGACCGTTCATGGAGACGGTAGACCGTACGTACGCATGAACGCTGTTTTCTTTTCCTTATTGAGTTGAATGGAATTAAGTAAATGGCATACATATATATACACATAAATACAGAATAATTATTATGTCATATATTTTATTATTAATTATTATATATACTTTATAATCATTCATGAATGGTTAACGTGGAGAATGAATATCATCGCGTCGTGGAGACGGTAGTCCGTACGTACGCACGAGCGATGATATCGTTCTGATGATCATGGAATTGTAATGGAGTGTATGTATAATATTTCAGAATCAATATCACTTTACAATAATCATATATAGTTATTATGTACTCCATTATACCCATCCAAGTAAGGTGGTGGTGGAAAATAGATTACACCACGGCGTGGAGACGGTATTCCGTACGTACGCACGCGCGGTGATTTCGTTTTCCATAGGATGGATAGATGGTGAAATAAGGTTGTTTCATAATTATAATAACATATCAGTATATAAGTGATTCTGATGTTATTACTTCATAATGAAACAAACTAAGAAGAAGAAGTGGAAGAAGAAATAGAGATGAAAGAATCAGTAGCGGACATTACCTCTTCTTTGAAGCGCCTCGTTGAGATCTCCTTTTAGGGCAATAAAATTGGTCTTTGTGGAAGACCAGAACCTCTAGGATGTTTCTAGGGAAGTAGAGAATGGAATTTGGCAGGTTTTGGCCGAGCTTGAAGGTTCCAAGTGGTGTGAGGAAGAGAGGGAGGAGGTGCCCTTTTAAAAGGGAGGGGAGGGGCACCTTTGGAATAACTAAAACTATTATTTTATTATAAAGTCAAATTCGGTTTTAAATAGCTCAAAATTGATTCATTTCGAAGATAAGGTGGGTATGGGTCGAAATCCTCTCATCCAATAGAATTTAGACAAGTTTAGGTTCCTTATTTAACCTTATCATTTAGATTTAACATTAAGTAAAATAATTTTACTTTTACTGTGTCTTCTTGTGTTCTTATACTATAAGGTTAATAAACTTACCATTAGCAGCCAAAATAACCCCAAGTTGTTTATTATTAATATATATAACCTTATCTAAGTCATTTTGCCGAATCGTAGATTTTTAGTAATAAAATAATAATTACTAATATAATATTTGTTTTAAAAACTATTTTATGTCAATTTTGACACTATTTAGTAATTGATTTTTGTGAAAATAATAAAAGAATGATTAGTTCGAAAAAAGTTAATTAAATAAATACTAACATTTCATATTAACCTATAAAATTAGTGGAATTTATAAAAAGGCTCAAATTATATTTATTTGGGTATTTATAATATCAATTATTCTAATTTTTCACTATTATGGTAATTACTGCATCATCATTGTGTCATAAATAAATTAATTGATTTAATGTCTAAAAATTATAAATAAAATATCATTATGTAGGAAATATTATTATATTTCTAATGAATACTTACAATCGAATTTATCTTATGTATAACCAAATATTAAAAATGTTGTAGTAAATAAACTTTGATTTTAACTCTTTTAACTCTTCTTTGAATTAAATAATAATAAATGTCCTAATCTAATCCACGTGGGCCTAAATGGTCATATTTTATTTCTAAGTTTGTTTTTGGTAGAATTACACTTATCCAATAGAATTAGGACATGTTTTAGGGAAATAATAATATCATTTTTACCCTTAATTACCCTATTTACTTTTATCCGTGGTAAATAAAAGTAAAAAGTTACTATTCACAAAAAAATTATTTTCATCTCATTGAACCATATTTTACTTACTGACATCAACCGTGTCTCTCAGATTTTTGAAATTCCACTCACAGAAGCGGTAAAGTTAAGTTCTATAAAAAATTCATTTTTTTTAACTACCACTTAGTGGTTTCACTATCCATCAAAAAATGAAAGTTTCCAGAAAAATACCAAAAATTAGGCCTAAGATATATTTGATATTATGAATTCAAAAATGATGTCTATTTTGCCAAATTTAAAACATATCAGTTGCATTAATTAATTTAAAAATTAATTCCCGTTGTCAAAACAAATAACGTGTTTTTAAGAGATAATAACTATCAAAAGATTGACACTTGTTTATAACTGGTTTAAATGTGAAATTACATCCAATAGCCAACATTGTATTAAATTGTAAAAATAGACTCTAAACATACTTTATAACCACTCAAATTAATAATTTATCACAATTAATTATTTCAATTAAAAAAGTTGTTTTTAATTAAAATTTAGTAATTTTCACTATTCATCAGAATATGAAAGTTATTCGAAAAGTACCAAAATTTCACCCTAAGCTAATTTCCATATTACGAATCCAAAAATGAATTCCATTTTGAAAAATAAAATTTACAAAATTTCAAAAAGTGGTAATTACTATTCATAATGGCTAGTTTTAATAATATTTTAATAGCATATAGTTGTTTAGTGAAACTCGTTATTGCTTACTACACACGCTATCGAGAAAGGTCGTGATTGCGTGTAATTAAAGGCAAGTCAAGGATGTCTGTTGTGTAAGATCCTTTTGGTGTAGCGTACAACAAAAGACATTAATGAAATTAAAAAGAATATTTTTCATAAAATCTCAGGCTGTTACATTCTACCCCCCCTTAAAATGAATTTCGCCCTCGAAATTAGTCAGGGTTATAAATGGTTTACTATTAGAAAGTTTTCTTTAATAGAAACCCACATCGTAAAAAGGAATACCAAAACCAATCTTTAAAAACAAATGTATGAAACGTAACGGTTACCCAAATAAACTAATCACTGGGTTTCCACATAGGTGAAAATATGGATATGGAAGAGAAATCTAACCATCATGTTCTGATGGAGAGTGGTAGAAAACATGGCTATAGAAAATCCAGCAATCACAAAGCCATAAATTTGTGACGATATAAGGTACCATCTGATTCATCAGATATAAGATCACTAGGACAACATTTTTGGTTTTCAAGATCATTTCCCTAAAGTTGATGAAATTGGAATTAGAAGAAATACTTTAATGATTTTGGTATAGTCTCACCGTTTGTCGTTCTTTGGACAATTTCCACTTCATCTCTTAAAGAAATGAAGTTGAATTTGTCATTCATGATGTGTTAGCAGATCATGTGATAAAATGATGGGTCATTCCATTTGTCTCAAACAAAAGGTTAGAAAAGTGATCAAAAAATACATAAGTCCATCTATAGTGTGATTAATGATATATGGTTCCTAAAATGGACTTATACTTCATATATCATACTGCTTAATATAATAAAACTAGTTTCTACTAAACAGGGACTTCTTGTAGGCCAGTGGTAGGTAATAAAGGCCAGTCACACTTCGGTTGTGGGTTCGATTCCCACAGCCTTGTCCGACGCGATGGGCTGTCGCCCGTTCTGCAGGTTGTCCTTTTTCTAAAGCTATATTACTATAAAATCCCACCAATAATATCGAAAAAAATTCTATACTTAAATAATACTAACTTATGTCCAACATAATCCATTCCAATCTTTAGGCTTATCTAAAATAATTTGGTCCAATCTCATAGTATAAAGAAAATGATTACTTGAAATGTCACATACCAATCATGTGAATTCCATCATTTATCCCCAATATATCATAAGATATATCTTGTTGGTCAAATTACAATCATGTGAATACCTTAATCATGTATTCTCTTGAAGAATGAATACCCATTAATTGAACCATAGTGAAAATATGAATGCAGTTAAAAGTTAACACTTTCCACATACCAAAACCCCCAAAATTCTACATACTCAAACCATGATATCACTTAGTCCTTATATCAATCATGAGCTCATGAATACTGTCACACATTTACAAAAAACACATAATCATTCCACCACATCGTTTTCATATTCAACATCGCCAATGGTGATCGCATGTGACTTCCCTTTGTCCTTTTCCTTAAGTGGTTGCTCATGTCGATCATCACTAACCCTTGTATTAGGGCATTTATTAGCATAATTCCCCATTTCCTTGCACTTGAAGCATTGAAGTGTTGGTGGTGCATTCTATGCAGTCTTTTCATTATTCACATCATAAGAAAACCTTTTTCCATTACTTCGACACTCAGCTGCTCGATGACCTTATTTTCCACACTTAAAACATTTTCTAGTCCCTTTAAGACAATCTCCACAATGCTTCTTTCCACACTTTGAGCATAAGGAAACATTCATCTTCTTTTCACCATTATTATGAGATTTCTACTTGAACTCCATCTTTCGTTTCTTGTCAAAGCTATGAGATGGATAAGTAACACCAACTTCCATTTCTACCTTGATAGCACAACACACAATTTCTTCATAGATACTGAAGTCTCTTATAGCTAATGCCCTTCGAAAATTTGGTTTTAAGCCACTGAAGAATCGATCAACTTTACTTTCAGGTTGGATGATAAATCCAGATGAATACCTTGCAATCCTTGTAAAATTCGCTTCGTATATACCAACAGATTCATCATCCTTTTGCTTTAGTTCAAGAAACTCCTTCTCCATCTTTGTTCGAAGAATACGAGGGAAGTACTTATTGAAAAATAAGTTCTTGAACTCGTCCCATTTCATGGACTCAATTTCATCTCTTGGCCTTGTATTCTTGATAAGATTCCACCATTGATCAACATCACCTTCCAAACGATACACTGTTAAGATGACTTTATCATGTTCAGAACATTGAAGAACTGAAAATATCTTTTCAGTAGTACTGATCCATTGTTCAGCAATAAGTGGATCAGAAGACCCACTGAAAGAAGGTGGACGTTGCCTCATGAAGGAATCAATAGAATATTGTTCCCTTCTCTGCTCATTTGGAAGTCCATAATGATCCATAGCTTGTGTAAGTATAGGAATAATATTTTTCACTCCATCTCCCATAACATTTGTTTGTTCAGGAGGACAATCATTGCATTGTCCATTACATTGATCAACACGGTTCCTTAGGGTTCTAGCCATCGTCTAAAACCCAAAAAGAATAGTGTGAGAGGCAAAAATCATGCTAGGGAAAACAACATAATAAAGGGGGAGTATCCTCAATATCTAACATCTTAGGTTAAATTCTATAATCGTTACCGTAGTTCTAGGACTGTATCCTATACGTATACTTATCCTTAGGGACATCCCTAGACATACCTTAGAAATATCTCTAGGGATCTCACTAACGTTTTCGCATCCTAGTTTCCAAAGGTTGACTAAACCTTTCCACTGATACCAACTGTAGAGACCCGAAGCCTGACGTACATGGACATTACATTACTTTTTCGGAATACTTAGTACATAACAAAAACACACACACAAGGACCGTAATAGTTTAGTGTCTTTGGAAACTCGGAATATAATCCTCTAATAGTGGTGAAAGATCTTCAACATCTCCCATAAAGATCTTCTTTTTTAAACCTAAATCCTTTATTTATGTCCTGTGGAAAAGAAAACATAAAAGGGTGAGCTCAAATGCTCAGTAAGGGTAAACAAAAGAAATATCAATCACGTCATATTCATAAGAACATATCTTTTGGAAATATTAACCTGAAAAAGAGATCATACTTCCATAACATGGGATAAATCATAGTAGTGAAATGTAATCCCAATAATCATAACTTAAAACATGAAAATTTGTGGCATACACACATAATCATAGAGAATCATTTCTTATTAGTCAAGACTCATTTCCAAGACTATCTTAGTGGACAAAGTCCCATTCTGAACCGAGTTCACTCCTCGTTTCAGTCCTGTTTCACTGAACTGGTATAACCTACCATTCCAGCCATGTCTATCTCATGAGATATAAAATCTTTACCCAATGTATTGGAGGGAGATATAGGTCCCACCCATCTCATAATGATACCATTCTTATGTGTGCCACAAAATCATAAATCATATATCATTGCATAACCCATGTAATAAAAATGGGATTCTTAAATAGCATGACATCATAAAACAATTCATATAAGATAAAGGAATTCATAAAAATAATTCCATCACAACATAATCAAATCAATGTAAAAATAGGGATAGGAATAGAACCCTATATTATCTTATATGGAAAATAATTTTGATAAAACACTTGAACTCCATTCTTGAGGAAAATATCCTTTCTACTTCAAAAACATTTTTCTTTTCATAATATGTCATATAATTTTAAACTAAAAGAAGTTGATTAAAAATAAACTTGAAAACTTGTAAAGGAAGCATCTTGGAAATAATGTTTTAAAAATCCATTCATGCCATATAAGTTAAAAAAAACATTCTTCTCGTACTTTTTTCGGAAAAGTCAAAAAAGTACCCCTTACGAAAAACGACAAAAGATTCCTTTCATATCTTTTACTAAAAACTAACCAAAGGGTAAAATTGGATTTAAAAAATTGTATGTGGATGGAAATAATATTACATATTGAGGAAACTTGGATGTGGATGATAAAATACACCCCAATAAATGCCAAAGTATAAACAATCTCAGATAAAAATGAGATTGTGATATTTCCCTTACCTTAGGTCCGATTTGCTTCGTATGTGTCCGAACCTCCTGTATAATTATTTAAATAATTTCATTGACTTATTCCAGAATCATACTCATTGATATCATATATGGTTCACTTATTGCTTTATATTACCCGTTCTTTTGTAAATTCCATGTTAAAGAGCGTTTTGGGTAAAATCGTTTCATTTGTCGTCCGTGTTTTGACTTGTAATTATTCATATGATTACTTAGATCATGATTACTTAATTCCAGAATATAAAACATGATTTATATATAATATATATTCAGAATATATATATATATATATAATAGATCAGTAAATGGAAATAAATACACCATTCATGGAGACGGTAGACCATACGTACGCATGAACGCTGTTTTCTTTTCCTTATTGAGTTGAATGGAATTAAGTAGATGAAATACATATATATACACATAAATCCAGAATCATTATTATGTCATATATTTCATTATTAATTATTATATATACTTTATAATCATTCATGAATGGTTAACGTGGAGAATGAATCTCATCGCGTCGTGGGGACGGTAGTCCGTACGTACGCACGAGCGATGATATCATTCTCATGATCGTGGAATTGTATTGGAGTGTATTTATACTATTTCAGAATCAATATCACTTTACAATAATCATATATAGTTATTATTTACACCATTATACCCATCCAAGTAAGGTGGTGGTGGAAAATAGATTACACCACGGCGTGGAGACGGTATTCCGTACGTACGCACGCGCGGTGATTTCGTTTTCCGTAGGATGGATAGATGGTGAAATAAGGTTGTTTCATAATTATAATAACATATAAGTATAAAATTGATACTGATGTTATTACTTCATAATGAAACAACCTAATAAGAAGAAGTGGAAGAAGAAATAGAGATGAAAGAATCGGTAGCAGACATTACCTCTTCTTTGAAGAGCCTCTTTGAGATCTCCTTTTATGGCACTACAATTGGTCTTTGAGGAAGACCAGAACCTCTAGGATGTTTCTAGGGAAGTGGAGAAGGGAATTTGTCAGGTTTTGGCCAAGCTTTAAGGCTCAAAGTGGTGTGAGGAAGAGAGGGAGGAGGTTCCCTTTTATAAGGGAGGGGAGGGGCACCTTTGGAATAACTAAAACTATTATTTTATTATAAAGTCAAATTCGGTTTTAAATAGCTCTAAATTGATTCATTTCGAAGATAAGGTGGGTATGGGTCGAAATCCTCTCATAAAATAGAATTTAGACAAGTTTAGGTTCCTATTTTAACCTTATCATTTAGATTTAACATTAAGTAAAATAATTTTACTTTTACCGTGTCTTCTTGTGTTCTTATACTATATGGTTAATAAACTTACTATAAGCAGCCAAACGAACCCCAAGTTGTTTATTATTAATATATATAACTTTATCTAAGTCATTTGTCCAAAACTTAGCTTTTTAGAAATAAAATAACAATTACTAATATAATATTTGTTTTAAAAACTATTTTACGTCAATTTTGACACTATTTAGTAATTGATTTTTGGAAAAATCATAACAGAATGATTAGTTCAAAAAAAGTTAATTAAATCATTACTAACATGTCATATTAACCTTTAAAATTAGTTGAATTCATAAAAAGTGTCAAATTATATTTATTTGGGTATTTATATTATCCATTATTCTAATTTTCACTATTATGGTAATTACTGCATCATCATTGTGTCATAAATAAATTAAATTATTTAATGTCTAAAAATGATAAATAAAATATCATTATTTAGGAAATCTTATTATATTTCTAATGAATATTTACAATCGAATTTATCTTATGTATAACCCAATATTAAAAATGTTGTAGTAAATATACTTTGATTTGAACTCTTTTAACTCTTCTTTGAATTAAATAATAATAAATGTCCTAATCTAATCCATGTGGGCCTAAATGGTAATATTTTATTCCTAAGTTTTTTTTTGGTCGAATTACACTTATCCGATAGAATTAGGACATGTTTTAGGGTCATAATAATATCTTTTTTACCCTTAATTACCCTATTTACTTTTAACCGTGGTAAATAAAAGTAAAAAGTTACTATTCACCAAAAATTATTTTCATCTCATTGAACCACATTTTACTTACTGACATAAACCGTGTCTCTAAGATTATTGAAATTCCACTCACAGAAGCGGTAAAATTATGTTTTATAAAAAAGTCATTTTTTTAACTACCACTTAGTGGTTTCACTATCCATCAAAAAATGAAAGTTTCCAGAAAAATACCAAAAATTAGGCCTAAGATATATTTGATATTATGAATTCAAAAATGATTTCTATTTTACCAAATTCAAAACATATCAGTTGAATTAATTAATTTAAAAATTAATTCCCATTTTCAAAACAAATAGCGTGTTTTTAAGAGATAATAACAATCAAAAGATTGACACTTGTTTATAACTGGTTTAAATGTGAAATTACATCCAATGACCAACATTGTATTAAATTGTAAAAATATATTCTAAACATACTTTAAAACCACTCAAATTAATAATTTATCACAATTAATTATTTCAATTAAAAAATTTGTTTTTAATTAAAATTTATTAATTTTCACTATTTATCAGAATATGAAAGTTATTCGAAATGTACAAAAATTTCACCCTAAGCTAATTTCAATATTATGAATCCAAAATTGAATTCCATTTTGAAAAATAAAATTTACAAAATTTCAAAAAGTGGTTATTACTATTCATAATGGCTAGTTTTAATAATATTTTAATAGCATATTATTGTTTAGTGAAACTCGTTATTGTGTACTACACACGCTATTGGGGAAGGTCGTGATTGCATGTAATGCATGGCAAGTCAAGGATGCATGTTGTGCAAGCTCCTTTTGGTGTAGCGTACAACAGAAGACATTAATCAAATTAAAAAGAATATTTTTCATAAAATCTTGGGCTGTTACATTATCTATATGATACAAGATCTTCATTGGATTCTCCTCATAAAAAAGATCATACTCCAATTGTGCCTCCTCTAAAGAGTGTACATGTAAAGGATCTGGTATGTACTTCTTTAAGAGGGATACATAGAAGACATTGTGTACATTGGACTTGGATGGTGGAAGTTCTAGTCGATAGGCCACAACTCTGACTCGATCAAGGATATGAAAAGGGCCGATGTACTTGGGACTTAACTTTCTTTTCATCGTAAATCTCATGACCTTCTTCCACGGAGATATGCATATAAATACCATGTCTCCATCTTTGAAATCAAGGTCTCATCGATTATTATCTCCATAACTATTTTGTCATGTTTGGACTTCTTTGATATGACGTTGAATGGTTTTTACCATCTCCACCATTTCATAGACCATTTCAAGTCATAGGAACTTACGCTCACCGACTTCACCCTAACACTCCGTTGTTCTTCACATTTTCCATAGAGGGATTCATATGGTTCTATTCATATGCTCGAGTGGAAGCTCTTTTTTTGGATAATTATACTAGTGGAAGATGTTGGTCCCATTCTCCTTTGAATTCCATAGAACACACTCTCAATATATCTTCTAGTGTCTAAATATTCTTCTCAAATTGGCCATCAGTTTGAGGATGATAGGCTGTACTAAAGTTTAGTTCAGTGCTTAGAGCATGTTGGAGACTTTTCCAGAACTTTGAGGTGAATCTCAGATCTTGATTGTATACTATAGATAGTTGTACTCCATTTATACTTACCACTTATTTGATATATATCCATTCAATTTTATCTAATGAGAAGTCCTCTCGAATTGTGATAAAGTGAGTTGTCTTTGTAAGAAGATCCATAATGACCCATATAGCATTTTTTCCTCTATATTTCTATGGAAGTCCATTAACAGTGTTCTTGTTGATGTTCTCCCACTTTCGTGTTGGTATGGGATGTGGTTTCATAATCCCATTATACTTTTTTCTTGCATCCTCCACTTCTTGACATACCAGGCACATTGATTTATAATCATCAACCTCCTTCTTCATATTGTCCCATAAAAATTTCTCTCATAGATATCAATACATCTTGGTGCTCCCTGGGTGAATGGAGAAGGTTGAGCTCTGTACATCATTCAAAAGATCATTCTTTATATCTGGATTAGATGGTATACATAATCATGACCCAAATATTAAAAATCCTTCCTCATCAATCATGAACTCAGAGGATTTCCCATTTCAAATGGATTCCACCCCTTTCTGAATTTCCACGTCTTTTCATTGAGAATCCTTTATATTCACCATGATGGATAGTTGAGAAATCATCTGAGAAAGTATTTATGATTTTGCTCCCTAAATTATTCCCATGTTCATCATCTACAAATATAATAACATCAAATCCTTTTAAATTTTCAGCATTGATAAATATATAGGATCCATTCTACTCAGAGAATCCACCACCTTGTTTTCCATACTGGGATGGTAGTGGATTGAGCATCCATAATATTTGAGGAGATATATTGATCTTTTCTGGTACATGTTAATCTATTTTTCTTAGAATATATATTTTATAATCTTATGATCAGTATATGTCTCACACTTCTCCCCATAGAGATAATGCTGCCATATTTTTAACACAAAGATCATAACTACCAACTCCAGATCAGGCATATAATAGGTTCTCTCATGGATTTTTTGTTGTCTTGAGGCCTAGGCTATAACTTTGTTATTTTTCATCAGAATAAAACCTAGTCCCTTCTTTGAAGCATCACTATACACCAAAAAGAGTTCTCCACTTATCTTACGTGTGAGTACTTAGGTAGTGATTAGACTCTTTTTCAACACCTTAAAATAGTATTCACATTGTTGATTCTAGAAACACTTTACTCCCTTCCATTTTAGCTTTGTTATTGGGTTTGAAAATAATGAAAAGTTCTTCACAAATTGTTGATAAAACTCAGGTAGAGCTAGAAAGATATGGATCTCGGTTATAGATGTTGGCCTGGGCCACTCTTCAATTTCCGTTGTCTTGGAAGGTTCCACATATATCCATTTTCTCATGATAACATGCCACACGAATGATACTTCCTCGATCTAGAAGTCACATTTACTGTACTTCTCATACAACTCTCCCCTTCAAAATGTCTTCATCATAGTATTCAAATGCTCTTCATGTTACTCCTTGATCTTAGAGTATATCAAAATATCATTGATAATGACTACCAAAAATTTGTCAAGATAATCTCTAAAGACACTATTCATTATGTCCATGAGAATTTATAGAGAACTAATGAGTCCGAAGGGAATCACTAGGAACTCATAGTGTCCATACCTCATTCGAAATGTAGTCTTGGGAATATATTCCTTCCATAACTTTAATTGGTGATATCTTGATCGAAGGTCCACCTTAGAGAAATAACTAGCCCCACGAAGCTGATAAAAAATGTAATCTATTCAAGGAAGGGGATAGTTTTTCTTTATTATGATTTTATTTAGATAATGATAATAAATACATATACACATTGACCTATCCATATTTTTGATGAAGAGGATTGGCACACCCCACGGTGATGCACTCAGGCATATAAAAACCTTCACTAGATTCTCCTGTAACTACTTTTTTCACTCTTCTAGCTCTATGATGGCCATTTTATAAGGTGTATTTGATATAGGAAGAGATCCAAGAATATGTTTAATTGTTAACTAAAACTCTCGATTAAGAGGAAGTCCATACAACTCTGTAGGGAATACATCAGCATAATCCCTCACCATGGGCATATCTTCGAGTGAGATTATCTCCATTGCCTCAAACATTTGAGCTAGAAATTCTTTCTAAAAAAAAATTAATATCCACACTTGAGAAAATAATTCTAAAGGAGATTCAAATTTCTCCTTACACTTGTAATGAATTGGAGGATGCTTCAGGATGTGCATTGTGATATCCCATTCCCAACAGTTGATGTTGTCTTGGTATAAAAATATCTAATCCATGCCCAAGATACTGCCGAGCTC
This sequence comes from Viscum album, assembly GCA_963277665.1. NCBI lineage: Eukaryota > Viridiplantae > Streptophyta > Magnoliopsida > Santalales > Viscaceae > Viscum > Viscum album. The sequence goes on from OY728163.1 coordinate 876,629,007, forward strand.
CACTAAAGAAATTATGATGAGATTTTATGGGAGGTTCATTCCACAAACATTAACTAGGTAGGAGTTATAAACCATGGATGGAATAATTTCCCCATTTTCTATTCTTATAGATAACTTATCCTCCAAATTTTTAGGGGGTGTTTGAATAGTTCTACAAAACATTCATGATATGAAAGAATGCATAGAACTAGAACAAAAAAGTACTTTCCCTATTCTTGAATGAATAACTAGCATACCTAACACTACATTGTTTTCTGGCTCCACCTCAATAGTAGTGATTGCATAAGCTCTTCCTTCTTTCCTTGGAGGTTGTTGTTGATTTACTTCGACTACCCCTAGCTTAGGGAAATTTTTCACATATTGAATATGTTTCTTATAGTTTCAACACTACAAAAATTGCTAAGTGTTTATATGAACCTTAATTTTCTTTTCACATTAGTGAGATTTTTCATATCTCTTCGGTAGTTTTTAGCCAGATATCCCAACATTTTACATTTGAAGCAATTCCTGGTCCCTTTTAAATAGATTTGAAGATGCTTCTTCCCACATTTTTTTAAAATGGGATGATCAAGCTTCTTTCCAACATAGAATTTATTAATTGAAACTCCCCCAATAGATTCCATTTACCTTTTTTTTTCGTTGGGCCCACGATTCCACTTAGAGTCTCCGGTCTCCATTTCAACCATGAGGGAACAACATACAATCTCCTCATAACTTCCAGAGTCTCAAATATCCTATGATTTTTATAGACTCAACATTAGTTGTAATGCCCCAACCCCAGTTACCTAGAGTTGGTGCATTATTGCATAACATTGTCATGATCACAAAAGATCAAGTCTCGAAAGTCCGATTAGTTTAGTAGCCTTGGAAACACTATATACATTCATATGTATTACATTACATCATAAAGTAAACAAAACTATAACAACATATTGTCTTCATATCCCCTCATACTATCCCTATAGGTAATTCATAGTATACTTCTTCACATCATAGAAAAATTAAAACATTGGAATGGGTGAGCTCATATGCTCAGTAAGGATAAAAATATAGCAGAAGCTTTCATAAATAAACATTAACATTTAAGGAAATGTATAACTAAAATAAAAGACTTTTAAAATTGAATTTCAACATAATATGGAAACAGTAAAATGAGATAATTCCATTTACTTATTCACATGGATATTCTACTGGTCAAATAATCACATGCAATATCAATAACCACTTTCATAATGATGGAATGCATAATCCCAGACTATCATAACAATGTAGCCAAGGCCTCGTGCCAAGAATACAAATAATATTTTGTCAAGGCCTCATGCCAAGACACTAGTTTGTCTCATGAGACCTGCCGATGCATCGAGGAGCTATAGCGGGCTCCACCCGTCACTTATTAAGTCCAATGCATTCCTCATATGAACAGGTTTAAACATATCATAAACCATAACATAATCGTATCACATAAAACATGCATAAAAGAAACATAACATTTACATATTTCAATCACAAGATATCAATACAACACGTTGATATAATAAAAACATTATCAAAACCATTTTCAATACAAAAATAAAAGAAAATTAAAACTTGGTATTTATTTTTCATTTAAAAAAAGTTATGGCTTGTAGAGGATGCCGAAACTAAAATAATAGAACCCGTGGCAGAGAAGTATTTGTCGTCGCATACGTATGAAAAAACATTCCTTTTGTCATTTAGTAAAAATGCTTCGTATAAATAGATTCCTTCTGAATAAAAGTAAAATTCAAAGGGGTTTATACACCGTATAAAAGAAATTTGTGTATAGAACAAAATATGCTTCAATGAATGGAGATTGAGACGAAGTCCCTTACAAAGATCATTTTTTAAATAAAATAGATCTATCATGTGTATTAACTATATTTACACATAGTTAAAGTACAAATACAAGATAAAATATAATAATATCATGACATAATTTGAAAGTAGGATATTAACCCAAAGAACGAAAATTGGGTTAAGAAGTTCCCCTACCTCATGTCCGACTTGACTCAATCATTCTTTAATCCCCTGAATAATAAACTAGAGTAAATTTGTACTTGATTAAGAAACTTTTTAAAGTTCATTGTTCCATTTATATCACTTATTACCATGTTATGGACATTATGTAATTATTTAAGTTAATAACGGTCATTGTGTCGATCTTTGGTACTTCAGTCAAAAATAAACTTCTTATAATTACAAGTTGTTCATGTGGTGAAATATCCATTATATCCAGAATTATATTCACGATGTAGATATCATAAATATCATATATATCTAGTATATAACTTCATTTATAATATTACATAACATTTAGAGGTAAGAAATGAAATGCACCGTTCATGGAGATGATAAGCCGTACGTACACACGAAGCTAATTTCATTTCTATTTCGTATTTAATGGAATTAAATCATAAAGATATAAAGGTATATTATAATGCCACTATAATATCATATATAATATCATTTACTCCATCCCTTATGCATCCCACATATGGCATTAACGATTCAAATCACTTTTAGGGGGTGGCAGTCCGCACTTCCTAAAATGAAATTATCGCGTTTACCCATAATGGAAATAATAAAGGTATGCCATAAATAAGAAATACAGAAGCATAAGGAAAAAATAAACATAATATATATTATATATAAATATAGTGACATCTTAATGGCCACCATGAGAGGTGTTAAAAGAACATTGAACAATCATCGTTTCGTGAGGCAGAAATTCGCCAATCATAGAAATAGTATGTTCTTTAACCATTAGACGAAGGTGTGTGAAAGGGTAAATCAAATAATTCTCATAACAACATCCTAGTATATTTAATATACTGTTGTTTTTACAAAATAAAAGAATAAATAGAGTATTAAGGGGTTGTAGAAGAAAAATAAAACAAAATAATACAAGAGAAGACATTACCTTAAAATCGGGTAACTCTTTTTGATTTGATCCAAAGGCTTCCTTGGGAAGACTTCTGCGTAAAGTGAGGCTTCTAGGAGTAAGAGAGGTATGTTGAGAGAGTATTTTGGTAGAGTTTGGCCGAGCCAAATGTCTTGGAAGGTGTGAATAAGGTGGTAGTGGTGGGGGCGTTTTATAAGAGGAGAGGAGGGGCACTCTTGGAAAGATTGAAATGTTACTTTATAATGAAATGATTTTCAGATTCTAAAAGTCCCACAATGATATATTTCTAGGATAAGGTGATAAGGGTTATAAATATGCTCTTCCAATAGGTTTTTTAAAAGTTTAAGCTTTAGAGGTTCCATTATCTTTTCATTTTATTTAAATCGTTAATTAATGAGGTAATCGCTGCATCATCATTGTGTCATAAATAAATTAAATTCATTTAATGTATAAAAATTATAAAAAAAACATCATGATGTAGGAAATATTTTTTTATTTCCAATTAATATTTATAGTCAAAAAGTTAACTTATATAACCCCATGTAATAATTTTTTTAGTAAAACAACACATGTTTGTGTCAATTTTATTTTTACCTTAAATAAAAAGTTATTAATGTCATTTTCTTACCCAAGTGGATCCATGGGGTCCCCAAGTTCACCCATGGATTTTCGTGGTCGTCCATGACTTATCCAATAAGTGTAGGACAAGTGTAAAAGTAATTTCATATTTTTATAATATCATTTTTACCTTAAATGTCACTAATTACCTTCAATCGCGATTAATTAAACTTAAAAGTTAATAATCACCAAAAAATTATTTTAATCCCATTGAACCAAATTTTAATTCCTAATGACAATCATGTATGTCAGATTTTTGAAAATCAAATCACAGAAGTGGTAATGTTTCATTTAAACAAAAAATCAGTTTTTAACTACCACTTAGTGGTTTCACTATTCATCAAAAATTAAAGTTTTTCAGAACAATGCCAAAATTTCACCCTAAGCTATAATTGATATTCCAAATTGAAAAATGATTTCTATTTTACAAAATTACAAACATATAAGTTTCATTAAATAATTTTATAATTAATTCCCGCAGTCACAACAAATAGCTTGTTTTTAAGAAATAATATATATCAAAAGATTGACAATTGTTTATGTACAATTTCAAAGTGAAATTAATTATAATGACCACCATTGGATAAAATGGAAAAAATATATTCTAAATATACTTTAAAACCACTCTATACTATAATTTATCACTATAATTTATTTTGATTAAAAAAGTTGTTTTTAAGTATTTTTCACTATTCATAAAAAATTGGAAGTTCTAAGAAAAATATAAAAAATTCAACATAAGCTAATTTCGATATTCCGAATCCAAAAATGAAGTCCATTTTGAAATATAAAATAAATATAATTTCAAAAAGTGGGTATTACTATTCATAATGGCTACTTTGATTAGTCGCGGTGTGTTAGAACTCAAAGTTGCGTACAATGCAAGCTATTGTATTATTAAAGGAGAAGAGTACCGTGGAAGCTTGGGGTGTTACATTCTCCCCTACTTCAATAAATTTCATCCTTTCAATTTAAAATATTTCTTTGAAAATAAAAGGTTGAAAATAAAAAATACCTTTGTGGAAAACCCACATCAAAAATAAGGTTAATACAATTTAGCCTTAATAAGAGGGAAAGGGAAATGAAAAAGTCACCACCAAATTATGATCTCGATAAGGAGAAAAATGGTTTCAATTAGAGACATATAATTGGAGGAAAAACGTAAATATTTGTAGGGAGTGATTGAGGTCATCAATCACAAATAAGTGTAAAATTGAGGGCCTCAAAACCTTCAATCTATGGTGATTTAAAATATCATCAGTTCAACAAAACATAAGGTATTAGGATAACACTTTTTTTTATATCCCTTTCCTAAAGTTTAATAATTAATTTATTCATAGAATAAGAGAGTGGTATATATATATACTTGACAAGTAGAGTTTCAACCTTCAACAAATTTCTACCACAACCTCATCTTTTACTCAAAAAGATAATAAAACTCAAAAATATTATATTTATCCTAATCGTCCAAGGTTCCAAATATTAACACATACCATTTAGATTAGGAAAACTATTTTGTAATAACCAGGGACTTCTTATAGGCTAGTGGTAGTTAAAAAAGGCCTGTCGCACTATGGTTGTGGGTTCGATTCCTGCAGCTTTGTCTGACGCGACGGGTTATCCCCCAACCTGTAGGTTTTCCTTTTTCTAAAATTATAGTATTATAATATTCCAAAAATAATATTCAGAAATGTTTTAATCTAAATAATACTATCCAAAGTTCAACTTAATTCATTCCAACCTTTATAGTTATCCAAAAAACCTCTATCCAGACTTTCTCTAAAAGGTCTATAAATTCCAAAATCAATTGTAACATCAGATTCCCCAAACAAAGAAAAGTTTCTCTTATTGTCACATACTAAAAATATGATTACCTTCATCATATTATATCTTTAATGAAAACAAAAAGTACTACAGTACTATCCTTATATATATATATATATCACATTATCCTTATAACCAGAATATAATCCTTGAGTCCAAAAGCACCAATACATTAATTATTCCACTTCAACTGTAGTAACAGAATAAGATTATCCTTGATCCCTTGGACTTTTCTGAGGTAAATTTCCCTGACGCTTAGGACATTCATTTGCATAATGCCCTATTTCCCTACAATTGTAGCATTCAACATTGATAGCCTCTTTCTTTCCCTTGCAATCACGAGCCTGGTGACCTTTTTCTCCACATTTATAACAAAATCCCATTCCTTTTAGGAAAGTACCGGGGTGATTCTTCTCACAATTATCACATAATGGAAAATACTTTTTCCCCTTTTTCCATTTATCTGTCTCTTGTTCCACCATTCTCTTCTTCTCTTGCTTTACTTTATTGTCATAAGATTTAGAGAATTCCTTTTCTGTCTTGATAGTACATGAGACAATATCTTCGTATAACAAGAAGGTTTGTGAGACTAATGTTCGACGATGAAATAGTTTTAACCCATCAAAGAAATGATCGATCTTACTTCTGGGGTTACTTATATAATCTGCATCATGCCTCGCTAACCGTGTAATGTTAGACTCATACTTTGCGACATTCTCATCCTCCTTTTGCCTCAGACTCAGATATTACCTTTCCATATCTGCTTGATGGTCACGAGGAACATATTTTTCTAAGAAAATCTCTTTGAACTCCCTCCATTCAATATTATATACTTCTTCATCTTCTTTCGTGTTTTGAATCAGCGTCCACCATTGATCGACATCTCTAGTGAGGCAGTAAACTGCCATGACAACCTTCTCCCTTTCGCTACTCCCCAAGGCGTGGAATATTTTCTTTAAGGAGTTTATCCATTGCTCAGATACTAATGGATCTGTACCCCATTAAATGTTGGTGGTTGTTGCCTCATGAAATGATCTAACATTGATCCTCCACATTGCGGATCAGGGTGCTCCATACGGGTAATGTTATTATTCATAACCTGAGTGAGTTGTCCCAGTATGGTGATAAGTTGATTAGCACCAGTTGTATCTCCAGCTCCATAATCATTATCTTGTGCATGAGGGAAATCCCTACATGGAGTGCGTGCATTTACACAGTTTCTATTCCACCCACTAGGTTCCATTTATAAACAATGGAATAAACTAGATTAGTTTATGAATCAAAAAACATAATTCCATAATTGTAAAACACTTAACATAAATTGAACAATTTATGGATATAATCCATAATCATAAATTTTTTTTCTTTAAGGAAGTATATACTCATAAATCCTTCATAATGGTTTGTAAGGAAAATGAGAATTATCCTAAGCATATCCCCCGGGAGCGTCGTAACCAAGAGTGCAGCAAGGCCTGTTGTAGTGCACCAGTTCCTGTTCGAGTCTAGCTCAAAGCGGTGTTTTCGGGTTTTACCTCTAGGTACATCTGTGCCAGAGCCGCCTCTACCTTCTCATATCCAGACAGGGATGTATTGCTCAGAAAACTCATAAAATCCCTATAATACTAAAATTTTAGGAAGTTATTCTATACTAATCCTCAAAGTCTATCTTAGGGCTATGTGCTCTAATCAGAGTTTATCTAAATCTACCTTCCAAGGTTAGTACTAAACTGCCTCTGATACCAACTGTAACGCCCTGACCCCATTTACCCAGAGTCAGTGCATTATTGCGTAACATTGGCATGATCACAAAATATCAAGTCTCTAAGGACTGATTAGTGAAGTAGCCTTGGAAACAGTAGATACATTCATAAGTCATACATTACATCATAAAGTAAAACAAAACTACAACAACATCTTGTCTTCATATCCCCTTATATTATCCCTATAGGTTATTCATAGTATAGTTATTCACATCCTGGAAAAATTAAAACATTGGAAGGGGTGAGCTCAGATGCTCAATAAGGATAACAATATAGCGGAAGCTTTCATAAATAAACATTAACATTTAAGGCAATGTATAACTAAAACAAAAGCCTTTTAAACTTGAATTTCAACATAATATGGCAAAATTAAAATGATATAATTCCATTTACTTATTCACATGGATATTTTACTGGTCTAATAACCACATGCAATATCAATAACCACCTTCATAATAATGGAATGCATAATGCCAGACTATCATAACCACGTAGCCAAGACCTCATGCCAAGACCACAAGTAAGATTTTGTCAAGGCCTCATGGCAATACAATATTTTGTCTCATGAGACCTACCGATGCATCGAGGAGCTATAGCTGGCTCCACCTGTCACTTATTAAGTCCAATTCATTCCTCATATGAACATGTTTAAACATATCATAAACCATAACATAATCATATCACATAAAACATGCATAAAAGAAATATAAAATTTCCACATTTCAATCAAAAGATATCAATACAACACATTGATATAATAAAAACATTATCAAAACCATTTTCAATACCAAAATAAAAGAAAATTAAAACTTGGTATTTATTTTTCATTTAAAAAAAGTTATGGCTTGTAGAGGAAGCTGAAACTCAAATAATAGTCACAGCGGCGGAGAAGTCGTTGTCGCCACATACGTAAGAAAAAACATTCCTTTATTCATTTAGTAAAAACGTTTCGTATAAAAAGATTTCTTTTGAATAAAAGTAAAATTCAAAGGGGTTTATACACCATATAAAGGAAATTTGTGTATAGAACAAAATATGTCTCAATGAATGGAGATTGAGACGAAGTACCTTACAAAGATCATTTTTTAAATAAAATAGATCTATCATGTGTATTCACTATATGTACACATAATGATAGTAAAAATACAAGATAGGATGTAATAATATCATGACATAATTTGAAAGTAGGAGACTAACCCAAAGAATGAAAATTGGGTTAAGAAGTTCCCTTACCTCATGTATGACTTGACTTGATCATTCTTTAATCTCCTGAATAATAAACTAGAGTTAATTTCTACTTTATTAAGAAAATTTTTCAAGTTTATTATTCCTTTTATATCACGTATTACCATGTCATGAACATTATGTAATTATTTAAGTTAATAACGGTCGTTTTGTCGATCTTTGGTACTTGAGTCAAAAATAAACTTCTTATAACTACAAGATGTTCATGTGGTGAAATATCCATTATATCCAGAATTATATTCATGATGTAGATATCATATATATAATATATATCTAGAATATAAATTCATTTATAATATTACATATCATTTAGAGGTAAGAAATGAAATGCACCGTTCATGGAGACGGTAAGCCGTATGTACGCATGAACGCTACTTGCATTTCTATTTCGTATTTAATGGAAATAAATCATAATGATATAAAGGTATATTCTAATTCCAGTATAATATCATATATAATATAATTTACTCCTTCCCTTATTCATCCTACATATGACATTAACGATTCAAATCACATTGAGGGGGCGGTAGTCCGCACTTCCTAAAATTAAATTATCGCGTTTACCCATAATGGAAATAATAAAGGTATGACATAAATGAGAAATACAGAAGAATAAGGAAAAAATATACATAATATATATCATATATAAATATAGTGACATATTAATGACCACCATGAGAGGTGTTAAAGGAAGATTGAACAATCATCGTTTCGTGAGGCAGAAATTCGCCAATCACAGAAACAGTATGTTCTTTAACCATTAGACGAAGGTGTGTGTAAGTGTAAATCACATAATTCTCATAACAACATCCTAGTATATTTAAGATACTGTTTTTGTTATAAAATAAAGGAATAAAAAGAGTTTAATGGGTTGGAGAAGCAAAATAAAACAAAATAACACAAGAGAAGACATTACCTTAAAATCGGGTAACTCTTTTTGATTTGAGCCAAAGGATTCCTTGGGAAGACTTCTTCCAAAAGTGAGGCTTCTAGGAGTAATAGTGGGATTTTGAGAGAGTATTTGGGTATAGGTTGGCTGAGACAAATGGCTTTTAAGGTGTGAATAAGGTGGTAGTGGTGGGGGCCTTTTATAAGAGGAGAGGAGGGGCACTCTTGGAAAGATTGAAATGTTACATTATTATGAATTTTTTTCGGATTATAAAGGTCCCACAATGATATATTTAGAGGATAAGGTGATAAGGGTTCGAAATATGATCATACAATAGGTTTTTGACAAGTTTAAGCTTTAGAGATTACATTATCTTTTAATTTTTTTTTTAAATCGTTAATTAATGAGGTAATCACTGCATCATCATTGTGTCAAAATTTTTATTTATTTATTTAATGTCTAAAAATTATAAAAAAATATCATTATTTAGGAAATTTTTTTATATTTCCAATGAATATTTATAGTAAAAATGATAACTTATATAACCCCATGTAATAATTGTTTTAGTAAAACAAAACATGTTTGTGACAATTTTATTTTTACCTTAAATAAAAAGCTATTAATGTAATTTTCTAACCCAAGTGGCTCCATGGGGTACCCAAGTTGAACCATGGATTGTCTTGGTTGGACATGAATCATAATATAAGTGTAGTACAAGTGTAAAAGTAATTTCATATTTTTATAATATCATTTTTTACCTTATATTTCATTAATTACCTTTAATCGCGATTAATTAAACTTAAAAGTTACTATTCACAAAAAAATTATTTTAATCCCATTGAACCACATTTTACTTCCTAATGACAATCATGTATGTCAGATTTTCAAAAATAAAATCACAGAAGTGGTAATGTTTCATTTAAACAAAAAATCAGTTTTTTAACTACCACTTACTGGTTTCACTATTCATCAAAAATTGATATTTTTCAGAACAATGCCAAAATTTCATCCTAAGATATAATTGATATTCCGAATTCAAAAATGATGTATATTTTAAAAAATTTCAAACATATAATTTGAATTAATTAATTTTATTATTAATTCCCACTGTCACAACAAATAGCGTGTTTTTAAGAAATAATATATATCAAAATATTGACAATTGTGTATGTCCAATTTCAAAGTGAAATTAATTCTAATGACCACCATTGGATAAAATGGTAAAAATATATTCTAATTATACTTTAAAACTACTCTATAGTATAATTTATCATTATTATTTATTTTGATTAAAAAAGTTGTTTTTATGTATTTTTCATTATTCATAAAAAATTGGAAGTTCTCTGAAAAATACAAAAAATTCAACATAGGATAATTTCGATATTTTGAATCCAAAAGTGAAGTCCATTTTGAAATATAAAATATATATGATTTCAAAAAGTGGGTATTACTATTTATAACGGCAACTTTGATTAGTCGCGGTGTGTTAGAACTCGAAGTTGCGTACAATGCAAGCTATTGTATTATTGAAGGAGAAGCATACCGTGGAAGCTTGGGGTGTTACATTAGTCTAATGAAGAAGCGATCCACCTTGATTTAAGTTTAAATAATAAATCCAAAGGCATACCTTTAAATCCTTTCAATTTTTTCTTCATACAACCTGATGGACTCATCTTCCTTCTGCATTTGTTCGAGGTACTCTCTTTATATCTTGAGATGGAGGGTTCAGGGAACATATACATTAAAAAACATTCTCTTGAATTCCTCCAAATCAATGGAATAAATATTATTCTAGGTATTTGTATTCTTGATCAGTGCCCACTACTAATCAGCTTCCCCATCAAAACAATAGACTACCAGTACAACTTTCTCTTCTTCTGAGAACTGGAGGACAGAGAATATCTTTTCAGTGGAGTTAATCCACTCTTCCGTGAGGAGGGGATTATATGATCCACTAAACCTGGGTGGCCTTTGAAAAATTAAGGATTCAAGGACAACAATCTCTTTACTTGTCTGAGTATAGTCTTCCACATGATTCAAGTTATTATTCATAACATGAGCCAACTGATCAAGCACTGTCATGAAGTTTTTATCACCCATTCACATCATAATAGGTTTATCATTAGGTAAGTCTTCACATTCCCAATCCCATTGATTATTGTAATTTGTTCTTATATTTATCTCCATTAACAAAGAAAAATGATGTAAAATTATAGGGCTTTAATACTTAGCTATTGAGCATAAAAAGGAAACTTTGAATATAAAAGGATAAAGTTGTAAAAGAGAATTATATCCAAAATTGTGATTTCTTATGTTTAAATATATTATATACTTGATCTATTTTTAGCTTATATTGTTATCTTATCCTATTTTATTCCCTTAAAAATGGTTTTTACTAAGATCATGAATTTACCAAAGCATATCCCCCATGAGTGTCTAGCCGATAGTGCAGTAAGGCCCGTTGTCGTGCACTAATTCCCGTTCGAGTCTTTCTCAAAGAGGTGTTTTCGGGTTTTATTCCTAGATACGTCTATGCTAGTGCCACGTATAACTATTTTTATCCATACATGGATGTTTTTTATTGATAAACCACTTACTCTATACTTACCAAAATTTAGGGGTGTTTTCTTATACATAGTCTCATCCTTAAGGTTCTTACTAATGTTCTCTATTCCCAAACTCCAAAATAACTAAAACTCCCTTTAATACCATCTATAGAGACTTTATCCTTTTACAAAAAACATTACATGATTTTATTCATTATTAAAAATTAGAGTACAAGACAAGGATCATGATGTCTAATGTCTTTGAAGACCAGGTATATAAATCTTAAAACAAGGGACAAAAAAATTCTTTATTTAATCTCCATAAAGAGCTCTTAACATCATTTGAGATCATTACATCTACACTGGGTACCATGGGAGTCACATTAACAATGGGATGAGCTGAAATCCTAGTAAGGGAAAAAATAGTAAAAAAACATTAACAAATGGATTTTAAAGCATGCCATAATGAAAAAATAAAATTCATGGAACACATAGAATCATAACACATAAAAATGGGATCATATAAATATAAATTCATATTAATGTGGAAGAAACATAAAAATGACATTAGCATGACTCAAGGATAACCTCCAAGACTGGTTCACATGGTAGCACAATCTAAGGCTAACTGCTAAGACCTTTGGACATAGTAGTACAAGCCATGGCTAACTACCAAGACCGTTGCACATATCATCTCATGAGACTCAACATTACCCAATGAGTTGGAGTGATATATGGGCGCACCTATATTGAAATATTAATTAATATGACTTCCACATAAATAGTCATACATAATCAATCATACATTAACATAATGGAACCAATGGAGAGAATTGGGTATCACAATAATGTCACAAAACACAATGAATGGGAGAAACATAAAAGTGTCTACACGAGAAATGAATTAAAACAAACATGGAAATTAATAAAGTAATATTTCCATATATAATGTTAAGTTATATAAAAAAAGTGAAAACATTAGAGAAGAGTGTTTAGGAAATTCTTAGCATTAAAACATGTTTGTGTGGTTTTAAAGAAAAATACTAAAGATCATTTAAACTCAAAAAGGTAATAATATTTTATAAAAAACCAGAAATAAAACAATAAGGTTTTCAAAATAAAAAGGCTGATTTTTTAAATAAAATGGTGTATTAAAAAAATGGTTGAGTGCACTTGAAATTGGGGAAAAATTTGAGAATTTCCCATAAAACAGGTTTTCTTATCGAGAAGTATTAAGGAGGGAATCACTTAAAAACCTGTATATCCTCAAAAGATAATGATGAAAGGGTCCTGATAAATGAATTTGGTACATGTAAATTTTTTTTGAGGATGTAAATTAAAAGATAAGATAACTTCATTTTGGTAAAATAAGGATAAGGAAACCAGAAGGAACAAATGAGGTTAGGTTGTAATCCCTTACAGATTATCAGCATGGTATCTGCTATACTTAGGAGTGATTAATGAGAGAGAAATGGGTTTCTCATAACTAAAACATCATTATGGGAGTATGGGGGAGGTTCTAAATCACCCCCATAATTAGGGATTACACATAAAATGGCATAACATAGAGGATGTTCTTGAATAAAAGTGAAATTGAGAGGATCCCTTACCTTAAGTCTGATGGTGTTTTCCACTGGATATTCATGACCTGAGTAATCAAATTAGGTACATTTATTAATAATTACATAAACTCATATCTGTTTAAAATATATATTATAAACTTTTTAATTTCATTCATGACCTTTTTGATCGGTTAAGTGGTTCAATTTCATTGTTCGAATCTACTTGCTTCCTTGGTTTTAATGATCAGTTCACTTATATTCATGTTCAAATACACATGTATGATGAGAGTGGTTGTCCAGAATTGATGTTATATGAAATTTGTGAACATTTATAAGATTAAATGGTTATAAAATTTATTTTTTTATTTATAGTGAAGGTGAATCATTATATAAAACATTAATGATAAACACTTGGATTAATTTGGATATTTTTCTCATAATTATCTTGTTATGCATTATTAATTAACATCATTTAATAACAAGGATTACACAACAAAAAAATAATAAAAAATTAAAATTTAATAGTTTGGTTCAACCATAAAATTTATTTCATGACCATAATTGAAGATGATTAATGAAATTGAGAAGCTGTTGTCCTTGAATGTGATAAATTAAAACATCTCTGATAGCGTCTTTACTACTAGTATAAAAGAAGAGTAAATGGGAGAAGATAATAACATATTACATTATCATAACCAAATTCAAGTACATATAAGCTACTATAGTTGTCTTAAAATTTGTATTAGGAGACTTAAGGATTGAGAAAAAAACAAATGAACTTGAAAAGAAATTAAAAGAATTGAATATTAGAATTTACCTCTTGAATCAACCTGCCTTGAGAGCCTCTTAAGGGGTGATTATTTGGTATTATGAAGATATTAAGGGTTGTCAGACATGGGGGAGGATCTTGGGGGTATACTTGGGCATAATTTAGGAAAGGAACAATTCTTGAAAGGAGTGAAGAGAAGATGTTATAAGGGGTAGTATTTATAGTGGAGGAGATCTGGGTTTTCATAAAATTTAATTCTATAGTTTATTAATTTCCCACAAGAACAGAAATAGTTATGATTCCATGATCAAAAATAGTAATAAGTTCATTTTAGTTCTAGATTTGGGTGCTTTCATCCCTTATGAAGTTAGGAGTATTGGATTTAAATTATAATTTGTTTACACGGTAAATTAATGTATTTAAGTATTCACAAAAAATTCATGTATTTTAGAAAAATACCAAATATTAACCTTAACCATTTATCGATGTGTAGAATCAAAAAGTGAACTCCATTTTTTGAAAATAATTTTCTAAACAAGATTAATTTAATTTTACTTAAAATCTTAATTTACTTGAAAAATACCAATTTTAAAACTATAATAAACTATATAATTCTTTTAAAAATTACATAAGGTCTTAAAAAATTATTTTAAAACAATATGACATAAAATAGTTAATTTATGAACACCTTCTAGGAAGATTAAATTTCTTTTAAATTATTTAATTAATTTTAATTAATTATATATGACTTACATAAATACCAATACATTTACTATGATCATATTATTAATTATAAGAAGCCTAAAATTTATTTATACATTCATGGATGAAGTTATTATTATTTTAGAATATTTACAATTCATAAGGGTAACATTAATATTTATAAGGGTCAGTTAATATTCACTGAAAATTAAGTTTGTCTTATCGGACTCCAAACATCTCACTAAATGCAATCATGTATTTCAGATTTTCAAAATTCGAATCACAAAAATCTCAAAATTATGTTTAATGGTCACATAGTACTTATTAGTTCATTGTGTTGTGATTTCATGTGATTATATGGAATTACAAGAAGGGAATTTTCATTTATAAAACATAGGGCCATTACATAATATGTTACATCATAGATAATGGTTACTTCTTGAATAAATTGGAAGGAAATTTCATTCAAGGATAACATTGTTAACAAAAAGGAAGTGCCCTTATTCAATGGATAAATCTATATGATTTGGGAGAAAAGAATCAAATCAACTCTAATATAAATTTTAATAGATGTATACTCATTCTTTATTCAGGGTATTTATGTTAGTGATCCCATTGGAAGGTTTATGATAGAAGTAGACTGTAATATGTTGACTGATGATGCCATGTATTAGAATTCTTTATCGGGATCTTTGTCTAATCTGATTTATATAAAGGAGATGGAATTTTTAGAAGACAATGTTATTACAGATTAAATTGAGCATATTTTTGAATTCAACCTAAAATTAAATGAGGAAAATGTTTAGGTTTTATGGAATAGGTTTTATTATCTAAATAAGAGTTTGAGTGAAAATATATGTGGTTTCATTAATCATTTTAATGATTTTTTATTCCATTCATTGGATTGGTCAAGAAATCAACTATTTTTTTTCATTATAAAGAAGAATAAGAAAATACAACTTCTAATTTAAACTCTAAAAATATTAATTCTTTTGGAGATTAATTATTCTATGTTGTCTCTTAAATAGATAAAAAAATTGATACATATTAAATTTGGGGGATATTAGAGAGCTCTTTAAATCATTCATCTAAATATATATCATTCAACGAGGTTAAGAATGATGAGTTTATTTATGTCGATATAAAATAACATATAAATGATGATTTATTTTCACTCATGTAAATAAATCTAAAATAGGTAAAAGTAGATTTGATGGAATGTTATGTTTAAATTACTATCATCGTGGAAATGTTGGACATATCATTTCTATATAATCATAGAAAATTGATGAAGAGGATGGTGTGTATGTATACTCTCCAAAATAATAATTTTCATACTATAATGAATTTAAATTCTCAAAATTAAATTGGAAATAATTTGTATAGGAATGTTCTTATTAACCAATAAGAATAGTATTCCTTGGAAAAAAAGTTTGAAGATATTGAGATTGAGTTAATCTTAGATACTAATGATTTAATGATGGATTCATTAATAAATTATAAAATTGAAATATACGATAATAGTTAAAAGGGGGAGGTTTTTTATATTTAAGTGTAATTATAATTCAATCATGAGGTGATTAACTTATATTCCAAGAATAACTCAAAAATTAGAGCATTACTGAATGATTCATTAAGATTTCTTGATGATCTTGAAGAAAAATTTTAACATCTTGAGAAATTTATGGAGGATTAAAAAATAATCATGTGATGTAAAAATAAGCAATAAATTATAAATTAATGATTTATGAATGGAACATGTTCATTTTTTATCTTAAAACCTATATTAAGAAGAAATTTAGGTATATTGAAACAACTGAAGAAGAAATTGTTTCCATGAATGAAAAACATGAACCAAAAATTGTAATATATAGTATTATAATGACACACATATTTGACACACATATATATATATATATTACATCTTTTGAGATGAATATTCATTTAATTTTACAAATATTCGCAAGAGGACCATAATGGTTTAGTGTATTTGAAAAAACTGATACATAAAAAATATGTTCATAAGTGAATTACACATCTCCTACTAATTTCTTCAAAACTGTAACTATTGTTAAGAATATCATATATAAAAAATTTATTTATAACCAGGGGAAACAAAACATCAAAAAGGGTGACCTCAGATTCTCAGTAATTGTAAGCAAGGGATATATTAATTATTAAAAAATCAAAATATTAGAATAATGGTATGAGAACACAAGACTTACTTTTGAAAACCATACCATGTATATAAAATATCATAATATTAACTTGTGGTATAAATCTTGGAAGTTCATAAGAAATCATACATAAAAGAATAAAAGAACATGAGATATGATAATTTAAAATTTTCATAAGACATATATTTTTGGCATACACATGAGCATAGAAAATAATTTCATTAGTAGCCAAGGATCATTTCAAAAAATATAATAGTCGAATCAGTTAAATATCCAAATCATCATAGTATTCAAGGTTCACTCCCAATAAAATAATTGTAGAAAGTTTACCTTACTTAGTTGGGTAAACTTACCATTCCAATATAATTTATTTCACAAGATATTAGTTTTTTCTCAATGTATTAGAGGGATATATAGTTCCCCCCATCACATAATGAAAATAATACATATGTGTGAAATAAGATCATAAAAAATTTATCATATATGAACCCATGAAAATAAATGGGATTATAAAACACATCATCATGGTATAACTCATGGAAAAGAAACATGTTTTTATAAATATTACACCTTTTCATCATATCATAACCCATAGAAAAGGAATGAGTTTAAAAAAAATACATTTTTCATTATAGCATAACACATGGAAAAGGAAAGAGTTTAATAAATATATTTTAATAATAAAAATATACCATCCATAGAAATAATAATGATGGAATAATTATATCATATCACTAGTAAATATTAGGTAACATCACAAGATGTTATCTTAGATGTAAAATTATTTTAAAATATCACTTATAACATTTCACAATAAAAATATCCTTTATACTTAGGAATTGATTATTGAAAATACCGAAAATTAATTAATAATAAATAAGTAATTATATTTGAAAATAAAGTTGTTAAATTTTAAATAAGGCTTTAAATATTTTAGTTGTCTTGATGGACGAAAATTTCATCCATGTTGTGTACAGAAAAATAAATATTCCTTTCACATTTCTGGTAAAAATCCAAAAGTAAATTGTTCATAAAATGATTGGTAGATTATTTTTAATACATTTTGGAAAAAATTCACACATGGGTATAAATGACTTTAAAATAATATTTTAGAATATAAAAATCATTCACTAATTTTTTTAAAAATATTTTTACTTGTAAATAAAATTATTTTCGATAGAAGAGAGAAATAATGTAATTTTTTCTTAAAAAAATTTCTTTTCTCTCTTTAATCTATAAGGAGATGAAAATTAATAAGAAAAGATTATTCTATATAAATAATTATAGAATAATAAAATTCATGATTTTATGGAAATATATTTCATAAAATATTATCATTAGAATCATAATAGTAAACTGTCCTGATAAACAATGAGATTGAAATATAATATCCTTTCCACTTTGGTAATTTTTGAATCATAATACTCATGAAATAAATAAACATATATTGATATGTATAGCCCATAATTTTCAGAATAATAATTATAAAATGAATTAATGGGTAATATATACACCATATAAAATAATCTAGTGGTGAATATGGAATGTGTCACATGAGAATAAAAGTGAAACAAAAATCCCATACCTCAAGTCTCAATTTTCATCGTACACATTTGAAACTAATATATATAAAAATAAAATTTATTATAAATATATAAAAAAATAGACATATATATAATACCATTTATGGTTTACGTATGAAATTTTACAACACGTTTATTCACAATTCATTGTAAAAATCTTGTTTCTGGTAATAACCGCTTCATTTTTCATGTATGTTTTGGTTTGGTATTTTCAGTTATTTTTCATTGTTCATGATTAAATAATATAAATAATTTTAAACATGATATAAATATCTTATGTATCTATTATATATGTATATATAGTAACCCATAAATGTTATTGGTAGAAAATGAGTTACATCATTCACGGGGATGATTGGCTATACTTATAAATGAACATTGTTTTAATTTTATCGACAGATGGAATGAAATAAACTTAAATAATATATAAACTTTGAAAAAATCGTTTTTATGTCTCATATATTATACATATTCGTTAAATATATCATTATTAACATCCATGTCCAAATAAAATGAAAAATATATCACATCGCTTTATGGAGGTGGTGGTCCCCACGTACGGACGATCAATGATATCATTTTACTTCAGATTGGAATGTAATATAGGAAATGTGTTATTATAATAAAAAAATTATAAATATTTCATAAATATTTCATAAATATTATAAATCCATCATTATATCTAGCATTGAAATGTTTTTATGAATAAAGAATTACATTTGTTCGTTAGCCAGTAGTCTATCTTCAAATGATTGGGTGTTTTGTTTCCCATTTGATGGAATTGGAGATGAATCTTGGTTATGAAAATAACACAATAAAATATTTTTATTTGTTATGTGATATTTTTTTATATCATCATATTTGAATAATATTTTATGTAGTTGGAATAAGAAATAAAATAAAAATTCTCGGTTAAGATGGATACATCTTCTTTAGAGAACCTCCTTACGTTAGCACCAAAAACCATATTATAAGTTTTTTATAACAAACATAAGTACTATAAAATTTGGTTGGAAAATTAATTAAGGTATTTGGGTATTAATGTTCTCAATAAAAATGATTTTGAAGTTTGAATTGGATATGAGAGGGGGTTCCCCACTGTACGTGGGTGAGAGGATACACTTGAAATTTTTCAAAAGAAAAAGTTATTCCCAAATTTTACACATTCCAAAAGGATAAAAAATATACCATTATAGAATCGTATATGAGATAAGGTCTGAATATTTATATAGATATATTATTTATACATGTATTTATGTAATTTTAATCTTTATCTTTTCAGTTTAATACCTTGTAAATTCATTTTAACATTAACCATCGTAAATAATTTTTACTATTATTTATTAAAAAAATTATGATGAAATTATTATATAATACTAATTATTCTGATTAATAATATAGAACCCATTTTTCTATATTCAATTAACATAAGTGGAAGAATTATTTTAAAATTTCTTTCGCATGAGTGATGAAAAAGTTGTTTTCCAAAGAAAAAGTTTTCATAGGTATAAAATGTTTTAATATAAAAAATAAACATTAAAGTGATTCCAATGATATAAATTTGATTAATAATAACATAACATAATATTTTTATTTTTAAATATTTAAATAAAATAATAATTTTAAAAATGATTTAAAAGAAAAAGTGGTTTTCAATAAAAAAAATTATCACTATTGATTAACAAAATTGAATTTTTTGAAAAATAAAAATATAAAACTAATTTAATTCGAAAATGTTGATTAAAAAATATCCTATTATTTTAAAATAAATTTACAAAAAAGTTGAATTTTTTTTACTATGTAAAAAAAATCATTATTTTGAGAAAAATGTATTTTCAAAGCATATAATGACTCTACTAAAAATTAAGCACTTATTTTCAAATATATTTTCTTTATATAAAAAATTTATAAGTATATTTTAAAATATATTTAATCTTATTAATTAAACCAATATAATTTCTTGTTTTTTACGATCATGTTTAAATAATAATATTAATAGTATATTGACATTCATTAAAACTCAGTGATGTGTGTAACACATGATATCAATGAAATTTAATTTATTTGAGGAAACTATTTCATAAAATATTACACTATCACATTATAACCCGCTTTAAATGAATTTATTAAAAATAATTCTCTATTATAAATAATTGAGGATACTTCTTCCTCATCATATCCTCAGGTTCTCACACTGCTTCTTCGAGTTGGCCATTACACCACAAAACATTGAGCTGGTGAGTCTCCTTGTTTTTTTATCACTTTATTGTTATTATATTTGATCACCAAAGGGTTTTCTTCATAGAAAAGATCATTATATAGTGATATGAATTCAATGTTTAGTACATGTGAGGGATCTTGTATGTACCTACTAAAGATAGATACATGGAACATGTCATGGACTTGAGGGAGTTTTGGTGTAAGTGAAAAAAGATAATAAAACATCCCTACACTATATAAAATATCAAAAGGGACAATATTAGAAGGGAATAACGTTGCTTTCTTATTGAATCTCAAAACCTCATTGAATGGATAAATTCATTGAAAAAAGTTATGACCAACTTCAAAATCCATATCAATTTGACTATTATCATCATAACCTTTTCATCAACTCTATGATACCCTTTTCTATTACGGAATAACTATAACCTTATCTACCATTTATTTATCCATACCAAGTCCCAATATATTTCTTTCTACTACTGCATATGAACACATTGGACTTTTCACTTCTTTCCATATAGGGATTCAGAAATAGCCATCTAAATTCTTTAGTGAAAGATATTTTTGTAAGAAAACTCAACTAAAGGAAGGTGTTAATACCAAACATCTATCAAATACATAGAATAAGATTTCAAAAAATACTATAGGATTTTATTTTTTTTTATCCCAGACTAACGATCTGTCTGAGGATGTTGCATAGTGTTGATACTAAATTATGCATCAAGATATTGTGGATTTATTCACCATAACTTTGAGGTAAATGATAGATCTCAACCATATACAATAGAATATGGTATTCCATGAAACCAAAAAACTTCTTTAGTGGATATTATTGGAATATGGTCAAGGCAGAAATATTCTCAAAGAGTAAGGAAGTGTACTAATTTTTTATGTATATTTACTACAACCCATTAAGCATTGTACGCTTTATCTGTTTTTTGGAGTTCGATAACAAAATCCATGGTGATATTTTCCCATTTCCATTCAGGTCTGGGTATTGGTTGTAACATAACATTTTAATTTTTTTTGTCAAAAAATACTTTCTTACACACCAATAATCAAGATAAAAACTCTACTATATCTCTATTCATGTTGTCCACCATAAATAATATTTCAGATATATATACATCATTATACTTCTTGGATGAATAGAGAATTTAGAACTATGTTCTTCCTCTAATAGATCATTCCTCAAATATGGTATGGATGGAATATATACATTTTTCACAAACCATATCATTAAATCACAATCAATGTTAAACATAGGATAATTTGTGTCTTTCTTCTATTACTCTATTTCTTCCTTCCATGCCTCTATAATCTTCACTTATATTGAAGGTTGAACACTTATTTGAATATGGTAACATTTCGCCCTTCCTTCATGATATGTAGGTCTATGTTTTGAAAATCCTTAAATAATTCATCTTTTGTGATCCTCATCATAGATATGCTAGCCTGATCTTTTTATCTCAAAGAATTTTTCTCCTTGTTCTCTTTCCCTTGGGTGGTAATGTATTTAGAAGTTGTAATCATTAATCAGTTCCATCCATCCTATCTGATGAAAATTAAACTCTTTCTATGTGAATATAATATATAAACTCTTATTATTAGCATATATATCATATAATTATCCATGAATTATCACGAGGAATAAGCTATAACCATATAAATTATACATGATGATGCATCATAGTGTCTTCTTTGATTTTTAACTATATATTACAAACCCTTCTACACTATAGGGTAGTGGAAGAACAAGTCAATTAACTGACCTTATCTTTAGAGCCTTAACATTTTCCTAAAATTCATCTGGACAAAGGAACATATCTCCTTTAGTAGTTAACTTGATGAGTTTATTGGAAAACCACGGGGAATATTACACAAAGAATCAATAATATCAAGACAAACTAAGAAAACTATAGATCTAATTATCCATGGTTGGTCTGGTAAAACATTCAATAGACTCGGTCTTTGATGGATCAATCAATATGCCCTTGATTGATATTATATGAGAAAATTAAGAAACATTATTTTTCCAAAATTCACATTTTTTAAATTTTTCATACAATCTATTATTTTAAGGGTCTTAATCACAATTATAAAGTGATATTTATGGTCTTCTATTCTTCTCTAATATATAATAATTTCATCTATTAAGATTTCCAAAAAATGATAAAGTTTATCAATAAATTATCTATTCATTAAATCCAAGAAGATAGTGGGGGTATTAGCTAGACCAAATGACATACATATATATCCATAGTGCCTATACCTTGTACAAAATGTTTTCATGGGTATATCATCATTATTATCCCTCAATTGATGATATAAATAATAACAATCAATTTTGGAAAATTATATATCTCCATGTAGTTGGTCAAACGGGTCATCAATATGAATTAAATGATATTTTTTATTGATTGTGATCTTATTAATTTATTTATAATAAATATGGAGTATATTTGAACAATATTTCTTCTCAAAAAGGATAGGTACACCCCAAGGTGGAATACTTGACTGAATGAATCAATTTTAAAGATAATCCTGGAGTAGATTATTCTATTCTGGAAACTCAATCATGAATATTCTATATGGAGTCTTTGAAATAGGCATAGATCTATATATGAGTTCTAAATAAATATTAAATCCAGGATCAATGGATACATTATTCTAGGAAGACATGAAAAGAATCTCTCATAATTAGTATATCACTAACGTCCTATTTTTTACAAACTAACTGAGATAAAACCCCCTTTCGATTAGGAATTAAGACCCATAAAATATATATAAACTTAATTGGAAGTTAATATTTATCATCTCACTAATATATTATTATATTATGGTTGAGAATATAATATTTGACTTAACATCCTTCAGTATTGGTTTGGGATTTATATAGAGAAATCTAGTACATTCTTAAGATGACATAAAATTCACTTAGAGGGACAATAATTATAGAGAAACTTACATTACATACATTTATATTACATTATAAATTATGTATATTAATTACAATATATAAAAAACCGTGACCTGACCTTATAGGTATTATGTCTTTAGAAACTAGGAAACATAAACAATAGGTTTATAAAACCTCTACAGTTTCTCCCATTTACATCATCGTAACTAGACTCCTTTTTAGAATATCATACTTAATACACTTCTTCATGATCTGGGTAAAAAAACATTTGAAATATTGATCTCAAATTCTTAGTAAGGGTAAAAAAAGGAAATATCAATCATATCATATATATAAGAACATAACATTTGAAAATCTTATCCTGCATATAAAAGATCATAATATCATGTCATAGGATAAATCATAAAAGTAAAATGTAATCCCAATAGTCATACCATAAGACATGAATTTTTGGAATACACATCTAAACATAGAAAATCATTTTATATTAGTCAAGGCTCATTTCCATGACCATCATACCAGAAAAAGTCCATTACTGAACAGAGTTCACTCCTCCTTCTATCCCTGATTACTGAAAAAGATTTACTTATCATTCCAATAATGTCTATCTCATGAGATATAAATCTATACCAAATTCATTAGTGGGTGATATCGGTCCCACCCATATCATAATGAAACCATTCTTACATGTTCCAAAAAAATATAGTAACATTCACTATATCATAACACATGAAATAAAATTGGTTTCTTAAACATCATTCCAACATAACATAATCCAAAAATGGATTTCATAAAAATAATTCCATCATTTAAAAAATATAATAAAAGTAATAATAGGTATAGAAACATAACCCTAGGTTATCTTAGAAGGAAAATAATTTTGATAAAATACTTGAGCTTCATTCCTAAGGAAAATATCCTCTTTTCTTCAAAAACATTTTCCTTCCTCAAAATACAACACAAATTTAGAAGAAATAATTTTATTTGAAAATAAACTTGTATGTTTCTAGGGGAATAATCAAGGAAATAAATCCTTTTTAAAGTATAAAAGTATGTTCATGTTGTACAAGTAAATACATCCTTCTCATACTTGTTCCAAACAAGTCAAAAAGTACCTCGTACCGAAAATGAACAAAGATTCTATTCACACAGTTTAGTAAACATTTTCCAATGGGTAAAATTTACTTTAAGAAATTATTCAAAGATACAAATAATATTTGAAATAAAAATATAGGAAACATGGACATGGATGATAAATAACCCCCAATAAATACTTACGAATAAACAATCTAATATTAAAATGAAATTTAAAAATTTATCCTTTATCTTAGGTCCGATATGCTTAGTATGTTTCTGAACATCATGTATAAGGATTTAAATATTGTTAATGATATATTATAGAATAATAATAAATTTTATGATGACATTTATGATCATAATTTCATCCATTTTTTAGTAACATTTTTTTGTAACTCATTATTTGGGTATTAACTGTTTTATGTTTTAATGCATGTTTTATCAGATAAGTTCTAATTACTCATTTTCGGTTATAGTTATATCATATAAAGAATGGTATTAGTATAATATATATAATATTTATTCATTAGAATCATTAATATAATCATTCTTTAATGAATATTTTGTTGAATGAATCACATCGCACCGTAGAGACGGTAAGCTATACATATGCACGAGCGACGATATCGTTCCCATAATTTTTGAATGGTATTGAAGTGGATGATGTATAAAATCTCAGAATTATTATAATGTTTTAATAATCATATATATCTATAATTTCCCCCATTATACCCATCCATGTAAGGTGGTGGTAAAAATAGATTACACCACGATGTGGAGATAGTAAGTCGTACATACACACACATGATTATTTCATTTTTTTATAGGATGGATAGAAGGTTAAATATGGTTGTTTCATAATTATAATGATATAACTATATATGACTTATACTTATGTTATTACTTTATAATGAAAAAAGTAATTAAGAAGAAGTAGAAGAAGAAATAAATTTGAAAGAATCTGTAGAAGAGATTACCTCTTCCTCGACGTGCCTACTTTAAATTTCTTGTTAGGGAACTAGAGTTGGTCTTTGAAAAAGAACAGAAGCACTAGAATGAATATACCAAATTTTATAATGAAAAATGGTAGGGGGAGGCCGATATTGAAGGCTCAAAACGAAGTAAATATGTGAGGGAGGAGGTTCCCTTTTATAATTGAGGTGAGAGGCACTTTTGGAATCCCCAAAAATATTAATTTATAATAAAATCAAAACCCACATAAAAGTCTCCAAAATTTCCCAATTTGAAATTTGAGATGAGATGGGGTTTCAATCTCATCAAAAAATAAATATTAGACATGTTTTTATTTGAATTTAAACACTATCATTTTAATTAATACTTAGTTATTCTATTTAATTTTAATTGTGGTAATAACATTATAAATATTTAATGGTTTTAAATGTTAACATATATGGTGTTAATTGACCATAAATGGATATTTTAGGACACATTAGACCTTATAATTATCATTTTGTAATTTTTAAATATTATTATTATATTTAAATAACTTAATAAAATGAAATTTTTATAAAATGTAAATAGTGTCAATTTTGACCCAATTCATTTATTTGATTTTAGTTAACTTCCAACATAAGATAAATTCAACCTAAAATATTTAATACACTTCTAAAATATCATAGTCACCTAGAAAATTCGTGGATAAATTTAATTAGTTCATATGTTATTTATTTTAATATTATTAATACCATTTATTTGACATTTCTATTAATAAAATAATTTCTACATCACTATTGTGTCATCATTAATGGTAATTATTTAATCATTAAAAATTATAAATAAATTTATATGATGTAGGTAATTATTTTGTCTTGATATATACCTTCTATAGTCAATATTATCTCATAGTTATCCATATATTCAAATTAAAATAATTATATAAAATGAGATTGTTACATTTTGTTGCATTCATTTGTTTTTATTACATTCATGTCACATTCATAGGTAATTGGCCATAAAGTTCGTTAAATTTTAATTTTTTTTTGATAATTTGATAATTTATTCATCTAATATATTTTTTATAGTTGTTAAGGTAATTTTATAATATCTTTTTTACCCTTATTTACTTTATTTACCTTTAACCAAGGTAATAAAATTAATTACCAAAATTACTATTCAAAATGCCCAAAACTAAAAGTAACCTATTAAAATTATTTGGAACTACTGATTCCAAATAAGGAATAAATTTTTAAAATTTTATAAAACAGATGTTGCAGTAATTAATTTAAAACCAATCTCGTTGTCAGAAATGAGAGAACTTGTTTTTTTAAAAGTTAAAACATTAGAAAAGATTGAAATGTGTTTACATATGATTTCAATGTAAAATTAATTCCAATGACCTTAGTTATATTAAAAGTTAAAAATATTTTATATTTTAACTTTTAATTCATTCAATAATATAATTTAACCATATAAATTATTTCAATGAAAAGAGTTATTTTCAATAACAATTTAGTGTATTTTTACTATTCTTCAAAACATTAAAGTTATCTTTAAAAATTTCAGAATTTTATCCAATGTAAATTCTTATATTCCTATTAAAAATAAAATATTTATGTTTTCATATAAAAGATATTAATGTGTCAAAATATTAATTTAACTGGGGCTCTCTATTCAAAGGTTTAAAATTAACAGTAAAATATAAATTTTTATACATCAAAAGTGTTTTTTCATACCCTATTACTAAAATATCCATCGGTTGAATATAAAAAATATTTTACCAAGTATATAAAAAATATATATATAATTAATTTCAATACCAAAAATAAATCACTCAAAAAATTTCTCTAATTGATTTGTATTTTACAAAATAAATTGATAGCCAATGAAATCATAATGCATTTTCATAAGTTAGTTATAATTATTCTTGCGAACCTAACATTAAGAATATAACGGTAATTTTATAATATGGCCATCTTGTAGTTAATTTAACTCCAGATTGCATAAAAATAAATCTATAGAAGAATAAAATTTATTTGAAGAAAATATTTCATAAAAACATCCGGGTGTTACATTCTAACCCCCTTAAACTGTATTTTTTTCTTTCAAAATTTACCACTTGGAAACAAAAAGATGTGGATACCTCTCCCTCATCATATCCAATAGTTCCCAAGAAACTTATTCAAATTGTTTGTTCCTATATAAAACATTAAACATGATTGTGGTCTTGTTTCGTATAACTTTTTCACTATAATCAAGAATCTCTATCAGTTGTTCTTCAAAATAAAGATCATGCTCCAACGGTGTAACTTCTAAGCTTAGTACATGTAAGGATTAGGTATATACTTCTTCAGGAGATATACATGGAATAAATCATGAACTTAAGATAGATTCAGTGGAAGCTCCAATCGGTTATCTACATTTCGAAAATGATCCAAAATTTCAAAAGGACTCATATACCTAGGGATCAACTTTACCTTCTTTCCAAATCTCATCACTCTCTTCTTGGGAGATATTCGTAGGAACACCTTATCACCCACAAAAAAACTCTAGGTCTTTATTTCAGTTGTCTATGTAAATTTTTTGTTTAATTTTAGATGATCTTATGTGTTGTTAAATAGATATGACCATTTCTTCTATTTCATCAACGAGATCAGGTCCTAATAGATTTCTTTCCCCAACATCATCCTAGCTAGTTAGAGTTCTACACTTCTTTTTATAGAGGGCTTCACAATGATCCATATAAATACTGAAGTGAAAGATATTATTATATTAAAATTCATTCAATGGTATGTGTTAATCCCAACCACCTTTGAAATCCATAGAGAAAGCTATCAACATGTCTTCCAGAGTTTGAATTGTCCTCTCAGACTGACTGTCCGTCGGAGGACGATAAGAAGTATTGAAGCATAAATCTGTATCCAGAGTGTACTGAAGACCTAACCAGAACTTTTAGGTAATCCGCGGACCCCGATTGGATATAATTAAAAGTGGTACTTAATAAAATCTTACCACTTCCTTTACATATATCCTGGCAAGCTGATCAAGAGAGAAATCATTTCTAATAACAATAAATTCTACTGACATCATTAAGATGGTCAACTATAACTAAGATAACATTATTTCTATGGGATGTTCTGGGATGTTCAATGACAAAGTCTATTGTGATGTTTTCCCATTTCCATTCTGGTAAGGGTAATGGTTGTAACATCCCCTTATACTTCTGTATCTTAACCTTAACTTGCTGACAAACCAAGAATTGAGAGACATATTCAACGATATAGCTTTTCATACCATTTCACCAGAGGTACTCTTTTTTGATCCCTATACATATTTATTCTTTCAAGGTGAATAGAGAATGAAGAACCGTGAGACTCATAGAATATCTCCTTCATTAATTTTTGTATCAGAGTAATAAAAAACTGCTTCCTAGACCTTATTATTTCATCACAATCAAGGTTCAATTCAAGAACATTTCTCACAAAATTTTTCATCTCTAAATCATTCTCCTACGCGTCCTTAATCATCACTTGTAATGATAGTTGAACATTAATTTAAGATATATAATATTCCCCCTCCCTACTATTAAATTTTCAAGATCCACCCTTTGAAAATCCATAAATATTTGATATTTTTTTATCCTAATCCTGTAAAAGCTAGCATTATCTTGTCGACTTAATTCATCTTCCACCTTGTTTTCTTTCCCTGGGTGGTTATGTATTGAGTATTCATAATATTTAATAAACTCCAACCATATTTTTGGCGCATATTCATATCCTTTATTTTGTAAATATACTTAAATACTTTATGATCAGTATAAATATCACACCTTTCTCCATAAAGATAATTTCTCTATATCAGCAATTCAATGATTGCTGTAGCTAACTCGGAATAATGAGTTGGGTAATTATTTTCATGGATTTTCGTCTGCCATGAGGGATAAGCTATCACTATACCATTTTTAATGAGAACACATCATATCTCCTCGTTGGTTGCATCACTATAGATCAAAAAAATTTCTCTACTACAAGGAAGTGTGATCACAGGTTCACTGGCTAACATTCTTTTTAGCTCTTTGAAATTATCTTCACATTACTCTGTCCAAATGAACATAACTCCTTTCCCATACAACTTAGGGAGTGGTTTATATAATCGTGAAAAATATTTCATAAAACATCAATAATATCTAGCCAATCTAAGAAAATTCTGGATCTCAGTTATTTTTGTTGGTCTCGACCATCTTTCAATAACCTTTGTTTTTTCAGGTTCCAAAGATATCCCCTCTCTTGATATTATGTGACCCAAAAATGAAACTCTTTGAAGTCAAAATTCACACTTGGCCGATTTGGAATAATGTTTATCCTCTCTCACAGCCTCCAATCAAATTCTATGATTGATCTTCATTTAGGATATTATGCCATCTCTGATATATTCTCCTCTCATTGATCCATCTTTCTTCTTAACAAAAAGTACATGTGCTTCCCAAGGTGATGAACTAGGGTATATGAATCCTTTATCAAGATTATCATGGAGTTTATTCTTCAATTTATACAACTCTATAAGGTCCATTATATATGGTTTCTTTGAATTAGGCATAACACCCAGTATGAGTTCTATAGAAAACTCAACTTCATGATTTTGTGGAAGGCCTATAAATTTCCCGGGAAAGATATCATCAAACTCATGTACAATGGGTGTATTATTAATTTTGAGTTCATCCCCAACCATTTGAGATAAATAAACTTCATTTATTGGAATCAATACACATAATATGGAAGAAATTTCTACCAGAAAGTTATATCCATCCTTGCATCGATAAATGATTATAGATTGATCTGGAATATGAAATGTGACTTCCCTTCCTTGGAAATTGATATGAGCTTCTTATAGAGAAATATAATGCATATCGTGAATAACATAAAATTCCACTATAGAAAGGATAAAAATATTTTCTAGAAAATTTTACCAAAAACATCAATCGATGAAGAATTATAAACATTTGATGCCACCATTGTGTCATTAGGAGTTGTCAGAGCTAACTCAACATATAATTGTTGAGGTAATATGATAATACTTTTAGAAAATTATTCAAAAATAAAAGATTAGGTGGATCTAGAATCAAATAAAAAATTTTGTAATTTAGATTGGATAGTTATTGTAACTTTCCCCACTTAATTATCATACTCCACATCAATAATAGTAATTTCATGTGACTTTTCATCACCTTTGAGCTTAAGATTATGTTGATGTATATAATCATAAATAACCCATGGATTACGACATTGATTGAGGTAATTCCCCATTTCCTTGCACTTGTAACATTGACATGTAGGTGGTGCATTCTATGTAGCCCTTTATTTGTTCACATCATTAGACATCTTTTCCCCATCACATCAGTATTCAATTTCTAAATAAACATCTTTTATATAGTTAAAACATTTACTAGTCCCTTTAAGACAATTCCCATTAGGTTTATATCCACAATTTGAGAATAAGCTAAAACTTATATTATTTTCTGTGTGGTCTTTAGAGTTTTCATTGAATTCCATTTTTTTCTTTTTATCAAACCCATATAACTAGTGGGTTACTCCAATTTCCATCTCAACCTTGAGAGAACATCTAAAAATTTCTTCATAGCTATTGAAGACCCTTATAACTAATGCCTTTTAGAGACTTTGTTTTAAGCCACTAGAGAATCGATCTATCTTACTCTCAGGTCGGATAATAATTCTAGAAGAGTACCTTGCATGTCTTGTAAAATTTTCATCATGGGTACTAATAGAATCATCACAATTTTCTTAATTTCAAGTAACTTGTTATCTATCTTTGTTTGAAGAATATGAGGAAAGTACTTATCAAAAAATAAGTTCTTGAACTCATCCCATTCTATAGACTCAATTTCATTTCTTTTCCTCATATTATTGAGAGGATTCCACCATTTAGAAGCTTCACCATCCAAACGATATTATACTAAGATTAATTTATCATTTTTCAAACATTATAGAACTAAAAATATCTTTTTAGTGTTTTGGATCCACCGTTTATCCACTAATGGATCAAAAGACCTATTGAGTGAAGGTAGATGATGCCTCATATAGGATTCAACAGAATGTTGATCCCTCCTTTTATAATTTGGAAGTTCACCATGATTCATAGCTTGAGAACATTGTGTGAGCATGGATACAATATTTTTCATTCTATCTCCCATAACATTTTGTTGCTCAGGGGAATAATCATTTCATTTCCCATCATATTCTGCATTAACACAATTCCTTTAGGATTCATTCATTGACAAAAACCTAGAAGCATAGTGTGATAAACCCTAATAATAATTGGAAAATCACATAATCAAGAATAAAATTTCAATTTTGTATAATTTAGGTTTTATCATAGTTTATTCATGGTAATTTATAAAACACAAGGATTGTATCCTATGCTTACACAAACAGTTAGAGATCTTACTAGGGATTTCTCATCCTAGTTTCCAATGGTTAACTATACCTTTCCTATGATACCAAATATACTAACCCATACATTAAATACATTGATATTAATTCTGAATTAAATTATATTCACAAGAAAATATAAAAAAACCATTAGAGAACTGTATAGGTATAGTTTCTTTTTAAATTGGGAAGCGTAAACCATTGGTTCATAGAATAACTACATTGTCTCCTATTTACTTCATTATAACTAGACACCTTTTTGGAATTTCAAACATACTATCCTTATTCATGAAATGGGAAAAAAATATATGAATGGGTGATCTCAATTGTGCAGTAAGGATAAAATAGGAAATATCAATCATATAATATTCATAAGAACATAAAATTTAAAAATCTTATCTTGCATATAAAAGATCATAATATCATGTCATGGGATAAAACATAAAAGTGAAATGAAATCTCCATAGTAATAACATAATACATGAAATTTTGTGGCATACACACATAATAATAGAAAATTATTTCATATTAGTAAAGGATTATTGCTAAGACCATTATAGCGGACAAAGTCCATTACTAAACTGAGTTCACTCTTTCTTCCATCCCTATATTTATAAACCTGATTTACTTGCTGTTGCAATCATGTCTATCTCACATGATATAAATCTTTACAAAATTAATTGTTGTAAGATATAGGTACCACCCATCTCATAATGAAACCATTCATATCTGTGCCACAAAAACATAAAAACATTCACTATAGCATAACCTGGGAATTAAAATGGGTTTCTTAAACATCATTCCATCATAAAATAATCCACAAATGTATTTATTAAAAATAACTCTATCATTTACACAATCAAATAAATGTAATATTAGGGATAGAAACATAAAATTGTGTAATCTTTGATAGAAAATAATTTTTATAAAACACTTGAGCTTCATTCCAAAGGAAAATATACTTCCTCTTCAAAAACTCCTCCCTTCCTTAAAATAACCCATAGTTTTTGTTGAAATAATTTTATGTGAAAATATAATTGAATTATTTTAGGGGAATATTAAAGGAAATAAAGTAATATGAAAGTGTAGAAATATGTTCATATTGTACAAGTAAAAAAACATTCTTTACATATTTTTTCTGAAAATGTCAAAAAACACCTCATACTGAAAACTACAAAAGATTCCATTCATCCAATTTAGTAATAATTTAACAATAGGTAAAATTGAGATTAAAAAATTATTTAAGGATATAAATAATATTTCTAAATACATTTTTTGGAAATTTGGACGTGGATGATAAATAACCCCCATTAAAAACTTACAAATAAACCATCTCAGATAAAAATGAGATTTAAAAAATTATACCTTACCTTAGGTCTGATATGCTTCCTATGTATCTGAACATACTTTATATTGATTTATTCAATAATCATAATAATTTTGATGATAAAATTTATGATCATATTTCCCTTCGTTTGTTAGTAAAATTTCCCTGTTACTCATTATTTGGTATTAACTGCTTTATATTTTTAGGCATGTTTTATTGGATAAGTTATTATTCCTATTTTTTGGTTATAGTTATATCACATATAGAATGGAATTAGTATAATATATATCATATTTAATCATTAAATTAATTTAAATAATCATGCTTTAATGACAATTATGTATAACGAATCACATCGCATTGTGGATACAGTAAGTTTTACGTACGTACGAGCGACGATATCATTATCATAATTGCTTAATGGTATTGAAGTGGATCGTGTATAAAATCCCATAATTAGTATCATATTATAATAATCATATATTATTATTATTTACACCATTTTACCCATCCATTTAAGGTGGTGGCGAGAAATAGATTACACCACGGCATTGAGACGGTAAGCCGTATATACGCACATGTAGTGATTTTGCTTTTTTATAGGTTGGATAGAAGGTAAAATAGGGTTTTTTAATATTTATAATAAAATATCTGTATATGAGTGATACTTATGTCGTTACTTTATAATTAAACAACTAATGAATAAGAAGTAGAAGAAGAATGAAATTTTAAAGAATCAGTTGAAGAGATTATCTGTTCCTCAATGCGCCTCCTTTAAATTTCATCTTACGACACTAGAGTTGGTCTTTGAAGAAGACCAAAACCTCTATAATGAAAATAGAGAAGCTGATAAGGAAATATTGTTGGGTTTTCCTATCTTGAAGGCTCAAAATAGAGTTAAGAGGTGAGATAGGAGGTTCCCTTTTATAATAGAGGTGAGGGGAACTTTTGGAAACATCAAAAATATTAATTTAAAATAAAATAAAACACCACTTAAAATCCTCCAAAAGGTACCATTTTAGAACTTGAGATGATATGGGGTAGTAAAATCATCAAAAAATAAATTTTATACAAGTATTTACATAAATTTATGCATTACTATTTTACTTAACACTTAGTTATTTTATTTATTTTAATTGTGGTGATAACATTCTAAATATTTAAAGGTCATAAATATCTACATATATGGTGTTAATTGACCATAAATGGACATATTATAAAATTTTATACTTTATAGTTATCACTTTGTAATTTTTAAATATTTTTATAATTTTGAAATAATTTAATAAAATTTTATTTTTATAAAATGTCAATATTGTAAATTTTGACACTATTCATTTATTTGACATTATATAAAATTAAAAAAGATGTTAAATTCAAAATAAAATATTTCATACACTCTTAACATGTTAAATCCACATAAACAATTAGTGGATCACTTTAATTAGTTAATATGATATTTATTTTTATAATTTTAAAACCAATTATTAGATATGTCTTTTAATATAATAATGTCTACATCACTGTTGTGTCATCATTAATGATAAATATTTAAACTCTAAAATTTATATGATAAATTTAATTATTTTAGATTTAAAAATAATATCTATAGTCGATATTATCTCCTGGTTATCCATATATTAAAATTAATATACTTTTATAAAATGAGATTGTTACATTTTGTCACCTTCAATAGTTTTTATTATGTTCATGTCATATTCATAGGTAAGTGGCCATAATGTGATTCCATTTAGAAACATAGACGATAAGGGTCTAATTTAGCCATCCAATCGAATTTATATAGGTTTTATGGTAATTTTATTATGTTATTTTTTCCCTTATTTACCCGATTTACCTTTAACCATGGTAATAAAAATAATCACCAAAGGTACTATTCATAAGGCCCAAATATAAAAGTAGTCTGTTAAAGTAATTTTACATACTGATACATTATATGGAATAAATTTTTATAATTTCAAAACATAGAAGTTGTATTAATTAATTTAAAAATAATCATATTTTTGGAAATAAGAGAACTAGATTTTTTAAAATTTAAAATATTACAAAAGATTAAAAAAATTTATATATAAATTCAATGTAAAATTATTTACAATGAACATAATTATATTAAGTGGTAAAAATATATTCTATATACAATTTGAAACCATTAAATAAAATAATTTAATGATAAAAATTAGTTTAATGAAAAATGTTATTATCAATTATAAGTTATCATATTTTTACTACCCATCAAAATATGAAAGTTATCAAAAAAATATCAGAATTTAATCCAAAGTAAATTTTTATTTCCAACATAAAAATAACATGTTTATTTAATTATATAAAAATTATTAATCTATCAAAATATTAATTTATCATGGGTTCTCCATTCAAATGTGTAAAATTTACCTTAAAAAATATATTTTTATACATCAAATCGGGTTTTATTCACACCCTATGACCAAAATATCCATTGGGTGAATATAGAAAATTATTTTATTAAGTATATAACACATTTATTTCTGATTGATTTCATTACCAAAAATAATTCACTCAAAAAATAAAAAAATATAATCAATTTATATTTTTCATAAATAATAGACAGCTAACGAATTTATAATGCATTTTCATAAGTCCGTTATAATCATTCTCGCTCACCTAAAAACTAAGACATAAAATTAAATCTATAATAAGGGAATCTTGTACTTCTTTTAAAATCATGATTTTTTGAAAATAAATCCACTTAAGAATAAAAAAAATCAAAGAAAATATATCATAAAAATATCCAGGAGTTACAATAATTGGATTTCTAGGCAGAAAATTACAAAAAAACTTAACTGGAGAATAATAATAAACTTTAGATGTGATCATCATACCATTATGGGGTTTCACTGATAATTAAACATATAAACATTGAAGTGGTTTTGTGATACCCATAATAAGTTCTTCCTATATAGAATAGTGGGTCGATCCAGAATCAAATAAGACATTAAGAGTTCTATTATGGTTGGTTAGTGTACCTATCACCACATTATTATGGTAACCCTCATCAGAAATAGTGATCACCTGAGATTCCACTTTCAATCCTGGTTTAAGAGTTATTTATGTTACTAATCTTCATTAATCATCACATTTGATGTTGGTTATCATAATTCTCATTCTACTTACATTTGAAACACTAGATTTTGGTTGGTGAATTCTATGTTGCTTACTCTATATTTTTATCATTAGATAACATCTTTCTATCAAATTTAAATTTTATTGCCTGATGAACCTGATTTCTAAACATAAAAATTTCGCCATCCCCCTTAATAAAATTTCCTCTATTTTTTCCTCCACACTTCGAGTAGTAAAGAAATTCTAACTTCTTTTATCCATTTTTAGATTTTATTTTTAAGTTTATATTTATTATCATATTAAAACCGTAAGATAAATGGGTAATTCTTATATCCATTTCCACCATGGGTTTAATTCAAAAAATTTATTCATACAGATTTTTTTATTGATATTTACAATTGGATACATGGTCGTAAACTAGTTAAGAATCAATCAACTATAATTTTTGGTTGGATGATACTACCCAAGAATACATTACAAGTATTGTAAAAGTTTTCTCATAGGTATCAATAGATTTATTATCCTTACACTTTTATCTCCAGGAATTCCTTCTCCATTGTTAGTGAATAATTTTACAGAAGCACTTATTTAAAAATAATCTTTTAAAGTCATCCCATTCAATGGAGTCAATTTCTTCTTGTTGCATCATATTCCTGAGAAGAGTACACCATTGAACTTGTTCGCTATCAAAATTATAGACATACAATATGACTTTTCCATATTCCATACACTATAAAATGGAAAAATACCTTTTAAATGGTACTGATCCATTTCTCGAAAACTAGTGGATTAATGGACCCACTAAAAGAAGGTGCAAATTTCCTTATAAAGGACTCAATAGAGCATTGTTCCATAATTTTTCATTTAGAAGTTAAATATTATTCACATCTTGAGAAATTTGTGTTAGAATAGTAATGAAATTTTTTATTCCATATATAATAACATTGGGTTACTCAGAAGGGAAATAATTGAATTTTCCATCACATTTAACATTATCAATATTTTTTTGGGTGACTTCCATCAACTAAAACCAAAAAGTATAGCGTGATCAACAATAATCATCATTGGAAACCACATAATACCGAAAATTATTTTTATGATATCTCAATTTATGAAATATTATTTTTAATCTATTAAAAAATAGTTTTAACCTAGTTCATTAATGGAAATCATCTATTAAAATCATTAATGATGGTTTGCAAAGAGATTTTGAATTTTCAAAGCATATCCTCCATGAGTGTCACACTATGTGTGTAGTAAGAAATGTTGTTGTGCACTTAGTGGTGATCAATTTGATGTCTAGTTCACCCTTTTTGAATATATTACCACAATTTATAACTATTATAGGTCCATCTACAAATATTATCTATATAGGTATGCAATTTATTAGAAACCACTTGCTCTAAACTTCACCAAAATTCTATGATATTTTTATATACTTAGTCCTATCTTTATGGTTCTCAATAGAGTTTTCTCATCCTAGATTCTAAAGGTTAACATAACCTATAATATGATACCAACTACAATGAAAAAAAATCATTCATATATATTACATCATTCTTGATGAATAATCATTTAATTATAAAAAAACACAATTAAGGACCATATAGGTATAATGTCCTTGGAAACATAGATATATAAACAATTGGTTCATAAGTGAAATACATCATATCCTTATATATTTTTCATATCTAGAACCATTCTTAGACATATCATACATAAATTATTTCTTCATAACATAGAAAAGGAAACATAAGAAAGCATGATCTCAGATTATTAGCCACAATAAACAAGGGAGATATCAATGATCACATAACCATAATATGAGCATAAGTTTATGATAGCATGATATTAACATTTTAAAAACCATAGTATATCAAAGATCATAATATTGTCCCATGGAATAAATCTTGTAATTTCATACAACACGAATCATAAAAGAATCAATGTAAATGTTCATTAAGAATATGATATTGGCTTATGGCATAGATTTTTGGAATTCACAGAAGAATATAAAATTATTTCCCAAGTTTTGAATGATCATTTACAAAACTATCAATTTGGAATGGGTTAACTCCCCAAACCATCATAGTAGTTAATGTCTACACCCAAGACTACCACCATGGGAAAATTAATTTATAGAACATGGTCCACTCCCCATTAAATTCTAATTTATCTCATGAGATATCAATCTTTACCTAATAAATTGGAGAGAGATATAGGTAAAACCCATCATATAATGGAAACCGTACATATATGTTAAATAAGAATATATAATGTTCATCATATCATAACACATGACAATAAATGGGTTTCATAAATATTTATTCATAGAATAACCTATGGAAATTAAATATGTTTCTTAAATAGTTCATCTTTTCATCATATAAAAACCCATTGAAAATTAACTAGTTTAATAAATACTATAACTTTTCATGATAGTATAAACTATGCAAATGGAATGGGTTTCATAAGAATATTTTCATTATAAAAAAAATATCTAAATAAAGAATATTGATGGTATAATTGGATCATAACCCTAGTAATTCTTAGGTAACATCAAAGGATGTCATCTCATATTGTAAATGATTTTGAAATATAACATATAGCATTTATTGAGGAAAATATCCTTTCCAATATGAAATAACATATTAAAAATATAAAAATTTATTCAATATTAAAGAAAAATCATCTTTGAAAATAACCTTGAAAAATGTTAATGTAAGATTCAAATCCCTGATTGGATATGACTGTAGACAGTTCAATTTAATCCATGTATTGTAGAACAAATATTTGTTTCAAATTTTTGGTATAGAGTAAAATGTATTTTTTTTCAGAAAATGAAAAGATTGTTACTTTTTTTTTTTGTAAAAAGTCATACATGGGTAATTTTTTTTAAATAACTATTTTATAATATAAAAAAATTCTTTAAAACCTTTTTAAAAGACATGGACATGGAAGCAAATGTAGTTTTACCGAAGAGAGAAATAATATTGATTTTTTCGTAAAAATATTTTTTGTTCCCTTTATTTTTGAAAGAGATAAAAATTAATGGAAAAAATGTATTTTAAATAAATAATAATAGGATTTAAAAAATTCATTAGTTTCATTCAAGATATATCATAATTTTTCATCATCGGAAACACAACCATAAACAATCATGATAAATAATAATATTGTAACATTAAACCCTTACCACATTAGTAACTTTTGAATAGTAATACCCACCAAAGAAAGAAAATTTGATTTACATATATATCCAAAAATTTTAATAAAAAAACCATAAAATAAATTCATTTTTAGAACATACACTATAAAAAATAAAGAAGTGGTGAATATGGCATGTGTACTGCAAAAATAAAACTGAGATGAAAATCCCACACC
The DNA here is from genome assembly GCA_963277665.1 of Viscum album. Classification (NCBI taxonomy): domain Eukaryota; kingdom Viridiplantae; phylum Streptophyta; class Magnoliopsida; order Santalales; family Viscaceae; genus Viscum; species Viscum album. Next base: position 876,669,053 of record OY728163.1, read on the forward strand.
TCAAGTATCAAAATTCTTCATATATGTTCAAACCTATAGTATAACAGATATAGAATCATTAAAAATATATCACAAAACAATAATTATATATATCATACCATAGATTATTTACTTTTTAACTTTTATTAGTCATTTATTAATAATTATTTGTCAAAAATCACATTTTTGGTAATATGTGTTTCATTTTTCATGTATGTTTGGATTTTCTATTTTTGGTAATTTTAAATTGATTATGGTTAAATCATATTAATTATTTTTACCATGATATAAATATATTATATTTTCATTATATATATATTTTTTCAATCCTTGAAAGTTATTGATCAAAAATGAATCACTTCGTTTAAGGAGATCTTAGCCTCTACGTACACATGAATGTTGTTTCAATTATCTTGATGGATAGAATGAAAAAAATTTAAATTATATATGAAATTTAAATATTATTTTTTATTCTAAAATATCATAAATTTTAATTAAATGTACCCTTATTAATATATAATTCCATATAAAATGAAAAATGTATCACATCGCTACGTGGTGGCGATAGTCCACACATACGCACGAGCGATGTTATCATTTTCCAATGGATTGTAAAGTAAGAATATAGATATGATATTATAATTACATAAGTATAATTATGTCATAAATATGATATAATTATGTTAAATTAATCTTTATATATAACTATGAAATGAGATGATGGAAAACGAATTACATCGGTTTGCGAGGTGGTAGTTCGTCGTACACATGATCGTTGGTTTCATTTCCCATTTGAAGGAATAAGAGATGTATTTAGGTTATTAAAAAATATAGAAACATATATTTATATGGGAGATACTTTATTTTATTATAAAATCATATTTTAATAATATTTGAAGGATATTTAAAAGGAAATAAAATAAAAATGCTCAGTTAAGAACGATACATCTTATTTAGAACACATCCTTATGTTAGAACCAAAATACTTAGTAAGTAGGTATTAATAATTATAATTAGGCCTCTAGGATTTGGGGAGTGAAGTAATAAATGTAATTATTAAGTTATTTCTTAAAACAAAAATCTTTGTAAATTTAAAGAGGATATAATAGGGGTTCCCTTTTATAAATGGGGGAGAGGACACACTTGGATGTTTTAAAAAAAAGGCCGTACCTACAATTTAAACGTTACATATGGTTAAAAAATAAAGAATTATATAATAATATATAATTTAAGGTTACATATTCCATATAAAGTATTATTTTAACATTTTTAGGTTATTTTAACCCTTATCATTTTATTTTGACCCTCTGATAAGCTCTTTTTTACCTTAAACATGAAAATTAATTTTTATATTTTTTTATATTAACTATTATAAAAAAATAATTTTAAATTATTATATAATATAAATTATTTTTATTAAATATGTAATCCATTTTTACTAATTCAATTAATGCAATTTATTTAATTTATTTTCAAATTACAGTTGTAGACAGGATGAAAAAGTTGGTTTCTAAAGAAAAGTTTTTTATAAGTATAAAAGGTTTTTATATAAAAAATAAACATGAAGTTGATTTTAATGCAAAATATTAGATTAATAATAACATAAATGAACTAATTTATCTTTCAAACCATTTTAAAATAAAATATATCTTTTGAAATGATTTAAACTAAAATGTGGTTTTCAATTAAAATTAGGTTTTTTCACTATTCATTAAAAAATTTAACATTTTAAAATAATCCAAAAAATTTACTCCTAGTTAATTATTTATATGTTTATTACACAAATAAAGTTAATTTTATCAAATAAATATCCTTAAAGTTTGAAAAAAAGTAATTTTTTAATTTTTTCATAAAAATATAAAAATATTTTTTTGAGAAAAATGTATTTTTGAAGCACATACAGAATTTTTTAAAATTTAAGCTATTTTTATGCATATATTTTATTAATATCATCATAAAAAATTCATTTATTTAAAATTTTCCAAATGGAGAAAATAAACAACCTCATGTACAAGAAAATATCATGAGGGTCTAAAGTAATATAACCCGAGAGCATCCCCTCTTGCTATTTTCTCCCCAAAAGGAGTCTTCAAAATGAAGTCCGGAGAGTAGATGATGTTCATAATGTGTGTTGGAAATGCATACAAATAACAATCTTCCTTGTTACCCTAATGAAAAATATGATGGATATCCATGTGAGTACCTAGGAGGCTATAAAACATGTGGACGATATATGTGATGGACCAATGTGTGGATAATTACCTGTTAGTAATTTATAGATGGTGGTAGAGGCTATTTCCAACACACCAATGGCGATGTTGTTATTCCTGGAAAGACAGAATAAAGAAAAAATTAACAATGTTTCTTCTTTTAGAGTGTTCCCAATACCGTAGGAGGTAGTGAAGCAGCCAATATGGAGCCCTTTGAGTCCCGAATCACACCACCTCCCCAAATATTTCCCATAAAACACGAGCCATCTGTTTCCACATTAGGAGTTGAGGGATGAGATGAAAATCTCACCCAATTTCTTGGATGACCAATGATAGTAGGTTGAGTCTGGGTACCCACCATTAGCTACCTCAAGGTATGGGAGACTTTCCAAACCTAACACAACCGAACTATGTCAATAAAAATGAATCTAACCCTTGAAATCACAGATCTTATTATTCTTCTAAACCCCTAATATATAGCTCTATTCCAGGATGTATGGACCCCCAAATATCCTTCAATAGACCCCACCTCTTGGTCTATCCTCTTGAGGCCCATACCATTAGTTCCATTAATCTAATTTTCCAAGAAGTGAAGGTCTGACAGATCCATGGAAACTAATCTAGTGAAGTCCTCGAAAAAATGACCAAACTAATTTCTCCCACTCCCCATGAAGTACATATGGCTATATTTTTCCTCTCTTACCTCCCGAAACATGAAAATTTTGAATCTATGTAAATACCCATAATTTTAACATTATAACTAGTGTAAAGATCATGGTTTCTGGGACTCTACACAAGAAAGTTATACTTAGGTGGGATTTTCAACCTCCATAGGATGCGACCCCAATCACCGGATTGTCCTCGGTGCCTCATGGTCCTTCAAAAGTCCCTGATAAAAAATGTGCCTAGGTTTGAAGTAGTGAAGACACACTGACTTTGTTCATCATTTATATCAATGAGATAAAAAATCTCCTATTGTCAATTGTTCAAGACCACTCTTAAAAACCCAAGGTATATACTAGAATGGCAGAAGGAAATATTGGTGAAAGGGAAAATAGAGAACTCAAGACTAGATCCCACCCAGTTGGGATGCTAGAAAGAGGCATGCCCCTCCCCACAATTCAGCTAAATTGAGGCTAGAGGGTCTTGACTTTTATTTATGATTCCAATTTAATGGATATGTTTCAATGGTCATGTTTAAATAGTAAAATTAAATATATATATATAGGGGTTCTTTAAAAATATGTTTTTTTGTTAAATATTAGATTAAATAAATTAAATTTATTTGGGAAAAAATACTTACTAAAATACATAGGTGTTACAGGTGTGAATAAGAATATTCATTTTGTGAAATTTTAGATGAAATTTTGAAATAGAGGATTGAATAAGACGTAAGTAATTTTAAAGAAAAATTTTGTGCTAAATGGGCAAATGGTATGGTTAAAAATTGTATTTTTTTTATAGATAAACATTAAAGAATATGCTTATAAGACTGAAAATAAGAGGATAGAAGAAAAATGGATAATTTTTCCAATCATAAAGACCTTATGAATAATCAAATAAGTTCTCCAAAGCTAGATATATATAGGGAGACAATAGTAATAAGATTTTTTTCACTCATGAAGTATCAATCATGTAGTTTCTTAGTTCAATCAATGTCTTATTGTGGATAAGTTGATAGTTACCTAAGGGGTGAATCTTTTGGAATTCCAAAAAAGAGATTTGGAACATAATATTTATATCAAGTAATAAATTCTTTCTATATTTACTATTTTAATTATTGAAACATGGATATAAGACTATATTTTTCAAGAAAATAGGAAAAATAAATTCTTATGGATGATAGAGGAAAGATGATGCAATGAAAAATAATTCAATCCAATTAAAGATCTTGTTCTTAACCCTTTAAGAATAATAATTTTATCATGTTTCTTATATTAAAAATATTGAAAATATAACAAAAAAATCTAAACACATTCCAAAATGTCTTAGTAGGAAAGAAAGAAAATCAATAAGGAAATCATGACTAAAATTTACTTTAATGAATCAAGGATTTATATCACCAAGAATATTAATAGTTTTTTTGATATCATATGATAATAAATTTAAATGTTTTATGGAATATAAAGGGATAAAGTGAAGAAAAAATACATATTAGAAGTGATGAAGATTTGGATATTAAAAGATATTAAAATTATCACTTCACTAGAAATGAATTCATGATTACCAATATTCATTATGATTAAGGACTCTATCATTTTATATTGACTTCTTGTTAATATCTTGACTTATTTTTGGAAGCCACATTTAGTCAAAAGGGTCAGATGAAAGTTTGAGATTTCTTTGATGAAAGGATCGAGGAAAAATAAAAATTTATATAATGCCAATAACAGATAAATTAACTATCTTATAGTGGTCTAAGATGAAAATATATTATGTTATAGGAGGATAGTAAATTTTGATGATCAACAAAGTATGTATATTTTCTAAATATTTAGAGTTGTAATGGATATTTCTACCTTGTAGTGAGATCATGAAAATATTTTTGAAGCTTTTATGTGAGGTAGGATGGTTCCAAATCTATATCTTATAATGAATAAAATATAATTATACCTTATGAATTTGGTTCATACAGATGTCTATAGTATAATTGGTTATTTTTTAACCTATGATGAGAATTTTTTACTTTAATTTTTTATGATTATATTAGAATGGGGTGTGATTTTTTCATTTGATAAAAGACAAAAGTGTTGGATTTCATTAAGTGAATTAAGATATAATTGTAAATTGAAATTTATATATCTATAAAAATTTTGACATTAGAAAATGTAATGGAGTATAAAACCTATGATGTTAGAAATTAGCTTGATAAACATGGTACTAAATATAACATATGCATAGAAAGATCCCAACAACAAAATGATGTTTTGTGTATAAGGAATCACATTGTAAAAACCATATAAAAAATGTTGTTGATTGATTCTTCCATCTCACATAACTACTTGAAAGAATTAGTTTAGATGGTTGTCTATAATTAGGATATATTATTACATATTCAATGGCTAGATAAGATACCATATTGAAGGTTTCATGGAAGTAATCCCACTTTTAATTGTCTCATAGTGTTTGCAATTTTTTTTATTTTTAAATAAATAAGGAAATCAATGAATGTATGGTGACACTGTGGAAAAAGTTATTTTCTTAGTCCACTCAACCAATATTAAGTCTTAAAAATGTTTCAATTAAAGAGTAATAATCCTATAAAATATCATTGACGTAATTATTATTGATAATGAATAAAATTTAAATTCTAGATTTTTTGTTTCTAAATAAATGTCTAAAAAATGTCAATAAATAAATAATTATCTGGGAGAATTCCAAAATGTTTAGGCTGATGATAAATATAAAACTAAATAAGTTGAAGGAAAAATTTAATCCATTAGTTAAAATGTGATTAAATAAATAATAAGAAGTTTTAATTTTAATCATGCATTATCATTAGAGGCGAATAAAGTATAACTTACACTCGAGGATTGAAAAGAGGAGAGCATACGTCTAAATTATTTGATATTGAAACCTCTTTATTAGAGAAAATGACCTAGGAGGATTCATAGACGAACAACATTAATGATGGAGTAGATCATATTGATAAAAATAAGTCTTTAGATCTTATAGAGTGTATAAAAAATAATATAGAGATTGATAAAAAGTTAAACTTCAAGAAAAAGCTCACTGAAAATGGAAAATTAATTTGGAATAAAGAATGTCTTCTTTCAGGAGGTATTTTTAGGGTGAAGGCAATGTTGTTGGATAAAATTATACATAGATAGAATTATGTATGGAGATTTTTATACTATTCTTAGTAGTGGATTTCTATAAATAGTTCAAATTTCTTCCAATATATATGATGATAAGATTTTTTAATGGAGTCTTGAATGAACAAGATTATATTGAGAAACCAATTTTATTTTTATAGGAAATAAAAATTCATAATTGAGAATATTGAGAAAGAATTTTCAATTCTTAAATAAATAACCCCATACTTAGAATGCCTGTAAGGATAATTTCATTAGAGATATGGGATTCAAAACAAGTGAGGTTGATTAAAACCTCTATTTAATGATTTTAGAATATGAATATTTTATGGTTATGGTATTTTTGGATGACATTATCATTACAGGAAAAATCATAAATCACCTGATATTTTTTTTATAAATTTTCATGTTTAGAATTTGAGAGGTTATTTATTGGATAGTTTATAAAAGTTCAAGTGTGGAAAATAAATCAAAAATAATATTTCTTACACATATCATTATTGAGGTATACAAAGGATGTGTTGATGAAATCCAGAAGTGAAACTATTTTAATTTTGAAAGTTGTAATGAAACTTGTGTTGAAGTAACTGATATCTTATTAGGGGGATCCAAAAGGGCAACTAAAGTGAACCACATAATTGAGGTTGGTATGTTTCATTTAGATATTACCAATTTAAAATGGGATACCACTCTATAGACATTTCATAGGTCATGTATAATCATGTCTTAATTGTCAATAATTTTAGAGATTGTAAAATTTGGACATGTGAGGTTGTTGGTAGCCATGGTGAAGGGCATGCATTTCTGAATGTGAATTTTTATTATTAACTACATCGTGCTATATTATAAAATGTTTGTAATGATAATTTTCTCTATTTTTGTGCCTCTTTAACTATTTTCATAGTTATAATTAATATTTCAATGAATCAAATAGATCTCGATGGTGGAGATTTGATAGGAGAAAATCTAAGGGAGAGAATTTGAGGATTGATTATTTGGAGGTTTTTCTAAATATTTTATTTTAAATTTAAAATATATTAAAATATGTTTTATTTAGAGGGTTTTTAGAATTTAATAGATCACACATAGAAAAGAGTGTGATTTTGATATTAAAGATCTGGGATAAGAGGATCAGTAGTGAAAATGATTAAATATATGGTATTTATTAACTAAGTGTGAAACCTCATAATTTATTTAATGTTTAGGTTTGGAAGAACATTATAACTTTCATATAATTTAAAATCTAGAAGTTAATTATAGAGTATCATGAAGAACACCATTTATATTTGGTGTTGATTTATATTTTTTAAATTATGTATGGTTTTCATGTATGTCAAATTCATTAATTAATCCCTCTTGAATGTAAATTTGGAAGAGAGGAGGAGGTCATGTACCTTGGATGAGTAGTTATCTCCGTCTAAATATTATAATGACATACCAGTGAATTAATGATTAATTTTCATGTCAACACATTGTTTATATTTTCTCATTATATATAGTCTTTTATGGTTGAACCAAAAAAATAATTTGTTCATTCTTCTTAATATTTACATCTTAATTTAATTAAGAAATTGATTTAAATTTTCTTTTACAACATTAAGAAAAGATATAATTTATTCTGAATGAATGAGGAATATTTTGGAAACCCTATTCAACTCACCTCTTAGGGTGTTCAACAAGACTAATAGGTAAAAATGAATAATAAAAATGGGAATAAATAAGTAAAATGAACAATTCTAATATTTAAGAATGAGGTTAACTATTTATGAACAATTCATAAAACAATAAATTATAAAAAAATTAAAACATATCACTAAAATATGAAAAATCTATAAAAAAGTAAATATAATCACTCTATATTCACCAACAATAAGAAATCCTTCATATTATTCAATATACAACATTTACTATAAATATATGATATCATATAAAATATAAACATTTTATATTTCAAATATGATATGTTAATAGTTTATATAATTTAAATTTCATAAATTTGATGTGATTTAACCCCTTTATCATATTAATAGTCAAAACTCAGTTTCACATGGTTTAATTAATTTCTCAAATATATCCATTAAATTGAATAATTCAAAATTTGTAATTTTGAAAAATTCAGAACTATAAAATGGACTACATGATATTTTTCAATTATATTATAATTTATAAAACCTATATAAACTACGCTTATAATGTTCATATAATCATTTAATATCTATACTATATGCCATTCCATGTCATTTTAAGTGGTATTTTAATATTAATAATTAATATTAATGGATATTTTTGTATGAAATATTTTACAAACATTTAAGTCATTAATTATAGCCATTTTATTATCAGTAAATTTATAAACAATTTTATATATTAATAAATATCCCAAAATATCTTTTTATATGATTTATAAAAAAATTTAAAATCATTTAATTCAATTTAAAATTGATATATATAAAAATTTATTTTTCTCCATATATAATTTCAATAATATAGGAATATCCCATTGTAATAAAAAAAATTTCATTGAATATAAACCATTTAATCATTCTATCAATCATATTTTTTGACTAATAATAACTGATTGTGAATTTTTATTGTGGCTTCATAACATTTTCTTAGTGAACCAGTAGTCTTAGCCTGTGATTAGCCTTTATGTCCTAATACCACAACCCACAAGGTCTTGTGTAGGATTAATCCCATTACACAGTCACTTATATAATATTAAACCCATAATGAAGGTTTTTTATATCATTAGATAATAATTTTGTTTTAATAACATAGTGTGTGAGGACCTATGCATAGATAACTTTATAACATGTTGACCACAACCTATGAAATGTTATCACATGGAATTATCTAAAACATATCACAGACATAGAGGTTGGATATTAAAATAAGTAATCATGTCAAAATAAACTAGTACCCAGTTTCTTGTGTATGATTTACATTAAGCATCCAGTGATTGCGACTTACAATAAGTCATTATATTATGGTCATCGCACATGACTAGTAATTTAACAAGATGAAATATCTAGGAAATAGATATAAAATGATTATGATAAGTGCCTATATAGGAGTAACTGGATAATGTATAATGTAATGATAAACAATACCATCTCATAATGATGTGATGCTAATTAATGTAGCTACCCATAATATTTAATGGCATGAACCAAATCTATTTTGATGATATAATGATCTATTTTTTATACCGCATTAATGATTTATTTTTTATATGATTTTGAGAATCCATGAACAATGAATGGATTTGACACAACTACTAGGTTTTTATGTTTTAATGTTAATTATCCCATGTAAATAATAAAATTACAAACCTATAAGCTGAAGATATACCAAGATTTAAAATAAAACCTTTCAAAAAAAAATGATGAATAATTTGTGTACCATACACTGATGAACTACCATGTCTCTCTCTAATTTTTTATGAAGATCATTGATTAATAATTATCTAAATCCTTTATATGTGGTGTGTGAAAGATTTATTATGAATCACCCATCACATGGATAGGATAGTAATTGAATACAAAAAATTATTTTATCTATTGTGGTTGTGGGTGAGATAAGAAATAGCGAGATTGAACATAAGAGAATTTAGACCAAGCACATGTATAATAATTTCACCCAATGTTTTTATTTACATTAAACTTTATATAATAATTTGGGGATGTTTTATGAGACCCATTCATTTACTCTTGATTTACATAATGTTTGAGTAAAATCAATGTCATTACAAATATTTTTAACCCTTTAATCCACACACTTAACTTTTAAGTGAATTAATTATCCATGCATTCATGGAAGCTTACCTGAAAGAATGACTTGAATGTTAACAACTTAATATTCATCTAGCAATAGAATGATATAACCATGTTTTATGATACACCCTTATTAAGGTATAAAATACAAATTGTATAACTTTTACCATCCCATATGATATATCCATGAATATATCCCATGTAAAATGACATTAGGTCATATCTTCTTCATAATGATCATTATATATCACTACATTTGATTAAAAAATGTATTTTGTAAAATTATAAAAAATATTTACCAACACCAATATTTCATTCTATATTATAGTTTAGTCTATTTAGACACTAAAATTAGACTTATTATTATAGTAGTTTGGCCTAAACATTCTTTCCACTCTTTTTACTAGTCTTACTCAAAAAAATTGTCACTAAAGTCATATAAAAATTTGAAGTATAAGTTCATATTTGGAAATAAAATAACTAGTATAACCATGTAATCCTTTTGTAATTCTAAAAATGGTTCCAAACACGAATCATAAAAATGAAAAGACACATCCTTAACAAATATTTATAGTGTTTTCTAGATATATGTGAAATATTTTTTCAAAATCTACTATAAAATTCAACATAGTGAAAAAAAACCTAATACCTATTACTGATTATAATCTCTTCAATCAACTTAATATTGGATTTCTGTATATTGTTTTGGAATGAAATACTCAATAAATATCCCTTTAGTAACCATGAGGTGAATCTTTTCTCAATTAATAATAAAACACTTCTCTTCACATATTTCTTTCATTTTATACTAATTATCCATAAAATGGTAGAAGACACTAATATACTAAAAATTTATTTATTGATTTTTTAAAGAATACTATATCATCCCAGAAAAAATATATTTTGTGTGTGATAGAAAATAATTGATAAAATACACATCACAAATAATATTCTTCTATAGATAAAAATTTGATATGTAAAAGTTAACACCTGTATTCTTTGGTAATAAAATTAATGGAAGGATTATATATTTAATATCCAATAGGAAAACTATATTATTCATAACTAATAATAGATTACAAGGTGTGATCAATAATGGGAAATTAGAAACTTTCCTTCCTTGTTGTACCATTCATCATCATGTATTCTACACAGACTAATCATCAAAAAAATAAATTATAATAAAATAATTGTTATTTTTCATGAAAATTATAATATTTTTATTATTTGGGAAAAATGGGGTATAAATTCCCAATAATTATTGGAAATTATTCAAATGATTCTTTAATAAATAAACTTAATTACTTCTTTCTTATGTACCTTATTCCTATGGAATGTTATTCATTTGTTGTAAATATTTCCATGGAATACATCACTCTAATAGAAATTTATGAGAACAAATTATTTGGATTATTCCAGAGATATATTATTTAATATTGGTCAAAAATACCGCAAGATATCACTGAATAAATTTTGAGGTGATGGTGTTTGTAACAAAAGAGGGCCGTGAGGTTGTGTTTGTTAACAAAGCAGACCACGATGTTCAATTGGTTTTAAAAAGGAGGGTTTTCATGGTGAGTTGGCGAGTTCAGGGGATTTTTTTGAAAATTCATGATTAATAGAAGAATGTAGACAAAGTAATGGATGATCTGGAGGTGGTACAAAAAGTGAAAATACAAGGTGGTTCTTTTTTACAGTGTTTGCAAAATTTTTGGGCCTCAAAATCGACAAATAGAGAAAAGTGTTTTTGGAAATAGGACTTATACGCCAGTGTCTTGGATGCTTGGAAAGTTTTGTGCCACATGTTTTTCATGATCATAAAATCAAAATATAGAAAAGGAAAAATGGGTGCTCATGTTTGGGATTGGGCATTGAAGGCGACTAGGGCAACATAGGCTAAGGTGGTTGGACTTGAGCGCCAGGAGGAGACTTGCATGTGGTGGTCAGGGATTACAAAATGCCTATAAATAGACAAATACCCTCATATTTTTTTGCAAAGTTGAACAAGTATAGAAAATTAGAACTCTAGTCATGTAGGTTTTTTGGGCGCCCAAGTGGTAGTTTGTGTAACACCCTGACCCCAGTTACACAGAGACAGAGCATTATTTTAATACATTGGCATGATTACAAGGAATGAAGTCCCAAAAGACCGATCGGTTTATCAGTCTTGGAAAATAGATTATATACATGAATGTTACATTACACTTTATAACATACAAAACAACATAAATAATCCTTTATGAACACCATTATTCTCCTGTCTAAACCCTGCATATCAATCATAATACACTTCTTGGAATCCTAAGAAAATAAAACATAGAAAGGGGTGAGCTCAAACGCTCAGTAAGGGTAAGCAATACAGCATAAAATTTTAAAAATAATCACAAACATTTAAGGCAATGTATAAAACTACAACAAAATCCTTTTTAACTTGAACTTCAGAATAATATGGCAGAAATAAAATGAAATAATGCCATTTACATATTCACATGGATATTCTACTAATCTAATAATCACATAAAATATCAATAACCACTTTCCTAACGATGGAATGCATAATGCTAGACTATCATAACCACGTAGCCAAGGCCTCATGCCAAGACTACAAATAAGATTTTCTCAAGGCCTCGTGCCAAGACACTAGTTTGTCTCATGAGACCTACCGATGCATCGAGGAGCTATAGCGGGCTCCACCCGTCACTTACTAAGTCCAATGCATTTCTCATATGAAAAGGTCTAAACATAACATAAACATTCGTATTAAAACTAACATACAAAATGTCAATAATTTACCCATAAACCATGAATGGTATAAAAATAACACATACATAGTCAAACATATCACAAAACCTTTAACACAATATGGAAGATTTGTATCATGATAAACCAACTTCAAAACAAGTTTAAAATCCATTAAAATATTTTGACGTTGATGAAAATGATTTGTAAAACTCTTTGAGAGAAATACCCCTTTTTCAGAAAAACATTAAAAAGTCACACAATTTGAAAAAGAAGTAATTTAAAGAAATTTTTGGAACAAAGTGTCCCATACCACTTTGAAACTTTTTAAAGGAATTAAAATTTTTAAAAACATTGTTGTCCATATAAATAAATCCTTAAAAAACTATTTTGTAGACATAGACATTAATGAGAAAGATTTAGAAGAATAAATATTTAAAACATTTGAAATGATGTTTTAGTAAAAAGTACCTTAATATAATCCATTTGAAAACTCTTTCATAAAAAATGGACATGGATAATAAATATTTCCCTGTAGATACTTACATAAAAACAACCTCGGATAATAAAGAGATTGTGAAATTAACCCTTACCAATTTGGTAAATTACGAAACATACAACCCGTAAAAGATGTATCATACAATGAATATGTAAATATACATAAATTAAAGTGTATTACATAAAGAATACAATTATGGGAATTAAATACACCACACAAAAGGTAATAGTGGCAATATGGCATGAATCTCATGAGAATAAGGAGTGAGATGAAAACCCCTTACCTTGCACTTTCCTTTAGTCGAGGGTACGTTTAGCGTCCTATATGAAGACTATAGCATGTTATTAAATTATAACAGAACCATATCAATATTTGTGATATCATACATTATTCATTTATGACTTTATACTACCCATTTAATAATAATTTCCATGTTATATTAATATTTCGGGTAAAAATCGCTTTCTTTATCGTACATGTTTTAACTTGTTACTATTGATTGTATCACTTAGATCATGATTTAAATACTTCCAGGATATAAAACATTATTTAATTATCGTATATATTTAGAATATAAAAAATTTATAATATATTTATATATGAAATGCAGAACACCGTTTATGGAGACGGTAGTCCGTACGTATGCATAAATGCTGTTTCCGTTTTCATATAGTATTGAATGAAAGTAAGTGAATAATGTAACGACCCGAAATTTTGAATAAATCTTATTTCCTAATTTTATGTGTTATTTTATTTTGTTTTTTATACTCAACAAAAATGTTTCATTTGATAACATGAGTACAATTAAAATGAGACCATTGGGTTTTGACTGTTATATGACCATTGGTCAATATGACCCCTGGAAACTAAACGTTTTTATTATTGTCTCTAAATACAAGTAATCTTGGTTAATTATTATAGAAAGAAGATTCAATGGCCTCACCCAGTAGTCTTGGACCGATCGATGCCCATCTAACAGAACTTGGGAAGGAGGTAGCACCACTGGGCTTTGCTCTGGACCAAACCCAAGACGAACTTCATCGTGTGAAGCTAGAACGGAATCGCCTCTGCGAGAAGTTCAAACTGAAAGAAATTTCTACCCATGCTATGTTAGCCGAGCCTCCCTCAGATTCTCTCACCTTAGCACACCTTACACTTAGGTCCTATGCTGGTGTGATAAGGGGCTTTGTAAGGAGACCGTAACTGCCTTGTGTAATCCTTTGTTTTAAATAAAAATTGGGATTTCTTCTTATGATGAAGTTTATGAATTTTTAAATGATCGGATAAATATAGTATGCATATTTTTGATAAATTTTAGAAAAAGGATATTTTAAAAATGTTTATGTAAACCTTAAATAATTAAAAATGTGTAATGATTTTTAAAAAATGGTCTTCTACAATTATTTTCAGTACGAAATTTAGAGTCTAATAAGATCAACGTGATTTTTGATGAATAGTAAATTATGAATAGTGATTTTATGATTAGGATTAGTAATGTGTCTAAATGGATTAGTAATATCACTTAAAGAAAGTATTAATATAATCTAGGCACCTTGATTAAGAAATGTGATTCAATAAAATGGTTAAATAACGGTTTTATAAATTATTATTCAAGTATTAGTTTTTTTTCGGGTGAATAGTGTTTTTTAATTAAAAAATTAATTAAAAATATTTAGAAAATTATTTTTATAAAATGGATTTCATTTTTGAACTCAGAGCGTCGATATTATGTTATGGTAATTTTTGGGGATTTTTCTAAAAAAATGAATTTTCGGTGAATAGTGTATTTATTTAAAAATTAAATTAAAAATATTTAGAAAATTATTTTTATAAAATGGAGTTCATTTTTGAAATCAGAGCATTGATATTTGGTTAAGGTGAAATTTTGGGATTTTTCTGAGAAAGTTGAATTTTCGATGAATAGTGAAAATACAGTTTTTAAGTTACGGGTGTTTAATGACATCATTAAATGATGTATTAAGTTTGTAATCAATATGTTCGAATTATTAATAGTGAGATAAGGTATGAGGTATCCCAAGTGGCCAATACCATGGGAAAATACCATGGGCAAGCCCATGGTTTTGCCAAAACCACTAATGAGGTGTCCCTTTGCCATTAATGCCTTGTCCCCTCACTTTCCCTATAAATACCAAACCATCCTCTCATCCATTCGACTCCCCACTCTCCCCCAACGAAGTTCTGGTCTCATTACCTCCCAAGGAGGCCTCCCATGGTGCCCCCAAGCCCTCATGGTCCCAACCTTTGAGTTTTAGGAGTTATGTTTTAAGGTAAGGGATCCGACCTCTCTCTTTCTTTTCAAGAAATCTCTTTTATGTCATTTCTTTTATGTTCCATGTACTTATGTTAAAGGGTGTTCTTTTATACTCCTCTTAATTCCCTTTTCATGTTCATATAATGAGAGATCCCCTCTTACTCTCATTATTTCGTTTTATGAAGTATTAAGTGGCGCCGTTAGGCTGCCGAAATTTTTGTAACGGATTCTTTCTCCTTCCTCATTTTCAAGATCTATTTTCATGTAAAGTATTTCAAGTTATTTTTTATTATGTTGGGGTATGATCTCTAAATTTATCATACTGATATTTTATGATCATATGATGACAGACCCCATTTGATCTTTTCAATTCAGTATTTTGAAGCTTTAAGTGGCGCCGTTAGGCTGCCGAATTTTTAAGTGGTTTTCACCCTTCTCGTTTTGAAGTTCTACTTTCATGTCAATTCTTTCAAGTTCCTTTTTGTTATGTTGGGGTATGATCTCTATATCTATCATACTGGACTCTTATGTTCATATGATGAGATACCCCATTTGATCTCTTCAATTCAGTATTTTCAAGTTTTAAGTGGCGCCGTTAGGATGCCGAATTTTTAGGGGATTCTTTCACCCTTCTCATTCTTTTCAAAGTTCTACTTTCATGTCAAGTCTTTCAAGTTCCTTTTTGTTAAGTTGGGGTATGATCTCTATATCTATCATACTGGTCTCTTATGTTCATATGATTAGAGACCCCATTTTATCTCTTCAATTCAGTATTTTGATGTTTTAAGTGGCGCCGTTAGGGTGCCAAACTTTCATAAGAGAAATCTAATTTTTTTCTTCCTTCCATGTTTTTCATTTCAAATGGTATGTCCTTAAAATTTCATTACCATGTCCATATATCCATCTAATTCTCTTCCCCTACTGTTTTATGGATCATTTATGAGTGGGTTACCCATGTCCCCTCTCTTTTCAATGTTTTCTAAAACCTTGTAACATAGCCGTTATGCTGCAGAATTTCCGTCTCAAAATACCTCTCTCTCTTTTCTCAAAAATTATTTTATGTTATAAAGTGAATACACAAAGATTTTATTTCTAAAAGGGTATTAAAATATATATCAAAATGTTCTATTTTAAATTCTGGGATTTACATACATGAGACCCACTTTCCCTTTCCGTGTGTTTAAAGTGACGTAAAGATCATGTCCTTAAAGCAGTTTTTAAAACGTTATGATTATGAAATGAAACCCATTTATTATATGCTATATGGGTTATTTATGAAATTTTTGATGATGATATATGTGGCTCACATTATAATAAAGGAAAATTTATGGGTGCGCCCTGATAGCGCTACAATGCATTGGGTAATGATGTAACCACTAGAGATTACAATTTTCACGATACCTTGGTGAATAACCTTGGTAATTTTCAAATGACACCTTGGGGATGGACCTTGGTGATATGTTCATGATTGTCAATATTAAATGTTTCAGCCAAATCCTCAAGTTATGAAAAAGTTTTATTTTTATTATGATATGCCTCATGATTTCATTTTCATGCCTTAAAGTTCTTTTCATGACTTTATTGATGTATCTCAAGTTCATATGTAAAATGTTTCACTTGTTTCCCTTGCTGGGCCTTCTGCTCACCCTTTCTTTTGATGTATATCCCCAGGTTATGAGATGCAGTAATGATCCTAGGGTGAACATGAGGAGAAGCCTTTCAAGTGTTTAAGAAGAATGTTTTTTTGTTTCATGTTTTATGTTCCTTGTTTCCAAGACACTAAACCTTAAAGATCCTCAGTTCCGTGTAATGGAATGAAAGTTATGTTATAAAAAGACGGGATGCTATAGTTGGTATCAAAGGATGGTTTAGTTATTTGTGGAAATTAGGATATAAAAACTCTAGAAAGAACCCTATAGAAATGATTAAATATAGGAAATCTTCCTGGTATTTTGGTGAGTATTGAGTAAGGGGTTTCCAAGAAAATACATCCCTGTCTGGATACGAGCAGGTAGAGGTAGCTCTGGCACAGATGTACATAGGGGTAAAACCCGAAAACACTGCTTTGAGCTAGACTCGAACGGGAACTGGTACACGACAATGGGCCTTGCTGCACTCTTGGTTACGACACTCCCGAGGGATATGCTTTGGTAAATTCATAAGCTTAGTATGAACCATTGTTAAAGGAACAAAGATAAAATAAAATAAATATTCACATAAGAATATATGATCATGGATAACCTAGATGGGAACCTAGGGGATCACAAGTTAGGGTATACTTTTCTTCTACAAGTTATCCTTCTATGCTTTCAGTTCCTTTTCATGATTATTGGCTAAGTACTTAAGCCCCTAATTATGCTTTCTATTCTTAGTTAATGGTGGGAAATGGAAGAACATGTCCCAACAACCAATGTGATAGGAAATGCGACGATTGTCGTATTAATATGACAGGGATGATTAGGGGATTAAAATATGATTATTATTTTGGAAGATGTTCACTATTTTGGGGACCCTATATGATCGAGGTAAATAGATTACTACGGTATTTTCATTGAGGAGTAAGGTTGACTTATATTTTGAAGAATCGATGAATTTAAGGTGGACTTATAGTAATTTAAGTTACTTATGGGAATGATTAACCTATCTTGGGAAAAATATGTTTAGGTTCGATACTTTTGTTATAAGATGTTAGGAGTGGTTGATGTTTTTTGGAGATGAACAATGAAGTTTATTTTGGAAGACTATGTTATCAAATCCTTCTTGTATTTGGGTTTCAATCTTAGTTTAGATTATTTTGAGGAATTTTAAGGACTGTTATTTATGGAATGGACTATGATGAACTTTGGGTAGTACCATGGAACTTTGAAGATTTAAAAGTAGTTTCCATTCCTATGGTATTATTTCTTTTTGAAGAGTTGTTTTACCTTACCCTATCTATTTTTGGGATAATGTTTAAAGATAAAAGAAATAGATAGTTAATATTTTTTGGATTATGTGATTCTCTAGAAGATGATTCTTGTGTTTTGATGAGACCAAGTAGTTTTGAATGCTCATAGTTTGAAGAAAAGATTATCTTTGGGTAGAAACTTATTAAAGGATGAAACCCTACATGAAGATAGGTATATTTTCTTATGTTTTTGTTTTATGTTGTAAATGAATTCCTCAAAATTATGAAAAGGAACGTAAAACAAAAACGTTTTTGGTGTACGTTTCCTACTGGGTAATCAAAGATCGTTTACACACATCAAAAGTTTGGGATTTTCTTATGGTTAACTTTCTCCTAATCATGTTTTCTATCACTCTCCCTCAGAACTTGACCCTTTGTTTTCTCCTCCATGTCCATGTTTTCGTACATGGAATCCTAGTGTGGGCTAACTCGGGTGACCTTTGTACTTACCTTTTTTTTCTTTTAAAGTAATAGTTTTACAGACTCCTTTTCCGATGTGGGACTTTCAATGAAATTTCAAAACCCCAATTTTAAAAAAATTGCGAGGACGCAATTTCTTAAGGGGGGAAGATTGTAACGACCCGAAATTTTGAATAAATCTTATTTCCTAATTTTATGTGTTATTTTATTTTGTTTTTTATACTCAACAAAAATGTTTCATTTGATAACATGAGTACAATTAAAATGAGACCATTGGGTTTTGACTGTTATATGACCATTGGTCAATATGACCCCTGGAAACTAAACATTTTTATTATTGTCTCTAAATACAAGTAATCTTGGTTAATTATTATAGAAAGAAGATTCAATGGCCTCACCCAGTAGTCTTGGACCGATCGAAGCCCATCTAACAGAACTTGGGAAGGAGGTAGCACCACTGGGCTTTGCTCTGGACCAAACCCAAGCCGAACTTCATCGTGTGAAGCTAGAACGGAATCGCCTCTGCGAGAAGATCAAACTGATAGAAATTACTACCCGTGCTATGTTAGCCGAGCCTCCCTCAGATTCTCTCACCTTAGCACACCTTACACTTAGGTCCTATGCTGGTGTGATAAGGGGCTATGTAAGGAGACAGTAACTGCCTTGTGTAATCCTTTGTTTTAAATAAAAATTGGGATTTCTTCTTATGATGAAGTTTATGAATTTTTAAATGATCGGATAAATATAGTATGCATATTTTTGATAAATTTTAGAAAAAGGATATTTTAAAAATGTTTATGTAAACCTTAAATAATTAAAAATGTGTAATGATTTTCAGAAAATGGTCTTCTACAATTATTTTCAGTACGAAATTTAGAGTCTAATAAGATCAACTTGATTTTTGATGAATAGTAAATTATGAAAAGTGATTTTATGATTAGGATTAGTAATGTGTTTAAATGGATTAGTAATCTCACTTAAAGAAAGTATTAATATAATCCAGGCACCTTGATTAAGTAATGTGATTCAATAAAATGGTTAAATAACGGTTTCATAAATTATTATTCAAGTATTAGTTTTTTCGGGTGAATAGTGTTTTTTAATTAAAAATTTAATTAAAAATATTTAGAAAATTATTTTTATAAAATGGATTTCATTTTTGAACTCAGAGCGTCGATATTATGTTATGGTAATTTTTGGGGATTTTTCTGAAAAAATAAATTTTTCGGTGAATAGTGTATTTATTTAAAAATTAAATTAAAAATATTTAAAAAATTATTTTTATAAAATGGATTTCATTTTTGAAATCAGAGAATTGATATTTGGTTAAGGTGAAATTTTGGGATTTTTCTGAGAAAGTTGAATTTTCGATGAATAGTGAAAATACAGTTTTTAAGTTACGGGTGTTTAATGACATCATTAAATGATGTATTATGTTTTTAATCAATATGTTAGAATTATGAATAGTGAGATAAGGTATGAGGTGTCCCAAGTGGCCAATACCATGGGAAAATACCATGGGCAAGCCCATGGTTTTTCCAAAACCACTAATGAGGTGTCCCTTTGCCATTAATGCCTTGTCCCCTCGCTTTCCCTATAAATACCAAACCATCCTCTCATACATTCGACTCCCCACTCTCCCCCAACGAAGTTCTGGTCTCATTACCTCCCAAGGAGTCCTCCCATGGTTCCCCCAAGCCCTCATGGTCCCAACCTTTGAGTTTTAAGAGTTATGTTTTAAGGTAAGGGATCCGACCTCTCTCTTTCTTTTCAAGAAATCTATTTTATGTCATTTCTTTTATGTTCCATGTACTTATGTTAAAGGGTGTTCTTTTATACTCCTCTTACTTCCCTTTTCATGTTCATATAATGAGAGATCCCCTCTTACTCTCATTATTTAGTTTTATGAAGTATTAAGTGGCGCCGTTAGGCTGCCAAAATTTTTGTAACAGATTCTTTCTCCTTCCTCATTTTTCAAGATCTATTTTCATGTAAAGTATTTCAAGTTCCTTTTTATTATGTTGGGGTATGATCTCTAAATTTATCATACTGATCTTTTATGATCATATGATGAGAGACCCCATTTGATCTTTTCAATTCAGTATTTTGAAGCTTTAAGTGGCACCATTAGGCTACCGAATTTTTAAGTGGTTCTTCACCCTTCTCGTTTTGAAGTTCTACTTTCATGTCAATTCATTCAAGTTCCTTTTTGTTATGTTGGGGTATGATCTTTATATCTATCATACTGTACTCTTATGTTCATATGATGAGATACCCCATTTGATCTCTTCAATTCAGTATTTTGAAGTTTTAAGTGGCGCCGTTAGGCTGCCGAATTTTTAGGGGATTCTTTCACCCTTCCCATTCTTTTCAAAGTTATACTTTCATGTCAAGTCTTTCAAGTTCCTTTTTGTTATGTTGGGGTATGATCTCTATATCTATCATACTGTACTCTTATGTTCATATGATTAGAGACCCCATTTGATCTCTTCAATTCAGTATTTTGAAGTTTTAAGTGGCGCCGTTAGGCTGCCAAACTTTCATAAGAGAAATCTAATTTTTGTCTTCCTTCCATGTTTTTCATTTCAAATGGTATGTCCTTAAAGTTTCATTACCATGTCCATATATCCATCTTATTCTCTCCCCCTACTGTTTTATGGATCATTTATGAGTGGGTGACCCATGTACCCTCTCTTTTCAATGTTTTCTAAAACCTTGTAACATAGCCATTATGCTGCAGAATTTCCGTCTCAAAATGCCTCTCTCTCTTTTCTCAAAAATTATTTTATGTTATAAAGTGAATACACAAAGATCTTATTTCTACAAGGGTATTCACATATATATAAAAATTTTCTATTTTAAATTCTGGGATTTACATACATGAGAACCACTTTCCCTTTCCGTGGGTTTAAAGTGACGTAAAGATCATGTCCTTAAAGCAATTTTTAAAACGTTATGATTATGAAATGAAACCCATTTATTGTATGCTATATGGGTTATTTATGAAATGTTTGATGATGATATATGTGGCTCACATGATAATAAAGGCAAATTTAAGGGTGTGCCCTGATAGCACTCCAATGCATTGGGTAATGATGTAACCACTAGAGATAACAATTTTCACGATACCTTGGTGAATAACCATGGTAATTTTCAAATGACACCTTGGGGATGGACCTTGGTGATATGTTCATGATTGTCAATATTAAATGTTTCAACCACATCTTCAAGTTATGAAAAAGTTTTATTTTTATTATGATATGCCTCATGATTTCATTTTCATGCCTTAAAGTTCTTTTCACGACTTTATTGATGTATCTCAAGTTCATATGTAAAATGTTTCACTTGTTTCCCTTGCTGGGCCTTCTGCTCACCCTTTCTTTTGATGTATATCCCTAGGTTATGAGATGCAGTAATGAGCCTAGGGTGAACATAATGAGAAGCCTTTCAAGTGTTTAAGAAGAATGTTTTTTTTATTTCATGTTTTATGTTCCTTGTTTCCAAGACACTAAACCTTAAAGATCCTCAGTTCCGTGTAATGGAATGAAAGTTATGTTATAAAAAGACGGGATGCTATAAATAATATATATCTAAGTAAATAAATACTTATATATTTAAATATATATATATATATATCCAGTATCATTATTATGTCATATATTATATACTTATTAGTGACATATATTTTTATAATCGTCGATGAACGGTGAACATGGAAATGAATCTCATCTCGTCGTGGAGACGGTAATCCGTACGTACGCACGAGCGAAAATATCATTATTTTGATATTAATATAATATATAATTAGATGTTATATAATATATACATAATAATTATCATGTTATATTTATTATTTACATCAAATACACATCATTGTTATACCCATCCAAATAATAATGTATTGAATAACAATTACATCACGATGTGGAGATGATAAGCCGTACCTACACATGTATGGTGACATGTCATTAAAATGGTGGATAGAAAAAAGAATTTGGTTGTACCATAATTTTAATAACATCACAGTATATAGAATATACTGGAGTTATCATTTTAAAATGTAAACAGAAAAGAAAAAGGAAGTGGAAGAATAAAGGAACTTGAAAGAAGGGTGGTGAAATCATTACCTCTTCTTCGGGTTCTTCCTTTTTATTTGATCAAAAGGGATCTTTAGGATGGATTTCTGATCAAACTAAGGCCTCTAGGATGAAGGGAGGATATTTTATAGTGTATTGGGGTAGGGTTTGGCCAAGACGAATGGCTTAGAAGGTGCGAATTAGAGATAAGGTGGAGTGCCCTTTTATAAGTGGGGTGAGGGGCATCTTAGGAAAAACTTAAAATATTATTTTATAATAAATTCATATTCGGTTTATAATTATTCAAAAGTTTATTATTTAAAGTATATTTTGGGGATAGGTTGAAAAAAACTCAACCAATAGGTTTTACACCAGTTTAGGTTACCATTTTAACCTTATCATTTAGATTTAACTCTATGTTAAATAATTTATCTTTTACCATGTCTTCTTGTATTATTATATTATATGGTTAATAAACTTACTATATACTTCCAATAGAACCCCAATTGGTTCATTAATGTCATATATATTATTATATAAGTTTTTTGGCCGAGCCTTAGATTTTTAGGAACATTATATCAATTATTAATATAATATTTGTTTTAAAAACTATTTTACGTCAATTTTCACACCATTTGGTATTTGTTTTTTGTTAAAATAATAAAAACATGATTACTTAAAAAAATAAATTTAATAAATCCTATCATGTAATATTCACCTATAAAATTATAGGATGTCATAAAAACTTTGAAATTATATTTATTTTAATATTTATAATACCATTTATTTGATTCTTTCACGAATAAGGTAATTACTATATCATCATTGTGTCATAAATAAATTAATTTATATAATGTATAAAAATTAAAAATAAAATACCATGATGTAGGAAATAGTTTTAGATTTATAATGAATATTTATAATCTTATTTATCTTCTGAAAATCCAAATATTAAAAATGTTTTAATTATTAAACTTTGATTTTAACTCTTTTAACTCTTCTTTGAATTAAATAATAATAAATGTCCTAATCCAATCCAAGTGGACCTAAATGATAATATTTTATTCCTAAGGTTGTTTTTGGTCTAGATAAACTTTTATAATAGAATTAGGACATGTTTGAGGGTAATATTAATATCATTTTTACCCTTAATTGCCCTGTTTACTTTTAACCGTGGTAAATACACGTAAAAAGTTACTATTCATCAAAAATTATTTTAATCTCATTGAAACAAATTTTACTCCTTGATATTAACCCTGACTCTTGGATTTTCTTATTTACACACACATAAGCTGTAAAATTACGTTTTATGTGAATTTGCAAATTCTCCTAGGAGGTGGGTAAAAGACGGTGAAAAGTTCAATAAAATTTTTATATATCTAAAATTATTTTAAACTAACTCCAATGAATTAAATTTAAATTATATAGGTATTATGTATCTATTTTGACCTTAATTAAATTTAAATAAAATTAATAATTATTTAAATAAAAATTTGATTTTAAACTATAACTCAGTGTTTTTTTACTTTTCATCAAAAATTGAATGTTTTCAGAAAAATACCAAAAATTCACTCTAAGATAATTTAGATATTCCAAATGAAAAAATGAAGTATATTTTACCAAATTCAAAACATAGAAGTTTCATTTATTAATTTAAAATTAATTCCCGTTGTTAAAACAAAAAGCGTGTTTTTAAGAGATAATAACTATCAAAAGATTGACACTTGTTTATGTCCATTTTAAATGTGAAATTACATGAAATTAACAAAATTGTATTAAATGGTAAAAATATATTCTAAATATACTTTATAACCAATAAAATTCATAATTTACACTATTAATTATTTCTATATAAAAAGTTTTTTTAATTAAAATTTAGTAATTTTCACTATTCATCAAAATATGTATGTTATTTGAAAAGTACCAAAACTTTATCGAAGCTAAATTATTATGTCCTAATTCTAAAGAAGATGTTTATTTTGTCAACATTAATATATAAAAGTTTCATATATTGGATTTAAAAAGGCTTCCCCATTAAAAGGCGGTAAAATTTCATTTTTTGAAAAATACTTCTTTTATCTGAAAAAAATGTATTTGATCATACATTATTTCTAAGAAACTCATAATATGGATTCTAAAATTATATGTATCATATAAAGTTCAAAATTCAGTTAATACTATTCATAACCGCTTTTGAACAGCTTGTTTGGTAAGTCATGGTGTGTTAGAACTCAGTGCTACGTGTAGTGAAAGTTATTGAATTACTTTGAAGAAATAACGTACTATGAAATCTTGGGGTGTTACAGTTTGGTTGCGCAAGTATAATGATATTCAGAAGTTTCAAGCTAGTTGATAGTTGCATGCCAATATTGGTTTGGGTGTAAAAGAGTGTGGGTTTCCCAAGTCCTAAGTTGGTGAAGGGAGTGTCGCGTAGGTGGTTAGGTTATACTTTCATGCTAGTCTTATAGAAGAGCTCTAGTTGATTGTTTCTCACCAATATTGGGTTCTGGGTAAAAGAGTGTGGTTCGTACAAGTTCTGAGTTGGAGAAAGGATTTTCACGCAAGTGGTTTGGTGACACATTCATGCCAGGATTGGAGAAGTGCACCGATCATTCTAGTGATGTGCAAATGTTGGAGGATTATCCAGTACATCTACAAAAAAGTTGTATTAATCAGTGAATGAAAGAGGAACATCAACAGAGCATCTATATACAGAATAATATGTATTAATTTGTGATAATGAAGGGACCTACATGTCTTTAAACTTTTAGTGGATTTTCTAGAGAATCAGTGAGAAAACATTAGTTGAGAGAGCACTGAGATTTGATATTATGGGTGGTTGTCAAGAAGGAGGGATAGTGAGTCAGATCGGAAATTTGTAAACAATAGTGCACTTTTAGTGGATTTGGCACATCAGTACATCACTAGTGTATGCTCGTTGGACGTAGCCCATTGAGGGTGAACCAAGTAAAAATTTATGTGTCATGTGCATGATTTAATTTATATTTATACATTTCTACAGGAAATAGAGAGAAGAGAGTTTTTATTAATAGTGAAACAATATAAATAGGGTCTGTTATTTTAATCTATCATACCCTCATTCACCCCCTCTTAGGGTATCTTACCTAGTGGACCTAACATTTAGTCAATGAGATTACATTCACCTTGAAAATGTATACCCACATTTTTTTTATTTTTTTCTATAATGGTTGGAATTAACAATGAAAAATTAATTATTTATTAACTTCAAAGAAATAATATTTCAGGGTTACCATGAGTTGTTTTTTTAATTTCAATAAGGGTGGTTAGATAAAAATGGAACAATTTTGTTATATGAGTCTATAGAAATAAAATTTTAATATTTTCTTAACAATTCATGGGTTAATTTAAATATTTCCCTTTATTCATCACACTCATCTTCCAATACCAAGGGATTAAAATATTTTATTTAGAATATGTTAGTGAAATATTTTGAATTTGTTTGATGTTTGACTACCAACATGTGATTAAGAGTGAGTTTTTCTTCTCAGACTCTAAAAACATCATTTATTCATTCAAATCAATGTGTTTCTTCCAAGTTATAAGTATATGTATTCATATGAGTAATGTTACATATTTGTTTTTTAAAATCTAGGGTTTCATAGGATACTTATTGAAACCCATTTTTACCAATACACACTATTCATGGGATGAAATTATTAGGTTATGGTCTCTCCATGCCAAGGCCCATGGTCTTTACAATTATTTAGGGATATCTTAATAGCCACCAATGGGACACCCCCTTTTCTACCCTATAAAGTATATATATGAACTAAATCAGCTTTTACATATGACACAAAATATTGATTCCTTATTAAATATTAGAGGGAACTGTAGAACACTATTTGATTTGTTTCCTACATATGTTTCATGGATATAACGTAATTTACGATAAAGATATATAATAAGGTCATTAAACGTTAGTTAATTATATTTTATATATTAATCATACTATATGAATTACTAATATTATAAGGAATGTTATTATAATTATATTTCACCGCATTTTGATAAATCATATACATTGATTCATTTTTAAAGGATATAAATCACATTGGTTGACTATCAATAACATGATAACTTTGGATCTTATCCACTCTAATATATCATTTTATAAGATATTACATTAGATATAACATGGGGGAGACAGATTAATTCATGAAAGCAATGTCTGTATTGGTCGATGAATTATCTCATGCATTATAATTCAAGGGTTCATTCATGAACAATAACGAAACAACCTCAAGGATTTACAAAAAAATCAACTACTTGATGGTCGGGGTGTGTGCCTAAAAAATTCATAATAAAAACTCCCTAAATCTAATCTCTCTTTCTTCTACCATATTTTCAAAAATTCGGAACTAGCATATCACAGTGGTTGGATATTCCTCATCAAATGTAAATAGAATCAATTAAAACTCATGGATAACTCGAGATGTGGGATTTTAGTGACCCAAGATAAAAATAACATAAATTATTCATTAATTTCATGTTTCAGATAATAAATATCATAAAAAATATCACACCATGATGGAAAAAGGTATTAGTGACCCAACAATATTATTTTACAACACCTATAAACATTTCCCCATAATAATGATCCAACATACCCATTTTAGAGACATATCACATTATATAATCATCTTTATAACCTATGTAATGGAAACTAAACAAAATGGTGAGATTAAATAACCAATAAGTTAAAAAAATTCATAATAAATCAGATCATAAACATGAATGAAAACATGAGGATCATTTAAATATATTAGGAAAATATCATGAGATGATATATTATAATCATAAAACATGATTTTGAAACCTAAAATCCTAAGAATATCATTAAGTAATCATAAAAGTTATGAAATGGCTGAAACTATATCTCAATAATCATAAAACATGTGAGCATGACATATGATTTCATAATACTTTAAAATTAAGTCATAATATGAAAACAATTAATATATTGAAGATAAAATGAATCATAGAAATGTGTCATAACATGATAAATAGATAAAAAATGTAAAAAATTAAAAATCATATGAAAAACATGGTGAGAAAAACCATTATGACTATGCCTATGTGAAAAAAATCATTACGTCCAATCCTAAAAATGTGGGGAAAAAATTGTTCTAATTCTAGTGTGAAAACATTCTTTGTACATGATTGACTGTATCAAGTGATATAAACACAAAAATAAGAGTTAGACGGTGATATATGATCCCACCGATCATTATTACTATACATTTGGGCCACTTAAACTCAATCGCCATCATATATTAAAGAACCTCGGAAAAAAGAATGGATTTTTTTAATGTTTTCTAAATTATCACAAAACATGAACTTAATAAATAATAGTATATATGAAACATAAATGTCAAAAATTAATAATATCATAATAAAATATATATGGTAATGAAAATCTCACTTCATGATAGATAAATCTTAGATGAAAAATATTAATAAATGTATAAAAGTTTTTAGAAAACCATATTATCATTTTTATAATTGAGGAAGTGCAGAATACTTTAAAAATATTAAATTTATATGGAAAGAGAAGAATTTTGAAAAAAAAATTATAAATATGTAAAAATAAATTATCCTTGAAAGTAAATAATAAATTAATCTCATAAATCTAGAGTGGTAAATACAGAAATGAAATGCTATTAGTATGTTTTTAGGCAGTTTTGAAGAACAAATAACATTAAAGAAACATAGAAATAATTTAGTTTCATAAAATAGGTTAATGAAAATATAATGAATATAAGAAAAAATTGGATTTCATTAATGAAATAACTTTTGATAAAAAAAATATGTACATGGAAGAAAAGAATCCATAGTTAGAATATGATTTATTCTTACTAAAGTTATTCTTTTATTACAGAAATATTTTATAAAATAAGTAGTTATTAATGATTAAAAATAATTTTCATATATAATAAGGTGAAATAATATATAAAATATGGTAAATTTAGGGTCAAATAAATATTGAAATTGACATTGAACTAAGAAAGGCTACAACCCAATGAATCGTAAATTGAGCTAATGAAACCCTTACCACGGTCCGAATTCATTCTGTGCACTTGTATAATTTTCTTAATAATAAATTTAATTTTATTATATAATTTATCATTAAACTTATTCCATATTATTTAATTTAATAAGGATAATTTTTTATCATTTGATATTTATTTATTATTTATTTTTTATTATTTGTGTGGGAAAATGAAATCAGTGTCACATTATTTTTGAAATTTTAGTGACCAAAGGTAATATTTTATTAGAATGTTAAATAAATAATATAACCATTAAATAACCACGAAAAATAAATATTTCTTTATTAAATTTTAATAATATTAGTATTTGATATCCAATAGTCATCCATGGTATAGTTTTATATAGTTGTTCAAGCAGCTAGTCAGACGACCCAAACATGAACATACAATAATTTGTTGGTATGGTATGGTTAAAAATTGTTTATTTTGACATAATATAATTATAAAATAATAATAATGATATTATTTATTTGTTTTTAATGTTATAATAATATTTTAAGTGGTATATCTAATAAATTAAAATCAATATGAAAAATAACAAATGTTACTTCATGAAGGTGGTAGTCCGAACTACACCAGATCAACATTCTATTTTTGTTATTGTAGATAAGAAAGAATAAATAATTGTAGTTTAATTAATTAAATAATAATTTATTTTAATAATTATACATATATATCTACTTAAATATTTTTTCGATAGTTTTTCAGGGAATGAATTAGAATAAAAATATAAGTATTAATTTATACTCACTTTAGAACCTTGAACTTTCTCTAGATAGTATTATTGGAAATTAATGGATTAAGGTAACTAATTGAAACCATAGGATTATGTAAATGAGATAGGATTATAGGATAATAAAAATCATTGGGTTTTTAAAATAAATTTGAAGCAATGAGTGTGGAATTAATGGTTTTACGTTCCAGCTTTTAAAAGTGAAGAAAATGGAATTTTGTGAACACACATTACATTTCCATGATATCATTACACCATTCAAGGGTCAAAGACTCCATATTTATAAATAATAATATTTATGGGGATATTTTGTCTATAAATACTCAAAATATTATTTTTTTAATCATGTTATAAAATTCCAGGAAATCATTTACACTTATATAGTTATTTTTATCGTTTTATTTTGTTTTTAGTGAGAGAACTAGTTTTCACCCATGTAACATAATTTTTTAAAAAAATATAAAAAAACCTCTTACAAAATTTAAGATCTGTGAAATTTCATTTAATATAAATTTTAATTAATTTAATTTATAAATAAGAGATTAATTAATTTTATAATAATATTATATATGTAGAAAAACCGTTTCTATAGAAAAATGTTGTTATAACCGTTACATATTATCAATCTTATTTAGTATTGATTACAAAATAAATGTTTGTTAATATAATTAAATATGTTTTTAAAAAATAAGATTCATTATTTATATTTTTTTAATTTAATGGATAAGATAAAAATTAAACAATAAAAAAAACAAATCATTGAAAATAATAGTCTCAGCATTATTACTTAATTATCTATAATCGAAGTAATATTATTTTTATGCATAAAAATAAAATTACTATTTTTATATAATATATAAATAATGATTACTAATATTTAATAAATTTTTCCTAAATAAAATTTATACGTGAAAGAAAATCACATTCAACATTAGCCTGTATAACAAGTAAAAACCAATTTTTGGAAACTTTTTGTTTTTTATATTAAAATTTATGTGTGGGGTAAAATTATTCATGAATTCTATTTAATGTTATTAATTGGTTTATTATAAAATAAATTTATTTTATTTTGATTTTAAATCAATTCAAGGAAATAGTTTACTAAAATTTTATTGAATGAAAAAGAAATAAAAAAAACTATTTTTATTAATAAATATCACTTATTTTTCTTAAGAGACAATCATTGGTTTTCTAAATTCTAATTTTTTTAAATGTACAGTTTTAATTCATAAATAAAAATTTGATCAACTAAAATTTTTTATACACTTTTTCTTATAAAGTCATGAAATTTATTATTTTGGTAAAAACTATATTTTTCAATATTCAGCTAAAAAATAAATTATTTTGGAAAATACCAAAAAATAAATAATAATATAATATTTTTTATAGATATTATTTTAATATTTTAAAATTCATATTGTAGAATTCATAAATTCATCATTTAAATAAAATCCTAAAGTATGATGAATAACTGTTTTTATAACAAGTCATTCATTAGACTATTATTTTCTATTTAATATTAGTGGTAAACAATCTCATACTTGAAAAATATCCATTTTAGAAAATAATTTTTAAGTATAAAAAGATTTTATTAGCTTATTATGTACACTAGTTGAAATAATATTAAATGGGTCCATTATTACATAATATGGCCACAACTGTTTTTACATTTTTATTTAACTACTACCATATAGTTGTAAATATATATTTTATTAAAATATGTCATAGTTCATTAAGGTTATTTGTTGTGTGTGGAGAAATATATTTATAATATTATTAATTTAAGTTGAAATATATTACACAACCATGGTTTTTTATATTCTTCCCCACTCAACTAAAATACACCATCATAATTTTAATTTCCACTTACCAAGAATAGTAGTTTATGGTATATAAAGATAATATTGAATCAAGATATAAATCATAGAGAGATATCAAACATTCAAACATTGGAAAAATATATTTTTTAATAGAATATTCTTATCATTGATATATTTTTCTCTAAATATTTGAACTAAGAGCCTATCATTATTTATAAAAGAAGTATATATTTTCTTTAAAAGGGTTTTCATTATCATGAATTCATAAAATATTATAGGGTGATGATTTAATTTTCT
This sequence comes from Viscum album, assembly GCA_963277665.1. Classification (NCBI taxonomy): domain Eukaryota; kingdom Viridiplantae; phylum Streptophyta; class Magnoliopsida; order Santalales; family Viscaceae; genus Viscum; species Viscum album. The sequence goes on from OY728163.1 coordinate 876,700,725, forward strand.
TAAAAAACATCCAATTCCTACCAAGGAGGAGAGATCATCTTCCAATATGAAAAAATATGATGTGAAGGGTGAGTGTAAACTTTATCATTTTATTTCATGAAATAATTTTAGTAGTAGAGTTCATACCATGGTCGAGGAGGTCATTCATTTCTGTTACCATTGGTAGTCAAGGATTAGGGAATCAATTTTCATAATCACCAAACTAATTGCATGCAATGCGTTAAAGTGTAGATTGTGTTTTATTTGTGACCTCTATACCTGTTATTATATTGGTCTATATATTTTTGTATCTTTGAAAAATACAAGATTAATGGAAAATATTTCTAAACTTTAAACCTTTTATTAATCTTTTGAGACACTCTTATGGGTGCTTCTTCCCATATTTTTGAAACATAAGATGTTTAGTATTCATTCCTTCACCATATTAATCATGTGATTCTCCATGAGACCCCATCCCTCTCTTCTCTGTTATGTTTGGAAACTCAATTGAGTTCAAATTGTTAATCATAATTCTTGATAGCCACTACGACATAACCAAAATATTTATCACCCCATATTTGTTCCCATTAGGATTCTCATTGGTACAATCTATTAATTGTGTATGTCATCCGTTGCGAACATTTCTTCTATAGGCTTGTAAAATTACTATAACAAAAAATTATTTAATTGTGAGTGATTGATAATTAACATAATAATATAATTTCCATAAATTATATCAGGGAAAAACATCCTAGAAATTCTATACTCCTTACAACTATCAAAATCAGTTTTCAGTTAAACCTAAATCACTCTATGATCAATATAGGTTTCCCTAGGTTTCTTTCCCTGAGATCTATCATAAATATTTCTTAACATGATAAACACTTTATATTATCTTGTAAATATAATCCAATTATACTATTAATATCTGATGAAAGTGTCAAACCAAGTGTTCAGTTCGACATCTTTGACATGCATGAGGTGATGATTCAATTAGCACCCAACACACACTTTTGAAGTCTAACACTACTATCCACATTTGGTAAAAAAAATCCTATATCAACTTTTAGTATCTAGAAAAGTTAGTTATTTCTAGGAAATATACACAATCATTACTTTACCAAATGTTTTGGATGGAATCTTATACTAATAGTTATCCCTTATATATATCCCTAGGGGTTTTAGAAAATTTCTCTAATCTAAATCGAAAAATAACTTAACCCTTATCTAATACAAACTATAGTGAAATATATTAAACAAAAGCTAAATAGTTCGTTAGTTTCATGATTTAAATAATACATCTCACTAATATTTTCAAAACCCAAGGATAAAAAGGTATTGTAGCTTGGATATTAGTGATATAAACATATCATTTTATGACACATGAAAACATTTACCCATAATATCACTCCTCAAGTCCCCTTTTCCATAAATCTAATATGATATAATCATATTAATAACCTAGGTAATTGAATCATAATAAAGGGTTGAGATTAGAAACATACTAAGACAAATCATATCTTAATGTGTCGGATTATATACATGAAGGAGAACCCTAGGAGTGGATAAATATCTTATGAAAGGATCATAAAACCATAGATCATAATCATAAAATAGGGTAGATATGCATAGAATCATATAATAATAATTAATTAATACTAAAATATATTATGGGGCTCAAAATACCTATCAATAATAATAAAACAATTGAGCATGACATAAGAGGGTATAACATGGAATGTTTCATGATTTAGTTGATGTTGTATTTTACTATATTTATTATCTTGAGATATTGGTATCAGTTATAGTAACATATGATTATATTATTTTTTATTATTTTTTCAGGTATAATAATAAAATAAAAGAGGGTATAGTCTCCCCAAGATTGACTTATCAGACCCTTACTACTAGTCAGTAGCCTCTGGTTTAAAGGGATGTGTGCTTGAGATAATGTTGTGGTCTGGTTCGGGGCACTAATGTAAGGTACCTAGGTCGAGATGTTAAACAATTACAAGGATTTAATTTTTCTTCCACTTTATGATATTCATCAATCCATATGGATATGGGTGAGTATGATACAATGGATCTTTGTTGTAAGCTACACAATGTTTTTAGGTTTATGATTTCCACTTTATACAAAATTAATTTATATATACATAGAGTTATTTGGTTGGGGTTTATTAATCATTTTTTCGATGTCTAATATGTGTTATTATATTACTACAAAATCCAAGAGTGGTATAAATGGAATCCATGTGTTTAGATTTATTAAATCACGATGATAAATGATGAATTTGAAGTCATATTTGATATTATAACCCAAATTATAAAATATGATTTTTAGAAGTTCCATTATCAAATATATCACTACATATTATATAGGATATCAAAAGAAGATTCATTATTAAAAATTAATTATTTTATACATATTTTTTCCTAAGAAACAATGATTTCATAACATACAATTGACCATAACAATTTTTGAAAAGAAAATTGAATTTTCATATCGCATGATAGATACTGACATGTATAATAAATTATGATATGCATATCGTATAATGGGATTAGGGTATTAGTAACAAAATAAAACCAATAATTTATGGCACTATATTATTATTTGTAGAAAAATATGGTCTGGGGCATACAATACTATTATGAATCATATCATATGACTTCCCTATAATCATAAAATGTGTTAGGGATAGAAAAATTGTTTTTATTAAAATTAATTTAACAATTGAATTATATTATTTATAAATTTTCTATATATAATGATAAAAGGTATTTCAAAGATATTTATTAATTTATAAATGGTTTATATTTTCATTAAATATATATATTTTATAATTATTTTATAATTTATATTGAAACATTTATTGATAAATATTCCACATAATATTAATTATTAATATTGAAATTCCCTAGGTAAATTATATTTAATGACTTATAATTATAAAAAAATGTTTATTGAAAACCATAATGGTTTATTTATAATGTTTATAAATTACAAAAGTGAGTTATAATTTTAAAGGGTTTATATTTTAAAAGTTTTAATTTTCATTGATGTTTTAAAATTAAAGGACTTATTAGGGAAATTATTTTAACCACATTTAAAGATTTTTTATGATTTATGTGATCAAATATTAATTTATTTTAAGTATGTGATGTTTATATTATGTAACAATTTTATATCATATAAATTGGATTATAAATTTCTTATATTTTTTAAAATATCATATAATTACAAGAAATTACAAATAATGAATAATATGAAGGATTTCAAATTATGGAATGAATTAAAAGTGTTTATATTCAATATTATATAATATTCAAAGTTATTAGAAATATTTAAAAAAATTATAATTATCTCTCATTTACAAATAGTTTATATATGTTTATCAGATGATTAAATATGTGAAGTATAAATTTATTTAAAGGATGTTTCATGATTTATGCATAATTATAAATTGATTATATTATAAATATGTGTGTCATTATTTTTAATTGTTACACCAATTCTATAGATTAAAATACATGCATCCGAGTAGTTACATGATAGGTATGATAGTGGGTTTAGTTTTTGAATACCTTCACTTCTATTTGTAATTGAAAATTTTAGCTTGAATTTAGTTAATGAATATATTTTATTCATGTTAGTTTTTATATTTCAAATGAATTGGAAGATATCTTAACTTTATTAAATTATCTATTTGTATATGGACTTTAGGTTAGAATTCCTACTAGCCTATAATCTTATGACCTATTCTAGAAAGGTGGGTGTCATTTACCTATGGCTAGGGGCTTACTAATGTAATGTTAGTCAGTTTCATATAATTCTAATACTTTATATAATTTTCTTACATGACTTATTAGTTTTATTTATTTTGATATTTTTAAATAAATTTTAAATAAATTTTTTGGTGAGAAAACACAAACTATGACTTGTGTATAAAGTTACATATCAATATGGTTTTAAAATATTTGTTTTGTGGAAGGAATATGTTTCCAAAAATAAGTCAATAGATGATTTCATACAGAATTCAAACAAAATTAGATATGATATTAATATTAAACCCTTTCAAATAATATGTCCATGATTCCTTCTAAATTACCTCTTGTTAATACCTTGATTATCTAAATAGTTAGTTCATGCCATATCTGGGGGCCCATGGATTATTTTATTTAAGTCAATTATGTAATGAGTGACCATGTATTTTCAAATTAGGTAGGTCATTACATATATATGTTCCCCTGTATTATCATATATTTTCATGTTATTGGAGTTTTCATTGGGATACACTTAGCCGAGAGAACCTAATAAGATTTGGTTACCAAAAGAATATTATTGGGTTTGTCCACTTTAAAAAATAGATAATGAGTTGTCTATTTTCCCAACCAATATTCAAATATGTTACAATTAGGATGATTCCATAACTGAATAGATTTTTGGTGAGATAAATTCTATATATGATTCATTTCTTTTTGAAATATATTTCTTGGACCCCTAATTCATATTGGGATTATTATATTGAGCCATCATTTTAGAAGGATCCCATTTAATCAAATTCCTTATTAAATTGTAATAAAACATGATACAAAAAATCAGCTATTTTAGATCATTATTTCATGATAATTGAATATAAAATTGAAATCAATCCTTGAAAGGAAAAATATATTGTATGAAATTTTTATGAGCGAGGACTCAAGAAGATTTCTTATGTAAGGATAAATTATATGTGTTAGAGAAACCATTTACTTTGTAACTAACTACTAAAGATATTCAACTTGTATATATATATATATGCATATGAGAATCATATAATGATTCAACTATGTTTTCAATGGAATTATATGAAAAATAAACTAATGAATTTTAGTTTCATATACTAAAATATTATGAGATATTTTAATAATGCTCAATATGATTGAATATTTTGATGGTTCCTGGGTTTGTAGAAGAAGCCGGTGGGCTAAGAATTTGAAAATTTCATCACTAGAGAAACCAATTTTTTTTTCTTTTTTGACATCATAACTATTAAGTTATATGTATCTCACATGAATTATCATATAAATGAATTAAACATGAATAGTAACCTCATTCGATTCATTGCATGTTCGAATAAAACTCATCACCGATTACTATTGCATAAAGTATGCGTATCCAAAACAATAAAAATCATCCACTAACACCACAAGTATTTGAGTGAACACTATTAATGAAATATTGGTTTTAGAATAATGCTTCGATGCTTCCTTCGATGATGTGACGATTACCTCAATCATGTGCTTTGGGGGGGGGGGTTATGACTTGCCTTTCAGGACTAGGTGTGTGTTTTGTGTGTGTCTGTTTCATGTATTATTTACCCCCCAACCACCAAATATAATATTTGATAAACTTGAGTAATTAATGTGATAGATTATTCCAACAAATATTAAATTAATCATGAATATTAAAATAATATTTTTTTCATATAATATTTTTTCATGTATTTACTTCAACACATGTAAATAATTTTAATAAATAAATTAAAGTCAATTACTCTATACTCAAATAATGATTTATTTATTTATTTTTATATTATCATTAAAACCTAGACAACTATCAAACCCGATGGTGGTTCCCACAATGTCCTATATACCTATTCACTAGAATAGAAAATATTCTTAATATACTATTGTGTCTTACCCCCTCTTCACTTATCTCGATAATAGTAAATAACTATTTATAGACCGTAAATAGAATATAAAAACCTATAAATGACCCAAAATAGATAAGAAATAATCATAATAATTACAACCATCCTATGAACACACATTATATAATATAATCAATTTATCTTATGATATTTCATAAATCAGGATACACAAGGTGTTTCATCGGCTATTCTTGATTTATTATGTATTGATCTAACAGGAATGAATAACCTTCAACTACCAATACCATTGATTTAAAATGGTACTATTGTCTTGATCAACTAGGCCCAAGATATTACATTCCCAACATAGAATAGAAAAGTTATTTCTTGATCATTCAACCAATTCTATACCGCCAAAGATGTAACCAATACAACAAGACTCACCATGAAATCAATTTCATTTTTTTTCATTTCATAAAAGTATGTGATTAAATGGAACACACTGATAATTATCTCAATTTTGGAGACCAATATACATGTACGTATATAAGAACAAATAATGACACCTGAAAATTGGGGTGATCTTTTTGGTGGGTCTCTCCTCATGATCACACCTACTAGAGATCACAACGTGAAAACTTATCGAGATGAAGTATCAATGCTTATGATCCTGAAACACTTCATGGTCACACATCATCTATGTCTTGGTAGTATGATTTATTTTGACCAAAGTACGTAACCTTAATATTAATATCATGGTATCTCTAGTTTCAATTTATTCCTTGGGAACTGTTACAACCTTTTTATATGACATGTACCTAAGAAAATTACTATAAATATACTACATGTATAAGTATCAACACTATTATGGTAAGATAAATAATTTTTTATATAAAACTATATATATATATTGGTAATGAACTTACAAACATATGTTGGGTCAAGGGAACCCACTTTCTACACTCAAACTTTCACTAAATCCTACTACTAACAAGTCTCAATTCACAAGATATAACATGAGTATTATGCATCTGCTGAGATACGGAATTAGTCAGGGGGTCTGTCATGTTATCCTCTATAGCCACACTGATAACTGTGACTTAACTTCTTTGTGTAAAGTCCCTCAAGAGATGAAACTTTCACATTATTTGATTTTTCATCTTGTATTAATTTGGATCCTTATAAAGAACCACTATTATAGTATTATCACAATTGAATATAATAGGGTATGCACTACTAGGAAAAACTCCAATGTTTGATACAAAGATGTGTATCTAGACAACCTGTATAGCTACATCATAAGCTACTATATACTTGTATAATAATGTAGAATTTGTAACCATAGTTTTCATCGATCTTTTGTATATCAATACACCAACCTTTAGGAAGAAGATATATGTTGAATGAAATTTTATATCTTCATTATCTTTCTAGAAACTAGAATCATTGAGTCATCTCACTACTATTTCCACATATCTTTTACAAACTAGGAATATATCTTTTGTACACCACAAGTACTTTATGATTTATTTAAAGCTACACAATTTTTATGTCTTGGATTATCTTTATATCTTCCCACCACACATAAATAAAAGGAAAAATCAAACCCAGTACATAGTTTAGAATACATAATAGATTCCAATATCGAGGCATAAGGTATTATAATAATTCATTCAATATTCTACTATTTGTGTGGAAAAATTTTATTAGAGATATTAATACCATGTGATATAAAAAAACCATTATTGGATTGTTTCATACAATAACTTTTATGTAAATTGCTATTATATGGACTTTTACTTAGCTTATGTAGCATCTGAGATCTTTCTTCATATATCTTTATCACTAGAATTTATATTGCTTCACCTATGTATTTCATAGAGAAGAAATAATTTAACCAAATCAAAACTAAATATTATAATTTCATTTCACTTTCAATAAGTAATATAAGAGTAATATATAATTCTAGTAAAATGATGACATTCCCATTATCCATATTATAGACACATAGTTAACTTTCATTCTTAGTGAAACAAAATTATATTATGTCATCAAAAAAAATAAATTTTCATTATCATGATTCCTACTTTAAAACATAAATGGATATCTACATCTTTCACAAATTATTGTCATTATTTGTCTTAACACACCCTTTGGGTTGAGTCCCACATACATCTTTAACTAACACACTATTTAGAAATGTAGTTCTGACATCCATTTTCCATATTTAAAAATCATCAAAGGCTTATACTACTAGTAATATTCTGATGTATTTTAGCATTGCTTCAGGAGATAAGGTTTTATCATAGTCTATTATATGAAATAACTTGAAACCCTTCACTTCTAGTATTTCTTTTTTAGGTATTTACCTTACCATCCATATCCATTTTTTCTAGAATACAAATTTTCACAAATGGGGTTTACATTCGTTGGATGGTCTACCAAAATCCAAATATGATTTTAGTACATGGTCTCTATATCATAATACATAACTTATATTCATTTATCAGTAAACTTTGTTGTTAATACATCCTTATGGGATAGAGTGTCATCATTATCAAGAGTTAATGTGTCACCGGACTAGGTGATAAGAAAACCATAACAATCTGGTTCTCTAACATCTCAAGTTGACCAACCTAGAGCTTGTGTCTTAGGGACATGATCATCTCCCACTATCTATTTTGGATATTACTCTTATATCAGGACTTGTGTATCTGGAGAATGTTTTCATTGAATTCAATCTTTTTCCTATTATTTATAACGTAAATGTGTTCCCTTTAATGAAATATGAAATGTATTTCCACAATCACTTTCTTTTCTGAAGGGTTATGTATGTAATACACTTAAGTTTCTTTGGGATATCCAATAATAAGTCACTTTATCATTCAGGATTCCAATTTTTCACTAGGTTTAGTCTTGAAAAAATATTTTTATCTCCTAAAAACATATGTTTAATGGGTTGGGATTCATTCCACACCACATCTCATATGGAATTACATCTATATTTTTAGTTGGCACATTATTAATGGCATGTAACTTTCTGCAAGGCGTATCCCCAAAAGTATAATGGAATGGAATCATGAATCTTCATTAATCTTACCATGTCTAAAAGGGCCCAATTCCTCATTTAACTAACACCATAACACTTTGGTGTATAAGGAGGAGTGAGTTGGGATATTATACCACACTCAATTATGTGATCAATGAATACTTGGTTAAGATAATCTCTTCCTCAATGTATGCTAAGTGGAATAATCTTCTTACCAATATGGTTTTCTACTTCATGTTAATATTCCTTGATCATATTTGAAGAATATTACTAATACTATATTAAGTATATAAAATCATTTTTACTATACTCATTGGTAAAATTAATAAAGTAGGAAAACCCACCCCACACCCCCACTAGAAATGGTCCACATACATTAGTATAAATTAATTACAATAAATCAATGGGTCTTCCTCCTTTCCCAAAAGGGGTTTTTGTTCATTTTTCATTGTAAACAAGTGTGAAATATATATAGGTGATTTAACTCAGTTGAATATAATTACCCTTCCTAATGTGGTCTTTTTCATTTATTTTCATTTATATGACAAAACACGAAGTTACATAAGTGGGTGTGACATGATCCATGTTCAGTGTATTTGTAATTTATTATCATTACTTGGATTTCATGTTCAATAATATATAATACATTGTTTATATGTTCCACAACATAACCCAAATTATCCATATAAAATTTAAAAAAATTATTTACACACATGAGATAAAATCCAATTATTTTTAAACTTTACACGAAGATTATGTTTTTGGAAACCAAAGGAATAGAAGAAACAAACAATATGTAAAAGTCATGTGATAATCTCTCACTTCCATGGTTATTGGACTCACACTATTCAAATATCAGATATCCACATAACCCTTTTTAATATTATTGAATAAACTTTGTTCCTGTATAGGAATAAAAATGTGTGATCCACATAATGTAACCAACACCCAACATATAGATAAAGACAGATTACATTCAATGAAAAAAATACCTAATGTATAATCATAGCCTTAATTTTTCTTCCCAGATCTGTAATTCTTCTTTCAATGTCCTTTCTTTCCACATGAAAAGTAGTCATCCTCTTACTCATTCCACTCACTATGTATTATTGTATTCTTGGAAGGATAGTCCATCCATGTATTCATCTTTGGCTTATCCATGGACCTTTTATATGTTACCTTCATTCACATGTTCACCATTAGGATTGAAGAATTGGTATTCTTAATATCCTTATCAACTTGAATAAATATATCCAAAAGATCATGAGTGACTTTTCTATGTAATTCATATTGTAATTAATAATAAAAGTCAAAAAATCTTGGGGGTAAAGTGGAAAAATTTACATCGATCTCTAGTTCTTGGTCCCCCTTGATCCTATGGGATTCCAGTATCTCATCATAATTGATCTTATTGAGTATACGAGGTCCTTCCAAATTCCATTATGCTAGTATTAACTTATAAAAATTACTAGATATCTAATACCTTTCATTTATTCTAGTAAATATAATTTTTGGTTATGAGTCAGCATCTTATAGGAATCTTCATCCGCATGAATTTTCTATAATTGAATACATATAGAATAAAACATGATACAATATACATCAAAGGAAACATTTACATTATTTTTTATTTTATATTTATCCTACTTGATTTATACCTAATGTGGCAAAGTAGGAATTGTGGACACCACTATATAAAACATCTACTCCTGGTATAGTATAGTTCCCAAACGTCTGTACCACTCATATAAACTGTGACCTACCAAGATATTTTCATTATCCAGTATTTATCATAGTGATGATGTTATTGTAGTTTTGGTTATTTCCATTTTTATCAATAATAAGATAGAATTATCATTTATTAATTTATCATGATTAATTATTTAGATATTATTGACTAATTAATTAAATCATCAAACATGTCCTCATATTTTATTGAAGACTAGGATCCCTCACTACGAGAATCTCAATACTTTTTTAGTTGAGTATCCTAGTGGAATGAATCCATGAAACCTCCCCTCGAAGTCTATATGCTATGGATAAGCTACTACTCAAAGAGTTCCAAAGTAGAAACTAGGCTCTCCAACCACATTAGATCACAGTTCCTTGGCCTTTTGAGTATGGTTCCATATTATCAGAATTTTAACCACTCTTTCCTCAAAAAATTCCCTCTAAAGTGATATAATGAAAGCTATGGATAGTTCTTTTCAACTAAATTTATTTAATTCAACCAATCACTCTCATAAGAACTCCCTAGTAGTTTGAGGCACCCTCAACTATGGTTGACGAGCACACCATACAACTAGTTTTGTACAAAACTGAGTGATGGAAGGTTGTAAAACATAATATATCTTTTATTTTTTATATTTATTGAGAAATGTAATCCATTTATATTAAATATATTCATACTATTTTTTCGTGACAACAACTAAACAAGAATTAATAGAATAAATATTAATCAAATACTTATACATTTGTTTTTTTATTATTTTATGTATTCTAATAATAAACATGGACATGCAAAAAAAAATATACAATTCATAAAGGATATATGTTAAGTGACTATTATTCGGCATATAATTTTGGCCGATTCATTTTAAACATAATAAATCAACTCTGACCTAGGGGTATCATTCTCGAGTCGAGTCTTTACTAGAATCACATATCTTCCCCCATATGATGTATGAAATTCTCTTCAAGTATACTTCCTCATATGAGCAGGGTCTATGGCTTACAATGTCACCATCAATAGCACATCAATACTCGCACATAGGTTAGTGGGTCTCATGAAGTGAAATATACATACATATATGAATAGATGCACCATACCATATAAATATTTAATTAAAAGGATGATGAATAAAAGATTAACAAAATCAACTAATAATTACAAGAACCATACATAGGTTATAAATATATAAAAAAAATTACTCTAGACATACACAAGTTCAGTCATTATTCATGACCTACCGGTATATCAAATAAAATAGTGATAAAATAAAATTTTTTTATATTTAAATTGAGGGGATATTAAATAAATTAAATGTGTTTTCTACATTAAACTAATATAATTTCAGTAAATCATAATATTAATTTAATTTTAATAATAAAAAATAAATTATTAAATTAATTTAATTTTATTCAAAATTTAGTTAATTTTTAATATAATAAAGTTTTTCTTATTTCCAATCCAAAAATTTATACATCAATATTTATTTATATTAAAAAATTTTCCCCATTTCTAGAGACCCTTCCCAAGACCATTGTGGGTTGCGATAAAACTCCATAGGCCTATTTCGTGTAAAGAAAACCCCATATAGTGATATTCTTGGCCAGTTAGACCCGCCCTGACTCGTTCTAGGTTGGGAAAACCCACCCTGGCCCATTGTCGGGTGGATCAGGTCCAACATGACCAAAGGTGGTCCATGAGAACCTGGTCATACAAAGCCGCATCAAATTGGGGGGGGGGGGTCTTCATGTTGGTCTCTATTGATAAAGAAGGAGGCTGTATGAGGGTAGCAATTCAAGGAATCTATAAGATGGTGAGATCCTGTTGGAGGGAGGTGTGGTAGAGTATGTTTTCTTATCACAAGGGTCTAAAGTGATCAAAACAGTCAAGGAATAATGGTATGGTGATGGGGTGGAGTTTTTGCAGAGACTATTTAGGGACGAGACCTCGTGATAGTGATTGGGTGGTGGTAGGTGTAACACACCGAGTTTTTATAGGCCTATTTTTGGATAAATTAAACTTTCATTTATGTCTTACAATGAACTGAAAAAAACATTCCTTTCAAATGGAACATCGACATGGAGTACATTACATTGAATATGAACATTATGTAAGTAATATAAAACATGAACTCGGAGTATTATACATAGAACATCAACTTGGTGTATGCTACACACAACACCGACATTATTACAAAACATCATTTTTTTGTTATGATTATTTAATTGAGATAATTATAACCTAGCTGTTAAACATAGTAATATAAATAGTAATAAATAATTAAAAAATAATTTTTATAGTCGTTCTATATAAATGAAATATATTTATAAGGAAATATATTATTTTTTGTTAAAGTCCATATATGTTTAAAAACACAATTTTCTCAAATAAACTACTTTTAATGTCCTTCTATGAAAAGTAATAAAATTAATTTTAGAAAAATTTATAAATTTAATTTGATAAAATAAATATAATTTCTGAATTTATAATTTCAAAATTATTTTCAGACAAATTTTTGGGATTTTTCTAAGAAACATCATTTTTGGGATGAATAGTGAAAAATTCCTGATTTTAATTCAAAAATGTTATCTCCACTAATATATTTATAAGGTGAAATTATATTTTAATTTTCTTAAGAAGTTTAATGAGATTATATTTTTATCAAATAATCTAATTTAGGTAATTTGAACCAATTTCACATTGAAATTGGATATAAAAACTCAACAAACTGTTGATCATTTTTACTTTAAAAAACTGCATTTTTGACCCGACTGCGGGATTGATTTTAAATTTATTTTATCCACTTATCTGATTTTAATTTTTAAAAATTAATTCCATATTTATAATAATAATAATATAATGTCTAATTATTTTAAATTAGTTTTTACAAAAAATGATTCGTGAAGTAATTAAAATTAATTACATCGACTAAGGTAAATGAAGCTTAAGTAAAGATTAAACATTAAATTTATGACCTAAAACAACATAGAAATTTTTTAAAAACATATTTTATGATCATTATTAATAATTTAACCATGAATTACAAGGTTATAGTTTTTTATGACCTTTTATGGTAAAACATGGGTACACCTAACTTGTTTAAAAAAATGCCAAGTGTGTCCTTTTCCTTTTCTATAAAAGACCACCACCTATGCCGCTTATTCCCACATCTAAAACACTATATTTTTGAAAAAATATATGATAAATACACTTCCCAACATCCCTTCATTCCTCCTTGAAGCCTCTCCTTTTATAAAAATCCTTTAATGGAAACTATTTGGCAGAAACCAAAGAGAGTTACTCGATTAAGAGTTAACGCCTTCTCTAATGATCGTTTATTTTATTTTCCATACCCTCCCCTCCAATATATTTATTCCATTATTTTATAGAAACACTAGTATCATAAATATACAATTATATTAATTCAAATGTTTCAATATACACTTACAGAATCCTCCATCTAATGGGTAAAGAACACAATGTTTACCTGTTCGGTGAACTACCGCCTCACTAAACAATGATTGATCATTTTTCCTTAACCTCCTCTCATGGTGGAAAGTATGATGGAAAATTTTTTTATATATGTTATATATTATATGGGTTAAGTATTTAATCTTATTTATTCTTTTTTACAACACATAAATTCTTTAGTTTCCATTTGGTGTAAATACTATAATTTCATTTGAGGAAGTGTAGAGTACCACCCCTCAAAGTGATTCGATTTGTTCATACAGTTCAAGGAATGTATTAAAGATGGGTTTAGTGAATATAAATGATATTTATGTTATCATAAATATAATTTAATAATTATATTAATATATACATATATTTAATTTTCATTATTTATTTTAATACGATAATAAAAACAGAAACAACGTTCATGCGTACGTATGACATACCATCTCCATGAATGGTGTATTGAATTTTGAAATTAATTATTCTATAGATTATTATAACACATATAAAATGGATATAAATTTAAATCATACCATTTTTTACATTCAATAATAATGATACAAGTATAAGCACCAAATATATAATAAATTAAGACACGTGAGAAGAACAAAGAGAATATTAGCTGGGTGAAAACATAGCATAGGATAACTAACAAGAAGGTAATATAAGGTTGTAATAAAAACATATATGGTATTATATTAAACATTTTGGTTCTTTAAAATAATTATAATAATTTTATATTTGTTATATAGGTGGGTTTAGTGAGTACGATGAGAGTCAAGACACAAGGTAAGGGGATTTCATCTCACTTTTTATTTTCTTGAGATACTTGATTTATTCACCACTCATTCCTTTTGTGTGGTTTATGAACTTCCCATGAATATATTATATATATAGTATAATTAAATTTATGGGTATTCACATATCCATTTTTTCAACATTCTTTCACGTGGTTTAATTCTCAAAAGTTACCAAATCGGGAAAATAGTTTTTCCTCAATTTCCCTTCTTTAAGACTCATGTTTTGTTATGTACCTAAATTAATTTTATGGTGTATATAATTCTAGTTTACATGTTATATCATGAATATAATTCTATTCATGATATTTTAAACATAATTTAATTTCATTTTCTTTCATATAGAGTATGATCCAAGGTTACTAAGTAATAATAATTTATTAAGATAATTTTATCGCTTTTTTGATATTGTTTATCTTTATGTTATCTTTAAAGAAATATTATTATCCATAACTCAAGAACAAACACGAGTTTCTTTATCATCTATTTATTCATGATGTATCCATTTATTATTACAATTATCCACTCTTTGGTACTTAATATAACTTCTTCAAGTAAAATATGATCATCTCTCTATCGGGTTAGAAATCTATTGTATTCAAAAACCATGTATTCAAAAATGTTTTTAAAAATGTTTTCCGAATTTTTTTCAAAAAATGTTGTCAGAAAAGTTTTCAAAAATGTCTTCAAAATATATTTGAATTCCACTTTCCAGGAAAATGGATTTTAATTTTTTTTTAGTTTTCAAATGATATTTTATAAGTTTCAAAGCTATTTTAAAATAAAATTTTTTTCTAAAAGTTTTAAGTTTTAAAAAGAGTTTTCAATGAAAAAAGGATATTTTACTTAAGAAATGTTTTTAAAATATCTTTTATAATAATTTAACCTATAAGATAACATCCATTGGTGTTACACATTACTTTTATTTTGAATTCATTTAATGTTTTCATTCATATTCTTTCTCTGAATGGATAATTTTTTGTTGGAATGATGTTTCTGAAACATGTTTCTCTTTCATGGGTTATATTATTTTGAATCTCGCTTATTTTCATGGGTTATGATTATGATGAATTGATTATGAATCCTGTATCTTTATACACGTTATGATATGATTAAATGTTTATAACATTCAGTTCATTTCATAGTTTATGACATGGTTATTTATGATCTTGTGGAATATGTATCTTTGATTTCACAATGAGATGGGTGGGACCTATATCTCCCTCCCAAGAAATTGGGTAGAGATTTATATCTCATTATATATAATAATATGGTCTGGGTAATGAACCTTCATTACACATAATTCCATGGGAGTGATCCATGACTACCAAGATGGTATGAGGAGTGAACTCATGCTATTAAGATGACCATGGGAGTGAACCATGACTACCAAGATGGTATGGGGAGAAATCCTATATTACCAAGATGGTCTTGTAAGTGGATCCTTGGCTACTCTCTAATGTAATTTTTTTTATTTTCAAATAATTTTAATGGGAATGTGAGAACCCTCACAGCTTACTAGTTTCAATACCCAACCAAACTATAGATTTGTTAAAGAATATCTTGAGTTGATTGGAACAAATCTCCCTAAACAATATCCGGGGAATAGAATTTACCTGAGTGTCTGGGTAGTCCTTTAATATTTATTCATACTAATTAACCATGTTTTCCTAATATTACATGAATTCCTCATAATTAATCTTCCTCTTTTTGAACCCTCTAAGAAGAATATAGCCCTACTTATCCCCCCACTCTCCTAGTTCCTTGGTAATGATCACATGGAACGATTTTTCTAGCTTCTTCGACACCATAATATCCATAGCTACTTCTACCATTTTTCAATCCAAGTGTATAAAGATATCTATGTGTTCCAGTACCAAGGATATCTATCACTAAGGGTCTTCCTTCGATCTTGACTCATGCTACTACCCAAGGTCCCTTACACCAGGGGTAACGGGCTTATAACCTACAGACACCAGGTCATTAGAGGTATCACCCTCCTAAAGCTTTATAGAACCATTGTTAGGCTTTCATGGATTATGTTCTTTATTTTATTAAGATTCATGTCTTCTGAAAAACCAAGATTTATTCCATGACTCTTGCATATGATCTTTGTTATGAAGGGTGTGATATTTTATTTTTATGATCATGTTATCATACCCTTATGCTCATGAATATGCTTACATATCTCCATTTTTTACCCTTACATAAAATTTAATGACACCCCTTTTTATGTTTCTTTTCCTAGATTTGAAAATATGTATTTTTTTATGTATTTAATAGAGATTATTGTCAAGATGAACATAGTGGGAGATAATGTAGCTCACTTATGTATCAGAGTTTATGTTTCCTTGTTTCCAAAGGCACTAGACTTATATGGTATTTGGGTGTCTATTTGTGTATTGTTTTAAGTATTTCAGAAAAGGTATGTAATTTTAATTTAGGAAAATAGAGGGTCTCTATGTTTGGGATGAGGGAAAATTTTTAGTTAACCTTTGGAATATAGGATGAGAAAACCCTACTGTAACCCTTTGTAAATTTTTAAGGACAAGTATAATGATAATGAAAAGAAAAGTAAGATGTCTTTGAATTTGTTAATGGATACAGTGAGTGGTTCCCTATCAATACATCCATCTCTAGATACTAAAAGTGGATCTGGATATGGAATAGAAATACCTAGGGGTAAAGACTCTAACAAGATGTTTCAATCCTGACTAAAGGTAATATACTAAATGACAATGGTATTTAATGCACACCTAGTTTGACACTCGTAAGGGATATGCTTTAGAAATTCAAAAAATATTAACGAACCATCATGAAGGATTTTAATAGAGTTTGACTATAAATAACCAAAGATAATCCAATGGTTTCCAAGATTAAGTATGGTGTGATAATTTAGAAATCCTATTAGTAGATTTTTAGGATTACGTGGTTCCTCACTTTGATAATTGTTTCTTAATTTATGCTTTTTGGTTTTAGTCAATGGATAGAACTCTAAGAATCCAAGTTAATAGCGATTTCAATGAAAAATTTAATGATTTTATTTATGTGAAACCAAATTATATTTGATCATTAATTCAAAATCTTGTTTCTATGCTCCCACAAATTTTTCAAGCTAAGAATCAGGGTGAACTTCCAAACGATCAATTGAGGGAACACCATTCCATTGATTTTTTCATGAGGAAATTACCACCTTCTTTCATAGGTTCTTCTGATCCATTAATTTATAAATAATGGATTAATACTTTTGAAAATATATTTTCCATTCCATAGTGTCTCGATCATGGGAAATTTATTATGGCTATCCATCAGTTAGATGGAAAAGTAGATCAGTGGTGTAATCTAATCAAGAATATTAGGTATTAAGATGAGATTGATTCCAAGGATTAGTAATAGTTCAATAACATATTTTTTAATAAGTACTTTCCTTGTATTCTCTATACCATGATGGAAAAAGAGTTCCTAGAGTTTACTCAAAGGGGCGATGAATCTACTGGTACCTTTGGGGATTATTTCACAAGACTTGAAATTTTTGGTTAATGAATTATCATCCAATCCAAAAGTAAATTTGATACGATCTTCAGTGGCATTAATCCAAGTATCAGAAGGGCCTTTCCCATAAGTTACTTCAGTAGCTACGAAGAGATCTTGTGACTTGAAATCAATATTGAAATGGGGGAAGGAGTTACATATCCATATCATCATTTTGATAGGAAGAAGAAGATGTGGTTTAATTGAAAATCTAAAAACCATGAAGATAATAAGATGCGATTCCCTTTATTCTCTAAGTGTGAGAATAATCCTAGAGTAAATTCTATTATGTGGTATAATAATTTTTTTAAGTGTCGAAGGGAATCCCATCAGGCATTTGACTATTGAAGTGATGGGATAAAGTAAGCTAATATTGAAAATGGGGAAAAAGCATTAGGGAATGAACCTACCAAGATTCAGTTCTACAAGTGTAAGGATAACAAGAATTGTGCTAACCACTAACCAAACCCAAACAATAATGATGATGATCAATGTTAGCCACCTCTTAAGATTTGGGACAAGGAAAAATATCATTCTATTAGTACTTTTGATTAGGGGCGAGATAACTATGGGATGAAAGGTACACATACCATCAACTCCAGAACTACTAATTTCATATTCTATTCCAAATATACCCACTCTTTCATATGTAAATAATTTTATAAGGGTGTTTATATTACACTAATATAAATAGATGTGGAATTATCATTGAAATCCTTTAATTGTAAGATGATTGTATCTCAGGTCTATGATACCACTAGAGTTGATGTGTGTGGGAATGTGATTCCTTCAAATATTGTCAATCATACATTGGTTGAATTTGATGTTATATTATGAATGGACTGGCTTTCTCTACATAAATCCCACATAAATTTTCAATTAAGGGAAGTTACGTTTGTTATTTCAAATCCTCCTATTATCATATATAAATGTGATGAAAACGTGAACTTCTTATGGAAATTAAATCTAGTTTATGGATATTAATTACCATTCAAAAGGTTTGTTTATCTAAAATGGTTGGGGAGAAAATCAACATCTATGATATTCTTATTGTTTGGATTTTTTTTTTGACTTTTTGGAAGAGTTTATGAGTCTTCCACCAAAACATTATGTTGAGTTCTCAATGGAAATTATATATGGTTCCACACCAATATCAAAGTCTCCTTATAGAATGCATCTGATTGAGTTGCAGGAATTAAGGAGGAATGCCCAAGAAAAAATTGAAAAGGAATTCCTTCAGCCAAGTGTTTAACCTTGGGGTGCACCCATTTTTTTGTGAAAAATAATGATGGATCAATGTGAATCTACATTGATTATCGAGAGTTGAATAAGATAATAACCAAGAAGAAGTATCCTCTTCCCTGTATTGATGACTTATTTGATCAATTTTATAGAGAGAAGTAGTTTTCCAAGATTTACCTTTGTTCTGGATATCATCAATTATGGTTCATGAAAGATGATATTCCCAAGATGGTATTCCATAAAAGGTATGCACACTAGGAATATATTGTTATTCCTTTTGGTCTTAAAAACTACACTACATTCTTCATGGATTAATGAATAGAGTCTTTAGATATTACCTCAATAAGTTTGTGGTAGTCTTTATAGATGATATTATAATCTATTTAAAATGCAAGGAACAAAATGGAGATCACATAAGAATTCTAATAAAGAACCTAAGGAAGGATAATCAATTAATAAAATATACAAAGTGGGAATTTTGGATGAAAGGGTTTTATTTTGGGGTCACATAATCTCAAAAGATGGTATAACATTATATCCAGTAAATATAGAGTCTATTGAATGCTATCCTAGACCAACCATGGTGATTAAGGTCCAAAGAATTCTTGGTTTAGAAGGATATTATAAAATGGTGGTGGATAATTTCTCACGACTATCTAATCCTCTGACCATGATAACTTGGGTGTCAAGTTCCCCTAGATAGATGAATGTGAGGAAAATTTCAAGGAACTGAAGAGAAGGTTAGTCAGTGAACCTAGGCTCACATTACCCTATATTTGAGAAGGGTTTATAATCTATAGTTATGCATCTAAGAAGGGATTTAGATATCATATTATACATAATAACATGGTTATCATTTATGCCTTGTTGAAGTTAGTGATTCAGGAGAAAAATCTCCCAAATCATGATTTAGAGTCAGTAGCAGCAAATATTTGAATTAATGATATGGAGATATTATCTTTATAGAGAAAATTATGATATATATACCTCTCATAAAAGTGAAAAATTTATATTCACAGGGAAATATTTTAACATGATCTAGATAATATGGTCAGTGTTTATAAAGGATTATGGTTTCTCAACACATTAACACCCTAGGAAAGTAAACAAGGTGGTAAATTATTCAAGTTGAAAGGATCATGCTATCTTATCCATGATGAGGATCATAAAAGATCCAATATTATTGGATTTACAAAGGATGGATCTAGAAATTGTGAAGGAAGGAATTTTTTTATCTTGATCAAATAAATTTTCAAACTGCTATCCAAGTGAAGATTAAAGAAGCATAGAAGGAAGATGTAGAGATAAAGAAATGTAATCATAAATGTTCCTGGGTTGAACATTGATCATGATGGACTGACAAGGTTCATGAAACGTGTATGTGTTTCTTCCATAATAGATATAAAGAAGAATATATTATTGTTAGGTCACATTTCTTCATTATCTATTTATCCCAGATGTAAGAATATGCATTTGGAGTTGAAATAATAATTCTTGTAGTAATGCATGAAGAGAGTTATCACAAGTTCTATATCATGGTGCTTCATATGCCAACAAGTTAAGGCTAAAAGATAAAAGTCAAAGGGGATGTTGCATCCATTACCCATACCAGAATGGAAATAGGAAAACATCACTATGGAATTTATCATTGGAATACCAAAAACCTCTAAAGTGTTTAATGCTATATGGGTGTTTTTCGATTGCCTTACTAAGTTAGCACACTTCATCACTTTTAGAGAAGACATATATCAGGATCAACTTGATGGGTTATACATTAGGGAATTTGTAAGGTTTCATGGAGTACCAAATTATATAATATCAGGTCGAGATCAGAGTTTTATCTCAATGTTTTTCAAAATTCTCAAGTAATAACATAATAAAGAATTGAGTTTAAACACTTCTTATCATCCTCAGACAGACAGTCAGTCTAAAATAATAATTCAAACCCTTGAGGATATGTTGAGATATTGTTCTCTAGATTACAAAGGTTGTTGGGATCAACACCTTCATCTAGATGATTTTTCTTACAACAATAGACTGTAATCAAGAATTTAGATTTCACCTAATGAATCATTATATGGGAAGAAATAACGAGCTCTAACATACTGGGATGAGGTCATGGAAATAAATCCATTCGGACGAGAGATTTCTAAATAAAGGGTCGAGAATATTTGAACCATAAAACAACATATCAAGGTAGCACAATGTCAATAGAAATACTACCCTGATAACCCCTAATGTGACATAGAATTTGATGTCGGGGGAAATGTGTTTCTATGAATATCACCTTGGAAGAATGTAATGAAATTTGAGATGAAAGGAAAAATAATCCCTAGGCATATCGATCCCTTTGAGATTCGTTATCATATCAGGATGATAGCTTGATTCTTGGAACTTTCTCAAAATCTATCTCAAATCCATGATGTGTTCCATTAATATTTATTTAATAAGTACATACCTAACCCTTCACATGTAATAAACCCAAAGATTATACCGCTATAGTAGGATCTTTCATTACAAGGAGTATTCTGTTGAAATGATGGATTGTGCAGAGAAAGTTCTACGAAACAAGACCACTCACGTAGTCAATGTTTTTTAGAGAAATAACCAGTTAAATAATGTTATATGGGAACTTGAGTATATGATGATGAAGATGTAAACCATTTTTTAAGTGATGAATTTCAATAGTGAAAAAAAATTTAGTAGGGTAGAATTTAACACCCTGAGTTTTTATGAACCTTTTTTTGAAATAAATAATATTTTCATTTATGTCTTGCAATGAACTAAGTTAAATATTACCTTCTCATAGAACATTGAATTGGTGTATGTTACAAGGTTCAAAAACTTGTAATATATTATAATGAACATCAAATTGGTGTATGTTACACAGAACATCCACTTGGCATACGTTACACACAACACTGATGTTTCTACACGATATCATTCTATTTTTATAATTACTAAAATGATATAATTATAACCAAGTTGTTAAACATAGTAATATAAAAGTAATAACTGAATTTAAAAAACATATAATTTTTTATATGAATAAAAAACTTATAGTGAAAGATACAATTTTTGGTAAATTCCTTTAATGTTTAAAAATATAATTTTATCGAATGAACTGCTTTTAATATACTTCTCTCAAAAATAATAAAATTTATTTTAAAAACATTTAGAAATATAATTTTATAAAAAAAATTATTTTTTAATTTAGAATTTAGAAATTATCTTATAGAGAATTTTTGGGATTTTTTTGAAAAATAATATTTTTGGGATTTTTCTGAGAAACATTATTTTTTGGATAAATAGTTAAAAATATAGGATTTTAATCCAAAACTTCTTTTTTATATAATTTTTTATTAAATTAAAATATATTTTATTTTGTTTTAAACGTTTAATTAGATTATATCAATACCATTTAATCAAATTTAGTTAATTATAACATATTTCACATTTAAATTGGATATAAAAAAATAGAATTTTTTTGATCATTTTTATATTAAAACCTGGCATTGTCAACCAGATGGAAAGATTAATTTTAAAATGATTTATGGCACTAATGTGATTGGAATTAGGAAAAATGGATTCCATATTTGGAATCATTATAATTTATAATGTATAATATAGGCAACATAGATTTTACCAAAAGGATTATTGAAAGTTATTAAATTTATTTATATCGATTTATGTAAAATTAAGCATACCTAATGTCACAACCCGTCCCCGGGGTCCATGTCATGACTACTCAAAGCCTTCCTTATATAGGATAGGAGCTAGAGACTAGCACCAAATGGTGTATTCCCTAAAACGGGGAGGCATTTCCACTAACCTGTATAAACACACGGTCCGAGAACACAACAGGAAGCAACAATGAAGTAAACTGTTGTAGTAAAGGAGTGATGAAAGTAAAAAGGGGCTGGAATACAAGCCCAACTATAAGAGTACATGTACAACATAAAGAAAAATAAAACTAAAGAAGAGAAAATAGCTACTGGGTCATCCTTCGAGGATCCTACCTGAAGGGTAGGTACAGATCGACTCCTCAATAGTCCATGTCCGCATGGGTCCTCTGAATACCACCTAGTCCGGGCTCCCTCAAGGATCAGCCTAGCTGATTGTCATCTCCACAAGACACAACAATGGACGGGTGAATCCCGTGTAGGGGTGAGTATAACGATACTCAGTAGGGACATCGAGACCCCAATGGTCTCCTAGAGTTCCACAAAGAAAAACCACAGTGTAACACCATGAAGGTAAAGTACCACATAGGTAAAGTACTATATACCATAACCACAATCACATGCACAAAGTAAAGACAGATCACACTAGGATTTATTATAGGGGCAGAAACAAGTAACATCCCCAGTCACATCGTCGAATGGCTTGGCTGTTGGAGAAATCCTCCTTTATCGAGTATAGTGGGTCTGTTGCATCACACAGTGGCACTTCCCACTAACCTTGAACTGCTGAGGTACTCCTCCCCATCGTGTACTGTGGGTATTCCGGGTCACACTGAGACTCCCTCCCCCAATGTGGCCTGCTACGGTACTCCTCCCCATCATGTACCATGGCCGCTCCCCATCGCGTACGGTGGCCGTCGAGTCACTCTGAGTCGAAAAGTCAGTAGTCGCCAGGTGTCAGCTAGTCGAAGGGTTCTTTACATAGTGCACTTGGGGGGACCGATCCCCAAGCCATAATTTGTATCTCAACCAGCACGAAGTCTCACAAATAAGTAACTCAATTATCCTCCATTTCACAAGGGTTCCAATGCAATAGTCATCGCATCAATCGAACGCCCGGTCTATGCATTATTGTCATTTTAGTGACTAGGGCCCAGTTGGATTCGGGTATGATCCAACCCATTTGTACTCCAAGTTTCTCCAAAAATCTGATGGAGTAAGGAAAAAGGACCGTCTCTCTCCAAGGGATCGAACACCATAGAAAGTTCATCAAATGGGCATCCCATTATCATGTTAAGGTCCTTTGAGTGTTTCTCTACCCGGTTGGGGCCCACGTGTGGTCCGACCCGCCCTGACCAAGTTTGGGCTGGGCTGAGGTAAAATTAGCCCACTGAGCTGATTTTCTATCCAACCCGTAGGAGGGGATGCCTGGACCCTATGGGGTGGCGGCCCGGCCCGAGGGCAGCGGCTTGCTAGGGCAGTGGCCCGGTCTGAGGGAGGTGGCCCTGAATGAGGGCAGCGACCCGACTCGAGGGTGGCATCCTGCTCCGAGGGTGGCAGTCTGGTCCAAGGGCAACGACCTGGTCCGAGGGCTGTAGCCCGACATGAGGGTGGTGACCTACTCTGAGAGCTGTGGCCAGGTCCATGGGCGGCGGCCCGGCTCGAGGGCGGCAGCTTGGTCTATGGGTTGCAGCCCGGTCCGAGGACGACAGACCTGTCCAAGGGCGGTGGCCCGACGGGAGGGTAGCAGCCTGGTCCGAGGGCAGTGGCCTAGTTCATTCCGACGTGGGGGAAAAAGGTGGGGGTGTAACCCCCTGGTCTCCTGAATTCCTGAACGACCTGAAGTCCTTTCAGTTTGTGAGGCGGCAACACCGCTTGGTTATCGCAGAACCCGCCAGAGGCGGGGTTAACCTCCAACTCGGCATCGACCGCAACTTCCATTCGTCAGTGGCGCGATGGTTCCACCGCCTCCCTTTCCACGGATGGTTGTTGAGCTAGCTGCCCCCCTTGATCTCCGTGGCTGATGAGACATGACCTTCTTCATTCATTGTGCATCGACATGCTCATGGTCTTCCAAGGAGGCCTAAGGATTGCAAGATAGTGGAGGGTTTGGGTCGGGTTTGTTAGGCTCGTGACCTCTATGTTAGCTAGTATTATGGAGGATATTAAAGGAGTTCAATAAATTCACATGAATTTGAAATGAGAATCAAAACCCCTACCTCGAAATATTAGAGGAACATCCATTCTTGAAGGCGGATCATGTTATTCATTCCTGCAAATGGTTCCCAAAGACACCACTCACACATCACCCTTTGGTTTGGTGTCGATCATCACCTCCCATTGGGTCGGCTAAGTATTCTAAGTGTCTAGCGTCACAGTGTTCCTTCAACACTTTGCTTCATGGTGATGCTCTTCAATACCCTTTCCCTAGATCCATATATATAAGAGAAGGAGAGGGTAGGTAATGACATGTGGAAATAATAGGGCTCAATAATTAGGAAGCTTCCTAATTTCCCCAACGTCGTTCTTACTTATGGTTGGCAGGTCAATCCTTTTAATGGATTGAGACACCACCAACCCCAAATGTAATTGGACTATTGGAGGTTTATAAAATAAAATAACAAAATTATTTTATTCCATTTCATTTAAAAAGTCACAAAACAAAACTTTTTCCCCAGAACTACTACGGTCAAAGTGAATCCTCCCTTAAGAGAATTTCAGCGCTGCTGATTCAATGGTGCCCTCATATTTTTAATCTGAGCAATGGTTGAAAATGTAAAAAATTCAACTCACGTGTTTACTAAAATTACCCCAAAAAATGTTAAAAAATTTATTATGGGCACACTAGGCCTCAGAATCATGCGTCGTCAATTTTTGCAGACTCATAATAATTCCATATAATTAAAACAAATTACATGGAAAATTCTAGTA
Organism: Viscum album; assembly: GCA_963277665.1. Taxonomy (NCBI): domain Eukaryota; kingdom Viridiplantae; phylum Streptophyta; class Magnoliopsida; order Santalales; family Viscaceae; genus Viscum; species Viscum album. The sequence continues at coordinate 876,726,758 of OY728163.1, forward strand.
CATTATAACTAAAGACTAAACCATAAAATTAAGACCCAAAAAAACATAGAAAATTGTAAAAAACTAATTCTATGAACATTATTTGGAAATTAACCTTCTATTATTGAGTTGGGTTGTTTTTTATGAATTTTTAGGTAAACCAGTGGTTACACCAAATGTTTTTTTAAAAATACCAACTGTTTCCTTTTCCTTCCCTATGAAAGGCCACCACCTCTCTCTCTTTGTCACACCACTCAAACCAATTATATTTGGCCAATATATTCCCAATATAATTCCAAAAATTCCTATAATTCTCTTCGATGTACCCACTTTTATATAAAGTGTTTCAAGGAATAATTTTTGCGTAAACCAAATGTAGTTTCCTGATTAAGAGATAATGCCTTATCTCAAGCTCCTTTATTTTATTTTAGTTCTACATCTACTCCTCTAATTTTATTACCCTATTTTATAAAAAAAGAGAATGATAAATATACTATTAATTTTTTATGATATGGTTTCATCTTACACTTTAACACACCTCCATCTACTGGGTAATAAACATACTGTTTACCTGTACAGCGAACTACCGCCTCACTAAAGGAGGATTGTTAATTTTTCTTTTACCACCTCTTATATTCGAAATTAGTATGGATACACTATTTATATATGATATATATGATATATATTATGTCTTTAATATTTTTTATTACTTTTACAACACATATCTTTTTACATTCCATTTGGTATAAATATGATAATTTCGTTTGAGGATCTGTGGTCTAGTGCCCCCACAAAGAGATATGATTTGTTCACACACAACATGAAATGTATTAACTATGGGTTTAGTGAATATATACAAAATATATGATATCATAAAGATAATTTTAGAAAGATATACATATATAAATATATTCCATTTTCTTTCATTCAGTCAATACCTAAATAAAAATGGAAACATCGTTCATGCGTATGTATAACTCTCCATATCTATGAATCGTGTTCCATTTTGTACTTAACTATTCAACATATTATTATAATACACATATACTGAATGTAAATTACATTTTTATAATTCTTACATTCTAGGGTTATGATATATTTATAAGGACCATTGATATAACAAATTAATACACATGCCGTGAATAAAGTGAATATTATCTCAAGTGAAACCTTAACATAGGATGAATAACAAGCAGGTAAAATAACACCATAATAAAATAGTACATGGTATTATATATAATAACATGGTCATGAAAAATATTTGTAATAAATTTATAATTATTATACATCAGGTTTGAACGAGTACGACAAGAGCCAAGAAACAAGGTAAGAGGATTTCATCTCACCTTTTTCCCCATGAGATACATGCTTTCACTACTATAAATATAGCCTTTATCAGCGCTAGAAAAGAGAATTAATTGTGATATAAAAGCACTATTAATAGAGGTGAAGTTAGGGGGTCCTTTTTATCAGTTCTCAGAAAAGAGATGATAAATAAACCATTTATTAGCACTAAAAATTCACTGATAAAAGGTGACTTTTATCAGTACTAAAAAAACCAGAAAGTGGTCCTTTATCAATTATTTTTTAGCACTGATAAAATTCAAAAAATAAAATAAAATAAAGTTAAAAAGAAAATACAATTATCGCGGGATATTTCAACAACACTTGACCCCCCTTTTATTAGTTCTAGGTGGACCCCGTCCCACTCTCCGTATGATGCAATTGCCACACATCCCCCACTAAACAGCATGCCCCATCTTCCACCTGAACTCGAACTCGAGACATCCCCCCTTGCACGTCTGCACCTTTACCACAAATCTATTTAGTTTTTTTCTCCATTTAATGATATATATATATTTATTCGTATATTAATATAGATTTATGTTAATATAAATATATTTAGTTATATTAAAATATATATATTTATTCATATATTAATATATATATATATTCCTATATTAATATACATATATATATATTTACATATATTATTATATTTGTTTGTATATTAATATAGATTCATATTAATATAAATATATTTAGTTATAATAATACATAAATATTTATTCATATATTAATATATATATATATTTATATGTATATTAATATTAATATATATTTATATTTATATTTATATTTATATTGTTAAATTTATTCGTATATTAGTATAGATTTATATTAATATAAATATATTTAGTTATATTAATCCCTATATATAAATATTTATTTATTAGTATATATATATATTTATTCGTATATTAATATATATTAATATTTATTTATATATATATTTTTAGTTATAATTTTTTTGTATATTTATATGTATATTAATATATATTTATAATATTGGTTTTAAATACATTTATAAAATATGTTTTTTATGTGTGTTTATAAATAAATAAATACAAACATACATACATATATATATGCAACACAGACTGAAACACACACACACACACAGACACACACAAAAACATAAAAACACACACACATATATTTTTATGAAGAAATACATATATATGTGTGTGTATTTGAAAATCCATAGAATATCAAAATGACCATAACTTATAATCTAGAAGTCTGTTTCAACTCCACAACCAGTCAAATCAACGAAAATGAAACAATTTTCAATATGATATGTGGTATTATCCTAGCGCGTAGAGCTCAACGCAAGCTTTGATTTGATATGATGTAGAAATCAAATGGACACCTAGATTAAAAGTTATTGATGTTTGAAGTTTGAGTTAAAATTTTAACCTATTTTAGATATTTGTTTTGATAGTTTAGTACTCAAATTGTTATGAAATGATTATTAATCGATTATAATTAGAAAATTATTAATTAATAATATTTTTTTAAAATATTTTAAAGCCATTTTAACAAAATTTCTTATATATATTAAATGTAATAGTTCATTTATACTTATGTGAAAATTATTTTAAAAAAATATATTACATTTATATCAATATAAATATACATATATAACAACAAATTGTTTTTCATTATTTTTTTGAAATATATACACTTTATCAGCACTATGAAAAAGCACTGATAAAGCCCACCATTTATCAGCACTACTAAAAAAGCACTGATAAAGGGTTCCCCTTTAACAGTGCTAAAGAAATAGCCAATAAATGGGCGGGGGCTTTATAAGCACTAAAAAGTGTTGATAAAGGGTCACTTTTAACATAGTTTTTAGCTCTTTTAAATGTTCCCTTTTTCAAAGCTTTTTTTAGTGATGATAGAGGCAACCCCTTTATCAGCATTTTTTTTGCATTGATAAAGGGTGGCTCTGCAGAAACCCAGTTTTGTGGTAGTGTTTAATCACCACACATTACTTTTGCATGGTCCATGTACTCTCTGTGAATTTATTATAAGTCTCTTATAAAAAAATTATAGTTATTTACATATCCATTTTATGATCCTTCATTGATGGTGTTTATGTTTCAAAAGCTACCATGTCGGTGAAATAGTTGTGTCCCAATTTTCCTTCTTTGGGAGTCATGTTTTTTATGCACATAAAATTATATTGGAGGTTTATATTATTCCATTTTTTTGTTATATCACAAATCTACTTATTTTCATGATATCTTAAGTTTCATGTAATTTCATTTTCATACATTGAGAGTATGATACCATGTTACCAAGTTATAAGAGTTTATTGATACAATCTCGTCACTTTTTTAAGGTTTTTTATATTTACGCTTCCTTTGATGATTTCTCATGATATATCTCTCAAAAAACTCATGAGTTTTTTTATCCTCTGTCTACTCAAGATATATCCATGTATTATTACAAATTTATCTTTTTTTACTTAATATAACATTTCTAAGTAAGATTCAACCTTCTAACTCTCTAGTTACAAATCTATTTTATTCAAAAACAAAGTGTTCAAAAATCATTTCAAAAACGTTTTCAAAAGACATTTGAAGTCAATTTTCAAGGAAAAGAGTATTTAATAACGTTTTATGGTTTTCAAAGCATCCTTTCTAATTTTTCAATGCTGTTCTCAAATAAAAATGTTTTGAAAAATTTTTAGGTTTTAAAAAGATAATTTTAATACAGAAAGTATATTTTCATAAAGAAATATTTTTAAAAGATATTTCAAAAATTATTTACTCTCTAGTATTACTTCCATTGGTGTTACACATGAATTTATGGGGAAATCATTTAATGTCTATATTCATATTATTTTTCAAAATGGATTATGTTTTATAGCATGATGGTTATGAAAACTATTTATCTTTCAGGGGTTATAATATTTTTAATCCAGATTCTTTTCATAGGTTTTGTTAATGATGAGATGATTATGAAACCAATATCTTTCCAAAGGTTTTGATGTCATTACATTTTTATAATACCCATTTCATTTCATGGGTTATGATATGGTCATTTATGAACATGTGTCACATGTAGGTATTATTTCACTATGACATGGGTGTGACCTATATCTCCAACAAATGCATTGGGTAAAGATTTATATCTCATGATATATACTAATACGGCCTTGGGAATGAACCTTTACTACTTATATGGCCATGGCGGTGAACCATGTCTACCAAGATGGTATGAGGAGTGAAATCATAAAACTAATAAAGACATGGTCATGAACCCTGACTACCAATATGGTATGGGGAGGGAACCCATACTACTATGATTATCTTGGATGTGATGCCACAAATAGTTTAAAAATCATAATATATGCTTATGTGTTTACCAAAATTACATGTTTTATTCCAATTTAATGCTTTCATGGATTATGTTATTTATTCTCATATGAATCATGTCTTCTAAACTACCATCCTTTATGCCCTAATTCATGTATATGATATTGTTTATGTATGGTATGATATTTTATTTTACTAATCAAGTTATCATAATCATATTCTCATGATTATACTTATATATCTCTCATTTTTACCCCTATTAAACATTTGTTCCCACCCATTTTTGAGTTTCCTTCCTCATGTTATGAATATATGTATTATGTATTACGTGACTATGAAGGGTGATAGTTAAGAAGAACCAATTGGGACATTATATAACTCAATTATGTATTAGAGATTATGTTTCCATTTTTCCAAAGTCACTATACTAAAATGCTCTTTTAGAATCTATTTGTGTAATGTTTTAAGTATTATGTAAAAGTTATGCATTGTTAATATATGAAAATCATGGGTTTATATAGTAGGACCTCAATTATAGGTGACCGTGGGGGCCGGTCCATCTTCTAGTGGGTGGTGGATTTAAAAATTTCCTCACGAGAGAGAAAAAACTTCATCATCTCAAATGATCTCTTCATTGGTAAGGTTTTAGGATCGCATTGAATTATCAAAGAAAAAAATTAAACATGAAGGGTAACCTCATTTTATTCTATATGGATTCTAATGCATCTCATCATTAGAAGCCATTTCATAAAGGATTTTAATTTTAACCCCTTTAGATTATCCACACATTGTTCTTGAATACATGCATAAACTGTTCATCGAATCCTTGTGATAATATGTAAATCTGATGTTTTCATTAATGTTGTGAGGATAAAAGAGATCCCATGCATTCAATTCACAAATTAATTCTTGGATCACACTCTAGGATAGAGCCTTTATCTCTCTATAATGTGGGAAGAGAGATGAGATTTTAATCTATTGGAATGAATAATGTAATGGAAATGATCTCCTGTGGACATAAATAGTGGTTTTTAGATATACCCGAATTGGGTTCCCTAACCCTCGTATATTTAACGTCCATTAAATAAGAAATAAATAAATAGATACAAGGAACTAAGTGAATCATTAATATTACTGATATTTATCACCTATTTGTAATATATTTTAAATATAATACACTATAAAATTGATTCATTAACACAACTCAGAATTTACACTTTTATTAAAAGAATATTGAATATTAAAATAATATTTTTTTTAATAATATTATTCAATGTAGTTACTTAAACACATGTAAATACTTTTGATAAAAAAAATTAAATTAATTTTATCCTGTAATAGAATAAAAATGAATGTAGTTATTTTTTAGTGATTGTTAAAACATAAACAACTCTTGGACTCCTTTGTGGCGCTCACCATGTATAATATGTCTATTTTCTATAATAGGGAAGATTATTGAATATGCTATTGTGTGTGACCATGTACCCCCTTATCTTGATAGAATTAAATAACAATTCATAGACCACAAGTAGAGTCTAGAAACCCATTAAGGCCTGTAATGTTATAAGAAATCATAATAAAACCTAAAACTATCTAATGAATACAAATTATTTAATATAATATTTGTTTCATGACATATCTCATAAATAAGGATTCACAACTTGTGTCATAATCCATTTTTTGATTTATTATTTGTCGATATAACTAGAAAGAGTTATGTTCAACTATAATAGCCATATATTTATGATGGTACTACCATCCTGATCAACTAGGCCCAAGATATCACTTCCTAAATTCCTAAGAAACAAATTATATCTTAATAATTAAAACAACATCATACCCATAAGGACACAACCCACATAATCCAACTTCCCATGATTTCATTTTCACGGTTCTTAACATTCATAAAAGTACATTATCAAATGAAACACAATGATAATGATCTCATGTAAGGACACTAAACCACATTTACATAAATAAGAACAACCAATGACACCAGAAACATGTGGTATTCCAATTTGGGGGTCTATTCTCATGATATCACATACTAGAGATCACCAAGTGAAAATGTCATGAGAAGAAGTCTTAATTATTATGTTCCCCAACACCTGATGGTCACACATCATCTATGTACTATTAGTATGATGTTTCTGGAATATATGACATAACATTAAGATTACTCTCATTGTATCTATAGGTTATCATAGTATCCTGGTAACCGATATATCCTTTTGATATGTCATGTAGTCTAATAAAATTACCATAAATTTAGTGGATACAAAAGTATAAACACTATTCTGGTAAGATAAATAAATGTATATATATAATTTTATAAATGTAATGGTAAAAAAAGTATATACGTATGTTGGGTATAGGTAATATACTTTCAATGCTCACACTTTCACTAGACCAAACTACTAAGAAGTCTCAATCTACTAACTGTCACTTGAGAATATTGCTTCTGTTAAAATATATATTTAGTTAGGGTGATACAATTTAATCTTATATAAGTAATTTACTAACTATGACTTCATTTGTTTGATATAAATACCTCAACTGGTGAAAAGTTTATAGTATATTATTTTTCCTCTTGCGTGACTTGGGATCCATAACAAGAACCACTACTATTGTATTATTTTAATAAACTATAATATGGGATACACTGATAGGAAAAACAAAAAATTTTGAGACAAAGGTTCTTATCTATACCTCTTATTTTGCTAAATACAAAGCTTCTCTATACTCATATTATATTGTAAAATCAACGACCTCAGTTTTCATTACGATTCGATAGATTACTTTACAACCATTTAGGTAAAATACGTTGCCTAAATGTGATTTCTAATCATCATGATCTATCTGGAAACCAAAATTTTTGTATCTTATAACAATTATTTCCTCATATCTTCCATACACCAAGAATATATTCTTTGTATGCTTCAAGTACTTCAATATTGTTTTTATATATGCCTAATATCGATCTCATGGACTATTTTGATATGTTCCCACCATGCTTATTAAAAAATCAAATATCAAACATAGTACATAGTATGGAATACATTTTAGATCCCACTACCGTGGTATAAGAGATTCCACTAATTCTTTAATTCTCCTCCTGTTTTTCTGGAAACAATTTCTTCGATAAATTGATACAATGTTACCTTAGAAACAAACCTCTATTAGATTATTCCATGCTACACCTTTTATGTACCTTATCGATATATGTATAATGACATAGCTCAGTAGCATCTGATATCTAACTCAATGGATCTTAATCCCTATACTATAATCATCTTCACCTAAGTCTTTCATGGAGAAGAAATCATTTAACAAGGTTTGTATTGACTATAATACTTACACATCATTTCTTGTATGTAATATCTCATTAACAAATATTAATATGAAACTATATCATTCCCATTATCCTTTTTATAGACCCATGTATAACTTTAATTATTGAAAAAAATTATCCTCTAACCTCATCAAAAGAAATTTTTCATGATTGGGATATCTACTTAAACCCATAAATGTATCTCCACATATTGTATACTTTATTAGAAATCATATACATAAAAAACCCTTCTGGTTGATTCATATATATTGTTCAACTAAAATACCATTTAGAAATGAAGTTTTTAAATACATTTTTAAAATTTTATAATCATGAAGGGATGCTATTTCATGTAATATTTTGATGGATTTTAGTATTTCAAATGGTGAGGAGGTTTCATCATAGTCATTTCCATAAAGTTTTCTGAAACCATTAACTTCCAGTCTTGCATGATAGGCATTGACCTTACCATCATTTTCTATATTATTTATGAATACCAATTTTCCACTAATGGATTTTAAATCATTTGGAGGGTATAAAAAATTAAAAACATGATTTGTTATGTGGAATACATATCAAAATTCATATATTCATCCCATTCAGAAACATCTTTAACATATTTTGCTTATTTTTAGGTTACATGTTCATCATTTTGAAGGAGTAATGTGTCACCTTACTTAGTGACAATAAAAAATAATGATCGAGTTCTCTAACCTCTCATGTTGATCTACACAGTTCTTGTGTCTTAGAAATATCATCATCTCCCACTATCTCTTATAGAGATTATCCCTATACTAATTCTTGTGTATTTGGACCATCAACTTCATCGAAGTCAATCTTTCTTCTGCTATTTCCAATGGAAATTTCATCCCATTCAAGAAACATAGATTGTATTTATATACACACTTTTTATCAAATGGGTTTTATAGGTAACATCCTTTAGTATCTGATTGATTTCGGTATTTCTACTCATGAGAATGTTTTATCGTATTGTTTCCTTAATGTTTTCTAAAACACTTCATAGCCAGTATTCGATAATAGGTATTGACTTTACTATTATTGTCTTTATTTTTCATGAATATAAATTTTCACAAAATGGATTTTACCTAATTTTGAGGGTATAAAAAAATACGGACATGAGTTTGTTATATGGAATCTATATCAAAATACATATCTTCTAAACAGTCGGTAACATCCTTTGAATCTTCTACTTTGTTATAAGTTATATATTTATTAGTATGAACATGTTATGTGTCAGATGGCATGTTAACAATAAAACCATAATTATTTTATTTTCTAACCTCTTTAGTTGATCTATGTTTTGATTTTGTCTCATGAAAATCATCATCTCCCACTATCTCTTATAGAGATTATTCCTATACTAACTCTTGTGCATCTGGAGCATTAGATTCCTCAATTTCTATCTTTATCCAACTATTTCCAATCAAAATTTCAACCGTTTTTTAGAAAAATGACATGTATTTACATATAAAATTAGTTATCGTATGGGTTATATAAGAAATGTCATTTTTTTTCATTAATAAATACTTTACAGATAAAATTTATTCTTTGGGATGCCAATTCCTAATAAGGTATAGTCATGAAGAAATCCTAGCAACCCCATACAATTATGTGTGACATACTCGTTATATTTTCATACCACATCTCATATGGAATCCCATATATAGATTTATTTTGTACTCAATTAAGGGTATATTTATCTATTTGGAATGTACATCCCTAAAATGATAATAGATGAGATGCTCTACTCTTCATTGACCTAGAATTATATAGACAGGTCTAATTCCTCCTTTCACTAAAAAAATTACACTATGGTGTATAAGGAAAAGTTTTTTAGGAAAATATCCCACACTCTTTTATCCGATCAATTAATACTTGGTTAAGATAGTCACCGCCTTGGTCTGAGCAGTTGAATAAATATTTGTACCATGATGGTTTTTTAATTCATATTGATATTCCTTAAGCATCTGTATGGAATCTAAATTATATTTTATTATGTAGAAATAACCATATCTACTATAGTCATTAGTAAAATTAATTAAGAATGAAAAAACCCACCCATCTAATATAAATGGACAACATACATCTGTATGATTTTATTCTAGTAATTAAATTTCTCTTTCCCCTTATAAAAGTTTGATTTGGAAATTTTACCTTGTAAACAACCATGACATCCATCCAGGGGATTTAACTCAGTTGAATTTAAATAACTTACTTGATGTAGTTTCTATAAATGATTTTCATTAACATTACAAATCTACAATTCCCACAGGTGTGTTTGATATGATTCATGTTAATTGATTTTTTAATTGATATTCATTATAGGGTTTCCAATTCAAGTATATATATGAACTTTTAAAGATGTTCTATTACATTACAAATGTTATCCTTATAAAAGAGACAAAATTTATTTCTAAACATGAAATAAAGTAAATTTATTTACAAACATGAAACTATGATTCTTATTTTAGTAACTGAAGGAACATAATAAAAAATATTTTTATGCAAGAACCAGAGTAATATGCAAGGTTATGTGTTAATAATCCACTAAAAAGACTACTAGACTCTCCCCATTTTCATTTTGGAGATCAAATTCACCATTTTTAATCTTCTTTCATCTAATTGTTTTATGTATATGAAAACATATGTGTGAGTCCATGTTGTGTCCAATACCCAACATGTAGATAATGATATATATAAGTCAATGACAGAAATACTTGAATTAAAAGCATTATCTTTCTTCTTCTTACCAACTATAAAATTATTCATCAAGTTTGCTTTATTATCAACGAAACTTAGACAACATCCTTCTCAATTCCTTCCCTATATATCTTTGGATTCTTGTAAGGAATGTGCATTAGTGTCTTGAACTTGGGCTTATCCCTAGAACCCTTATCCTAGATAATCCTCATCTTGTTCAAAATAAGGATTGATGAATTGGTATTCTTCGTAACCTTATCATCTCAGTAAACTAAAGATTAATTTTTTGAGAGTGAATTTTTCATGTTAATCATATTTTAATTAATAATAAAAGTCAACAATCGTGGTGTTAAAGATTCAAAAATGCGATCAGTCAGTATTTCTTTGTTCATCCTTAAACTAGGGGATTCATGTCACTCAATGTTCCAAATAACATTGAGTACATGTGTTGCTAATTGATTCCATTATTCTCATTTGTACCCATATAGTACATTGGATATCTCATACCTTTTATTCCTTTAGCTATCATAATATAATTCTTGGAGATGATGCAATATCTTGTTGTAATATTCATCCTCATGCATTTTCTAAAATTGACTAGACATAGATGAAAACATGATTTATTGAACATCTAGTGAATCACCAATAAGATTTTTCTATTTATCTTTATATTACATCCTTGATCCATGAAGAAGGTTTGAAAGGATTGAGGACACTAGAACATAAAGCTTCTTTTCATGTCATAGTACTATACGCAAGCACTAGTACCTCTCCGGAAAGTTATGCCTGGTCATGACATTTTATCTATTCAATATATATCAATGTGATAATGTTCTATTAGTGTTGGTGAATTCAATTTTTATCTATACAAAATAAAATTTATAATCTATTACTTTATCTTGATTATTTATTTACACATTATTGACTAATTTATTAAATAATTAAACACCTCACACTAATTTATCAAACTTTATGAGACCTCACTACTAGAATCAGAATACTATGTACCTTGAGTATCTTTGTGTAATGGATCCTTGATACCTCCCTTTATAGTTGGAATAGTTTGGCAACAACACTACTCATAGAGTTACAAGGAATGAAATATATTACACAACCTAATTAACACATGTTTCCTTGATGTGTTGAGTAAATTCATAGCTTTTTAGAATAATAAATTTGACTCCCTCAACGTTTTTCAACTAATTTTATATGAATCAATATATGGATATTCCTATTATTCCAAAATTTATTAATTCAACCCATCACTCTCAAAAGATCTCCACCATTGAATAAGTAACCCTAAACTATGGATGAGGAGTATCTCGTACACATAGTGTTATTAAAATTTTCGTGATATAAGGATTTAATAGTTAATAAATCATTGATGTTTCTCAAAATTTATTTAAAAATGAATTCCATTTCAATTATGTATGTCAATACCATGTTTTTTCACTCACAGATGAACATGCCTTAATTGAAAAGACATTAATTTAGTCTTTAAGAATTTTTACTATTTAATTTTTTATATTTTCTTAGAGTAAACATGCAGATGCATAAAAAAGTAATTAATAGACAAAGGAAATAAATTATATGACTCGTATTAACCATGTAATTTTGGTTGGTCCATCAATCATGACCTTGGGGTATCATATCGGAATCAAGTCATGAATTGTATCATACCTCACCCCCAGACTGGTGTATTCAATTCTCATCTGCTATACCCCTTCGTCTGGGATGGGTTTTTTTCCTTAAAACAACATCATCAATAGTACATTAATACTCACACACTTGCGATGGGGTCTTGAAAAGCTCAATATCTATACATATTTGAATGGATGTGCATGCCCTTATACATTTTGAATTAAAAGAATGATGCATATAACACTAATAAAATTAACTAATTACTACAAGAATCATATGGAGTTAATAAATAATTAAATAAAATTAACCCAGGCCTACCCAGGTTTGATCAGTGGTTATGAGTAGTCAGTAAATAAAATAAAAACATGATAACATTAAATTTATACAAATTTAATGTCTAGAGATATTAAATAAATTAAATGTATTTTTTAAATTAAAATAATTTACTTTGATTTGGTCCCTATATTAATTTAATTTTTATTCCAAAATGAAATCAATTAATTAATTTAATTTTATACTAAATTAAATTAAATTTTGAAATAATAAAGTTATTAATAATTTTAATCGAAAAATTATTAAATTAATTTATGGATGTATTAAAAAATATTTATGTCTCCAAAAACACCACTTAGGCCCATTTCAGGTTGGATCGAAACCCTATAGGCCCGCTTTAAGTGAGACAAAACCCATACATGGATGTTCTGGAATAGTCTAACCTACCCTGACCTATTTCGGGTTATGAAGACCCTCCCTGACCCATTGTGAGTTGGATATGATCTTACATGACCTTAGGGTTTCCCTGGGAACCAGATCGGATATGGACTCATGATCACTAGACAGTGATGGGGCCTCGTGATGTTGACTAACTGGTGGTGGGCTCTCAATTTTATCTGATGGATACAGCTTGTTTTAGGAAGCGGTGTTGTTCGGTGATTGGGAGAGGGAGGCGGTGATGAAAGGGCTGCTGCTTCTAGAATATTTGGCTCTTAATTTTTTTGGTTTTAAAAATTAAAATTGTTTTTTTATTTCTTTTTTTTATTATAGAATTTTGGGAACCTCACCCAAAGTCACAATTACTTTCTTTTGTTGGTATTTTGGACAGAATCCCCCAACTTCCAAGGCGTGAATATAATTTTTTTAAACAAATACTAATAACTTATTTTTGAAAAATGAAAATAATTTTATTAAATTTAGTAAAAAAATTATTTGACAATTGATGGGGATTAATTCACCACTGTTCAGACCAAATTTGATAAGTTTTAAATGGAAAATGGAAGGTCACTAGATATTTTATCAGTCTTTTTGTTAGAGTTACCTATGATAATCGATTCTACAAAAAGGGTTAGTATATAGTAATTTTTTAGATAGGTTAAGAGATATTTTGGATACACAACTTTTTCTCAGTCAATGGTGTTCTTCCAAATAGTACAAACTCTATTCTAGTTTATTATGATAATCCCAATGTTGTGGTGATTTACATTGAGAATAGGTCACACCAGATGAAAAATAATATATTAATTAGTGGTTCTTTCCATTGAGGTATTTTACTCAAATAGGTGTTGTATAAGTTATCAGAGTAGCCACAAAGGATAACACGATCAGCCCCTTAACTAAATACATATCTCAACAGAAGAATTATTCTCATGTTAGGTCATACAAATGAAGACTTTCTAACAGTTGGCTCTAGTTCAAGTGAGAGTGTTGAAAGTCGGTCCCATAGTCCAAACTTACTTATTTAATTTATTTACCATTACATGTATATAGTTTGAAATATATATGTGTTATCTAACCAAATTAGTGTTGATAATTCATTTTACACTATATTTATGGTAATTTCCTTAGATTATATGTCATATCAAAAGGTTATAGAAGATCCCAGTTTATAATGAGAACCTAGAGATACCATGAAACTAATCCAAAAATAATGTACTATGGTCCAGATATATCATACTAATAGGATAGTGAGTATGTGTAACCCTCAGGTGTTGGGGGATCATAATAATTATGAATTATCCTCATGACGTTCACACTTGGTGAACTCTAGTAAGTTAGATAATGTGAAAATACCCTCTAATAGAAACACTACATGTTTTGGGTGTCAATTGTTTTTTCTATCTATGGACATGTGTATTGGAATTCTGAATTGATATCATTATCAATGTGTGCCATTTGATTGTGTACTTTGATACAAGAAAAAAATGACATCACGGTCCTAGTGAGGTAACTTATATTGTGTTCATTATCTCTGGTGGTCTGAGACCTAGTAAGTTATGAGGATCTCACGTGAATTATCATAGTGAAAAATTAAACACAAATGGTCACCTAATTTTATTTGACATCTGTTAAACAATACATAATTTTTTGGAAACCATTTAATGTTGGATATAACGTTAAAAATCTATAGATCCTCCACACATGCTTAAAGAATATGTGTGTACATGATCATTTGAATTCGAGAGCTAGCACAAAGCATCAATGATTTCTTTGACATCATGATGACCTCATTACTCTCATTCCTTCAATAAACAAAGGCATTCTTAGATTGCTCGTTGGGATAGACCCTTTATCTCTCTAAGATTTGGGAGGATATATGATCTCTCAATCAATTGGAATGAATAATTCAAAAGACATGAGCTCTTGAAAACATATATAGTGGATGTTAGAAATACCAAAATAGAGTTCCCCGACCCTCATATATTTAATGTCTCATAAAGAAGAAATAAATAAATAGTTATGATGAAATATCAATATCATAAATATTATTAATATATTATCACACACTTTTAATAAATATTAAATATATTATGTGATAATCCTATTTCATTAAATCAATTTTTAATTAACACTAATATTAAATGAACTATGATTATTAAAATAGTATTATTTCATTTAATAATATTTCATGTATTTACTTAATTACTTGTAAATACATTTAATACAAAAATTAAGCATAATTAATCTATTATTAAATAATAATCATATTATTTTTTTGGTGATCCTCAAAATGTTGACAACTCTTGGACCCTATAGTGGGGACCACCTTGTAATATCTGGATATTCACCAGAATATGGAAGATTATTAAATATTCTATTGTGTATGAACCTCTTGAACCTTATATCGATATGAGTGAATAGGTATTCATAAACGAAGACTGGAATATAGAAACCCATCATGGTCCCTAAAGAGATATTTAATATTCATAGAAATGAAAAAAATCCATTGAACATGCACTATTTAATATAATATCTTTATCATGTGATATATAAAAAAATATGATTCACAACATATGTCATCATATATTATTTGTTTATTATTTTTGTATCTGACTGGAAGAACCTACCTTGGAATACAATGTCCATGTACTTATAGAGGTACTACAATACTAATCAAATTGGCCCAATATATCACTTTCTCAACTCAGAATTGAAAAATTATATCTTGATCATTTGATTAAAGCCATGTTACCAACGATGCAACCAACACAAGATACATCACCATAACATCAATGTCATGGTTTCTCCTTGTATCAAAGTATGTGATCCAAATAAACACATTGATAATGATCTCAAATAAAGATAAAATACATATTTCCATAGATAGAAATTGCCAATGACACCCAAATCATGTGGTGTTTCTTATTGGTGGGTCTATCCTCATGATATTACCGACTAGATATCACAAAGTGTGAAAATCATGAGAATAATTATCAATGATTTTGATCCCCCAACACCCAATTTTCTCACATCACCTTTTGCATGTCAGTATGATGTATCTGGATCATATGAAATAACTTTAGGATTATTGTCATGGTATATATAGGTTCTCATTATAGCCTAGGAACTTCTATAACTATTTGATACAATAGTTAATCTAAGGAAATTACCATACATATACTAGAACAAAAGTATCAAAAATATTCTAGTGTTTATCATCACAAGTATATATAAAACTACATACATGAATTGGTAATAAAAGTACTCACAAAAGTTTGGTCTAGGAAACCAACTTAAAACATATTCTAATGACTTTAAGAGACTATATATTTCCTTTAAGGCATGTTTTTTCATAAGGAATTAATATGATCTTCATCTATGGAAATGTTTTTGATAATATTATTGAATTCAATAAATATTTACCTTATATTATCAAAGTCTTGAGGATATATAGTGAAGGAATATGATTTATAGCTTCTAGTGTTGTATAAGTAGTCTCATTTGGTATAATATTATACAAGAAGAAGAAATGATAGATATATTGTCCAATGTTTTTTTCTTAATGATAATGACTAAGTATATTGAAATCAGATTTTATTTATAAGTAGTAATGACTCTATAGGATATAATTATTTAGGATACCTAAGGTTATATTTATAACTCTATGGAATGTCCATTTCAAATTTCCATGTGATAGAAATTAATTCTGTAGTATTAAAGTGATATGTTACCAACTATATCTTTTAAATTTGTTGTAAATATACAGAATATAAAAAAATTGGTATAATTTATAATTCTAATTTTTTTAATTCAAATGATAAATAAAGAGTTTCTAAATTAAATATCTGAATATAAAATAATTTATCAAGATCAGATGAATCTAATTTTGTGTATCTTTATCTCATTTTTATTATATTATAAGATGTGTTTTTAGATTTTAATGAGTGGTTATGAATAACTCGTGATAATTATTTTCACACACATGGTTTATAGTCCATTAAATTCTATAACATATTTTCAAAAGGATACAAGGATGAAACTTTTTTATCCAGGATAAAGTGTTTATTCAGATGTTAGTTAAAATAAGAAGGAATATGTTCTCTCCACCTATCAGATTTATATTTTATCAAAGTATTATTTTGAAAACATAATGATAAAAAAACAAATAATATCCTATATGGTTTGTAAATAATATTTTATTTTATAAATATTCTTAATAAAAGCATATAAATGTTATTTCAAAAAAAAATAAGTTTCTGTAACTTAGTATGATACTTTGAAGAGAATATAGTGTGTAAGATTCTGGTGGATGTTTGTTTGATCTTAAAGAAGTTAATAGTTAAAAAATAAATTATTATACCATTATAAAATTTAATACAGTATTTCAATTGATATCTAAAAATATGTTCCGATATATGGAAGGAAATATAAATATTATAGTTACATTTAGTTACTATTGGAAAGTGAATATCACTATTTCCAAAATCATTATACTAGTCAAAATAAAAAGTGAATTTCACTTGATATATTAAAATAAATTATGGATATGGATGTAGAGATAAATTTAAACATTTATGTTTTTTTAATATTACAAATTTGAATATCTATTTATCTAAAATGAGTTTAGGATGTTCTTGTAAGTAATAATGTAAAAAGTTTCATTATTTATTAAAATATTTCAATGAAAAGTTTCGTTAAAGGTTTCAAATTATGAGGATGTTAAAATTATATAATTTCTAAGTAGATAACCAATGATTACATCTTGAAATTTATTTTTATAGTGTTAAGAAGTTTCAAAATGATTAATGTTTTTAAAATTAAGAATATGATTCTTAAATATCACCACTATTCAAACCTAAATTCTTAGTATATGTCACTCACTAAAGAGTTTAGTGGGATAGTTTTGTAAAATGGGCAAATAGAGATTTGGATGGACATACATATAAAATTATTGAGTAAAAAAAACTAATAAAGGGCATTAAACATATGGGTGTTCTTATAGTCTATCATATATGACATGTTAGAAAAATGCATATGTGGTGGTTTTTTAGGTATACTTCACATAGTTAAAAATAAATAAAATGTACCATAACAAATATAAATCCCTAAATTATCATTCTTTCATGTTTGATTCATAAATAAATATACTGATATACACATTTATGAAATATAATGATAATTTAAAACTCAATCTATGATGTTGATTTATCCTCAATTGATGTTCTTCATGGATTATTATAGTATGTAATGAAATTTAATTTTTAGTTTGAATATGATTCTTGTATCAACATACAAAATAAGATAATGAGGAATAAAAAGTATTTCTGTGCACTGGATGACCCACTATGTATATCACATAGAGTGTCATAAACAATGTAATTGGTATACTATGGGTGGATGAATCAAATTATACCTATTGACGGAGGTTAACATGATACCTAGCATGATAAACTTCATACTTTGAAATCTATCTTGTAAAATACATGAGCCTTATCTAATCATGGGTGGTTGGGTATGTTATTGATCATGTAATTGGTTAGATTTTAATCAATATTATATTTTTTCCTCTCATTTGATGAGTATTACATTTGATCCCTCAATTGAGATAGACTAAGAAGTGTGACAACACACCATGATATTACATATAACGTTCATAAGTATTCAGATGAGGGGTATGTGATGTGTTCATCTATAAAGGTGAATGGTATTTGATGTACTCTGTGACAACCGGGTCCTGGTGACAGCACAGCCACCCCGCCTTAACATGGCTGTCGGGTCCTGGCCTACCAGGTACCACCAGGTACCACCAGCTGCCCCCGCAGACACGTGGGACCCACCCCAAGGTCCGCCCACATGCCTGAACGGGTTATCTGACTAATGATAGTTTCCACAGGCCAACACATGTCTTTTCTAGTGTGTTTCCTTTCTAGTGTGCTTTGTCCTCACTCACACACACCCTGGGAAACTTCCCAGAAGGTCACCAGGCTCCCGAAAAGGAAGGTGCACCTTGTTGACATGAGTCACATCATTTATTCATTTAACCCTTTATCATTTGGGGATGTTACAATCACCCCACCTTTAGAGCACAATGCCCTCGTTGTGGGCCCTACATCTCAACCCAGGCAGTGCACCGCACTTAAGGCTGGGTTCCTCCTTTGATACCAAATGTGACAACCGGGTCCTGGTGACAGCACAACCACCCCGCCTTAACATGGTCGTCGAGTCCGGGCCTACCGGGTACCACCAATTGCCCCATAGACACATGGGGCCCACCCCTTATTTAAAAATCTATGAGTTAGATACTATGTGTTGACATACTCTATGTCCTAGGGTCACTTGATTTCCTAAAAAAAGTTAATATATGGGAATGATTACAATAATATAATGTGACTAGTGAATGCATGTATATAGATTCATGTGTTTTATGGAGATCAAAATGTTTCCCTCGTTAAATTTTAGTAGAATTAATGGTTTTATAGAGGAAACTCATTGCATACATTTAGGAATCTAGTGATTCATATTTAGTGTTAATGTTATAATTTTCATGGGTTCAGAAATTGTAGACTTCTGAATGGGCAGTTATTTTGACTCATAGAGATTATTTAAATATTTTCTAGAGTTTATAAAATAGAGTATCAAAGGGGTATTCTCAAGGTATTGCATATTATGTGAAGAATAATTAAATTAATTATATATTTTAAAAAGTGATTTTAAAGATATCCAAAAGTATTTTTGAATATGATTTGAAAGGTTTTCAAATATTCTATAATATAATCTGAAAAATAATAAATTCATTATGATTTAGTGTTAGTGATATATTGAATGATATTTATACCCTAAAGAAAATTTTTAATATAGTTCAAAAGAGTTAATTATATAAATTATTATAGAGAACTATAGAACACTATATGTGATACTATATATATATGATTCAGAGATATATCATATCATATGATAGAAATATATCATAAGGGAATGGAATTTGTTTCATGCTATTTCTTGGATCAATCATAATGTATGATTGACTGATATTTTAAGGAAATTATTATAATTACATGTCAACACCTTGACATAAATCATATACGATGATTCATTTGGAAAGGCTATGACACTCATTAATAGCCCATTATTAACATATTAACATTATTATATCCTCTATTGGAAGTTATTATTTAAGGATTCCTTAATTTCTCTATAATATGAGAAAAATAGATTAATTCTTGCATATGATTCTTATATAGGACGAGGTTTTAAAAAATGGCTTATAATTCAAGGTTAATGAACTCATTTCTAATGGTTATGATGTAGGTGTTATAAAAGATTTATTCCATTAAATGGAAAGGGAATATTATTACATGATAATATTCTAATAGTAAACATGTCCCATATATCTCTATTATACCTTCTTTTTATGGTTATGATCTAGCATTATGTGATGGTTTGAGACTACCAATCAAATATCTAGTGATGTAGGTGCAACCTATGGATTCATTTAGAGGTGAAATGTCCTATGTATAATAATTTGTTTAATCATCAAACTATATAAATATGGTCAAATAAGATACAATGGATCTTCAGTGTAGGTAGATACAATTTTTTTGTTATTCATTTCTAATTTTTGAAAATTTCATTTATCCAAGCCTAAATATCTTGGGATTGAGTTTCTTAATCATTTACACAACAACTAACAAGTCTTATTATATCACTATGAAACTCATCCTCTTATTTTCAAATTTATTCATGGAATGAAATAGTTTATAAACTTTTATGTATCTTCTATATCGATGTAACAAATATAAAATATCTATTTAACAGTTTGTAACTTTTCAAAAAACATGTTCAGAGAAAGGTGTGAAGTTGATGTGGGATTTTGAGGATAGTGGAGCCTCAATGTTGATATATTAAAAATATTCAATATCATATATCAAGAACATTTAGGTTTTTATTAACAATCTATTAACTCCTAAATGGTGTTTCATATTGAAAAACTGATACTGCTATTAAATCTAGAGTCCATTTTTTACACTAAGCATGACACAAGTCATATCGATGTTAGACTCTTTGATAGAATGAAATCATGGGTGAGTTAAATGAATTAAAAGAATTTATTAATTTAATATTTATTTAATTTACAAACCATAATTACTCTTTTATTTAACAACTTAAATGGTTAAATCCCTAGGATTATTCATCTAAAACTAGAGAATGCTAAGGACATAGTGGAAGAGTATCCCTAGAGAGTGCATGGTGGATGATCACAGGATCAAGGATCAATGACTATAGTACCATTGGGTATATCTTCACCGATTTGATTCTATAATCACTCCAATAAAAATTATATAGAATCATTCTTCCTCAATGATTGATCCAACATGATATAGTTCATTTGACTTTCTATTTTAGTTCCCCATTCATGCATGTTGAGATGAATTCGAATTAATTAATTCAAAATTAATTTGTGATCATTTTTTATGGGTATGAAAAAAAATCTATTGTCTTCCTAGATTTTGGAATTTAAGTTTTTTTGTTAATTGATTTTTTTATTTGACAATCCAGCTGATTCCTTGGATTCCAATGATGATGGAGAAATTAACATGACCTTTTTTTATTATCATTTTTGTCTTCTGTGCCTCTATCTCACTGTTCTTCAATATTCATAAATAGTTTTTAGATTGGTCAATGGTTTGATGATACCCAAGGGTACTGGTCATTTTGAATAAATTATTAGGTGAATACTATCATGGTTATAGTTTTTTATTTGATTTGGAGGTGTGACAGATTCATGGAGATAATGATAGTAATATGTTGATGGTTCTGGTGATGATGGATCCATGAGATAGATTGAGTGGGTATCTATATTAGTGTGAAGTTTGGTGATTCTGATCTATTAATGGCCAAAATATAGCAATTTTTAGTTATCTAGTGATAAATTAATTTATTAATCATTCACAACCCGGGTCATATAGGTGCATCACAATAGCAATGAAAGACATTTTACAATCAATGTGAGGCCAAAATCTGGCCATCAATGACGTTTTGGGTTGATTTAACATAGATATGAGAATTATGGAACAATTCTTGGTGGATTTTAAAGTACCAAGGACATGGGTGAGTTTCATAGAACATGATAGAATTTATAAGAAATTTCTGTATACAGGGTTTATACTATGGAAAAACGCATGCAATGTGGAGCCCTTAGTGTGATGACCTGGGTTAAAAATCATGTTAAATTTAACACACCTTTTGGGAAACCCACATTCCATATAACCCTTATCCATGTAGTTCAACATTAACATGCATTACACCATCATGAGTCTATGTGTCTCCCACATCATGTGTGATGGGGAACACCCCCTGTACATTTCAGTGTGTATGAGAATTGTAGATGGAACACACCGATCTCTCGACCAACCTCTACACATAATTTTGTTGTAGAGTACACCGTGTGTACATTAAAAAGTTAATGTACATGAGATGATGACACACATTCAGTATTTACCCAACTTTGATAAGCTCTGTGTGGTAACAACACACTATGTATCATGAGGAAGACAAACCGTGTGAGATGGTAGGATATAAGAAGTTTCAGACATGGTGGGACATGTTTTGACCCCAACGAGACACACCATGTACTCATTGAATGTAAATTTATAACCCTAGTTATTATTAGACCACATTTAGTATATTATTGGGTGAATTCCATCAAACCGTATCAGTGTGGGTGTATTCCCACGTTATGTTTTTCCAGAGTGATTTATCAGAGTCTACCCCCATGAAGGATTAGTGTAGTATCTCTTCTTGATCATTGGTTGCCAGGTCCCCTTAGTGGACTAGATTATAAACCCCTCCATGAGACATAGGGGTTAGATCCTCATTCCCATATTTCATCATAGGCATAGTTAGGTATCATGTAACCTATATACCACTTAGTTTGATCCCCTACATTGAGGGATAATCTAGTTAGGGTTACGTTTCCCCCATTAGCCCAAGGTGTGATCCCTTTTTTCGTATCAACATCTATCTTTTGGTAAGTTATAGTCCTATATTTTAAGTATATTAGACAAAACCTTTCAATTTATACATGTATAAACATGGAAATACATGATGAGTATGTCCACTCGAATGATTTACATTAAAAGAGTGAGACCTATTGAGTGAGTTTTCTTTATAGAATATTTCCTATGAGCCTATAGAAAAATCATAGGCTAACAGTAAGAATATAAACCATCCTTAAGAATACAAATCTCCTTTTTTATAATATCTAGGTTGTATTTTTTATTCCCCTGTCATTTTTATTTAGAACTAATTCCCTATTTAATTCTTTGTGTCTGTTGATTTTCAAGAGTCCCACGGGGTATATTTATTCTCACCCCTGTTTGGGATCTTCCTACACAAGTTCTGTCTTTTTTAGATGACGAGTCTTCTGATGGAGATATAAGATGATGCAGATTATGTGGATCCTAGTTTTTCTATATGGACTATGTATAGTTCTAGGTACTTTTATCTTGATAGGATTCCCCCTTTTGTAATCAGGTTAGACTCTTTTTGGGGCTTGTATTTGACAATTTCTTATTTTGTTTCCCCTTTTTTCTACGCTAATATAAATATATCTTATGCATGAATTTATAGTATCAATTTAATTTATCTTTTATTAATTATACTAGAGTATGTATATGTTTTATTGTGTACCCATACTTAACTCTAAGTCCTCCCATTTGTGTGTTATATTTAATTTCCATAGTCCTAAACCCTTGGCCTATTAGAGGCAGTCTTGGGGTTTCACTCTTTATCTACTAGACTGAGTGGGTTAGGACATGATAGTGCGGTATTAAATCTAGTTTGATATTAGGAATAGAGTTTGGATATAATCTAGATATAAAATCTGGTTTGGGAACTTGGGAATTAGTGATAATGTGTCACGAGTTCAGCTCTCAGGATAGAGAATCCAATGATGGTTTGGAAGTTGATATATCCATTAACCAAGAATTTTATAAAAAAAATGTTTATATGGAACATATAGAAACATGTTTTAGGTAAAATATTACCACATGAATCATATAGGAATAGGTTTCTATATTCATGTCCTTCTTGAGTCGTCTTTCTAGATATGCACTTTTGACCATGGTGTGTTTGAGCTATTGCTAGAAGAAAAAAATGGCATCCATATAGGATTCCATAGAAGGATCATGATTATGATCCTATTCTTATTGAGTCTTCAATATAAAGACCTATACATGATGGGGCTCTTCTTGGTGGGTATTGAGAAGTACCTCCATCTTTTGAGTAGTATACTGACCCAATTCTAAGGGTTCAAGTTGATTATCCTAGTACGGTTGAGAAAACAATTGTTCAGATTATATAGATAAATGACACACCTTTGATTAGTGTATATTTTTAGTTTAAAATTTAAATACCATATATTATTTTTAGTTATCTAGAACCCCTCCTCTAGCGGTTGAGAATTTTATTGAGTCTTTAGTGTGAGTGTTCTTCCTGGTTAGGACCCCTATTGATTGTGTTCCAAGAAGTGATACTTTTCCAAGTTTACATAGAAAACTTGTTGGTCTATGTATTAGTGATGTTTGAAGTGGGTTTATATGGATAAAGAAGAGGAAAAAATACCCCACCAAGAGACATTCTCTTGTTTTTCTATTTAAATACATGTGGGAATTTTTGTGTCACTGAAAGTAGATAGTTTCATGGTGTAGGGATTTTTTTTATTTTTATGTTTCATAATATTTTTTATGTACCATAGTGTTTAATTGAGACCTAGTTTTAGTGAATAGGTTGGCATAATGATGGATAGATTCAAGCTATAGGGGCTTCTAACCCAAATGCTCTATGTGTGTTTTTTTGGAACATCCCAAGTTTTATATTTTCCAAAATCAGTCTTAATACCCAATTTCAAGCCATTTTTCTAGATCATATCACTTTTTTGAGACCTAGATATGATAATGGATCCTTTTATCTCGACCCTTGAATTTGGAGGCTCACACCTAGGATGTTTCGGTGTTCACACACATATACTAATAACGTGACTTAGTTGTGGGAGGAGAGAGATAATAACATGGTATTGTTACATATTATAGTTAAAGCCCTATGATATTATTATTATCAATATACTAGTTTAATACTATCCATTCCAAATTGACTTTTAATATTGAGGGTTGAATTATATCTGAGTTGGTGGGAAGAAATTTTCCTCCTTTGGAGATAAGGGATCCTAGAAAATTCAAGGTTATCTCATTTATAGGTTGATATATCAAATTTCTTATCGGTCGGATAATATGTTTAAATTAGAAAATTATAGGATATTTTTTCTTACCTTGTTGGTTAAGGAATATAAGGGATTCCTTCATGATGAAGTTACATTAAAAACTTCACATAAAATTTTTAAATTATTCCTAGAACTCCAATCAAATATGGATAAGTATTTTTGCCGACATATCATATGATGTTGTATAGATGTGATACATAAAGGTTCCATTAGAGAATATATAATTCTAGGTATTTTAATACATAGTTTTTTCCACTGGTAAACCATGTTTTATTCAACAAATAATGAAAATATGAGATTTAGGTAATGTGTGGATTATGGTGCCTTGAACCATATGACTATCAGGAAGGAGTATCCCCCCAGGAATCGATGAATTATTTGACCTGTGGTTAGGGGTGACGTTTGTTTTCATAGGTTTACCTTAGGACACATTATCACTTTCTTTGTGTTAGATATGAGGATATACCAAATGTGGATTTCTAGAAATGAAATGTATTGTTTGTGTTCTTGGTTATTACCTTCATCATAGAAGATGCCCCAACAATGATCTTGGGACTCATAAACTGGATATTAATCATTTTTTTAGATTGTTTCATGGAAGTATTATTTGATGAAAATATAGTGTACATAGAATCATTAGTGGAGGAAATAAGACATTTGAGGGTGGTTCGGGTCCTGATTCAAGAGTACTAGCCTTATGGGGGGCTCTTAAATTATTAGATATGAATTCATGAGGTCTATATCTTGAGTTATTAGTTTCTTGGGATCCAAAAAAGAGCATGTACATGGTATAAGATTCTCAAAATTTGGTTTTCCAATCACTTTTATTGGGTTAGGAGACATAGTAGTTAACCTATTTGAAATTAACCATTAATGATGATAATAGTGAATAACACCTCCATTCGATGGTTGTCTCCCCCCCACTTCATCAATGTGTTTGGGAGGCACATCTTGGGGATATTGACTATGAGACCTTGTGTGGTCATATATATACTAGACATGTTCTTGATGGATTTGTTAAAGGTGGAGATAAATTCATATTATTCAAGGATGGATGATGACACTGGTATTATATGAGAGGATTTGATGATAGGGATTCATGATTTCTCTTTAGTAGTATATCCAGGAGGGGAGATGATATATAAGGATCCATTAGAATCATTTTTGGTGGACAAGGATGTGGTAGCATATATCTAAGTTCACATCTTGATTCCACTCCTTCTAATATGTGAATGCTAAGCTTCTCATATGGAAGTTTAAATGGGTTTTTATTATCATAGATTTCATGATGTCACTACCATTATTAGGGACATTCCATGGTTCTATCTGGGTGATCATAGATTGGCTCACAAGGTCATCTCACTTCTTAATCATTTAAGGGTAGTGTTTGATAGTGGTCTTTGGATTCTTAGACATGTAAAAGGCAGTCAAGATTCAAAGATATTCTTTTATTATCATTTATTATTATTATTATTGCTTAAAATAATGATTATGGAGAGTCTTATAGGATATGTTGGGGCTCAATCATGGTTTATCATGATGTTTCACCCTCAAATAGAGGTCAATATAGATTATACTATTTAGGTTCATGGGAACATGATTCAGGTTTGTATGGTTGTTTTTGGATATAGTATGGAGGATCATCTTCCCTCAATAGAGTTTTTTATATAAATAGTTACCATTCCACCATCAGTTTGGAGTCATTTGATGCCTTTTATAGAAGACCCTATAATTCACCATTATGTTGGTTTGATCTTGGGTAGTTAAATGCTAATGAGCCTAATGTTGGGGTGAGAAATGATAAAGATGGTCTAGATCATGCATGAGTGGATGAGAACTACCAATATTCGTAAATAGTCTTATGAAGAAGTTTTATAGAGTCCTATGAAGTTTTATGATAGAGATCCTATGTTCCTAAGGGTATTACCTTGACATTGGTTACAAAGTTCTTTTTGAGGTGGCAATTTATCTCTGAGATTCTTTTTTTTGATTCAAGATATTACGTAGTGTTGGTGAGGTGGTGTACTACTAATCTCTACCACCAATGTATGACATGGTACATGATGTATTCCACCATCATTGATAAGGAGGACTGAGTATAACCCATCTCTAATTATCAGCTGGGTGAGCTGAACATCAAAGAATGAAGCTATATTTGTAGTGTACTCAATAGAGATCAAGAATTGGTAGGAGAAGATCCTCCATGGTTTATTTATTCTCATAGTGTGAGTTCGATGGAAAAATGAGAGACTCTAGGAGAGATCATGGGAGTGAGAGAACCAGATGAGAGCTCAATACCCACTCTTATCTGAGTAGGTTTTCTCTTTTTAGAATGAAAATCCTTTAATTTTTAGAGAATGTAATGACTTCGAAATTTGTATTTGACAGTTTGGAATATTTTAAATAATATTTTTAGATTATTCCATGAATTAATCTTTAGAATCCATGTCCCATGAATCCTAATTGTTTATATATTAAAGATATTAAATATAATATATCACTAACACATATATTTTTGGAAATAATGGAATAAATCTCAAACAGTGTCTTATATGGGAAATCCATGAATAAAATTAAATACAAAGAACATGTTTTACCTAATTTAAAACATAAATCATTTTGGTATCATATTTCTTGATAGAGTACAGTCATGGGAGAGTTAAATAAATTAAATTAATTTATTAATTTGATTTTCATTTAATTTCCAAAATCTAAAAAACTCCTCTATTTAATCACCTATTTGAGTATCCCCTAGTGTTATCCCCCTACCCTAGATGAGGTTGAGGATGGAGAGGGTTAAATTCAGTGGTGAGTGTGTTGGTAGATTATAACAACATCGTGGATCAATGGTTAAAGTACCATGGGTTTTTTCATCATTGACAGAGTTCTTGAATCTATCTAATGAAAATGGAACAAAATATATCTTCATCAGTTATCTATATAATATGAAATATGATTTTTTATTTTGTAGATCACTTATCTATTCATTATTTTTTATTTTAATTAAATTTAATTAATTAAAAATTAATTTGTGATCATTCTTCATTACATTGTAAAATGTTTTTATTCACTTACAAAATTTAGGAATTTGTGATTTATTCTCCCTTGAATTTATTGATTTGAAAATATCACCAATTCATTGGATTCTAAAGATGATAAAAAAACGAAATTTTCATTTGATTGATTATCACTTTTTTATATCATGAAATTCTCCCTCTATTATTCCATTTTCATGAATGTAAATTTGATATGTCAATAATTAAATGATTCCTGGGGGTACTAATCCCTTTTCATTTTATCTTTGGTGCAAAAAAATCATGTTTATGAGTTCTTATTTTGGTTTGGAGACATGATAGTGGAGTGTTGGAGAAGAAGGAAATTATATGATGGTGAATCTACAAGTTGTTTTGGGTAGATATATCTAGATATATAAATAATAACAATTAAAATCTTAGAGTTCGTATAATTTGGCCACCTATGGTGATATATTGAAGAATAGATTGATGAATTTTTAATTACTCAGGCTATGTGGGTTTTTCAGAATGGAAATGTAATGCATTTTCAATTCAAGGAGTCTCTTGAATCAAACAACTAATGTAATTTTAGGTTCATTTAACCTAGATCCATGAATTATTGACTGATTATTAGTGGTTTTTATGGTGTAAGAGGAGTGGGTGAGATGTGTGGAATAGGTTGGAATTTATGATAAATTTTTCTATACACAATGTATACTATGGAAGAAAAAAATGATGTGTTGACCCCATTATGTGGAATCACGGGTTATGTTTTTAGTTAATTTTCACATGCAATGTGGGAAACCCACACCCCAAGCGAACCACAATCAACCAGCATGGAATTTTAATGGATTACAAGCCCTGGATGCTATGTGGTTCCCCACAGTGTGTACAAAGGGGAACTTCCCATGTACTTTTAATTGTGTAATGGTTTGGGTAGATTCCACACGCTGAGTCCCATCCTGAACACCACACACTATTTTTTTGGATTACACCATATATACTTCAAAAAATGCATATGTGTGAGATAATAATAGACAATTCATCATGAACCGATAACTATTTTCCATGTCTTGTACCAAAATAACATTTATCTTGTGGAAAAAATTTCTTGTGCGATGAAATGACATAGGGAGTTACAGACATAGTGGGACACCCTATATACCACATGGTACATGTCATGTACAAATTCAAAGGAATAATAGAGGCATTCTTCTTCTTTGAATAGTTATATTATAATATGTGGGGAGTCCCCTAGAACCGTATCACTTTTGTAATGCTCCCTTGATTCATTATTCTATAGTGAGTTTTCTCAGTCAAACCCCATGAGGGTTCAATATGGTTTTTAGTCTTTAGTATTAAATATACAATCTTATCATCAAACTAGAGTAGGTATACCTCCATAAGTCCTAGGTGTGGTATCTATATTCCCATCCTTCTCTATAGGTTGGCTTATGTTTCACATATCCTACTATAGCGACCTATAATTCACACACATTGATGTTACATTAGAATTAAATTATATTAAATGCAACATATAACAAAACCATGGAAGCACCATATAGGTATAACATATTTTGAAACTTGAAAACATAACAAATGGTTCATAAAACATCTACATTGTCTCTTGTTTTCTTCATCATAACTAGAATCCTTTTCGACATATCATAATTAATAGCCTTATTCATGACCTATGGAAAAGACACACAAGAAAGGGTAAGATTAAATGATCAGTAATGGTAAACAGAGGAAATATCAATCATATTATATTCATAAGTACATAACATTTGAAAATCTTATCTTGCGTATAAAAGATCATAATATCAAGTCATGAGATAAATCATAAAAGTGAAATGTGATCCCAATTGTGTCATCATTAATGGTAATTATTTAATATCTAAAAATTATTAATAAATTTTTATTATGTAGGTAATTATTTTATATTTCAAGAGAATATATACAGTACATTTTATCTCCTCGTTATCTATATATTAAAATTAATATACATATATAAAATTAGATTGTAACATTTTGTCACATTCGTTAGTCTTTATTACATTAATGTCATATTCATAGGTTAGTGGCCATAAAGTGATTTTATTCTTAAAAATAGATGATAAGGGTCAGATTCAATCTCCCAATAGAATTTTTACATTTTTCAAGAAAATTTTAAAATATTATTTTTACCCTTATTTTCTCGATATACCTTTAACCATGGTAATAATAATAATTACCAAAGTTACTATTCATAATGCCCAAAAATAAAAGTAACCTATTAACATAATTTGGACTTACTAATTCCAAATATGGAATCCATTTTTAAAATTTCAATGCAAAGAAGTTTCAAAAATTAATATAAAATCAATCTCGTTGTTGGAAAGGAGAGAACATGTTTTTTTTAAACTTAAAACATCACAACTGATTAAAATGTTTTTACATATGAATTCAATATAAAATTAATTACAATTAAATTAATTATATTAAATGGTAAAAATATATTATATTTATACTTTTAATCTATTCAATAATATAATTTAACCACAAGAATTATTTGAATGATAAAAATTATTTTCTATAAAGTTTTAGAATATTTTTATAATTCATCAAAACATTAATGTTATCATAAAAATATCATAATTTTATTCAAAGTAATTTTTTATATCTGATTCGAAATAATATGTTTTTGTTGTCATATTAAATTTATTAATGTGTAAAAATATTAATTTAACATGGTTCTGCCATTCAATGGTGAAAAATTATCCTTTTAAAAAATATTTTTATAAATCAAATAGGTTTTATTCATACCCAATGACTAAAATATCCACTGGATGAATATAAAAATT
The DNA here is from genome assembly GCA_963277665.1 of Viscum album. NCBI lineage: Eukaryota > Viridiplantae > Streptophyta > Magnoliopsida > Santalales > Viscaceae > Viscum > Viscum album. The sequence continues at coordinate 876,757,948 of OY728163.1, forward strand.
ATTTTTTAATAAATATTACACATATATATCTCATTAATTTTATTACAAAAAATAATTCACCCAAAAAATACAAATATCCAATTGATTTATATTTTTTATAAATAATTGACAGCCAATGAATTCATAATGCATTTTCAAAAGATAGTTATAATTATTCTTGATAACCTAACAACTAGGATATAATGGAAATTTGATAATAAGGGAATTTCTTGGTTCTTTTTAACTCATGATTTAATGTATATCAATCTACTGAAGAATAATAATTTATTAAAGAAAATATTTTTTAAAACATACGAGTGTTACACCTACATACTAGGGTTTTCAATCCTCTACCTAGATAATTAATACAGTTAGGGATAGGTTTCCCCCACTAGATCTAGGTGTGATTAACTCTCCATGTATCAACATCTGTTATCTTTTTGTAAGGCTTAGTCCAATTGAGTGATTATCTTAGATGAACTCTCTCATTTCCTATTTTCAAATCCATGAAAATAAATTATGAGGATTTCCTCTCAGATGAGTGGCATCAGAAGTGTTAGAATCATGGGGTGAGTTCTCTACGGAGAATGTTAGCAATGAGCCTCTTGTATAATACTAGGATGGTAGAGAGGATGTGACCTCACATTGATAAGTATAGTATCACATAGAACATATCTGGGTTTTCATGTTTATTCCCATGTCTTTGTGATTTAGAGTTAATCTATGTTCGATGATTTTTTTGGTGATTTATGGGATTCCTACTGGGTATCTTTATACTCACTACAACAAGGGATCCACATAAAATTATAATGTATTATGTAGATGGAATGTCATTTGCTGGAGTTTTCAGAGAACCAAGAGTAGGTTGAGATTAGTTGTTTAAGATGAGTCGTGGACAATTACATGAATTTTCATCTTGATATGACGCCCGCTTTTGTTAGTAGTTTGGAATATTTTACTATTTTTATGGGATTGCATTTTTTCATTTTTATTTTGTTTTCCCCATTATTATACACTAATGTGTGATAGATTATATTCATTCATTTACAATGTTAATATCTTATATTTTCTTCATCATACTGGTGTATAGATATGTGTCCATGTGTATAGTTACATTAGGTCGAGGCCTACCATGTCTGTATTATGCCTACTCTGGGCTACTCACTAGAACCTAGCATTTTGGAGGTGGGATACAAGTGTCATTCTAAAACTAATGTTGGCTTGGTGGGCCCTACTTTGCTAGGTCCTGATAATCTATTTCTAAAACAAAATTGTAGTGAATTGGGAAATAATACATATTATTCCACATTGAACATAACCTTTCCATACCCCTATTTTTAATTGAAAAATGAGATCAAATCCTTATAAAGAGTTAAATATATGATCTCTAAATAGTCTTTAAGTACTAAAAAATAAATTCTCTATATAAGGACTGATTCTACATTAGAATTATCTTATTATGATCTATTATATTAATTAAGAGTCTATATAAGATCAATTGAACTCCATAAATAATGACTCTATACTCGTAAAATTATAATTATCCATGAGTACCCTAGATAAGATCTCTTCTACTATGAATTCAAAATTGATAAATACCACTCTTATTTAATGAATACTACTGAAATAGTTTATATATAAACATACATCTTCTAAACCTTAATTCAATGGATAAGATTAATCTTTTTTTCCTTTAATCTCTGTGAAAATTCCATGTGTACCACATGATATAATGCGGTCAAACGAAACCATTAAAATCATGGTGTTCACCAAAAACATAATCCAAATCAGCCTAATATAAAATCCATAGGCTTCATAGCTTCATGTTTTGGGTATTTCCATCTTATCCTTGACTCCATAGACCATGTATTCTAACTTCTCCATATCCTTACAAACTCACTTGTTATAAATTTCAAACATCACCAAACCCTGAGGTATTATGGTGTGAAACTCAAAAAACCAAAACATAATATACCTATATAGGAAATGTATTTTTATGAAATTATATCTCTGTATTATGTGATATATATATTCCCTAAATACTTATATACATATGGTGTATATAGTCTATATCATATAAAATGATATGGGTATATCATATGGAATGATTTTTATAAATCAATCACCTGCTCTCCAGTCATAGTATATGACTAGGCTGTATTGTAAAATGGCTTAATTTTATTCTATGATTAATAAAACATCATATAATTTTTTAGGCAGTATGTAATTAAGTGTTACTATTCAAATATTTTATCCATGAAAGTTATCCTTAAATAGTTAATATGATGAAGCATTAAGGGAATCAAATGCACATAAATAATGAGTGCATAGCCTAAGTTTATAAGCTATTGATAACCAAATAATTACTTATATTCTTGTGAAACAAATATGTTAATGATATCGAGGAGTGGGTAGAATCCTCTATGATTATAAAATGAGGATAACATCATTGATATGGGGATATGATATTGAACAATCCTTTAACCGATTCTTATAATTCTTACTTTCTCCTATTTTCATTATAACTCAAGCTACTAGCATATTGTGGAATATAGAGGTCCCTTCCAAAAATTCTTTGGTGATTCAGTTCATCCCATGGATACACATTGGATATAAGAGTCTTTTTGTGGTTTTAAGTGATCTTAATAAAACCAAAATTAGAGAAAACAATAGCAAAAATCTTTTGTGTGAGGTATGCATTCTTTATTAATATTATATTTTGTTTTAGTTTTAATGTGTAGTGTTATTTCTATTTATTTTATATAATGAATTCAAATGCATTTAATAAGAGCAAAATGATCCATAAAAACTTAACAATTTTAGAAAATCCTTTTTACAAATTTTAATTGATAAAATATTGTTTTAAAATGAATAAAATATATATTATATAGATGTCCTATAAAAAATTTGATAATGTTTCAAAAAAAATACAACTGACCATTTGAAACGAGACATCATAATCCATTACATAATATACCTCTACGAGATGGGATATCATAGGTGGTTTCATATCTCAATTCCTCTAGTTTTAAAAGTATCACAGCATATGATTGTTGATATTGTATGGGGTGATATCATCGATTCATGTTTCACAAAATAGAGCATCATATTTCGCTTTTGACATATGAGATATCTTAAGATACGAAACCCCAACATTATTTAATGTTAGTAGATGCACGAAATTATCTATTATAAAATATTATAGAGATTGAAGAAATCAATAAGGTATATCATAAAAAATGATATCCTAAAAATTTTAATTTTTTAAATTTTATATTTAGAATTGAATTATTATATTTATAAATTTTATATTAATCATAGTAAAAAGGTATTTTGGGATATTTATTAAATTTTAAACTATTTATAAATTGATTAATAAATAAATGTTTATAATATAATAATTAAATGTTTATGAAACCTTTATTAAATTAAATTAGATCATATTAAATGTTAATATTAAAACACATTTTAAATTATATGTGAATTATTTGTAATTTGGATAAAAAATACTTATATAAAAATTATAAGGGTAATTTATAAAATGTTTATAAATTACCATATAATGATAAATATAAAATATTTTACAAATAAAAATATTATTTTTTACATAATTATTAATTTAAATTGATCAAATTAAAATTCCTTATTTTAGAAATTATTTTAATCATATTTTGTGACTTTTGATCATTGATATGATCAAGATTTAAAATATAATAATTATGGGATATTTAGATTATATAAAATATTTACATAATAGTAATTTAAATAAAATGGTTATATTTTATTTAACATCAGATATGTTGGTCAGAGTAGTTTACTCAATATGGGGGTGAATTGAGTGTCTAAAAAAAATTCTGGTTAAAATGAATTATTAGACAGTGTCTATAATAAGGTTAAATACAGCCTAGTTAGTCAAAGTAATATAGTTATGAAGGTTGGATTGTTTAAATTACTTCTTAGAAGATTGATTAATTCTTAGTAATCTTAATGTCAGTTATTAATATTACTTTTGAAGCTATTCTACTAAGACAAGACAATTATAACTTCTTTCCATGATTAACTATCAAAGTGAGTTTAGTGATTTCTAAATTATATAGTTAAGTAGTAAAACAGAGAAGACTAAATTAAGAAACACATCAGATATGAAACAAGTAGTTCAGTCTCAAGCTGAGACCTAATCCACTCCACTTGGTGATCACCTTCCACCATGTAGTTTATATAAATAAACTTGATCCACACCCTGGATCGGGGTTAAACAATATTATATAGGACTGTCCAGGTCACACAGGGACCTCTTCCACATTTCATCATGGGTACAGACAACACGGCCACAGAGGAACCTCTTACACACTTAGCAGCGGGTATACACAAGTGTAAAAATATGTTTGAGTATGGATATGTTGTATCCTTTAGTTTAATGAAGGAGACAAAGTGTGTTGTTGTATAGATACACACACTACTCAAAATCTAGTAAAATGATACACAATAGAGAAGAAATATTGATATAGGTTTTGAAATGATCTGAATGTTAGTCTTTGTAGATCTGGACTTCTGAGATGTAGTAGATGCAGAAATCAAGTCCTTATATAGAAAACAGAGTGTTGTAAGTCATAAAGATCCTTCTTGTGTTCTTCGTGATATTTGATAGTGTGAAGATGTTCTCAATTACAGGATTCAATTGTGCTTTATGTGTTCTCTAGCAGCATCGAGTTGCATGTGAAAATTCTTTCTTCAGAATAATTCTCTGAGCGAGTTCTTCATTATCATTCTTATGCGCATTTTCCTCACTTTCATATATCATGCCATGCTCCTTTTGTTTCTGAGCCACACTACTCTTTTATCTTGGAGTGCATGTGGTTGAACCGACAGGTTGCATGTATTCTGCAACTCGTACCTCATACTATTAGATGACATGTCTACAAAGAAACATTAACTATGTCAGTGCATTTAATATCATCAAATATGACAGTTAGAGATTGAATTGAAAGATGAAAAAACACATTAAGAAACTGTGTCATAGTATGTCCTCAAAATGGTGTCTCATTCACATTGTCTGGTTCACGGAGTCTGGTTCACGGTGTCTCATGGTCACAGTGTCTGCTTGTACATAGTGTCTCATGGTCACAATGACTTCTTGTTCATGGTGTCTCATGGTCCCAGTTTCCGCTTGTTCACGGTGTCTCGTTGTCACAGTGTCTGCTTGGTCACGGAGCCTCATGGCTACGGTGTCTTGTTGTTCACGGTGTCTCATGGTCACGATGTCTTCTTGACCAGGATGTCTCATGGTCACAGTTTATGCTTGTTCACGGCGTCTCATGGTCACGGTGTCTGCTTGTCCACATTGTTTCATACTTAGGAAAAATCTGTATTTAGACTTAAGTAGTGATATTTATGGAATAGATTAAACTTAATCATATGTAATATAAATCATTATAAGGAAAATAAAATGATCGTGTACAGTAAAAAATCTGAGTGTACAGCACTTAAGATCTTTGGATAGGTTTTACTAAACAACTGTACATTTGATGTGAGATATATTACATAGATTCAATAAGTTTTATAGGCTTAATAGGATTTGGGATCATTAAAACATGATTAATACATGAGGAGTCCAAAACATTCCCCCTTTTTTATGATCACAAATGATGTATATTTAGAGAGTATATTTGTTTTAACAACATAATAAATGTGCATATAACATATATAGAGTGAGTGTTCTCCTATAGAGAGTGTTATCTTATAGAGATTTCTCTCACATTTGGGATTATCAAAATGTAGCAAGAAAAAGAAATACAAAATTGACAAGAAAAGTGAAAAATTTATTAGATAAAAAGAGGGGAATTACAAAAATTAAGAAAATTTAACAAGATTCCAATAAAAATAGAGTAAGAATTGTCCTTCTTCACTAGTTGTTCTTCTCTATGCCCTTAACAGCAGTAGTAGAAGAGGAATCCATAAGAGAAGATGTTGAGGTAGAAGAAGGGAGTGAGTTGGTTGAGAGACAAGGTAAAGGAAGACCTTCAAAGAAAGAGGGATCTTATGTAGGTGTAGTAGAAGACCGAGGCCGTTGTTGATCAAGGATCATAGGCCTGGTCTAACTCAGTGCCTGATTGACAGACAAAGAAGTGGAGGCGAGGGAATAGGTGAATGTAGCCAAACCAGATCTCAGAGTTGCAGTCGCAGAAGCAATAATGGATGTACTTTGGATATGAAGATAGGGCCTCAAAAGCTTGATAAAATCAGCAATGATCTTTCTACCATACTTAATTGATTTCTCAAATTCATCCTTGTTTTCCATAAACTTATCCAACAGATGAGTGAACTCTGTGAGATTTTGGACATGAGTCTTGAACGCTTGAGTAATAGGAGGAATCATCCGATTTTCAACAAGATATTTTAAATGATTGGTCATGTCAGTCTTTGAAGAAGATTCAGTTGAATTAGAAATACAAATTTTTGGAAATTTCTTGTTGAGCATCATTAGCAATTTTTGAATGGATTTGTACGATATCTAGAACTTTGTTACTGTTCTTGGAAACTTCAGATAGAGAATCTTTATTGAAACCACTAATCCCAATCTTATTTTCTTCATGGACCACTATTTTGAGAATTTCTCTTTTTAAGGAAGGTTGAGATGATTATCCAGATGCTTCAGAAGTAGTTACAGTTGAGGTAATAGATTTCAATTGATTTAGCACTTTTTGAAGGCACCCTGTATACTCATCAGGGAGATTGTTATGATTAACAGCAAGCTCTCACATCTCTTTCAAAATCTGTTTATTTCTTTCAGTGACCTTTTCTCCTAAGGAAGATAAATGAGGCTAACTCAGAGAGGAAACATTCTGTGGGGTTTGAGGAATAATAGGCACCACAGGATGGGAAGGAAGCTCTGATGTCTAATTCATCACTTTCTGCATGTCTTCAATCATACCTCTTAGAGTCTTTACTACATCGCTAAGCAGTCTGTTTTCAAATCTGACTTCCTGAAACTCATTAAGAATTTTGGGATGAATATGCCCAATAACTTTTTCCAACAACCATTAGGAATCCCTATCACTTAGATTTTTTACAGGAGATGGTTGGATATTCAAGATTTTTTCAACTCTAGAAAAAAGGGTAGCTCTAAATTCATTTAGATCATCTTTACTCACCAAGGATAGTTTTTCTTGTGAAGGTTCAGAGATATGGAGTGAGATGGGCTCATGTTCTTTTTCAAGGGAAATATTAGAGACATATTTTAATTGGAACAATGTGTAATGGTCACGGCCTTTTACTGAGACATCTTGAGAGTAATTTGCATCATAAAAACTGGGGAAATTTATACATAGTGTCTATAGGGCATAGATCAATCAGGTTTGGTACTTCAATAGATTCATGATTTGGGGGTTTCTCTCCCTCAACAGTTACATCCTTATCAGGATTGAGAGGCTTAGGGTCTTGATCTATTTCCACAAATTCATCACTCAGTTATTCACCCATTTTTTATGTCTATCCAACTGAAAAGCTAGCTAAATCCTTTCTTTAGCTGAAGGAATGACTTTAGGAATAGATTATTCCACTGAAAGTTCTGCAATGTTAGCTTCTTGCATAACAAGTAATTATTCTGCTATAAGATCTTCCATATCATCCTTTTCAGTTTCTTTGGGAAAATATTCTTCTTCAACTATTGGTTGATCTTCTAGATTAGCAACATCTTTAGGAGTAGGCACTTATTTTTCAATTAATACACAAGGAACAATAGTATTATCATCTTTATTAGAAACACTTTCCCTAGGAGGCACATCAGCCTCTTCTTCTTCTTCTTCTTCAGAATACTCATCAACTTCATCTGGTTCCAAACCAAGATCAAAAATATCTTTTGGTCTTGAGGGATGTTCCACTTGATTGAACTTTTCATATATCCTATCATTGTCTTCCACCCATGCCTTTTTTCCAAGGATTCAAATTGATTTTTAATATCTTGATAATACTTTTGAAAGGAAAAAATCATGATCCTTTATAGCATATTTATTAGTTCTGATCATACATTTGGAATGAAGCATGGCTGAGATAAACCGATAATAAAACATAGAGGTTGACTTGGATGTAGTTTTGATCAACTCACACATACGGTGTGTGACATATTTACAAAGGTTGATCTTATGCCCATTTTTCATAAGATGAATCAGAAACACATCCTGATATTTTAGTACAGGGAAATCACCTTTTCAAGGGCTAATCAAGTTCTGAATAAACTTAAATAGATGTCTAGATTTTCCATCCAATTCCGAAGAAATGGATCTCCTCTTGGTGCCATTTCTGGTTATGCTTTTCAAAGCATATTCCAAAACAAAGAATTCACTAGAAGGTGTTGGTCCTCTCGGATAGTCCTCAAAGATTCTTTTATGAGGTATCCCAAGGCATGCAACCCATAACCTCAAAAGGAATGTGCATATCTGGCCCTTTATCTAGCTTATTACAACATATCCATCACTATAATCAAAAGATCACTGAACATACTAATAAAATTTAGCCACTAGATTAGGGTAGATAGGTCTATCTTCCTTCTAAAAACATTCTAACAAACCTTGCTCTTTTATAACATTCAAAACCAGAGACTTACTCAACAGAATCCACTTAGGGAATATCTCTTTCTCAGGTTCAACTACTCGGTTCACCAGATTTGGATTTAGAGGACCTTCAAGTGCTAGCTTAGGTGCAATATTACTCTTCTTTGAGCTATGTTTCTCAAGAGTCGACGATGAAGGGCCTTTCGTCCTGGGAATTTACCAAAGGCTGGATAGAGTTAAGGGTTAGAGGGTTGAAGAAGGGTTACAAATTGAGTGAATAGAAGAAAGATCTAGTGAAGAACAAGTTACACTTCCTTTATTTTATCATTTAGGAATACTAAACATTGCCAAAAAAATAAAAGCATGGAAAAGTAAAAATGTGAAATGAATAATTTCCACGATATGGTTTTAAATTTGTAAATAAAACCTGTAAAGAATATTTAAGGTGAGACCATATCATGTATTTATGGTGAGATAATGAATGAACTTTATGGTGAGATAGTGTCTGAACCTTACGGTGAGACATTAACTGAACCTTACGGTGAGACAATGATTAAACTTTATGGTTAGACATAGGCTAAACATTACGGTGAGACAGTGACTGAACCTTATGGTGAGACAATGATTATGAGACAGTAATCAAAAAATACTAGCTTTGAGACCATAAACATGGAATAATATGATATAAAATAGTAAGACATTTACTTAAGATTTATCATGCCCAGTTCATGTATGATGTGGTCTATTCTTTCAGAATTTAATGGTTTGGTAAATATATTAGTAAGATGATATTCAGTAATAATAAATTACAAAGTGATATCACCTTTTTGATAATTATCTCTCAAAATGTGAGGTCGTAGATCAATATTATTTTTCTTATAATGGGAAACAAGATTCTTCTAGATGTTAATTGCACTTGTGTTGTCACAATTTATAGGTACATTCCTGAATTGATATTCATAATCTAGTAGTGTGTGTTTCATCCACAAAAAAATTCCAGCAGCTATGTATTCAGCTTTTTCAGTAGATAATGCAATAGAATATTGTTTCTTACTACACCAGGATACTAGTGACTTGCCTAAAAAGAGACATATTCTAGAGGTTCTTTTTCTATCTAACTTACATCCACCGAAATCGGCATCAGAATAAATAACTAATTCAAATGATTGTCCTCTAGGATAGAACAGTCTTAGATTGGGTGTATGCTCGAGGTATTTGAAAATTATATTTACCACATTTAAATGAGATTCATTAGAATTTTCTTGAAAATGAACACACATACACACAATAAACATAATGTCATTTAGACTAGTATCTAAGTAGAGTAAACTTCCAATCATTCCTCTATAATTGGTTTGATCAACAGATTTTCCATCCTGATCAAGATCTAACTTAGAAGTGGTATCCATTGGAGTGTCAGTACTTTTAGTGCTATTTAATCCATAATGTTTTTGAATATCTCTAATATATTTACTTTGAGTTAAAATAATACCATCATTATTTTGGAAGATTTGAAATCCAAGATAGAATTTTAGTTCACCCATTAAACTCATTTCAAATTAATTTTTCATCACTTTAGAAAAATTAATACATAAAGAATTTATTGAATATTTAAAGATAATGTAATCTACATAGATTTGAAAAACTAACACATCATTAAAAATTCATTTTATAAAAATCATAGGATCAACTATTCCTTTTGTAAAACCATTGTAAGTAAGAAAAGTTCTCAACATATCATACCAGGATCTTGGAGCTTGTTCTAAACCATATAATGCTTTTGATAATTTAAAAATATGATTTAGAAAATGGGGATTTGTAAAACTAGGGGATTTTTCCACAAACACATCCTCAGCTATAAACCAATTTTATAATTCACTCTTAACATCCATTTGATATAGTTTGAAATTCAGATGCACAATATAAGTAAGAAGGTTTTTTATGGTTTTATGTCTAGTTACTGGTGAAAAGGTCTCCTCATAGTCAATTTTTTATTCTTGACAATTTCCTGGTGCAACCAATCTAGTCTTGTTTATAACTATGTTACAAGATTCATCTACCTTATTTCTAAACACCCATTCAGTGCCTATGGTAACTGTGTCCTTAGGTCTTTCAACAAGTTTCCAAAAAATTTTCCTTTCAAACTGATTATGTTCTTCCTGCATATCCATCACCCAAAATTCATCATTGATAGCATCATTAATGTTTTTAGGTTAGAGTTATGATAAGAAGACTTGATGTTCAACCTGATTTCTAAGAGAAGCTATAGTTTGAGTTCCTTTATCTAGGTCTCCGACAACAGCATCTAGGGGATGGTTCTTAAGAGTTCTAATGGCTCTAGAAAAGGAGGGTCGAGTGATTTTAGGTTCATCAACAAGATTAAGTTCATTGTGACTTGAGTCTAAGGAATTTCTTGAACTGTATTTTTTCACAGATTCATTCACAGAATGATTTGAGGATTTGGAATTAATGTTCAGATTTGATACATCAACCTCTAGGTTCTCTAGAATTGTTTTAGGATCATGTGGATCTGTTCTATAAAATTTGACATGGATAGATTCTTCCACACATTTAGTAATTTTACAGAACACTCAATAGGATTTACTAGATATGGAATTTCCTAAAAGGATACCTTTATCACTATTGGATGCAAATTTGTCAAGATTTTCCTTATTTTTAAGGATATAGACTGTGCAACCAAAAACGTTGAAGTAGTTAACCTTGTGTTTTTGATTTTTCCATAAATCCTAAGGAGTTCTTTAAGGAAGTGGTTTGATCAACACTCTATTGATTATGTAGAATGCTGTATTGATAACTTCAGACAAAAAATAAATTGGTAGGTTATATTCACTAAGGATTGTTCTAGAAATCTCTTATAGGGTTCCATTTATTCTTTCTACAACTCCATTTAGTTGAGGTGTTCTAGGGGCTGAGAAATTGTGACTATAACCATTTTGTGAAAAAAATGATTCAATCTCTTAATTTTCAAACTCAAGGCCATGATCATTTCTTAAGGGTTTAATTCTGAGTCCACTATGATTTCCCCAGACTTGGAATATTTTGTAAAATAAGAGCAAGCTTCACTTTTGTGAGACATAAAAAAGGTCCATGTATATCTAGAAAATTCGTCTATAAGAACACAAACATAGTGCTTCCAATTTAAACAAGAAACTCTAGATGGTCAAAAACACATCTATGTGAACTAGTTAGAGTGTTTGAATATTTTTACACTTCATTCATTGGTTTGAAGGAAATTTTTTGTTTTTTCCCTATTTATAGGGATTACAAACTTTGTCATTTGGGAACTCATGTTTGGGTAAGTCTTTAACTAATATTTTTCTAGTTAGCTTTCTAAGGGAGTGAATATTACAGTGTCCTAGTCTCATATGTCATAGCCTAGAGTCCTTATGAAATAAACTTAATCATGAAGCATTTTGAGAAGCTAATGAATCTATGTTAATAGAGTAAACATTTTCATTTATTAATGTCTAAAACAATAATTATTCTTTAGAATTAAATACATTACAAGCATCATTTTCAAATCTAACATGAAATCCATCATCACATAATTGTGAGATACTAATCAGATTATATTTTAATCCATCAACAAACAGTACTTTAAAAAATAAAACTGAGTTAGAGTTACCGATTTGGACAAGGACAATAATCATTCCTTTGTAATTGTCACCAAATGTGACATGTCCTCCATCTATTTTTATTAGGTTCTTGAAGAATGAGTACTCTCCTATAACATGTCTTGAACATCCGCTATCCATGTACCATAAAATTTGACAGGAACTCTTTAAGTATATTTCCTTTAAAATGATTAAGAAAAGATAAATTTGGGTACACATACTTGTTTAGGTACAGTAATATTAGTAATAAGTGATTTAAGAACCCATATTTTCCTTATAGGTTTCCAATGAAAATTATTTAATGTATTTGACAAATAAACTCTATTTTGTCCAAAAACAATTTAAACAGTGGAAGGTGTATCATAAATTGAACTAGTTGATTTGTGTCCTGAACTGGGAGTAAAACTATATGTCCTCGATTTAGAAACAAAATTTGTTCTACCAAGGTTTCTTTTTCCACATTGATAACCAATGACAGTGTTGTATTTGGGGAAATTTGTTAACCTAGCTCTTTAGTAATGGTATATATTACATTGGTAAACCATTTTAGGCAATTCTTCAGTTTCTCATTAGTCATTTTTTATTCGTTGTTATCTTTGAGTAGATGAACATTTTTCTCTTTTTTAGTTGTGAGTTCAAATTTAACAGTCATAGTAAGAGCATAACATTTCTTCAATGATTGATATTTGACTTTTAGTTCATTGCATGTTTCTTCAATCATGTTACAATATTCAAAAATTTATTCATTAGTCATATTTTCAGAGTCACTTTCATCTCCAAAATAGTTTTAATTATGTACAAGAGAGTCCAGTGTTACTTCATATGTGTTTTTCATAAAAACACATATTGGATTTTTTAGATTGTTCATCATGCGATGTTTCTGAGTCGCTTCAACTATCCTCAGAAGCACTCCAGGTTGCTTTCATTACCTTTTTATACTTCCCATCCTTGTACTCATATCACTTTTTGTATGTGAGCTTTGGGAATTTGGCCTTGATATTTCATTTTCTCTTACATTCAAAGCATACAATCTCATCAGACTTGTTACTTCTTTTCAAATCCTTATTCAAACATTCTTTATAGTCTTATTTTACCTAGAAGTTAGGATTTCAGAAAAAGATATTATTCTTGTAAAATATCTGGAATCCTCTAGCTAATTGAGCAGTCTCCTCATCATAGTTAGGTGATGATTTTTCACTACTAAAACTTTCTACAGAAGCTTCCAATTCCCCATTGTCTGTGAGTTTAGATGTGGTGGTCTTGAATGCAATATATTTCCTTTTTGGTTCATCCTCCTCTTCCTTTTTGACTTTCAGATCTTCTTCATACATCATCAGTTTCCCAATGAGTTCTTTTATAGGTAGATTACTGATGTCTCATAATTCTCTAATAGAGATAGAGTTTCCTCTCCATCTGTCAGGCAGACATCTGCAAATTCTCATGATCTGTTCCTTAGTAGTGACTTTTTTTAAGAGAAACCATTGTGTTGAAAATCTCATTGAACCTAAGATACATGTCAGAGATATTCTCATAAGATTTCATTTTAAAGTTATCATATTTAATAGTATAAGTATTAAGTCTCATTTCTTTTACACTAGATGTTCCTTCATGTGATACAGACAGGGTATCCCAAATTTCATGGGCTGTTTTACAATAAGAAATTCTATTGAATTCCTCATCGCCTAAAAAGAAATATAAATCATTCAGAGCTTTGAAATTATTATTTTATAATTTTTTGATAGATTTATCCCATGTGATTATATTAGTTGCAGGAATATTATATTCATCTACAATGGAAGACCAAATTTCAAAACCCATACTCTCTAAATGCATTTTCATTTTAATTTTCCATTGAGAATATTTAGTTCCATTAAAGAATGGTGGTCTGTTGGTTGGAAAACCATCCTATATATTATCCATTATAAAGAAATAAATTTAAAGATCTAGAAATTTAGAATTAATAGAAATTTACAGATTTTTGATGTACAACTACACTAACAGTTGCATAAGGTTAAACATAGTTTTTATCAAACAACCTCTGAAACCAAATGTTGGTCAGAGTAGATTACTCAATATGGTGGCGAATTGAGTATCTATTAAAAAATTCTAGTTAAAAAGTATTTTTAAATAGTTCCCCTAATAAGGTTAATTATAGCTCAGTTATTCAATGTAATAATGTTATGAAGGTTTTACTATTTAAATAACTTTTTAGAATATTGATTAATTCTCATAAATCATAATTTAAGTTATTAATATTACTTTTGAGGTAGTTATACTAAGACAAAACAATTATAAATTCTTTCCCAAATTAACTATATAAGTGAATTTAGTTATTTCTGAATTATATAGCAAAGAAGTAAAATAGAGAATACTAAATTAAGCAGCACAACGAATATGAAACAAGTGGTTCAGACTCAAGACAAGACATAATCTAATCCACTTGGTGATCACCTACAACTAAGCAATTTATATAAATAAACTTGATCCCCACCCTGAAATAGGGTTAAATAACATTACACAAGACAATCCATGTCACACAGGGACTTCTTCCACAGTTCATTGTGGGTAAAAACAACTAAACCACACAAGATGATCTTACACACTTATCAGTGGGTATACACAAGTGTAAAAAGATGTTTGAGTAAGGATATCTTGTATCCTTTAGTTTAATACAAGAGATAGAGTGTGTTTTTATACAGATACACACACTGCTTTAAAGCTAGTAAAATGATACACAACAGAGAAGAAATATAGAGATAGGTTTAAAAATTCACTGAATGATAGTCTTTGCAGCTCTGGACTTCTAAGATGAAGCATATGCAGAAATAAAGTCCTCGTATGGAAAAAAAGTGTTGCAAGTTGGATAGATACAAAATGTGTTCTTCGTGATGTTTGATAGTGAAAATATGTTCTCTGTTCTATGTTTCAATTGTGCTTCATGTGTTCTCCATCATCATTGAGTTTCATGTGACAATGCTTTCTTCAAAATAATTCTCTGAGTGAGTTCTTCGTTATCGTACTTATTCCCGTTTTTCCTCGCTTTCATCTATTATGCCACACTCCTTTTTTTTATGGTCCGCACTACTCTTTTATCTTAGAGTGCATGTGTTTGAGCTGATATGTTTCATGTATTCTGCACCTCTTACCTCATACTGTCAGATGACATGTCTAAAGAGAATCATTAATTATGTCTGTGCAATTAAAATATTCAAATATGACTGTTAGAGATTAAATTGAAAGACAACAAAATAGATTTAGAAACAGTGTCACAATATGTCATGGAAATGGTGTCTCATTCACGGTGTCTGGTTCACGGTGTCCAGTTCTCAATGTCCCATGGAAACAGTGTCTGCTTGTTCATGGTGTCTCATGGTCATGGTGTCTGCTTGTTCACAGTGTCTCATGGTCACAGTGCCTACCTGGTCACGGTGTCTCATGGTCACGATGTCTATTTGTTCATGGTGTCTCATGGTCTTGGTGTTTTCTTGTTCACGATCTCTCATGGTCACGATGTCTACTTGTTCACAGTGCCTCATGGTCACAATGTCTTCTTGTTCACGGTGTCTCATGGTTATAGTGTCCACTTGTTCACAGTTTCTCATACTTAGGAAAATCTCTGTATTCAGACATTAACAGTGATATTTATGGAATAGATTAAACTCAATTATTCGTCAGAGGTATCATTATAAAGTAAATCAGAAGATAGTGTACAGTAACCAAGATGAGTGTATAGAACTTAAGAGGGTTGGATAGCTTTTACTAAACAACTGTACATTTGATGTGAGATAGATTACATAGAGTTAAAAAGGTTTATATACTAAAAAAGATTTGTGATTATTAAAACATGATTAATACATGGGTAGTCCAAAAATACACATTTAAAAAAATTGACCATAACAGGTTAATATGTAAGAGTTAATATTCAGAATGAATTTAAAGTTATTATATCTATCTAACAATGAAGTTTTCATAAGGCAACACTGAATTTTAATGTTTTTATAATTTCTTTATTTAATAATTGTTCATTTGCAGTTTATCGCATGTTTAATATATTAATTATTCATTTATTTAGTTTATTACTTTCATATTCTTGAATATAATTATTATATTATCAATATTCTTTCACTTTAGTTTAAACTGTTAAACATCCTTTATAAATTGTCATACCCTTATCTAAGGCATTACATAATAGGTATGATAATTGATTTAGTTTTCTATAATCTTTCCTTTAGTTTGTATTGGGTTATGAGTTTTAATTTATTGGTTAATTTTATATTTTATATAGTAGGTGTTAGAATCCTGTTTTAATTGATGTACCTATTGAGGAATTTATCCTTGGGTAGAGGGACTTTGTGTTAGACTACTCACAAGCCTGGTGACTCATGCCTTGTCTAGAAATGTTGTGGTTATAAATTTTCCACTCCAAGGTAACTCTAATAAGTATTATTGATTTCATAAGATTATAATATTTCACATGAAAATGTTTTATGTATCTTATACATGATATGTAATTGAATATGTATGAATAAAGATGTCTTTAAATTTTGGCTAGTAGAAAATTATTTGAGTTGTGCAAAGAGTTACAAACCAATATTCTTTGAAAATATTGATTTGTTGGAAGGAATTGGATTATAAACTAAATCACTATAATAATTCATATATGTAAACCAAATTACATTTTATCAGATAATGATATTTAAATCCCCATAAAAATACTACGTGTCAAATTCATACCAATCTAAACACTTTTCAAAATGATCATTATTAAACAAGTAAGGATCATGCTAAAGTTGGGTGATAATAGATTATATTTTTAAGGAAAGTATGAAATTAAGAATCCGTAGGAGTTAGGTGCTGCATTTTTTACATTTTGATATGGTTACACTTATGCATGACCCCCTTTAATAGGAAACTAGTGGATTTTTGTTATGTTTATCAATATAATGTATTGGGAAAAAGAGTTATCCTCTGAAACAAAAAAGTTTCATTTATTATATGATGGACATGATGACCTATGTAAAATACGATGTGATGTGATAATCACTATAGCAGGATCATTACTGTTAGAAATATAGATATTGAACCAATGATGAATATGGTGTATTTTAAAAATTTTCATCATTTGAGTGGGTGAACATAATATGAAATTATATAATAGATATAAAACATGTTACTCTTGTTATATTATATATTATTATAGATATAGTGGAATAATATTAATATTTGATACTAACCTTGATATTTTTTTATATAATGTAAAACATAATGTAAGTAATTCCTTAGACCAATACCAAAAGGTATGAAAAGTTTTTAAACAAAAATGGAATGTTATACATGTTAGAGAAACTCTTTATTAAGAAACCAACTTGAGAATTTATTCAAACATTGGATATGCATACATATAATAAGAAACTATTGGATTAACTCAGATTTTCTAATCTCGTGATACTAACCATGAATCCATTGTTAAAAAATCAACATGAAAATAGGGATCTATATAAGGTAATAAACAACCAGAAAAGTATTTACTAGAAACAAGTACAGTATAATACATAAAAGGTGTAAAAATATCTCTTTTGGTGAAAATGGAAGAAATTTAATCAGTCTATATTCATGTATATAATATGTTATGGTTCACTAATGACTTATACAAACTGGTATCACCTCTTTGGCATGATCTAGACACATACTTTATTCAATAGTCACCACCAAAAAGATATTTATTTATTAGTATGGACAAATATTTGAATGGGTTAAAATTCATTACTCAATCTCCCTAATTAATTTAGTATTGCACAACAAGAAATGGGAGTTCTATGAACATGTTCCAGGATTATGGTACAAAACAAAATGGGTAAAAGTTATGATATAATGAAATGAAGAGAAGTCATGGATATTAAAATCCACCATATAAATCAATAAAAATGAAACAATGAAGTTATTTTATTGTGTAAAAATGAAAAATTGATGAAGGAATTGTCTGGAATACATGAAGTTTTAAAAGAAACCCAATGGAGATACCTCATCATGTATTAATTTTATATAATACATTTATTTTATTCTATATTTTTTATGATACCAACTTTATGTTTAAGAAATTTTATAAATATATAGGAGTTCAGAATTAATGAAGGGTCAAAGATTAAAGATTAATGTATGAATTACATAGATGGATCAAGGGGTATCTATATTAATGTGTTGGATGTAATGGATTTATTAATGATTGATTGGATCCAAATAAATATTTTTTTTATTGTCATATTGTTTATATATTATATTATAAGTAGTTTTTTAATAGATAACTGTTGTTATCTATTAATGAGATTATTTTAGTAGTGTCTCAGACCTCGTTCACTAATAAGTAACCAAACCTATTTGGACACTTGGACTCAAGAGTTCTACCCTATATTCATGTGGCTATTGACTAGAAATGATGATTTCTAAAGGTATGGTCAGGAGAATATACCCTCATGATCTGAGCGATGCACAATGATAGTAACAAATAAATTAGTTGAATAATGATAACAAAATAAAGGAAGCATAACTTATCCAGATACAATATATAAAGGAATACAGATAATTGAAATAAATATAGTGTAATATAAGAAGATATTTCATGTATGTATGATATAAACAATGAGAATTAAAGTAATAGAGAAGCAGACATATACAACATGTTACACAAAAAAGAAAAAAAGAAAAAAAATATCTTAATTAGAAATATGAGTTCAAGATCAGTACTCTACTCCCATACTCCATCCTAGTATAGAAAAAAATGAATCCATAACATGACTATTTCCATTTTCCCTACCAGCATCCATGAATTTTATCTAGGTACAAATATTCCGGCCAAATATTATGTGAAATAAACATGGAAGGCCGCCACCAATTGTGTTTATTACAAATAATGTTTTTTCATATATGTTGTAGGAGTGGGTATGTATAATAGGAATAAAGGAATAAATGAAAATTTAAAACAAATTAACATACTAGAAAATACTATAACAAGAATACTATAAATGATGATGAACTTTATACAATAATAAAGAATCATTTACAGCATACAATGAGTGTATCATGTATTATACCTATAGTGGATAGGTCCCATAACCATTGACCAATGTTTTATACTCAGTTCGATGGGGCTCATCCATATAAATCTATACAAAATGTAGAAAACAAGGTCCAAGAACCTCGGGATTACGGTTGGGTTGTCCTCTTTGATTCTAAGGATCATCTTCAACGGTACTCGGTATAGGCTTGGGTGGATACCAAGGAATAAATCCACGGTGGTTCAATCAAAGTTATATCCAATGCAATAATTTTAGGAATCCTGTGTAAATTAATCACTAGTGTTTTATAGTGATGTTGGTTCCATTCCATAATGTTAGTTACATACAAATTTATTTATCATTGATCACTTAATACTAGAGATCAAGGGGTTGTGTTAATTTTCCTACCATTTTTATCCTTTTAATTCATCAAATTAAATTCATTAATAAATTCCCCTTCAAGTGATCAAAATAGGTTCCATGTTAATATATGTTCCACATTACAAACCATTTACATTAATTTTAATAATAAAAGAGCTATTTAACCAATAAAATTTAATTGAATTCACATTCTTTTTCTACTCATAGGAGGGAATCACAACACACCCAAAGGGGTGGTATAGTCATAGGAATTCAATCAAACCTACCCCAAGGAGTATTTATGGTTAAGGATGAATACCTCAAACTGTGTCAAAGGGGATAATGTAAATATACCCTTTTTAAACAATTAAGTATTTTTTAAAGTTTTGGAATAAATTCACATATATTATGGTGTTTGGATAGATGATAAAATCTATATACATCAAAACTTTTAGGAAAAAGTTATAGAAAAACGTTCTTAGATGGGTGGTAAACTCCTCATATGTTATCAAACATTAACTAAGAGTAGAATGAAAGATATTTTATAAATATATGAATAACCATAAAATAGGGAATGTCAAATTTGAAGTATTTATAATTCAACATGGAGAGATAAACAAATAATGGAAGGAATAATAAATAAGATCTTACTCATACAGATTTGATGTTGTGAATGAAACTTCATATCAAGCTCAAATGAAAGAGATACAAACATACCAAGGGGGGAAGTGGAGGCCACCAACATGAGGGACATGTGTATGTACATGAGATAAATAATTGAGGATTAAATTAATTAACCTAAATTGAGTAGAGGAAACATGTAAAATTCACGCATTTTGAATGTGTGTATGGACATCCAAACCATGCACACACAATGCCTTGGGTGGAACCCCACTCTTATAGATGCGTGCATTATCAGGATAACTATGTGGATCCCATGGATTTCACCTCTTCTACCCACCCACCCAAATTCACATGGTGGTGTAGCCTAGGATTCATGGTTTGAAAACCCACATGTCACCCTCCAAGGCCCGTATGGTTGAGGTGGATGGTTATTAATAACCATACGACCGACATGTTTCCCCAATAAACTAGGTCTTTGAGATCTGAACAAACTATAGATTCTTCTAAAACCTTATTTAACTATTAAAAACATATTAAGAGTATAAATAATAGGTTTAAATATAAGGTTAAATGATCCATACCTCTCTAAAAAGTTTGCATGTTACAACCTACCCTCCTTAAAATAACTCTCTCTAATGTTTACCTTCTGAGGGTGGTAGAATATCATATGAGGATAATTTTGGTTACATATTATGTACTTATTCCTATCACTCATTGGTCTTATCCTAAATAAGGTCATGCTTACATATCACATGTACTAGAGGAACTGAACTAACTCAGAGTTTCTCTATTCTCTGATCATAAATACAAATAGGGTGATCCTCAAAAAAAGAATCAAAATCCATCACAATGTCAATATGTTGAAGGAAGTAAGATGTATTTTAATGATAATGGTGAAGATGTGAAACATGGAGTATTTCATAAATGCCCAGGTTTCTCTGATGTAATTGATACCGATATTCTTCCATCTCGACTGTCTACATAATCTCAAAGGATCCAACAAACATAGGTTCCATATACCCCTTCTACATAAAACATCAACCTCCTAGTGTAGTCTATATATGAAACAAATACTTAATAATCAACCTCAAACAATAGCTTTCATATACATCTACTAGAATAAGATTTATTCCTAGATATATATGTATTAATACTCTTCCTGATATGTTTTACCAACTTTCATTTCTCATGAAGGTGATGAGAACCCAGTAGCACTATCTCACCTACCTTTAACTAGGATAGGGGTGAATGAAATGGACTACCATATAGAGCCTTATAAAGATATATCTGTAGAATCTATTATAATCTGTTACTATAAGAAAACTCAATAATAAGTATCTATTTCTCCCAAGAAACTCCAAAATCAAGAGCACATAACATGATAATGTCTTCAAATTTCAAAATCATATGAGTGAACTGGTTATCAGTCCAAAGGTTATATGTTGTACTAACTTGTTCATGTGAACCAAATTTATTATGAAATCCCTTCTAGAAATTTGACCCAAAATTAGTATCCCTATATAATATGATGGTACTTGGAGCATCATGAAGGAATATGATCATTTGAACATACAACCTGTCTAGATAATCTACAAAAAATTTCTCTCTTACAGGTAAGAAGTGGGTGACCTTTTCCATCTTGTGTACAATAACCCATAATGTGCCACCACCCTAGGGTGTTCTCATCAACTATATCATGAAATCAATAATGAAATAATCCCACATAAACATAGTAATGGGTAAGGAATATAAAATCTAATATGGTAATTGGTGTTACTTATTCACTTTATGATAGGTGAAACATCATGTAACATATCTAGCTATCTCCTTTTTCAACCCTAGCCACCGATACTGGCAATGTAAATCTATGTACATCATGGTAAAGCTGGGATATACACCCTAATAAGAGGCATGATAGTTTGAAATAATTTCATCCCAGATGCCTTTATGAACCCATAAATTTCCTTGAATAGACAAGAACTTATCCACATCAACAAACCAAGAAGGTCGTGGGCCTTCGTAAGAAATGCTCTATCACAGGACCAATCCCATGTGATTAGAAATATACCTCATCTTTACTCTATCTTGAAGTGACGAGGTCACCATAAAAGTTGTATGAATATAATTTCCATAGTGATTCTAAGCATCCAGATGTATCTTAGAAAAGGGAAAAATCATCTACCACCCACTATTTCCCTTTTTAACTACTTGTTTTGGGTCTTCTGGCTCCGATCATTAGCAACAAAAATTCCCTTCTAAGATGTATATGAAAGATTAATCTCAAAATAATACATGTACTAAATATAGCTTCATTTCTTGATATTCAATCATGATATGTGAATTTTTTAAGGATTTTATGATCAAGGTATATATAAAACCTCCGTTGAATAAAGTAATACCTCAAACAATGCATCGAATAAAACACCGTAGTTAACTCAAGGTTTTTCATTAGGTAATTTCATTCCTTAGGTCTCAACTGAAGAGATTCACACACTGTAAATAGAGTTCCCCATATCAAATTGTTTCTCATACTGATGTCTTATACTACACAATATAATTTATAACATCATCCCAACTCTATAAAACTCTGGATCAGTGCTGAATTCAGTCTTACTTTTATTCTTAAAATCATTTCTCACATGCTTTATACCTTGTAAACATAGTTCCATTCATGGTCAATCCAGTGATTAGTGTAGAAAACTATGAGAAATATTTTATAATGTTCCAATAATAATTTTCCATCCCTAATAGACTTCATATATCAATGATTTTCTTATGCTTCTCCAATGAAACTATAGATTCACCTTCTTTGGGTACATAAATACTACAAATTCTTATATGATGTGCCTGAATAAGTGAACTTTATCAATCCAAAAAATTTACGTTGTGATCATAGAATATATATGGATATATGTTAGCATAATCAATGTGATATCATGGTGTTTATAATGTTTTCAAGAAGTATATGAGTAAACCAATGTGTCATCCATGAAGAATTTTAGAAACAAATCCAGATATGGGTGGAAAACCTGATTCATCGGAGCCATGAAAATTTCCCATGCATTTTTTAGAATGAACAACCTAAAAAATACCCATAAAATACATATTTAATATGAAATCTTTTATGCTAAGCTGATTAAATTTTAATAAACATACAACCCAAGGGTTCCATCCACCTTCTTGGAAAAAATCATATGCGAAACCCAAGGTGATATATTGGGTCATATAAAACAGATATCTTTTAAGTCCTATAGCTATTTATTGAGCTCCTTCAACTCATTACTAGACATCGTATTTGGAGGAATGGAATACTATTACTACTCCTAGAACTATCTGAATAATATACTCCGCCTCTATCTTTGGATTTATACTAGAAAAATCATTTTGCAGGACAACATTGAAATAATATACTACTAGATATAAATCAATATGTTGTGTTCCCTAATAATCTAAATAATGGATAGTAATATGGGATATCACACCACCCAACCCATGATGCATGAGTCTAGCTTGAGTCTCCTAAAAATATCATTCATCCATGTGAACATAACTACCACCCTTATGTAAATTGAAGGAAACCCTATCATGATATCAATTAAAATGTTCATGTTAAGGTACTAACAAATCCATCTGATGAAGTATGTAAAAATATATCATCTAAAAAATAAATAGGTCCCATAAAAAACAATAGATGGCTATATCAAGGGGAAACTGCTTGAACATGCATTCAATTTTCTATTGAATTCATAGTGGAGTGTCGAGTTTCATAACCCAATAGAATTACTAAATATTAATCCCAATACTCACAACCAAGGAGTGGGATCTCCTAAGTATAATAAATAATACACTATAGTAGATGATATAAAAATCATACTTCACACCGTAGATGGACCAAAATTTTTCTCTTCATGTGTCAGTCGCACTATATATATCTAGCATGATATACATCCCCTAGGTATAGCTTGACTACGTTGAGTAAACCCTCTCTTCTAGAGCTTTATATCCTATTTCTACATACCTCATCTACAATAATCAACTAGGCTTGTGAGACTTATAGTGCTCAACATCCCTACCTGATGAGGTGCTATTGATCCCGCTCTTGAAGGGTTAGCTAGTTTGGATAATCTTACTCTTGATATTAGTGAAAATTTTCAACAAAACCATTAAAGATGGACCATTTTACTATAGGCCCCACACTCAATTAGGGCTCTATCATAGTGGGACTTTATATAACCATTCTTATCACACTAATGCCAGATTGCATGGCTACTCAATTACAAAATATGACTAATTATTACTTCTAGAAAAGTATCAATGTGAATTTTCATACCACTACATGAACTTATTCCCTATCAAGGTGATAAACTTCCCTATCCCTATCTTTTGTTGTAGCACTCTAGGGTTTTTTTAAATATATATATTTCAAATATATTCATTTTTTTTGATATTTTTTGATACAACCTACATTAATTTTAACTTTCTTTACATGCAAGACTATGCTTGGATTGATTTTCACATAATACAAAGTTTATATTACGTTACATGAAAAACCGTGTGAACCATTTACTACACACAATATTTGGTTATCTTGTATTATACACGACACCAATTTTTAATAAAACCATAATAATATATTATTATTATTATTATTTAAACATGACTGTTCAAATATATAAATTTTAAAAAATATATAAATAATAAAGAATAATTTTTAAATTTTATATATAATTTTTTTTATATTAATAAAACACATTGATATAAAATTACATAATTTTTTCAAAAATGTCTGCATATGTTTTAAAATTATTA
Source organism: Viscum album (assembly GCA_963277665.1). Taxonomy (NCBI): domain Eukaryota; kingdom Viridiplantae; phylum Streptophyta; class Magnoliopsida; order Santalales; family Viscaceae; genus Viscum; species Viscum album. Next base: position 876,782,956 of record OY728163.1, read on the forward strand.
TTACCCCAAAAACTATTCTTTATATGTTTTATTTGAATGTTAATAAAATTAGTTTTACAAAAATTTAGAAAATGGATTTTATAAAATAAAATTAATTTTTTAAATAATCATTTCAAAATTATTCTATGGTGATTTTTTTTGGATTTTTTCAAAATGTTACATTTTTATGAATAGTGAAAATAAACATAATTATAATTAAAAACTGAATTAAATTTATTTTAATTAGAAAGTTATGTTATATTTTAAATTTAAATTAATGTTATATTATTTCAACTATACATAAATTAATTCAATTTATTCCATTGGAATAAATTTCATGTATAATTTTGACAAAGATTTTCTAAAATTTTGAACATTTTCTCTTTAAAACTCTAATTTCACATAGTGTACACAAGAATAATTTTAAATTGATTTATTTTTCACTTATAATTAAATTTGAAAAATTGGATTCCATATTAATAATAATAATAATTTATATTTCTGAATAATTTCAGCATAATGTTTCTCCAAAATGAAGAGTGAATGTTGTGAAAATTAATTTTCATGGTTACAGAAAAAATGGGTTTACTGGGGATTAAACTTAAGAGATAAGGGAATCAATAAACTGTTAACTTGTCTAAAAAATATTTTATGAAAATATTTATACTATTAAAACTATAAGGTTAAATAATGGTCCCTTTTGACATTTGTTACATATAATAAAAAGTGGGAGCACTCAATTATTTTAAAAAATACCATGTGTGTCCTCTCCCCCACTTATAAAAGGCCACCCCTCTCTTCTTTTCTTCATGAAATAACACATAATTGTTTGGTAAATAACTTCCCAAATAAATCCCTAATTTTTTTACTCGTATCCTATAATCCTTATTTAGGACATAAATCCATCCAAGGAAGGCTTTTGGGGTGAACATAAGAAGGATAATCAAAGAATAGGAAAAATTCATCAAAGCATGTTTTTATTTTACTTATTTATCCACCAATTTAAAATATTATTAAACCAAAATGATATAATAAAATCAGTATATTAAATATAATTATATGTTTTTATTTATATTTAATATCCTAAAAAAAACTCAACTTTTATGGAATGTGGTATAAAATCATCGTTTTTGTGTACGGCGGGATACCTCCTCACGAACCGATGTCATTCATTTTTTTTTGCATTACCACCTCTTTGGGTTAGAAATGATGATGAATATAAATCATATATGTGATATTTATTGAATAATTCAATATATTGAGTAATTATATCCAGTATTCCTTTTTTACTTTCAATTCCACAGGGGACATGATAATGTCACTCGTGTGTAAGACGTACTACTGCCTCGTGAAGTGATGTGATTAATTCTCATTAATGATTTACATGGAAGATAATAATGAAAAGGATAATGAATATATATTATATAAATTAAATAATTATGATATTAATGACATATTTATAATTTTTTGGATAATAGATCTTTTTAATTATTACATTTTTTACCAACTAAAAGATTATAATGTAGTTCGTGTGCATGTAGACTGTCACCTTAACGAAGCAATGTCACTGTTTTTCTTCACCACACAACATGTATGATATGTATTAGTATATTTAAGGAAATTATATAGTATATATGATATTATTATAATTATTATATATAATATATTTCTTATATAATTAACCTATGTTCATGGAAAAATGGAATCATTTCTCATGTTTATGTATGACCTACCCTCTCTATGATCGTAACATACAACATTTCTCATAGCCAAATTTAATGGTAGGAAAAAAAATTATTTATGTATAATTTTGAAAAGTATTTCATTATTATTATTCTTAAGGTAACATAACCATGATAAAGGTAATATGACCAATAATAAAAATTAAAAACTTAAATGGAAAACAAAGCAGTTATTCCACGAAGCGTGAATTTAACTTGAAATTGTTAATAAATGATAATATAAGGTCATAATAAAATCACATATGGAATTTTATATATAATTATGGTTCATTAATAAATGTATAATAGACCAATATTTATTGTACATGATTTTTAAATGTGTATTAAACAAGGAAAGACTTAAGGTAAGGGATCTTTGTGTCACTTTTATTTCTCTATGAGACACATGCCATATTCACCATTATTTTTAATATAGTGTATATAAAATCCATTAATTTATATTATTTTTATTATACTGAAATATATGGCTATTTACATATAATTTTTTATTATCTCTTTCATGGTGTTTACAATTAAAAAGATAACAAATCATTAATGGATCTTTTTCTTAATTTTTCTTCCTTTTTGAAAAATGTTATGTTATGCAACTATATTATTTAATGATCTGTATATATTAATCCATTGAAATTTAATATAATGAATTTATTTATCCTAATGATATTTTATGTTTAATTTTATTTTATTACTTAATGGGGATTGTGATTCAAAGTTACCAAAGTGGTAATGATTTCATGTTACAATCTCATGGTTTATCAAGATTGTTTAAAATTAATTTTTTTGATAAAAAACTATGATTAGTATCTTAAGAATTAATATGAGTGTTCATATTCTATATTCATTCATGATATCATTAATTAATGGTATAATTTTCCCACACTTTGGTATTTGAAATAATTAATATAATGTTTTAAAAAAACTTTATTTCTCTATTTAGTCAGAAATATATTTTCTTTTGAAACCATATTTTATAACAATGTCTTATAATATGTTTTATTACATTATTATGTTTTTTTAAAAAGAAATTTTTACCAAAATTGTTACCTTTGTAAATTTTTAAAAGGAATATTCATGTAATTTTCAAAAACATTTCTTGTTTAACTTTTACTGAAAATGTGAAAATAATATTTTATTTGTCATAGACAATACACATAGTACTTCCCATTATCATTACTGCTCAATGATTTCATGAATTCCATAAATTTTATTAATTTTATTCTCAAAGAAAATATTTTCAATAATATTTTGGAGTTTTCTTATTTTTAATAAAATAATTCCAAAGGAAATGATTATGAAATGTTTTATTTTTAAGAAAATATTTTCAATATGGAAAAGATATTTTACTCAAGAAATGTTTCAAATGATATTTAAAAAATATATTCCATCCATTATGAAATCCTTTTATATAATTTATTCTTTAATAGAGATATAAACAAGGAAAATATTCTTGTTATTTTTATGAATGGTTTATTTTTATGATAACAAAATGTTGATGAAAACTATTTATATTCAAAGGGTTATACCATGATAGAATTATTATGAAGCCTACTTCTTTTCATGGGTTATCATATAATGAAATAATTAAATGATTATGAAAACTTTATATTATCCATAGGTTATTATTTGATAAAATATTTATGAATCCCATTTCATTTCATGGGTTATGATGTTGTGAATATTTTATGATCCGATGGCAGACATGGGTAATTATATGATACTGATTATGTTATAACAAAGGGTGGTGGTTATATTATAATAGAGGATGGTTGTTACATTGGAACAGAAGATAGGTGGGAACTATATCTCCATCTAATTAATTAAGTGAATATGTATATATCATGACCCCCTACCCACAATATGTACCCATCCTGAGCCGATAATTTGAGAATAGAGATAATGGCCCCAAAGTCTAGGCTCCAATAGGCCTCAAGAAGGTGACTAGCACTAAGGGTATATTTAACACACAAATGGGAGTCATTACCCTCTAAGAGAACACATACAAAAGAGAGAGACATGACAGACACCAACCAACTCCAACTGAGACATCAATATAAAATAAATCACAAGTACACAAGTGTAATTTCATTTAATAACTACATTAATTGAAAGGGAAAACTACAAGTACTAAAGGAAAGTAAAAAAAAATCAGCGACCGTGAAGCCCGAACAACTCCTGCAACCCCAAGATAGTAGTAACTAGCCTGATCACCAACCAGATCCAAGTGACATGAAAAAAATTTATATATATATGTTGGGATAGTATAAAAGTATACTTAGTAGGATCCTCCCCAGTTACTCTCATACAAAAGTAATGAATGAATGATAAAGCACCTTGGACAATAAGTGAAACTAACTCATTAGGTATATAGGTATACTGTGTTACCATCCTCACCATGGATACTCTCACTAAGTATCACATAAAATAGAATATAATAAAATAAATAATATAAAGGTTACCCCAATACTACATCCCCAATGGTTTTATGCTTTCCCCTAATGTCACATGTCCTAAGCATCTCTCTCCAAAAAGGATTGCCCGCAAACACCTGGGCGAAGCAACAAAACATGAACCTCATGAATCACAACAACCAAGGACACATAACCAAAGTTACAAGGTAGTTTTTGGGAGCCACCACATCCCATATAACAGGTATCATAATTTGAGCATTAAGCTTCATGCCATTATAGCCCATACACCGACTAAGGGTCCTCAAGCCTGCAACACCTATACACGTTACACCTATAGCAGTCCATAGGAACATATATCAAGAATATATATATGTGTGTGAATAACCACAATCCATTATAGTCCTATACACAAATATATGGGGAAAAATAAATATTGTGCCAACCAGCACTAGTAACTACTAAGAGAAGAGAGTGGGTCCAAAGGGGGTAGTCAGCCATCTATCCTCCCATCAGAATATTGGGGAAACAATCCCCAGGGCTCAGAATCCCCAACCTATCAGTTTCCCTAACTGACCAGTGGAGTAGCATATAGGAACAATAAAATTACAGAATATACTATACCTCCCAACCAAACTATGGTAATAACCTATTCTTAGACTCAACTACAACACATGTCTCCCGGGATCCCATCTTCCACTTCTAAGACTCGGTATCCTATAAGAAGACAACCATTTAAAAAGATTTATTACATTACTAAATTCCATTTTTTTAGTTGGAAATTATGTCAATTAAGTCTTTAAAAATTAATTAACCATTAATAATTCTGAAATATATTTCATTATCATTACACCAATGTTCCATGCCCTCTAGACATAACCCAACCATGTCTACAGATTCTCGGAAATATTACCTCAACATTACATCCCAACAAGATCCTACCCCATGGGTTAACATAATTTATTCAATCATTTATTAATAGAATTATTACATTCCCATTTTCCTAAAAATTCATGATTTTTTTTAAGATACTAAACACAAGGGGATCAACCCGGTGAGTAGATAAACTACCCAATATGTCATTTCCACCTATAACAGAAGCTTAGACCCATCATACCTCTAGAAGCGGAACATAGAATGCACATGGAATACACCACACATATTTACCCCTTTTTGAATGAGGGTAAGAAATACCAAATACCTTGAGGAGTGGAGAATTAAAAGAAGATAAAAACCCAACATGATTTAGAAAACATCCAACATTCAAATCCAACTCATTTCATCATCTCTGGTGTCCTCCTTGACACCCACATGCATAAAGCAGTGAATCATTCCACTATAGGCATCAACTTCTATCAAAACCAATAGCCCCCCTACCCCCACATATCACAAAATCCATCCATGTTAACATTACAAACCAAGTAGTAAGAAACATCATATCAACTGGGCTCTTGGCCCTTAAACAAGTAATTCTAACTTTACACGTAATGAGCTCTCACATCTCCAAGTATAAGGCTCCTGGACTTAAGCATGAGGGTAACTCAGAACCCTACAAGGAATAATTGTTTATCAAACCACTAGTTCTTTAAATAATCTTTAATTAACTAGTTCATTAATAGTAGATTACAACTATGTTCATCATAAACATAAATCTATCATATATATCACAAATAATTAAACATGCTTTCTGCACCAATTTTACTAACATCAATTTACAATAAAAACCACCAGAATAATTTACCTGCACCATTTATCATCGAAAAATAATTATAATTAATCTGAGTTTAAATTCTTTACCAATTTACTTCAAGAATGACATGCTATACAAGGTAATAATAGATATCACACTATTTAAAAAATTAAGAGACAATAACATATGATCGATACCAATTTATTTATCCAGTTTAAATATTTATTTTTTCAATTCCATTATGATCTAGTGGGATAACACATTATCACTCTACCAGTTTATGTAAAATAATAGAGAATCAATGAATCTTGTACCTCAAAAGGATCTTGACATTCTTTATTCAAGAACGATCCACAAAATTTTTTTTGATTATCTCCCCCGCAACAAGTGCATCCATCTAAGGACGTCGTGACATGACCACACCGACCGAAACCCCAGTAAACTCCATTATAAGCATGCATATCACATGCCATGACACTTACAAGAGAAAAAAGTGAATAAATATCAAAGAAAACACAATAACGGAGGTATATCATACATTCTATCGAAGACCGATCGATACATACTACATGCACAAATATAATGGGTGCGCATGTAGTAGAAGAATCATCAAGGGGAAACAATCCAAGGATTAAGGTTCGATCACACCACTCTAATGGGAAGAAATAAAGGATCAATCATCAAACACCAGGGAACAAGAAGGTAGAAAAAAAGGGAGGAAGATATCTCATCCCTTGAGAAGATTTAATGGGGAATCAATTTAAGACACATTGGATTTTCCAATAAAAAACAATCACATTAAACCATGTGGTTTTACCAAGTAAAGTCATCCTGATCCATAGGAAAAAAATTTATATGAGTTATAGCATTTGAATCAGCCTTAAACACCTTAAAATAAGGACATGAAGGTGTTTTTCATCAAAGAAAATGATAAATTGGTAAAATTGTAGGATGTTTGAAACATTGTACACCTTCCAAAATTTGGAAACACTCTACACCTATCAATGTCTGAAACACTATACACCTACTGAATTCTAGAAACACTGTACACCTACGAATTTTTGGAAACACTGTACACCGACCGATGTCTGGAAACATTGTACACCTACCAATGCATGGAAACACTATACACCTATCGATGCCCAGAAACAATATACACCAAATAATGCCTAGAAACATTGTACACCTACCGACACCTAGTAACACATTAAAGCTACAAATTTCTGAAAAAACTATACACCTATTGATTCGTAGAAACACTTTATACAAATTGATGCCTAGAAACAATCTAGACCTAACGATGTCGGGAAACACTGTACATGTACCAATTCCTAGAAACACTATACATCTACTGATGTTTGGAAAAAATGTACATCTACTGATGCCTGGAAGCACTATACACCTACCGATGCCTGGAAAAACTGTACACCTACCAATGTATGGAATCATTGTACACCTATAGATGCCGGGAAACACTGCACCACTACTGAAGGCTGGAAATATTATACACCTACCAACGACTAAATGGCAGTAAAAAAAACTAGAAACACTATTAACAGAACTAGAAATATAGAAAAGTGTTAGGGATAAGCCACCATGACCTCCCGAAAAACATCAAACACCAAATTTACGCAATGTAATGGATCCGAGAGGTCCGAAGCATTACATAATATACCTATCAAAACATTCTCATGCTCGAGAATTCAAAACCAAAATATATAAAAATAGAAAAGGGGTCTAAAAAACCACCCATCCTGATACCCCTCAAAAGAGAGAAATCCACAGAAGTAACAAAATGAATCCATATCATTAACAAGAATGTTCTATATACACAAAGCATAGATCATTATAGGAAAAGAGTTTAACAAAAAACAACTCTAGGTACTAAGCATGTATCTACGACTGACTTTTCCATGTACTCTCTTCCATGCCGCCATGTCACCATAAGAGAAGAACCAAGGGGATATCATGCCCACAGAACACCTTCCCTATGCAGTCAATGGAGGGGGGGGGGGGGGTGTTTTCACCATTATTACAGTCATGGATCTCTCTCCCGCTTGTGTTCTCCAAACTCCATTGTTATCTTCATAATGACTCCGACATCATTGATTGGGGCGGGATCTATGTTGATGATGATGCGACCATCGAGGAGTGGCCTATAGAGATCCAAGACCACAAGGATAAAGTGTTTCATGGGCATTATATCCCCTTGGTTAATGTCTTGCGGTGACACAGTGGCATACATGAGTGTACATGGGAATGTGGGTTATAGAAATGTGCTCAGTACACCGAGTTATTTGATGTTTAACTATATTCATGTAATGATGTTCACTTCAGGTTTTTCGACCTTTTTTTATGAGATGACTTGTTTTTTGTTTTCTGTGGCTTGACCACTTTTGAGAGGTATCTCAGTGGGTGGTTGTTCAGACCCCTTTTCTATTTTTTTTTGGGTTGGTTTTGATATCAAGAGGACGTGAATGTTTTGACATGTATCTGATGTAATGGACCGAACCTTTTTGGTCCATTCCTTGGATGATTTTTTTGATTTTTTCTGGGAGGTCAAGGTGGCATATCCCCAACACTTTTCCAAATTTCTAATTCGGTGAATAGTGTTTCTAGTTTTGGGTAAAGTGTTTCCATCCGTCAGTAGGTGTACAGTGTTTCTAGATGTTGGTAGGTGTACAATGTTTCCATGCATTGATAGGTGAAAAATGTTTCCAAACATCAAAAGGTGTACAGTGTTTCCAGATGTTGATAGGTGTACAGAGTTTCCAGACATCAGTAGGTGTATAGTGTTCCCATATATCATGAGGTGTATAGTGTTTCTAGGCATCTTTAGATGTATAATGTTTCTAGATGTCGGTAGGTGTATTGTGTTTCTAGGCATTAGTAATTTTACATTGTTTCTAGATTCCGGTAGGTGTAAAATGTTTTCATATGTCAACAGGTGTACAATGTTTCAAGACATCAGTAGGTATACAATTGTTCCAGGCGTTCGTAGGTATACAATGTTTCTAGACGTCGGTTGGTGTACAGGTTTTCCAGACGTCAGTAGGTGTATAGTGTCTCTAGGCATCAGTAGGTGTATAATGTTTCCAGACATTGATAGGTGTACAATGTTTCTAGCTGCCAACATTTTTACCCATTTATCTTTTTCATTGATGAAAAAATCATTCATGGCCTTGTTTTAATGGATTTTAGGCCAATTCAAATCCCATAACTCCTATCATATATTTCTTAAGTCCTAAGATGCATTTACATGGTCAAACTGTATGGTTTAATGTGATTTACTTTTAATAAAAAATACAGTATATCATAAACTGACTCTCTTAAATCTTCTAAGGGACGAGATATATTCTTACCTTATTCTACCTTTTTGTTCCCTAGTGCGAGATTCTCAAAACATTCCTACTTCCTATAGGGTCGGTGTGATCAAACCATAATCTTTAGCTCATTTCCCCTTTATGTTTTTTCCTATTGCATGTACACCCCCTGTTTTGATGCAATTAGAAAGTGACGATCCATCGTCAATAAAATGTATGATCTACCTCCGTTCTTAGGTATTCATTGATACTTATTCTCTCACTTCTCCTTGCCAATTTATATCATGTGATCTCTATGTTCCTAAAAGAGTATTCCTGGGTATCAGTTGGTGCATTCTTGTTGCGGCATCCTCGGGTGGATGCAGTTGTCGCGGTGGGAGGAGAGCATAATTTGTTGTTTAAATCATTCTCATATAAAGAACATATATAACCTTTTGAGGTTGGGGATTTGTGGTTTCTTTATTATTTTATGTGCAAAAATATTGTTAGCATGATTTATCCCACAAGATCAAAATGGAATTGACATAATAAATATTTGTTCTGGATAAATAAATTGGTATTAATAATATGTTTTCCTCTTGTTTTAATAGATAGTATGATATCTTGGAATCCTTTTTTAGCATGTCTCTATTGATAGAAATTTATATAGAACATAAAATATGTTTAATTCTAATTATTTTTCAATGATAAAAGAGGCATGTAAATGAAATTAGTTGTTCTTGTTGTAATTTTATGTTAGTCAAATTGGTGTAGAAAGAATATATAATTATTTGCTATTGCTATGATATATTTCTGTTTTGGTTTCCCGTATTTGGAACCTAGAATTAATGAACCAGTTAATTCAATTTTTATTTAAAACTGGTTGTTTTATAAAATATAATTCCCTTTAGAATTCGTAGTTTCCCTCTTTCTTATAAGGGATAGTTCCTTATACATGGTATCCATGAGTGCTCATTATGTATGAATTGTTTGAGGTCCATGATCCTAGCTGACATGATGTTCTTTTTCTACTTCTTGTGATGTGTTATAATCCTGGAGGGATGTGGTGAGATTTGGGGGCATGGAGGCCCATTGGTTGTGGAAGCATTTGATGCCTAGAGTGGTGAGATGCCCAGGTTTATGTATGAGGTTGTCAGGAAGGAAACTGAAGGTGATGAAACAAGTTAGATGTGAATGATTGGATTACTGTTTAATTGGGTCAGTTGTTTATCTAATTTACTTTTCCCACTTCTCAATGAATTTTGTTTCTCTTACCCTCCTTCAAAAAGTGTTGAATATGTGTGGTGTATGCCAGGTGCTTTCCATGTTTATATTCTTGAGGGGGATGGGTATATGCTCATGCTATAGGTGGAAAATATTCGATGGGTTGTTAACCTACTCACCGTGTCGAGCCCCTTATCTTTGGTTGGTTAGAATGTTTTCCCGAATGCATGTGAATATAGGAATGTGATAATGTTTTTAATAAATTGATTGAATAAATGATGATTGACACATGGGGTTGAAGTTACTGGGATGCAATGCCGAGGTTTCAATTTAATATAATAGTGGACATTGGGTGTGGTGCTAGTGATATATAATGTGGAATTGTTAATGGTTAATTAATGTTTAGAGAATTAATTAAAGTAATGTTCAACTGATAAAAATGGAATTAATTAGTGAAATAAAGCTCTTAAAATGGTTGTGTGCTTATAGGATACCTAGTCTTATCAGTCGCAGTCGGGAGTCTGAGAGATGTTAGCTACAGTTCAACCTGGGACTAGGTTATGCTTAAAGTTTGGTAGTTTGATATAGTATTTTATGTACTTTTTGTGTTTCTATATACTTCTTCACCCAGTTTAGTTGTTAAACTAACACCCTAGTGATTCTGAGCCCCGAGGAGTGTTTTCCCCAACATTCTGGTGGGAGGATGGATGACCAGCTACCACCTTTGGACCCGCTCTCTTCCCTTGGTAGTTACTTGTGCTGATAGGAAAAAAATTATTTTTATCCATATATGTGTGAAGCGGGATGTAATGGATTGGGGATATTCAAACACATATATTCTTGATACATTTCCAATGGACTACTATAGGTGTAACTTTTATAGTAAATGTGGGTTAGAGAATCCTTACTCGGTTTATGGGATATAATTGATTGAGTTTTAATGGATGACATATGATAAATGTTGTGCGATCTATGGTGTCTCCCATAAACTACCTGGTTACATTGGTTATGTGGACATGGTGGTTTTGCTATACGAGGATCATGTTGTGGTGTTTCTCCCAAGTGTCTGCGGGAAAGCATTTTTGGAGAGAGATGGTTAGGATGTGTGACATTAGGGCAAAGCGACAAAATAGTGGGGAAGTAGTAGTAGGGTATCCTTGATATTATTTAATATATAATATACTCTTGTATGAAATACTTGGTGATTTTAGCCATGGTGATGCTAGGAACACAATATACATGTTTAGTTGATGAGTTAGTTTCACTTGTTGTTCACTATGATTTAGTCTGCTTTTGTTAAATTTTCACGAGAGGCTCTAGAGAGGATCGTACTGAGTATACTATTATACTCACTCTATGTATAAATAAACTAATTTCCAAGACACTTGGACAAGGTTGGAGATCAGGCTCGTTATTTCTATCTTGGGGTTTCAGGAGTAGTTCAGGATTCTTGGTCATTGCTGTTTGTACTTTCCTCCAGGGTATGCCACATGCTTTCTATGGTTATCTTCTCAAGTGAGGATGAGTCTATTCTTCTACTATATGTGGAATAGACATGATAGGTAGTTCATCTACTCACTATGTTGATCCCCCTTGTGTTTAGTATCATAAAATGTTTTTCTAGAATTCCTAGGAATATAATAAAGTAATAATGATATTAATAAAGGATTTAATAATTGATGTTAACCCATGGGGTAGAAGCTGGTTGCAATACAATTCTAATGTAATATTTTGAAGAAGTTTTGGACATTTATTGGTTATTCCTAGAGGGAATGAAACAATTCTATGATGCTAATGAAATTTAATGTGTAATTGTTAATGGTTAATTAATGTTTAAAGACTAAATTAAAATAATGTCCAACTGAAAAAAAATAAAATGAAGTAATGCAATAAATCCTATTAAATGGTTGTGTTCATATTGGATACCTAGTCTTAGAAGTGGAAGCTAGGTGTCTGAGAGAAGTTAGATGTAGTTGAGTCTGAAAATTGGTTATTATTATAGTGTGGTTGTGAGGTATAATATATTCTGTACTTTTCATGTTTCTATATGCTACTCTACCCATCAGTTAGGGAAACTATACCCGGGGTTCTGAGCCCTAGGGGGAAGATGTTTTCCCAAACATTTCAGAGGGAGGATGGATGGCGGACTACTGCATTTGTCCCTACTCTCTTCTCTTGGTAGTTACTAGTAATGGTAAGAACAAAAATTAGTTTTCCCCTTATGAATGTGTAGAGGGATGTAATGGCTTATGGTTATTCACACACACATATTCCAGATATTTTTTTATAGACTACTATATGGGTAATGTGTATAGACTGCGATTGTTGGAGGATCCATAATCGGTGTATGGGATATAATGACATGAGGTTTAATGCATGATGTGTGATACACATTATACAGGTTGGGGTGGATCACGAAAACTACCTTGTAACTTTTTTTATGCTAAATTACTGGTTGTGATGAATGAGGTACATGTTTTGGTGCTTCGCCTAGGTGTCTGTGGGAAATATCTTTTGTAGTGAGATGCTTAGGACATGCGACGTTGGGTAAAAGAGGAAAACCAGTGGGGAATTAGTTGTGGGGTACCATTGATTTTCATTATTATATTATATAGTCTTTTATGTGATACTTGGTGAGAGTATCCATGGTGAGGTTGGGAACTTAGCATACCTGTTTATCTAGCGAGTTTGTTTCACATGTTGTTCACTATGATTTAGCATACTTTTATTACTTTATCATGAGAGGCTCTATGGAGGATCTTTCTGAGAACACTATTATAATCACTCAACGTAAATATATAAACTATTTTTGAGGTCACATGGAGGAAGTGTAAGATCAGGTTGGTTACTACAAGCTTGGGGTTCCATGAGCTATTTGGGCATCATGGTTGCTATAATTTTTTACTTTTTATTCATTATTGTGGTTTTCCTTTTTATTTTTAGTAGTTCTTACATGAAATTACACATGTGTACTTGGGTTTTCATTTATATTGTAGTTTGAGTTGGAGTTGTTTAGTGTCTATCTTATATATCCTTTTTTCATGTTTTCTTTTAGAGAGTGATGCCTCCCAATTGGGTGTTTCTTATACCCTCGGTGCTAGTCACCAACTTGGACCTATTGGATGCGGGACTCAGGGGGTCACTATCTCCCTTCTTACAATTTTGGCCTAGGAGGGGTACACATTGTGGGGAGGTGGTTGTGACAGAGTGGTATCAGAGAGGTTGTGTAGGAGGTAATGGTCTACTTCATGCTTTAGTATTACCATCACAAGGTGATCCAAATGTCGTTTGGGTTATCCTTTTATTTTTTTCTGACTTGGTATTTGCCTTGTTTGATTCAAGAGGGACACACTCCTTTAAATCACCTTCCCTTGTCCATGCTTTGGGACATGAGGTAGAGAGGCTTCTAGTGCCCTTGGCGTTGACTACACCAGTAAGAGGATGATCTAACCTATTTGACATATTAAGAGACTGTGTGCTAGTGATGGAGAAGCATCGGTCTTGGGGAGATTTCTTTTGTTTATTTACACAACCATACGATGTCATCCCCAACATGTATTGGTTGAATCTGGTCTAAGCTATTGCAGATTTCTTCCTTAGGCAGGTGGTGTTCTTTGATGCTGTTGGGGATCTAGTGGTGCTTTTTAGTGAGTGAGACGCTCAGATGGGTCAGAGGCGTGTTCCAACCTTGTCATCCTTAATGCTTGAGCTGATGGTGAGTTCTTCGGATGTTCAGTAGTTGGCGTTTCCTAGGGTTATAGAAGAGTACTTTGATGTCTTTCTATAATAGGTTGTAGGGTTACCCAGTCAACTAGAGACTGTTTTTGGGATCAAACTACAACTATGAGTGTCTCTTATCTCTATGTATCCATATAAGTTATCCCCTTATGAGTTACAAGAGCTATGTATATAGCTCGATAGTCTGTTATAGAGCGTTTTTGTTCTGTCGAGTGTGTCATTATGGGGCACACCAGTTTTGTTCATAAAGAAGGCTGATTGCAGTTTGCAGCTGTGTATTTATTATTATCTCATAAACCAAGTGACAGTGAAGAATCTCTATTCTCTTCCACTGATTGATGAATTATTAGATAAAATGAAAGGCGAGAGTTGGTTATAAAATATCCAATTGTGTTCATGATATCATTATATGTGGGTTAAGGATGAGGATATCCCGAAGAGTCCTTTTCGTTGCCGTTATGGGCATTATGAGTTTGTTGTAACGCCATTCGGTGTGACGAATGCTCCAACTATGTTCATGGGATTGATGAACATTGTGTTCTGTGAGTTCCTAAATATGTTCATGGTGGGTTTTATCGATGAAATACTTGTGTACATTGTGTCTGAGGAGGAGCATGCCCAGCATATGCATGCAGTTTTGGGAGTTCTTCCTCAACAATAGCTATTTGGGAAGTTGTTTAAGTGTCAGTTTTGGGACTAGGAAGTTCATTTCATGGGGCATGTGGTGGCCCAGTCAGGAGTAGCTATGGACCCATCAAAGATAGAAGTTTTTGTGTCTTGGGAATCCACTAATATGGTGATAGAGGTGCGGCGTTTACTTGGTATTTCATGCTATTACAGGGGGTTCATATCTTATTTATTTCGGTTTGCAAATCCCCTAATAGTATTGACCTAGAAGGACCGGTCATTCATGTGGACGGATCAGTGTCGGGAAGATTTCAAGTGTCTAAAGATGATGATTTTCATTACTCCAGTTATTTTTTCTTCCAGCCAAGGGAGTTTAGTATGATGCTTTCTGTGATGCTTCATATATTAGGTTAGGTTGTGTTTTGATGCAGCTAGGATTAGTCATTTATTATGGGACTCAATAGTTGAATTTCCCTGAACGTAACTATTCTACCCATGATCTTGAGTTGGAGGTTGTGGTGTTTTCTCTAAAGTTTTATAGACAATACCTCATTGGGGAGTTCTTTGGGGGTTTTTCCAATCATAAGAGCCCGATGTATGTTTTCTCCCAGCGTGGAATAAAATTGTAGCATCCTCAGTGGATGGAATTTTTATAGGGATATGACTTTTAAATATTGTATATACCTAGAAAGGGGAATGTTGTAGTTGATGTGCTGAGCAGGAAGTCACCTAGTGATGTAGTTCGTGAATCTGGTGATTCTTGGAGAGTGATGGAAGAACTTTATCATTAAATATCGATATGGGAGACATTGTGGGAAGATTTTATATTTTTTAGATGATTGTGAAATCATCTCTAGTGAACCCAGAGGAAGAGTCCTAGTTGGGGGATCTAGAGGTAGAGTTCTGGATAGACTTAGTTGTTTGTGGTGATGCCCCTAATACTTGGTCTAAGGATGAACAACACTGAGTGTTGTATTGAGGAAGAATTTTCATTCATTTTTCAATGTGTGGGATGGTTCTCAGGGTGTTCCATAGTTCACCTTTAGCGGTGCATTCTAGAATGAAAAAATGTAATGATCCTTGAGGAGTAAATTATAGTGTCCTAGGATAAAGGATATATTTGAGGAGTTTTTGGTTTGATGTTTAGTCTTCAAAAAGGTAAAGGCTGAGCATCGTGTCCCCGATGGTTTGTTCCAGCCATTAGATATTCCTCATTGGAAGTGGGAAGTCATCTCAATGGAAATTTTTACGTGTTTACCATGAGCTCAGGGAGTCTATGATAATATATGGGTGTCATTGGATCATTTGACGAAATCATCCCACTTCATAGTGATCAAGGAGTCTAGCTTAGTAGAAGTTTTCTCTAGGAATCACCTAGAGGTGGTGGTGAGACTTACTAGAGTGCCTAGGATGATCATTTCTGAAGGATATCCTAATTTTACCTCTAGGGAGTGGAGAGGTATCTATCATGATATAAGTTCTATGATATGCCTTAGAACTACTTTTCATCTAGAGAAGGATAGTTGGACAAAGTAGTCCATCCAGACTCTTAAAGACACATTACACTCTTGTGTCATGGATTTTGGAGTTTCAGTGATGACACATTTACCCTTGATGGATTTCTCCAACAATAATAGTTTCCAATCCACTATTGGTATTGATACATTTTAAGACTTTCATGGATGACATTACCAGTATCTATTGTGCTAGACTAGGGTTGGAGAGATAGTAATTCTCAGGTAGAAACAGGTACAAAATACGACAGAGATGGTTCAGGTGATTTGCGAAAGGATGAAGGAAATAGAGGATCACCAACAATCATTTTCTAATCAAAGGAGGATACCTTTGTAGTTTGATGTTAGGGATCATGTGTTTCCGAAGGTGACACCCTATCATGTAAATTGATGGTTTGGTCATGTGAGTAATCTTTCTCCCTGGTTTGTAGGGCCTTTCGAGGTGTTGTCTTGTGTTGGAGCTGTGGTGTATCAAGTAGCACTATCCCCGTAGATGAGCAAGATACATGATGTTTTTTCATATGTCACAACTTCTTCATTATCTTCATGATGATTCTCAAATCATAGATTTGGGTGAGATCGAAGTTGATGATTATGCACCCTTAGAGGAGAAGCCTGTAGAGATCCATGAACATAAGGATAAGGTGTTTCGTGGGCATGCAATCCCCTTGTTTTGTGTCTAGTGGCGACATGGTGGTGTGGATGGGAGTACATGGGAATATCGGTCGCAGATACATGCTTAGTACACTGAATTGTTTGATGTTTAACTCTTTTATTTTAAGAATGTTCACTTTGTGGTTGTTGACCATTCATGTTTATGAGATGGATTTATTTTCTTAATTTTATGGTTTTCTCTATTTTGAGATAAATCTCAAGGGGTGGTTTTTTGGATGACTGTTTTGTTTCCTTTTAGGTTTGTTTGGAATTATTGAGGATGAGAATGTTTTGAGAGTTATCTGATGTAATGTCCTAGACCTCTCTATTCTATTCCTTTGCTGAAATTTTTTATTTGAGGTTTTTTGGGTGGTCAAGGTGGCTTATCCCTAATACTTTTCTGAATTTCAAGTTCTGTGAATAGTGTTTTCAGTTTTTTTTGTATAGGTTTTCCATCCATCAGTAGGAGTGTAGTTTTTACAGCCATCGGTAGGTGTGCAATGTTTCCATGCATCAGTAGTTGTACAATGTTTCCAGGAATCGATAGGTGTATAGTGTTTCAAGGGGTCAGTAGGTTTCTAGTGTTTCCGGGCATCGGTAGGGGTATAGTGTTTCCAGGCATCGATAGGTGTACAATGTTTACAGGTTTTGCTAGGAGTATAGTGTTTATAAGCATTGGTAGGTGTATAATTTTTCCAGGAATTGGTAGGTGTGAACTATTTCCAGACATCGGTAGGTGTAAACTATTTCCATACATCAGTTGGTGTACAATGTTTCAAGATGTTGGTAGGTGTACAATGTTTCCATGAATTGGTAGTTGTACAATGTTTCCAGACATGTGTAGGTGTATAGTGTTTCAAGACATCAGTTGGTGTACAATGTTTCTGTAACATCCCAATTATGTAATGAATAATAGATATTTTTATCTATTTATATTAATGAATTAGATAGTGTTTTAGAGGCTTAAAATGGGAATAAATCCAATCTTAAGCATGGAATACACTAATATTTTTAAAAGATTGTTTTACTGCCTTTTGATGGAAAACCATTTTTAAATCAAACTTTTGACAATTTTATAAGCTATATTTGTAAAAATAAACTTATTATTTATGATTGGGACATTGAAATTTACAATGGATAATTTTTTGGTATTTTTCTGACAATGTTCATTTTTTTAATGAATAGTGAAAAATACTACATTTTACATCAAAACTGCTCTATCATCTAATTTATTTATATGATTATATTATCTTTTGAATTGGTTTTAAAGTTAAATTATAATATATTTTTACCATTTAATCCAAGAGTGGTCATTGGGATTAATTTCACTTTGGAATTGGGCATAAACAAGTGCCAAACTTTTCATAGATATTGTTTCAAAAAACCCGCTATTTGTTTTGACAACGGGATTTATTTTTAAATTAATTATTTCAATTTATATGTTAGGAATTTGGTAAAATTGATTCCATATTTGGAATCATAAGGTCCAAATTATGTAATTAATACTCTTTTGTTTTTGGACATTATGAATAGTAACGACGGTAATTATCTTTAATTATATTGATTAATGAGTAATCGGGTAGTTAAGGATAATAAAATAATATCATAATAATAACAAATGACCACAACATGTGTCCTAATGCTACTGGTTATCTCATAGACGACCATGGGATGCCTTGTTCCAAACTTGGGGACTCCATAGAATAAATTTTGTGTGAAAGTGACTTTTTATCTTTTTATTTTTTAAAGAATGTTAAATATAACAAAGAATGTATCACCTGAGTAAAAAAAATTTAATTTTGTCTAAATAAATGATATATTGGACTATAAATATTCATTGTAAATATAAAACTATTTCATACATCGTAGTATTTGTTTTATAATTTTTAGACATTAAATAAATTAAATTATTTATGTCATCATGATGATGCAGTGATTACTTCATTATTTAACGATTTAAATAAAATGAAAAGATAATGTGAAATCTAAGACCTACACATGTCAAACAATTATTGGATGAGTATATTTCGAACCCTTATCACTTTATCTTCAACATACATGAATGTGGGACCTCTAAAATCCAAAACTCATTTGAAAATAAAGTAACATTTTATACCTTTCCAAGAGTGCCCCTCCTCTCCTCTTATAAAAGGTCCGCACCTCTAACACCATACCCACACCTCTCAAGCCTTTTGATCAGCCAAAACCTGCTCATTTTGTCTCTCCACATCCCTCTATTACTCCTAGAATCCACACTTTGGGCAGAAGTCTTCCCAAGGAAGCCTTTGAGCACAAATCAAAAAGAGTTACCCGATTTTAAGGTAATGTCTTCACTTGTGTCCTTTTGATTTATTTTTCTTCTCCAACCCCCTAAACTATTTTTCTTCATTTATTTTATAAAAACTCCAGTATATTCAATATACTAGGTTGTTTTTATAATAATTATTCGAGCTACACTTACACACACCTACATCTAATGGTTAAAGAGCATACTGTTTCCGTGGATGGTGAATTTCTGCCTCACGAAACGATGATTGTTCAATATTCTTCTAACACCTTCAAAGGTGGACATTAATATGACACTATAATTATATATGATATATATTATGTTTATGTTTTCTTTATGATTCTTTATTTTTCATTTGTGGCATACCTTTGTTGTTTCCATTGTGGGTAAACATGATAATTTCATTTTAGGAAGTGCGGACTACCACCCCCTCAAAGTGATTTGATACGTTAATACCATATGTGGTACGTATAAAGGATAGATTTAATGATATTATATATGATACCATACTGGAATTATAATACTATTATTTATCATTATTTTTTAATTCCGTTACATAAGAAATAGAAATGGAAGTAGCGTTCATGCGTACGTACGGCTTACCGTCTCCATGAACGATGCATTTCATTTCTTACCTCTAAATGTAATGTAATATTATAAATGCATGTATATAGTGGATATATATGAAATATATGATATCAAAATCCGGAATATAATTCTGGGTATAATGGATATTTTACCACATGAAAAACTTGTAATTATAAAGTGTTTATTTTTGACTCAAGTACCAATGATCGTTAAAACGACCGTTATTAACTTAAATAATTACATAAAGTTCATGACATTGTAATCAGTGATATAAAAGGAATAATCAACTTGAAAAAGGTTCTTAAGCAAGTATAAATTAACTCATGTTTATTATTTATGACATTAAAGAACGATCGAGTCATGTCGGACACGAGGTAAGGGACTCCGTCTCAATCTCCTTTCATTGAGGCATATTTTGTTTTATACACAACTTTCTGTTATATGGTGTATAACCCTCTTTGAATTTTACATTTATTAAAAAGGAATATTTTTATATGAAGCGTTTACTAAACGACAAAAGAGGATGTATTTTTTGTCGTACGTATGCGGTGACAACCACTTCTCCGCCGCCGTGACCATTATTTGAGTTTCGGCTTCCTCTACAAGCCATGCCTTTTTTTTAAAATTAAAAATAAATACCATGTTTTACTTTTCTTTTATTTTGGTATTGAAAATGGTTTTCATAATGTTTTTATATCAATGTGTTGTATTTATATCTTGTGATTAAAAAGTGTAAATGTTATGTTTCCTTTATGCATGTTTTATGTGATACGATTAAGTTATGGTTCTTGGGCATTGTTATGAAGATGGGTGGTTCTGTGATAAACTAAGGGTGGGTGAGCTCGATATATCTATAAAATGCATTGTGTAACGCGAAGCAGTTAAACGTTAAGGTTTCTCCGAAGAGATTTAGGGAATATAATGTGATGGGTATTCAAAACGTAACCAAGAGGGTTACTCCCTACGTAAGAATGTTATGAATGCCTCAAGTTACATTTATATATTATGTTTTCTATGATTTATTCATGATTTGATGAGGTATGTTAAAGTGCTTATGTTTTATGAGTAAAATATGATTTCATTGATTTTTATGTATACATGTACTCATGTTTCCTTTCCATATTTTTATATCCCTTACTGAGATTTTTATGCTCATCCCATGTTTTTGAAATGTTTTTCACAGGTCAAGGGAAAGTTACATGATATGATGATAGTGTCAAGGAAGTTTCAATTAATGAATCCATGTTTTATTTTAAATATGTTTTTGTTGATGGGAAAAAATGAATACTATCTTTTATTATAACCACATTGTTTAAATGTGTGATGTAATGCTTGTTTTATGATCTAATTATCTAAAAATCTAAACCTAAAAAGATCCTCAAGGTGTATTCTTGGAATATCTCAAGATTAAGTAAGGTTTAAGGCTGGGGCCTTATAGTTGGTATCAGAGGTCGGTTTAGACAACTTTAGGACTTAGAATTATATTAAATGATTATCCAAAAATAATTATTTATGGTCAAATTGAAATGATATAGAATTTGAAGATTACCATTTTTCTTTGCCTAAGATATTTCTGTGTTAAGAATGGTTTTTCATAGAGGAAACAGAATAGCTATTCTGAGAAGGAATACAGAGGGAAATGACCTTTCAAATCAGTATCCTGAGATGGTCAGAATGAGAACTAAACAGTTTGTTGTAGTGATGGCTTAGTTGACTCTGGTGAAAAATGTTGGTTGTTTTTATTGATGATTTTTCGATGTTTTCTAAAAGTAAAGAGTAGCATGAAAGACATTTAAGGGTTATTTTGCAAACCTTAAAAGAAAAGAAATTGTCTGGGAAATTAATCAAGTGTGAGTTTAGGTTGCAACAAATTTCTTTCCTTGGTCACATTGTTTCTAAAGATGGGATAACTATTGATCCTACAAAAACAAAGGTTGTTGAAGAATGGACAAGACCCAAAAATGTAACTGAGATTTGTAGCTTTCATGGTTTGGCAGGCTATTACCAAAGGTTTGTTAGAAATTTTTCACGGTTATCTATTCCAATGACAAAGCTAACTCGGAAGGGTGATAAGTTTTTCTGGAAAAAAGAATGTGATGATTGTTTTCAGGAATTGAAAAGAAGATTGGTGAATGCACCAATTTTGGCACTACCTTCCAGGAATGGTGAGTTTGTTATCTACAGTGATGCTTCATTGAAAGGACATGGTTGTATCCTAATGCAGAATGATCAGGTAAATGCTTATGCTTCACGACAGTTGAAATCTCATGAGGTAAATTACCCTACACATGATTTGGAATTAGCTACTGTTGTTTTCGCTTTAAAAATTTGGAGGAATCATTTGTATGGAGTAAAGTGTGAAATATATACCGATCAAAAAAGTTTAAAGTATATATTCACTTAAAAAGAATTGAACATGAGGCAGAGGAGATGGCTAGAATTAATCAAGGATTATGATTGTACAATTCATTACCATCCAGGAAAAGTAAATAAAGTGGCTGATGCTTTGAGTCAAAAAAGTAATGCTTCATTAACAATGTTGCATTTGAAACATGATCCTTTGGTTAAGGATTTGATGAACTTTGGCATAAAAGTTGTTGGTGCAAGATGTCCTTCTATTTTGTTTCAGGTATCAGTGAAATCTTCTCTATCAAACAGAATCAAGCAAGCACAAAAGCAAGATAGTGAGTTGTAGAAAAAGGTAGAGCTGGTTCAGAAGGGTAAGTTGCTTGAATTCAACATTGATAATGATTGTGTTTTGAGATTTTGGAAGACATTGTGTGTGCCTTGTGATTCACAGTTGAAGAGAGAGTTCTTATGTGAAGCTCATAGTTCTCCGTTTTCAGTTCATCCTTGCAGTACTAAGATGTACAGAGATCTACGGGAGTATTACTGGTGGGAAGGGATGGAAAGAGATATTGCTGATTTTACTTTGAAGTGTTTGACTTGTCAGAAGGTGAAATCAGAGAGGAAGATAGCGAAAGGGATTCTTCAACCTTTACCAGTGCCAGAGTGGAAATGTAAAAATATACCCATGGACTTCGTTGTGGGACTGCCGAAGACACCTTGAGGTAATAATGCAATCTGGGTTATTGGTGATCACTTGACTAAATCTGCTCATTTCCTTACTATACGAGATACTTTTTCCCTAGATCAATTTTCCCGTTTGTATCTTAAAGAGATAGTCAGGTTACATGGACTTCCTCTCTCCATTGTATTTGATCGTGATCCCAGGTTTACTTCTAACTTTTGGAAAGGCCTTTAGAAGTCTTTGGGTACTGAATTAAATTTTAGTACTTCTTTTCATCCTCAATCAGATGGGCAGTCAGAACGAACAATCCAGACTTTGTAGGATATGCTACGTGCTTGTTCAATGGATTATTAGGGATGTTGGGACCAACATCTTTCTTTGGATGAGTTTTCTTATAATAACAGTTTTCATTCCATTATACAGATGGCACCGTTTGAGGAATTATATGGGAAGCGGTGTTGAACTCCAGCTTTTTTGGATGAAGTGGGTGAAAGGAAGATGATGGGACTAGAATTGGTAGAAGAGATGGAAAAAAAGTTTAGTTGATTCAGAAACACTTGAGAATAGCTCAGAGCAGGAATAAGAGTTATATGGACAACAGGAGGAAGGATCTATCTTTCGAGGTTGGTGATCATGTTTTTCTCAAGGTCTCACCATGGAAAAGTGTGATGTGATTTGGTAAGAAAGGAAAGCTAAGTCCAAATTTCATTGGACCATATTAAATTCTGGAGAGATTTGGATCAGTTGCTTACCGAGTGGCTTTACCTCCGAGTTTATCTCAGGTACACAATGTTTTTCATGTTTCAATGTTAAGGAAGTACATGCCAGATCCATCTCATGTTTTGAGTCCACAGGTAGTTAAGTTGGAAGAGAACCTATATTATGAGGAAAAACTGGTATAGATTCTTTACCATAGAGAGCAAGTGTTATGGAATAAGGTGATTCATCATGTAAAGGTATTTTGAAAAAACCACATGATTGAAGAGGCAACATGGGAATATGAAAATGCAATGAGGGCTAAATACCCCCACTTATTCGATAAGTAAATAAATTGCTGGGACATAATTTTCTAAAGGGGAAGGCTTTTACATCCCAATTAAGTAATGAATAATAGATTTGTTTATCTATGTCTATTAATGAATTAGATAGTGTTTTAGAGTCTTAAAATGAGAATAAATCCAATCTTAAGCATGTAATACATTAATATTTTTAAAAGATTGTTTTACTGCCTTTTGATGGAAAAACATTTTTAAATAAAACTTTTGACTATTTTATAAGATCTATTTGTCAAAAATCTTATTATATATGATTGGGACATTGAAATTTACAATGGATAAGTTTTTGGTATTTTTCTGACAATGTTCATTTTTAATGAATAGTGAAAAATACTGCATTTTACATCAAATTTTCTTTTTCATCTACTTTATTTATATGATTATATTATCTTCTGAATTGGTTTTAAAGTTAAATTACAATATATTTTTACTATTTAATCCAATAGTGGTCGTTGGGATTAAATTCACTTTGGAATTGGGCATAAACAAGTGCCAAACTTTTCGTAGATATTGTTTCAAACAAACCCCACTATTTGTTTTGACAACGAGAATTATTTTTAAATTAATTATTGCAATTTATAAGTTTGGAATTTGGTATAATGGATTCCATATTTGTAATAAGAGGTTCCAAATTATGTAATTAAGAATCTTTTTTTTTGGACATTATGAATAGTAACGACGTTAATTATCTTTAATTATCTTGATTAATGAGTAATCAGGTTGTTAAGGATAATAAAATAATATCATAATAATAAAAAATGACCACAACATGTGTCCTAATGATATTGGTTGTGTCATGTCTGAACATGGGATTCCTTGTGCCAAACTTGGGGACCCCATAGAATCACTTTTGTGTGAAAATGACTTTTTATCTTTTTATTTTTTAAAGAAAGTTAAATATAAAGAAGAATGTTTCACCTGAGGATTTTTTTTTTTAATTTTGTCTAAATAAATGATATACTGGACTATAAATATTCATTGGAAAGATAAAACTATTTCCTACATCATAGTATTTTTTTAATAATTTTTAGACATTAAATAAATTAAATTATTTATGACATCATGATGATGCAGCGATTACCTCATTATTTAACGATTTCAATAAAATGAAACGATAATGTAATGTCTAAGACCTACACATGTCAAAAACCTATTGGATGAGTATAGTTCGAACCCTTATCACTTTATCCTCAAAATACATCAATGTGGGACCTCTAAAATCCAAAAAGCAATTGAAAATAAAGTATCATTTTATACCTTTCCAAGAGTGCCCCTCCTCTCCTCTTATAAAAGGCCCCCACCTCTACCACCTTACCCACACCTCTAAAGACATTAGATTGGCCAAACACACTACTTTTGTCTCTCCACATCCCTCTATTACTCCTAGAAGCCACAATTTGGGCAGAAGTCTTCCCATGGAAGCCTTTGAGATCAAATAAAAAAGAGTTACCCGATTTTAAGGTAATGTCTTCACTTGTGTCCTTCTGTTTTATTTTGCTTCTCCAACCCCCTAAACTATTTTTATTCATTTCATTTGTAAAAAATCCAGTATATTCAATATAATAGGATGTTGTTATAAAAAGTATTCTATCTACACTTACACACACCTACATCTAATGGTTACAGAGCATACTGTTTCCGTGGATGGTGAATTTCTGCCTCACGAAATGATGATTGTTCAATATTATTCTAACACACCTTCAAAGGTGGCCATTAAGATGACAATATATTTATATATGATATATATTATGTCTATGTTTTCCTTATGATTCTTTATTTTTCATTTGTGTCATACTTTTATGGTTTCTATTGTGGGTAAACACGATAATTTCATTTTAGGAAGTGCGTACTACAGCCCCCTCAAAGTGATTTGATTAGTTAATACCATATGTGGTATGTAAAAATGATAGATTTAATGATATTATATATTATACCATACTGAAATTATAATACTATTATTTATCATTATGTTTGAATTACATTACATAAGAAATAGAAATGGAAGGAGCGGTCATGCGTACGTACGGCTTACCGTCTCCATAAACGGTGCATTTCATTTCTTACCTCTAAATGTAATGTAATATTATAAATTCATGTATATAGTGGATATATATGACATATATTATATCTAAATCCTTAATATAATTCTGGATATAATGGATATTTTACCACATTAACAACTTGTAATTATAAAGAGTTTATTTTTGACTCAAGTACCAATGATTGTTAAAATTACCGTTATTAACTTAAATAATTACATAAAGTTCATGACATGGTAATCAGTGATATAAAAGGAATAATGAAATTTAAAAAGGTTCTTAATCAAGTATAAATTAACTCAAGTTTATTATTCAGGACATTAAAGAATGATCGAGTCACGTCGGACAAGAGGTAAGGGACTTCGTCTCAATCTCCTTTCATTGAGGCATATTTTGTTTTATACACAACTTTCATTTATACGGTGTATAACCCCCTTTGACTTTTACGTTTATTCAAAAGGAATATTTTTATATGAAGCGTTCACAAAACGATAGAAGGTAATGTTTTTTTGTCATACGTATGTGGCGAAAACGACTTTTCCGCCGTCGTGACCATTATTTGAGTTTCGGCTTCCTCTACAAGCCATACATTTTTTAAAATGAAAAATAAATACAATGTTTTACTTTTCTTTTATTTTGGTATTGAAAATGGTTTTTATAATGATTTTATATCAATGTGTTGTATTGATATCTTGTGATTGAGAAGTGGAAATGTTATGTTTCCTTTATGCATGTTTTATGTGATACGATTAAGTTATGGTTCTTGGGCATTGTTATGAAGACTGGTGGTTCCGTGATAAACTAAGGTTGGGTGAGCCCAATATAGCTCCCCAATTCATTGGGTATTGCGAAGGAGTTAAACATTAAGGTTTCTCCGAAGAGATTTAGGGAATATACTGTGATGGGTATTCAAAACGTAACCATTAGGGTTACTCCCTACGTAAGAATGTTATGAATGCCTCAAGTTACCTTTATATCTTAGGATTTCTATGATTTATTCATGATTTGATGAGGTATGTTAAAGTGCTTATGTTTTATGAGTAAAGTATGATTTCATTGATTCTTATGTATACATGTACTCATGTTTCCTTTCCATAATTTTATATCCCTTACTGAGCTTTTTATGCTTATACCAAGTTTTTGAAATGTTTTTCACGGGTCAAGGGAATGGTACATGATATGATGATAGTGTCAAGGAAGTATCAAGAAAGAATCCATGTTTTATTTTAAATATATTTCCATTGATGGGAAAAAATGAATACTATCTTTTATTGTAACCATTTTGTTTAAATGTGTGATGCAATGCATGTTTTATGATCTAATTCTCTAAAACTCTAAACCTGAAAAGATCCTCAAGGTGTATTCATGCAATATCTCAAGATTAAATAAGATTTAAGGATGGGGACTTAAAGTTTCCATTATCCTATAGTTTCGACCATCTAGTTTCTTCTTTGATGAAAAATGAATCAAAGTCCATGTTTTAATGGATTTTAGGCTAATTCAATGCCCATAGCTCCTATATTAGTTTTTCTTGAGGACCAGGGTGCCTTTATGTGGGAAAACCATGTGGTTTAATGTGATCCTATTTTAATGCAGAATACATAATATCTTAAAATGATACTCTCTTAAATATTCTAAAGGAGTGAGATATCTTCCTCCCTCGTTAGAAGATTTAACAGAGCATCGGTTTAAGATATGATGGATTTTCCATTAAAAGGGGACCACATTAACCCATGTGTTTTGACCTAGTAAAGGCATCCTGAGACATAGGAAAAATTAATATAGGAGTTATGGGCTTTAAATCATCCTTAAATAATGTAAAACATGGCCTTGAATGCACTTTTCATCAAAGAAAAGGCTAAATGGGAAAAATTGTAAGAAGCTGGAAACACTGTACACCTACCGATGTCTGGAAACAGTATACACCAATTGACATCTAGAAACACTGTACAGATAATGACACCTGGAAACACTATACACCTACCAATTTTTGGAAATAGTGTACACCTAATGATGTCTGTAAACATTGTACACCTACTGACGACTATAAACACTCTACACCTACTGACGCCTGGAAGCACTATAAACCTACCGACCCCTTGAAACATTGTACACCTACCAACGTTTGGAAACACTGCACACCTACCGATGCCTGGAAACACGCCGACACCTAGAACCATTGTACACATGTGGATGCCTTGAAACATTGTACACCTTCTAACTCCTTGAAACACTATACACCTATCGACAACTGGAAGCACTATACACCTATCGATGGCTGAAAACACTTTACAGAAAACATGAAATACAGTTCATAGAACTAGAAATTTGGAAAAGTGTTGGGTATAAGCCAACTTAACATCCCAGCAAAACCTCAAACAACAAATTTCAGCAAATGAATTGATCGGAGAGGCCCATACCATTATAGGATATCTCATCAAATAGACAGAATTGGAATGGGGAGTGAATCCAGTTTAATAAAGGACTTTTTCCGTTATGATGGTATATGTAGTAAACCTTGACTACTGTGATTGTATAGCAATTGAAACCATTTTACTACAATTAAATGTATACCATTGGGGATTGTGGTTTGTCCCACCCCGGAGGTATAGTCACCCATAGAGTTCCTTTATTAATATTGGTGATGTGATTTAACTTTTATGAAAAATATTTTTATGCTTATGTGAATGCCACATATTTATTTCTTATGACAATATTATGCTCTCATGGATTATTTTATTTTATTTCTTTATTAATTTCTTTTTATCCTCTAATATTTATTCCATAAATAAATATTACGATCTCTAATATGAATTTTATGGTTTTAATGGTTTATTATCATAATCTCATACCATTTTTATAATGTTATGCTTATGTATCCACCTTGTTTACCCTTACCAAGAAGATGAGATTACCCTTTTTTATACGTCATTTCTCTAAGATATGAAGAAATGTATTATTTATGATATTTAAAAGAGAGTAATAGTTGTGTAGAACATAATGGGAGATGATATAGCTCACTTATGGACTTGTTTTTATATTTCCAAGTATCCAAAGCCACTAAATTTTTATGGTCCACAGTCGTGCGTTTTGGTAATTAAATGAATATTCATAAAAAATGATGCAACATTAATGTATGAAAATCATGGGTTTATATAGTTGGTATTAGTAGAAAATTTATGTTAACCTGTAGAAACTATGATAATAAATATATAGCAAGATACATAGGGATATTTCTAAATATGTGTCTATGGATGTCTCTAAGGATATGTCCAAGGATGAATCCGTGTTTATAAAAATGTCTTATAATTTTGAAAAAGGGTAGAGTGAGTGGTTTCCTTGAAATTAAATCCTCACCTAGATGCTACTTGTATATGTGTCTTTGAACATATTTAGCTAGGGCTAACAACACTAAAAACACTGTTTTGAGCTACACTTGATCAGGAACTAGTGCCTAAAAATAGGACATCCTACATACCTTGGTTGACACTCTCGAGGGATATTATTTGTAAATTCACAAACACATTAAAACCCATCATTCATTATTTAAATATAATTTTAATTAAAATTTACTAGGATAAAAATACGGTGTCTTATATTTAAATGAACATGACTTGATATAGACCTCTTAAACAATTTTTCAGACTCTGTGGTTTTGTACTGTGAATAGTATTCCGCACACTATGCTTTTGGTTGTAGTTGATAGCTGGAACCTTAGGGAACCATGTTGATTATAATTATAATGGATAATGAAATTATTTTTCATTTAATAAACCAAATTTGATCAGATATGGAATATGAAAACCGGTTGTTATGATCACATGACTTTCTCAACCTATGAATCATTATGGACTTCTAATGGGGAAAGTGAAGGAATGAGATTATGTTGATTCCTTCACGAGGCACTATAATAATTTTTTATTGGGTCTTCTAATCCATTAATTACATAGATATTTATCATAAAATCTAAAAATATATTCTCCATTATATAGGGTTCAGATCATAAGAAAGTCATTTTGGTTATTCACAATATTGATGGAGAACTAGATCAATGGTGGATTCTTATCAAGAATATGAGGAAATGGGATGAAATTAAATCCATGTATTGTGATGATTGAAAGAAAATATTTTTCAACAAGTAATTTTCTCATATTATTCAAATTAATATTGATAAGAAATTCTTTGAGAGAAATAAAAAGGATTATGAATCTATTCCAATCTATGAGGTAAATTTTTGACGACTTCAGAGGTATCCTTATAGTATGATCACCCAATGTAATGGTATGGTTTATTGATTCATTAGTAGCTTAAAACTAAGTATCTAAAGTTATTTATCCATAAGATATGTCATTACATGTGAATATATTGTTTGACGTGTTATAGTGGAGGAAATGGGGGTTGGATTTACATATAAAATTCATGGTTTTGATAATAAAAGTCATATGAATTTCAAAAGAAAATATAAAAACCAAGTAGAGAAGAATATGGGAATAACATTATGCTTAATGGGTGGAATGAAACATAGATGAAATTATCTTTTTGAAACTAGTAAAAGTTTTAATTGTGGAATGGATGGTCATCATATAATTGATTGCTGATATGATAGGTAGAATTTAGTTAACAATTAAAATAGATAAAAAGCTACAGAAAATGCACCACATATAATGAGTATTAGAATTATGAAAATAAATTCCCCAAAACAATGTCTAAATTGGGTGATGAGACACAAAAATCATTGAAAAAAAGGGAAAAGGTAAAGACTGAAATTATAATGGATGAAGTGAATAGTGATAATTAAAATACACTTATCTTACCCCATTAGTTAGTAATTTATTGTTTGACTTTGTATAAATGATCCCTAGGAAAATTTTATAATGAAATATCATGGGATTGTGTCCCTCTACAATAATTCCAGAATAATTAAATAGAATTTTATATTCAATAATTACAAGGATGTTCCCAAACATCTAATGAAAATGCTTTTGTAAATGATAAGATCTTATATATGGGATAAAGGGTGAATTTAACATTTGAAAGTGTATATGTCTCTGGGTAATTTTAAATTAAGTGTTATGGATACCATCGTGGGTTTATGAGTTTAAGATCATTCATAAGTTAAAATTCATGGAAATCCCTTTTTTGTTTTTATGCGATGGGAATTATCAAGTTTAATTATATTTTAAGAGATATTTATGGATACACAACCCTTCAGTTTTACATAGAATGGAAAATTTATTTGAAGAGTAATTATATTTCTCTTTATGGGAATATGATTATTGGTACCAGAAACCTCTAGGGTTTATCATATATTTGATGATGAGGTAATTATGGGTTTTATTCAATCATCTTACTATGTATCCACACTTTATCCTTACAAAATAAGACTTTTATCTAGATCATCTATCCAGGATATACATTAATGATTTGGTAAGGTAACATGGAGTACAATGTTCCATTGTATCTGATCAGGATCTATGTTTTTTCTCCAATATTCACGAAAAGTCATCATAAATATCTTGATATGGAGTTCAGTTTCATCACTACATATCATCCTCATACATATGGACACTCTGAACGAATAATGAAACCCTAGATGATATGTTTAGATCTTGTTCTTTGTAATTCAAAGGTGGTTTGGATCAATACCTTCCTATAGTAGAGTTTTCTTACAACAATATCATTATCTCAACTATTAATATAGATCATTATTAATACCTATATGGATATAATTATAGAACTACAATGTGATTGATTGATTTTGGAGAAATAAATATATTAGAGTATGAGATAACTTAATAAATGGTGGAAAATGTTAGAGCCATTAATCAACAAATCATGGAAGCTCAGAGTTGGAAGAAAGGTTATGCTAATAATATTTGGAATAGTCTATAAATTGAATTTGGTGATAAGGTTATTCTATAAATTACATTGTGGATAAAGGTTATGTGATTTAGTGAGAATAATTGGAATCTAATCCCCAGGTATATTAGTCCCTTTGAATTTATTGATTGTATCGATACAATAGCCGATCACTTGGAAATTCCACCAATCATATCTCAAGTTCACAATGTGTTCCATGTCTCTATCATAAGGTTGTATATACCGAACCCTTCACATGATTAGAACTCATAAGTCATACCACTGGAGAAAGATCATTTAATGATGATCAATAGATACTGAATCTATATTTTACAGAAATGTTCTACAAAACAAGACCACTCACCTAGTAATAGTTTTGAGGAGAAACCACCAACTTTCAGAAGAATTGTGGGAACCTGAGGATGTAATGAAAAATAATTATCCTTAATTTATTATTCCAATGTGAAAAATGTCTATGTATAAATTCATTTTAGTAGGCGTAAAATGTAACACACTGATATTTTTTGAAATATAAAATTTTCAATATGTTTAATCATTTCAATATTTTACATTACATGAGATACATATTTTATCCTTCATTATATGAAAGACTAATTTTGGATTGTGTAACATTAAATATGGAGTTTATCTTGTGTTCCACACAATACCAAGTTAATCTTATTCTACACGCATCGTAGGGTTATCTTGTGTTTCACACAATACTAAGTTATACCAAAACAACGATTTATTATTAATATTATTTTAATATTAGAGTTATAAACTATATGTTAAACACAGAGATACGAATACTAATTAATAATTTCTAAATATTATGTATAATGGTTTTAGATAATGAATAAATATTTATATAAATTTTTTTTATGTTTTTTAATAAATGCTTTATATTTTTTAAAAAATATTATTTTATCAAAAATGGATCTTTTTTTATTTATTTTTGTGAACAATAATAATTTTTTTCACAATTTTATAAAATTAATTTTATTAAATAATCATCATTTTTTGAATCATAATTTTATTATTATATTAGCCTAAATAATTGGGATTTTTGGAATGTTTCATTTTTTTGATGAATAGAAAAATATACTGAATTTTAATTGAGGATTTTATTTTTGTTAAATTTATTTATAAAGATAAATTATATTTTAAATTGATATTAAAATTGAATTATTCAATTATACATCATTTAATCCAATAAAGTTAATTTTATTCAATTTCATATAAAATTTTGATATAAACACTTTATAAACGTTTGAAAATTTTCTCATTAAAAACCTTCTTTCTCATTATGTTTATGGGATTAATTTTAAATTAATCATTTCCATGTATATTATTGTAATTTGAAAAAATTTCTTAAATATTTTGGATTTTAATAATTTATATTTTCTAATATGTAACACCCCAACCCATGTTACCCAGATCTGGTGCATTACTTCAATACATTCGCATGATTACATGGGATCATGTCCCAAAGGACCATCAGTTTAACAGTTCTAGAAAATAGATTACATAAATGAACGTTACATTACACATTCAAACATAAAACAAAACATAAATAATCCTTTCAAAACACCATTATTACCCTAAATTACCCCTGCATATCAATCATAATACACTTCTTTGAATCATTATAAAACAAAACATAAGAAAGGGGTGACCTCAGATACTCAGTAAGTGTAAATAATTTAGAAGAAGCTATAAAATTTTAGGGAATGATGTGTAATGAAAAAATAGCCTTTTAAACATAAACTTGAATAGAATATGGAAAAAATAATTAAAAAATTACCATATAAACATAAATGTGTATATTCTACTAGCCGAATAATCACATGTAATAACTAATTTCATATCGAGGGAATGCATAATGTCAAACATCATAACCACATAGTCAATGCCTCATGCCAAGACTGTAAATAAATATTTTTTCAGGGCCTTGTGAAAATACAATTATTTGTATCCTGAGACCTATTGATGAATCGAGGGTCTATAATGGGCCCCACACATCACTTACTAAGTCTAATGCATTCTTCATATGAAAAGGGTGAAACAGAACATAAACATTTGTATTAAAACTAGCATACGAAATGTCAACAATTTTACTTTAAACCATGAATAGTATCAAAACAGAGCATCCATGGTGAAACATATAATCACCCATTCAATACAATATAGAACATTATATAATAACAATTAAATCTCAATCGTGAATAATATCCAGTAAATGATGTTGACATAGTTGAAAATGATCAGCAATACTCTTGGATAGAAATATGCCATTTTCTGTAAAATCTTTTTGAAGTCACACAACATAGAAAGTAAGAAATTTAAAAGAACTTTTTGAATCACATTGTCCCATAACAATTTGAAACTTTTAAAGGAGTTAACATTTTAAAACAATCATGTCCATATAAATAAATCCTTATAACTGTTTTGAAAACATGGACAATAATGAAACAGATTTAGAAGAATAAACAATTAAACCATTTAAAATGATGTTTTAGTTAGAGAGTACCAAAAAACAATACTTTTGAAATCACTTTTATGAAACATGGACATGTATAATAAATATGTCCCAATAAAAGAATACACATAAACAATATCGTATAATATTGATATTGAGGAATTAAAGCTTGTATTGTAATTTCCTTTAGGCGAGGGTATGTTTAACCTAATGTACAATGACCATAGTATATTATTATATTACAACTAAACCATATTCAGATTTATTATTTAATACTTGATTAATTTATGACATTATACTACATATTTAATAATAATTTTTATGATAAAATAACATTTCAGTTAATAATTTCTTTCTTTATCGTCTGTGTTTAAACTTGTTATTATTGATCATATCACTTATATAATGATTTAATTGATACTAGAATATAAAACATTATTTATTTATCAAATATATTCAGAATATAAATATTTATAATATATAGATATATTAAATGGAAAACACCGTTTATGGAGACGGTAGGATGTACGTGCACATAAACACTATTTTAATTTTCATATTGTATTGAATGAAAGTAAGCGAATGATTTATATATATATATTAATATATATTTATAGTATAATTATAATGTCATATATTTAATACTTATTAATAATATATATTTTTATAATCATCGTTTAATAGTGATCGTGAAAAAAAAATCTCATCGCATCGTGGAGGTGGTAAGTCGAACGTACGCACAAGCGAAAATATCATTCTATTAGTGGGGAAATCATATGCAATTGGATGATATATTATATATAAAGAATAATTAAAATTTCATACTTATTATTTACATAATTTATATTCATTAGTATACACATCAATATAATTAAGTGTTGAATAACAAACTACACCACGACGTGGAGACGATAATCCATACGTAAGCACATCTGGTGAGTTTGTCAATATCTGGTTGGATAGAATAATGAATATGGTTTTACCATATTTATAATAAATTCTCAGTATCTATAAGGTAATGGAGTTAATTTTTTTATTATGGAAACAACAAAGAAATAGGAAGCAGAAGAAGAAAAGAACTTTGAAAGAGCTGGGGAAGTAATTACCTCTTCTTCGCGTTCTTCCTTTTGATTTGAACAAAAGGGTTCCTAAGGTTGTTTTTATGAGAAAAGTAATGCCTATAGGTTTATTTGAGGGTATTTGGGAGGATATTTGATTAGGTTTTGGCAGAATCAAATTTATTTGGAGGTGTGAAATTAAGGGATGGGGAAATACCCTTTTATAAGAGTTGTGAAGGTCACTTTAGGAAAATATTGAAATATTATTTTATTATAAAATCATTTTCAGATTCTAACGGAAAAAAATTAATTAATTTATAAAATAAGGTGGTTATGGGTCTAAAACCTCTAAAAAACTGGTTTTATACAAGTATAGGTCACTATATCAACCTTATCTTTTAGATTTAACTCTTAGTTGAATAGTTTAACATTTACCATGTCTTCTTGTATTATTATCATATATGGTTAATTAACAAACTATAAAATGAAAAGAGAACCTAAATCTATTAATTAATGAAATATATATAATTATATAAGTCATTTTGAAGAACCTTATATTTTTTAGTAATATTATATAATTGAATAAAATAGTATTTATTTTAAAAACTCATTTATGTCAATTTTGACATTATTTTGTATTTGGTTTCTGTGAAAGCCATCACAACTTGATTACTTAAAAATATATATTGTATCAACCATAACATTTCATATATTCCTATAAAAATCAAGGATGGTATAAATACATTATAATTGTATTTATTTTAATATTTATAATATTAGTTATTTGATTATTTCATTAATAAGGAAAATACTGTGGAATTATTGTTTCAAAATTAAATATATTTATTTTATGTATAAAAATTATAATAAAAATACCATGATGTAGGAATTCTTTCATTAGAATTATAATTAATATTATACAATAAAATATAACTTAGCTAAACACTTATAAAAATTGTTTTACTAAAATATATATGATTATGTTATATTTTCCTTAACTTTAGATTAATTTTTAGAAAGTGAAATTTTAGCATACATGTGGTTTGATGGGGCCCAAAAATAGACTGATGGATTCCCATGGTCATACATGTATCCAAAAATATGGTTAGGACATGTGTTAGAGTAATTTAATATTATTAAAATATTAATTTTTACCCTTATTTATCAGATTAACCTTTAACCACGGTAAATAAAATATTTAGTGAAGTTAATATTCATAATATCTAAAAATAAAAAATAACTATTTAAAAAATTTGGCCCCTCTAAATTCCAAATAGGGAATATAAGTTTCCATATTCAAAATATAGAAGTTACAGAAATTGATATAAAATTAATTCTCGTTGTCCAAACCAAAAAGCGGGTTTTTAGGAAGTACAAACTATCATATAATTGATATGTGTTTATATAAAATTTAAATGTGAAATTAAAGAAAATGACCTATATTATATTAAATGATAAAAATATAATCTAAAGATACACTATAACCACTAAAATGTATGATTTACAATTATAAATTAATTTGATTAATTTTTTTTAATTAATTTTTTTTTATTTTTCACTATTCATAAAAATACCAAAGTTATCAAAAATGTACTAAAAATTCCCCCTAATATGATTTTTTATATTCCTAAATAAAAATTGAAGTATATTTTAGAAAATTATATTTTAATTAGTGTCTAAAATTAATTTCATTATTGTTCACAAAAGAAAAAATAAATAGTTTTTTAAGAAAATAGTTTTTCAGAATATATTAATACTTTAACAAAACATATAAATTTGAATATAAATCTGTTTTAATTACGTGAAAATATTGTAAATATCAATTAGAATTTAATATTTAATATTAATATTATAATATTTAATTGATAAATGAATATATCATTTAAATAATTATAATACTAAAGTGTTGTTTTTGAAGAAGCTCAATATTGCATAGAACAAAAGCCAAGTCGGTGCTGTGTGCAATAAAATCTTTTTGATTACTTTAAATAGATAACGTACTATGAAATATCAGGTTTTAACATTATCCCATTATTCAATAAATTGCGTCTCACAATTTTAAATTGTTCTTTGAAAATAAATTTTAAAAATAGAAAATACCTTTGTGGAAAACCCACATCAGAATTAAGGTTAATAAATATTTGTCTAAATAAGAGGGAAATGGAAATGAAAAAGTCACCAAACAATTATTATTTTGAATAGGAGAAAATTGGTGGAAATTAGAGACACATAACTTGAGGAAAACATAAATATTTATAGGGAGTGATTGAGGTCATCAATCAAAAATAGGTGAACAATAAATGGAAAATAGAGGCCCTGAAAGCCATAACTCTATAATGATTTAAAATATCATCAGTTCAACAAAACAAAATGCATTAAGACAATAAATTTTTTGTTTTAAGATACATTAACTAGATTTTATGAATTAATTTCTTCATAGAATAAGAAAAAAAGAATACTTGACAAGTAGAGTTCCATCCTTTAACTAATTTCTACCACAAACTCATCTTTCACTATAAAATAAAATAGAACTAAAAAATATTCTATTTATCTTAATAGTATAGGGCTCTAAAAAATGAATTTCTAATTTATCTATCAGATCATTTTAAAAAACAACATTATAACCACCATGACAACATGTAGGCTAGTGGTAGGTGATGCACCATTATCACCCTTCAGTTGTGGGTTCAAGTCTCACGACCTTTCCAGACACGACGAGTGGTATGCCGACCTCTAGGGTTTTTTTATAACAATAAAAAAATTATCTTGTGAAATGTTTTATCCTTAAACTATAATACCAATGTCCAACTTAATTCATTCCATCCTTTAGAATTATCCAAAATACTTCTGTCCGAACTTATAGTCCATAATTTATAATGAAGATAAACATATTGAAGAACTATTTTACCAAGTAATAACCTCTGAATAACTTCATCAGGTATTCTCTTAAAACATGGTAACACCCTTAATTACAATAGAACCATATTGATTACATTAATTCTCCCTTATTACTTATAGAATATAGGATATAGTCTTTATATCAAAAAATTTTGTTAGTTCCAACAATGATGGAATAAAATAACAATTAATTAGTTTCTTGGTAGTCCAGAATATCCAATATAATTTTTTCAAATCAATCATATCTTATTCCAAAATCATTATCTAATGTTTAGAAACATATTAAGGGTTATATTTCCCCCATCCATATATTATCCAAATTTTTTAACATTAAACTGTGTCACTTTACTTGGTATTATAAAATCTCCAGTCCTTAATGAAAATGTATGGTAGTACAATCCTTATATACTTTATAATTCTTATAAATTGTAAATCATTAATACAATACTCAAATAAAAAATTTATTTAATAAGAACATAATAAAACTAGTAATTCATCTTCATCTTCAGTAGTATCATAACTTGATTATTATCCAATAGCTTCATTTGGGGTATACTCTGATGATTGGGATTATGATTTGAATAGTGTCACAAATCATTATAGATGAATCATTTTACTTATGAAACATTTTTTAACCTTTTAATTATATACTTGGTGTCCTTTTTCTCCACACATATAATAAACACCCATTACTTTCAAGAACTACCTAGTGTGATTCTTTCTACAGTTATCACATATAAGAAAATATTTATTTCCATTCTTCATTTTTATATCATTGTCTCTACCATCCTCTTCTTCTTTGTATTCCTTTCAAATCCATACAACTTAGATAATTCTTTACGTATTTATTAACATATGATATTATTTATTCATATGATGAGAAAAAGGGTAGAATATTTCCCTTCTAAACATTGTCTTAAGACCATGAAAGATATGATCATTCTTAATCTTTGGATCAAGCATATTTCTAGAGTTCTCATTACTTCTTTTGGGTGGCATTTATAAATGGATAAATACACATGGTTAGATCACATCATAATTTATAATCCAAAAACATGAAAAATTATCAAAATTAGTGGATTATTTTAACATATCTAGTCCCATAATTGTAAAAATGGTTTTTTTCTGATTTTTTTACTCATAAATCCTTCATAATGGTTTGTAAATGAAATGTGAATTATCCTAAGAATATCCCTCAGGAGTGTCAACCCAAGTGAACAGTAAGGCCTATTGTCATGTACCAGGATAACCCAGGTCAAGCCCAAAACTCATTGTTAGAGTTTTCACTCCTAGGTTTACCTATGCCAGAACCACATCCACTTGTAGTATCCAAACATGGATAAATTTCTTGGAAAACCCACATAATATCTACACTACCAAATTTTTTGGATGTTCTTCTATACCAATCCTCAAATTATATCTAATGGTAATGTTCTCTAAAAATACTATTTCTAAATCTTGTTTCTAAGGTTTGTACTATACATCCTATGATACCAACTATAATGCCCTAACCCAGATTACCCAAATCTAGAGCATTATGTTAATACATTGGCATGATTATAAGGAATCAATTCCCAAATGAATGGTCATTTTAGAAGTATTGGATAATAGTCTAAATACATGAATATTAAATTACACATTCTAACATAAAAAACAACATAAATAATCCTTTGAGAATGCAATTATTACCCTAGATTTACCCTGAATATCTATCATAATACACTTCTTGATGTCCTAGGAAAACAAAAAATAAAAACGGGGTGAGCTCAGATGCCCAATAAGGGTAAATAATTTATAGGAATCAATTAACTTTGAAGGAAAGATGTGTAATAAAAACAACATACTTTTAAACATAATATTGAACATAATTTGGAAAAAATAAATCGAACATTACCATATAAACATGCACATTAATATTCTACTAGTCTAATAATCACATGTAATAACTAATTTCATATCGAGGGAATGCATAATTCTGGACATCATAACCACATAGCCAAGGCCTCATGCCAAGACTATAAATAAAAATTTTGTCAAGGCCTTGTACTAAGAAACTAATTTGTTTCAAGAGTCCTAAAAATGAATCTAGTGGCCATAGAAGTCCCCTTCCATCACTTAGTATGTTTAACTAAATCCTCATATAGAAATTTTGAAACATAACATAATCAGTAGTATTAAGACTAGCATACAAAATGTCAATAATTTAACAGTAATCTATGAATGGTATTAAAAAAAACACATCCATAGTCAAACATATCATAAATCCTTCAATAAAATATAGAACATTGTATTATAATAAATAATCCTCAATCATGAATAATATCTAGTAAAGGATGTTGACATAGTTGAAAAGGACCCGTAAAACTTTTTGAGAGAAATATCCATTTTAGGAAATGATTTAAAATTAACACAATTTAAGAAAGGAAGAATTTTATAGGAAATTTTGGAATACAAGTGTCCCATACCAGTTTGAAACATTTTTAATTGAATTAACATTTTAAAACATTAATATCTATATAAATAAATCCTTAAAACCATTTTGAAAACATGGAAATCAATGATAACAATTTAGAAGTACAAATATTTAAACCATATAAAATGATGTTTTAATTTAAGAGTACCTTAAAAAAAGTCATTTTAAAAACTATTCTATAAATAACTGACATGTTTATCAAATATTTCCCAATAAAAACTGACAAATAAAAAATCTAAGATAATAATGAGATTGAGGAATTAACCCTTACATTGAAATTTCCTTTGGTCAAGGGTTTGTTTAACCTCATGCATAATTACCATAGTATGTTATTAAATTATAATAGAACCATGTTCATATTTATTAATTAATTCTTGATTCATTTATGACTTTATACTTGTTATTTAATAATAATTTCCATAGTAAAATAACATTTCAAGTAATAATCACTTTCTTTATCGTACATGTTTTAACTTGCTATTATTGTTCATATCACTGATATAATGATTTAATAGATAACAGAATATTATTCATTATTTATGTTTTATATATAATTGGAATATAAATATGTATAATAAATAGATATATGAAATGTAAAACACCGTTTATGGAGATGTTAGGCTGTAGGTACACATAATCACTATTTTTGATTTTATATCATATTGAATAGAATTAAGCGAATGAGATATATGTAAATACATATATATATATATATATTCATATATATTTATAGTATCATTATTATATAAAATATTAAATACTTATTAATAATTTATATTTTTATAATCATCATTGGATGGTGACCGTGGAAATGAATCTAATCGCGTCGTGAAGACGGTAAGATTTACGTACGCACGAGCGACAATATCATTATATTTGTGGGGAAATCATTATTAATAGGATGATATATTATATATAAAGAATCTTTAACATTTTATATTTATTATTTACATTAGTTATACTCATTATTATACCCATCCAAATATTGATGCATTGAATAACAAACTACACCACGATGTGGGGGACAATAAGCCGTATGTACACACGTATGCTGAATTTTTCAATCTTAGGATGGAGAGAATAATGAATTTGTTTTTAACATATATATAATAAAATATCATTATGTATATGTTACTATATTTATTATTTTAGTTTAGAAAAAATAAATAATGAGGAAGTGGAAAAGAAAATAACTTAAAAAGAGGTGATAATGTAATTACCTCTTCTTCAGGTTCTTCCTTTTGATTTGAACAAAAGGACACCTTAGTTTGTATTTATGATCATTGTAAGGCCTCTAGGATGAAGTGAGGGTATTTGTGAGGATAGTTTAGTAGGGTTTGGCCGAGACATAAGGCTTTGTATGTGTGAAATTAAGAGAAGGGGAAGTACCCTCTTATAAGAGAGGTGACAGTAACTTTAGGAAAAGCTTGAGATATTATTTTATTATAAAATAATTTTCGGTTTCTAATGAATCCAAATATATTTATTTAGAGGATAAAGTGGGAATGGGTCGTAAAAATCTCAACCAATTTGTTTTTGACAAGTATAGGTCACTATATTAACCCTATATTTTATATTTAACTCTTATATTAATAGTTTAACTTTTTCCATGTCTTCTTGTATTATTATAATACATGGTTGATGAACATACTATAAATTAAAAATTGAACCCCAATTTGTTAATTAATTTCATATATTTACTTATATATTTCCTTTGGA
The DNA here is from genome assembly GCA_963277665.1 of Viscum album. NCBI lineage: Eukaryota > Viridiplantae > Streptophyta > Magnoliopsida > Santalales > Viscaceae > Viscum > Viscum album. The sequence goes on from OY728163.1 coordinate 876,825,314, forward strand.
ATAAAATTAGTTTTTTACTACTATTATATAATTTAATAAAATAGAATTTGTTTTAAAAACTCATTTATGTGAATTTTGGCACTATTTTGTATTTGGGTGTTTGTAAAAGTCATAAAAACTTGATTACTAAGAAAAAAATATATTGAATCAACTATCTAATTTTATATTTACTTATAAAATTCGTTTATCACATCAAAACTTTCTAATTATATTTATTTTAATATTTATAATACCATTTATTTGATTCTTTCATCAATAAAGAAAATACTGCATCATTATTATGTCATAATTAAATATATTTATTCAATGTCTAAAAATTATAAATAAAATATCATGATGTAGAAAATATTTTTAGATTTATAATTTATATTATAATCTAAAATATCACTTATATAAACTCTTTTATAAAAATTTATTTTCTAAAATATATATGTTTATGTTACATTTTCCTTAACATTAAATTAATTTTTATAATGTTTCATTTTCACTTACAAGTTTGTCCATGAGGTCCAGAAATCATCCAAGGATGCCCATGGTCATACATGTATCGGAAAATAGGGTTAGGAAGTGTTATGGTAATTTAATATTATTTTAATAGTATGTTTTACCCATATTTACCAGATTTACCATTTAACCATAGTAAATAAAATATTTACCGAAGTTACTATTCATATAGTCTAAAAATAAAAGATACCTATTTACACAATATTTAATTCTTAATTATAAATATGAATCCCCATTTTCCAAATTCAAATCACATAAGTTGCATAAATTAATTTAAAATTAATTTCTTTTATCAAAACCAAAATGAGGGTTTTTAAAAAGTCAAAACATATAAAATATTGACATGTATTTATGTTCAATTTAAATGTGAAATTTCATCCAATTACATAAATTATTTTAAATAATAATAATATAATATAATGATAATTTAAAACCACTCAAAAGTATAATTTAACACTATAAATTATTTCAATTAAAGAAGTTGTTTTTAATTAAAATTTCGTATTTTTAACTATTCATCAAAATATGAAAGTTATCAAAAAAGTTCCAACAATTCACCATAATCTGATTTTGATATTCCAAAATTAAAAATTAAGTCTATTTTACCAATTTCAATTTTTAGGAGTGTCAAAAAGTTATTTTATTTTTGTTCAAAAAAGGACATAAAAATTAGTTTTTTTAAGAAAACAATTTTTCAAAATATATAACTACTTTAAAAAACTTATAAATTTCTTTATAAATATGTTTCCATTATGTGAAAACATTATAAATAAAATTTAAAATTTATTTGTTACTCTTCATATTACAATATTTAATTGATAAATAAATATATCGTTTAAATAATTATAATACCGATGTGTTGTTTCACCAAAACTCAATCTTGTGTATAATAAATGCAAAGTCGTTGATGTGTGATATATAATATATTAAGTTAACTTAAATAGATAACATAATATAAAATAATGGGGTGATAAATAATATGTTAATCTTAATTTTTGGCTAAAAGTTATTGTTAATGCAGTAAAAATTAATTATCACTGTTAAGTTAAAAATTGGTTTATCGGTAGTTAAAATAACAATATTTGGGTATCCACAACCTATAAACTTGTATAAAAACAATTTTATGGACATATTTATAGCATTAAACCTATAAGGCTTGATAATGTTCTGTTTTGGACCCTTGGGACATATGAAAAACATAGGAGCACTCAATTATTTTACAAAATACTAAGTGTGTCCTCTCCCCACTTATAAAAGGCCACCCCTCCCCTCTCTTATTCCCTAAATCACACCCTTTTTCATCCATTAACGACCCAAATCACTATAAAGCAACAATAATATCATCTATGAATCTTTAGTTTGTACATAAATATACTCAAGGATGGCTTTTGGAGAAAACCTAAGGAGGATACATGAAGAACATGTAACATTCTTCACCTAATGTTTTTATTTTATTTCTTTCTCCACCTCCATAAATATTTATTAAACTATGATGATATAATAACCTTAGTATCCTACATAAAATGATATTTTTTATTTCTATGTCATGACCTACATAACCTCCACTTCAATCAAATGGGTAACGAAGTCATTGTTTATATTTATCATGGACTACTACCTCACAAACCGATGTCAATCATTTTTCCTTTAACACCTACCTAGGTTGGGTTTGATGATGGATATAAAGTATATATAAGATATTTATAGAATAATTAAAAATATTTATTCATTATACCATATATTACTTTTTTTAATTTCCATTATGTATGGGACATGATAATGTCACTCGTGTGTATAGAGGACTACCGCTTTACGAAGTGATGTGATTCATTATCACTAATTTTTTAAATGGAAGAAAATAAGGATAAATGTAATGAATATATGTGATTTAAATGAAATAATTATGATATTAATGATATATTTTTCATTTTTTGATGATGATATATCATTTTATTTATTCTCATTTTCACTCATTGAACGATGATAATGTCGTTCCTGTACATGTGGACTACAGCCCTCAAAAAGCGATGAGACTGTATTCTCATCACCACTCCATAAGATTATATGTGTAAGTATATTAAAAGAAATAATATGATATTTATGATATTATTATCATTTTAATGGACATATATCACTCACCACCTTTCTATAATGATTATTGAAAAATGGATACGTAACTCATGTATACATACAACCAAACATCTCCATGATTATAACATATTTAATTTCACAAGATCATCATTCAGGATTAGTATTAAAATCATATGTGATATATAATTATGATAATTATTTCATTATTTTTATTATTTAGGTAATTTCCCTCTGATTAAGTAATATTACCCAAAATAAATAATTAAATCTTATATGAAAAACAAAGTTGTTATTACCCATAACATGACTTTAACATGATATTATTAACAAATTGGTAATAGATAGTCAGAAGAAAATAATATATGGTATGATATATATATATATATATTTATAATAGTTTATATTAATATTATAACTATTATTCAATAGTTTATAATTTGTATGAAGGAATTCGATACTTGAGGTAAAGGATTTCCGTCTCACTTTTATTTTTATGTGAGAAAAATCCATACCCCCCATGTGTTTATTTTTTGTGGTGTATATAATTTTCACCAATTTATTTTATTATTCATATCATGAAAATTTTAGTCATTTACATATTAATTTTTGTATCACTCTCTCATAGGTTTTACAGTTCAAAACATAACAAACCGATAAGGGATACATGTATCAATTTTCCTCCTTTAGAACATTTGTTATTTTATGCACTTATATTTTTTCATGAGGTATATATACACATAATTTAACATTTAATATCTTGAATTTATTCACTAAAATTATATTTTACATTTCAATTAATTTCATTCCTTTATTGGGATTAGGATTAAAACTTACCAATGTGGTAAAGATGTATATTATAATCTCATTATTTATCGAGATCATTTTTGATTATGATACAGATGATAAACTATTATGATCAAAATATTAATAATTATCATTAACTTTATTATGTTATGTGCACTTATGATATTTTAAATTAATGTTTCAAATTTTCAACTCTCTTTTACTTTAAATAATTAATAAAATGATTTTATGAAAATCCAACTTTATTTATATCTTCAATCAGAAATATGTTTTCTTCGAAAACCATTTTTTATAAAATTATATTCAATAATATTTTATTTATATGTTATTACTTAAAATAATAATAATTTTTAACCATGTTTGAATTTTTTATGTAATCTTCAAGTTATTTTTAAAATTAATGTCTGTTTGGGTTTTTCAGAAAACATGAAAACAATATTTGTTTCTAACAAGAACTACATGAACAGTATTTCCCACTATCATGAAAATTAAATTATTTCCAGATTTCATTACAAATTTTCCAAGTCAATTTCATATAAAACGTTTTCTTTGATATTTTTGGGGTTTTTTATATTTTAAATAAATAATTTCAAAAGGAAATTAATTTAAAGATTTAATATTTTTTGAGATGATTTTCAAATAGGAAATTATATTTCCCACATGAAATGACTTAAATGATCTTTAAAAATAACTTTCTATCTATGATGACATCATTTGATATAATATATGATTTACTAGAGATATTGACCAAGGATTACATTTTTATTCATTCATTCAATGGTTTATTTTTATGTTTAAAAGATGTTTATAAAACTCATTTATCTTCCATGGGTAATACCCTGATATAATTCTTATGAAACTCTCATATTTTCATAGGTTATAAAATGATGAAAGAATGAAATGATTATGAAACCATTCTATTTTCTATAGGTTATGATATGTTGATATTTAATGAAACACATTTCATTTAATGGGTTATAATATGGTGAATGTTTTAAGATCTTGTGGAGCATATATGTGTGATTTTTTATGTGATTAAGGTTATACTATTTCCAAATATGTTGGTAAAATTATAACCAAAGACAGTGGTTAGATTATAAAAAAATATGGGTGGGACATATAACTCCCTCAAATCCATTGGGTAATGAATTATATATTATAAAAAATATAGGACTGGAACTTGGGGGTAAACTCAGTTCTATAAGATAAATGGTCTACTATGATGGCCTAGGGAGTGAACTTCGACTACTATGATTGTATGTGGAGTTAACCCATTCCACTATGTCGATAAGGATACCACTGGGTGTGGTGGTGTGTACCACCCATTATGGTTTGTTTCCCATATTGTTCCCTAATATGTTTTGGCAATGATCCTTGACTATTAAGGAAATGATTTTCTATGCATACGTGAATGTCACAAAACTAGGTATTATGAAAATGTTATGCTTTGATAAGACATTTTTTATTCTATTATGATTTCTTTCTTATTAAAATCCAATTTATACTTAATAACTCATGATTTTGATATTGATATGTTGGGTTTGGTTTTCAAATGTGATTCTCATGTTTTGATACCCTTATGTTCATGTTATGATTATGTATCTCCCTTGTTTACCCTTACTCAGCATCGGAGTGGGGTCTTACTTTTATTTTTTCTCCCTATGTAATGACTAAATGATTTATTTATGATATGTTTGTGAATAATACTATATGGGAAGATAATTATTGGAGACATTTAAGATCTTCCGCCAGATTAAAATATTGTGTTCCAGATTTCCAAAGGCACAAAACTATTATGATCCTCATGTGTGTGTTTGTGTACTAAAATGAATATCCATATAAAAAGTTGTTATATCCATGTATGAGAATAATGGGTCACTATATTCTTATTTTATAAGGATATGATTATTGATGAGGGTCTGTTTCACTATCTCAATGATCAAATTTTAACGAAACACATTCACCTAAGATCAGATGGCATATATGAGCCCATACTCAAAATATCTAGATCAAGATATATTTTAATGAACTAGAGAAGAAATGAAGTGATAAAGTTCTAAAATACAAGAAGAGTTATCTATAACAAATAATTTTACCTTATCCAAGTGTATAAAATCTTTGACTCTATCAGCTATCAACATCTCTAGGAAAATAATAATAATAAATGGATATCAATAATTCCTTATAGACCATAACATGAAGTGGGTTATCCAGAGTTAAAACATCCCACCATCTCTTGGATGATCCTCTGATAATATATGCTTTAAGATTGACCCTTCCATCTGGGGGGATCTCTAGATGATCAAAGATATATTACATGGCATGTATTCATGAACCAACAGCCTAGGGACCACCACCCACAAAAAACATAGGTTGATTCTATTGGTGAAATTTTCAGATAAATTATGACATAGCAGTGGTCAGTCTTGGTGTGCCTTACATGTTCTTCATGAGTCTTGGGAGACCCTCTTGAAACTATGCATTAACACCCATATTAGAAATAAAAAGTGTTTCTACAGGTGGAACCACTAGTGGTTAAACTGGTGGTTGAGTACATACCACATTTAGGATATGGTTGTCACTACCTTCTTAGAATTTAAATCGAGGCCATCAATGTGGAATATCTATACAATTTCAAACAGATGCCTGTAATATTATAAAATAAAAAAAATTATCACTGATAAATGAACATCATATTTAAAATACATCTTATAAAGGAATCAAAACCTCTCTACTAGATCCAAATATAGGTCTAGGTGATATCAAAGATTATAAAGGTGATTAGAGACACTCTCTATGGGCCCCTACAAAGGTCAAGTCATGGAGGAGTTCTCTATTTTATAAAACATTTTTAGTATGAGTAGTTTTAATTGAAATTTATATAGGAAAACACCCATTAAGTTGAAATTATCATCCCAGTTTAATAGTATCTATGTCATATAAATTTTGAATAATCAACAAGTTCAAGTTAATGTTCATATATAATGCCCTAGAAAGATGAGTTACCAATACCATGTTACAAATTCCAAAGATTTATAAGCTATTATTGGAATATCATGTAACTAAAACCAGTATTTTATGATTTTTCTATAATATGGATCACCATTTCAAATTTATAGTGGTTAACACACTCTTTAAATTGAAATTGGAATACATTTAATTGCAACCACAAATGCTTCAAATCATAAAACCAATGGTCCATAGCTCAAACATGTGATAATTAGGTTAATTAAGGTTCCACCATCAAGATATACTGAAAACACTACTTAGATTGATGCAGACACATTAATTAATCCAATTATTTACAACCATAAAGAAGCATTAGTACATTTCAACATAGAAATCAAGGTACTACAAATGATTTTTATGAATTGCATACTGTAAAATAAATGTGACATAGAATATGCCTGAAATTATAATCCTCAAGTTCCTATAATGATGAATGAGACCAAATTTCATATCCATACCACCCAAGGGTAAAACATTACCTCATAAAATTAATAAATCCCACAAATATTGTGCATCAACAAATAGTGAAATCAGGGAAACTAAAATAGATAGATACCAGATCATCAAGTCTCATCATAAATAATTTGAAATTTCTATGTATGTTGGTTTGATACTACTAGGAAAATTCTTATTACCAAATTCCAAAACATTTATGGTCTCTTTTCTACTAATAAAAATAGTAAGACAAAATAAAAAAGTTTGTATAACACCGGTTTTAGCATCCTAAAATTTGTTTCACTAATAAGTAAATAAATTCAACTTTGCACTTGGCCTCAAGCATGCCTCAATCTACCCCTAGAGGATGTTGACTAGTAGTGAGGGTGTCTTATGGTATAGTGGTGATAATATACCTTCATGATCATAGTGGAACATATTGGTAATAATAGATAAATCTATGTAATTAGGATATCACTACAAAGGAAGAATGAATCATCTAGATATAATAAATAGATGAATAAACACAACAAAATTGAATCCAGTATCATATAGAATTTTTTTTCTTGTTTGTATATAATAAAATGGAGATATATAATGAACAAAGAAATAGTCTTATACAAAATGTTACACAAAAATGTAAAAAATAAAAAAGCTATCACTACTATCATAAGAAGATCAAGCTCGGTCCTCTTCTCCAATACCCCATCATAGTACCAAAATTAGGCACCCATAGCTGGACACATTCCCTTATCCCTATGGAAATCTATATATTCTATCAAGGTATCGATCGGTATCCTTATAAGGGTTGAGATAAACTAATACTACCACCATAAATGGTGTATATAAAAAATAGTCAGTTTTTATAAGATATAACTTTGTGTATGTACAATAGAAATAAAGCTGTAAATTATAATATAAAACAACATAATATGTAGCTCCCCCAGTTTTAGTTAAATGGACCTTTATTTATGAATTTTTATCTTATATAATTATTGATTTGAGATTTAGGAGGCTCATAGGGGTTTTATCATGTTTGGAAGGTATTATTATAGGTTCATGGCTTGTACATGGTTAATGGAAATTGTGACCCACCTCCAAAAAATATAGAAAGATAGGATATTGGGCACCAGGTATGGAAATGGTGGGTATATATTTTGGTGAATCTATGTGAGTTTCCATGGGAAATCATGTATATTGAAATATATGGAAAATAATAGTTTTCAAATGGTTTTTTCTAAACCTAAGAGCTAACAACGTGAGTGGTTAGATTGAGATAGTTGAACTGCATTGTTGGTGCACAATTATCCAAACCATGCAACCTAATATGATATTGTATAGTTGGAACCCTGAAATGTTTGTATCCAATCTAAATTAATTCCCCTAACACACATTAATATTTTATTCTCTCAAGATCTATAATTCTATTTTATCCCTAGGATTGAGAGGCAATCCCCTTCAACCTGAAATTGATTCTTAGGTGAATCCAAGTGTGTTAGAGTTCTGACATCATTTGTAGGTACATGTCTTTCCATATTCTTCCTATATCCATGGTTCTTATCTCTCTCAAAACCATATATCAAGGCCATTATAGACAAAAATTGGGTGATATTAATCTTGATGTGATCATGTTGTATGTAGTGAAATTATTGTGGTTTGTGATTGAATCTAAGAAGGGTTACTTTTCATTTTTCATTTTCTCCTTCCATTGAGAGGTAGAAGGATTATCTCTAATATCCTCTTGAATTATAACCTAATGTATTAGGTTTTTCTTGATATTATTGTAAAATGTATTTTTTATTCTTTTTAGAATCCATATATGGGTTATGGATTCCAAATGGTGGAAATTGGATGGTTCCGTGAAAATAACTTTTTGAGGATAATTTTAAAATTATTATTTTAAAACTATAGTTTTCTTTTCAATTTTAAATGATGGATGTTGAGATTTTTTAAATAAATAAATTTTTTATGTGAAATGATTTGGCATAAAATCATGTATAAATTATTGGTGGTAGTGTATTCATTGATGTGACCTTTTAAAAGCATTGTATTCCATTAAATAACCAATTATTGTCCACTTTGTGAAAACATAGTGGATCGATGGGAGATCTCTCATGAGTGTGAAATGGTCACTTATACATTCATGGGTTTGTTTTTGTGGGTGTAGAAAACAAATGGTTATATGTATTCCAAATAATTGATAAGGGTATTGATGATATGTAAAATGTTTTCCCTTGGAACTTATTTACTTTTATGATATAAAATTCCTTATTGACTTTTAAAATGATTAATATAATTTTTTCTAACAATTTTACTTTTATTGGAATGATCTTGAAATTCATTGTGGAAATCTTACTAATTTTATAATCACCACCTTCCTGGGAACATTCGTGTTTTTTAGATCTCATCTATCATGAATCTGCTAAATTATACATATCTTAGTTATTTAGTGGTGATTCTTGATAACGTGGTCATATCATGTGGATTTAGATCATGGAGTTGATTGGTTTTTTCTTGTATCAATTCCATATATGAGTCTTTGAGTCTTGTGGTCCTTCAGTTCTTTTTGAGTATGAAATTTTTTTCCACTTGTACTATGATATTGTTTAATTCTTTGGGTAATGTTTTGAGTTTTATTTTGTACTAATGCATCATATAAGGGATTTTATGTCTATTTTAAATTTTTAATGGATGTTCTATCATTAAAAATAAAACAAAATCCCACAAATGTTCTTGATTCCCTTAGAATTAATTTCAATCTATTTGTGTGTTGGGTAGTCAGCTACAGATAGTTGCACCACTGCACATTCCCAAGAAATGGTTGAGGGGTGGGACGTCACAAATGGTATCAGCCAATTAATTACTTGATTAAGAAGTATAATCGGTCTATCTATATGATGGTATTAGGGATATATTATAGTTAGTGTTGCAAATGTAATTCTTGAAACATGTAGTTAATATTTTTTTTCTGAACATCAAGTTACTTGGGTGTTTGGGTATGTAACTATTTTAAGACATTTATAGGTAATGTCACCTAATCGACACAAGATCAACTGAACAGAGTTTAATTCCATGAATTGATAATAAGTGTTTCCCACAAGGACATCATTTTCCATTTTTAGTTTAATGGTTTATGAAATGTCCAAAATCTGTGATTTTTGAAAATTTTTAAATGGGTTGATTTTGAAAAGAATGGTTCTAGTAATTTAAAATATTATTAAAATGTTTTAAATGGATTGATTTTATAAATGGGTGATTAGTGTATGTGTTGATATGGTAGATTAAAAAAATATAAATCCTTCAATTTATTATTATTGATGAGTAAATGGAATTTTTATATATATAGAAAATGAAATTGGGTAGATATCCTAAAAATCAATAGTAAGAATACACTAGAAATGTGGTTGAACCAGAACCACATGTGAAATAATAATTAATCTAAATAATTTTTCATGATTTTTAGGGCATGGATATGGGTCATCATAATGATAATCATAAAAAGTTAGATCATTAAATTTAATTCCAAATAACAAAATACACCAACCTTTTAGGGGGATTCGGGACTACTACAATCTGAAATCTTGATGAATATGATAAATTGAATATTCTATTTCATTGAGACACCTACAATTTTGAAAGAAAATTTGGAAACATATATGAAGGGGGACCTATAATTAAAATGGTGGGATTTATTAATCATTATATTGTTCAATAAGTAATTAAATGAAAGGATTTTGAAGAAATTCTTGGTAATTAATGATATACACACACATTTCAAATGTTTAGAAAAATAGATTTCATTAGCCTGGAGCATGAAAATATCTTGGAAACAGTGTATGTGGATAAATTTATTAATTTATTCTACTTTAATCTAATTTATTTTAACTTCATCGATAAAGAATGAATTTTAGAGTTGGGTTTGAGACCTATGATTTGATAAAAGTACACCATTTTTTGTATTATGCATAATACTGAAATGTTTAATAGAGAACTAGTGTATGAAAGGGATCTCTCAAGAAATAAAATTAGAGTAATCATGTTATTACAATAGGAAGTATAATTTTTGAAATAATATTAAGAGGGAAACTTACTGCTACAGTAGTGGGACACCCAAAAATTAGACTATGGTATTAGTAAAAATTCCTCATTGATCAAAAAGTAATCTAGGGTGTTTTTAAGGTGGGTTTTTCGATCATATGAAGTGGTATTATACTATTGTAAAACATATTTTGGTCCAATACATCTCAACTACTTTGTGTCCTTATGTATCAGAAAATACCTACTTTTAATATAACATGTTATTCAAGTGTATAAAATTCTATTCATTTTACGCAATGTGTTTAAGTACTTATCTTATGGAAGCATCTTATCTTAAGAATTTTAATTAACATATTTAGTTACTCAGAATTAAAAAATACAAAATAAAAATTTACCTATTGATATTCATCTAAGTCAATCAAGAAAGATCTCTAGTAAGAAATTATGATATGAAATAACTTTATTGTTTTGAAAAAAAATCTATGTCAGTTACACTTTTTCATATATCATAGAATTACATTACGATTTGTTGAAGGGTTTTTATCTTATGAAGGAATGCTTCTTAAACTAGTTAAAAGTTATGTGAAAATGAATAGTACATTCAAGTGATATCTTACAATAAATAGATAGTATATAATTAATTTAGGTTATTTAATAATCATGTGATAATTCATCTCAAACCATTTGAGTACATTAAGAAAAAAATTTCTATTAAAGAAATATCAGACTACACACGACTTACCATGAATAAGAATATTCTGAGAATGAGAAAATCTACAACAATGTGATAACAAAAACAATTACATATTTTTAAAGAGAGGATACATACTCCATGTTGGTTATATAAGTGGGATTAAACCATATATCATTTTACCATTAGAGTTATCATATTATTATGTTTGAAACATCATATAAAGTAAAAAATTATCTACAACTAAAAATAAGAGGAGAAAAATAAAAAATAAATAAGTAAGGTCTCATTCCTTTCCCTTGTTAAGTACCAAATATCAATATATATTTTAAATCAATTTTTATAAGTTATAATGTTATTAAGTCTGTCAAATTTCATTAATATCATCTTGAGATTCTCTCAAATATTACCTTTTCATAGGATGAATCTTCATCTACTATCATTTTTCAATTGAAACTTTATGCTACAAGAATTTTTTAAAATCTTATTTCTAATTTAACATGTTTTCACTCCGTGTATTAGTTCGGTTAAAAATATGGATAGTTCTTATAATGGTATAACATGGTTGAAATATCTTAGACATTTGTATTAAGTGAGATTTTCTTGTACTTAGCTAGGATCCCCTGATAAAAGGGTTGTTTAGAAAAAATCACTATGCTCAAGGAGTAGAGATTTGGTGTAGAGTAAAAGAGGATATATATTCCCCAAACCACTATTAAAATAAATGTTCAATTTTATTTCTACATGTTTTAAAATTCTATTTCATATACCCATAAGTAATATAATTGGATGAAGACATGTCGAAGAAAGTGGTATATATTTTAATGAATATTTTAAGAAATAAATTCACCCCCACTTGTGTTATTCATTTAGTCATTATCTGGGAAAAAAATTGGAATTAGAGAAAGTGACTCTTGAGTTCAAAACTGTGAAAATTTAAATCCAAATGATCTATCTTTTAATGCGTGATATGGATGACAACAAACAAGGTATGTCAATATTTAGAGCTTCATACGTCAATGGTGAAAACTACAGTTGCTGGAAAGCTCGCATGATCACAAATCTAAAACTTATTGGTCAAAAAGTCTATCTCAAATAAGTTATGCCCTATGAAAATTCTAAGACAAAAAATGAAACATGGGATGTTACAGCTAAACCCAACTATGATCTAAATTACAAGGCTATGAATGTTGTCATCTGTGGCTTAAGACCAACTAACTTTACCAGAATCTCTCAATTTCCAAAAATAAGAAAAAAGTTGACTATAGTAGTAATATCATATTAAGGCACTGAAAATGTGAAATATCTTAGATATGATAAATCCAATCATAATATTGATACATTAAAAATGGATTAAGGATAGAGTATGACCCAAATAAATAGAAGACTTAATAAGACCCTAAATAACATTCCTACTGTAGGAATGCCTATCAGTGAACCTAAAAAAACATTAAATGTTCTCAGAGTATTACCACCAAAGTGCATTGGAATATAATTAGCTATCATAAAATATAAGGATGTAAAATATTCGAGGAAAAATAACTCTTTTTAGCTCTTATGATTTATGAATCCAAGATATAAATTTCAAATGAGGATCTAGGAATAATCAAATAGGAAAATTCTTCTATGAAAGGATCTAATAACATATATGAAAAAAATAGAATTGATAAAATCTATAAAGCATCTGAGGAAGAAGAATTCTCAATGAAAGCCATATCAAATAATAGGAATGATCAATTTATACCAATTTTAAAAGAATTATATAATAAGAGATGAGGATTTATAAGACTTTTCAATAAAACGAGAAATCACGGTGACGACTCTAATTAGTTAAGATACTTTGAATTCAAAAAAATAAAAAACATCAAGACTGACTATGCAAGATTCATGGAAACAAAGAATTGATAAAATCAATATTTCATGATGAAAATATATAATAAGTATATAAAATCCATGAAGGCCATTGGGTTTGTTTCATAATATTTTAGTAAATACATATCATAATAATTATATATCGATGCTATAAATCAAAAGGCCACCGTACGATTTACTATATAATCTAGTGAGGTACATTCTAAATACTCTTCTAAGCATGAACATGAATGATAAAATGATGATTTCTAATACATATATCTAAATGAATACTAAACCATGTTGTAAATAATGTATTGAGGTATGAAAATAAAAAATAAACATCATAAAAATTCTTATAATAAAATAGTTTGTGATGAATAAAATCAGAACAATAAGACTATAAATGAAGGATAAGATGGAAAAGTATGTTTTCTTTAATTAAGGACAATTCAAAATAATTAAAAATATATAAAAATAAGTTCAATAGTTTAAGGATGTTTCAAGTGTTTTTACAAAAGTAAAATACTATTTAACGAAATTGTTGGGAAAAGCCAACATAGAAATAAAAATTATGAAATTGTAAGAAAAAGAAAAAATCAAATCTTTAAAAATAATATTGTCCCATATTTAAAAAATAAATATCTTCAAAAAGTTTATTAGTGTCACTATAGTGAAAAAGTAAAATTTTCAATTAATTTTTATATTAAAAATCCTGAAATTGGTGGAATTAAAATTGTTTTTGTCTAAAAATATTTTTCCAGAAAAACAACAATATTTTATCAAAAATAGAAAAAAGTATAGATAACTAGATATTTTATAGCTACCATTTTTTAACCTAAAAGAATTTAGTTACCAAATACATGTGTTATTTGAATAATCATTTCATGAAATTGGTTTTATGAATAGAAATGGAAAATGGTTCATAGATAGTGTTTGTTCAAGTAATATGAGTGGAAAATACTGAAATTTTATTTATTATCCACAATATATGGACGATATTCCATCTTTTGAGACAATGAAAATGGAAAAAGAGTTGGTATTAGATCTATTGAAAATATACAGTCTGTCCAAATCAGGAAAGTACATTATGTAAAATTCATGAAGCACAACCTGATTAGTATTTCTTAACATTTTGATGATGGTTATTATGCATAATTTTCACATAATTCCTTCTTAGTTGTTAATGCTAAATGTCTTATGTTTAAAGCACCCAAAATAGATAATGTTTACATAGTAAATATTAACTCATTGTGTAGAAAAAAGTTAATTTGATTATATTCTAAAGTAGATGTATCATGTATTTGTTAGAGAAGTCTTGGACACTTAAATGATAATTCATTGAGAAAATTGTATGAAAATTAATTGATTTCTGGACATCTTAATCTTGTATTGTGTAGAAAGAAGCTATGCCTTTCATTCTATGTGGGAATGAAGTATATGTCATCTTTTAAAGAGGCTAACAAAGTTTCTACTTCTAGACTTCTTAAACTTTTCCACAATGATTTTTTCAGACAAACTAGAAGTGAATTTTTAAATGATAAGTCATTTTTTAAGTGTTAGTCGATGATATTTCTAGATTTACATTTGTTTTCATTTTAAGAATTAAAATTAAGCCTATTTTGTTTTTATAAATGTTTTTAATGTTACGAAAAACAAAAATGATATAAAAATAATGTCTTTTAGAAGTGTTCATGGAGGAGAGTTTGGGAGTCATGAATTTAATTATTACTACTCTAAGTGAGGAATTAAACTTAAATTTTATGTCCTCAGGACTCCTCATCATAATGGTTTTATTGAAAATAGAAATATAACTTGGAAATGAATTTACAGAACAATGGTATTTGAATAAAAAATGCATACTCTTTTTTGGGATGATGTTGTTAACAAAACAAGTTATATCATTAACAATGTGATGATAAGATCTATTTTAAAGAAAAGACACTTTGATTTGTAGAATAATATAAAACCCAAGGCATTATGCTTCAAAATATTTTGATTCACGTTTTACATGTTGATCACTAAGGATATTATTGGAAGGTTTAATACAAAGGGAAATGAAGGTATCTTCTTAGGATATTATACTACTTCTAAAATTTTATATAATTTTCAATAAAAGGTAAATTATTATTGATGAATCGAATAATGTGAAATTTGATGAATGTGATCATTTTAGTCACAAAATTACTAAAATTGATCATCTAAGTGATTCCGTATAAGATATGTTACATAATCATTTGTTTCATAACCACACAGATGATGATTTGGAACTTTATTAATTTAAACCAAATCCAATAATAGAAGATAATAGAGAACAAAAAAGTGTGTTTCCTTGAACACCTAAAAAATTTAGAAACTATCTTTATGAAATGTTATTGGAAACCTAGATAAATGATTAAGTACCACAAGAAATGTAGGAAATTTAGTAAAATTATTTACATTTCTATCCCAATTAGAACCTAAATCCATATAATAATCCTTATCATATTAAATACAGTTTTTATAAATGAAATAAGAGATAAATAAATTTAAAATAAATAAAGTATGTGAAATAGTTAAAAGGCCCTAAACCCATCCTATAATTGGAACTAAATTTGTTTTTATAAATATTCAAGATAACCATGATGTAATAATAATAAATAAATAAGGATTGGTTTCCAAAGTATATAATTTAGAAGAAGGAATCAATTAAGTGGAAATGTTCTCTACCCTATCTATATTAAAATCTATTTGAATTTTTCTAGAATTTTCATCATATATGAGTTTTAAATTATATCAGAAGGATGTAAAATATTTCATTTAAAATAGTTATTTAATGGTTAAAGATTATATATAACAAACCCCTGGTTTTAAAGATCTTCATTTTCAAAATTCTGTATTTATACATACTGAGGCTATATATAGACAAAAAAAATATCTAAGAGTATTATATGAAAGATTATGTTGTTTTCATCTTTTAAATTATTTTTTAGTAGGAATTATAGATCCTACATTATTTAAGAAAAGTGATTTTTTTAACATTTTACTTGTACAGATATATGTTTAGGAAGTTATTTTCAGATCAAAAAATAAAATATTTATGAAATGAATTTTCAAAAAATATGAAAAAATAAATTGAAATGTGTATTATGGGTAAATTAAATAACGTTATAAGATTTCAAGTTTATCAAAAAGATTTTGGAAATATTTTAATCAAAATAATGTACAAAGGTAAATAACTTAAGATGTTTGGAAATGAATACTGTAATAATTAATCAAATCCTTTGACTTACAATATCAAACATAACATGGATGAAACTGGAAAACTAGTATACAACAAGTTGTATAGTGAAATTATAGGTTGTTTTTCATACATTAGTAAAATTATACCATAAAATATGTTTTCAGAATGTCTTTATGGAGGATTTATTCTAATACAAAATAATCGCATTTAAATGATGAAAAAATAATTTTAAGATACTTAAAAAGAACCAATACAATTTCGATTGACTATAAAAAAACATCTAAATTAAATTCAATTATATACTCAGATGATGATTCTATTTGATGTAGGTTAGATACAAAACATACCTTACAAACCTCTAAATTTTTTGGTAAACATATTATGTCTAGGTCTTGTAAAAATAAACATTCTTTACCACTATCAACTATTTAATTTGAATATATTTTTGCATGACATTGTTTTGAAAAGGTGTTGTGGATGCAACACACCTTAATGAATTTTGGATTTAATTTTAATCATGTTCCAATAAGATATGATAACACTAGTTCTATCAATATCTCACAGAATCCAATAAACTATTTAAGAACAAAAAACATTAAATTAAGACATCATTTCTTAATAGATAATATAAAAAAGGAAATATCTATTTAGAATTTTTTGGCATAGAAAAAAATAATATATCATTACTAAACTCTTATGTACAGGTAGATTTGATTTTATTAAATATTAATTATGTGTCTTTAATATTTTTATGTAATATTTTATTTTATATATCTCTTATATATATGGTGATCACGTTATTTGATTTATTTAAAAATCTCTTTCTTCCACAATTTAAATTCATGGTCACATCCCATTGGATACATCACATTTACTTAGTATCAATTACTCTAACATTACTATGAGTCCCCTCATTTATCACAAATAAAAAATGGATATTGAGTATCAACTCTACGCAAGAAATGACTCAAAAACCCTTTCAACCCTATTTCTTTTTTCTCGAACCCTTGTTAACCTTGCCCTCTCGACCTTCTAATCACTAAAACCCAAAAAATAGACAAAAAAATGTGTTGATGGTGGTTCATCTAGCAGGATGAAATGATATAGTATATTATGAAATTATTTGAGTGGAAAAAACATCGATTTCATATGGTTGTAATGATCTGATATGATGTTTAATAAGGTTATAAATAATAAAGGATGAGAGTATATTTTTTATGCATTTTATCCCCTTGAAGTTTCAATGAAATATGATCATAATTTATATGAGTCTATGACTTCTCACTTCGGGGATAATTAAGACACTGCCACTAAAACATTCAATAAAAAAAGAGCTTCCCAAACATCAGTTAATATAGATTAAGCATTGAATGTTCCTCATAATAGTTATCTATTATTTTATACCACTCTATCATTCATGTATGGAATTACCCCAATAGATATCCTGATACCACTCTTGGGAATAGATATTATAGTGAAGAAGTACGTAAATAACCTAGAACAATAATGAAAGGTGATTGTTAAATTCATTCAGTCCGGGATCATCCAAAGAAATTATGAGATTGGGAAAATTATTTTTCAAGATGTTTCTTTATTTTATCTAGTTATTCTTTTAAAACCTAACAACTTAGCATTATATAAATTGTGATATATTTTCATGTTCAAAATATTTCACTAAAAAGCTATCCTTATGGGAAAATTCTTACCCTAATCTTCTAAAATGTGGGAGTTGTCTTGGATGATAATGATGCAATGCAATGTCATTGTTTGACAACCAAAATTTGGGTTGTTTTAGGAAAGAGAGACTAACATTGGGGTTTCCCTATGAAAAAATTGATACCGTGTTGTTTTATGCCCAATATATACCATACTCAAATTTATAGGGAGATTTCATGTTTGGATAAAAAAATGATTATGGTAGAAGGATCATTGCATCGGTCTTTGACCAAAGAAAGTTATGATGAGGAAGAATAATAAATCCATTTAATAAGAAGTGATTAGACTGGTATTCCTATAACTCATCAAGCCATTAGACATGAGACTGTTGTTCCTACCACTATACTAATTCAAGATACAAAAGAAAGGATAGAAACCACTATCATGTGAATGTCATGAATTTGTCAAGATAAGACCATCTTTATAAGGTCAGGACTATCTCTGTTTATAGTATTTTTCACTCTCAGAAAATTGAAATAACAGATGATGAAAGGATTCAAATAATCTCTTCCCATGAATTGTATCATGATGAAACAATACCAAATATCACAGAAAATTAACCTATTAACGAAAATATTATTTAAGTTCAACAGGACTGGTATTCCCTCATTCCACGTGAAACTCCAAATGAAGAATGGTGAGAATATAGAATGATTATCTTGGAAAGGACTCAGTATAGACTCTCTATATTAGTATCTAAAAGTGAGTCACTCAAATATCAAATGAATTCTAATGGAATTGACCGATAAATTATATTTTTGATATAGTTTATTTTAAAAAATATTTAGAATGACGAGATGCGGAAATCATACTCAATTTAGGCATACTTTTTCAAATATATGGGAGGAGACTATCTGGACCCAAATATTATAATAGTTATTTGTATGCCTCTCAATGTCTCAAAAACATATTTTATCTATTAGTGTATCAATCTAGGAAATATAAAAGGTTTTAAATTGATATATCTTTATTCTTCCTAGAAACATTCTTTAAACTACCCTTTACTAAAGTAGTTATCTTTTACATGGAAAGTCCACAACAAGATGTTGTAACATTCAATCAAAAATAGTCAGGTTTTCTCATGAATATCATGTTTCTCTAGGATCATCCTCACTAATGTTAAGTGATTTTTTTGTAAAATGGTTGAATCTCCTATAACTTTATATTCTTTAGCTCATGACCAACTAATCTCATTCATGACACCACCTCCGAAAAGATATTTTCAATAGAACAATTGATACATATCCGTTATGATATTCATGAAGTTATTTAACAGATATATGGGACTTTCATAAATATTTGAATGACGCCAACATTTTTTTGGAATTTAAATATACGCATCAGTTTTTTGACATGTTCTTTCAATGTTAATGATTTCCTATCATATATATTTACTTCAATAATCTTATTTCCTTTACCTTTTAATTATTTTATGTGACGATATACATTGATAAGAAATTATCTTTAACTAGTTTATATTTTTAGATCATAATTTTATGAAAATATTTATATTTATTTTTTTATATTTATATTTCATTATAAACAAGTCTTTATTCCAAAACTATGTTTTTCCACCAATTTTTGTGTGCAATATACAATATTTTACTTCATAAACTTCTTTTTCATATCACAAAAAGGGGGTGAAGAAAAGGAAAATACAAAAGATATCTTGTATTAAAAAATTATTTCTTATTTAAAAATGAGTCAATTTTTTTCTCTATAGAATAAAAGATAAACATATTCCTTTTTGGAAAATAAAAATAAAAATTCAAAAATATATTTTTCCCAATGAATATGTTTTTATCATCAATAGTGGGAGATTTTTGTAAAAAGTAATTTTTTCCAATACATCTTCTCTTTATGATTTTTAATGATTGAAAAGGTCACTACTTTTAATATAAAATGTTTTTTTATTTTATTAGACTTCATTAATCTTAAGTTATGTGTATAAGTACTTATCTAATGCAAGAAATAAGACTTATTAATATTAAATAATATATTTAGTCACTTAGAAACAGAAATGAATGTGTAAGAATTTATCGTACGATGTTCATCTATGTCACTCAAGAAAGACCTATAGTTAAAATGAATATGTGAAAGGAATTTATTCTATTTAATAAAAATGAATTCATTGAACGTAAAACTTTATCTTACTCTAGAGAATTATCATATGATTCTGTGGAAACCATTTATCTTATGAAGATAAGTTTCTTCATCTTATGAAAAGACATTCAATGATGAATATTACATTCAACTGATATCCTACAAAGATCTGGTAATACAATATGTCTTGATAATCTTTATTATTATTTTGATAAGTAATTTAAAACCTTTTGAGTACATAATCAGAAGACTATCAATTTAATGAAATATCAGACTGCACAAGACGTACCATGAATATTAAAATTTAAAGAATAAAAAAATGTCAGACATTGAGGTAGAAAAAGTAATTCCATGTTTGGAATAAGTGGATACATATTATATTATATCTATCTTATCAGGTTCATTCTATGGATCATTAGACTATTATAGTTATCCTATTATTATATTTAAAACATCATATAAAAGGAGTATTTAGATGTAACTAAAAATAAGAGGATAACAAAAAAATAAGTAAGGTTGTATTCCTTGCCCTTATAGAATGCCAAATATTTGAACGTATTGAAATTTATTTTCTATAAGAGTGAAGAAGATATTATATATCAATTGATCTAAATATCATCTTGATATTCACTCAAGGATTATATTTTCATAATAATAATATTCATATGATTTTATTTTTAGATTTAAACTGTATTCTCAAAATGTTTTCTCAAATATTGAATCCTTTTTAACACGTTTTAGCTATGTGTATGAGTTTGGTTATGACTGTATATATGTATTTTACAGGGACATTCTAGTTGAATGATATTTTAAATTTTTATTATTTAAAAAATGCTTGTACTTAGCTAGGATCTCCCTGTAAAAGAGTTGATTAGTGAAAATCATCATACTGAAGAAGTAGAGCGTTGGTGGAGTGGACTAAAGGGTGTATATTCCACAAACCACTATAAAACATTGTTTTCTATTGTAATTATAATTTGTTTTACATTTTTATTGTGTATATAATCTTAATAACAATAATTGGATGATCATACTTTAAAGAGGGTGGTATATATTTCAAATTATATTTTATGAACTCAATTCAGCCACCTCTTGAGTTATTTAGTCAATCATTATCTAGGAAACCATGTACAACACTACCCAAATCCTATCACAATTGCAATAATATTGTAAATCATTAGTTTTACAATCACAATTCTCCAATAACTAGTAATAGAAACAGATATCACATTTTTTAGAAATAATATGCTTCGACGAGATGATCTATGAAGAATTAATTTCGTCATAAAAACCCAGCGATCAAAAGTGATTCTAAGAACACATGGACTATTCAAGCTATGAAATGTTAATAGGGTAATAAATATTACATCAAAGTAATTAATAAATATTATTTAGCTAACCATGAAATCATGGAAAACCAATTAGTTTTTTTATGGTGAGAGGTATAAATCATTTAAATTTTGTCATTACGAATGATTTGTTTGATATTAGAGAAAATCACTCATTTATTTATTCTCATGTTTTTTATGTAAAATACCGATATTTTTAAAAGGAAACACTATGTTTGGTAGTGTACAATATACTCCACATAGAGCATAAACGAACAACTAAATATTATTATTTAAATGTTGATGTTATCACCCAACTCCAAGAATGGTGAGTATGAACACAATTAACTGAATTATAAAACAAAAATTTTCAAATGTATATATATTTGATTTATTTATGAAGAATTATTTATAAATGAGTATAAATCACTTTTGAAAAAAGGATATCTTTTTTTTAAAAACAATTTAAATGTGCCCAAGCGTGTTTTATACCAATAAAATAATCTAATCATCATTTTTGAATTTTATTAATAAAATCAATATATAATATATTCAAAATAGTAATTAAAATTATTCATATGCTTCTTCTAGAAAATATATAAAAATAAATCCAATTTTACTCATCAAAAGATGTCTCTTTCTGTTGTTAGTTTTCCCTTTTTCTGATGGCTCCCTTTTTTTAAAACTACATGTTAGAAATTTTCATTGTTTTATTTAAAAAAATAAACATATTTTTAAAATATGAATACCTAAATTTACTTAGGTATAATTTTTGGTATTTTTATGATAAGTTTTATTTTTTCATGAATAAGAAAAATTCTGCATTTTAATTAAAAATTGAAATTTAATCTAAACAATTTATAATGATAAATTATTTTTTAAATTGGTTTTAAAGAAATTTTATTTTCATTATACAGATATTCATCCAATTTAGATAATTGGAATCATTTTAATATTTAATTTTTAGATAAAAACTTTTCAAACTATTGAACATTCTCACTTTAAATACACATTTTCTCATCACGTATGTTGGACTAATTTTAAAATTAATTTTTCCATTTCTATGAATTAAATTTTTTAAAAATAGGCTATATATTTGAAATAATATGGTAAAAATATATTAAATAGTTTAAATTTATTTTTGGACAAAAAGAATAGTAAACTTAGTAATTTTTAATACAGTATTTAAGGGTAAATCACACAATTAAGGTTAAAAATAATCTGGATACAGATTATAAAAGTGCCCTAAAACATATCCTACTTTTATTATATGAGTGTTTTTCTAAGAAACCATATTTGGGCCGAATTTATTACCTCTTGGATCCACTTTTATTTCTTTAATCCCCTTATAGTATTTTATTTTTATAAAAATTAAAAGTGTCATACTTATGATTTTAATAAGTGCAATATTTCTCATATATGGTTATTAATAAGATTTATTCAAATATAAATATTAATTATATATATATATATATAACATTTATCTTCATCATTAAAATTTATTTTAAATTTTCAGTGATAAAATAATCACATAAAATTCTTATATAATGATGATGTAGTAATTATTTTATAAAGAGAAATATCAAATAAATGTTCTCAAAAATAAAAAATAAATATAATTTGATATAGTTAATGGGATAAATGAAATTTTTAGATAGTATTGACATATTGGTTATGTATTAAAATTTTTATTTCAATATATATTTTTAATGTTTTTAAATATCATAGTGATGAATAATGTCCAAATTGTGATTAATGGTATTTTTTAATAAATAATATTTTATTAAATGATATAAAATTCAAAAAAAAATCAATCAAACCAACTTATATAATGTTTATATTGTCATCCATGATTCATTTATAGGTATTTCATTATTTTATAGTAACTACATTACCCCTTAAAAAGTGAACATCAATGTTGTCACAGTAAAAGCTAATGTAGTTAAATAATGGTTAAAACAAAATAAAAAGGTTAAAAATATGAAAAAACATATAAAAAATTTCTTTTATGAAATTATTTATAACCATTCTCATCTAATATTTTTAATAAATTACTTTGTAACAATTTGTAACTATATGATAATTTATATTAATTTAATGTTTTGTGAAATTTCGAGAGTGCCCCTCCCCTTACTTATAAAAGGGTACCTCTTCTTCTGTTTCATTCACACTTAAATCCCCATTTTATCTTCAAATATATGCCCCAAAATTTTCTTATAATCCTTAAATATATTATAGATTCCTTATATTTTGCATAACACCACCCTTAGTGGTCTTAAGATGTTAAGAAAAAGAGATTTCTTGAAGAAGTGGTATCAGTTTTAATCAATTGTTTCTATTGTTTTTATCCTCCAAATAATTCAAATATTATTCAAACTGAAAAAATAATAAATCCAATATCCTCCATATACTGAGATGTTACTATTTTATTAAAGGTAATGCTATATATGTTATGATTTTTATGTTTTTCATAAGACTAATGTGTTTCCTTCCTTTTTATGGCCCTTATTGAGATTTTTTTCTTGTACCATGTTTTAAAATGTTTTTCAAAGGGTTAATTCTATATTAGGGAGAATGATGAGATCAGGGGGAAAATTTTAATTTTTTTTCATGAAATAAAATATTTTTAATTTTTAAAGATTTCTCCATGGTGGAAAAATTTGATACTGGGAATAAGTGTCTACTTTAAATTTATGCAATTACTATGTAAGAGTTTATACTGATTCTATGAAACTCAAAACCTAAAAGAATGTTTGGAAAATAATGTGGGGAATTATTTGTATAAAATTACTAGAATATGTGTTGTTTAAGGTATGGTCCATACAGTTTGTATCAGATCTAGGTTTATACAACAATTGATATTTTTATGTCTTCTTAAGAGTTGTGGATATCATCATGGGTTTATAATTTGAATATTGATTATATTGTTAGTGTCTTAAAACCCTTTTAAACTTTATGATATTAAATTTTATGGGGAATAATGGTGTTTTTGTAAAATTTCATCTATTATATAATTATTTCTATTAAATTTTGATAAAATATGCTTTATATATAACCATGATATTAGAAAATGATATGAGGATTATGTGATTAATGTTACTTCATAATAGGTTCACTATTTTGGGAGCCTTATATGATTAAGATAAATAGAATATTATGGTATCTTATTTCAAGAATAAAGTTGAATTATATTTTGAAATCATATATAATTTTATTTTTGTTTCCTAGTGATTCTGGTTATATATGGAAATTATTACCATACTTGGATATTATCTAATTTAGGAAATTATATTTAGGTTTGAGACTTTAAAGGTGATTGACATTATTCAGAGATAAATGTTAAAATTCATCTTGGAAGACTATGTGATAAAATCCTACCAATTTTTGGGGTTTAATCTTAATCTTTTATACTTTTGAGGAATTTTAAGGATTGTTAATATTTAAATGATCTATGTTCAACTTTGGATAATACTATTTAAATTCATAGATTAAAAGTAGTTTTTATTATTTTAATGATATATTAATTTTAATAATTATTATTTATTAGACAAAAAATTTTGGTTAAGACATAGAGAATATATTTTCATCCCTTTTATGGTCATGTGGCCTTTAAACATTAGTTTTAGTGCTTCAGGTGTAAATAATTCATCTTGAATACCCATCGGTTGGATTGAAAATATGGGATTGTGATGGAGATTGATTAAAGGATGAAACTATAATTTTTAATTAAGTATATTTCTTTATTTTCTAAGTCCAGGTAGTAAAATAATTCATCTACTACATTAAAATGATCTTGAAACTAATTTATTTACTATTCTTATTAACAAATCAATGATCTTTTAACACATCATAGAGTTGTGGTTTTTTGATTGTTCACTTACTGATGACCATGCCCTCTATCACTCAATATAAAAACATGATATTTAGTTTTATATTCCATTTCCATGTTTCTTACATGTAATCCTTGTTATGTGTTATTCTATATGGCCTTCATACTTTTCTTTTCTTTCTTTTAAATTGGACGTTTTATTAATAATTTTTCTGATGTGGGATTCCAATAAAAGTATTTTTAAAATTCAAACCCCTAGTTTTCAATCCAAAGTTCAAATTTTGAGTATGAATTTTATTAAAGGGGGTATAATCTAACACCTAAATATTTTATGAAGGAAACATTATGTCTAATAGAAAGCAAGATACACCACATCGAGTTTAAATAAACAATTAATTATTATTATTTAAATTTTACAATTATAACCTAGCCATTAGAATGGTGTGTATGAATTTGATTAATTTAATTATGAAAATATGGTTTACAAATTTATATATAATCAATTCATTTGAGACTAATTAATAACAAATGAAAATAAACTATTTTGAAAATTAAATAAATTCGTTTTCTGAAAAACTATTTAAATTCTCACAAGATTGTTTTATACAAATAAAATAAAATATACCACATGTTATATTATATTAATTAAATTTATATATAATAAATATATTCTATTTTTTTCACAAATACTATGCTTTTTATATGGTTTAAAAATAAATCCAATTTTATGCATAAAAAGATTTATTTTCTAAAAGGTAGTTTTGTCACCTACTGGTGACACACTTGTTTAAACTCTAAATCTAGACACTTGTAAAATAATTATTTTAAAAAATAAAATTCCTTTTTTAAATTAAAATATCAATATTTACTTTGGTATAAGTTTTATTGTTTTTCTGAAAAGTTTCATTTTTGATAAGTATTGATAAATACTTCTTTTTAATTGAAAACTAAATTTTCATCTAAATAATTTATAACATTAAATTATAGCTTAAATTAATTTTAAAGTAAAGTTGGATGAATTATACATATATTAATAAAATTTGTTTAATTTTAATCATTAAAATGTTAGATTTGGATATAAAAACATTTCAAACATCTGAACATTCTAACTTTAAAAATGTGCATTCTCATCACGTCTAATGGACTAATTTAAATTTAATATTTACAAGAATATGAATTAAATTTGGAAAAATGGATTCCATATTTTGAATAAAATGGTAAAAAATTACTAAATATGTCCCTATTATTTTTGGAATATAAGAATATTAAAAATAGTAATTTTTATTACCACAATTAAGGGTAAATCATTTAATTAAAGGAAAAATAATTATGAAAAGGATGAGATAATTATCTAAAAACTATTCCTGATTTTTTAGAATAGTTGATTTTCGACAAAAATAATCGCTGTTCCTAATTTATGACACCTTAGAGGCACATGGAAGACTGTAATCAACTTATATTATATTATTTTAAAGAAAAGTCAAAGAAGTCATACTCATGTTTTTAATAATTATAAAATTTATAATACAGGGTTATTCAGAAGATATATTTAACTATAAAAAGAAATATAAAATATAAAAGATTTATCTCTATCATTTAAATTATGTTTCAATCTTTATTGAATAAATAATTACCTTAAATTCTTACACAATGGGGATGCAGTAATTATTTTATTACTAGCAATATCTAATAATTTTTCTTAAAAATATTAAAATACAGATTATTTGATATAATTAATGTAAAAAGAAATTTTTTAGAAATTATTGACATATTGGGGATGTATTTAATGAGTTTTTTCGAATATATATTTTATTATTGATATTTATAAATGTCACAGTAATGAATAGTTTTGAGATTCACATTAATGATATTTTAAAATAAGTAATATTTTATTAAATGATATCAAATTCATACAAATGTAAATTCAGAAAGTTGGTTTATTAAAGGTTAACTATTTCATCCATGATTTATGTATGGGTCTCCTTTCATTTTATAGTTACTAGATAAACTGTTAATGTGTAAAAATTCATGTTGGTATGGTAAGAGTTAAAGGGAATAAATAAGTGTTAAAACAAAATGATAAGGATAATAATGTGACATTAACTTGTAAAAAATTTATTGTATGAGATAATATATACCCCTGATCATAATATATTATAAAAACTCACTTTTTAATCCATTTTGAAATAGAAATGAATTTATATTAATATAATATTTTCAGAAATTCCAAGAGTGCCACACCCCGCTTTTATAAAAGAGAACCTATTCTTCCTTTTTCTTAACAGTTAAAAAAATATTTTGGTTAGGAAAATATCTTCCCAAATTAGTTCTTATAATAAATGACATCATTATATTTTCCTTATATTAGTGATAAAATTCCCATTAGTGGTCTTAAGGTGTTAAAAAAGAGATTGTTTGGAGAAGAGGTATAGTTTTTTGTCAAGTGTTTCAGTTTTACATCTCCTAGAAATTCCATAAAATATTATTAAACCTTGAAAAAATAATAACTAAAGTTTCCCCCATATACATAGATTTTATTTTTTAGTTTCATGAACCATATCTATTTACCCATCCATCAAAATGGAAAATAAGTTATCATTTGTGTTTACAGTGGACTACCATCGCATGAACATATATAATTCATTTTCTATCACCCTCTATCAAGTCTCATTATAATTATGGAAATAATATTTATATTTTATATTAATGACTATTTATAATTATGATAATATAATATAACATTTTTTACCTTTCCATTCACAAGAAAATGATAATTCCTTTCATACGTATATGTAAATTATCCCCTCCATGAAGGGATATGATTCATTTTTCATTAACACATCACATGGATGATTTATATAATTATAATTATATTATTAATATGATAATAATTTTATTATTATAATTATGTAAATTTAAAATTATACTTAACTTCTTTCCATAATGATTATTCATAAATGGGGACATTACTCATGTGTACGTACAACGTACCATCTCCATGATTGTAATGTAGTTAATGTTTGATATCCATATTTAATAGATATATATAAAATAATAGTTGATGTATAAAAATTATAATTATATAATGATTATTATTTTGGAAATTATGTACTAATAACTACATGGACTATTGATATCATGTCAAAGTCATTTTGGGCTCATGTACCAAATATCGTTAAAACATCTAATGTGAACTTTAATAATTACATAATTGTTATTACATTATAATAAGTGATATAAAAGGAATAATAAAATTTAAAAAGGTTCTAAATAAAATAAATAAAAAATTTTAATCTATTATAAAATAATATAAATATCAAACATGATGACCTGTACTTAAGGAAGGGGACTCTTAAACTAAAAAAACACATTTTAAATATTTTAATGACTTACTTTTTAAAACATTAGCTTTTTGGTACTTGTTTTTAAAATGATGTTTGTGAATGTATATATATAAACATGAATGTTTTAAAATATTAATTTTATAATTTCTCTGAATATTTATCAAAAGGATTTCTTTTACAGTTTAGTGTAAAGGATATTCATTTAAAAACCCTCTTTAAAGTTCCTCTTACAACTATTTCTAGAAAGGTAAAAAAATGTTTATTTAAAATGTTCTGAATGAATGGAATTTCCCTATTTCATTATTCTTTAATTCTTAATGTTTCTTTTATAAAATTTCACATTGATTTTCAAATAATTTTTTTCATTATTCTCTATGTGGTTTTTATATCTTAAAAGAGATTTTTATAGGAAATTGGTATTCTGATATCAGAATGTGCATTACATAAGGGTTTAAATGTGTCTTTAAGGGATTAATTATTCACATGGTACATGAGAATCTAATGAAATGGGTGAGGCTGATATAGATTATAGGAATGTTTGATCCCCAATATAGCTCATAGGTGAGCCCGATATAGCTTATATATAGGGTTGAGAACCATTATAGCTCACATGTGAGGCTGATATATCTTATACAAATGGTTGAGTCCCATAATGACTCATGAGTGAGCTAGATATTGCTTATAAAAATGGCGATCCCCATTAATTATATTTAAATAATTTTTTCGTGATTATATACAATGTTGACCATATGGATATTCAAATTAAAAGGGTTTTGAAAGGGTTTTATTAATATTATTCTTTTTGTTACCTAAAAAGGGTTAAAAATTGTTTTATATTGGTTTAAAAGGATTTACTTAAGAAAAATTTGTGTTTTTTTTCATCTAATTTTTTTATTTCATACACTCAATGAAAATTGAAGGTAAAGGTAAAAATTATATCATTTTTTATATTTTTCAATGTCCTAATGGGTTTCCTTATTTTTATTTCCAATATTATGTTTTCTGTTGTCATAAAAAGTTTTAAAATGTTTTTCACCAATTTCAAGGGAGATTAGGGTTAATAATGAGATCAAGGGGGAATGTTTGGAGATTTATCATGAAACAAAAATATGTTTTATTTTAAAATAGTTTCATTTTGTGTGAAAAGATTAATAATTTGTATATATGACCACTTTTAATGTAAGAGTTTACTATATAAGATATTTTCTTAATTATCTAAAACACTAAACCTAAAATATCTTTTGGAATACAAAGTGATGTTTAGTTTTTTTTTGAAAAACATGAATATTTTTTTAGTAATGGTTGTGTCCTTACATGTTACTTCTATGGGTTTTCATGTAGAGATAATGTATTTTGTTTTGAAACTTCAAATTCATATAGGCTATAGAGAGTTTCCAGACGTTAAGTTTAAATATTGTCCCATAACTATACATAGGGATCATTTTTTTTGGGGATGTACTTGTTATTCCGATAGATGTATATGACTTGATTTTTGTTATGGATTGGTTTCAATTGATCAAGTCCCCCATAGACTCATATGCATGAAAGGTAAGTTTCACATATCTATATTGAATTGAGAATCACTTCATAAGAGATTAATATATAAAGGCATGTAGAGAAAGTATCTTGGAACTTGTGTTTGGAACCATATTTTATCATTTGTATATTCTTACCAATGTATTTGTAGATGAGATTCGAAATAGATATTTTCAAAACAACATCATCCATTTTTTTGAGGCTTTTCCTAACAATTTCTTAGGGTTTTAACACAAAACAGAAGTGAAATTTATGATTAATCCTCTACTAGGGACCAATCCTATTTCACTTCTATCATATTGGATGGAACCAATAGAATTTAGGGAGATGAAGGATTAGTTGTAATAATTCTAATGTAAAGGTTTTATTTGTTCATCTTTGTTTCCATGAGAATAAATGGTCATTTTGTAAAAAAGGTGGATGGAACTCTTTGGATTTGTGTATATTATCTTACTATTTACTAGGTTATGATAAATAATTAGAAACCACTTCCTCAAATTGATGAAACTTTTCATCAATTGAGGAATGACATGTGGTTTTACCAAATTGGATTATATTTCATATATCACTAACTATGAGATCAAAATGATGATATTTTTAAAACAACATTCAGTATAAATTATTACCATTAAGAATTATTCATGATGCCATTTGGATATAAAAATGTACTAGTCGTCATTACCGAATTAATGAATAAGATTTTTCAGAGCTATATGGATTTCATTGTTGTTATTTATATTGAGGATATTATGTTGAATTTTATTAAAACAACAGATCATGAGAAGAAATTAACTATTTTGTTGGGTATCTAGTGGTATAATATTCTTTATGCCATGTCATTAATGTGTGAAATATTTATTGAAAAGGTATGTTTCCCTATCCATTTAATTTCAGAAAATGTTTTTTTGTAGATCCTAGAATAATAATAGTTTTTATTTATCTTAATAAAATAATTTCTTTTAGCTATATGTCTTTCTTGTCTTAACAACATACTACATGAGATTCACACATGATTTTTCCTTTCTCTTTTTACTAATGAAATCATTGATTATGAAATAACTACTTTTATAATGGAATAATGATTCTAGAAATACATTGAATAACCTAAGGATAGAATCACTTCTATACCTATCCTCAGGTTTCCAAATTCTATATTGGGTTATGTAGTTTATTTTGATGCATTAGGATTAAGGATGCGATGTGTTCTTATTCAGAGAGATCATGTTGTTGTTTATGGGTCATGGTTGTCATAGATTCATGAGAATAACTACTCAAAACATGAATTAGATGTATCTATTGTATTCCATGATTTGAAGACATGGAGTCACTGCCTTTTTGGTGAGAAATTTATGGTATATACGAATCATATGATTTGGAAACAAATTTTTTCAAAAATTGATTGTAATATAAGGCAATGATGGTGGATGGAATATCTTCGAATGATCGAATTTTACTTGATGTATACACATAGAAAAGGGAACTCTATAGATGATGAATTATAAATTCAAAAAAAATATTTCTAATGATGCTTTAGGTAAAATAGAAAATTATGTCGTACATGTCTAATATTTATCTAGAAAATGAAAAACAAGGTAATGTTGCAGTACTCTTTCTTGTTTCTATTATTCCTGATTTTGTTGAGTAGTACTGAAATGATTAACATTATTATCCTAAATATTTTAAAATGCTGTAAAAAATCAATGTTAGGGAGAACATTTAGTAATGGATGTTAGATTGTTGTTCAGTGCTTTGGATTAGAGATTGGATGGTAGTAGCTTTGGCTTATCCAGAATGAATTATTAGTTTCTGCTACTATTTGAGATGGGATATCAATCCTTGAATTCAGAAAATAAATAAATAGTTAAAATAATTGTTTGGGTGGGTTATCATAAAAATATATATATTATGTAATATGTCTCTAGATGCCCCACCTATCAGAAGGACAAGAAAGATCATTAAAAGTCTAATAGTATGTTGCAGTCTTTACTAATTTCTATGTAGAAATTGTGTAATGACCTGAATTATTATAAATGTTGTTTACCTTTTTATTTAATTTAATGCATTATTTGTTATATAGTTATATAAAACACATTCACTTAAATGGTTATATCTTATAAAACATAAAATACTATTAAGAATATTTCCTTGTGTTGATATAGCTTTTAAATTGTCATCACATGATTAGTATAAATATAGAGCTTTTAAAAAATCCCATTTATAGAGAAAAGGGATGCGATGGATTCAACCAGTAGAAGCATTCCCTATGAATCCCATTTATTATCAAATATGTTTTATTACATATTAATGGTCATATAGTTTTTATGAATATAAATGTATTTTTTTAATGGTTCAAAAACTATTATTGCCAAGAACCTATGATTTTTAATAAATATAGGTTAATATTTTTAAAAATAAATATTAACATACTTAGAAAATTATTTAGAAAAAATTAATATTAATTTTTTAATCATAATATCGAAATTATCCAATGGTGAATGTTTAATAATTTTATGAGATAGTCGAATTTTTAGGTAAAAATTAAATAACATATAAATATACTATGTGTTTAATGACATCTTAATGACCAAAAAAAGATGAAATAAATACTATAATGGGTATCCATAGCCATATATATGTTTACCCATTAAAATAATGTGATTTTAAGTTTATTTGTTAATTTTTTTAATTCTTTTCCAAATTTTCCAAAGTATATAATATATTTTATAATAAAAAATTTATTAATTTAAAAGGGGGACTCACCCCACATAAGAAACGTTGATATTTTAATATGTTATGAAATTTTCCTAATAAAATAATGAAAAAATCTCCAATTTGGAAAACCCATGGTCCAAAACCACGAGAAGGTTTTTGGTTTTGAATATTTTATTATATATAGTCCAAAACCTATGTTTGTGAAATAATAAGTAATTCCCCCCTAATTTCCTATATAAAACAACCCAATATCAAACATATATTCACTAAAACTACTTGTATCATGTCATTAATCTCCCCTAACCTCTCTATAATCCTCCCAAGGTTCCCCAATCTCTCAAGAATCCCATTTTTATGCTTTTAGATCCTCACACTCAAGTATGGGTTCTTTTATTTACCATCTTTATCCATGTTTTTGTGTTGTTATATACTTTTATTTTCAATTACTAATGATTTGAAATATTTTTTCACCACACCCATACCTACCATATTTTGTATAAATTATTATTGATCCCTTTTTCGCACATTACTCAATCCAATGTACACTCGTTTCCATGCTGATGATTCGTAAGTATCCTTTCCTTTCCCTTTTTTATTCACGATTATTTATTATCGTATGAATTATTTTTATAATTCTATATGTGTGGAAATTTATATACATGTACCTATTAGTTTCCACTTAAGTTCCAAATTATGGTAGACCAATTTCTTCCTCATCAACCCATTTTATTAATTTTTTATGTGATGTCATTATGCTACCGAATTTTCACCATGATTTTCCATACCAAGCTAGTTATGTAGTGAATACCATACCCATTTCGTATAAAGTGTTTTCACTTTAATGCACATATAACCTTTTTATGGACTTAAATGTATATATTCCACAATCCTTTATCATGGAATAAATTATGATGTTGCATGAATCCATGTTTTGTGATCCATGTGGCACACATAGGCATGAAAATCATATAAAATTGACTGGTGTGCTCGTAATTATATACCACTCCAATTAATTGGGTAATGTTTAGTATCATGATACATCTTATTGGGACTAGGGTGTACATATTGTCTTTTTGGGACTTTTTCCTCTGTGATGTCATGGTGGTTTAGTCTTGACCAGAATTTATGATGTAGTGTTTTATATTATTGCCACATTTCCCATGTTATGATTATCATGCTATATAATTCCTTATTATTCATGTTCCATTATGCCTAATTGATATTACATGTCTAAAATGTATTTTTATCTTCATGTTATTCCATTTTTATTCCCTTATTAGGATGTATGGCTCACCCCATTCTTTTTTATTTTCCCATGTTATCCAATTCTATTTTAACCTCATGCATGTTAAAGATGTTTTTAATAAATTCCAAAAAAAACTAAAATTATATACCTTTTATGTTATATAAGGTTTACATTTATATAGTTAAATCATGTATTAATGTGTAATAAAGAGAATGGTTGTTATAGTTTTTATTAGAGGAACAATTTATTTGTTTGTATGATTATGATAAAAAAATATAGGGAAACTATTAAGTATAAGATTAAGTATAAGAAAACATACCCAAATTTTTTTTAGTATAGAGTACTTCTTTTATCAATAAAATACATCCGTATTTGGATACTACACTGGGATATCATTCTGGAACTGATGAACTTAGGATTATAAACATCAGAAAGGTGTTTCAGGCATGACTTTGGGAAACCAGGTACACGACGACTAGCCTTACTGCACCCCTAGTTTTACACTCCAGGGTGATATTCATTCGTAATTCATAATCTTATTATAAACCATTGTCAGGGGATTAAAAAACTCTCATAAGAGTATAAATTATAAAATATATCAATTATAGAAAAGTCTAAAGCCTAAAAATCCATAATTTAAGGAAATACTTGTAATTTATAAGTTATATATTTTATGTGATTAATTTTAAATTTATCTATTTAAAAGTTAAGTATACACATAATTAGATTATATTTTATTCTATAGAAAGTCCATAAAAAGGATTAATCAGGTATACAATGAATATAAAGTGAAATGTGATGACTTACCCAATGATATTTCTAACCCGATGATAGCGAGAACTACACACTTCATGAAAATAAACACTCATCTGATTGAGGTTCTGAATAGAAACCTAGATCGGGAAGAGAATTTGAACCCCATTAATAAATAACAATATTATATCAAGAGTTTCATTCATCTAATTCCTCCAACATTCAATAGGTCATCTGATCCCTTAATCACGGGGCAATGGATCAACTCCATTGAGAAAATATTCTCCATCATTAAATATTCAAAATACGAGGAGGTATTTCTTGATTCCTATCATACATAAGGTAAAGATTATTGGTTTTGGATATTGATCAAATATAAGAATCCTGAGGAAGATATTTAATCAATTGTGTGGATGAATTTATGGATTTTTTTGACAAATATTTTCCTCTCACTCTCCATCTTAAAGTGGAATGATATTTTCTTTCCCTCCAGAAAAAATATGACGAATATATCGAGATGTATGAGGTAAAATTTGCATGTCTTGGAAGATACCCCTCTATATTTTTCATTACCACCATGTGAAAATTTGACCACATCCTTGGTGGGATAGAACCTATCCAATAGAAATTGCTGGGAATTTTTGACTTCAATAGCTATAAGGAAATTGTTTGATACTCCCTCAAAGTCGAAATGGAGATAAGTGAATATTAGGGGTATCCTGGGGATATGAAGTTGAAATTGGACATCTATTCGGGTAGACTGATTGAGATATCTAACGGTGAAAATAAATTTCAACATCCCATTTTTAGGTGTTATGGAAAGAAGCACCCTGAAAATTGCTTGATGGATATGAGGAAATGATGTATGTGTGGAAAAGAAAGGACCCTAGCCCACGATTTCCTATAAGAAAAAACCCCCTAATGCAAAGAAGAAAGGAATACTACAACCAAACATCAGTGTATTGTTCATTACTATAGCTCGATGGAACTAGGGAATTTTTCAAACTAATGATCTAAACCATGGGTTTTTAGAGACAACCAACAACCTCCAAGGTAGCAAGGGATAAATCATTCCATCATAACAATAGAATTAGATGCTAAATATGAGGTGGTAATACATATTCTAGAAATTCATTCAATAATAGAGAACATTTTATTTTATTATGATTATTTTAAATCATTCATATCATAGATGTTTAGAGTATGTATTCAAACACCATCCCAAAGCATGGAAGTTGAGTTATCAGTGTAGATGAAAAATGGGGCAATTATTTCATCCTATGCATATAACTCTAACCCTTTCATAATTTGTTGTATAAACATCATGGAGAACCTTGTCATACTATCTTTAGTGTAATTTTATGAAATTTTGGGAATGTGTTGGATTTACCATTATATAGACAAAATAAATTTCCATGAGAAAGAAAATCACTCTCTATATTTTGAATCAACCCCCAATTATATACAATTGCAAAGAGGGGGATGAATCTTATTTAGAACCATATTTTCCAGAAGGTATATTATTTCCTAATGAGAAATTGTATCTATATCAAATGATTGTGTCTAAGGAAGTAATAATCCTTGAATACATTCCCATTATGGGGGAATACCCGGATGTGCTTCCCAATAAATTGTCTGGTCTTCCTCTTAGCCAAGATGTTCAATTTTTAATTTATCATATACCAGGGGAATTACCATTTTCCAAGACTCCATATATAATTGTTATTTTGAATATTGAGGATGAGAAGTAATAACTATAAGAGAATATAGATAAAGGTGTCTTACAACCAAGTGCTTCACCGTGGGGTGCACTAGTCCTCTTCCTAAAGATGAATAATCGGTCAATGATCCTTTATATTAATTATCATGAGATCAACAAGGTCATGATAAAGAGAAAATAACCTCTTCCAATGATTAATATCTTGTTCATTTAGGTAAGTGGATCACAATACTTTTCCATGGTGGATCTACAATTGGGATATTACCAAGTTAGGGTGAAGAAGGAGGATATTCCCAAAATTGCTTTTATAGTTGTAATAAATGATATTCTAATATACATCAAAAGAAAGAATGAGTATGAGGGGATTATGAGAACTATGCTAAAACCCTTGAGAAAAGATAATTTTTTGTAAATGTACAGAAAATGTGAGTTGTGGTTGAATTATATCACTTTATTGGGATATATAATCATAATAAATGGGATATCTATGGATCCTTTCAAGACTGAAGCAATTGAAGGAAGTTAAAGGCCACCATTTGTGATATATGTACTTATTTGCCTTGCGTTAGTTAGGTACTTACACCGATTTGTGATAAATTTCTAACTATTTTAAAACCCTCTAAAAAAATAAAAATGTAGTGAGTAAATATTTAAAGGAATGATTAATATGAATAGAGCTTCATGGATTTGAAAATGAGGCTTTTCACTTTCCATGTTCATTCACTACCCTGAAATGTTATATCCTATACATCTTAGAATCTGAATGTTCACAAGTGAAACAACCCAAAAAATTATCTAGAGTTGGTCGTAGTGATCTTCTCTTTTAAAATTTGGTGGCATCATATCTTTGGGGATAAGTGTTAAATATATATCAATAACACAAGTATCAACTATATATTCCCACAAAAAGATCTGAATTTTCACGAATGAAGATGATAATAGATTATATAAGACTACTAATTCTCAATCCACAACCATCATGGGTAGAAAATAAAGTAGAAAACACTCTATGTATAAAGGATTTAGAAATTTTTTCATTGATACGAATTGAGATGGATCTAATATTCTATTATTTAGAAAGTATGGAAATGTGAATAATAAAGGAAGGAACACCATAAATTCATTCACAAATTATTTCTCAACAATCTCTTCTTGAGAGGTTACATGATGCTCATTGAGTTTATTTGAGAATTCAAAAGAAAGTAGAAGATATGAGGAAATAAAAATCTTTGGTGTTAAATGTTAAGGATAAAGGTGTTGTGAGATTTGGGTCAAGAAAATTTGTACCATAAAATTAGTAGTTAATGAAATAGATATTGTATGACGTTTAAAGATCAATCCTTCCTATCTTCCCTCAAAAAATATGTATCAATATCTCTGAAAAACCATTTTTATGAAAATTTGAAGAATGGAATCATAGAATACACAACAACATGTCTTTTATGTTAGTAAGTGAAATAATAAAGGTGAAAATCTAAGCGGATGATCCAATATTACTCATACCAATATGGAAATTTGAAAAAATCATCATGTACTTAAAAATGAATCCTCCAAATACATCAAGAGGGAATAATTATATATCGATTTTAATGGATAGTCACACAAATACTGAACACATTATTGCTATATGAGAGGAATTATCATTTTATCTACATTCATAGATATACATCAATTAAGTTTTCTAGATGCATGGAGTTCCAAAATTGATTTTATCCAATCAATATTCAAGATTCGCCTCCACGTTTTTTAAAAGTATTCAAAATTCTCTAAACATTGAGTTGAACTTCACCATGGTTTATCACCCTCAAATTAATGTCCATCAATGTGTACTATCCATAATATTGAGGACATGTTGAGATAATTCTCAATTGATTTCAAAAGAGTATGGGATAATTATATTTCTTTGGTCATGTTCTCATACAATAACATTTTACACTAGAGAATCCAAATGGATCCTTGTGATGCCCTTTATGGGAAGAGGTGTAGAAAATCATCATGTTGGGATCCATTTGGGGAATGAGAAGTGCTATGTCCTAAAATGGTTA
Source organism: Viscum album (assembly GCA_963277665.1). Lineage (NCBI taxonomy): Eukaryota > Viridiplantae > Streptophyta > Magnoliopsida > Santalales > Viscaceae > Viscum > Viscum album. The sequence goes on from OY728163.1 coordinate 876,864,292, forward strand.
TTAAAATGATTATAAAGGTTAATATTTTTTATTATCACATCAAGGATTCTTAGAGGTGAAAACATATTTAGGATGACAAACATTGATGAGTCCTAGAGTCTGATGTTAGAGACATGGTATTCATCATCATGTCTCCATGGAATAAAGTGATGAGATTTGGGAAGAAGGTAAAGATTATTCCAAGATACATCAACCCCTTTGAGATCCTTGATCGCATCAGAGTAGTGGAATATAGACTTTTCTCCCACACAACCTATCTCAAGTATATGATTTATTTCACATATCACTCTTGAGGAAGTATATACCTGACCCATAACATGAACTCAATCTAGATATGGAACAATTAGAGAATGATATTTCTTTTGAGGAGTAGCTAGTGAAGATCTTAGACTGTAGTGACAATGTTATACGAAATAATACAATGTACCTAGTAAATGTGTTTTGGATAAACTAAAAATTTGAATAAGAAACATAGGAACTAGTGGAGGTGATGTAAGAGGGTTACCCTCATCTTTTTTAAAGTGGGTAATGGAAATTTTTTGGGTAAAATTTCTTAATGGGGAAAGATTGTAAGGACCTAAACTGTTATAATTTTTTTCCATTTTCATTTAATTAAATGAATTATTATATAATATTTTTATAGAAAACACATGGACTTACTTGTTTATAACATATTGAATTTAAAATAACATTAATAATACAGAAAATTTTCAATATATCTGTTAAAAAGTGATCACATGATTGCTATAAATATAGAGCTTTTATCAAATCCAATTGACACAGAAAAAGGTAGTGGCACCCTCAAATAGTATAATTGTTCCATATGAAGCCAATTTATCAATGATTATAAGTTAGATATCATTTTTTTACCTTGACCAATATTATGATGGGATCCAACAACTGAGGAATTAGTTAAACCTTTTATAGGAGAAGTTCAAGGTCATCCAGATCACGACCTAAACCATGTTCATCGAGTGTGTAACACCTAGATGTTTTTTATGAAAATATTTCATTAAATAATTTTTATTCTTTAGTAACGTTCATTTCACACAATCATGAGTTTAAATGAACTTTAATATTCCCTTAGTATAAAATTACTATTACAGCCTATCCATTAGATTAACTAGAATAATTATAACTAACATATAAAAATTGGTTTAGAATTCTTTGGCTATCAATTATTTATGAAAAACAAAAATTAGATATTTTTATTTTTGAGTTAATTACTATTAGTTTTTAAATTAAAGAAATATATATGTTCAATTTATTTTTTAATCCTCTGGTGTGAATAAACATTATTTTTTGTATAAAATCCGACCTTAAAAAAGGGATAATCATACTCTTTTGAATGGAGAGTCCCTTTTTAATTAATATTTTGACACATTAATAATTATTATATAAACAAATAAAGAGTTTATTTTAAATTGGGATATAAAATTTTACATTGTATGAATTTATGATATTTTATGATAACATTCATGTGTTAATGAATAGTAAAAACACACTAAATTTTGATTCAAACCATACTTTGTCACTGAGAAAATTTATATTGTTAAATTATAAAATTTAATGGTTTTAAAGTATAAATATAATATTTTTTTATCATTAAATATAATTCATGTCATAATCATTAATTGTACATTGAATTAATATGTAAAAACATTTAAAACTTGTGTAATGTTTTAACCTTAAAAAAACATGTTGTCTCATTTTGACAATGGGATTGATTTTAAATTAATTACTATAACATCTGTGTTTTGAATTTTTAAAACCATAATCCTTATTTGAAATAATTGTGTCCATATTATGTTAACATGCTACTTTTATTTTTGGCATTATGAATAGTTTCTTTGGTAATCATTTTTATTACCATGGTTAAAGGTAAATATAATATTATAAAATTACCTTAACACCTATGAAAATCATATTAGATGACTAAATTCAACCATTATCGTATATTTTTCAAAACGAAATTACTCAATGGCCACTTACCTATGAATATGACCCACATATAATAAAAACAAATGAATGTGACCAAATGTCACAATCTAATTTTATATAAGTACATTAATTTTAATATATGGGTAACTAGAAGATAGTATTGACTATAGATCATCTATGAAAATATAATCTAATTACCTACATCATATAAATTAATTTATAATTTTTAGATATTAAATAATCACCCTTAATGATGACACAATAGAGATGTAGAAATTATTTTATTAATATAAATATCAAATAAATATTTTTTAAAATTTTAAAAGAATATCATATGAAATAATTAATGTAAAAAATTTATTTCATAGTTCACTATGATATGTTAAGAGTGTATTTAATATTTTTGTTCTAAATTATCTCATGTGTGTAATTTTTTTAAATGTCAACTAAATTAATAGTGTCAAAATTGACACTATTGATTTTTTTGAAAAAAATTACATTTTAATAAAATATTAAAAAATCATAAAAATATTTAAAAACTAGAAGGTAATAATTATAAGATCTAAAATATCATAAAATTTACATATATGGTCAATTAACACCATATTAGTAAATATGTATAACCATTAAATATTTAGGATGTTATTACCTCAAATAAAATTAAATAGAATAACAAAGAGTCGATTATAAATATATGAATTAAATTGATAAAATAAATTGTAAAAAATTAATGGGATGATGAAAAAAAATATCCAACTCATACCATCATTAAAATTGGTTCATTTTGGTTGTTTTTGTGTAGGGTTGAATATTATTACAAATTATTATTTAATGAGTTTCAAAAAGTGCCCCTCACCTCAATTATAAAATGAAACATCCCACCTCACCTCTTTACTTCATTTTGATCCTTTGAGGTCAGATAACTCCATAACTTTTTCCTCATCAACTTGTTATTTTCATTCTATTGGTTCTTGTCATCTTCAAAGACCAACTAAAGTTCTCTAAGAAGAGTTTTAGAGAAAGCCCGTTGAGTAAGAGGTAGTCTATTTTACCGATCCTTTAAAATTTATTTTTTCTTCTAATTCATCTTCATTAGTTTTTTCATTAAAAGTAATATCATTAGTAACACAAAAATAATAATATTTTATTATAAATATCAAACAACCATATTTCATCTTCTATCTACCTTACAAAAAATGAAATCACCGCGCGTCCGTACGTACATCTTACATTCTCCACACCGGGGTGTAATCTGTTTTTAACCACCACCTTACTTGGAATGGAATAATAATGAAAATTATAATAAAATATTATTATTATAATTTTGAAATAATTATTAAATATAATACACCATCCAATTACATATAATTCTATAATTTTGGGAATTATATCATCGCTCGTGTGTACATACGACCTAAAGTCTCCATAATGAGATACGATTCATTCTGCTGATATTCCTTAAAACATGATTATATACATGAATTAAATGAATAAATATGATATCTAATATAATAATATCATTATATAAATGATTTAACTATATCCTAATATGTGGAACATGATCTTTTCTGATAAATCTTCATAAGAACATAAAGCAGACAATATCCGAATAACAGGTGACAATGAAATGTTACTAACAAACTGATGATAATATAATCATATATGACATCATAAAAATTATTATGATTTTGGATTAAGTCAATAACATTATCTAAATCATTATATATGTGGTTTTGATACATATGAAGGATATCGTACCTAAGGTAAGGGATTAATTTGAAAATGTTGTTTATATTTGAGATTGTTTATTCATAAGTGTTTTCGGGTGTATATTTATCACCCCAGTACATGATTCCTAATTATGAATGTCAAAATATTATTTATATCCTTATATAATTGTTTAATGTTAATTTTAACCACCATTAATGTTTTACTAAATTATATGAATGGAATCATTTTTCATTTTTGGTACGAGGAACTTTTTAAATTTCCAGCAGAAGACCGAGAATAATGTTTTTTAACTTGTATGGAATGAACGAATTTCTACATTTTCCAAATTACTTATTTCCTGGAATATTACCATACAATATTACAAATTTATTATAACATAAATGCTTTCTTCTAAAATTGTGTGGGATTTTTATAATGGAAAAATTTTTTGAAGAAGAGAGGATATTTTCCACAACCTTTAATTTCATGTGTTTTCTTAAAATTATTTTCAATATAAGATGAAACTATTTAAATAGGGTTATATTTCTAAACCAATTAATACTATGATTTTATTTTTTGTTATTTAGGAAATCTATTTTTTTATATCAATTATAATGTAATGATGTTTAAGAAATCCATTTTATTTCATGGGGTATGTGACAATGAATGTTTATATGCTTTTGTGGAACACGTAAGAATTATTTCCATATAAGATGTGTTGTACCTATATCTTCCTCCAATTAATTGGGTAAACATTTATATATCTATAGATACACATGGATGGAATGGAAATTAAATATGGTTCATTAATACAGAGCTGGAATGAGGAGTAAACTCGGTTCAGTAATGGACTTTGTCCACTATGATGGTATCAACAATAATCCTTGACTAATATGAGATGTTTGTCTATGATCATTTCAATATTCCAAAGAAATTTCAGGTATTATGTTATGACTATTGGGATTTCATTTAACTTTTATGATTTATCCCACAATGTGATATTATGATCTTTTACATGCAGGATAAGAGTTTAAAATGTTATGTTCTTATGATTATGATATGATTGATATTTCCATTGTTTACCCTTACTGAGCATTTTAGATCACCCTTCCATATGTTTTTTTTTCACTAGGTCATTAATAAGGGTTTTTAGTAAGACATTTCAAAAAGTAGGGTAGTTATGAAAAAATAAGTGGGAGATAATGTTGATGTTTTATGAACTAGTTGTTTATAATTCCCAGTTTTTAAAGACACTAAACCTGTATGGTCTTGGCATTTGTTTCATGTGATGTAATAAATATTATTCAATGTTTAAGAAATATCAATATGTAAATTATGGGCCATTATAGAATGACCCCATGAAAGTCTCATAACCATGCACCTTACACTAGGGGTTAACAAAATTATAATAAAGTAATATTTATCAATACCTTAATAATATTAATATGTATATTATTGAATTTTTAAATAATTTTATTTTTTTACTTTATTAATGATTTTTTTGAATCAATTAAACAAAAATTATATTTTCATGTAATTTTCAAATTCAATTTAGGGATTTATTTTGATGAATTAATGTATTTTTGATATAAGTATTATTTTACTGAAATTTTATTATCAAATAAGGTTTACTATTTATAAATGGTCACGTATTTTTATGAAGTGATTTGTACCTTTTATAAGTGTCGAAAAATTGTTATTGTTAAAAACCCATCATTTTCAGGAAATGGGGGTAATTATTTTTAAAAGTTAAATTTCACATATTTAGAAAGTTTTTTTGATAAAATTAATATTATTTATATAATCAGAATTTTAAAATTATGGAATGGTTAATTTTTCATAATTTTCTAAGACAATAGAATTTTTAGGTAAAAATTAAATACCCTATAAATATATGGCATGTTTTATGACATCTTAATTCCCCAAAAATAATTTTAAATATAGTATAATGGGTTTCCATAGCCAAATATATATCTTCCCTTAAAAATAATGTAATTTTATGTTTATTTTAATAATATTACATTGCCTTTTTGAATCCTCCAAAGTATATAATATATTTTATTAGTTAAAATTCATTTATTGATTAGTGACTCATCTCCACATAATCAAGGGTAATATTTTAATAGTTTCGGTCCTTTTCATAATAAAATAATGAAAACCTCTCCACTTTGGAATTTTTAATGGGAAAACCCATGGTAAGGTTTTTGGTTTTGAATTTTTTACAATATAGTGTCAAAAACATAAGTTTATCAAATAAAAAAGAATTCCCCAAACATTTCCTATATAAACCCACCCACGATTCCACATCTATTCATTCAAAATAAATATAGAATATCCCGAATCTTCCCTCCCCTATCTATAATCCTCCCAAGGATCCCCAATATAGAGATCCTTCTTTTCTTACATTACTTTTACATGATTTTAGTGATAAAAAGCATAAAATAAATCACAAAATGTGTATACAAAGGTTTGGTGCCTTGAGAAAACTGGGACCATAAATAATGTTTAAAATATAAAACATAAACATTTATTTATTTTCTTCTTCTCTAGATTCTTATTGGACCTTGAGTTCCCCTTAGTACACGTAATCACTTGAGGGTATACATCAAAAAGGGGTGAGCTAAAATCCTAGTAAGAGGATAAGAACATGAGATAATAAAAAATTGGGTGAGAATAATAATTATCACCATAACATAGGCATAATATTATAAACATGATAGGAAGAATTAATAAAAGGTTTGAGAAGTGGAAATGCATATAAAAGAAATCATATGTCTTAGTGGTTAAACACCATACGTAGTTGTGAACAAATCTAGCATCATGTTCACGCTTATTTCACACTCATGATATAAATCACATTACAAAATGCATTGGAGCACTGTATAATTTTAGGCACACCCATCACATCATAACACAAACATCGCACTATATAATTCCAGGAACAACCATCGCATCATAATGTTAACATTATCATGCATTCCACATAGAACATATATCAATCTTGGAGATAAATAACCCATGGAAATTAATGGTTTGAATTTCATAAATCATACATTCATAAACATTGGGATCCCTAATTAAATAGGGAATACCATACTTGATACAAGAGTCATCAACCTCAAGTGATAAGTAAAATGTGTGTTTTTGAAAGAATATATCTTTTAGAAAACATTTTGTTTAACATAAACTACAGTGAAAAACATTTATATACTAGAAAAGGTAATATAATTATGAAGACATTATTTTTAACGAAATATTGTACTGAAAATGGAGTGAAAGAGGAAGAACTCGAAGAAAGGAAGTTGGGTTTGAGAATTCCCCTAACATTTTGTCTAAAAGATTTATTCAAATTAATATCCTATATAATCACATTATATTCATTAATTAACAACTTCAGAACATTTAATACATGAGTATGATGCATTATGGTTTTATTATGTTCTTTTATAAGACTTTTGATGAGTTATAGTGTTGAAATTCAATGTTCGAGAGTGCTCTTTTCCATAGTTTTCATGAATGGTTCACTTGTACACCTCAAAGGATGTTCATGTAGAACATTTATAACATAAATATTTTCTATTAAATTATATTAATGATATTTCATGAGTTTAAATGACCTTATAATGAATATGGTTTTGCGGAAGGTTCATTACATAAAATTTAATGATGATCATTTTGGGTAAATTTGGGCGGTTTTTGCATTACAAGGAACATGTTTTGTTTTATCATTTAGTATCAAGTATAGAAATTTTTTCTAGAACATAAAAGGGGTATAAAAATACATATTGAATTTTTTTCCAACCATTTAATGGTTTTATATATTTTCTTAAATCATTTAAATGAATATGGAATTGCATCGCCCATGATGTAGGTAAATTAACACATCACGGATGATGATTTCATTTCTATAAACAAAGAGAGAGATAAGGAGGAGTATAGTTAATAATCTTCAATCAACAAGATATCATACTAGTATATCAATCATACTGGAGTTATCATGACATTTTGGTAAGAGAGGTAAAAGATAAGAGAAGAAAATAAATGAAATTTAAAAGGAACTTGAATGAAAAGAAAGAGAAATTACCTCTTGAATATAGATTATTTGAGAGCCTCTTTATGAGAATGGTTTTGGAATTTTTATGAGACCAATAGATAATGGATGTGGAAGTGGATATTGGGAATATATTTGTGTAGAATTTGGAGAAGCCACAAGGCTGGAAAGGTGTGACTAAATGAGGTTGTGGTGGGTGGTATTTATAGTGGATGGAAGTGATGTTTTCTCAAAATTTAATTCATTAATTTATTATTTTCTCTCAAGATAAGAAATAGTGGTCATTAAATGAAAAAATAAAATAAATAGGATATGTTGTTTTGAACCAATGGCCATTTAAATCATCCAGGACACACACATGATTCCTAAATACATTTATTTAGAATATATTGAAAATTATTCAATTTCACTATATACTAAATATTAATGTATTTCAAAAAAATATAAAAAATCCAACCTAACCATTTTTCTACATGTAGAATTAAAAAAATGAACTCCCTTTTATGAAAATAATTTTTTAAATATGAGTAATTAAATTTTATTTAAAATCCTTATTTACTTGAAGAATACCAATTTTAAAAGTAAGAATGTGTTTATAACACTTTGAAGATTTAATGATGGTCTCATAAAATTATCATATAATCATAAGAAATATAAATGATTATTTGTGAATAAATTTTATGAAAATAAATTTTCTTTTAAATTTTTATATTAATCATTAAATATTCATGAATTACATATCTACCAATATTATATCATATTATCAATTATAGGATGGATAGATTTTATTTATACTATCATTGGTATGGTGTTATTCAATTGGTTGATTTACTATTTATAAGGGTCATATTACTACACATAAGGGTAAAATTACTATACATAATAGTTTGTTACTATTCAAAAAAAATTATATCTGTCCTACAAGAGTCCAAACATCTTACTGATTATATCTTTTTATGTCAAATTTTGGAAATTCAAATCATAAATATGGAAAAATTATGTTTAAATGTCACATTGAATTTAATAGTTAATTTATGACTGATGTTGGATTGTGTTTCCTAATATGATCTTATGTGATTATACTATACAATTTTTTAATAAGAAGGCTTTAACTTCATAAATAATAGTCTTGGTCATTACATTCTTCCCCCCTTTTAAAATTTCTCCCTCAAAATTTCATTTTACAAAAACTATTGAGTGTACTTCTCCTTCATTGCATCCTATAGTTCCCAAGTTTAATCTCCATACTTATAGTTCATACACAATACATTAACAAGGTGGGTTGTCTTGTTGCATAGGACCTTATCTCCCCAGTCCAGAACCATTACTGGATGATCCTCATAAGAGATAACATATTTTAGCTATACCATCTCTGAGTTCATTACATGTGATGGATCTGGATTTTACATCCCTAGGAGTGATATCTAAAACCCATCATGAACTAGATCCATATTCGGTGGAATTGAATGCTAATAGTACATGGATATTGTGTGGTCTAAGATCTCAAAGATTCTAATGTGCCTTGAAAATAGCTTCCATTCATCCCAAACCACATGACTCTCTTCCACATTGATATTTGAAGGAGGACTTTGTCTCCAATGTCGAACTCAATGTCCCTTCGATGGTTATCAACATAAAGTTTTTTTCAACATAGAGAAGATTTGATATGTTGTTGGATTGATTGAACATTTTTGGTTATCTCTAGTACAAGATCAGGTTCATATAGCCTTTTTTCTCCAACTTCATCTCAACAGGTTGAAGTTCTACATCACTTTCCATACAGATCATTATATAGATTCATATAAATACTCGATTGGAAGATATTATTATATGAGATCTAAACCAATGGTAGATATTGATCCAATCCACCTTCATATTCTAAATCTCAATCTATTGTCATATATTTGGGAGTCTAAATATTTATTTCAGGTTGGCTATCAGTTTTGTGGTGATAGGCCATGCTGAAATTCAATTCTGTACTCAAGTAATGTTGGATAATACTCCAGAATTTATATTTGAACATTGGATCATGATCGGAGAAAATTGAAAGTGGAACCCCATGCAGTCTCACCACTTCCTTCACATATATCTATGTATGTTTTTCAGGTGAGATATCTTACTGAATAGCGAAGAAGTGGGTAGTCTTGGTGAGTCGGTCCACTACAAACTATATAACATTATTTCATTTCGATGTATTCGAGAGATCCATGGAAAAGTCCATAGTATCAATCTCTAATTTCAACATGGGTATTGTCAATGGTTTCATCATCCCTTTGGACTTCAGTCTCTTTTCATTAACTTGATTTCATATCAAGCACCTTAAAATATAATTAGTAATCTCTTTCTTCGTGTTGTCGAAATAAATGTGTTCTCGAAGATAACAATACATGATGGTGCTACCAAGATAGATATAGGATGTTGAGCTATGTGCAATGTAAAATAGTTATTTCTGTATCCCAGGTGACTAAGGAAAAAAATATACCTTCCAAATAGAATCACACCATCATCGTTGATATGGAACTCTAGAAGCATCCCTTACTTTACTGCATTCAACTTTCTTTTCAACTACATATTATCCCTTTATGCTCCTTAATCTTTAATTGGATAGACGTTTGGGTAATAATTTGGGCCAAGTAGGATGTATTTCCAACCGTTATTATTTCCAAATCCATCCTTTCTATATCCATGAGGATAAGGTCTTTCTAAATTCACAACATTGATAGAGTAGCATGTTACTTTCTACTAAGAGCATCAACTAACTTATTCTCCTTGATTAGATAATAGTTAATAGAGAAATCGTATTCTTTGATTAGATCTAGCCATATCCTTTGACGCATATTCTATTTTTGTGTGTATATATATTTTAGGATCTTGTGATCGGTATATATGTCACACTTATCACCATATAGATTTTTCCAATACATTTTCATCTAGAAAACACAACTGTTATATCCAGATCATGTGTTGGGTAGTTATGCTCATGGATATTCAACTATCATGAGGCTTAGGCTATCACATTGTCATTTTTCATTAGTATACAGCCCAAGACAATCTTTGAATAATTACTATATATCACAAAACATTCTTCTCTTTTCTATAATGTGAGTACATGTGCAGGGATAAGACTTCTCTTAAGCTCCATAAAGCATTCCAGACATTCTTTCATCTTGAAAAACATTACCCACTTTCTTGTTAACGTAGATAGAGGGATTGAAAATTCTGAGAAATTTCTCACAAAACATTGTAATTACCTAACTATTCCATGAATAAAACAGATTTATGTGACACAAGAGGGTTTAGGCCATTCCTCAATCACATTTTTCTTCAAAGTCTCCTCATAAGTCCACTCACCTATGATAACATGTCCCAAGAACATGAGTTGCCTCATCCAAATGTCACATCGTGAACTTGGTGCACAACTTATCCTTTCTCAATTTGACTAACAGAATCCTTATATGTACTTCATGTTCCTCCATTATCATGGAGTAAATGATAATATCATTGATAAAATCCACCAAAACGTTTCTGAGGTAATTTATAAATACCCTATTCATAAAATCCATGATGATTTTAGGGACATTATTAATTCTGATGGGAATAACGAGAAAAAAATTGTTCCATACATTGTACAGATGATATTATTATGAATATATTCTTTCATTACCTTTATCTGATGATTTCCAAAACAAATACCCACATTTGATTAGTACCCTTCTCTTTTTTACTGATTGAACAAGTCGTCAGTCATTGGGAGAGGTTGCTTGTTCTTTATGGTGATCTTGATGAGTTCCTGATAATTGATACATAACGGTATTGGTACGTCCTTCTTCTTATCGAAGAGTACTAGTGAACCCCAAGGTGATACACTAGGTCGCATGAATAGTTTCTCCAAATCCTCCTACAACTTCTTCTTTAAGTCCTCCAGTTCGATAGGATCCAATATATAGGGACACATTTAGATATGAGCAGCCCCAGGTATGAGTTATTTTGAAAACTCAACCTCACAATCCAAGGGATTTCTAGGAAACTCATTAAGAAATACATTTCTCTATTCCCTCTTAATGGAAATTTTCCCTAGGTGGATAACTTCCGTGGAATCAACCAATTTAGAGATGTTTTATTCTTCATCAGGTAACAACACCCTCACCATTTATGGATTTACCAAAGTAGATTCATGATAAGACTTTTATTTGTACTGGACTATGAGATGGTTCATAATATGAAAAGATATTTCCATTTCCCGATAGTTGATAGGTGCTCTACATAACTAGAGACAAACCATTCCCATTATAGCGCTAAATTAAACCAAGGGAAATATCACAAGATTCATTGGTATAATGTTCCCCCATATGACAATAGGAGAAGAGTATTCCTCTTGGGTTATAATTATTACACCAGTAGGTTTTTTTATTGATATCTCCACTTAAAGGTTTCATGGATTCGATTTAATAGTTATAACAAAATTGTGTGATAAAAAGGAATGCGTAGAACCATAATCAAATAATATTTTTTTCATTATTAATTGAATAATAAGTTTACCTTGTATGACATCATTTTTGTGATCAACATACATAGTAGTTATGGAATAATCCTTAGCTTGTTCAATCTCTTTTATGACTTCTAACTCTGATTGTCATTGAGGACTTGAGGTTTAGTTCCCTAACATTCATAGTTCCCGTTCTCCTGATAGTTGTAGCATTGGACCTTGGGTTGTGCTCTCCTTTCCTCATCCATATTATCATATCTTATCATGTATTTCAGAATATCTTGAGATTGGTGGACTTCTCCAACACACTTGAAGAATTTCCCCATCCTTTGGGGTAAATTAACATGATGCCTCTTCCCACATTTTTGACAAGTGGATGGTGGAGTTTTCTTTCCACCTTTCTCAATAGATCCTTCGGCTTGAAACTCTATATTTTGTTTCTTATCACCCTAGCCATGGGAATATTCTCCATACCCTATATCCACTTTGAGAACAAATCTAATGAATTCTTCATAACTACCAATGTATCTAATTATAATATCCTTTTGAAGGTATGGTTTTAATCCACTAAAGAATCTATCAATTTTTCTATCACTATTGATAAGAAATTCTGAAGTGTACCTTAAAAGGCATGTGAAATTTTCTTTGTAGGATCTGAGTGATTATCCATTTTTTTAATTATCTTTATATACTCACTTTATATCTTAATATGAATAGAAATGGGAAATACATGTTATGAAAAATTATGTTAATGTCTTCCCACTCTATCTCTTCGATTTCATACCTCGACATGGTGTTCCTAATCAAATCCCACCATTGGTCGGACATTCCATTGAGATGACAAACAGCTAGAGGAACCTTCTCCATCATAGAATAGTGAAGCACATAAAAGATCTTCCCCATCATGTTGACCCACTATTACCCAACTAGTGGATCAGAAGATCCTCAAATATTCGGTGGCTATTATCCCATAAAACACTCGATGTCCAGTTTTTCCCTCTTAGGTGAAGGAGGATGATCCAAATTATTCCAGTGATTATTCATAACCTAAGACAACTGGGTAATCATACCAGTGATGTTTTAGACTCCACATCACAAATAATTTGTTATGTCTTTTGGGTAATTGCTACATTGTCCCTCGTAGAGGTTGTTAGCCTAGTTTTTCATGCTGCCAACCATTTTTTAAAATAGAAATGGTTAGAAGAAAACATTAGTCAAAATGTCATGAATAAGTAATTTATTCCTTTTTTAAATTAACAAAAAATCATATTTTATGGGATCACTATGTTTTAAAAATATTCTTCCGTGATTTTATATACTTAGTATCATAAAAGGATTTCCACTTAGGTTCTCTAATCTGAATTCCCACATTAACTAAACCATGCTTCAGATACCAACTATAGAGACCCCAATTTTTTTAATTAATCATTTTAATGATAACCAACATAAAAATATTACAACATGAGGATGAAAAGGATTACTGTATTGAGAAAACTAGAATCATATATAAATTTTAACACAGAAAACATAAACATTTATTTAATTTCTTTACTCTAACTTCTTATTATACCCTAATGTCTCCTTAGTACAAATAATCACCTAATTATACACATCAAAAAGGTGAGAATAAATACAAAAAATAGGATACAACACGAGATAGTATAACATGGGGTGTTTAGAATCATTATCATCAAAACATATGTGTAATGGCCCGGACCTCTCCGGTCCACTACCTTGTGAAAATGTGGTGTTTAAGGTGTTCCGGGAGGTCAAGGTGACTTATCCCCCAGCCGCACCCTACCGGTAGCTCGGTCTACCGGTAGCCGCAGCCTACCGGTAGCTTGATCTACCGGTAGCCGCTACCTACCGGTAGCTCGGTCTACCAGTAGCTCCTGCCTACCGGTAGCTCGGTCTACCCGTAGCTCGGTCTACCGGTAGCCCCAGCCTACCGGTAGCTCGGTCTACCGGTAGCCGCTGCCTACCGGTAGCTAGGTCTATGGGTAGCCGCATCCTACTGGTAGCTCGGTCTACCGGTAGCCGCAGCCTACCAGTAGCTCGGTCTACCGGTAGCTATTGCCTACCGGTAGCTCGGTCCACCGGTAGCCGCTGCCTACCGATAGCTCAGTCTACCGGTAGCCACTGCCTACAGGTAGCTCGATCTACCAGTGGTCACAGTCTAGCAGTAGCTCGGCTAACACTTTGCCAAATTTCTAGTTCCGTGAATAGTATTTCTATCGGTGACCTTCTATCGGTAGACTTGAATAATGTTCTATCGGTGAGGATCTAACGGTAGGCTTGTGTTCTTATTGGCAAGGTTCTATCGGTGACCTTTTCTTTCCTTTGCCAATTTTTGAGTTCTGTGAACAGTGTTTCCAGAATTTTAAGAGCTACCGATTCCTTCCTTTGCCAAATTTCACGTTTGAACAGTGTTTCCAGAATCCTAAGAGCTACTGATTCCTTCCTTTGCCAAATTTCAAGTTTGAACAGTGTTTCCAGAATCCTAAGAGCTACTGATTCCTTCCTTTGCCAAATTTCACGTTTGAACAGTGTTTCCAGAATCCTAAGAGCTACCGATTCTTTCCTTTACCAAATTTTGAGTATGTGAATAGTGTTTCCAGATTCCTACAGTTTTGCCCCTTTTGACGTTTCCTTTGACGTAAAATACATTTAAAGCCTTATTTTAAGGGCTCTTAAGGCCTTTTAAAATGCCATAAATCCTATATTAATTATTCCTATGGCCAGGATGTATTTACGTGGTCAAACCACGTGGGTTAATGCGATCCATTTTTAATGGAGAATTAACCGGATCTTAAACCGTCGCCCCATTAATTCTTCAAAAAGGGACGAGATATCATTCTCCCTGGTTATTTCCCTTTTGTTCTCAACTAAGAGGCACTAGAACCTTTCAATCCTTTCCGTCAGAGTTGCACAATCAATATTTACTCCTAGGATTGGTTCTGCTCTGTTTTGGATGCAACCGAGCCGTGTCGATCAATCTTCGATATAAGGTATGTTGTATCGTCGTTCTTTTGGGGTTTATCTGCTGCTATCCTCCTTTACATAATTATACCATGTAATTTCAATGATTCTAATGGGGTTTCTTGGGGTTGGTTGGTACTTTCTTACCGTAGCATCCTCCGGTGGATGCAGTTGTCGCGAGGGCAGGATCGTGACCTGTTGTGTGGATAAAGAACATGAGGAACTATTTGAGGTAGGAGATTCATGGCTTCTCTAATTGTATATGTGCAATCGTAGAATTGGCATGATTTATCCCTTTGGATCACAATGAAATTGACCTAATTAAATACTTGAACCGGATTAAAAGAATTGGTTGATCGCATGTTGTTGCTTTATACCGTGATAACGGCTTGCCTCATGTTTTCCTAGATATAGTGATATCTATGTTTTCTTTGTTTTTTTGTTCGTTTATGATAGAAATTTATAATGAACATAAAGCCGGAATTAATTGTTAATTAATTGGCTAAAGATAAAGAGGCATGTAAATTAATATGGTTATTGCCGTTGTTGTAGTTGTTCTAATTTGAGGATAATCAAATTAGGGAAGGAAGCATGGTTATTTAATTGTGATAGCTTGCTGATTAGGTATCCGTGATTGGAACCTACGAATAAAAAATCTGCCAATTCAATATGGATTAAAGAACAGATTATGTGGGAATTTATAAAGGGGTTCTGAGTTACCCACTTGTTTGCTAAAGGGTCAAGAGCCCATGGTTGTGATTGTTGTTTTTCTGCTGCTTGTGCTGTGATGTGAGCCTGGATGGCTGTTGTGATATGTGGAGGCGTGGAGGCCTTGTGGTTATGGCAGTGGATGACGCCTAGAGTGGCGATATGCACCAGTTATGCATGTGGGTGTCGGGGAGGACACCGGGGGTGATGGAATGGGATGGATGCGGTTGCTGGATGCTTGTGGTTTTCTTTCAATGTTAATCTGCTTTGCTTTTCCCCACTACTCAAGGCAGCTGGTCTCGCTACCCTTCTTCCGAAGGAGGTGAAGACGCGCGGGGTATGCCACATGCTTTCCGTGTTTAGCCTCTCGAGGGAAAATGGGTCTGTTCTCTTTCTATAGGCGGCAACGACTCGACGGGTAGTATATCTACTCACCGTGTTGAGCCTCCTTTGTGTTTAGTAGCATAGGATGCTTTTCTAGAATGCCTGGGAATGTGGGAAAGTAACTCTATAATGAATGTTTGATTAAATGGTGAAAATCCACGGGGATGGAGATACTGGAATTTAAAGGTGATGTGAATCTTATAAAGGAGCAGTTGTTTTTGAATGTGATGCCAATTCAGTTTAATGTGGAATTGTTCATTCTTAATTAATGTTTAAAGAATTAAATTAACGTACAATGGAACTGATAAAATGAGAATGGAGTAATCTAATAAAGCTCTTCAAATGTTTGTGTGCTTATTGGATATCTAGTCTTTGAAGTAGCAGCCTGGAGTCTGAGAGACGTTAGCTGCAGTTGTATCTAAGACTAGGTAATGACCATAGTGTGGATGTGAGTTACATATATATTCTGTACTTTTTGTGTTTCTATACGCTACTCCACCCTTTCGGTAAGGGCAACTGACACCCTGTGGATTCTGAGCCCTGGGGGGTGTTTTCCCCAACATTCTGATGGGAGGTTGAATGGATGACTACCCCCTTTGGCCCCACTCTCTTCTCTTGGTAGATAGTTGTGCCATAAGGCACAATGGTTAATTACCCCATACATGTGTGTAGAGGGCTGTAATGGCTTGTGGTTATTCACACACATATATTCTGGATATAGTATCCTATGGACTACTATATGTGTAATGTGTATAGGCTATGATGGCTTGAGGATCCTTACTCGGAGTATGGGCTGTAATGGCTTGAGGTATTATACCCGACGTATGATACACGTTATGCTGGCTGTGGTGGCTCCCAGAAACTACCTGGTTACTTTTGGTTGTGAGGACGGTGTGGTGCTTCGCCCAGGTGTCTGCGGGAAAGCCTATGTGGTGCACGAGGTGCAGATTGTGGAGCTTAGCCCAGGTGTCTGCGGGCAAGCCATTGGAGAGAGATGCACAGGACGTATGTCGTTGGGGAAAAGCGGCAAGCCAGTTGGGAAGTAGTAGCGGGGTACCCTTGATATTCTTTACTATATGCTATATTCTTGTATGCGTTACTTGGTGAGAGTAGACATGGTAAGGTTGGAAACTTAGTATACCTGTTTAGGTAACGAGTTAGTTTCACTTGTTGTTCACTGGGCTAGCATGCTTTCTTTACTTTTGCATGAGAGGCTTGGGGAGGATCCTCCTGAGTATACTGTTATACTCACCCTATGTATATATTAACTGTTTTCCAGGTCACTTGGAGCAGGTTGGAGATCAAGTTGGTTACTACTAGCTTGCGGTTGGAGGAGGAGTTGTTCGGGCTTTGTGGTCACTGCCATTTTAATTTCTTTTGGGTACTTTTAGTTTCCCCTTTCAGTTGTAGTACTTTTTCATGACATTTCATATATGTACTTGGATTTCTTTTATATCTCAGTTCTGATTTGGTGTTGATTGGAGTCTATTCTATCTCTCTCTTTTCTGCATGTGTTCTCTTAGATGGTAATGCCTCCCATTTGTATGTTTATTATACCCTCGGTGCTAGTCGCCAACCCGGGGCCTACTGGAGGCGGGATTCGGGGGTCATTATCTCCCTTCTCACATTGCCGGCCCGGGAGGGGTACACTTTGTGGGGAGGGGGTCGTGACAGAGTGGTATCAGAGGTCTGGTTGAGGGATAGGATGGAGTTTGGAGTTAGGCACGGGTGAGGATGCATGGGGTGGTAGGGCAATAGTGTCATTCATGTTTAGAAAGTGGGGTAAACACTAGAGACCAGCAGAGACATAGGCGTTCAGGGCCCCCTATGATCTCTTGCACGGACCTTTAAGTTTACGATGGCTACTAAACAAAGTGATACTGGTTTCTGGGAAGAGACCTAGGAAAGGAACATGCATCATTATTCTTTGTGCATGTGTTTTAATGGGTAGACCTTGGGATAGGTAACCTGAAATTAATAAAACAAAACAATTAATTAATTAATGTTGAGTCTTCCATATTCCATGCTTAGGAGTTCTAATAGTTGTTATTTTACAGGTATGGCTCTAGGTCGATGTCCTCGTCAGGTTTGCGCAGAAGATGCCCAGCAGGCTGTTCCAGCAGATCACCGCCGAGTAGAGGTTGACGACGATGACACTTGGAGGAAGACACTTCGAGAGTTTCAGCGCCAGAGTCTACAAAAGTACGAGGGATCTGTTTCAGATGCAGTCACAGAAGACTGGTTGGAGGAGATCGAGATAGGCTTCAGTTCGATTCGTGCTCGGAAGGAACACATGGTGTCCTTGGTTGTGACGATGCTGCGTGGAGTAGCAAGGCAGTGGTGGTTCTTGTTCCTCGGTGATCATGAGGAGTCAGCAATCTCATGGGAGGAGTTTCGAGACAGGTTTAGATTTGAGTTTCATTCTTCGACTGCGAAGGCGTCCAGTCGCCAGGAGCTTATAATCCTTCGACAGGGGAGCTCTAGTGTTCGAGAGTTTGGAATCCATTTCAGGAACCTTCTACGATATGCTTCAGACATGTTACCAGAAGATGAGGCCAGGGCGAGGAATTTCGAGGAGGATTTGCATCAAGAGATCCAGCGCCAGGTCACCCCATTTATGCTGAAGACATATCTTGAGGTGCTGGCGAGGGCAGAGGTTGTTGAGAGGACTTTGGCCAGGACTGGATCGTCACGAGAGGGGAATCGTCATGATTCCTCATGAATCAGAGCTGTGGTCCGGGGTTCCTGGTTTTCTGGACAGAAGAGTTTCCATTCACCTGGGGGTAGGTCCCAGCCCTTCCCATCTCATTTCTCCGGAGTCAGCAACTCTCAGGCCTATGCCAAGGGATCAGGTGCTTGTTTTTCTTGCGGTGGTCGTGGTCATCAGCAGCGGGAGTGCCCGACTTTTCAGAGAATTCATCGTGCACCAGGCACTCCACTCCAGGTTCCTCCGTTGAGGCAGTTCCAGCCGAGGCAGCAGCAGCAGGTTGCACCAGCTTTAGATCACCAGAGGCTAGATGGAGCCGGCATAGGACAGCCCCATGATGCTCCCCTTCCTTAGAGAGCAGAGCGCGACCATGCTGGTGGTCGTCATCAGGGTCAGAGAGGCCATGGAGGTTGTCGTGGTCATCTTTATGCTCTAGCGTTGCCAGCCCCAGGCGAGCCAGATGTCATTCGAGGTACCCTTTTCTTGTTTTCTACCTTGGTGTATGCCTTTTTTGATTCAGGAGAAACACAATCCTTCATATCACCTACCCTTGTCCATGCTTTGGGACTTGAGGTAGAGAGGCTTCCAGTTCCCTTGTCGTTGACTACGCCAGTTGGAGGTCGAGATAACTTGTTTGAAGTATGTAGAAACTGTGAGCTAGTGTTGGGGAAACACCGCTCTTGGGGATATTTCCTATGTTTGAGAATACAACCATATAATGTCATACTCGCCATGGATTGGTTGTATTCGGTGCTGGATGTTGTGGATTTCTACAGGGACAAGGTCGTTTTCCTTGATGCAGATGGAGAGAAAGTGGTGTTTGTTGGTGAGAGAGATCCTCGGATGAGTCATAGACGAGTTTCATCCTTATCATCCATGATGGCTGGGATGATGCTGAGTTCTTCAGAGGTTCAACAGTTGGCGTTTCCTAGGGTCGTAGAGGAGTACCCTGACGTCTTTCTAGGAGAGGTTGTATCCTTACCCCCTCGACGATGGATCGATTTTGGGATCGAGCTACAGCCAGGAGCGTCCCCTATCTTTATGTCTCCATATAGGATGTCCCCTTCGGAGTTACGAGAGCTACGTATTCAGCTTGATGGTCTGTTGTAGTGTGGTTTTGTTCGGCCAAGCGTGTCACCTTGGGGTGCACCAGTTTTGTTTGTTAAAAAGGCTGATGGCAGTTTGCGATTGTGCGTCAATTATCGTCGATTAAACAAAGTGACAATAAAGAACCGCTATCCTCTCCCGAGGATTGATGACTTATTCGATCAACTGAAGGGTGAAAGTTGGTTTTCAAAGATCGACTTGCGGTCAGGATATCACCAAATGCGTGTAAAGGATGAGGATATCCCAAAGACTGCTTTTCATGGTCCTCATGGGCATTATGAGTTTGTTGTAATGCCATTCGGTGTGAAGAATGCTCCAGCTGTTTTCATGGGGTTGATGAATGATGTGTTCCGTGAATTCCTGGACAAGTTTGTTGTGGTTTTCATCGATGACATCCTTGTGTACTCCACATCTGAAGAAGATCACGCAGAGCATCTACGAGCCGTTTTGGGAGTTCTTCGCCAACATTAGTTGTTTGGGAAGTTGTCCAAGTGTGAGTTCTGGGCTCTAGAAGTTCATTTCTTAGGGCATGTTGTGTCCCAACAGGGAGTAGCTGTGGATCCATCAAAGATAGAAGTAGTAGTGTCTTGGGCAGCCCCCAAGACCGTGTCAGAGGTACGAAGTTTCCTTGGTCTCACAGGCTATTATATGAGGTTTGTAGCCAATTTCTTTCGAGTTGCGACTCCTCTGATAGCTTTGACCAGGAAGGATCAAGCGTTCATATGGACTGATCAGTGTCAGACAACTTTCGAGTATCTAAAGGAGAAGTTGGTAAGTGCTCCAATCCTTTGTCTTCCAGCGGAGGGAGTCCAGTTTGATGTTTTCTGTGATGCTTCCCATCTGGGGCTAGGTTGTGTTCTCATGCAGCAGAGGTCAGTTGTTTCTTATGGGTCTCGGCAGTTGCGTCCCCATGAATGCAACTATTCCACCCATGACCTTGAGTTGGCAGCCGTGGTGTTTGCTCTAAAGTTGTGGAGACATTACCTCATTGGTGAGCATTTTGTGGTTTTCACCGATCATAAGAGTTTGAGGTATGTTTTCTCCCAATGTGACTTGAACTTGAGGCAGCATCGGTGGATGGAGTTCTTGCAGGAATACAATATTGAAATATCATATACACCTGGAAAATGGAATGTTGTAGCTGACGCACTAAGCCGAAAGACACGTAATGATGTCGTGCGTGAATCTGGTGATTCCTGGAGAGTGATGGAAGAGCTATCATATTTTCATCTTGATATGGGAGAAGTTGGTGGTAGAGGTTGTCTTTTCTAGATGACGGTGCAGTCATCCCTGATGTAGAAGGTGGAAGAGTCTCAGTTGGGTGATCTAGAGGTGGAAGTCTGGAGAGACAGAGTTATTTGTGGTGAGGCCCCTGATGGTTGGTCGGAGGATGAACAACACCGAGTGTTGTATCATGGCAGGCTTTTTGTCCCCTTGGCGATGCGCGAGACGGTTCTATGAGAGTTCCATAGTTCACCCTTATCAGTACATGCTGGTGTGACGAAGATGTACCGATCCTTGAGGAGTCAGTTTTGGTGGCCTGGGCAGAAGCGTACGGTTGCAGAATGTGTGTCTCGATGTTTAGTCTGCCAGAAGGTGAAGGCCGAACACTGTGTTCCAGGTGGTCTTCTCCAGCAATTGGAGATTCCTCACTGGAAGTGGGAGGACATCTCAATGGACTTCGTTACAGGTTTACCTCGAGCTCTGGGAGGACATGATGCTATATGGGTGTTAGTGGATCGTTTAACAAAGTCGGCCCATTTCATAGCGATAATGGAGTTGAGCTCAGTGGAGGTTTTGTCGAGACAGTATTTGGAGGAGGTGGTGAGGCTTCATGGAGTACCTAGGACGATAATTTATGATCGACATCCTCGTTTTACCTCCAGAGTGTGGAGAGGTGTCCAGCATGCTTTTGGCTCTAAACTATGCCTTAGCACTGCTTTTCATCCTCAAACGGATGGTCAGACAGAGCGAACCATCCAGACTCTTGAAGACATGTTGCGCTCTTGTGTTCTTGATTTTGGAGGTTCGTGGATGAAGCACTTACCCTTGGTAGAGTTTGCTTACAATAATAGTTTTCACTCTACCATCGGTATGGCGCCATTTGAAGCCTTGTATGGCCGGCCATGCCGTTCTCCGTTGTGCTGGACTGGGGTCGGAGAGTCAGCAATTCTCGGACCAAAACTAGTGCAGAATACAACAGAGATAGTTCAGTTGATTCGTGAGAGGATGAAGACAGCACAGGATAGTTAGAAATCATATGCTGATCAAAGAAGGAGACCGTTAGAGTTTAATGATGGGGATCATGTGTTTCTAAAGGTGACTCCCCATCGTGGGAAGCGAAGGTTTGGTCATGGAAGTAAGCTTTCTCCTCAGTTTGTTGAGCCTTTCGAGGTGTTAGCTCGTGTTGGAGCTGTGGCGTATCGAGTAGCACTTCCTCCTCAGATGAGTCGGATACATGATGTTTTCCATGTATCACAGCTCCGTCGTTACCTTCATGATGAATCTCATGTTATCGATTGGGGAGAGATCGATATTGATGATGATGCAACCTTCGAGGAGCGACCGGTGGAGATCCAAGACCGTAAGGAGAAGGTGTTGCGTGGGCGTTCTATCCCCTTAGTTCATGTCTTGTGGTGACACGGTGGCATGGAGGAGAGTACATGGGAGCGTGAGTCACAGATACGTGCTCACTACCTAGAGTTGTTTAATTTTTAACTCTTTTCATGTAATGATGTTTCATTTATGGTTATACCTTTCATGTTTTATTTATGTACCTTTTGTGTGATGTTATGATTTAATTGTTTAGATATGGATTGTTTGTTTCTATATTCTCGTATGTCATAGTTTTTTTCCAGCTTTCGAACAACTCATGGTGGTTTTCCCCTGAGAGGTATCTTATGGGGTGGTTGTTCGGACCCCGCTTTTCTTCTGAGTTGGTTTTTAATTCTCGAGGACGAGAATGTTTTGAGAGGTATCTAATGTAATGGCCCGGAGCTCTCCGGTCCACTACTTTGTGAAAATGTGGTGTTGGAGGTGTTTTGGGAGGTCAAGGTGACTTATCCCACAGCCGCACCCTACCGGTAGCTCGGTCTACCGGTAGCCGCAGCCTACCGGTAGCTCGATCTACCGGTAGCTGCTGCCTACTGGTAGCTCGGTCTACCTGTAGCCACAGCCTACCGGTAGCTCGGTCTACCGGTAGCCGCTACCTACGGGTAGCTCGGTCTACCGGTAGCTGCAGCCTACCGGTAGCTCGGTCTACCGGTAGCCGCTGTGTACCGGTAGCTGGGTCCACCGGTAGCCGCTGCCTACCGGTAGCTCGGTCTACCAGTAGCCGCTGCCTACTGGTAGCTCAGTCTACCGGTAGCCGCAGTCTAGCAGTAGCTCGGCTAACACTTTGCCAAATTTCTAGTTCTGTGAATAGTATTTCTATCGGTGACCTTCTATCGGTAGACTTGAATAATGTTCTATCGGTGAGGATCTAATGGTAGACTTGTGTTTCTATCGGCAAGGTTCTATCGGTGACCTTTTCTTTCCTTTTCCAATTTTTGAGTTCTGTGAACAGTGTTTCCAGAATTTTAAGAGCTACCGATTCCTTCCTTTGCCAAATTTCACGTTTGAACAGTGTTTCCAGAATCCTAAGAGCTACCGATTCCTTCCTTTGCCAAATTTCACGTTTGAACAGTGTTTCCAGAATCCTAAGAGCTACCGATTCCTTCCTTTGCCAAATTTCACATCTGAACAGTGTTTCCAGAATCCTAAGAGCTACCGATTCTTTCCTTTGCCAAATTTTGAGTATGTGAACAGTGTTTCTAGATTCCTACAGTTTTGCCCCTTTTGACGTTTCCTTTGACGTAAAATACATTTAAAGCCTTATTTTAAGGGCTCTTAAGGCCTTTTAAAATGCCATAAATCCTATATTAATTATTCCTAAGGCCAGGATGTATTTACGTGGTCAAACCACGTGGGTTAATGCGATCCATTTTTAATGGATAATTAACCGGATCTTAAACCGTCACCCCATTAATTCTTCAAAAAGGGACGAGATATCATTCTCCCTTGTTATTTCCCTTTTGTTCTCAACTAAGAGGCACTAGAACCTTTCAATCATTTCCATCGGAGTTGCACAATCAATATTTAATCCTAGGATTGGTTCTGCTCTGTTTTGGATGCAACCGAGCCGTGTCGATCAATCTTCGATATAAGGTACGTTGTATCGTCGTTCTTTTGGGGTTTATCTGCTGCTATCCTCCTTTCCATAATTATACCATGTAATTTCAATGATTCTAATGGGTTTTCTTGGGGTTGGTTGGTACTTTCATACCGTAGCATCCTCCGGTGGATGCAGTTGTCGCGAGGGTAGGATCGTGACCTGTTGTGTGGATAAAGAACATGAGGAACTATTTGAGGTAGGGGATTCATGGCTTCTCTAATTGTATATGTGCAGTCGTAGAATTAGCATGATTTATCCCTTTGGATCACAATGAAATTGACCTAATTAAATACTTGAACCGGATTAAAAGAATTGGTTGATCGCATGTTGTTGCTTTATACCGTGATAACGGTTTGCCTCATGTTTTCCTAGATATAGTGATATCTATGTTTTCTTTGTTTTTTTGTTCGTTTATGATAGAAATTGATAATGAACGTAAAGCCGGAATTAATTGTTAATTAATTGGCTAAAGATAAAGAGGAATGTAAATTAATATGGTTATTGTCGTTGTTGTAGTTGTTCTAATTTGAGGATAATCAAATTAGGGAAGGAAGCATGGTTATTTAATTGTGATAGCTTGCTGATTAGGTATCTGTGATTGGAACCTACGAATAACAAATCTGCCAATTCAATATGGATTAAAGATCAGATTATGTGGGAATTTATAAAGGGGTTCTGAGTTACCCACTTGTTTGCTAAAGGGTCAAGAGCCCATGGTTGTGATTGTTGTTTTTCTGCTGCTTGTGCTTTGATGTGAGCCTGGATGGCTGTTGTGATATGTGGAGGCGTGGATGCCTTGTGGTTATGGAAGTGGATGACACCTAGAGTGGGGATATGCATCAGTTATGCATGTGGGTGTCGGGGAGGACACCAGGGGTGATGGAATGGGATGGATGCGGTTGCTGGATGCTTGTGGTTTTCTTTGAATGTTAATCTGCTTTGCTTTTCCCCACTGCTCAAGGCAGCTGGTCTCGCTACCCTTCTTCCGAAGGAGGTGAAGACGCGCGGGGTATGCCACATGCTTTCCATGTTTAGCCTCTCGAGGGAAAATGGGTCTGTTCTCTTTCTATAGGCGGCAACGACTCGACGGGTAGTTTATCTACTCACCGTGTTGAGCCTCCTTTGTGTTTAGTAGCATAGGATGCTTTTCTAGAATGCCTGGGAATGTGGGAAAGTAACTCTATAATGAATGTTTGATTAAATGGTGAAAATCCACGGGGATGGAGATACTAGAATTTAAAGGTGATGTGAATCTTATAAAGGAGCGGTTGTTTTTGAATGTGATGCCAATTCAGTTTAATGTGGAATTGTTCATTCTTAATTAATGTTTAAAGAATTAAATTAACGTACAGTGGAACTGATAAAATGAGAATGGAGTAATCTAATAAAGCTCTTCAAATGTTTGTGTGCTTATTGGATATCTAGTCTTTGAAGTAGCAGCCTGGAGTCTGAGAGACGTTAGCTGCAGTTGTATCTAAGACTAGGTAATGCCCATAGTGTGGATGTGAGTTACATATATATTCTGTACTTTTTGTGTTTCTATACGCTACTCCACCCTGTCGGTAAGGGCAACTAACACCCCGGGGATTCTGAGCCCTGGGGGGTGTTTTCCCAAACATTCTGATGGGAGGTTGAATGGCTGACTACCCCCTTTGGCCCCACTCTCTTCTCTTGGTAGATAGTTGTGCCATAAGGCACAATGGTTAGTTACCCCATACATGTGTGTAGAGGGCTGTAATGGCTTGTGGTTATTCACACACATATATTCTGGATATAGTATCCTATGGACTACTATAGGTGTAATGTGTATAGGCTATGATGGCTTGAAGATCCTTACTCGGAGTATGGGCTGTAATGGCTTGAGGTATTATACCCAACGTATGATACACGTTATGCAGGCTGTGGTGGCTCCCAGAAACTACCTGGTTACTTTTGGTTGTGAGGACGGTGTGGTGCTTCGCCCAGGTGTCTGCGGGAAAGCCTATGTGGTGCACAAGGTGCAGATTGTGGAGCTTAGCCCAGGTGTCTGCGGGCAAGCCTTTGGAGAGAGATGCACATGACGTATGTCGTTGGGGCAAAGCGGCAAGCCAGTTGGGAAGTAGTAGCGGGGTACCCTTGATATTCTTTACTATATTCTATATTCTTGTATGCGTTACTTGGTGAGAGTAGCCATGGTATGGTTGGAAACTTAGTATACCTGTTTAGGTAACGAGTTAGTTTCACTTGTTGTTCACTGGGCTTTAGCATGCTTTCTTTAATTTTGCATGAGAGGCTTGGGGAGGATCCTCCTGAGTATACTGTTATACTCACCCTATGTATATATTAACTGTTTTTCAGGTCACTTGGAGCAGGTTGGAGATAAAGCTGGTTACTACTAGCTTGCGGTTAGAGGAGGAGCTGTTCGGGCTTTGTGGTCGCTGCCGTTTTACTTTTTTTGGGTACTTTTAGTTTCCCCTTTCAGTTGTAGTACTTTTGCATGATATTTCATATATGTACTTGGATTTCTTTTATATCTCAGTTCTGAGTTGGAGTTGATTGGAGTCTATTCTATCTCTCTCTTTTCTTCATGTGTTCTCTTAGAGGGTAATGCCTCCCATTTGTATGTTTATTATACCCTCGGTGCTAGTCGCCAACCCGGGGCCTACTGGAGGCGGGACTCAGCGGTCATTATCTCCCTTCTCACATTTCCGGACCGGGAGGGGTACACTTTGTGGGGAGGGGGTCGTGACAATATGAATTGAATAATAAACATTATTGGAAGTATTAATAAAAGTATTGAAAAATGGCAATGCATAAAAATGAAACATTATGTATTAGTGGTCAACTAACACACATAGTTGTGAAAAATATATAATTATGTAACAAAATATTACACTATAACTAACAAGATTAATCACATTTCCCGATGCACTGGATCACTATATAATTCTAGGTGCACCCGTCACGTCATAACATCAACATTGCACTTTATAATTACGGGCGCACCCATCACATCAGAACGTTAACATTATCATGACTTCCACATAGAAAATATATAAATCATTGACATAAATAACCAATGTAAATGAATTGGTTTCATTTCAAAAATCATACATTCATAAACTTTGGGTTCCTAAATGAGAGTGGGAATAACATACTTGATAGAAGAACCATCCACCTCGAGTGAGAAGTAAACGGTGCATTTTTGAAAGAAGAGTTCTTTTTGAAAACATTTTGTTTAAAATAAACTCCATTAGAGAACATTTATCTCTTAGAGAAAGTAATATAAATATTAAGAATTATTTTTAATTGATATCTATACTGAAAATGGAGTGAAAGAGGGAAAACCCAAAGAAAGAAAGTTGGGTTCGAGAATTCCCCGTACTTTTTGTCAGAAAGATCCATTCATGTTAATATCTTTTATAATAACATTAGATTCATTTATATAAAAACTCCAGAACATTTTATAAATTAGTTTGATTAATTATGGTTTTATTATGTTTTGTATTGTCCTTTGGATGAGTTATAGGGTTTATATTCTTTGTTTTGGAGTGTTCTTTTTCATAGTTTTCATGAGTGGTTCACCTGTACACTTGAATAGAAGTTAATTTAGAACATTGATAAACATCTGTAATTTCTATTAAACAATATTAATGATCTTATAGACGTTTAAATGAACTTATAAATTTTTTTAAGAGAATGAATCATTAGTTAAAATTAAATGACGATCGTTACAAGTTAATTTGGGCGGTTTTTGGATTACAACGAACATGTTTTGTTTTATCATTTAGTATTATGAAAAAATGTTGTTTATAGAACATAAAATGTGTCAAGAAATAAATATTAAAATATATTTTCATTAATTTTATGGTTTTACTGAAATTATGTAAATATTTTAAGGAAAATGGATGTGCATCACCCATGATGTAGGTAAAATAACACCTCATAGGTGACAATTTCATTTTTATAAAAAAAAGTGAGAGAGGGAGGATTATAAAGAATAATATTCCATTTAAATGATATAATAGAAGTATATCTATCAAAATAGAGTTATAATGAAATTGAGATAAGAGAATTTGAGGATAATATATGAAATGAAAATAAATTTGAAAAGAAATTGAAAAAATAGTCATATTACCTCTTCAATATTTTTTTTAATATACTCTTTAGGGGATAGGTTTTGGTATTTTTAAGAGACAATGGGATGATGGATATAAGGGGAGATGGGGATATTGGAAAGATATTTTATCGAAATTTGGAGTACGCAAAAGGCTTGGTAGGTGTGAGAAAATGCAGTTGTGAGGGGTGGTATTTATAGTGAAGGTAAATTGGGTTTTCTCCATATTTAATTCATTAATTTATTAATTTCCCTCAAGAAAAGAAATACTGATGATTCTATGAATAAATACAGTAAATAGTGCATGTGAGTTCTTCCAATGTCCATTTACATCCTCCATTACTCATGAATGATACAAAAATTCATTGATTTAGAATATATTGTATATTATTGAATTTCACTGTTCACCAAATTTATTACATTTCATAAAAATCTAAAAAATTAACCCTTATCAATATCAATGTGTAGAATTAGAAAATGAATTCCATTTTATGAATATAGTCTTTTAAATATGAGTTATTTATTTTTTAATTAAAATCGTAATTGACATGAAAAATACAAATTTTAAAATTATAAAATTATTTTCCAATACGTTGAAAAATTAACTAAGGTGTCATAAATTAATCATATAACCACAAGATATCAAAATAATTATTTATGAATAAATTTTATTAAAATAATTTATTTAAAAGTTATTAAATTAATTATTAAATATTCATGACATAAAAAAATACATACATTATATCATATTGTCACTTATAGGATGGAAAAATTTTATTTATAAAATTATTGGTAACGTTCTTATTCACTTAGACGATTTACTTATCCTAAGGGTAAGATTAAAATTCATAAGGGTAACATTATTATTCCTAAGGGTTTGTTACTACTCACTAAAAATTATGTTTTTCCTATCAAACACCAATCATCTTACTAATCACAACCATGTATGTCATATTTTTGAAATTCAAATCATAGATGTGGGGAAATTATGTTTAAAGGTCACATAGAATTTTGTAGTTAATTTAAGAATGATATGTATTTTTGTTTAATAATGTGATTTAATTTGATTATACTATAAAATATTACTATAATAAGCGATAAATTTCATTGATTAATGTTTGGGTCATTACACCCAAGCTCTCATGAAATCCCTTTTCAATATTTTTGAACCACACTGTCAAGTAAGTGTTCTTTCCATTCTCATCATTATCCAAGCTTCTTTATCTTGTTATGACATTTTATTTTCAATTAATAATTATGAGGTATGATATAAAAGATCCACCATAAATCCATTATTATTTCTAAATGATGATATACCTCTTCCTTTCTCATCAATCCTTATTATTTACACCAGTTACCGTGCTAAATTTTTGTAAGCATCAATTCCATTCAATTTTTATTCAAGATTGTTTATTATCACATGTCTTATTTTTATAATTCTATATGTGTGAATGTGTCCATGGATGTCCCTATTACATTATGCTTCATTTAAAATGATGAGAGACCCATTTCACTCTCATTATCCTATTTTACATATTTTATAAGCGATATCATTATGTTGTCGGATTTTCACCATGTTTTTCCTTGCCAAACCAATTGTCTAGTGAAACACGACCACATAACATAGATGTGGAGTTATCAGTGAAGATGATAAATGGGTTAATTATTTCATCCCATGTATATACTTCATCCCCTATCACAATTTGTAGGATGAAATCCCTAAAATATCTTGTCATAATATTATTATTGAAATTTTATGAAATTATTGGCACATATTGGCCTTCCCTATATTGAGCCAACAAAAATTTCAACAAGAAGGAAATAACTATCTGTATTGCAAATCTACCGCAAATCATGTACAAGTTCACGGAGGAGGATGAATCTTATTTAAGACTATTATATCAAGAATGGATATTATTTCTTTATGAGAATGCATATCTATCTCAAATCATTAAGTCTATGGAAAGAATCATCCTTGAATACATTCCCCATGTGAGGGAATATGATGATGTGTTTCTTGAGGAATTTCATGTTTTTTATTCTAGTTGAGATGTTTAATTTTAATCAAGATTATATCAAGGGTGTTACCATTATACAATACTCTGTATATAATGTATTATAGAAAAATTTATGAGCTAAATAAAATAAGAAAATATAGATAATGTCTTTATATGAACAAGTGATTCACCATGGGGTTCACCAGTCCTCTTCATTAAAAAAAAGATGGCAATGTTACCTAGTCAGGATCCAATTATCACTGAGAGGGGTAGGGGTGAAGTAGTTATATATTTTTATTTTATGTTTATATTATTTTTGAAACAAACTTCGCCTCCTATTGAAGATATATTTCCCTACTAAATGCACACAACCACCATAACACAAGATTTACAAGGTTCACCACACAACAAGAGTAGCAACATCCTTCATATGGTATAGAAATAATATAGTTCTACACAATACACTATAAAAAATTCTCTTATGTGGAATAAAATAATTTGGATATACAATTACATTTGTGTATCACTAGGGAGATAATTATGAAGTGTGTTTGCACCCTCTTAACACAAATAGTGTAATGCAATATCTCTATGCTTCTTGAAAAACATTCTAAAATATTATCTTTGAAAGAAAATCTTCTCTTTTCTATCCAGAAGCAGATTGGAACTAGCTGGACTTTGTACTAATACTTATTCTTATACCCTAATCATATCTTAATCCAATTTATTAAACTTCTCATATAATTTGGGTACCCAAATATTTAGCTTATAGAGGTCATTCGCAGAGCTCCTTCAAAAAGATATCAACTTCACAGAGCACTCAAGTTTGCAATGACATCTAGTTCTTAGTTCTCACTAGATTGTAGAGATAAAATTTTTACAGAGAATAGATTGGTCTTTGCGAAGTTCACTTCTTTTGAAAAGTTCGAAGGCTTGACATGAAGCTATTTTCTTTCTCAGAGCTCACTGCCTTCACAGAGCTCATTTTCTCTATGATACTTCTTTGCAATTAGAGATCTCTAAAATTATTGTTATGTCTCTCTCATTTTCTCGAGGGGTAGGTGCCTATTTATACGAGTTTCCCACATACTCAGAAAAATTCCATCCTCCTCAACTCTACATCATCACCAAATTGGAGAGCTCCAAAAATACCGCTGAAATTCAATCTGTTTCGCGAAGTACCATGACAATTTTCGTGATTCGAAAAGCTCGTCGTAATCACAAAGCATTCTATCAAATACATTTCACCACCACGATGATCCTTTTTCCTTTTCACCACAAAAATTTTCCGTTCTAAATTCAATTTGTCTCCACAATTTTCACTTTGAAATCTATTGAACATGACCATTCGCGAAGCTTGTCGTAACCAAGAAGCACACCAATACCATTCTTCAAGTCTTCATGAAAAACATATCAGCAAAACATCATCAGATTTACTGTGGAATGTATTGTAACATTGTTGTGATTCGTCAACCGCT
The DNA here is from genome assembly GCA_963277665.1 of Viscum album. NCBI lineage: Eukaryota > Viridiplantae > Streptophyta > Magnoliopsida > Santalales > Viscaceae > Viscum > Viscum album. The sequence goes on from OY728163.1 coordinate 876,896,149, forward strand.
AATACAAGTTGAAGCTATTTCCATTATTCTCAAACAAACATGGAAATAAAATACAACACATATTTCATCCAAAAACATCATCAACCAACTTGGTCCTAAGATATGGGTCATTGGGCCTTTTTATTGATTATAGTGAGCTCAAAAAATCATGATAAATAAAAAATATCCTCTTTAATGGATTGATAACTTATTATATTAGCTACATGGAGGAAAATAATTTTCCAAGGTGGATTTGAAGTCACTATATTACCAAGTTAGGGTTAACAAGGATGATATCCCCACCACTACATTTCATACAAGGTATGGGCACTATGAATTTATAGTAACGCCATTCAGAATCACTAACGATTCTGAAATATTCATGGAATTAATGAATAGTGTTTTTAGTGATTGCCTAAATTTTTTTATAGTCTTTATAGATGATATTATAATATAATTCAAAAGAAAAGAGGATCATTTATAGCATACAAGCAATGTGATAAAAACATTGATAAAAGAGAAGCTTTATGAAAAGTATATCAAATGTGAGTTTTGGTGGAAGGATGTATCTTTATTGGGATATATCATCCCAATTAATGGGATATAAGTGGACCTTTTAAAGATAAAATGAATTGATAGATGCTCCATGACACCATCTGGGACAAGTATTTGTAGTTTTTTTAGTTTAGCTGGGTATTATTTCTGTTTTTTTAAATTTATCACGATTGTCAAACCCTCTTACAAATCTAACTCAAAAGAGAGTAAAGTTTTCTTGGAATGCCTTGCCCATATTCTGAGCCCACTAAATATTAAATATATATTTCTTGAACTTGATGATGATTAAAAAATGGGCTTGGGCTATGTGTTAATGAAAAATAACAAAGTCATAGCCTATACTTCAAGGCATTTGAATGTTCATGAATAGAACTACCCAATACATCATCATCGTAATCTCAATTTTTAGTAAAGAATGATGAAAAAAAACCACAACCTCAACCCCACAACCCCTCAATAAGAATGGGCATAAGGAGGTCTAAAATAGTGAAGGCCTAGGGAATCCCCACTGATAATGTTCACCCCTTCGGGTTTGAGAGTATGAAAATTATGTAAAAAACCCGGATCCGGGCCAATGACCTCTAAATAAGAAAGATAGTCCGCCACTTGGTTCCCTTCCCTCCATGAGTGCATCACCTAAACTACCCTATACATTATTAGTAGTTAAATACAATAATATATACTTTGATTTTTTTTTCAGAATTATATCTTTGGGGAGAAGTGTGAAATATATACAGATCAAAAAATCCTCAAGTATATATTAACAGAAAAAGATATAAATATGTGCCAATGAATATGGTGAGAGATGAACAAAGACTGTGACTGATAAATCCACTACCATCATGGGAAATAAAATAAAGGGAAGATAATCTAAGAAGAAAAAATCTGACAATATTTTCGTTAACAAAAATTGATGGTGATACGATCTTTATAGATTTAGAAAGGATGGACATGAGAATAATAAAGAAATGAACATCATTAATCCTTTTACAAATGATTGATCAACACTATCATCCTGAGAGGTTAAAGGTTTTTCAAAGACTTAATGTTGGAATTTTGAAGAATGTGGAATCTATAAGAAAAGGGAAATTCTACGAGTTTAATGTTAACGATAAAGGTGTTGTGATACTTGGTTCAATAATATGTGTACTATAAAATCATATGTTAAAGATGTAGACGTTAGATGATGTACATAGATCAACCTTATATACCCACCCAAGAAGCACGAAGATGGATCGAGAGCTCCACGAACACTATTGGTGGGACAATATGAATACAGAAAACTCAGAATATACGACAAGATGACTTGTATGTCAACATGTAAAAGTGGAAAGGCAAAAATACAAGGGGATGATGCAACCATTACCCCTAATGATATGGAAATTGGTAAACATAACCATGGACTTATTCACCAATCTCCAAAATACATAAATAGGTAATAGTACTATATGGTTTGTGGTATATTATTGTACAAAGACTGCACACTACATTGTGATACACGAGGAATTCTCATTTGATACAGTTAATCAAATATTCATCTACGAAGTGGTTAGGATTATTAGAGTACAATTATCGATCATATCCCTTTGAGATCGAAGATTCACCTCCATGTTCTAGAAAATCATCTAACAAGAGTTAAACACTAAGCTGATCTTTAGTATGCATTATTACCTTCAAAATAGGGGGTATTTAGAGCAGACTATCCAGACACTGTAGGACATGTTGAGAGCATGATCAATTGACTTAAAATGAAGATGGTATCAAAATATTCATATTTTTTAATTGACTTACAAAAAAAGATTCCACTTAAGCATCAAAATTTATCCTTATGAATCCCTTTATAGGAAGAGGTGCAGAACGCCATCATGCTGGGAAAATTTTTTTTAAAGAAAACTGCTTGGTCCTGAAATAGTCGAGGAAATGGTGGAAATGGGTAAGAACATTAACCAACACATCAAGGCTGCTCGGAGTCGAAAAAAACAATATGATGACAATCGTCGATGAGAACTAGACATTGATGTTAGAGACAAGGTATTTCTCTTAAAATCTCTATGAAAGAAAGTGACGGTATTTTGGAAGAAGGGAAAGCATATTCCTAGATACATCAGCCACTTTTATATCCTCGATCGCATTTGAGAAGTGGCCTATCTACTTGCACTCCCACCTTACCTGTCTCAAGTATGTGACAGATTCCATGCATTACACTAGAAGAAGTACATAATTGAACCCTCACATGTACTCAATCCAGAGGTGGTACCTTTGGAGAATGTTATTTCTTATGAGGACCAGCTAGTATAGATTTTAGATTGTAGTTACAAAGTTCTATGGAATAAGAAACTACATGTAATGAAAGTATTATAGAGAAACCACTAGTTTGTCGAAGAAACATGGGGACTAGAGGAGTTAATGAAGAAAATTTACCGTAATCTATTTTAATGTGGGAAATTAAAATTTTGAGGGTGAAATATCTTAAGGGGAGATGATTCTAATGACCTGAACTATTATAAATGAAATTTTCCTTTTGATTTAATTAAGTGTATTATTAAGTAATATGGTCATAGAAAACACATGCACTTAATTGGTTCTATCTTATTGGATTTAAAATAACATTAATAATATTTACCATTGTTAATGTATCCATTGAATCGTGATCACATTATTAGTATAAATATGGGGATTTAAATAAATCAGATCGACTCAAACAAAGGAATTGATGACCTCAACTAGTATAATTGTGTCTCATGAAGACCATTTATTGAATCTTAGATGGTAGATATATTATATGTGTTTTACCCTTGACCAAGACCAAGTTGAGATCCAAAACAAAAATGAGTAAAGCCATTTACAGGAGAAGTTCAAGCACATTGAGATCATGTCTCAAACCTTGTTTATCAAATGACCCAATGAAAATCTCATCATTGTACACCTTACTCTTAGTGAATAAGCTAGTGTAATAAAGGGATATGAATCAAGACCTTAATTAAATGAATATGTATATTACATAATAATGATATTTTAATTTTTACTTTATATATGATTTTGATGTTGATTCATTTAAAAACAAATGGTATCTTTGAGTAATATTAAAATTCAAATAATGGATTTTTTTGATGAATTAATAGATTTTTGAAATAAATAGTGTTTAAATGAAATTTTATTATACAATAATTTTTTTATTTATAAATGCTCAGATAATATTTATAAAGTGGAATTCACTTTTTATAAGGGTTCAAAAACTATTATTGTGAAATATATGTCATTTTCAATAAAAGTGAGTTATTAATTTAAAATTTGGAAATGAACATATTTATAAATTTTTTTAGATAAAATTATTTTTATTTTTTGGAATTATAATTTCAATATTATGCAATACTTAATTTTTCATAATTTTTGGAGATAGTTTATTTTTCATGTAAAAATTAAATACTGTATAATTATATGTAGGGTTTTAGGACATCATAAGGACCCAAAATGATTTAATAAATACTATAAAGGGTATACTCATTCAAATATATTTTTTAAACTTAACATAATCTTATTTTATGTTTAATTTAACAATGTTTAAATTCCTTTCTAAATCCTCCTAGGTATATAATATATTTTATTATTTTAAATTCATATTTTTAAAACAGTTACTCACCTCCAGATAATCAAGATTAATATTATAATATTCTCTTACCTTTAATTAATAAAATAATTAAAACCTTTCTAGTTTGGAAATAACCGTGGGCAAAAACTGTTGGAAGGATTGTGGTATTGAATCTTTTATTATATAGAGACCAAAACCAAAGTTTGTGAAATATTAATGAATTAACCTATCATTTCCTATATAAAACCACTAAATATACTAATTATATTCACAGAAAATATTTGGAGAACATCATTATTCTTCCCAACCAACTATATAATCCTCTCAGGGTACCCCAATCTCTCAACAATCCCCTTTTCAAGCTTTTAGAGCCACGCACTCATGTAACAATTCATTCCTTTCTCATCTTTATCCATGTTTCTTTATCCTGTTATTCCCTTTTACTTTATATTAAAAATGATAGGGTATTTTTTATCACCTCCCCAAACATACATTATCATTTATAAATTATGATAGACCCCTTTCTCTATCATTAAAACCTCCCATGTACACTTGTTACCATGCCTATGTTTCATAAGCATCATGTTCTTTCTCTTTTTATTCAGGATTATTTGTTATAATATTACTTAATTTTCTAATTATATAGGTTTATCCATGTTATTACATTTTCTGATTACATTACTCTTCATTTTCAAATTATTATAGATTAATTTCTCTCTCATCAACCCAATTTATTAATTTTTTTAAGGGATATCGTTTTGCTACGTAATTTACTTCGTGATTTTCCATGCCAAAAAAATTGGGTACTAAATGACATTCCCATTTCCTATCAATGGTTTTCAATTTATTATAAATAAATTATTTCATTGGGGACATATATGTATTTATTACACTCTCCAAGATCTTGGAATAAATTATGATAACAAATGATTTCATTTTTTATGATCTATGTGGTACTATTAAGAAAGAGAATGAAATGAAATTTATGGGTGCACCCAAAGTTTTATAGTTCTCCAATGAATTATGTAATGTTTAGTATCGTGATACTTTATATTGGGATAGGGTTGTACCTAATTACTTTAGGGTGCATTTTCTACCATGAAGTCTTGATGGTTTATCTTTGACCTATTTTTATGATGAGGGTTTTTTATGTGGTTACCACATTTCCAATGTTATGGTTATCATGCTATATCATGTCCTACTATTAATTTTCCATTATGTCTCATTGTTATGAATTTCTCGTTGTTTATCGTTTTCTTCATTTTATGCCATGTTTTTTCCATTATTGATCTTTATGGATCTCCCGGTTCTTTTATATTTCCATATGTTGTCTAGTGTTTTTTAGCCCAAGCATGTTAAAGAAGTTTCAATAAAGATGTTGTAATTCATTTTTAATGTTGTAATTCAATGATCCTAATTCAAAAATACTCTTGACGTTTCAATATTTTGGGTTTTATTAAGAGTGATTTTATATAATTAAATAATGAATTGATTTATAATAAAGATAAGGGTTATTATAAATGGGAGAAAAATACATATATTTTATAACTTGTATACCAAGAGTGGTTGAAACTATGATGTTGTATGGGTGATTTTGGATCTTCTCAAAAATCCATATCACATCATCACTATTCATGAAAATAATATAGTGGATTTATTTTCTAAAAAATACATTATTTTAATTATAAATATTCACAGTGTTCTATTCTTTATTGTACCCTACCGAGAACCATGGTTTACATCTCATTTTTGGAAATACATAGAATAAGACCTCAGAACCCAATTGAAAATGAGTAGAGATTATTATCCTCAAACAAATGGTGAACCCAAAAGGTTGATCCAAATTTTGGAGAATATTTATAGGGATTATTAGATGGATTTTTGTGTCTCATAGTAGAATAATATACCGTTATTATATTTCCCATATAGTAATAGTTATCAGTAATATATACATATGAATACTTTTTAAAAATATAATGGAATCCCTTATCATTCACCACATTTTTGTGTGTGGAAAAAGGTATTTATTCAATACATAGACCCATAATTTTATGAGATAGAATAGAAAATATTCATATGAATGAAAATAGAGTAGATATGACTTAAAGTCATCAAAAATTTTGCGGATTATCATCGATGACCATTTTCATTTAAGGTAGATGATCAAGTTTTCATGAAGATACCACCAAGGATAGAGTACTGTAATTTTATAAAACAAGGGATGTTCTCCCCATGGTACATAGTCACTTTTGAGATACTCAAAAAAGTTGGAAAGGTGGAATATCATACATATTTACCTCCAAGGATCAAGTCTATGAACAATGTGCTTCATGGATCTCAATTGAAGAAGTATCAAGATTATCCTTAATATATGACTTGATTGAAACATATTTTCCTAGTGTTGTATTCTATGTTGATTCATGTGCCAGTCTGGATTTTTGATCGGGAATATAAGAACATTAATGGGGAATGAATGGTTTGGATCAAGTATTATATCAGCATGATTAATTTTAGGAAGAAGCGTGGGAGTGTGAAAAGGAAATGTTCGACCAGTGGCCTAAAATCTTCCAGTAAAACACCATTTTGGTACTTTCAGGGGATGAAAAGAACAATGGTGGGGAGAATGTATCACTTTTGGTTATATGTTCATGACTATTTTTTTATTTACTTTCATCTTGTATAATACTTACATTGATTTTAGAGTTCTTATAATTGGTTTTGGCATGTTTTGGAGGCATTTCTAGACATTCATGGGTTGTTCATAGTTAGTAGACATTATGCACCACCTCTAAGAAATAGGGAAAGAGAGGATAGTGGTCAATGGGAAGGCACATAGTTAGTACATAGATAGGCAAAAAAATGTGAGTTCCCAAAGGAAATTGTTCATATTTAAATAGAAGGGAAAAAATGTTTTTCACATGGGTTTTCTAATAGTTTGAGGCATTAGTGTGAGTGGATGGCCTGAAAATATATCCCAATATGGTTGGCAGGCGGTTTACCCAACCGTGTAGCTCAACCATGCGATGTACAATTGGAACAATATAAATTTTGATATAATAAGAATTAATTCCTCTAACCCTATTTAATACCTTATTCTATAATTATAGTCAATTTGTTTTTCTCCCAAGTCCTAAGAGATAATCCCCTTCCATCCAGAAGTAATTCTTAGGTGAATTAAAGTGCATTGTTGATCCAAATTTTTATATAATACTCATTTTTTATTATTCTCACTAGATTCAGGTTATTAAATATTTTAGTACCATAGATCTAGTCTCGTATGTATGAATCAATGTTGTGTGATGTCAATCTTGATAAAATATTACTGGATCCAGTGAAGGGAATATGGTTTACAATCAGATCATGAACAATCAAGTGCCATTCTTTATTTTCTCCAATCATTGAGAAGTATGTGGATTCTCCCTCATCACCACATGACATAAAACATGGTGTTGTAGTTTTAGTTATATTTTTTTGATATTCTTGTGAAATACATGTGTGATTATTTATGTAAATATCATTTTGGTAATGGCTTTGAAATATTAGAAACTAGATGGTTTCTTATAAATTTCTTTTGGATAATAATTTTAAAATAATGATTTTAAAAGTATTGTTTCTTTGACATGTGGAAAATGGTTTTTGATATGATTTATATAATGAATGGTTTAATGGAAAATAATTTTTCATGGAATTGGAATTAGATGTTTGGTGTGAGTGAATTCTTTGACGTGACCCTATTGAAGGGAAGTGTTCCATTGATACAACTCGTATTGGTCCCCTTGTGACGAATTACTAGATTGATGAGATACTAATCATGAGTATGGATCAATAACATAGTTATGCATGGGTTTATGTGTGTGGAGATGTTGTTATGGGTATCCCATATAATTTAGAATGGTTTTGATTCTTTGTAAAAAAAATTCCCTCAGAACTTCATTACTGTTTGATATAAATATACTTATATACTTTTAAACTTTGTTATATAAACTGTGATAATAATTTGTGTCCTACTGAAATGATTTATGAATCCATTTGGAGAAATCTTAATAAGTTTAGACTCACCCCCTACATAGATATTACTTGACATTTGAATATTTCATCTATCAAGATGTAAGTAAAATAAAGATATCTCTATTATTTAGTGATGCTTCATGATACTGTAGTAATTGTATGTAGAGTTGGTTCTGAGATTGGGTTGAGTGTTCCTTGTTTCAAATCCACTTGGGTGTCTTCGAGTCTTATGGACTTTTGGTTCTTTTTCAAGTTTGAATTTTGGTTTCTACTTATACTATGATATTGTGTAATGTGTTAAGTTTTGTTTCTAGTTTTATTTCATACCCAAAAATCATATATAGTAATTTAGGTTTATTTTTAATCTTTCATAGGTATTTTATCATAATAAAATAAATAATACACCAAATATCATTGAGGATTCTTGGAATTTTTTTTCTAGCATTCTTAGTGTCGGGAATTTCATCAAAGTCCACCACCACCACCGCCTCTTCCCAAGAAAATGGTTAAGGGGAAGGAGGTAAAAAAATATTACAATACATTCTTTGAAAATCAGTCTACAAATGTTTATTAATTGAATATAAGTGTAATGCATCTGTTATGACATACGCTGGGTGTATCAAGTATTATAACTATAGGGCTAGGACCCAAGGGTATTGACTAAGGAATCCTCTTCTAGTCCACAGAACTCAACCATATAAAACATGGTATAATTTTGACATAAATGTTCTATGAATCCAAGGTGCATGGATGAAAAATCTTCTTCAAGTTTGAGGATAATTTCAAATCATACTCATTAAATACTTGGGTGGATCCCAAATAATAAATCCAAGGTGGTATAAGTAATATAGATATAAGGAATTTATTTATAGATTCTAATGAAAATGAATTTCTAGTTCCATACCATGATGTAGGTTCCATAACAAGATGTTGGATTTATACTAGAGTATCTATAAATTATCACTTAATACAAGATACTAAAGGTCTATATTATTTTCCATACAATTTTAATAATTTTCATTCATCCCAATCAAACCATTAGTCAATTCACCATCAGGTGATGAAAAATGGTCCATGTTAATGTCCATTCCACATTACCAAACTTGTACATTAATATATATAAGCCAAAAGGTATTATAAAACTTACATTACATTTAATATATATTTAGCTTCCACTTGTTCTACGAATGATAAACACACATAATGGAGATGAATAGTCATATAAATTTATTTTATCCCACCCCAATGGGTGGTCGAGGTTTTTATTAACGAACTATGACCATATAAAAGGGGGTAAGGTATATCAATCCATGATTTAAATAACTAAATTAAATGTGTTACACATTCTTGAGGAAAACAATGAAGGGTTTGATGTGTGTCATGACGACACAAGCTATATAGATCAAGAATTTTGGTAAAAACTATACACCCCTACCATATATGGGTAAAACAATCATCATTTGTTATCAGTCATTAAATTAAGTTAGAGTAGAATAAATTGAGGAAAATAATGAATACCTTGAATATATGATATATTATCTTTCTTGAATTTAGTATTCCATACATAAAGATAAATAGAGAGAGTAAGGAAGTAGAAAAAATAGATTACTGATACATATCCATCATGATGGATGATAGATGATTCAATGACCAAAAGAAGTAGATACTGTAATATATAAGAGGAGAAATGGATGATACAAATTTCATGGAGGTGTAGTAGTGAATTTTAGAAATAAGGTTGGAGGTGGAAAATAATTAACATAAGGGGAAGAAAGGGAATATTGAAATTTCACCAATTTGTAGTGGGAGTGTGGGTTGGGTTGAAAGTTCCCCAAACCATTCTCTAACTTGTGAACTCATTAACTTTTGTGGAACCCTCCTCTTTTTTTAGGTTCATGGTTAAGAAAACCAAACCAAGATAATGAGGTTCACCTCTTCTACCCACATGCACCAATTAACATTATCATACATCCTAGGGTTCGTGGCTTGAAAAACCATGGCTCTCCCTCCACAGTTCGTAGGATTGAGGATCACAGTTAGCAGTAATAGTTCACTAACCATACCCCTCTCTTTCATCCTCTAAAAACTAGATCACCATGCTCAGAACAAGCCTCATATTCTCCCAAACCCATCCTTAACAATGAAAAACTTATTTACATTAGAATAGGTGTTTTAAATAGAAAGGTCAAGGATATGTATTTCGCTAAAAATTGGGGACATTATTTTTTTTCAAACACATTTTCCTAAATGATCAATTCTTTAAAATAACTAAAAATAATAAGTTATTCTTTTTATAATAATGAAAAAGACACATAGAGTACCATATATGATATGGAAACAATAGTTTAATTGTTCATTTTACCAAAATATTATAAACATAAAATATTTTATGCATCTTATCATGATATTATAGAAAGAATATAGTTTATAAAAGAATAGTGGGATTATATTAGGTCTTATAGATGTTTTTGTATGAAAAATGAATGAAAATAACAATCAAAATACAAATTGAATTCCACATAATATCCTAAAATTCTTAAGGTATGTATGTAAAATATTTACAGAAATTGTTAAACTATTTATAAAAAAAATTCAACGATATTTATGATGGATATCCTTCTCTGAAAAATATAGATAATAAAATTAAAAGTTGTTTTAAGTATACAATATAAGGTAATAAAATAGTAACACTGGATATTAATTGTTAAATGTGTTTAAAACCTTGTTCAACGTGTTGAAAATTAGGAATATGATTCCCATTTATTTCTATTAGAAAAGTGGATTACTTCATAGATGTTACTCACTAAACATTTTAGTGGGAGGGTTCTATTAGATTTTAACATAAATACTTGGATGGTTTTAATTTGAGATGAAGAGAATTTAAGAAAACCGTAAAAGTGTATAAAATATTAGGTTGATCTACCATTATATCATATGTGATATGATGCATTATGAAATTATTTATGGTTTAATTAAAACTATTATACTAATTTATTATTATAAAATATATCATGTTATAAAAAATGAAATCTTCATATAATGTTTCATTCATGTTGTTTCAATATATTTCATAAGTGTATTGATAATTGACCTCCCAAATTAGGAATTTGAGTCATTATTAAGCAATGTTAATCATAGAGTGTTATAGGATACCCAAAAATATTAATTTTAGGTTGAGTATGATTATTGTAGAAGGATATTAAATATAATCTTGCGTCACACAATAAGTTTTATGCACTGGATGACCCACAATGCGTACCACATGGAGTGTTATACACTATGTCAGTAGTATGTTAGGGATGTATGTTTTTTTTTGGAATCCTTATACTTGAGGTTTCTTGGATAACTATCCTGATAACATTTTTACTTTAATACCTTTATTATGAAGGAATTGATTCTTAACTAATCAGGGAGTGGTTGGGCATGTTACTGGTCTTTTCATCGGTTATAAAATAATTAAGACTTGGTGTATCATACCATATGACGATGATTCCATCTAATCCAGTGATTAAGATAGACAGAGGAAATATATTACTATTATTGGATAATGTATATGTTTTGTACCTATTTACTTGTATGAGGATCTTGTGATGTGTTCACCCACTTCAATGAATGGCATGTGATTCATTCATCGACATGAACAATATAAACATGAATAATTATGAAAATGTGAATAAGATATTTGGGATTGACATACTCTATTTTCCATGGTCACTATATGTACCAAAAAATGGATTATACGATTATACATGATTTCATATGATCCAGCTAGTGGACACAATTATAAATATATATTTATTTGATGGATATCATATAAGATAAATTTATATATTGTGTAACACCGATTCTTAGATAAAATCAAATCCTAGCTTATATATATGCATCTAGGAATTCATAATTAATTTCAACACTACAAATGTTTGTAAAGATATAATTTTTGGTTGTGTTTATAGGAATTATGTTTCAAAAAACATATATATATACTCTAAAAGTGATTTAGAGTATATTATAAAGGAGTTTTGGATGAGAATTCACAGGGTTTTACATATGATGTGCTACATAGTGATATTTGATGATAGCTATCCAAGATTATTTTCAATAACATCTAAAAAGATTTTTGGGTATGATTTAAAAAGTTATCATATATGATACAATATAAGTTCAAATGGCACAAAGTCTATAATTATTTAATACAAGTGGTAGATTGGTGGAGATATTCCCTAAAACTATTTAAACATATGATATATATATAATCAGTTGGATAAGAAATGATATGGGTATATTGTAAGTCAAATGTTTTGTAAATTATTCCATTTACATTTAGTCGCACATTGTTAATGTGATATATCATAATATGAATAAACCATATTTAATGATTAAAAAACATCCAATGATTTAGTTATACATATACTAGTTAATTTTTAACTTTTGAATCTCCCATCCATTTAAGCTATATTTAAATATTAAATAATATCTATTTTTTATAGAATCAAATGCACTTAAATTTTTAGTGCATGATCTATGGTTTAGAACCACTCATAACTAATGAATTACTCATTGATTATAAAAGTAATGAGTTTATAGTTCCATGTGAAGAATGATTACCTATTAGGCCACAACCAACTAGGAGATTTTCAGGTTCCAAAATATAATCCATAATGTGTATGATGACATACTTCATGAAGAAAGAATTAATCTGATGAATATCAAAAAATAGATTTAGAACCAAGATAGAGGACCTTTCCATGTTACATTTATAGTTAACTTATATATGGATAAAGAATAATTGGGTGTTATATTGGTTAATCATGATCTCTTGTATCAAATTTCATTGGCCACATTAATAATTTATTAGTGGATAAAGTATTCTTCAGGTTCCCTTGAATATTTCAGAGGAATGAGGATGATCAATGATCTTGATCATGAGTTCATTCTTACGAAATTTATCTTGAAGTGTGGGAGAGAATTCTCTCTTGTGTTTATTATGACAAACCAACATCTAACCCAATAAATTTATATAATTGCGAATTTATAAATCAAGGTTTGTTTGGGTAATTATAAATAGTCCCTTAAACAATCCCTTATTACATAGAAACCCAATGATTAATAATAATATAAATTTTATTATTATTTATTTTTATCAACTTTTGATCAATAAATATCATTTTTAAATTTATTAATATATATTTATTTAAATTTAATTTTAAATTTCAGTTCCCACTAGACCATTACACTCTGTCTGACTGTCCTTTTGGAATTTATCAAACAACAAATAATAAATATTTATTTAATAAATAAATATTACCTCATTATACAATGAAAACTAAACAAACATTACTTTAACTAAAATTAGAATGAAATATTTATTTAATATTCTCGTAAAAAATAAATAATTATTTATTTTCTTGTGATTTAACTTTAATAAGTATAATATATTCACATAAATAATAACTATCATAGGAAATAATATTTATTTAATATCCAAATCACTTAATATTCTCTCAAATATCTATTGACTAAATATTTGTTATTAAACTATCATGAATAATATTTATTCAACATGTTAAATTCATGTATAAATAAACTAACATTATAGATACACTTTGTGTGTGGCCCTGAACGCCCATTTATTCATGGAATTCGGAAGATCCCTTTAATCATTGAGGTTATCATCTAGAAATATGAAAAGGAACCCATAAATTAAATAGTTAATTTCCACAATGTAAATATCCATATATGAATGTAAAATGTGTAATACAATCTATTTTCCATGATATCTCATCATACCGGTTGCATACCCATGTCATTAGCCAATTTGGAAAATATGTATTTCTTTGATTTTCAAGAAATTAACATGCTGACATAAATTCAATTTCCATAGACTTATTATACTGTTTAAATTCTACAAAAGTCTAGATATATCATCTTCCATCAAATAGGAAGTGATAGATCCATTATTAAATTAATCATTAATCTATACCATTCTTGATAAGCCCAGTGTATCTGGTTTCCTAGGGAGCATATTGTGTTACCATTCCAGTTAATATAATAAATTATGCTAGTCATTATATATATTAATTATATTATAAAGTAATATAAAAATTAAATGTTTCCAACCATTGGAATATCCAATGATAAATAATCATGTTGAATTCATAAGGGAATGTATGTTCTCATAACATCTGTTCATGATATAACCAAGGGCATAGACATAAAAATAGTTCCTCAAATTCCCACAAGTCCCCACCCTTAATTGCCTATATAATTTTTTTCCAATAAAAGGATATCATCCGTATATAGAACATATATTTGTTAATACTATAATAACACTTCTAGGTTATCATCAAAGTAGTGAACTTCCATGAATTGTTTTTGAGAAAGGTACCTCGAGGACATTATTATATATATTTCATGTAGAATAATGATCACCATATGATATGTAATTAATTAATATAAATAATTAGGAATATTCCCATAATCTAATGTTCAAATAAGTTGGCTATAGATAAATTTTTTCAATATAATCCCAGTTACACTTAATAGAATTGATAACACTATATTGGCTAGTTACATATGTTAATCATTCCTTTTAATAGGTATGGGTATATCTACTAATAACACTACAATAACCATGATTGGTCTTATTATTGTGTACTCATTATCCTGAAAAAATCATCAAGAGATTATATCACTAAGTATGTTTCATATGTCATACAAGACTTTATTGATAATAACATAGTTATAAATTCATCATTATTTCATTGAATTTTACTTGATTGGTATAACTTCGAAAATCTAGCAAAAATGGATGAAAAAACATTTTTCTTAAGGTGTATTAGAAACCTTAATGTACTGGGTTGAATATAAATCTGAAAAATAATATATAAAATAGGACTTCACCCATAAATATAAAATAATAATAATTTAAATTCTTGAACAAAATAATCTAAAGAATAATAGTTTTATATCACTAAAAACATGTATTCTAATTCCACTAATTACAAGGATCTTATCCCTTTTTAATTTCACAGGCATAGTAGGATAGTTCTTACTGAAAACCCATGATGTTCTCCTGGTATTGTTCTATATTTAAAATTTATTCTTTATATATAACCATTATCAAAAATTTATATATATATCGTGACAGGGGAGATAGATTTACAAATTACACCTAGGAATATGTTGTCTACAAGTCAAAATGGATCTAGAAAACTATTGGGTGTATTGTTCAATATTCTTATTTTTAGTATCATGGAAGCAATGTATAATTACATGTATTAAGAAAACCCTTGATTTATACTAGAATATATTATTCCCTTAAACATGGGGTTCTACTTAAGTCAACTAAGATAAATTAATTATTTAGTATCAACTATCCGAAAGACTAATATCATGTTTGAAAATATATTTTCAAACATAACAATCATGAAAAAACTATAGTTATACTGATAACCTTTTATAGAAACATGGAATTAACTTGTTTCAAATAAATTTACAATAATCATTATATGTGTTTTGACCCCCAAATAAATCCTTGAATCTTTCATTCAATATTTTATTTTTCTATGTCTCTAACACTTATATTAATGTCATATTGACATGTTCTTTATGGTAATCTCCATGAGATATGTCTATGAAATAAGAATCCCAAAAAATAGATTATTGAAAACTACTATGAAATTATAATTCCATTTTTTTAACACGATGACTAGAGGAATCATTTTGGTCACATACTATATGTTAGACATCCTTTAATACTTTCTACAATCAATCATGTCATATTAGTACTAACTTATACTACCCATTTGTGGTTTCTATTTAATATTTACCAATGGTATCGAGTTTATAAATAATAAAAAATATTTAGTTACTCATTTTTTTCAGGGAACCCATTCTTGAATTCATACTTACATTCCAGTCATAGATTGTTTCACTTTACTACTCGCAAAAAGATTAATTATTATTATCTAATAATATATATAAAACCCACCACAGTGATTATACAATGCCAGAATATATCACCAATCATATATAATATATACAACCATATTTTGGTTTTAATATTACAACATAGTATTTGACTCTAGAACAAATTCTTCTACGAATATTTTTGGAGATTATTGTTCCTAAGACAACTAATGTTCTTTCTGATCTGATAATTCATTAATGGATAGTTTGATCCCACTATCTGAAAAGAGATATACTATCCACAAATATTTATAGTTATTTTTGACTAATTCTTTTTTTTCTTGAGGTTGTTTTTATCCATAGTTACTATATAACAATTGACAAGGATGTACATTTTGTTTTTTTATATTAATTTAAAGAAGATTTTGGATTGAAAAATGATTCAAATTAAAACTCTTCATGTTTTTACATAATGTAAGTGGAAAAAATTGTAACTTATAAAATATCCATAAGTAAATTTATTTGGAATATGGTTTGTTGTTATGTTTTTATTTACAATACATACTTGGATTGAAATCCTGAAATATTTTAAAACATTTATAATACGCATTATTGATCTTCATTACTCCTAGGATATTAATAAGTGTATATGATTTTTGGAAAAAACATCACTATAAATTAATGGATTGGGGATAAAAAGTTAATATTTACTATTAAATACCATCATGGAGGAGCATATAACATTTACCAAGTGCATTCATGATTTCATTGTGTATTCCTAAAATTTGTTAAATGAATCTTGCTTCACCTTATAATAGTTCATGTTATCATGCTTGGACCAACTCTAGAATCTATATAGATTACCTTTATACTTATAGTTTTCTTAATCTAAAACAAAATTATGTTCTAAAGTTAGTATTTTTATATTATATTTTTAACTCATATTGGTTATATTCATAACAATTTATCATTTTACATTACTAAGATTTAATTTTCCATAACTAATTACAAGTCTTATAGTCATATTCATAATTTATTTTTGATGATGTGTTTCTATGATTTAATTTTTATTGAACTATGTAGTTTAATTTACCATAATTACATTAATTTAAAAATAAATAACGTCTTATTATTTTTTAAATAAATCACTAAGATACCATTTTGGTAAAACATAACAACAGTGATAGTTACATTAGAATAAATGCAATGGGGAATTTGAAGTCATTAATTTCATAGTATTGATATAGATATTACCCTTTCTCAACCATTATAAGAAATCATCTTACTTGTTAAGTCCTGTATTTCTCACTTATGATATATGAATCAACCTTTCCCACCTCTGGGAAGAATACACCATACTTATAGTAATGTTTATTTCTATTTATTATTATTTAAAAATAATAAATTAGTTAATAAATAAAAATTTATATTAAAAAATATCTATGTATGATTAATATAATTGATGTAGAAACAACTTCTTATGTCTTCCTTGATTGTTTTGAATTCTCTTTCAAATGAACCATTATATCTACATGAATGGAAAATCTTCTCATGTCCACTCTAATACCTCTAAATGTTTTTTCACATTGAAAGTCGTTGGAGAGGAGCCATCCATACAATGGCCTGAAGGCCTTCATTTTTTATTGATTTTTGATAATCCACCTTTTATAGGGTGAGGTGGAACCCATACATGTCCCATAGGTGAAAGTTTTACATAAGTCATAGGACATAGAGTAATTCATTACCTTTAGGATTCAAGCAATACATACAACCCAGAATAACTACTTGGAAATTCTCCTCCCCATCATCTTCATTGTTAAATCAGCTGTCCACCTTCACATGGCTGTTCGGCTAGGCTTTCCCATACATGCACAGGCTTGTCCTATTGGTAGGTGCTATAACCTCTCATTCTTTCTATCTGTTTATCTTTTTCTAGTTGAAGAGGAACCATTTACTATAAAATGGTAATGGTATTTTCATCAATTCCTTGAATGTATTTCAACATAATTGTTTTGAACCAATGTTAATCACGCATTTTATTTACATTGTGAAGTGGAGTCAAATGATTATTAAGTTACTCATTTAACAATTCTCGATGAATAAATAGAACCTAGGATGTCAGAATTAAAATATTATTTTGATGAATGTTTTATTATAAAGAAGGAATCCCAAACATTACTATGTGACCAATATAATTCACCTTATTGAGGGAAATATCAATAACTTTGTATATTCATCCATTTTACACTAGTATAGTGTAGTGATAATCTCATTTATCTAAGGCCACTATTTCTCATTGTCATGAGATATGCAATGACAATTCATGTAAAAAGAATCTACATCCTTATTTTGTATTATCATTTCTCTAAAAATAATTAATTTCATAATAGAATGGAGAGTTGGAGATTTCTTATATACATCATATAGGCATAATTTTACCAGCACATGACCAGTGAGGTGGATGAACAAGAACCATGATATATAACTCATTTTATAAATTATATTATGGTATTTTTGTGTATAAATAACAATAATACCATTGAAATTTTTTTTGGACATGACATGGTTTGTTACCAAAAAATCTTTATTTTATAATGATTTTTATCCATACTATACCTCAATTCAAAATAAAATAAAGTTTTTATTTTTATATTAAAAAACTAGATGTAATAATGTTTTATTTATTAGTCTATCAACATTTTATCAAAACCCAATAACCACCACCACCAGTTTCTAAAAATATTTTTTCAGGGATATTCTAGTGACATGGACCCATATTTTCATTATTATAACCAAATAGATTGTTTGGTAAGTTAATCCAAGGAATTTTGGAAGGTAATTCTTTTTCAACTGCATTAACAAACAACTCCTTGATCCATTAAGTTGACTCCACAGTCATGAAATAATGTTCTAGATTTTTTGAAAAACACATTCCTCTAAATTTGCACCAATATTATCGAAGTATACTCCTCTTGAGGTAAATATGTTATGTCATCCCAATATCTTATATTTAAATCAATGTTAAATTGTTGTGTCCGAATTATGGCTGGATCAAACTCTATGATTTATTTGTTACATTCTAAAATACATAATGTTTGGATATACTAATATAATATAATATTTTATTTATTTTATCATTATGCATAAATGACCTATTTTATATTATATGATACTTCTTAATATTAACTACATTTTTCATATGTAATTAACAATGTATAGAAAATAATTATTCATAATTCAGTTATTTTAACTCAATGTAATATGTTTGGTAATTAATTTATTTAGAGATTATGAAAAATCGCAAAAAAGTAATTAAACTTTAATCATGATAAAAATGAAATAATAAAAGTGTTATTATCATGAGATTCTATAACAGTTAGCACTAGATGATAAACTAACCATATACCCTAGAGGAATAAAACCTTGAAATGTAACTTATATTGTGCTAAAACATTATACATGTCCTCCTATGAATCTCTTGGAATGTTTTCACATTGTCTGAAAACATGAACCATCTACACTCCTTTGGAATATACATCCATTACATAATAATTACTCACATGATTGTGAGTGGAACTAAAGGATTGGTTAAGGGTTTTATATAAAATAAATAGATGGAATGAGAACCCTTATACATTAATATGATGAGATGAAACACATTTCATCATTTTAATTAAATAAAATTATTTTTATAAATATGCAACAATAATAAATTAAATGAAACCAATCAAATACAAGAGTTAGTCTAATATCATGAGAATACAAAAACATTAAATGAATATGGAAATGTAAATTATCTAGTATTCACATAATTTCATTCGTTATTATAAAGATAAACATGTTTTCATAAATTAACTTATTCAATTAATTAGTATTTTTGTCTTATTGTTCATCCAAACAATATTTTAATTCCATTTATAATTAATACATAACAAAAAAATTAATTACACATTCATTCAACATGATCGATACCTTCCATAAAAAATTGGTTCCTTATATGGTATTATAAATAGAATTTAATATGACATGTGACATAAACAAGTTCCCCCATATTAAATGGTTTATAGTTTTCAAGATTAATAAATACCCAATGTTTAAGACACATGATCAGACCAACTGGTTTCAATATTATTGTTAGTGAAGAAGTTGATGATTGAGAAGTGGAAATTATTTTGGTGTTGACTTTTTTTTTCCAAAAATAAATCAGTTTCTTATAGTAAGTAATGTTAAATTAGATGATAAAAATTAAGGTAGTATTATAAAGGTTAAATATCTTGGTATTTATTTACATAATTCTTTTTGAGAGTTTCTTTGTTTAATAGTAATGTACATTTATGTGAAGAACTACATATATGAAAGTGTAGATGTGTTCCATGTTAGAAAATATCTACACATGTGATTTCCAATATAGATGAATATGTGTACACAAATAAGATGTTTTGTGAGGATTCTCTTGGTATATGTTTTTTATATAAGTGAAACATCATAGATGAATACCATGAAATTTATATGAATTAGATTCATGTTTTTGAATTTTAGAGAATTAAAATATTCCACAAAGTTTAATATTTTACAAATGTTTTTTTGATATGTTATGGGTCATATAAGAAAACTGTCCACATTTCTGAATGACACATGTAATAAAATTTTCCATAAAGACAAATTGGTTATTCTCATGAGTAAACTAAACATGTATTCGAATTGTTTTCATACACGAATAGTCCACATAGGAAAATGGTTCATGTATTATTTTTTTCTAAGGATATGAATTGGCAATGTAAGATGTGAGGTTCACATATAAATAAAATCTGTGCACTGTGAATGATTGGTGAAACATATAACTACATTCATGTATATAATAATGATCATTTTTGTCACAACCCATCCTTGGGACCCATTCCATGACTACCCCAAGCCCGCCTTCCATAGGCCAGGGGCTGGCGACTAGCACCAAGGCATAAATTCTGTCAAAGAAGGGGAAGGCATTGCCTTTATAAAGTAAACAAACACCACAGAGTAATCCAGCAGAAATAAACAAAAAGTAAACTGAGTACAATAGTAAGTGAGGAAAAGTAAATGGGCCAGAATACAAACCCAAACTAAAAGTAAAGTACAACTGGAAATAAAGAACAACAACTGAAAAGTAAAGCCGCAACGTCGAGCTATCCTCTGGAAAACCCACCTAAAGGCTGGGTACAGATAGTCTCCTCAGCTCCTCGGGTCCAACCATCCACTCTGTGTATGTCCCACCCAGTGGTCCACCTCCAGGTACTGACTTGCTCCACAAGCCTCAACCACGATCTGTGTTGTTCGTCGTCTACATCCAACACAACATAGTATGGGAATAGCCCGTATAGGGACGAGTATATGCTACTCAGTAGGGACCCCGAGACCCCTGAAGGTATTCCAGAATCCATGAAGGATAAAGCACAAAGGAAAGATACAGTCACAAAATAACAACCAACTCTACTTAGGTATATGCCCATACATATAGCTAAGTTATCAATTTCCAGTTTGGCTCCAGCATCCGAGCCCATGTTCGATAACATCCACATAGGATAGTACAACCCAATCGACACAGGAAGCACATCCCAATACACATAGGAAAAAAAGTCAATCATATTGAAGAGAATGATTGAAATTCAAGACTCAGCTCACACAGGTATAAATCATTTGTAAAGAAAAAGAGATGATCAGATGTAGTTACTAATTCATCTAACTGGTACCCACGTAGGATACTAGACCAACTAAGCTGTTGGACCCACAAAGGATACAAGACTAGCCACTCAGTCAGACCCATGTAGGATACAAGTATAGAGTCAAATACTGCTGGACCCACGTAGGATGCAAGAACAGTTGTAACATACTACCAGACCCACATAGGATATAAGAACAATAGTTATCGTCATCAAACCCACGTTGGATTTCAGTATGGTCGTCGTCGCTGTCGAACCCACGGAGGATCCTATTACAGTCGCCATCGTCGTCGTAGTCGCAGCCAGCTCTAGGGTTCCCGCACACAGCATGATCATTTCTGGGAGGGTCCGCTCCAAGAGCCAAGGGGTCGATACATCAACTGACACGTAGTCCAGAGATGATGTCTCCCAAAGTTCCGTCTCATCGATATGAACTCAACACGACAGACGGCGTGTCAATCAGACGCCCGGTCTGAGAGTTATTGGTCTTTTCCTCCCAGGGGCCTAGTTAGTTTTTAAGTCAAAACCAACCCGACTGTATACCAACTGTGTCCAAACCTCGAGTGGAGTAAGCCAAAAGGTCCGTCTCACTAAGAGGAAACCAACAAAGTCGACGACACGTCAATCGGACGTCCAGATCTTAAGTTGTAAGCATTTCCACTCCGATGGCCCGGTTGGTTTCGTTTTTGAACCAACCCAGCCATACCCAAAGTTCTCCAAAACTTTTAGTATAATATACCTAAATGACCGTCTCGATCCAAGGATCGCATCACAACTGACGGTGTATCAATCAGAGGTCTGTAGTCCATGTTATGGGTATTTGAACGAACCTGTCCGATTTTAGGGGGGTGTTGGGCCCGGACCGACCCGGCCTAGAACCCCCTGGGTCGGCCCGAACTAGGGCGATCCGACCTGGGTCCAGGTCCGGCACATTAGGACGTGGCGCAGCCCACCTGGTGCGGCCCAGCCTGGTGCGGCCAGTCTGGCCTGGGCGAATGCGGAGAGGGGGGGGGGGCGTGCTGCCCCCTTGATTGAGAAATGGCCCCCCACAGGGGGGTACCTCTTTGCTAGCTAGGGGTTATGCCCCCTGGATTTCCGAAACTGCCAGCCGAGTGGGCTGGTCGATGTGTCGTCGTGGGTCCCACCCTCCATGCACCGGTGGCCGGTGGTTCCGGCTACCTCTCCCTACACCGTCGCAACCTTAAGTTGCGGCCTTGTCCGACCGGCGCGGTGTGATAACACCCTACCCCTCCGTCGCGGCCTCTTCATGGTTCTTCGGCGTGGCACGATGGCACCGCGCCCCTTCGCCACGGCCCGACTCCAGCCGCGGCTTCTTTCGGCCTCAGCAGCACAGCGTGATGGCGCCACACTCCTTCTCTGTGTTCCTCCTCGTTCCCGTGCGGTGCTGTTGGACCGCACCGCCTTCGTTCGAGCCACAATGACTACAACAAAAAAGGAGGAAGAGGGTTTGCCGTGTTCTTGCGGTCCGGCCCCCTCCCGTTAATTCGATAACAAGAGACTAAGAACTTAAAATTGGATGACAAAGAATATTAACGAACAAAACCAAACCCCTACCTCAAATAAGGCATTATTCGGTGTCGCAGTAAATGACGTCGCGGTAGACAAGCATCATTCCGTCAATGTCGGGAAGGATGAAGACGAGGGTGGCATCGGCGTTCTTCATTCTTCATTGGAGGAAGAGGAAAACTCTCCAAGTGTTGGGCACCATGCTTCGCTGCTAGCATTCCGCTGCTTGAAGAAGCCGTCCAGAACTCCTCCCCCTGGCCTCCTTTAAATAAGAGTGGTGGGTTCATCATTGGAAAGCAAGTCATAAATGGGGGATTTATGACATAGGGCCCCACTCACCTAATCCACTGCTGTGGAACATTAAAAAGGGAGTAATGATCTTCATTAATTAAACACGTTGGCATTTAATTAAAGAGAGGGAGGGAAGGTTCCTCATAAACGTGAGGTGTTAAATGAATTAAAGAGGGAGAGGGTGTTAAATGGGGTGTTAGGAATTTTAAGGAGGTGGGAGCTCATGTGGGCCCCACCCCACTTCCTCACAACATCATTTCCCATAACTCATAAAGCACAAGAGGCGCAATAAAAATATAATTGTAAAAGAACTAAATTTTTATTCCTCACATTTTTAACATCTCATCCCGAGCAAACGCAACTCCAGAAAAAGTCTTCCTAATCAATTACTGGCACTGCTGTTTCATCGGTGCCCTCAGATTTCAATTCCGAGCACCGGATCAAAGGCTAGAAAACCCACTCGTTTGTTCACTGAACGTACCCAAACTAAACATTGGAAAATTATTCCAGGCACACCGGGCCTCGGAATCAAGTGCCGTCAGAAACTGCATACTCGTAAGATCCCAAAGAAAATTAAGAAAAAATTTCCCTTGAAATTTACAAGTCTTTACATTACTCCCTCCAAAAGGATTTACGTCCCCATAAAGATACATCACAAACTAGGGAAATAAATGAGGGTACTGAGCATGCATCTGAGCCTCCCGCTCCTAAGTGATCTCTTGGAGGTTCCCGTGCTGCCACCAGATGCACACTAGAGGAATCAACCGCCCACATAGGACCCGCTCCTGTCGATCCTCGATCTCCACCGGGACCTCCGCAAAAGTCTCCCCTTTCATCAATGTCCATCTCCCCATTGTCGATGATATGCGTCGGGTCGTGCACATACCTCCTTTAGCTGAGATACGTGGAAGACGTCATGCACCCCATGCAACTGAGGTGGTAGAGCCAGGTGATAAGCCACCTCGCCTATCCTACTGAGAACCTGGAGTGGTCTGATTAAGCGTGGAGATAACTTGCCGCCCCAGCCAAATCTCTGTAGTCCACGTCGAGATAAGACCCGCAAGAAAACGTGGTCACCATCCTCGAACTCTTGTGGTCTCCTCCTCCTATCAACATAAGAATTTTGTCAGCTTGGAGTTATCCTCATCCACTCCTAGATGACATGGACCTTCTCTGTCGTGGCCTGGACCATCTCCGATCCCACAAGTGCTGACTCCCCAGGGTCTGTCCAGCACTGATTTGACATGCATGGTCGGCCGCACAATTCATCATATGGTTCCATCCTGATGGTGGAGTGGTGGATATTGTTGTACACAAACTCCACCAGGGGTAGGCGGTCCTCCCATTAGCAACCAAAGTCGAGGACACATATACGGAGCATGTCCTCAAGTGTATGAATGATCCTCTCCATTTGACCATCCGTCTGAGGGTGAAAGGCGGTGCTCAGACGTAGTTGTGTTCCGAATGCCTCCTACAACCCCTTGCAAAGCCTGGAAGTAAAGCGAGCATATTTATCGGATACGATAGATAATGGCACACCATGAAGCCATACAATCTATTGAATGTAGAGGCGTACAATTCTCTCCAATGAGCCCTACTCTCTGATGGGTAAAAAGTGGGCCGACTTGGTGAGTCGGTCGACAATTACCCAAATGGAGTCGTGACCTCTGGAAGTACGTGGAAGTCCAGTCATGAAATCCATAGATATCTCATCCCACTTCCACTCTGGGACCTCCAAGGGCTGTACCAAGCCTGCTGGTACCTGGTGATCCGCCTTCACCTGCTGATAGGTAAGGCATCAAGAAACGAACTCTGCCACAGCCTTCTTCATACCCGGTCAATAGTACTGTCGTCTGAGATCCTAGTACATCTTCTCCCCCTGGATGTACCGCTAAAGGGGAAGTGTGAAAATCTCTTAGCACTTCCTCTTGTAAAGCATCTGGTACCATTGTACATCCTCTGAAAAGGACGTCATGATCTCCTACTATAGAGAATCCATCATGTGCCTATCCTGAGGATATCTGTGCACGCCACACCTCATAGTCTACATCCCCACGCTGTGCCTCTCTGACCCACTGTAGTAGCGGAGGAGTGACTGTGAGTGACTGAAGAAAGGATGCTCCGTCTCTATCCATGAAGGATATCTACAAAGCTGCTAGCTACTATGTCACCTCCCCAAGTAGTTGAATTCCCATCCTCCTATTGAGAGGATAAACTGCTACGTTCCCCTTTCCAGGAGTATATACTATCTCAAAGTCATAGTCCTGGAGGAACTCGAGCCATCGCCGCTGTATCAGGTTCAGGTCCTTCTGCGAGAAGATGTACTTGAGACTTTGGTGATCAGAGTAGACTATAAAGAGCTCGCCCATCAGATAGTGTCGCCACATCTTTAGAGTGAAGACCACTGCTGCTAATTCCAGGTCATGGGTATCGTAGTTCTTCTCATGCTGCCTCAACTATCATGATCCATAGGTGATCAATGCCCGCTCCTGCATCAGGACACATCTGAGTCCGGTCCCTGATGCATCCCAGTAGACCATGTACCCTACTCCCTCCTCTAGTAGCCTCAAGATAGGTGTGCTGGTCAATCTCTGTCTTAGCTCCTGGAAGCTCTGCTGACATCTATCTGACCATATGAAGGGTTTCCCCTTCTTCATCAAAGCTGAATGTGGTGCCACAACTTTGGAGAAGTCTGGCACAAATCTTCAGTAGTACCCAGCTAGACCCAAGAAACACCGCACCACCATCACGCTCTTGGGTGGCTCCCAAGCTAGCACTTCCTCGATCTTCGTAGGGTCGACCGCAACTCCTGCCTCAGAGATGACGTGTCCTAAGAAGTGGACCTCACATATACAGAACTAACACATCGAGAGATTACAATAAAGCTGGTGCTCTCGGAGTGTTTCCAGTACAACCCGTAAGTGGTAGGCGTGCTCCTCCTCAGAAGTCGAGTATATCAATATGTAGTCGATGAAGACCATGAAAAATTGACCAAGGGAGGTCTGATAGATCTTGTTCATGAGGCTCATGAGCACTGCTGGAGCATTGGTTACGCCAAAAGGCATAACCAAGAACTCATAGTGGTCATATTGACATCTAAAGGCCATCTTCTGCACATCCTCGTCTCAAACTCTGAGCATATGATAGCCGAACCTGAGGTATATCTTTGAGAATCACCATTCTCCCTTGAGCTGATCGAAGAGGTCATCAATCCTCGGTAGAAGATACTTGTTCTTCATGGTCACCTGGTTCAGACAACGATAGTTGACACACAGTCGCAAGCTCCCATCTGACTTCTTGGCGAACAAAATCGGGGAAGCCTAGGGTGAAACACTAGGTCAGATGAATCCCTTGCCCTGCAAGTCCTCCACTTGTAACCATAGCTCTCAAAGCTCAGTGGGAGCCATCCGATATGCTGTAGTGGATATCGAGGCTGTCCCAGGGTACAGGTAAATATAAAAGTCTAACTCTCTATGAGGAGGCAGTCCTAAAACGTTGTCTGGAAAAACTTCCACATACTGATTCACCACTACAGGAAAACTCAGACTCTGCACGTCAACTGCTCATAGGATGAGGCTAGTCAACTAATGAGTGATCGGTTGTCCTCTCCTCTACCTGAGTCCATCCTACACTGCTAAGGCACCCTTGTTGCCGGTGAAGGTGAACCTGCTCCCATCAGTTCGAACACACCCAACGTTCCGCCTAATATAGTCGATCTGAGCATGGACAGTAGATAACCAATCCATGCCCCAGACGACGTCGTAAGGCCATGACGCCGCTACAACAAGATCCCAGCCGAAGATCTCACCTTCTAGAGTAAGATAACACTGCCGACACCAATGCGTAATCTTCAAGTCTACTCCCGTAGGATTCTCTAGCCGTATGGATCGAGCCAACGGCTCCGTCGGAATCCCCGAGCTCCAAACAAGGGCAGAGGCAATAAAATAATGACTCGCTCCTGTATCAATAAGAACTACAGCAAGGGTGGAGTAAACACAGATAGTACCTCGAATCAACTCTGGTGCACCGTGGGCTTAGGCCTCCACTTCCTGAAGCTGAGTCTGTGTAGAGACCTGAAGCTTGACGTACATTGACATTACATTACATTTGCAGAATACTTAGTACATAACAAAAACACACACATAAGGATCGTAATAGTTTTGTGTCTTTGGAAACTCGGAATATAATCTTCTAATCCTGGTGAAAGATCTTCAACATCTCCCATAAAGATCTTCCTTTTTTTACACCTAAAACCTTTCTTTATATCCTCGGGAAATAAAACATACAAAAGGGTGAGCTCAAATTCTCAGTAAGGGTAAACAAATGAAATATCAATCACATCATATTCATAAGAACATAACATTTTGGAAATCTTAACCTGCAAAAGAGAGCATAATTTCATAACATGGGATAAATCATGGCAGTGAAATATAATCACAATAATCATAACTTAAAACATGAAACATTGTGGCATACACACATAATCATAGAGAATCATTTCTTGTTAGTCAAGACTCATTTCCAAGACTATCTTAGTGGACAAAGTCCCTTTCTGAACCAAGTCACCCTCATTTCAGTCCTGTTTCACTGAACCGGTATAACCTACTGTTCCAGCCATGTCTATCTCATGAGATATAAAATCTTTACCCAATTCATTGGAGGGAGATATAGGTCCCACCCATCTCATAATGATACTATTCTTATGTGTGCCACAAAATCATAAATCATACATCATTGCATAACCCATGTAATAAAAATGAGAATCTTAAACATCGTGACATCATAAAACAATTCATATAAGATAAAGGAATTCATAAATATAATTCCATCACAACATAATAAAATCAATTTAATAATAGGGATAGAAACCGAACCCTTTATTATCTTAGATGGAAAATAATTTTTATAAAACACTTGAACTCTATTCTTGAGGAAAATATCCTTTCTACTTCAAAAACATTTTTCCTTTCTTAACATGTCATACAATTTTAAACTAAAAGAAGTTGATTAAAAATAAACTTGAAAACTTTTAATGGAAGATTCTTGGAAATAATTTATTAAAAATCAATTCATGCAATATAAGTTTAAAAAACATTCTTCTCGTACTTTTTTCTGAAAAGTCAAAAAGTACTTCGTACGAAAAACGACAAAAGATTCCTTTCATATATTTTACTAAAAACTCACTGAAGGGTAAAATTGGATTTAAAAAATTTTAGGTGAATGGAAATAATATTACATATTGAGGAAACATGGATGTGGAAGATAAAATACACCCTAGTAAATACCGAAGTATAAACAATCTCGGATAAAAATGAGATTGTGATATTTCCCTTACCTTAGGTCTGACTTGATTTGTAAGTGTCCGAACCTCCTGTATAATGATTTAAATAATGTTATTGACTTATTAAAGAATCATACTTATTTTATGATATCATATATGGTCATATTCTTAGCTTCTTAGTAGTAATATTTCATTGCTACTTATTATTCGGGTGTTTAGAACTTTTTGTTCTTATGCGTGTTTTGTCGAATAAATTCTTATTCTTTTCTTTAGGTTATAGATAACTCATTTCCAGAATGGTATTAGTGTAATATATATCATATTCATTCAATTCAATTCATTTATATAATCATTATGAAATTAAGATCATGTATAACGAGTCGCATCACATCATGGAGATGGTATTCCGTACGTACGCACGAGTGATGATATCGTTCCTATGATCGTGGAATTGTATTGGAGTATATGTATACTATTTCAGAATCAATATCACTTTATAATAGTCATATATAGTCATTATTTACACCAGTATAGCCATCCAAGTAAGGTGGTGGTGGAAAACATATTACACCACGGCGTGGAGACGGTATTCCGTACGTACACACACGCGGTGATTTCATTTTTCCGTAGGATGGATAGAAGCTGAATTAGGGTTGTTTCATATTTATAATAACATATCAGTATGTAAGTAATACTGATGTTATTACTTTATCATGAAACAACTAAAGAAGAAGAATTTGAAGAAGAAAGAAATTGAAAAGATCAGTAATGGATATTACCTCTTCTTTGAAACGCCTCTTTGAATCCTCCACTTAGGGAACTAATATTGGTCTTTGAAGAAGACCAGGAACTCTAGGATTATTCTAGGGAAGTGGAGAAGGTATTTTGGTAGGGGTTGGTCGAGCTTGAGTGCTCAAATTGGTGTGAGGAGGAGGGGGAGGAGGTGCCCTTTTATAAGGGAGGAGAGGGGCACCTTTGGAATATCTCAAAATATTATTTTATATTAAAGTCAAAATCGGTTTATAATGGTTCCAAAGGGTCTTACTTCGAAGGTAAAGTGGGTATGGGTAGAAATCCTATCAACCAATAGGATTTAGACAAGTTTAGGGTATTATTTTAACCTTATCAACTAGATTTAACTCTAAGTTAAATAATTTAACTTTTACCGTGTCTTCTTGTGTTCTTACACTATAAGGTTAATAAACTTACTATAAGAAGCCAAACGAACCCCAAATTTTTTATTATTAATATATATAACCTTATCTAAGTCATTTGGCCGAACCTTAGATTTTTAAGAATAAAATAACAATTAATAATATAATATTTTCTTTAAAAACTATTTTTTGTCAATTTTGACAATATTTAGTAATTGATTTTTGTGAAAATCATAACAGAATGATAAGTTCAAAAAAAGTTTATTAAATCAACACTAACATGTAATAATAACCTATAAAATTTTTGGAATTCATAAAAAGTCTCATATTTTATTTATTTGGGTATTTATAACATCAATTATGTCAATATTTTATTAATAAGATAATTACTGCATCATCGTTGTGTCATAAATAAATTAAATTATTTAATATCTGAAAATTACAAATAAATTACAATTACGTAGTAATTCTATTTATAATTCTAATGAATATTTATAGTCGAATTTATCTTATGTATAACCCCATATTAAAAATGTTTTAAGAAATAAACTTTGATTTTAACTATTTTAACCCTTCTTTAAATAAATTAATAATAAATGTCCTAATCTAATCCAAGTGGGTCTAAATTGTCATATTTTATTCCTAAGTTTGTTTTTGGTCGAATTAAACTTATCCAATAGAACTATGACATGTGTTAGGGTAATAATAATATCATTTCTACCCTTAATTACCCTATTTACTTTTAACCGTGGTAAAAAAAAGTAAAAAGTTACTATTCACCAAAAAATTATTTTCATCTCATTGAACCACATTTTACTTACTGACATCAACCGTGTCTCTCGGATTTTTGAAATTCCACTCACAGAAGCGGTAAAATTAAGTTTTATGCCAAATTCAGTTTTTAACCTACCACTTAGTGGTTTCACTATTCATCAAAAATTGAAAGTTTTCAGAAAAATACCAAAATTTCACCCTAGGCTAATTTCGGTATTCCGAATCCAAAAATGAATTCCATTTTGAAAAATAAAATTACAAAATTTCAAAAAGTGGTTATTACTATTCATAACGGCTAGTTTTAATAATTTTAATAGCATATTGTTGTTTAGTGAAACTCGTTATTGCGTACTACACACTCTATTGAGGAAGGTCGCGATTGCGTGTAATGTATGGCAAATCAAGGATGCGTGTTGTGCAAGCTCCTTTTGGTGTAGCGTACAACACAAGACATTAGTGAAATTAAAAAAGAATATTTTTCATAAAATCTCAGGGTGTTACATTCTACCCCCGTTAAAATGAATTTCTCCCTCGAAATTCGTCGGGGTTATAAATGGTTTACTATTCGAAAGTTTCTTTAATAGAAACCGACATCGTAAAAAGGAATACCAAAACCAATCTTTAAAAACAAAAGTATGAAACGTAACGGTTACCCAAATAAACTAATCCCTGGGTTTCCACACAGGTTAAAATATGGATACGGAAGAGAAATCTAACCATCATGTTCTGATGGAGAGTGGTAGAGAACATGGCTATGGAAAAGCCAACAATCACAAAGCCATAAATTTGTGACGATCTAAGGTACCATCTGATTCATCAGATATAAGAGCACTAGAACAACAATTTTGGTTTTCAAGATCATTTCCCTAAAGTCGATGAAATTGGAATTAGAAGAAATACTTTCATGATTTTGGTATAGTCTCACCGTTTGTCGTTATTTGGACAATTTCCACTTCATCTCTTAAAGAAATGAAGTTGAATTTTTCATTCGTGAAGTGTTAGCAGATCATGTGATAGAATGACGGGTCATTCCATCTTTCTCCAGCAAAAGGTTAGCAAAAGTTATTAAATATACATAAGTCATTCTATAGTGAGATTAATCATATATGGTTCCTAAAATGGACTTATACTTTATATATCATACTGCTTAATATAATAAAACTAGTTTCTACTAAACAGGGACTTCCTGTAGGTCAGTGGTAGGCGATAAAGGCCAGTCGCACTTCGGTTGTGGGTTCGATTCCCACAGCCTTGTCCGACGCGATGGGTTGTCGCCCGTCCTGCAGGTTGTCCTTTTTCTAAAACGATAACATCCCATCAATAATATCGAAAAAACTTCAATCCTTAAACAATACTAACTTATGTCCAACATAATCCATTCCAATATTTAGGCTTATCCATAATACTGCAGTCCACTCTCATAACATAGTGAAAACGATTACCAGATATTTAATACAATCGTTGATCCCCATATATCATAAGATATGTTTTGTTGGTCACATTCCAAACATTCAAAGTCATTAATCATGTATTCTCTTGAATACCCATTGAGCCTTAGTGAAAACATGAATGTAGTTAAAAGTTAACACTTTACACATCCTCAAAATTCTATATACTCAAACCATGATATCACTTAGTCCTTATATCAATCATGAGCTCATGAATACTATCAAACATTTAATTTTTATCCTTATCCCTTCATTAAGCGCATATCATCTACATTCCAAAAATATCTGAATAACCTTTCATGGATACTGGTAACATTAATCATATACTATCAAAACTCAAGGAAAGACAACAGTGTAACAATCCTTATATGTCTCTTTATTCCATAGTACCATGATATTCTTTATACAACATTACACTTGATAAACATGTAATCATTCCACTACCTTTTTAAACCATTGACCGAGCTTCAACAATTCTTTCATATCACATATCATTTGTAGTCTCTTCATCATAATCAACATAAATACTACCCATATGGCCGTACTGATTCTCTTCATGAGACTTTCCCTTAGGGCATTGGTTTTCATAATGCCCGTACATTCCACATTTAAAACATTTAACCATTGTTGATGTCGTAGCAATACCATTATCGTCATCCCTGATGTTAACTGAACCTTTTCCTTTACACTTACTGGCTTTGTGTCCTTCTTTTCCACACCCAAAGCATCTTCCAGTTCCTTTGAAACATTCTCCTTGATGCCTCTTCCCACATGATTCACATAGGAGAAATTGAACTTTCTTTCCTCTATGATCATCATGAAACTCCATATTTCTCTTATTAGCCGAGTCAGGAAACTTACCAAATTTTACATTATTGATCATATTATGAGATTTCTGATTCGGCATAACAATGATGTTTGGACTTCCAAATCCTATTTCATTTGGTTGCTCATGAAGAATATCATTCCATTGCCCATCATATCCTCCATTATCGTGAATCATCTTGTTTCCAGCCATTTTCTAAAACCCAACAAGAATAGTGTGAGAGGCAAAATCATGCTAGGGAAAACAACATAATAAAGGGGGAGTACCCTTAATATCTAACATCTTAGGTTAAATTATAAGATCGTTACCGTAGTTCTAGGACTATATCCTATACGTATACTTATCATTAGGGACATCCCTAGACATACCATAGAAATATCTCTAGGGATCTCACTAACGTTTTCGCATCCTAGTTTCCAAAGGTTGACTAAACCTTTCCTCTAAAACCAATTGTAGAGAACCGAAGCTTGATGTACATTGACATTACATTACATTTTCCGAATACGTAGTACATAACAAAAACACACACACAAGGATCGTAATAGTTTAGTGTCTTTGGAACTCGGAATATAATCTTCTAATCCTGGTGAAAGATCTTCAACATCTCCCATAAAGATCTTCCTTTTTTTTATACCTAAAACCTTTCTTTACATCCTGGGGAAATAGAACATACAAAAGGGTGAGCTCAAATGCTCAGTAAGGGTAAACAAAAATAAATATCAATCACATCATATTCATAAGAACATAACATTTTGGAAATCTTAACCTGCAAAAGAGAGCAGAATTTCATAACATGGGACAAATCATGGCAGTGAAATGTAATCACAATAATCATAACTTGAAACATGAAACTTTGTGGCATACACACATAATCATAGAGAATCATTTCTTGTTTGTCAAGACTTATTGCCAAGACTATCTTAGTGGACAAAGTCCCTTTCTGAACCGAGTCACCCTCGTTTCAGTCCCGTTTCACTGAACCGGTATAACCTACCATTCCAGCCATGTCTATCTCATTTGATATAAAATCTTTACCCAATGCATTGGAGGGAGATATAGGTCCCACCCATCTCATAATGATACCATTCTTATGTGTGCCACAAAATCATAAATC
Source organism: Viscum album (assembly GCA_963277665.1). NCBI lineage: Eukaryota > Viridiplantae > Streptophyta > Magnoliopsida > Santalales > Viscaceae > Viscum > Viscum album. The sequence continues at coordinate 876,930,299 of OY728163.1, forward strand.
ATACATCATTGCATAACCCATGTAATAAAAATGGGAATCTTAAACATCATGACATCATAAAACAATTCATATAAGATAAAGGAATTCATAAATATAATTCCATCACAACGTAATCAAATCAATTTAATAATAGGGATAGAAACAGAACCCTTTATTATCTTAGATGGAAAATAATTTTGATAAAACACTTGAACTCCATTCATGAGGAAAATATCCTTTTTTACTTCAAAAACATTTTTCCTTTCTTAACATGTCATACAATTTTAAACAAAAATAAGTTGATTAAAAATAAACTTGAAAACTTTTAATGGAAGATTCTTGGAAATAATGTATTAAAAATTAATTCATTCCGTATAAGTTAAAAAAACATTCTTCTCGTACTTTTTTCAAAAAAGTAAAAAAGTACTTCATACGAAAAATGAAAAAAGATTCCTTTAATATCTTTTACTAAAAACTCACCGAAGGGTAAAATTGGATTTAAACAATTGTAGGTGAATGGAAATAATATTACATATTGAGGAAACATGGATGTGGAAGATAAAATACACCCCAGTAAATACCGAAGTATAAACAATCTCGGATAAAAATGAGATTGTGATATTTCCCTTACCTTAGGTCTGACTTGCTTTGTAAGTGTCCGAACCTCATGTATAATGATTTAAATAATTTTATTGACTTATTCCAGAATCATACTTATTTTATGATATCATATATGGTCATATTCTTAGCTTCTTAGTAGTAATATTTCATTACTACTTGTTATTCGGGTGTTTATAACTTTTTGTTCTTATGTGTGTTTTGTCGAATAAATTCTTATTCTTTTCTTTAGGTTATAGATACCACATTTCCAGAATGGTATTAGTGTAATATATATCATATTCATTCAATTCAATTCATTTATATAATCATTATGAAATGAAGATCATGTAGAACGAGTCGCATCACATCGTGGAGACGGTATTCCGTACGTACGCACGAGTGATGATATCGTTCCTATGATCGTGGAATTGTATTGGAGTATATGTATACTATTTCAGAATCAATATCACTTTATAATAGTCATATATAGTCATTATTTACACCATTATACCCATCCAAGTAAGGTAGTGGTGGAAAACAGATTACACCACGGCGTGGAGACGGTATTCTGTACGTACGCATGCGCGGTGATTTCATTTTTCCGTAGGATGGATAGAATCTGAATTAGGGTTGTTTCATATTTATAATAACATATCAGTATGTATGTAATACTGATGTTATTACTTTATCATGAAACAACTAAAGAAGAAGATGTTGAAGAAGAAATAAATTGAAAAGATCGGTAATGGATATTACCTCTTCTTTGAAACGCCTCTTTGAATCCTCCACTTAGGGAACTATGATTGGTCTTTGAAGAAGACCAGGACCTCTAGGATTATTATAGGGAAGTGGAGAAGGTATTTTGGCAGGGTTTGGCCGAGCTTGAGTGCTCAAATTGGTGTGAGTAGGAGGGGGAGGAGGTGCCCTTTTATAAGGGAGGAGAGGGGCACCTTTAGAATATCTCAAAATATTATTTTATATTAAAGTCAAAATCGGTTTGTAATGGTTCCAAAGGGTCTTATTTCGAAGTTAAAGTGGGGATGGGTCGAAAGTGTATCAACCAATAGGATTTAGACAAGTTTAGGTTATTATTTTAACCTTATCAATTAGATTTAACTCTAAGTTAAATAATTTAACTTTTGCCGTGTCTTCTTGTGTTCTTACACTATAAGGTTTATAAACTTACTATAAGAAGCCAAACGAACCCCAAATTGTTTATTATTAATATATATATCCTTATATAAGTAATTTGGCCGAACCTTAGATTTTTATGAATAAAATAACAACTAATAATATAATATTTATTTTAAAAACTATTTTATGTCAATTTTGAAACTATTTAGTAATTGATTTTTGTGAAAATCATAACCGAATGATATGTTCGAACGAAGTTTATTAAATCAATACTAGCATGTCATAATAACCTAGAAAATTAGTGGAATTCATAAAAAGTCTCATATTATATTTATTTGGTTATTTATAACATCAATTATGTCAATATTTTATTAATAAGATAATTACTGCATCATCGTTGTGTCATAAATAAATTAAATTATTTATTGTTTGAAAATTACAAATAAATTATAATTATGTAGGAATTCGTTTTATATTTCTAATGAATATTTATAGTCGAATTTATCTTATGTATTACCCCATATTAAAAATGTTTTAGTAAATAAACATTGATTTTAACTCTTTTAACCCTTATTTAAATAAATTAATAATAAATGTCCTAATCTAATCCAAGTGGGCCTAAATGTTCATATTTTATTCCTAAGTTTGTTTTTTGTCGAATTACACTTGTCCAATAGAATTAGGACATGTGTTAGGGTAATAATAATATCATTTCTACCCTTGATTACCCTATTTATTTTTAACCGTGGTAAAAAAAGTAAAAAGTTACTATTCACCAAAAAATTATTTTCATCTCATTGAACCACATTTTACTTACTGACATCAACCGTGTCTCTTGGATTTTTGAAATTCCACTCACAGAAGTAGTAAAATTACGTTTTATGCAAAATTCAGTTTTTAACCTACCAGTTAGTGGTTTCACTATTCATCAAAAATTGAAAGTTTTCAGAAAAATACCAAAGTTTCACCCTCGGCTAATTTCGGTATTCCGAATCCAAAAATGAATTCCATTTTGAAAAATAAAATTACAAAATTTCGAAAAGTGGTTATTACTATTCATAATGGCTAGTTTTAATAATTTTAATAGCATATTGTTGTTTAGGGAAACTCGTTATTGCGTACTACACACGCTATCGAGGAAGGTCGCGATTGCGTGTAATGCAAGGAAAATAAAAGATGCATGTTGTGCAAGCTCTTTTTGGTGTAGCGTACAACACAAGACATTAGTGAAATTAAAAAGAATATTTTTCATAAAATCTCGGGGTGTTACAGTCTGCGTCTGATCGCCAGCTCCGTATGGTCGGGGTGGACCTCTTAGTGGTGGTGATGGTAAAGCCTCAAAGAATCACCCACCACCTACTGCTCGGATAGCTCCTCTGCCTCATCCGCCTACTCTCTACGGACCGCCACGGTCGACCCTCTACCTCTGCCTGGGTAGCCCCTCAACTGTCTACTACTCCTCTGCATGGTGGGTCGGGCAGTCACGAGCCATGTGGCCCTGCCCGCCGCATACGTAGCACTGTCTACTCTTCATAAGACTGGTTCTACGCTGTGCGCCCGGCACCTCTGAGCCAGTGTCCTGAGGTTGTCCGCCTGCTAGTCTGGTCCTCCTGAACCACTGTGACATCTGCCGACTGTCAGCTATAGAAGACTCCGCTATGTGCCGCCCTACGGTAGGTCTTACTGCTGGTGTAGGCTCAACAAGAAAGCTCTCTATGATAAGGGCTCACTCCAGTACTCCTGCCTGCGTCGGAATGCTGATGGAGATCATCGATACCCTAATCTCATGCCTCAGTCCCTACTCAAAGGTCTGGGCCCAGAAGAATGGGTCTCATACCATGTCCGTAGAATAGCGTGAGAGATCAGTAAATCTCGCCGTGTATTGGGATACCGTCATGCTTCCATGTCGCAGCTATAGTAGCTCCTGAATGCACACCACACGTAGGGTGGATTGGAAAAACTCTGAGTGGAAGAGGCTCTCAATGTTTGTCCAGAGGAGAGATGCCTCGTCGTGCACCTGGAGCATCAGGCTCCACCATCTGCCTGCTTCCATGTACAGGAGGCTCACTGCAAGGATCACCATGAGGTCAGCTAGTGTCCCCACTAATCTGAAAACTCAAACTACAGCCTCCAGCCAATCCTCGGCTGCCTGAGGGTCCGTCTCCCTACGGAACCTTGGCGGTATCTGATGGTAGAACTCATTCAGTTCACTAAGGCGACATGCACTCTCAGTAGCTGGGGCTGGTGGAATCAGTGGCTTAGCGGGTAGAGGTACCGCCAGTGCCTCCGCTGTAAAAGGGCCCTGCACCGAGGCCTCGTCTCTAAGTGGGATATCGTCTCATACAAAGCTCTGAACCCTAGCTGGCTTCCGTCATGGGGCCATCCTAAAAAGAAACAGGTGTGCCATGTTCAAAACAGTATACCTGGTGAGCTGACAAAAATTAATCACAAAGAAAACTTTTGAAACACACATGCGAACAATGTTTTTTTTGCACTGAGTCGTAAATCAGAAGTTAGGGTCCTAGTGTGTGGATTCGTTGGCCACCGCACCAACACTGTATTCCCTGGACGGATAACCACAATCAATACCCTAAACATTATTGCTTCATATAGAAGAAAGATCAAAGCCCTGAGTTCTGCAGTAGAACCGAACTCCACTGATACCAATTTGTCACGACCCGTCCTCGGGACCCGTGTCGTGACTACCCCAAGAACACCTTCCATAGGCCAGGGGCTAGAGACTAGCACCAAGGCGTAAATTCCGACAAAAAAGGGGAAGGAATTGTCTTTATAATGTAAACAAACACCAAAAAGTAAGCCATCAAAAGTAAACACTATGTAAACTGAGTACAATAGTAAGTGCGGAAAAGTAAATGTGTCAGAATACAAACCCAAACTGAAAGTAATGTACAACTGTAAAGAAAGTAGAACAACTAAAAAGTAAAGAAGCAACGTCGAGCTGTCCTCTAGAAATCCAACCTCTGAATGGTGGGTACAGATAGTCTCCTCAGCTCCTCGGTTCCAGCCGTCCACTCCGTGTACATCCCACCCAGTGGTCTACCTCCAGGTACCGACTTGCTCCACAAGCCTCAACCACGATCAGCGCTGTCCGTCGTCTGCATCCAACACAACGTAGTGCGGGCATAACCCATGCAGGGTTGAGTATACGCTACTCAGTAGGGACCCCGAGACCCCCGAAGGTCTCCCATAATCCATGAAGGATAAACCACAATGGAAAGATAAAATCTCAAAATAACAACCATCTCTACTTAGGTATATTACCATACATATACCTAAGTCATCAATTTCTAATTCGGCTCCAACATCCGAGCCCAAGTTCGATCACATCCTCACGGGATAGTACAACCGAATCCACACAGGAAGCACATCCCAATCCACATAGGAAAGCAAGTCAATCATATCGAAGAGAATGATTGAAAGTCAAGACTCAGCTCACACAGGTATACATCATTTATAAATAAAAAGAGATGATCATATGTAGTTACTGATTCATCTAGCTGGGACCCACATAGTATACTAGACCAGCTAAGCTGTCGGACCCACAAAGGATACAAGACCAGCCAAAATGTCGGACCCACGTAGGATACAAGTACAAAGTCAAATACTGCCGGACCCACGTAGGATACAAGAACAGTAGACACGTACTGCCAGACCCACATAGGATACAAGAATAGTAGTCATTTCCATCGAACCCATGGAGGATTCCAGTATGGTCTTCGTCGCTGCCGAACCCATGGAGGATCCAAGTACAGTCGTCATCGTCGACGCAGTCGCAGCCAACTCTAGGGTTCCCGCACACAGCACGCTCATTTCTGGGAGGGTCTGCTCCACGAGCCAAGGGGTCAATAAATCAACTGACATGTAGTCTGTAATTGATGTATCCCAATGTTTCGTCTCATCGATCGGAACTCAACACGACAGACGGCGCGTCAATCGGATGTCCAGTCTGAGAGTTATTGGCGGTTTCTTTCCAGGGGCCCAATTGGTTTTTAAGTCAAAACCAACATGAACATACTCCAATTATGTCCAAACCTCGAGAGGAGTATTCAAAAATGTCCTTCTCACTAAGAGGAAACCAACAAATTCGACGGCACGTCAATCAGAGGTCCGGAGCTCAAGTTGTAAGCGTTTCCGCTTCGAAGGCCCAGTTGGTTTCGTTTTCGAACCAAACCGACCATACACAAAGTTCTCCAAAACCTTTAGTGTAATATATCTAAACGACCGTCTCGATCCAAGGATCACATCGCAACTAACAGTGCATCAATCGGAGGTCTGTAGCCCATGTTATGGGCATTTGAACGAACCTGTCTTTGTTTAGGGGGTGTTGGGCCCGGACCGACCCGGCCCAGAACCCCCTAGGTCGGCCCGAACCGGGGCGACTGGACCCGGTTTCGGGTCCATCCCATTTGGGTGTGGCCCTGCCCGGCCCGGCACGGGTGGCCCGACCCGGTGCAGCCGGTCCGACCTGGGCGGCTCGGCACTGACTGAACGGGGCGGCTCGACACTGGCTGAGCAGACGCGTCGTGGGGGGGGGGGGGGGGGGTGCTGCCCCCATTGAATGCGAACGGGCACCCCACTAGGTGGGGATGGGGGGGGATCTTTTACAGCTGGAGGTTACGAACCCCAGATTTCCGAAACGGCTGGCCGAGTTGGTCGGCCGGTGTGCCGCTGCCGGACCCCCTCGGGTCCTGCCCTCCATGTGCCGGCGACCGGCGGTTCCGGCCGCCGCTCCCTGCACCGCTGTGACCTTAAGCCGTGGCCTTGTTCGACTGGAATCACACGACGGCGCCGCGCTCATCCACCACAGCCCCGCTCCGGCCACAACCTCTTTGTGGTTCTCTGGTGGGGCGTGACGGCGCCGCGCCCCTCCGCCGTGGCCTGACTCTGGCTGCAGCTTCTTTCGGAGTCAACGGTGCGGCGCGACGGCGCCGCGCTCCTTCGCCGTGTTCCTCCTTGTTCCCATGCAGTGTCGTTGCACCGCACCGTCTTCGTTCGATCCAGAATGAGTACAACATCAAAGGAGGAGGTGGGTCGACCGTGTTCATCCAGTCCGGCCCCCTCCCATTAATTCGATAACAAGTGGCTATGAATTTAATGTTGGACGACGGAGAATATTCACGAACAAAACCAAACCCCTACCTTGAATAAGGTGTTCTTCAGTGTTGCAGTAGACGGAATCATGGTAGATGGGCATCGTTCAGTCAATGTTGGGAAGGATGAAGCCGGGGGTAGCATCGATGTTCTTCGTTCTTCGTTGGAGGAAGAGGAAATCTCTCTACGTGTTGCGCTCCGTGCTTCGCTGGTAGCATTCCGCCGCTTGAAGAAGCCGTCCAGAACACCTCCCCCTGGCCTCTTTTAAATAGGAGTGGTGGGTTCGTCATTGGCAGACAAGTCATAAATGTGGGATTTATGACATAGGGCCCCACTCACTTAATCCTCTGTGGTGGAACATTAGAAAGGGAGGAAGGATCTTCATTAATTAAATATGTTTGAATTTTATTAAAGAGAGGGAGGGATGGTTCCACATAAACTTGAGGGGTTGACATGAATTAAAGAGGGAGAGGGTGTTAAATGGGGTGTTAGGAATTTTAAGGAGGTGGTGGCTCATATGGGCCCCACCCCACTTCCTCACAACCTTTTTCCCATAACTCATAAACCACAAGAGGGCCAATAAAAATATAATTGTAAAACAACTATATTTTTATTCCTCACAATTTTAACATCTCATCCTAAGAAAACACAACTCCATAAAAGTCTTCCTAAGAAATTACCGGTGCTACGGTTTCATCGGTGTCCTCAGATTTCGATTCCAAGCACCAGATCAAATGTTCGAAAACCTGCTCGTTCGTTCACTGAATGTACCCGAGCTAATCTTCGGAAAATTATTCCAGGCACACCGGGCCTCAGAATCAAGTGCCGTCAGAAACTGCGTACTCGTAAAATCCCAAAGAAAATTATGAAAAAATTTCCCTTCAAATTTATGGGTCTTTACAATTTTATGCATTGGATTGTGAAGAGAGAGGTATAATGTAGATGCTATTTATGAGTAGAAAATCCGAGATTGATGTTGGAACGATCCTATCATAGTAAAATTCATGTGTTGGTGTATATGTGTAGATTTATTATATAAGAAATGATACTATAAATAAGGGTGAATAGGATATTATATTTCTTCATTTTTATCAATGCATTTAAATTTAGTTATTTATGAGATTTTTTATGGAAGTTATTGAAAACACCGAATCCAATATTTATTGAGATTCAAATTGAAATGTATTTATATAGTGTCATAAATATTTGAATAATGAATAAATAAGAGAGGTAACTATCAAAAAATGAGATATTTTTTAGTTTTTTTATGATTGGAAGAGTTTGTGACAAAATAAAAAATTGGTGACAAGAGAATAAAAAGAACAAAAAGAAGAGGATATGTTCTTGATTTCTAGTGTGAATGCAATCAAAGAGAAAGAGGACATCACTTTCCTAAAGAAATGTTTAAAATATGAAATCAGTACAAAGATGTTTTTGAATCTCGTGGGAGAATTTTCATTTCAATATTGAATTTTTTTATCATATTATCCATGTGATGAGAATATACACTATCAATGGACTGTAGTGCAATGAATGTTATGGATATGTCGTTCATGTTATAAACCAAAAATAATTGCTTTATATTGGAAGTGTGGTTACAAATTATTTCTATATTAGTATAAGGAATAAATTCTCATATTTAGTAGTTAACCTTGTAAATTATTGTTTTCTCATGGGTTATCATGAGTATTGTATTTTATAAGAGTCAATTATACCTAAATGAAGGACAAGGTTTTTTTTAATATGTAAAAACATAAATGGTAGACCACTGATTCAACCCCCTCATAATGGTCACACCAATCCGGGCTGGTTCTTTCAATTGGTACCTACTGGAGGTTTCATTACTAAATATTGGATTTTTGATGTTTAAATATGTTTAAAAAACCATGTATGTTTTGAATAGAGTTAATTGTAAGGGGATTCTTATCTTCAATGGGAAGAAATATCATATTTGGAAGAAAAAATTTCTACTATATCTATTATCTATTTTCTATGATGTTCATTAATATGATTTATGTAGATTTTGTTATGAAACATCCTCTAAGGCTTGTGTCATGACTACCCCTAGCCTGCCTCCCAAAGGCCCGAGGCTGGAGACTAGCACCAAATGCATTATCCCAAGAGTTGGAGGAATTTCCCTAAGTACCTGTACACACACACACACAACCACATCCCAATGATATAGAAATTCAATAATTCATGCTACAAAACAACCACTAAGTAAAGGTACAATTTTTAAGTAAAATGGACTAGAATAGAATGAGAACAAAACATAACTGAAAATAGGAAATTATAAAAGATATATGAAAATTAATCCACAAGAGAGCCCCACCTGAAGGGTAGGAAAGGAGTAGTTGCATTAAGTTGTAGAACAACGTACTACCTATCGTATCTGACAGGGCACTGCTTGGTCCCAAGCCACCAAGGTCTCTGTTGAAGCAAATGTTATTTCACCAGACCTGACATATGTGGGAAAAGCCCATGTAGGGGTGAGTATAACAATACATTGCAGGGGACCCCAAAACTGAAAAGGTTAAACATAACAGAAAAACCATAGAAAAATGCACAGTCAGCATTACTGAGGTATATGAGCATACATATGCCGAGGTAATCTGGATATACTCATGTCAGCCAGAAAAAAACCTAAGGTCCCAGCTTTATAACTAGCATTACAATTCTTAACAAATATTTGAAGGGTAACACATAAATCAGAATAACACTCTCGACGAGCTTAGGCATCCCTGATGGAATCATCTAAGAGATACATTCCATCAGGTACAAATATATCATTACTTATGGTATATCTGAGAGAACATGCCCCATCTGGAACATTATTCTAGGTTTAGCTCCATTTCCTGACACTAGAGGTCTAGTCATCATCGTCTTATGCCTAATTCAAGACTATGGAAACCCATGAGAAGAAGCACACTCCTCACCACTATGCTCAGTTGAGGGACCATTTCTCTAGACTAACATGTGATACCTTAGTCCCTCTGGTAGAGAGGGGATAACAACTCAGTCTGTTGTGGGAATAGTTGCTCCTACTTAGGCATCTATCTCCTCAAGTGGAGGGGACCACTCCTTGTAGTTGTGTCCTAGAGTCGAGAGAGATCCAACTCCTATGGAGGACCCACTCCCCATCGCAACATAGAGATGGGGTCTACTACTCTGTATGTGAGGACTTGTGCCTGGTTTCAATAGGGGAGAACTACTCATGAAATACCAACAACTTATTATGATAGGGGAGTAATACTTCTCATATCGAGGACCCACCCCCTACCAGTAACACCCAATCCCTATAGAAAAGAGTCAGTGCATTACTAAGTACATTGGCGTCATTAGAAGGAATGAAAATCCCAAAGGAACGATCAGTTTAGTAGTCTTGAAGAAACTAGATACATAGACGTACCTCAAATTTACATAGAAAAATGTTATAAAATACGATATAGAACAAAAACTAAAGACTGCATCCACAAGAAATCAATAAATGATATACTCTTCATCACTGTTTGAAAGTTACCAATGAAAAGGGTGAGCTAAACGATCAGAAAGGGTTATAATTGGAGAATGCATGAATAAATAATAACTAAATTGAAAACAATTTGACATAATCAATATGGCATGGTGAATAAATAAAAAACTCACGCCAATAATAAACTTAGAACAAAACTGCATCCCTAGATTTTGTCATAGTGAAAACCTCAAGGATAGTAATAACTGATAATGAATAAAGAGAATGTTTATTAATTAGATGTCATGTATCTAGCACATGATACCATAATACTGTAAAAAAGGTTTAGTTCTATGGATAAAACCCATCTGATTTTTGGAGACAAACTCGAAGGGTTTGTCGAAAACTGATTTGTCTCGTGAGACCTACTGATGCATCGAGGAGATGTAGTGGGCCCTACACACCTCTACATCCAAATAATTACCAATAAAATCAGGAGATAGGCGAGCCTAATTCTTTTTAAATTTATTAAAAATAAAAGGGAAAATATACAAGAAAATTTAGGAAGGCATTTTACAAATACGTGTATAAACATCACCACATAAATCAGCCTGAACAACGCTATCACAAAATTCAGAAGCCACAAACGACCAACTTGAACCTACCTCCAAAATCGCCCATTTAGAAAGAGCGTCTGTGACTTGATTCACCTCACGATAAACATGAAGCACTTCAACAGAGATGGAGTCTACTAACCGAAGGAATTCCACCCATGTTGAAAGAAACCTCCATGGTACATTTCGGGACCAATATCGAAGAATTTGAATAGTAGTGGATAAGTAAGATTCAATCCAAATGTCATGCCATCCAAAGAAAACAGCGTACCTGATAGATTTAATAATTACTCATAACTCTTCCTCTAGAGAAAAAACATTACCAATGTAGTAAAAAATGAATCCTTTGACAAATCCCCTATGGGTACGGAAGACACCTCCGCAACCAGCTAGACAGGGTGCTCCAGATGCTACACCATCAACTTTAACCTTCAGCTAATGTGAAATAGGAGCGGTCCATCTAACATACTTCATCATTAAAGTGTTCCTTACCCTGCCATTGATACCAAGAGACCTGAGCAGGGTTAAGTCATTGAAATCGTTTTTCATTGCCCCAGTTTGAATACATGAAGCAGTCTGCAGTGCCAAATGAATCGCCAAGACACCACAGTGAATGTAGGGGACACAGTTATTGAAAATGAGATCACTTCTAGACTTTCGGATATAAAAAAATAGACTGGCCACCACTGCATATAGCAGTGAATAAATCTGCTCACTGCATTTTGGATTGCGCAGTGAGCAGAACAGGTCATCAATTGAATTCATTGAGAGGCTGCAATGGAATGTTTCCTATAAATAGTTCCAGATTTTAGCAGTATACATTCATGTAAGAAAAATGTTCTCATAAGATTCAACCTCATGTAGACAGAGAAATCAAACCAAGGATAAATTAATTCCAATCTTCTGAATAGCTGATTGAAGAGGAAACTATTTTTTCCATACCCTCCATATGAGCAATGTAGCCGCTGGAGGAATGAAGGGATTATGGAAAGCAATAACCCAAGGTGGGGGCTGCAAATAATGACCACAAAAGCTACTATACTGCTCTCTAGTAGTGAAATTCCCATTCATATTTGACATCCAGATGAGAAGATCAGAGTCATGAAAGGGGTATCTGTCAATTTCACAAACAACCTAACTAGGGATATTGAAAATAATATAGGAATTACTTTGATATTTAGAAATAGTCAAATCCCTTAACGGAGTAGGGATACAGTTATAATCACAAATATGCCTTGATATCTTGTGTGAGGTCCAGAAATTAAGAGCAGAATTTTTGGACACCATCCATTTAGAGGATAACATCACATCAGAATAATATTTCTTGAGTGCATGCCAAATGGATGAGCTAATATAAGTTGAACGCCGTTTATGGAGCTTTTCAGTAAATCTTCTTTGAAGAAAATCCACAGAATTATCAGGAAAAGCAATTATGTTCCAAGTGAACTTAATTATCAATGTTTCATTGAAGAGATGAATATCCTTAACACCCATTCCTCCCATCTGAATAGGCTTAATGAAGTCTTTCCAGGCTACGGTGATCAACTTCCTCTCATGGATAGAACCGGTCCAGATGAAATTTATGATTTTTCTATCAATATCTTTATTCAAAGCCCTGGGATAATGATAAAATGAAAAGGAATAGACAAACATCGATGTTATCATAGAATTAACTAAACAGATTCTCCCCTCTTGAGAAAAGTATTTCTCATTCCAATTGGATAGTTGAGTCATATTTTTCAAAGATATATTTTCCAGAAATACTCTCTTGATCCTTCCCCAATGGAGAGGAACACCAAGATAGATAAAAGGGAGCACCCCTTTCAGGACCCCAAGATATAGGGCCACTCTAATCTGCTTCAAAATAGAGATACCTTTACCAAACATGATAGAGGATTTGCTCCAATTAATTACCTGACCTGAAACCTCTTCACAGTGAGAGAAAATTCCTTTAGTGCAAGAAATGGTTCATTTTTCCACTCTTCTGAAGAGGAGGATATCATCAGCATAAAACAGATGTGAGGGAGAAAACAAATCACATTGAAATTTCATCCTCTAAAAAGCACCCATAGATTGAAAAGTCAGTGAGACACCAGCTCAAATAATCTTCTTGCAAAGGCAAAAAGCAGACCAAAAATATTACCACCCTATCTGACACCTCTTAAACATTGAAAGAAACCCATGGGAGATCTATTAACAAGAATGGAGAGTCTGGAACTAGTAATAATGGGGTTTACAAGGTCAATAAACATTTGTGAAAACCCATGAATTAGAAGGATATGGAAAAGGAATCTTCATCTAACAGTGTCAAAGGCTTTTGAGATATCAATTTTCAAAGCTATATTTCCATCCTCAACCTTTCTTTTCATCACATTGGAATACTCAGAGGCAGTGCATAAAAAGTTTTGAATGTTCCTTCCAGGTATGAATCCAAACAGATTTCTTGATATAAGACCCCTGGCAACACTACCCAAATGATGGGTTATAATCTTACTAATGAGTTTTGGTAAGGTATTTCCAATATGAAGTGGTTTGAAATCTTTGATGTCAAGAGAATTTTCCTTTCTGGGTATAAGAGAAATGAAACTTGAGTTCATTCCAAACAGAATATAGGTAGATCTAAAGAAGTCATTCGCAACATTAGTCATCTCAACCTAAAGGATGTCCCAATAAAACATAAAGAATTTATTCATAAAACCATCAAGGCCTGCCACACTATAAATGTTTATGGATTGGGTCTGGCATGTATTTATTCAACAATGACCCATGGAACACATCATGATCATTGGAAATACATGGAGGCATTTCTAAAGAGTAATATAAAAATCCAATTCAATCTATAATTTCAAATGGTCCGATGTATCTGGGGAAAAATTTCCCTTTCTTGTTGAACCTTAACACACCCTTCCTTGGAGATACTTTCAGAAAGACCTGATCTCCCACTTGGAATTTCAAATTTTTTATCTGGTTGTCTGCATAATTATTCTACCTACTATGTACTACTTTAATATGGGCTTGGATTGACATCACTTATTCTACGGTCCCTTCAATATGGTTCGGGTCTATAAGTTTCCTCTCACCAACTTTGTCCCAAAAAGTTGGAGTTCTACATCTCTTTCCATATAATGCTTCATATAGAGCCATTTGAATACTAGAATGAAAACTATTGTTGTAGGAAAATTACTCCAATGGCAAGTATAGATCCCATATACATTGGATGTCAAGAGAGCATGACCACAACATGGATTCAAGAGTTTGAATAGTATTTTTAGGATGTCCATCGGTATGTGGGTGATAAACCATACTCATATGAAGCTTAGTTTTCAAAGTCCTTTGGAGAATTTTCCATAAATTTGAGGTAAACCGGGGATCTCGATCAAACAAAATCAATAGAGGTGTACCATGAATCTTACAACTTCATTAATATAAAGTATTTCCAAGTGATCATGTGGTAAATCCTCTCATATTGGAAGGAAATGGGATGATTTTGTGAGAAGATCAATAATTTCGTATTTTTAATCATTCATTATAGGCGTTCTCAGTACTCTGGTGATAAAATCAACTGTAATATTATCCCACTTCCACATAGGAATAGGTATAGGCTGCATCCCTCCTCTGGGATGTTGTCTCTCTACCTTCACTTGTTTAAAACTAGACACCTTAACACATAGTTAGCAATTTCATGCTTCATATTATCCCACCTAAATTTTTCCTGCTTCATATTATCCCATAAAAAATATTAATTTATATATCTATACATCTTGGTGATACATGGGTGCATAGAGAAATTTGATTTATTAGCATCATCTAATAGTTCCTTTCTTAGCCTAGGTACTGATGGAACACATAAGCTCTCCCCAAATTTCTGATCTCCATTCTCATACACGAAGTCTACCAATCTCCCATCCTTGATAGAATTAATTTTATTGTGCATATTTTCATCATCAGATTGAGAGATTTTTATCTTATCTAGTAAAGATGGTTTAACAATCATTTTAAAGAGAAAAGATTTTTCCCATTCCTTAATAATCCCCATATTCATCTTTGGTAGATCCAAAAATATAGGATATCTCTCAACCCTCATTTGGGTCAGGTGTCCATGATCTTTCTTGCTTAATGCATCTGCCACCTCATTTTCCTTTCCTGGGTGGTAGTGTATTGAACAATCGTAATATTTGAGAAACTCTAGACATCTCCTTTGCCTCATGTTGAATTATTTTTGTGTGAAAATGTATTTCAAACTCTTGTGGTCTGTATAAATCTCACATCTTTCTCCATAGAGATAATGTCTCCATATTTTTAGAGAAAAGATTACGACTACAATATCAATATCATGAGTTGGATAATTCCACATATGAGTCTTCAACTATCTTGATGCCTAAGAAATGACATTATTGTTTTGTATAAAGATGAAACCCAATCCATTATTTGATGAATCTCTATATATCACAAATCCCTCATATCCATATGGAAGAGTCAAAATTAGAGCATTGACCAATTTTCTTTTCATTTTCTCAGAGAATTCTGTACATTCTTTTTCCCACACAAACATAACTCTTTTATGTGTGAGATTAGTAAGCAGGTTAGCCATTTAGGATAAAGTATGAAGGTTACTCCAATAGTAACTCACTAATCCAATAAAACTGCGTACCTCGGTTATGTTTGTTGGCATGTTCCATTCTTGGATTGGATTTGTCATTATAGGATCAACTAGGATTCCATCCATTGAGAAAATATGGACTACAAGAGAAACTGATTAAAGCCAAAATTCGCACTAGTTAAACATCCCATATAATTCATTTCATCTAAGAGTTTTCAGAATAATCCTCAAGTGTTCCTCATGGTCTCCATATCTTTTTGAGTATACCAGGATATCATTGATGAATACCACAACAATGTAATCAATATATTCCTTGAAAACTCCATTCATTAAATCCATGAAAATATAGGGTGCATTAGTCAATCCAAAACACATCAAAGTAAACATGTAATGACCATATCTAGTTAGAAATGTTTTCTTAGGAATATTCTCCTTCTTGAAACATCGCTGATGATATCTGGATCGAAGGTCAATCTTTAAAAATTATTGACCTCCAGGAAGTTGATCAAATAAATTATCAATCCAAGGTAGATGATACTCATTCTTTATTGTAATAGCATTGATTTCCCTGTAATAAATGCATAGCCTCATGGATATTTCTTTCTTCTTTACAAATAGGACATGTGCTCCCTATGTAGAAACACTCGGTTGAATAAATCTCTTTTCACTAAATTCCTCTAGTTGTTTCTATAGCTCCACAAATTCCACGGTGGCTATTCTAAAGAGAGTTTTTAATATAGGTCTTGCACCAGGTATTAAGTCAATGAAAAACCCAATTTCCCTCTCTAGAGGGTTTCCATGTAAATCCTTTGGAAATACATCGATCTTTTCTTACAGTATATGCACAGATTCAATTTGTAGATTTATTTCCTCACCCATTGATATTGGGTTCTCTTCCTCTCTAAAAATTGCATTCAATAGAGCTAATGGGGGAGGATCTAGATAAGAATCTGGTGGAAAGGTATATGCTCTAAAAATAAGATATTCTATACCATTTTCAAAAATTATAACTTCCTTTTTCTTGTAATTAATTTTCGCATCATAGTTTGACTACCAATTCATACAGAGAATTATGTGAAAATTCATCATTGTTATGACAATAAAATTAGAAACTAAAACACATTTTTGTGTCATGAGGGTTTCTAGTTGACATGGTTTTGTTGCAATGAATCATCCCCTAGGAGTTTTGACTGATAAATCCTTTATTAAATCAAATTGGACATGTAAAATTTTCTTAGAAAACTGGGAAGATATATATGAATGCGTTGATCAAGAATCCAATAAAGTGTTGGGTAAGTTTGAGGAAACAATTAATGTACCTTATACCACATCATTAGGAACATCAACTTCTGTGGTTGTAATCACAAAAGGTCTCCCTTGCTCTCTTGGATTTTTCCGAGGCTTGTTTCTTTGGAAGTTAGGTCACTGATTTACATAGTGTCCCCTCTCTCTAATATTGTATCATTAAACATCATAATTTTTTTTCTTCCCCTTGCATTCATGAGATAGATGGCAGTTCTCTCCAAACTTATAGCAAAATTTCATGCATTTCAAGCATTTCTTGAGCTAATTCCTTCCACATTTATTGCATAATCGGAAAGTTTTCCTTCCCTTATTCTTTTTTGGTGCTTCACCTTTCCCTTGGTAATTTAAGTAACACTTTTTGTAATGGTTTTCCTTGAACAAATTTGATCTAGAAAATTCATTCTCTGTTTTGATGGAACCAATACAATTTCATCATATGATGAAAATGTTTGAGAAGCCAGTGCCCTTTGTAGACATGACTTAAGACCTTAAAATAAATGATCAATCTTGTCTGCTTAGTCACATAAGAATCTATGACATACCTGGCTAGCTTTTTGAAGGTAGCCTTATACTTTGTAACTATGTATTCTTACCTTTTATTTAATCCAAGGAATTTCCTCTTTATTTTGGTTCGTTGCTCATGATGGAAATATTTTTTGAATAATATTTTCTTAAAAGTACTCCAATACATATCTTTTATTTCCTCTTCCTCTGTGGTATTCTGAATCAAGGACCACCATTGATCAGCATCACCCTTGAGACTATATACCGCCAGTACTACCATTTCATTTTAATTGCATCTTAACGCAATAAATATCTTTTCAAGGGACTTGATCCACTACTCAGCAACCACTAGATTAGTTTTCCCACTGAAAGATGTAAAATTTGGCTACATGAAAAGATCCAACACAGGCGTGGAATGGTTATTCGTTACAATCTAGGTACGTTGTCCCAATATGGTCATGACCTGTTATACTCCAACATTGACTGTGTTGATTTTCATAGTAGAGAGATCCATACATTTCCCATGAGTATTGATTCCCTTTATTCCATTAGACGCCATTTATAAATAATGTAACACACTCTATTAAGGTATGAATCATAATTTATAATCATAATTTAGAAAAATACTTAGCATAAATTGAGATCCTACGCATGTCTAATCCCATAATAAAAAAATGGTTTCTTTGAGGAATAATTTATATTTCACTCTTTCATAATGGCTTGTAATGAAAATATGAATTATCCTAAGCATATCCCTTATGAGTGTTGTAACCAAGAGTGCGGAAAGGCCCATCTACCTGTAATAGGATACCCCAAGTCAAGCCCGAAACTCCTTTTCATAACTTTCACTCCTAGGTACATCTGTGCCTGAGCCACCTCTACCTACTCGTATCCAGACATGGATAGATTTTCTTGAAAGATTCAAATAATCAATTTCTTACCAAAATACCAGGTTTTTCTTATACGTTCATCCTCAAATACTACCTTAGTGATTTGTTCCCTAATATATGTTTTCTAATTTAGTTTATAAGTTTTCTACTAAACATGCTCTGACACCTATTGTAACTCCCCGACCCATCTAGATCAGAGCTGATGCATTACTAAGAACATTGGAATGGATAGAAGGAATGTAAATCCCAATGGAATGATTAGTTTAGTAGTCTTGATGAAACTAGATACATATATTTAACTCAAAATTACATGGGAAATGGTTACAAAATAAGATACATAACAAAAACTAAAGACTCTATCCACAAGAACTCAATAAATGATCTCATTTTCATCACCTGTTGAAAGTAAAAAATTAAATGGGTGATCTCAAATGATTAGTAAGGGATAAAAATGGTGGAATCATGAATCAATAATTACTAAATTGTAAACAATTTGATATAATCAATATGGCATGTTGAATAAATGAAAAACTCACACCATTAATAAACTAAGAGTGAAATTGCATCCTTATATTTTTTCATAGTGAGAAAGTCATGGATAGTAATAAATGATAATGAAAAATGATAATTATTATTAATTAGACGTCATGTATCTGGCCCATGATTCCATAATACGGTAAAAATGGTTTAATTCTATGGGTAGAAACCTGTCTGTTTTTTGGAACCAAACTCGAAGGGTTTATCGCCTACTGATTTGTCTCATGAGGCCTACCAATGCTTTGAGAGGATAGAGTGGGCCCCACCCACCATTTCATCCAATTCATCATTTATACATAGATTCAATACATAGGCAACATGACTATACATTATTCGTATAGAATGGAGGATACAGATTCATCAATATTTCCACAGTCAAGACAACATTCAAAATAAATGCCGTAAGTAAAATGGTATATGGATTATAAAATAATAATATTCATGATATGAGAATATGTACATTTAAATGGAATGTAATTTTAATTTTAAGGTTATCTCAAATGGGCAGTAAGTACACTACATAAGAAATATTTGGTGCACAATACTAAGCAAGTCACAACGAAGTGACATTTGAAACATAGTTCGTTACCACTTTGTATTCAATTGTGTCGTGTGAAAAAAAGTTAATAACCAAAAAAAGATTCACAAAATACAATGAATATATATAGGATCAGGATAACATATATCAAATGTTAGTACACCCGTACCACATATAAGAAATAAGAGGCGAACAATGGAAATCCCATAGAATTGAAAATGAGATGAGAAAACCCCTTACAAACATTTCAGCACGGTAACGAGTGTTCTTGAGAGGGATTAATGAGAGGTTAAGGGGTATCAAATTTTTATATGTCATAAGGGATGTATTTGGGAGGTTGAAAAACATACCTTATCATTAGTTATTAAAAATTAAAGGGCACAACATAGGGAAGATTCTTGAATAAAAGGGAGAGAAAGGATCCCTTACATTACACCCAAAGGTGTTCTTGTTTGTTCTTAATGACTTGAATAATCAAATTAAGACTCACCAATTAATAATTAAACAACCTCATAAATATTTAATTGATATGGTATAACCTTTTTTAGTTCATTAATGTCATTTTTGTTGGGTTTAAGAGATTCAATTTTTTGTTTTTGATGCATTTTCTTACTTGGTTTCCTGATTTGTTTACTTGTATTCATGAATAAAAGTTCATCTGAAATGTGGTTAAACATCCAGAATTATCAATATATCTTATTAATGACATTATAGAGATATAAATTATTTTATAATGATTCTGGTTATATACCATGAGAATGAATCATTCGATGAGTTAATGATAAACCCTTGGATTTGGCTTGGCGGTTTTGTTCACAATGAACTTGTTTTGTATTATTGTTCCATTTTTTGAGTGTGTAAGGATTACAGAATATTAAATATGATAAAATACATATTTTATGACTTGGTTCAACCATTGAAATTTTTTCATTACCAGTATTTAAGAATTTAATGCAAATTGAAAACCAGTCTTCTCTGAGTGTGATAAATTAACACATCTCAGACGGTGCTTGCATTTATAGTATAAAAGGAGGGGAAAAGAGAGATTATAATTAAATATTCGATTACCACAAAGAATATCTAGTAACATTATGGTTATATAATTATCATGGCATTTTGGTGAGGTGAGGTGAAAATAGAGAACAAAATAATGGAACTTGTAAAATGAATTGAAATAAAAAGGAAGAGAGGTTCACCTCTTGTGTACTCCTCTTTGAGAAACTCCTTAAGACCTTTGATTTTGGCCTTTTGGTGAGAAAAAAAGGTATTTGAAGTGGGGTAGGAGGTTAGGGAGATATTTTAGTAGAATTTGGGAAAGGATTGAAGCTTGAGTGGTGGGGGAGGAAGAGGGGGTGATGGGTGATTTATATAGTGGATGAGAGAAGCGTTTTCATGATTTTTTAATCATTAGTATATTATTTCTTCACAAGACAAAGAATAATATGTATCCAATGACCAAGAACAGTAATAAATGCATGTGACTTCTAACTAATTGGGCTTACATTTTTAGTTCATCATCAATGACTCAATAAATCCTTTATTTATCATTTATCGTGAATTATCGCATTTTACTATTCATAAAATTCAAGTATTTCAGATAAATCCCAAAAATTCACGCTAACAATTTTTTGAAATGTAGAATGAAAAAATAAGTCCATTTTTCAATTTTTTCTAAATATTATTATTTTAATATTTAATTGAAATCATTATTTTATCGAAATATATAAATAGTTAAATTATTCATCTTTATTTTTAAGGTACATAAATTTATTTATACATTCATGGGTGTGAATACTATTCATAAGAGTCATATTACCATTCAAATAGGTAAGTTACTATTCATAAGTGAAGGTTACTATTCATATGGTTAAGTTACTATTCCTAAAAAATTATGATAATTCTATCAGACTCTAAATAACATCCTAAACACAACCGTGTTTGTAAAATTTTCAAAATTCAAAACACACAAGTGGAAAATTTAATTTGAATGTCTAGGATATGAATATCTATTAAATAATGAAGTGTAATTTCAATTATAATCAGTGCTTTATGAAATATAAGCTATGAATCAAATGTATCTAAGAGAAACATTCCATAAAATGTTTGGGGTGATTCACTACCTTGTAGAAAAGTACTACTCAGTGACTGGAGGACCCACACCGTAATATTAGGGGAGTACCGACTATATCAGTTTATTCTCTATAGGGGACCTTAACTCTAGTATGCTAGAGGACTACTAACCCTGTGCTAAAGGACCCACTCTCTGGCACGATAGATGAGTACCGAATCATCCGAAACAATGCATTAGGAGGACCAGCACTGTGGAACAATAGGCGAGTAATGACTCCACTGTTAGGGAACATGCTCCTTGTTCCCTTAGGGGAGTATCAACTCTTCCTTAATGAACATATCTAGTAACCCACACCCTAGTAATTTAGGGTATTAACACCCCCATAGGATTATACCTGAAGGAAATGAACCCACAACCATGAAGTGGGAAGTCCCATCACTACATATGCTGAGGGATAAGGAGTTCCCAGGTTCTGAGTCATCATGGGAGTAACCGTCCTAGCATCTCTTCAAGAGAACTACTCTAACTCTGCACAATGTCTGCTTATACCAGAAGATCGAACACTTATAATCAATAGTCCATCCTATAACATCTTCAAAAACTCACATAGAGTATCCCAAAAGGACCATCTCGTCATGGTGGTTCTAACTCCGCAAAAAATTGCAAAGTGGACGTCTGATCTAAAAGATATGGGTGTTTTAGTCAACAGGGCCTGATTGTGTCCAAGCCTGGGCCGACCTAGTCGGCCAGACCCGACCTGAACTAGTTCGGGTCTGGGTTGGGCCAGGCCCATTGGGACTTGCTGGACCGGGTCCGGTTTGGCAATGGAACCAGACCGTTGGGTCACCTAGTGACCCGGTTCCATCAGACCCGTCCTGCAACAGGCAGACCTGTCTCCTCCAACCCGGACGCCCGTTGGGCACCCGATTTGACCACGAACCTACCAAGTAAATCCGATCACCCGCATTTCTCATAGGCAATACCTATTGTATTGTGTGATAGTTCGGGCCACCCATCGGACACGACCATGTGGCTGCGTCGGTCTCTGTCGGCTGTCGAATTGGGTACTGGTGGCTCATATTGCACCACTGCAGCCTGAGATGGCTGCGACCTCTGCCTCAACATGAATTCAGGGTGCGCCACCACTCACCCATAGCTGCTACCAGCACAGGAATGCTGGATTTTCCTTCCCCATACCCCTAGGTTTGTTCCACGAAACCTTTACGCCTCCGGTCTCCATGGGGTTCTACCCTTTCTAATACGAACTGAAGATTTCTTTGTCTTCAATTTTGAGGAAGTGTCATAAAGAACACATGACGGCCCAAAGACATAGGAATCTTGGATTTGTTCATGTCATCCTGATTTCTCCGCATTATAGTTTTTAAAACATGGGAAAGAGAGGTTCAATATTCAATCAACAATCTGACCCAAAAAAAATTGAGACACAAAACACCCTTCTGGAGGAACAAGTGACCAACAGATCAACATATTCATAGATTGATCTATGTTTATTGTTTTAGAATCAATAATAGGGAATTCAAATTTTAAAAAGATAAACCCCTACCAGGAGAAGATTCGATCAAAGGGATGGCTCATCGCTGAGGGTGATCCATATAGTGGAATTCAAGATCTGTTAGAAGCCATCAACATTTTTTGTTCCACAGTCCCATATCTGTTCTCCATGGTTCACTATCATTCTTTGTTGGAATGAATTATATCATCATTTTTTAGAATAATTACAGATCTAAATCTATTTCTCCAACCCCATCATCTAATTAAAAGATAAACAGATCACATATTTTCTATTATTCCTAGTCTTTAGGTCGTTATTATATTTCATTTATAAATTTGCATTTCTATTACACTTTAGTTAATGAATCGTTATGTTGTTTTATTTATGGTTTGAAACAGTCGGCTTATCACTGTATTGTAGTGAAAAAATGTTTTTGAATAAAATAAACTTTGTATGTTTATTTTATTCTTTTCAAAAAACATCTGAAAATTAATTTTTTCCCTAAACTCACACTGGTTGGGTTTAGGAACATTCTAAGGTAATTTATTTTTTAATTTTGAACATAGCGGTGCCATTGGAGTTTCAATCTAGGAACCCATTTAGATGTTGGAAATACCATACATGTGTTCCATTTTAATTATCTAAAAAAAGTTCAAAAACTATTTTTCACCCTCAACTTGCGCTGGTCAACGATAAGCTCTACAAAAGGTAAACATGCCCTCACAACCTTAATTGTACTCTCAGATTTCCAATCTGAGTTTCCATTTCAGAGTTATAAGTATTTGAAAATAAAATAATTGTTATATAATTATTTTATTTACCACTAGAAACTAACATCCACTCTTGGCCTATGAAGGAAAACATTAGGACCTTTCTAGGAAAAACCCAATGCTCTATGTTTAGTGGTGCCCCCCATATTATTGATCTAGGAATATGTTTAAATGTTAAAAAACCCAATCACCCAAATATTTAATAAACCTCAAAAAAGATGAAAAATAAATTCTAGCCACTCTGGGCCTCAGAATTATCTTCCATCTCAGAGCGTAGTCTCGAAATTATTCCATTTAAATTAAAAAAAATCCTGGAATTCCAGGGTATTACATTACTCCCCCCTTTAAAGGATTTACATCCTCATATGAAAAATCCAACACTCATGGGAAGGAAAATGATTTCACTAAGGGTCCCTGTGCAGCTTACAAGAACACACCTTGAGGAACCACCAAGATCGACCAATATCATGTTTATATTCTTCTAGGCCAACATCGTATAATAACTTGCACATGTTTCTCTAGCTGCGATAAGTGAGAAAGCACCAATCACTACAATCCAACTATAGTCATGGGATCTAGTAGCTCACCTCAATGCTATCCTATGGAAGATATAGATAGAATCCCACTATTAACATCCTCCCTCAGATGAACTGTTCTAAAGCCTATACATGCGTTACACATTTAGGATTGACACTAAACACACAAGGGTATTTATGAGAAAGACATGGATTCCCAATATTAAAGGTTGGGTCTTACAAGGACCTCTATTTACAACCTATATTGGACAAAAATGTTATGAAAGAAGGACACTGCCACACTCACTAGATGCATCCCATCTTAGTATGTATGGTAAGAAACCATTCAATACTGTGAAAACACCATAGGGTCTAACCATGCCACAAAAAATGTTCCCAAGCATTACTCATTGCGAGAGTGTACTTCTTGATACCAAGGATTCAATTTCATCATAAAAGAAATTTTTTTTTCACTATCAGAGAAAAACCACATCATCTTCCTAATATATTCAATCTAGGTATGAATATTTGTAGTCCGTACCAAGAATCATATCGTAAGGCCTCGGTGCCATGGATATGATATTCCAACTGCATCTCTTGCCTCCAAGAATCAAGTCACACTATTAGTTCTAGTGTGTGATCTATGGGTCTCCTTAAGCAGGAGTCAATAAGTGTGAATGTCAATTACACAGTCCAACTGGAACCATGAAGATGAAAATAGAACCCCTGGAAAAAGGAGAAAGACTAGCACATGTGTCTATTAAAATGTCTACCAAAGAAAATGACACAGACTATACCTCGGTTCATACGCCCCTTCAACTGGCCCACACAGTGGACCGATATCATCCATCCCGGATGACCGATGGGCATCTGGTTGAACCATGACATAGACAGATGAATCATGCCACCCCATTGTCCTGCAGACGGTCCCCTGTGGACCGCAAGCCATCATATGCCACCCATATGACAAAGCCAGGTGGCCGCATCCTTCTCTTCCAACCACCAGACTGGGTGTCGGTGCCCCATGATACATCGCCACAACCCGATTCGGTCGTGGTCTCCACCTCAGTGTGCCGTCATGGCACACCAGGGCCCACCCGTGGCCACTTCCAATCGCATATGGCACCGATATTCCCATTGTTCCTTCCGCATACCACCGAGTCCACTCTGGTGGTCCGTTCCACGAATCATTTGCACCTATGGCCTCCTTGGGGTGCCGTATTTCCTAATACAACCTTGAGTTTGCATTTCCATCAATTCAGAGGTATGGTCAAGAGGAACAAATGAATTCCCCCATACAGAGGAATCAATGCCTTGTTTATGTCGGCCTGATTCATCCGCGAAAGTGTTTTTGAAACATGGGAAGGTGTAGCTTCAAGGTTCAATCAACAATCTAAATCCAAAGCAAAAAAATAATAGTTATAACACCATACCACAAGAACAAGAAAACTCCAGATCATCCTGTCCATGGGATGATCAGCTTTAGTTGATTTATAAAAAGAATAAGGAATTCAAATTTCCCAAAGATTAACCCCTACCTGGAGGAGCTTTGATCAGACGGATGTCTCATTGCGAATGGAGATCTATATATAAGGATTCATGACCCATTTGAATCTATTGTAATTTTTCAGTCTTTGGTCATAGATTAGTAATCCAATGTGTTGTTTCTGCTTTTATGATTATCCGACATTTTCATTGGAGAGAATTCCCTTTTCGTTCATCAGAAGAATTACGGATATAAATCATCTACAACCCCATCATCTCATTAAAAGAGAAACATGTCACATTATTTCTATTAGGCTTTGTCATCATGTCATTATACTATTTCATTTATGTAATAACATTTATGTTATGATTCTGTTAAAGAGTTGTTGCACTATTTAATTTATGGAATGATACACTTGGATCATCACTGCGTAGCAGCTAATATTTTTTTGAATAAAATTAAATTCTTATGATTATATTAATTTTTTCTTAAAATGTATGAAAATTAACTTTTTCTCCCAATCGGCGTAGGTCGAGGTTAGGTTCATTCTAAGGTAATGTCACTATTCAGAATGGAACTATTCCCTTGTTTGTTCAATCCAGGAAACTTTTTAGTAGATTTCAAAACCTCACACGAGCATGATTTTAATTCTCTAAAAAAGATCAAAATATATCTATCACCATCAACCCACACTAGTTAAGGTTATGCTCCCCAAAAGGTGAACACTCCCCCATAAGCTCAATGGTACTCTAATATCTCCAATCAGAGTTACCATTTGTGAGTTATATGGATTTGAATATAAAATAATTATTACATAATTATTTTATTTATGTCAAAAAACTAACTTCCACTATTGACCTGCACTGGCCAACGTTAGGCCCTTTCAAGGTGAATCCCGACACTCTACGTTCAATAATGCCCAGATATTTTTTATCTAGGAACTCATTTAAATTTTACCAAATCCTGATATAACAATTATTTAACAAACATCAAAAAAGTTCAAAAATATGTTGTAGCCACTCCAGGCCTCAGAATTACAGGCCATCATAGATCCTGGTCTTGAGATAATCCCATTTCATTTATTAAAAATAATGGAATTTTTAGTTTTTACACTTTCACTTCACTTGATGAGGGTTCTCCCATAATAACAACATGCATGTAGAATCTTGGGAATGATGGATGATATAGGAATGTTATTTCTTTCCTATCATTTAGAATAATAATTTATATAGGTTAAATAACTATAACATATAATGAAATCTAGGATATTTTGAAGAACATTTATTAATGAATAATGATAGTGAATAAATAAATTCTATAGATTTGAATATTAAGATATAGGGATTTCAAAATAGTAGATGATGAATCTATTAGTGAGTTCTTCATAGTGTATAATGATGCTATAAGAACCCTATAAATACATGGAGAAAAAAATGGAAGACTCAATAGTTGTTGAGAAGATATAGATTATCCTTCGAAATATATTTTATACTAGATTTTTATATTTTGAAGGTATTTATCTAGAAATAATCTCTCTAGATAACATTAATAGTATTCTTATTATATATGAAATGAGAAAAGGGAAAGCTATCAAAATGAACAAAGAGGATGGTCATGAAATTTCATTCAAAGACACATAGAAAGATAAGTCAATTTTTTTATTAATAATATGGATTATGATTATAATTTAGAAGCTGAGGTGAGTAATAATTTTGATGAATTCATGTATTTATTTTCTAAAAATATGAAAAATAGTTCAAAAGTATAAAATGAAGTTACCTTTGATGTTAGTTATCTATATAATGATTGAATATTCTGTAGAAAATTTTTCAAGACTGAAGGAAGATGAAGATAATGATGATGCGGAAGAAAGGAGATGAAAATCATTAAAGAAGAAGGTAGAAAAATAAAATACTTTTTGAAAATAAGGAATAAGATATTTTCTAAATATAGGAAGATATTTTTTTTTTAAAATTCATGGAATATAATGATATTTAACAAGAATTGGAAGCTAAAAATTCTACTGATGAAGGTTTTCAGATGTATCTTATAGAAAAGGTAGATGATTGGAGTTTTTCGAGTGATTATATCTAAAAAATTGAAATAGAATTCAATTGAACCCAGATGGAGTTCATGGTAATAATAGAATTGAATTAATATATCTAAAAAATTGTATTAAGAGAATAAGAATTTATAGAATGATGTCGAACCAATTAATAATTAAGAAAATTTTCATGTAGGAGAAAAATCTAGATTGTTAAAATAGATAAACAACCTGAATAAGTTACTTGATGAAGAGAAGAATTTGAAAATCAATGTAACAAACTGATTTTTTACATCATAAATAAATATTTTTTTAATGTAATGATCGGTATAAAACACTAAAACCAAAAAAATATGGATGAATTTATGGTATCTATTGAATTGGATGGTATAAATAGTGGTAAAAACATTTTGGACACACACACACACACAAAATAAATTTTACTTTAAATATCAACTCAAATAGTTATTCTAATAAACTTATTCGATCTCATTTTTAAAATTTAATTCTTCTCAAGAAGAATATATTTTCATATTAGTAAATCAATAAATAATACTTATTTAATTAATAATTTATATGAAATGAGTAGAATGTTATATAATATATGAAAATTCATTTTCAAATAAAAAACAACTTTTCACTATATTTAATTTTTTTAATTTTAAATAAAATTTATAAACATTAGGATTTGTATTTGAAAAAATTAAATTTTATTTGGGATATATGATGACTATATTAGTATAAGATATATTTTTTGGAATATTATAAAAAATGTATTTTAGATGAATATGTTAAATATAATTTTTACAAAAAACACGGATTTACTAAATCATTAGTATTTTATTAAGAATTTTAAAATTATTGAACCTTTTTATAATTAAAAATATGTATTTTATATATTATTATATAATGTTAGAAATTTCATTTTTCTAATTCATGTTCAATTTTTTCAATAAATTATTTTAATAAATTATATATTTAGTATTTTAAAATTTATTTTATCACTTTCGAAATTTGAGTAAAATAATTTATTTCAAATATATAATAACTAGTTATATATTATATAAGATTAGCTATATTATTTTTGAACTTAAATGATAAGTTACCGTGTTAACAACTATTTACTAATGTAGAAACTAAAATGGTAAAAGTATGTTCCCTTAGAATTAAAGAGATTAACATTTTAAAAAATATTTTTGTTTGAATGGTGGTGGTATTGACAGAACTTATCTCCCATAAACTCTATTATATATCAGTGTTAGGTACACTTTCATTGAGAAAGGCTTCCCATTACTGAATATTTTTAGGTATTTATATAAATTCCCCTTTATTTTCACTTATAAAGGGGATCTAATCTCATCACATCCCCTCACACCAAAATCTTCTACGATAATCCAAAATACAAACCAAACCTCTCATACACACACCTAGAACCATTTAATTGATTTTATTTATCTTAAAAAACCATACATTAATGGTTTAATCACATTTGTAAAGGAGATAACCATGTAGTGATGTATAAGTTCATAAAACACTCTTTCATTATTTATTTATATCATTTTATTCTTACTAAAATTTTATTTCACATTCGTAAAATGATATCATCAGTATTATTATTATACTTACATGTTATTATAATGATGTTAAAATCATTAACCACCCAATTTTCTATAAAAAAGTAAATAAGAATCATTCTTTGTATAGACTACCGACTCCACGAATAAACAAATTTTTACTCCACTTACATACATGTGTGGTTTTATTTTATATTAGATAAGTATATCTGATATTTATATTTAATATATGTCATTAATTTTGTATTTTTAATTACAAAAAAATTAATGATTTTATGATGTAATCTTTTGATATGGGTAAATAACTTAAATCTAGTTCCTTTCCGTTTTTATTTTCATGAAACACAAAAAATACTCCAATGTAATATAATAATAAAATTATATTAATTTATAAAAGATTATTTATATAACATTTAATGGTATGTAAATAAATATTTTTGGGATAAAAAGAAAGATTGACACCACTTTTACAAACCTAGTTCAAAACAATTATGATTATTAACACTCAATATAGAAATGAGATTAAAATAATAATATACACGAAGACTCGTTTTATTAATGAAGAGTATAAATATAAATATATAAGAATAAGGTATTAAAATATGTAATTAATATGTTTATATTTATGATACAGGAAGTTAAATAATTTCTGTGGATGTAAATGGTAAATATAAGGGACTTTTTAACTCAAACTCATTTATTTATGCTAATTTATTATTGAACCATTTTCTAAAAGTATTTAATTTTTAATTATGTAATATTTATATTTCTCAGTAAAAATAGTTTTTACTTAAAATAACCTTTCATTTATTTTTTTCATACTTTTTTAGGAAAACATAGGAGGGTTTTTGAAAAGAGACCCATAATTTTGAAATTTACATCAATGATTTCTAAATATTATCATAAAATAACTTTTCTAATTTGGTTTTCATGTATCTATCCACATTAAATAATATATATAACGAGGTTATGACTCTTTTTCTTCTATTAATATGTGATTATTATTGGGTGATAATGATTTTGATTTCAATCAATTTATTTCATGTTGTTATATAATTTGGAAATGTTATGAAACTAATTTTTATTTTCGTGTGTTATTTATGAAAAGTGAATGTTTTAATTTTTTTGTCTTATGAATCCCATTGTAATTTTGATGGGTTATTTTTAAAAATTTAATTATTTTCTTTTTGAAATTTAAGAAATGAATTTCTTTTCATGGGTTAATTAATATTTTCTTTTGATTGTGTTTAAGTGGAACATATATGTATATATGATGATGGGTGGGTCCTATATCACCCTATAATGCCTTGGTTTAACATTATATCTCATGATATAGCCATGCATAAACATAATTATTTTTTTCACATAGGGATTGGCATGATGGGTTTGCTTAAATTTTCATTTGGGAATATTATATGTTTGTTCACATATGTGTTGAAATAATGGGTTTAATCACACAATTTTTCAATTTATTTTGGTTGTGAAATATTTATATGTTTTTTATCATGTATATTAAAATTTCAAGACCCATTTTATTCTAATTAAATGACATGTTTTAAATTTTATACCATATTTGTAATCTATTCCGCACTTTTATATCATTCTCATAAGTTACTTGACTATTGAGATGTGTTTTTATGTAGGTAATATCTTTTATGATTTCTTAATGATAATTTTAAGAACTTATATTACTATAACTTGTTTAATGATAACCATATTAGGTATTTTGGCCATTTATTAGGATATTTATTCCTTCATCGTGTTATCTATTGTGTTATGATGTGTTTTTTCCTTATTGATATTTGAGATTATCCTATTACTTTGTTTCATGTACCCAAATTAGGATGATGACTATGTCATGTGATATACATATGTAATGGGCTATAAGAGTATAATTATAGTGAAATGTTTCTCAAGTGTAATAATATAAAATGTTTGTATAGATAATTTCCAAGATAATAAAAATTTAGGTCCTTGGATTATGTGATTGTTCTAAGATGTATTATTTTGATAATGGTATTGTTGTATTATTCATGTTATGATTAACATGTTTAAATTGAATAAATCTTAAATAAAATTATATTAAAAGTGGAAATAATTTTATCTTGTTAAATAGAAACTCATTGAAGCTAAAAAATGATATTTAAGCTCCAAAAGTAAATTTTATAAGTTGGTTAAAGATACGTGGTGTTTAAATACCAAAAATATCAAAAAATATCATCCTCAATGGTTTATAATAAGTCTGATAATGTTGGTAAAAGGGTCTCAGAAGAAGAATAAATCCATAATAACCATATATATATCTCAAACATGGGATTTTCAAAATTATATAATTTCTAAGAAATGAAACTATAATGTAAAAATTTTTATAAATGGAAGTTTTATTAATGATGATATGTAATATAATTTGAATAAAAATATTTCAAGATATTTATAAAATTTTATTTAACAAAAATAACCCCATTTTGATGGTCAAAATGATATTGGATTAAAAATAAATAACTCAAGGACGTATACAATTCATGGAAGAAAATATGATTTATATGGATATTTTTGGTAAAATGGAGGGTTTGGGAATATAGAAAAATGCATTGGTTCATCTGTCATCACTAAAATGAATCGCGGATGTATATTTGGATAATTTTTAAGGGAATTAAAGCCACTCATGGAAGAAAAACACAAATTTAATCTAAAAAATCTAGTTTAATGTTTAAGAATAGATTTTGACCACTTGAAACTATATATTGAAAGTGTAATCATACGATATATCTTACAAAAAGTTTTTATTAATTATACTAGGTCAAAAATGTTTTGATGGATATTTTAAAAAATATTAGGAGATGATTGATAAGGTAAAAGAGAATATTCTTATAGTTGAATCTACACACAAGGATACAAAATTTAAATGACCTAGGATCTTTGAGAGTGGGTGGTCTTCACTCATGATGAATGATTATTTGAAGGTTCTGATGAATTTTAAAGACTAAAAATAAGGAACATTTAATTTTTTAAATGGCAAGTATCACAAAACAAAAGTCATTGGATCTGCTATTATTGGAAAAGAAAAGATTAAATTCATAATATCCTTATTTATTGATGGAATTATACATATTATTTTGAGTGTCTAATATATTTAAGATAAATTAAATTAGGAAATATTCAGAATTTTTAGTTTCATTTTGAAACAGATTTATAAGGGGGAAGTTTTTAAAATAGGATAGAGAATTGAGGTTAACCATTTCAAGGTTCTAGATGCACATGATTTATGATATTAGAGTATAAAGGATGAAAATAAATTATGGTATAGAAATCTTGGTCATATGTGACTATGAAATATGCACATGTTAATATATATAGGAAGACTTATTGATGTACTTGATATGATAATAAAAAAATATTGGTCTTGTTATATATCCTAGAAAGTAAAATTTTAAAATTCATTATATAATAAGGTTGAGATACATGCATCTCATCCATTAGAGCTTATTTATTCTGACATATGTAGGCCCATGAGATAGAAATCTAAAAATTAAGATATATATCTTATTCCATTAATTTATTATTTCATTCATATTACATGAATTATGTTTTTGTAAAATAAACCATAGTATCTTAATATGTTCTAATGCCTTTGGAGAAGTGCTGAAAAGGAATATGGATACTCTATAAAAAGGACCCAAATAGATAATGGTATAGAATAAACAAATAAAAAGACTCATGTTTATTCTTAGAGTAATGGAATTTATCATGATATTAGTGCACCATACACACCACAATAAAATGGTCTCTCTTAAATATGTAATATAATCTTTGTTGAGATAGCTTGAACCCTATTGATTAAACATGATAATTCTCATCCCTTTTGAAGGTGAGATTTTATGGGAAAAATTAAAATTAAAAATAAATAATTCTATAAAACAAATGCACATGTGTGTCCTTGTTATATTTTCTAAAATATTACAACAAATTTTATGTACTTAAAGGTTTTTAGAAGCACCGACATTATCAAAAAAATGGTAAAAAACATAGAAAATTTGAACAATGCTGTGTTTATGGTATTTTACTTTGACAAACATCAAATGGTATATTATAAATATGATAAAATAATTAAAATTTAATAAAATTTAATTATTTTAATGTTAATGTAGTAAAAAATTCTTATAAAATAGACTCATAGATATCTGCATGTATAAGAGGAAGTGATAATAAAACACTTTCTATTAAACAATATCATAAATTTTATGAGAAATGTGATGTCATAAAAGTTATACAAGATGAAGATATTGACTCATCCCTTTAATGTGATGATGTATAGTTATTCCAATCCCATCAATTTCTATGTATGTAATTGGAGGTCCAAAATAGTTTTGGAGATCAAGGATAATATTTCAAAACTATTAGAACATTGAGTAAAATCTGACATACATCATTGTTTTCAACAACCAATGTAATAGATGTTGATGAATCATTGGGTCATTTGTAATATATTGAGGATATGAATAAATAAATATATCATATAGATAAGAAAGACCCATTAGATATAATAACCAAACTTTTATAAAATATTATGTTGGAACAAAGTGGGTTTGTTTGAATAACTTGAATAAAGGTGGTGACATGGTAAGAAACAAGCTGAGACTGGTTTCCTAGTGATAATCATGGGTTGAAGGAATTGAATTTTATGATAACACTAACTATGTTTTAGTACATAAAAAATAATTATTTATTTCTATAATTTCATGAAGGAGAACTAATAATTTCCAACCAGTTGTAAAGTGTACTTTTCTCAATTGAGAGTTGGAATAAGAAGTCCATATTGAGCATCCAAGTACATTCTTGATAAGAAATGAGGAGAACAATTTGTGTAAATTTATGATGGACTGATATGAGTTAATTTAAGATCTAAGATCCTAGTATTCTAAATTATATACCTATAATAAGAAATTATATTTCAAAACATGAATATTAAATAATAACCTCTATATAAAAAATGAAAAATATGTATCTATTATTTTTATCGTTTATGTAGATTAAATCATATTTTATAGAAATAATGAAGAAATGTGAAGTAATATTAGTGGGGATATGATGGAATTATTTAAAATATATTTTATGGTAGATATTGAATACTTTTTATTATTAAAAATATCTCAACATATAGGGTACATTTTACCTTTTCAAGAGAAGTATTCTAAGGAAATATTGAAATTGGATTTAATGGAATATTAGAGTTTTTTACACACCCATTTTAGTGGGAACACAATTTTAAAAAGTTGACAAAGTAAAGTATACTTTTCCTAAATAATTTAGAAAATTCAATAGATGCCTAATGTATTTAGCAACCTCTAGAATAGACCTGGTTTATTGTGTTACTCTCTGTTCATGATTTAAATGTGCCTAAAAACTGTCAAATTTTTTTGAAAAAATAATTCTTATAAAAATTAACGGAACATTAAATTATAGGATAAAATATAATAGTAAGTGATAATCGAATCTGGTTGACTATACAGATATTGATTGGGTTGGCTGTGTTGATGATAATATATCGACATATAGAGGATCTTTCATTCTAGGAGAAAGTTGTATGAGTTCCAATATAATGAATTAGAGTTCAGTGACATTAAAAAATAATGCATTTGAATATATGGATACAACTCATGTCATAAATTAATTTATTTGTATGAAAATATAGTTAGAATACTTAATGGTTGGAGTGAATTTACCACTTCATCCAAGGTGTGATAATATTAATGTTTTCAATTTTTCCAAGAATACTCTTAAACATTCCATGAAAAAGGGAAAATAATTTCGAATATAACTTTATAATGGAGTTTTGGGAGAGAAATTAAATTAAGTTATAATTTTTCATACTAAATGGGTGATTGAGGATGTGTTCACCAAGACATTATATAAAGAATAATTCAATTAACTAAGGTTGAAGTTAGGTTTTAAAACTCATTCATTACAGAGATCAAGTATGATTTCTCTATCTCTTATATCATCATTCAGTTTGAATATTTCTTCAAAGGGGGAGAAAATATAGAAAAATAATTCCATCTAATGAAATTTGATTTACCCATCTAGAGAGAGAATTTATTTTGTGATAATTTTTAAAAGTTGTAATCTATCATGTTTTTATATTTAGTCCATTTTAATATTTTTATAAAGTGGTTTATTTAACTCTTTATTCATAGTTAAAATTCAATTTTTTGTGATAATTTTGTTATGAATGAATTTTTAATGATTATTGATCAATTCTTTATGGAAAACATTGTTTTATTTTTCAATGATTAATGTTTTTTCCAAAAAATTATTTCATAGTTTTATAATTATTGGAT
Source organism: Viscum album (assembly GCA_963277665.1). NCBI lineage: Eukaryota > Viridiplantae > Streptophyta > Magnoliopsida > Santalales > Viscaceae > Viscum > Viscum album. The sequence continues at coordinate 876,965,874 of OY728163.1, forward strand.
AGTTATCCATCACTTTAGTTTTAGATATTTATTGACTTATGATCCAAGTTTGACAATATAATCCATATGGGGTGATTTTTGAGACCGAGTGGTTTCAAGATTGTTTTTGGAAAAGAAGCTGATAGTTGAGAAGTTGGAATGATTTGGGTGTTTTATTTTACTATCTATAGATAAATGTTATTTTTTGGAAGGAAATGATGTTAAATAATATAATTCAATGTATTTTGATCTTATAAAGGTTATATTTCATTATATTTGTTATCATGATTCCTACAAAGGTTTCCCATGATGAATAATGAAGGATGAAAGAAGTGGGGAACCTGTATACAAATTTGAATACATGTTTTATGTTAAAAAATATCAATACATGAGATTTATTATATAGATGAATCTACTTACATGATCAGGATATGGATTAAGAATATCCTTGTATATGATTTTCTATATAAGGAAAACTGCATAACCAAATTACCTACTATGTAAACAAATCATTTTTATATATGTGAATTGTTATAAATGGGAACTTTCCACATTTTTGAATCTTTTATGAAAATTATTTTTGTTACGCTATAGATAACATAGGTAAATTTGAAATATAATAATATTAATTGCATTGGTGAATTTTACATTGAGGAAAATTAGTCACACTAATGGGAAAACTAGTCACACATGTGAATTGTTTTCATAAATGAATACATTGTATAGTAGAATGGTTCATGTATTGTTTTTTATGGATGTGAACTTGCCTAATTGAACATCAAATTTACATATCATGAAAATAATTACACCATAAATAAAGGATTACATGTATAACAACATTCATGTATATTAAAATTATAATTTAATGTAGTAGACTGTGAAATTATCATGAAAAAATGAGGTACAATTTCAATGTTATTTATGAGGAAGAATGCGAAGATTGAATTTAGTGTGATCCTATCACTATAGAATGTATGTATTGATGTATAAACATGGGTTTATATTATAATAAATTTTGGTTTAAATAATTTTAATGATGATATTATATTTATATATTAATTTTATTCTGTTATAATTAGTTATGGAAGCAGTTCCTTATGGAAGTTATTATGAAGAAATGATCTGAGATTTTGGGAGATTTAAATTCAAAAGTATTTATATGGAATCATTAATATTTTATAATGAAGAAAGATAAATGGTAAACATCACTACAATATAAAGTCTTATGTAATTGCATATTTTCATGGTGTGTGAGAAAATATAAAGAGGTATAATTATAAAGAAGATACGTGTATTAGGATAGGTTCTTAATAAATATTGTTAAATAAATTTAAGGGAAAGACGATCTGAATTTAAAAAAGTCATTTTAAATAATTCATGTATCAAATTGACAATTTAATGTATTTTGGTGAAGGTTCACATCATTTTTGAGAAAATTGTTTTATCATTTTATATGAGTGAGGGGTACATGCTCTATAAATATAGTATAGTGAAATTCTTGTGATGGATATACCCTTATTAATGTAATCCAAAATTTATTTTTTTATGTGGGTGTGTTGTTTTTTATTGTTTCTAAGTCATTAAAATGGCTAGATACTATTATTTAGTAGTGAAACTCGTAAATTATTATGTTATTACAGGTGTTCTTGTGTTTATTATTTTAAAAGATACAATTTTCCATAAGAAAAGAATAACTTTTTTGAAGTGGAAATACATACACCTAATTCAACCCTGTTAGTGGTTATAAAAATCTGGACTAGTCCTTTCAACAAACTAACAATTTAATATATACGACATTTATATATTTAATGCTCAAATTAAATATGTTGTAAATTAAAAACACATGTGGCATGTAGTAAATAATCATTATCATAATTAATAAGTGATTTAAAATTCTGTAAAATTAATTATATGGAATTTAGACAATATAAAATCCATGTAGTTTAATTTAATGACATAATAATTTTTTTATCCAATTTAATTAACACACATTTTTTCATCATGGATGATTTTTAATTTATGTAGATGGATAATAGTTACAAAACATGTACAACCAACTACATGTTGAGTAATTACTTCTCTAAATCATTCTTTGGGACTCAAAGTGTATATCAGTCATGGATATTAATGAGGTACAAGATGTTTATTCAATTTATACTATGTGTGGCCTCCATGTTTCTTGACCACCAATCATTAATTTCTTTTAATAAATACATGAAATTCCTTTGACCACATGTATTCCATAAATTTCATTGTGAATTCACTTGGATAACATAACATGAACCCTATATTAACACCATGTTGTCTAGTAAACCATGTTATGAAATTTACTAGTTATTATATAATGAGAATTAATTTACTCTATATTAATTAACTACATAATGACCTGAATTTCTCACAATTCATCCTTGTGTGGAGTAAACGAGTGCATGATATGTACCAATGGGATACATTTCATGTTGTCTTCTGTTACCAAGACTGGATGTTTAGATCCCCCTTATGGACATTTATAGCTTCTATATGAATATGAATGTGAAAAATCAACTAGAATAGGATTTATGAACATTTATATTTAAAAATGAATAAAATAAAAAAGAAAAACTAACCCCAAAAGAATATTATCGATGAAAAATAAATAAATTATTAGATATTTAAATGTGAACACTCTAATACTACTTGAAGGTTCTTGGAATATGAGAATAACTAATTAGTTCTTTTATAAAATAGGGATCGTTAAGTTTGTACTTATAATTCTCAATGTACATGATGATGTACATCATAACCAACTAGTTTAAAATTATGAGGATCAATTATGAATTTTAGGATAATGATAGAGGATCAATCAATGTTAAATTTATATTTATTTTATAAATAGATAAATAATTACCTTAGAACATAATTTATTCCACATTGATGAATCTGTTGACCTCACTTGTCACACTATCATTACAATAATGTATTCATGGGTAGAATCCCTCTAGTGGTGATCCATGCACGATATGAAACCAACGAACATCACTATAGAATATTTGGGTGCAAAATTGGTTGATCTTGGTCTCTTTAACCATCCTTTATTAGTCACATCAAGAATATTTTAGTGTATAAATGATTATTTAGGTTATATAAATAAATTTAGAGGATGTAAGAGGATCAATGCTAATGTTCATGGGAATATTCTCGAGATATTTATCTTCATTGGTTTGGGGGAATTCTTTCTTCTTTTTTGTGCACAACCAACGTCTAACCCTATAAATTCATATAACAATTTATTTTTTAATCTGGGTTATTATTTTTAATTTCATGATTTCACCTAGTCAACCCATTGTTAGTTAAAAAAATACGTCGAATAATAATATAAATAATAATATTATTTACTAAACAAGTGAAACTTTTGCAAATATAAAAATATTTCTTTTAAAATAACTAATCTATTATTTATTTAAAGTCTATTTAATATATCATTTCCAACTATACAATTAAACTATACCCTACTATCCTGCTCAACCTTTAATAAACCATGGATATTGACTATTTATTTAAAAATAATTTTTTTTGAATTATTCGCTGATAAATAGAGAATGATTATTTTGAAAAATAGAAAATATGTATTTATTAAATATGTTCAAAACCAAAAAATTAAATATCGGTTTCCATTCATGTGAATTAGAATAAATATTATATATTGTTAAAATAATATTTACCTTTTGAAAAGAAAATTTATTTAATATTAAACTCACATTATATTCTCTTAAATAAATAGTGACTGGATATTTTCGTTCAACCAAACATGAGCAATTATTAAACCAATTATCAAAGTAATATTTATTTCATATGTTAAATTCATAAATAAATTTTCTGAGATTCTAGATAAACATAGTGTGTGACCCGCTATGTCCCTTTCTATGTGGAATTAAGTAGTACCACCTATATCCCATGAACATCATCCAAAAACATGCCCACAAACCCATAAGGAAAAAATATAGATGATATAATTACAATAACCAAAGACAAATTTACACAGTTTACTATAATATATTGATATGATATCTCGTCAAGTAGGTTTTACACCATTGTCATCAACCTATATACTCGGTATGTCATTATTTTAATTTATAGAAAAAGAAATGTGGAGATAATATCCATGGCTATAGACTTAATTGGATATTTATACATCCATAAAAGGGATGAGATTTCAACTTCCATTAAGCAGGAAGGGTCAAATAATTTAATGAATTATTCATTAATCTATACCATTCATGACCCACCGAACGTATCCTACTTCCTAGTGGACATGTGGAATCAAAATTTTTGATCAGTAAAGGAATGTTTGCATATCATGGTATAGATTAATAATAATATCATGTAAATGTATCATTACACATTTCCGAAGATAGGTATTTCAAATGACACAAAAAATGTAAAATTCCTACAAGATAATATGTTCTTATAACCTCCATTTTTCATATTACAAAAGGTATAAACCATGAGAAAATTTCTCATTGACCAATTAGTCTCCACCCCAGATAGGATGTATCATTTTTACCATGAAAAATAGTATTATCCGGATATATAAAATATATTTAAGAATAATATAGAGGTACATCTAGGTTCTCATCATAGTAGGGAACTATATTACCAATTAAATAACCTAAGATCCCTGAAAAAAACTGTTTCATAGGTTCCATTTATAAGAAAGATCATCATGCGATGATTAAATAAAAAATATTTAAAAATTATTAATATTATAGTAGTCTAATGTTCAGAGTAATAGTTTCCAGGGTACCAACTATAATATAAGTAAATACTACAAAGGCTTGAAATGTTTCCTAATGTCCTATAAAAGATGAATAACACCATTTACATGGGAATACAACCATTCCTAATCATTCAATATATTCTCCTATAGTTCTCTTCCTCCTTATCCATTTACAAATTGAGACACTAGCATATCATGGAATATATGAGGGTCTTTCCCATTATATTTAGTGATTCAGTATAGTTCATATATATACATCATAGGGAAGATTATGTTTTCCATAACTAGTGATATTCATCATCATAATGTGTTACTCTATATAACGGTAAAATGCTAGTTCCCCATTTTAGTTAATCACATTTGAATACATACATGGTTTCCAAAACACCCATTTTAAGACTCCCCATAGAACACAATGATTTTTTAAACCACTATGGGTTCCATTATTGTGTTTTCATAAACAAATAACAATTCCATACCAACCATCATGTACCATGTTATTTATTCAACAACTATGAATAAAATTATAATTTTTTTTTGTTTTTAAGGCCAATTTGTGAAACTACAACTAAAACATTATTTAATGGTTTTTATTATGAAAACTATTTTATAATTTTTTAAAAAAACCTACCCATCATCCAGTTGTTTTCCTATAAATGTATTTTTGAAACTATATGATCAATCTCTATATGAATTTATACATTATATAGGTTGGTCTATATTCTCATTTTCACTAATTGAGAATGATAGGCTCTCACTCCCCTTCTTCTTGCATCATACATCCTCTACCCTGTAGTTTCAAGGTTTGAATTTTTTCTATAAATCAATGGATATTATTGTATAAAAATTAAATAAATAAACTTTTTTTATTAACAATAGTGGAACAAAATAGGTTTTCTTGCATTCAACATGATAGAATAAGAAACACCAACATAGGGCATGATTAATTTTATAATGACATATATTTTCCAAATTTTAGAGAATATAAATACATTAATTTATGGTTAGTGATCACATATTAATATAGATAGGGACCCTTTGTTCTAATGAACCACAAATAGATAAATATAAACCCTTGGGTGATAGCGAGTTATCCCAAGACCTTTATATGGTTTGTGATATCAAGTGATGGTTAACATCCAAAAAACATACTAAACTAGTTTTTCATAGTTTTAATGTGTATAAGAGTAGTGATCTATCTATAATTCTTTTAAAAACTTCCATAGTAGAGGAGAACCATGAAAAAATACGTTATTTATTATCTTTGATTGATAAAATTCCTAACATGAAAAATAATTTACCAATAAACTTTTAGGGGACCCTACCTATAGGGGGAACAAGACATGTTCAAAAAAATTTACATAACAATATAATACATGTTTCAAAGGATTAAAATATGTGGTGTATTAATTAAAACACCCTCGTAGGGCCTTCATATTTTTGAAACTTTGGTTATTTACACCAACATAACCCCAACACTATCAATCATCATCTATGAAGAAACTAATATACATGACCCCAATTAATTAATGATAGACAATAATATATATGAATTTAGATTATTTTTCTATATATTAATTATACTGATATCTTACATGAGGATATATGAATAAAAAATTTTACTTTGGTTGGTTTGAGTTTCTAACACAATGAAAATTAACATAAATACTTTTATTTCTATTTTATTACTTCTATAATTTTATTAATAATTTTTTGTTGATCTAATCTTCAAACACAATACACATAATTTTGTTGCTTTTTTATTATAAATATAGAGGTACATGATTAACAGTCATAGACATTACATTATTTTTGATGAGAATTTATTATATTCACAAACATAAGCCTAAAACAGTATTAGTTTAGAGCCTTTGGTAACATGAAAAAATAAACAGTAGTCCGTAAGATAACAACATCACCACCACTACATTATTCAATACTATCTCCCTTCAGAGACACATCATATGTATCAAATATCTATATAAAATAACTAAATGAAACATGATAAAGGGTGAGCTTAGATTCTTAGAAGGGTAAACAAGGGATATATGTAAGAATGACATGAACAAAAGGGTATGAGAACTTGATAATTTAATTTGAAAACCATACAATTCATATCAAATAAGACAATCATGAGTCATAGAATAAGGATTGGTAGTTCATAAGACAAGAATAATAAGGAAAAAAATAACATAAACCATGATATCTTAATATTGGAATAAGAAATTAATTTTTGGTATACACATTTTTATATACAATCATTATCATTTGGGTCAAGGATCACTTCCAAGTCCATCATTGCGTACAAATTATATTAATATACTAATTTCACTCATAGTTATTTCCCTGTATTAGTGTATCGAGTTCACTCCTCATTCCAGCTCTATATTACTATATTGGGTTCATTCCCTATTCTAGCCATACCTATCTCATGATATTTATTAATCCTTACACAATGAATTGGATGGAGATATAGTTCCCACACCTTACATAATGGAAATCATATTGATTTGTTCTATTACATCATAAACATTAATCATATCATAACACATGAAAAGAAATGGGAATCATTAACATTTCATAAGAAACTAAACTATGGAAAATATGTAGGTTTCATAATAATTTCATCACATCATAACCCATTAAATATTTATTTTTCATAATCATATAACCTTTGGAAGTGAAACATGCTTCATGATCATATTGTTGGTGGAAGATAAACATGTTTCATAAAAATATAACCCATGGAAGAAAAATAGGTTTTATGAACATCATGCCATCGAAAAATAAACCATTAAAGAATGAATATGAATGGTACCCCTGGATAATATCCTCAGTAAGACATGATTTAAATCAAATGATGTTTTCTGAGATGGAAAATAAATCTAAATATAATTTAAAACATTTCTGAAATAAATTAACCTTCATTCATTGGAAGTAATTTTTTAAAATCATAATAAATTTAAAAAATTGTAAATTGAAAATAATTTTTAATAAATATATAGGATTATTTGATGAAATTATTTGTTATGAGATCAAAGAATTTCTTGAATGCATTACACAAAAAAACATAGATTCCTTTCCCATTTAATGTAAAATCAATATGATAAATTTTTAGAAAATGACACAGAGATTATTTTAAAATTATTTTCGTAAAAATTAAAACATGTGTAATTTTTTTAATAATAATTAGAGAGTAATTTGTTTTTTAATTTTTTTATAAGAAAGAGTGTTTTTGAAAGAAAATAGAATTTTGACTGAATAGAGAGACAAAGTGAGACTTTTCTAAAACAATTTATTAATATTTATGAGTTCCAAAGAGTGGAAAATGGATATATTACATAAATATTTCAATAACTACTAGATTAAAATAAGATTCAAATGAATTATTGATATATGGACTCTAAAATCTCATCAATGGAAGTGTAATCCGAAACAATCCCAATAAACGATGGTATTGTTGCAGTAAACTCTTAACACATTGATAACTTTAAATCATAGTCTCCATAAAAAAAATAAAATAACCTAATTAATAAAATTTATTTATATTAATCATATTCATGATATAAATTTTCAATGTAGAATTATCTAAACCTTATAAATGAGTATAGGTGTATAGAAAAACATGTGTCTCAAAGAAAGAAAACATAGACAAAATTACCTTAACACATTGGTAATAGTTTAACTATAAACCCCTAGAAATATATTTCTTATAATTATTGGTAAATAAAAACAATATTTAATAGAAAAACATAGAATACATCTGTGGGAATAAAAAACACCACATACAAGAAATAGGTTGTGAATATGTCTTATGTCTCACATAAAATAAGAGATGAAAATCCCTTACCTTAGGTATTGACTTCCATTGTAATCATTAAAACCTCATTTATAATAAATTTATGTTTATTATACATATATTATTTAATCCTGTTAAATTATATAATACCATGTATTATTTTCTTATGAAATTTTATTACCTTTTTATTAATAATTCCACATTAAAGTTACATTTCGGGTAATAAATGCTTTGTTTTTCATATATGTTTTGATTTGTTATGTTTTTGGTTCTGTTACTATAATAATTATTTATGAATATATATAATGATAAACATGATATAAATATATTATATATTCATCATATATGTATTTAATACATTCTATAAAATATTGAAATATGAAATGGAATACATCATTCATGGTAACAGTAGGTCGTATGTATGCATGCATGTCATTTCCATTTTATTATCGGATTGAAAGAAATAAATGTTTATGAAATATTAAAATTAAAGAATAATTTATATTTAATATAAATCACATATTTTTATTAAATTCATTCTTAATACTTTAAATGTAAGGCATGAATGAATCAGATAGCTTCGTGAGTCTGTAGTCCGCCGTACATACAAATGATGTTAATATTTTCCCACAAAATGGAAAGCATTAAGGTATGTGTAATATAATTATTAAAAAATTGTAATAAAATAATTACCATCATAATTATCATATATAAAAATTATTCCCATCGTTATTACCATCATTGATAGGTGGAGATGGAAATATTAATGACATTAGTTCACGAGGTGGCAATTCCCCCTACACACGAAGAATGATTTCATAACTCATTTGATTGAAGTATGTCTAGTTGTACCAAGTTATATTATCATAACAACATATTAGTACATTTAATATTATGCCGTTATTATATTAGCATGATATAAAAATAATTAATGGCCCTTGAAGAATAAATAAACAATCATTTATTGATGAATATTACCTCTTCTTTTAGTATCTATTTTTGGTCTTCACCAAAGGAATTCCTCAGTTGAATGTATGAAAACATTATTTCTTATATATTGAAATAATAAATGTGGTGATGTTATTTGAGAATTTATTTTGTGTACTAATTGGTATTGAATGTATGGATATAGGGGAAGAGGGGGTGGAATTTTATAAGGGTTGTGAGGGGCACATTTGTAATATTTTAAAACAGTGAATTCCACACACATTTTATCCAAGTAAAGTGGATCCAATAATGAATTTATGTCTATAATGTCATATTTAATGTCTAAATATGTCCTTATTACGGTGTTTTTAAATCGTTCTAGGTCATTTTTTCCCTTATGATTAAATTTTAGTTTTCTAGAAAACTGACATTTATCTAAATCGGTGGGTTTAATTTTTTCTATTTTCACTAATCTCCTTGGTCAAATATTATATTCGAATTATTAGAAAAAATAAATTATTCTTATTCCTTATATGGAATCAATTTCTTCAAATTAAATTTACATAAGTGGAATAAATTAATTTAAAAAGAAAACCCCATATATGGGACTAGGAAAATGAGTTTTTATAGTGAAAACGTTTAAAAAAATTGAAATGATTTTATATCTAATTTAAATGATAAATTAATTAAGATGATATTAATTTTATTTATATATTTATAATTGAACTAATTATACATTAATACCTGTTTAAAATATTATTTAAATATTTAAAATTAATGAAATGAAACGGGGTTTTCATTTAAAATTTAGTATTTATTCACTATTCATCCAAAAATGAAATATTTCATAATAATACAAAAAAAAATACCTTAAGATAAATATTACATTCTAAATTAAAAAAAATGAAGTTTATTTTTTCAAAATAAATTTCTAATAGTTTCAAAAATTAATTTTATTACCGTTCATATAAGAACATAAAAGAGTAGTTCTTTTGAGAAAATAGTATTTATAAGTCATATAAAGACATTAACTAAAATTATATATCTCATTATCAATATTTTTTATTTATATAAAAAAGTTTTAATTCATATTTAAAAATTACTTAATACTAATAATAGAACTAATTTAAATGACTAGGTTATAACTATAATGTTTAAATAATTATAATAATAAAATTTAATTTCATACAAACATAGTGTTGTGTGTAATAAAAGTTAATCACAATGTTCTATTCAATGAAATCATAAAATTGTGATTCATATAAAGAAATAAAATAAGGAATTAAATTTATTATGAATAATAAAATCATAAAAACTCATGGTGTTACATTCCACCCACATTAAAATAAATTTCACACTGGAAATTCATCAATATAATACAAACAAATAAGGATACTTATGAATCCCCATATATCAAGTTCCTACATAGATTATTTGAATTTTTGGTTTCACCACAAAACATTGACTTGGTGAGTGGCCTTGTTTCTTAAAACTGTCTTTGTATAGTCCACTATCTCTACTAGTTGTTCCTTATAAGAATGATTCTTCTCCAGTAGTATGACCACTAAGTTCAGTACATTTCAAGGGAGAGGAATTTAATTCCTTATGAGAGATACATGTAATAGATCATGGACTTTTTAGATATTCATTTTTATTACTAAGTGATTGTATACCATCCTAATTTGATCAATATTTTTAAAGGGTATGATATAAATGGAGCTTATTTTACATTTCTTTCTGAATCACATAACTTTATTTTATAAATAAATTATTATAAATGCCCTATAAACAATTTAAAATTCTACCTTCTAGAAAGATAATTGGATTACCTGATGAGACATCCAGAAAATTTAATTTCACGGTTGTTTTTATGATTCATTATATTCATATTTTTCTTTAGATCTTGTGAATGTCTATTTGGAGTTTTATTTTGATGGTTTTAATCCTTTTAGTAATTTAATTACCAATTATATTATATATACAATTGCTTTATTATTTTACAATATACAACCTTAAAAGTTTAAAAAGTCGTTATCTTTATTTATTTTCATAATTATTCCAGGAATTAAAATGTTTGGAAATGAATTTATTGTATAATGTTTACCTCTAATCAAACAATTGAAGGGATTATGGATTATTGAAATTGAATCCTATGACATATCATGGTAAAAATGGTTCAAAATGCATGATTCCTTATTGTGTATAATGAGTGGATTAACACAACTAGGAACCATATTTTCTTTGAACACATATATCGATTTAGATTGTTCATTTTATAATTAATATTTTTAACCAAAACTATAACCGTATAGTAAAAAATGAATATTTATGATTAATTATTAATTTATTGATTCATCTATTACATTGAAGAATAACATGACATAATTAAATAGATAAATTGAATTTATAAAGTCTCTAAAGGTATTATCTGCATCAAAAATTTTGTCAAAATTAATGAATGTTACTAATTATTTTCTTTGAATTCAAATAGTTGAAATACATGGGGGATATGGGTATTAAGTATAATGTCTAAAGTATATGGAACACAATAGTGAATTAAAATGAGTATATTTTTCAAACCTTATTTATTTTTGCTACAACATACCACTTCATACACTTTACATAGTGTATATTTATAATATTATCTATGAAAATGTGATTTTTACATTTCTTAATGAGAATGGTAAATTGAAGGATCCTGTTAATTCTAATAAAGGAACATAAGTAACAATAATACATATTAGTTTGTGGGAAAATAACAATGATAAGTAACTCAAAATATTATTTACAAAGAAAAATAATAATAAATATGTGTTCTATCAAACATTAAACAATTTTAAAGTGATATATGAATATTGAAGTAAATCATAAAGGTGATTTTAATTAAAAACCAAATGTTACATGGATTTAAAATTCTGGACTCACTTATTATAATGAAATATTTTTCCCCTAGAATGGCATAAAGTGATACATGAAAAAGAAAATAAAATTATATTTGAGTTGTGGAAAATACTTATGAAAAATTGAATGAAAATATAAATCAATTTTAAGTCAAAAACATTATGAAAAAATATAATAATGTCACTTATATGAATTTTTTATTTCTACCATCATTTTTAATTTTCATGATTAATTTGAATATTTATTTTGCTAAGGATCCTATACTTGGTAGAATGGTACATTTTCAATGGATATATAAAATTTAGAGACTCATTAACAATATATTTATTTTAATTAATGAATAAAATTTTACCAAATCATAATGTAAATTTTTTATATGTTTTTATATTTATTTTATTAGGTTCATAGGCCAGTTTATTTTATATTTGATAAATAAATCTATACTTGATGTCTCAATTACTGAAGGTTAAATTATTGAATAGTTTTTTAACTTTTGTGATAACTATTTGGATGGAATTGAAATAGTATTCAATCATATTACTTTTTTAATGACATCTCTAATAATTATAATTCTGAAAAGTAGTTATTAGTTTTATAATTGTAGGCTGTCCAGTTGGAAAGAGCATAAATTATACAATAATGGAAATGGATTTACTATAAAGAAATTTTTATATTCTAGAAAATAGTAATATTTTTGGGTTATTTACTATTGAATTTATATTTAAAATAAATAGATTAGTTAGGGGTCAAGCTCAAAACCTGAGGAAAATAACAATAGTAGTTACTAAAGATATTATAAAATGGTTCTCCCATCATGTAAGAATATACTCATTCTCATATTACTAATTTCTTGTTTTTTAGTCTTTGTTTAATGTGATTTTTTATTTCCTGATTTTTGTAACATGAATATTAAAAATCGAGATGGGATGTCACATCAGTTGAAGTTGTTGGAATGAGGTTTATTAAGGCCTGAAAAGGGATTGAATGACTAAAATTTTTATCTATTTGAGTTTTATTCTAATGATCATGAATAATGTTTAAATATTAAAAATAGATATGTATTTATAATTTTAGATATGGGAAACTATGGAATTTTGGATAAAAACATAAAATAAAACTATCATGGTTGATTTTTTGTTACCTTTTCCAAATTAATTTTGGTCAACAATAAAAGTGGTATAATTAAAGTTATCAAGCATTTTATTTTTATTAATATCTCTCATTTCATGGATATCTAGGATCATATTTATCATTTTCCATCTATATTAGCTTTATATGTGAATATGGTTTGTTATTTGGATGATAAAGTGAGCGAAGGGAATAGTTTTTTAACACTTGAAACAAAGAGATTCTAAAAATAAATAATTAATCTTATAAATGGAGAGTGATCATAATGTGAATAGTGAAGATGAAGATAAATTAATATATAGTTGGTAATTTCATTATAATACACTTTCATATTTATAAATGTTTTCTTACTTTTAATATAAAAATTGTCCAAAAATTATGTTATATATATAAACTATATTATTATTAATTTAAAATTAATGAGGATAAAACATTTTACATATGAAATCATAATTTTCAAGGTTATTCTGCCTTTTCTATATATATAAATTTTACATTTTTTTGAATTATATAATTATGTTACTTAAATATTATATTCTAAATGTTGAATATATTTTAAAAAATTTGAAATTCTTGAATAGCAAAAGAAAAATTGTGATCCTAAAAAAACCTCATCACATAGGAAATCACATATACCATCACATACAATTATCCCAAGTGATTGTACTATAATATAGACTACTATATTAGAGACTGTTAATGATCCATTAGCTTAAAAAATGATGTTAATAGTTCCATATCTGATACACCTATTATAGGTGAGTAGTTGTTAAATCCTATATCTAGGGGATACTATGTAGTTACCATTAATGATATGTATGACATTGTAAAAAACTATATATTTTCATTAACTATTTAATGTGTTTTTTTTATTATAACAAAGGAAATATAATAGATGAAAATATTAATACAATATATATATGGGGCTTGAGTGACTTTAAAAATATCATTCCATTTGATGAGGTTTGATTATTATTAGTGATGATTTCAGAATCAATGGACATTTTTATGGATTCTTATATAAAAGACGGTGGTTCATCCCAATAATTATAATGATTTGATGAATATTCACATATCACAGAAGAAAAAGTTTGTTGAAAACAAAATAATAGTAATATTAATTCAATAATAATTGATGATTAATTTAAAATATGTGAGTAAAATTATTAATATAATTTTAAATTATTAAGTTTTATTTTATTTATTGATTTAATTTTTTTTATTTTGAGGTATTATACTCTATTTCATACACTAAAACATTTTACCAAATATTCCAAAAAGAGGGATATTAAATAGAGATTATGGTATGGGTTATATGACATATCTATAATCACTCTAGACATGTATAAAAAATTACATAATGTCATGGATCACAAGAAATTGAAGTTGGTTTGCTGATATTATCAATGAGATATCTAATGAGGGATTAATATGATCTACAGTAATGTAAAAAATTATTAATATTACCTTTTTTATGAAATATCTAAAAAATAAATTGAGTCATGAAAAATAAATCATTCTGGAAGAAACTGAATCACAATGTTTTTATAGGAAATGATCAATATTAATAGTTTATTATTCATTATTATTTATAATAATTTATTATAAAATTCACTTTTTAACATGATATATTTATAATTTTTATGAAGGATAAGGGATTAGAATACTAAGTTGTATAGGAAGAGATATAAATTCACATTCCTTGGTAGTATGATAGTATGTTTTGAATGAATCTACCAAAGAAATCAAGGTAACTATTATAAATTATAATATAATGATATTTAGAAATAAACTATAATGCTTACATAAAAAAATATCATAGATAATATTGTTGTTATTATAGGCTTAAATTTGTGTTGCTTGGGATTCAAAACCTATACAATTATGATCAATTTCTTAAAAGGACATATTTATACTCATTTAAGGTAAGTCTAATCCAATGAATGTTTGGGAAATGGGTTATGGACTGAACCAACAAATATTTTTGGCAGCACATAGTCAACTTTTACTAATACACCAACTAGTGGGGGTTTAATCAATTCAACTGATTGAGAATCAGATAGATAAATTTCAAAGAAGAAAGTGAAATTCAAAAAACATGAATCTAAAAGAAATACATATGAAAAGTGGTGGTGGTAATGAAATATGACTTTGTTTTATTGTTCTATTGGATGGTGGGTGAAATTCCTATGAAAATTTCTAGTCTTATAAGGAATTATAAAGTAGTGAATTAAGAAATAAATCCATGTAAAATTGCATATACATTAATTGTAAATGATTTTAGTTTTGATCAAAATTATCAGATGAAAGGTTATGTGCTATTATGGAGGTTTCATGTAAATATTAACCATCATGTTGGTTGTATTTCTGGTGATATTATAATTGGATAAGGCAGATGTTTCAAAATATGTCCAAAATGATTAAAAATGTAATTTTAGTGAAAATTGTGATTTTATGAATTTTTTATGTCATTTAATCATGTTTTTATTATAATAAACATTAAAAAATGTATTCATTTACATTGTTATTCATTAATAACCCTATAACACCATGTAATAAAACAAGGGGTTCAATGTCAAGATGAGACATAATCCCCACCACTTGGAACTCACCCACTTCCAAGAATATTATATAACAATATTTAATCAACAACCTATATTTGGTATAAACATAATAGGTTAAATTTTCTCTAGGATGAAAGGAATCTCCCAAAATTATACCTAGGAATAAAACAACTCATGCTACCTAAGGACCTCTTCAAGTGACACTATTGGGAAAAAAATGAAATGATATTGGTGAGAATATCATTTCTTCTCTAGTTCTTGGGTATGAGTCAGTGATTGTTGATAAATAAAATAAACAGCATAATTATTTAAATTAAAATAAAATAACATAAAAACAAAGAAATAATATATATAGAAGGTGATGATTCTAATTCTAATGTGCTCTAGATGGTTGAGTGTTCTTAGATGTGGAATTGGTGAAGATTTCAATATTTCTCTAAAAGTTGCAGTAAACAGAACATAACAATCATTCTCTATTATGATTGTAGGAAAGTGTCTATAATTTTAGTGTACTCCACTATCTTAGAGCCAAATTTATGTAATTATGAACCAATCAAGTACTTTAGTGATGATTATCCCAGTGTATAGTAATTTAACTTCTTAATCACACATCATTTATTTGTGAATGTGGTACACATATGAGAGTATATAGCCACGCATGATAGATATTTTTTTTAATAATCATCATATGGATATCCTAAATCATCATACTAATATTGGAAATTATATATACTTCTTCCCTATAATAGTTAATAATATTATCATAAAATAACTCTTATATTAATTTCATTAATGTATATTTTGAATTTTTAATTCAAAATAAGAAGAACAACGATTAAATCTCTTTAGGTGGAAATATAACTCTTGAGGTAAGACATTATAGTGTTTTTACATTCTAGTGGCAAGATAAATGTGGTTCTGACTCATTTAAACTACTGATGACTCATTTGAACTAGTGGTGGGTTATTTCTAGAGGTAGATAATCCAACGTTGATTCATGTGAACTAACGATGTGACATTTCTGGTAGCTTCTCAAGTATAGTGGTGAGACATTTGGAGGTGATTCATTTAAAATAATTGTGAATTATTTTTTTAGCAACTGAAGTCAAGTGATGAGACATTCGGTTGGTGAGACATTCAAGAAGGGAGACATTTTTACGATCTGTGACTCATGCTGGTGGTGATTCATGTCTGGAGGTGAGTCGTTTTGAACTAACGTTCACTCATCTAAACACATAAGAAAATTTTCATTTCATTTTATTATAATATATTATCTTAAAATATTCAACATATTATAGAAATAATAAAAATTATTTTTGAGCATTAAAATAAGGATTTTCTTATAAAAAGGAAAATGATTTTTGATTTATTGATAATTCCATTGTATGATATATAGAAATTGTGACTATTAGTGCGTTTCTAGAAATTTAATCATCAAAAAATTTATTCTTAATATGTATATACATCTATAAAAATAGGACCTCAAGACCACATAATAAATAATTAAATATATTTATTTGGTATATATCAATCTAGGATTAATGGATTCAAATTATGAAGAATTTATATACGAGATTAGTTATTTAACTAAACCACTAAAATATTATAAAAAACATAAATGATTGATTTTTACCAATATATGATAGAAATTGTAACTACATCACGTCTTAAAATTAATTTACCTTCAATTAACCCATTGTGTAGAGATTTTTGGCATTTAATTTTATCCCTGATTGACTTTGTTTTTCACATTATATTTAGTGGTTTCTTTAGAAATATACCTCCCTATAATATAATTTTATCCAACAAATAGATTTTCGTTATATTGTAACATCCCAGGTAAATAAAGAATATGAAATTTTCATATTTATTAATATTTGTAAATTAATTATTAATTTTACTTTGAAGGGGAAGCTAATTTCGATGGTGTACCCAATACACAAGAATATGTTTCTTTGAAATATTATGTTGCACCCAATGATGAGTTGTACAGAAAAATATTATAATATTATTATTATTTTAAATGGTAGTTAATGCCTAGCCATTGTTATGGTGGGAATGAACGGAACCAACTACAGAATTATTATACTTGTTTGTTAAATATTTTAACATTTCTCAAATAATGTTTTGAGGCTAAAAGTAATAAAGATTATGATTTTAAGCATAAATACTCAAATATTCCTAAAAAGATCGATTCAAAGCCTTTTGATAGAGAAAAATCATTAAATATAGTTTTGGTCACTTTTATATGTTCTATTTGACATAATAAAAATTTTCATTAGAATTGGGTCATCAAAATTTACTTTGGGTAACTTTTTGGTATTTTTCTGATCAAATTCAATTTTTAATGAATAGTGAAAAATATTGTATTTTAATTCTAATAAACCTTTTAATCAAATTTATTTATGTGGTTAGATTATCTTTTTTGTCTTTTGAAAGTGTAATTAGATTATATTTTTACCATTTAATATAATGTTGGTTATTGGATGAAATTTCACTTTGAAATTGTGCATAGACAACTGTCAATCTTTTGATAGTTATTATTTCTTAAAAACACACTTTTTTGTTTTGATAACGAGAATTAATTTTAAATTAATTAATACAACTTATATTTTTTTAATTGGGTAGAATGGGAATAATTTTTTATTTTGGAATATCAAATATATCTTAAGATGAATTTTTGGTATTTTTTTGAAAAACATGAAATTTTGATGAATAGTAAAACCACTAAGTAGTTGTTAAAAATCTGACATTTTCATTTAAATCAAATTTACAACTTCGGTGAATTGAATTTTAAAAATCCAACATACATGGTTGTTATTTTTATGTAAAATTTGGTTCAATAAGATGAAAATAAATTTTGGTGAATCATATCTTTTGACTATTATTTACTGTGGTTAAAGGTAAATAGGGTAATTCAAGGTAAACGAAATATCATAACAATACCAAATTACCTTAACACTTGTAAAAACATTATTTTATGAGTCATGGACGACCATGGGAATCATTGGGTCTATTTTGGGACCCCATGGAACCACTTAAGAGTGATAATGACACTTGATTTTAATTAACTCAAAGTAAAGGGAAAAATGACATAAACAAATATATTTTAGAAACATAATTTATACATAGGGTTATATAAGTTATATTTTAAATTATAATTATTCTTTAGAATGATAAATTGACTTCCCACATCATGGTATTTTTTTATAATTTTTTGACAACAAATAAATAAAATTATTTATGGCACAATAATGATGCAGTGTTACCTCATTAATAAATGAATTGAATAAATAAGATTATAAAGATTAAAAAAATTACCAAAACCTATCCAATTATTATTGGAAGATATTATTTCTACCATGAGACATCATATCCTAGATTTTAATGAGTTTTGGATCTTTATAAACTGAAAATAATTATATAATAAAATAATATTATCAAAATTTCCTAAAAAGCCCCTCCTCCCCCTTATAAAAGGACCCAACTTCTAACCCATTCCTCACACCTATCATTCCCCATGGCTCATCCAAAACCTTCCCAAATAATCTCTAAATATCTTTATATTCATCTTAGAAGCCTTACCTTTTGTAGAAGGCACATCAAGTAAACCATTTTGTTGAATCCAATGGGAGATACACAATTTAAAGGTAACGTCTTCTCTTAAGTCATTTTGTTTTATTTCACCTCTCCAACCCCCTAAAATCATTTTATTATTTTATTATATAACAAAAAAATTATATAAAATATATTGGGTTGTTTTTAAGAGATTTATTAGAACTACACTTATACACAACTCTCTCTAATGTGTAAAGGAACTCTTTTTCTATGGACGACAAACTACTGCCTCACAAAACGATGATTGTTCAAACATCTCCTACCACCTCTTATGGTGTCCATTATGATAGAAATATATTTATATATGATATATATTATGTTTATGTTTTCTTTATGCTTATATATTTTTCATCTATAGGATTCATTTAGGGTTTCCATTATGGGTAAATGCGATAATTTCATTTGAGGAAGTGAGGACTACCGCCCCCTAAAAGTGATATGACTCGTTCATGCCATACGTGGGATGTATAAAGGATGGAGTTAATGAAGTTATATATTATATTGTACTGGAATTATTATATACCTATGTATCATTATTTTTTCAATTCATTAAATATTAAATAGAATTTAAAGTAGCGTTCATGCGTACAAACGGCTTCCCGTCCCCATAAACGGTGCATTTCATTTCTTACCTATAAATGTTATGTAATATTATAAATACATATATATAAAAGATATAAAATAAATATATGACATATAAATCATGAATATAATTATGGAGAAAATTTAATTTTGACCACATGGACAACTTTTAATTATAAGGTGTTCATTTTTTGACTCAAGTACGAAATATTGAAAAAACGACCATTATTAACTTAAATGATTACATAATGTTTATAACATGGTAATTAGTGATATAAAAGGAATAATAAAATTTAAAAAGGTTTTTAATAAAGTATAAATTAACTTATGTTTATTATTTAGGAAGAACAAAAAACAAATGAGTCAATTCGGACATGAGGTAAGGGGTTTTTTATCTCACTTTTAATTCTGTGATATTTCCATTTTTCACCAACTATTTATTGCATGTGGTGTATTGTGTACTGTCATTTGATATATATTATCTTGATTTTATTTATATTGGAGGTATTTTGTGATTTATTTAGTGGTTATTCACACTTGTTCCTTTGACTCTATTGATTACAAAATGCTAAGGGTTTTTAATCTCACTTTTTATTCCAGTGAGATTCATGCTATATTAGCCACTATTTCCATTTTTGTGGGGTATGTACTACCCATGATTTTATTCTTGGATTAATATAATTTAATTTATGGGTATTTAATTATTAATTTTATGGTCCTTCTTTCATTGGTTGTATGTTTTCTAAGTTACCATATCAGTAAGGGGATTTTAAATTTCATTTTCCACTCATCGGGCTTTACGCATACATCATTGATTATTTTTTGCAAGATTATGTGTAAAATCACTATTTTTTACATATGTAGTAATTTTCACTACCCTTTTTGTGGATATAATTTTAATTCACGTAATCAATCCATTTATAAATTCTCATGTCATTGATATGAACTTGATAAGAGTAATTTTAACTCAATTTCCATTTATTGAGTTAAACATCCAAGTTATTGGTGTTTTTTACAAAAATATCTATGAATGTTCTCTAATTGATTTACCCTGAATATTCAATTATATTTAGTGTATTTATATTTGTCACACATTAATATGTTATTTATTTATCCTTAATCTAAGGACACAGTTTTTATAAGGGATTTCATATCAATTTACATTCCAGTGAGACATCATTATTGTTATACACAAATTCACTCTTATTTAGTGTATATACTATCCATTAGCATATTATATCATGATTCCCTTTATTCTTATTATATTACATATTTCTTATCAAATGTTATTTATCAATTATTTGTATTCAAGCATCTCTCATGTAGTTAAAAACTCTTTAACTAAAATATCATTTTAAATGTTTTAATGATTTATTCTTCTAAATATTTACCGTTAATGTTTATGTTTTAAAAATAGTATTAAGGATTTATTTATATGGGAATTAATGTTTTCAAATAATATATATTTTAAAATTTTCAAAGTGGTATGGGTCAATTAGATTCAAAAATATCTTTATTAAGTGTTTTAAATGGTTTTGAAAATAGTTTAATAATGTATCGATTATGTCAATATCTTGAAATGATATGTTGTGATTTCAATGTGGAAATGTTATATTTTTTTATTATTAATTTATGTGATATGAATATGTTACATTTTTTTGGAATTGTTTACTTATTAGGGCGGTTCTATGATAAACCTAGGGTGGGTGAGCCCGAGATAGATCTCCAATGAATTGGGTAACGTGATAGAGGTAAAATTTAATGTTTCTCCTAAGAGATTTAGGGAATATACTGTGATGGTTATTCCATCATAACTCCCTACGTAGTTGTGATACCTACAATGTATGTATTTTATGTATGTCATAAGTTAACTTTATGATTTATAATTTCTGTGTGTTATTCATAAATCTTATGATTTCATAAGTTATGTTATGATTACAAAGTGTGGTTTCATTGTTTTGTATTTATTAATGGGATAATTTTTTCATTCCTTATTTTATATCCCTTACTAATCTTTTTAAGATCATCCCATGATTTGGAAATGTTTTCCGTAGGAATTGAATATGAATAAGGGTAATGGATGAGATCAAGGAAAAGTCATGTTGTCTAAAACATGGAACTAGTCATGTTTATTTTTTATTTTATGAAAAAATGGATACTGAGTAGTAGTGTCTAATTGTAACATTCACATTGGTATGTAATAGTTATGGCCTACTTATCTAAAACTCTAAACCTAAAAAGTTACATAATGTAAATTATTCATTTAATTCATCATTATTTATTGTTTTAAGGTTGGGTCCTTACAGTTGGTATCAGAGGTCGGTTTAGATAACTTTTGAGGTTAGGGTGTTCTTTAAGTATAAGTGACATTACCATAATGGTTATGATTTTAGAAAGATTGATAGTTATTATTGATAAATTTAATGAGTCTAAAATAACATGAATAAGTCTATCTTAGTATTTAACCTCCTCATAAGATATTATACAATTATTTTACTAATATATTCACACTAACCTTTTTGGTTTTAGTAAATGGATTGATCTAGTAGGAAACAAAGTAGCAATGGATATAAAGAAAAATGTGTTGATTTTTTGAATGAGAAACTGAATGAAATGGGAGAAGCAATGAGAACTCTTGTGGTTATTCTCAACCAACTATCTGGAGTCATGATTGACCACCAGAACCTTTGTGATTTTTATATGGCATCATATATATGAGAAACAAATCCCTACGGAAGTTCAAGAAATAATCATAAAGGTAGGTATGTTTAAAAACCTACTTGTCAAGTATGTGGAAAGAAACACAAAGGATAATTTTTCAAAGGGATGGGAAGATGCTACAAATGTGGAAGTAAAGTTCAAAAAGAAAAAACCTTCCTTGGAAAAAGGTAGCATCCAGTGGACTCTAGGAAAGGAAAATAAGTTCTTTCTGAAGGATAAATTAAATGTTTTAAATGTTGTGTCCATGGTCATTACACAAACAGATGTCTGACAAAGAAGGTTTGGGAATAAAATCACCAGGATCCTACAAATATATGTTTACCAAAACCTAATGCCATTCCAATTGAGGATAAGGAAACTGAAAATGACTAATGAAAGGTATAGAATATTTCTTAACTGATGTTTAGACATTATTGAATCTTAGGATGTGATTGATTATTTTTTTTATAGGAATAGAGTATTTTAGAATAATTTGGAAAGGAATGGTTAATGGATCATGAAGAACATTGAATGAGTTATAAGTCAACATATAAGAGATTCAAGTGTTATGGTAGAATTTAGGATGGTGAAATGCTTAAAAGTATTAAGGATCTTTTGATGATGGGATTAAATTAGACAACTTTTTATATTATTTTTAACCCAAAAGATTGATATAAAGAAAATTTTATTCAAGGAATAATTATATTTTATTTTTGGATATAGTTATAAATAACCATTTGGGTTTATATGACCCTTGAAGTTTGGGAAATTATAGGTTAATACATTTTGAGAAGCAAAATGAATGTACTTAGATAACCTTTCTGGTTAAAATATGTTATGGTTATTTTTGATGAATTTACCTAGTTTTTGGGAATGTTATAAAATTATATAGTTTATGAAAAAGGAAAACATGCTGACTGTGTGAAAATGCACCATGTAGGATGAGGCAGCCGGAATCGAAGCCACAAGTAAAGTGCGACTGTGATTTATCGCCTACCACTAGACTACATGAAGTCCCTGGTTAGTATGACTAATTATTTTTAGTTATATAATTTTATGAATCAAGAATAAGCTGATTTTGGGTTATCTATGGAGATGATTCACCTATCATGGAGAATATGTGATTAGGTTTATTAATTTTCAATATGAGACTTTAAGAGTAACTGATGTTATTTAGAGATAAATATTATGATTTATGTTGGAAGACTATGTGATTATATCCTTACGAGATTTGGGTTTCATTATTTATTTTGATTACTTTGAATAATTTTATGGACATTTGTTTATTGAATGGTATTTTTTGAACTTTGTGTATTGTTTGAAAAATTTTGGAGATTAGGAGTAGTTTTTATTTTTGTAATAGATTGTCCTTTTTGGGGATTATCTGATATTTTACTAACAATTTTGGTTTTGGTTAATTTATAAAGACATGGGAAAAATATAGTTAATCTTTTTTGGATTATGTGATTCTCTAGAAGTTGATTATAGTGCTTTCAATGTGAAGAAGACATCTTGAATACTCATCATTTGAAGAAAAAACGAGTTTGTGGTAGGAATTTTGTAATGGAAGAAAGTCTGCATGAAAAGTAAGTATGATTCCTTATGTTTTTAGTTAAGCTCATAAATTAATTCTTCAAGTTTATGAAAAGTATCTTTAAACAAAAACTACGTTTGTTAACTTTTTCTACCATGGAATCAAAGACCGTTTAACACATCACATGTTTGTGATTTTCTGGTGGTTAACTTCCACCTAATAATGTTTTCTATCACTCTCCATCAGTACATGATGATTTTTTTCATCCTCCATATCCATGTTTTCATGTAATCCTAGTATATTTGTCTTGCATGACCTTTATAATTCTCTTCCATTATTTTAAACTGATAGATTTATTTACTGTTTTTCCGATGTGGGACTTTTAATGAATTTTTTGAGCGCAATTTTAAAATTGCAAAGACACAATTCCCAAAAGGTGGGAAGGATGTAACATTCGAGGTAAATAAAGAATTTTAAATTTTCATATTTATTAATATTTGTAAATTAATTATTAATTTTAATTTAATGGGGATGATATTTTCGATGGCGTACCTGATACACAACAATGAGTTTTCTTTGAAATCTTACGTTGCACACAATGTTGAGTTGTACTGAGAAATAATATAGTAATATTATTATTTTAAATGGTAGTTAATGCCTAGCTGTTATAATGGAGGGAATTAATAGAACTATATAAAAAATGATTATACTTGTTTGTTAAATATTTTTATATTTATTCAATAAATTTGAGAGTCTAAAAATAAGAAAAATCCGATTTTAAGCATAAATACTCTAATATTATTTAAAAGGTCGATTTACTGCCTTTTGATGGAGAACCCTCTTCAAATCATGTTTTTGTAATATTAATGTTTTATGTTATACAAAATAGAATTTTTCTTTAGAATCAGGTCTTCAAAATTTAGTTTGGGATAATTTTAGTTATTTTTTCTGATAAAATTCATTTTTTAATGAATAGTTAAAAATATCATATAATAATTCCAATCTGTATTTTAATATAATTTATTTATATGGTTATATTTTCCTTTTAATCAGTTTTAATGTGTAATTATATTATATTTTTACTATTTAATCTAATTTTGGTCATTGGAAGAAAATGCACTTTGAAATTGGGTACAGACAAGTGTCAATCTTTTGATAGTTATTATTTCTTAAAAACAAGATTTGTTTGTTTTGGAAACGAAAATTAATTTTAAACTTATTAATACAACTATTATGTTTTGAATTGGGTAAAATAGACCTCATTTTCAACTTTGGAATATCAAATATTGCTTAGTCTGAACTTCTGGTATTTTTTTAAAAAACATCAATTTTTTATGAATAGTGAAACCACTAAGTTGTAGTTAAAAATATGACTTTTTTATTTAAATGAAAGTTACTAACTCTGTGAATTTAATGTATAAAATCTAACATACATGGTTTTTATTAGTACGTAAAATCTGGTTCAATAAGTTGAAAATAATTTTTGGGGAATAGTAACTTTTGACTATTATTTTACCACAATTAAAGTTAAATATGGTAATTCAAGGTAAAAAGAATATCGTAATAATACCAAATTACCTTAACAATTTACATAACCTTATTGTATGAGTCTTGATCGACCATGGGCATCCTGGGTTCTATTTTGGGACCCCATGGAGTCACATAAGACTGATAATGACACATTAATTTAATTCACTTAATGTAAAGGAAAAAATGACATAAACAAAAATCTTTTAGAAAATTACTTTTTACATAGGGTTATATAAGTTATATTTTCAACTATAAATATTATTTGGAATGATAAAAAGATTTACTAAATCATGGTATTTGTTTTATAATTTTTAGACATCAAATAAATAAAATTATATATGTCACAATAATGATTCAGTTTTCACGTCATTAATAAATGATTTAAATAAATAAAAATATAAAAATTACAAAATAACCAAAAACTATCCAATTATTATTGGATGATTTTATCTCTACCATGAGTAATCTTATATTTTACATTAATGAGTTTTGAATCTTTAGAAATAGAAAATCATTATATAATAAAATAATATTTTCACAATTTCGTAAAGATACCCTCCCCCCTTATAAAAAAACTCAACTTATAGCCCATTAATCACAACTCTCAAGACCCTTGGATAATCCATACCCTGACCAAATAAGCTATAAATATCCGAATCTTCCACCTAGAAGCCTTACCTTATACAGAAGGCACTTCACTTAAAATTTTTGGTTCAATCCAAAGTGAGATACCCAATTTAAAGGTAAATTCTTCTCTTAAGTCCTTTTGTTTTATTTTACTTATACAACCCCCTAAACTATATTTATTATTTTCTTTTATAACAACTCATTTATCCTAAATATACTAGGTTTTTGTTGTGAGAATTATTCTAAATACACTTACACACACCTGCACTTAAAGGGTAAGGAACATACTATTTCTGTGGACGATGAACTACTGCATCATGAAAAAATGATTGTTCAAATAAATCCTACAGCCTATTATGGTGGACATTATGATTGAAATGTATTTATATATGATATTTATGATATATTTTTTTATTCTTCTATATATTTCTTTTATAACATAACTTTATGGTTTCCATTATGGGTAAATGTGATAATTTTATTTGAGGAAGTGTGGACTACCACCCCCTCAAAGTGATATGACTCGTTCATTCCATACAGGGGATACATAAGGGATGTAGATAAAGAAATTATATATTATATTATACTAGAATTATTATTTACATATTTATCATTATGTTTTCATTCTACTAAATATGAAATAGAATTGAAAGTATCATTCATGCGTACGTACAGCATACCGGCTCCATGAACAGTGCATTTCATTTCTTACCTATAAATGATAGGTAATATTATAAATAATTTTTTATACTGGACATATAAGATATATATTATTTATAAATCATTAATATCATTCGGGAGATAATGGAACTTTGACCACATGGACAACTAGTAATTATACCGTGTTCATTTTTTGACTCAAGTACAAAATTTCGACAAAACAACCATTATTAACTTAAAGGATTACATAATGTTTTTAACAATGTAATATGTTATATAAAAGGAATAATAAAATTTAAAAAGGTTCATAATCAAGTATAAATTTACTTAAGTTTATTATTCAGGATGAACAAGGAACAAATGAGTCAAGTCAGAAATGAGGTAAGTGGTTTCTTATCTCACTTTTAATTCTATGAGATTTCCATTGAACACCACTTATTTATTTCATGTGGTGTATTATATACTTAAATTTGATATATATTATCATGATTAAATTTTTATTCATGTTATGTTGTGATTAATTTGGTGGTTATTAACTTCTGTTCATTCGACTCGATTGATTACAACGTGGTAAGAGTTTTTTATCTCACTTTTTATTCCTGTGAGATTCATGTTATATTTTCCACTTTTTCCTTTTCTGTGGTCTATGTACTACACTTGATTATATTCATCATGTAATAATCCTTAATTTATGGGTTTTTAAATCTTTATTTTATGATCCTTCGTTCATGGGCTGTATGTTCCGTAAGTTACCAAATCGGTAAGGGCATTTAAAATTTCAATTTCTACTCATTGTGCTTTATGCATACTTCATTGATTATTTTACTCCAAGATTATGTGCAGAATAACTATTTATTTACTAATGTAGTAATATCCACTCCCCTTTTGTTTGGATATAATTCTGATACACATAATCAATCCATTGATAAATTCTCAACTCATCGATATGAACTTGATGAGAGTAATTTAAACTCAATTTCCATTCTTTGAATTAAACATCCAATTCATTGGTGTTGTTTTTACAAAAATAAATGCGAATGTTCTCTGATTCATTTACACTGAATATCCAATCATATTTATTGTATTTATATTTTTCACACATTATTATGTTATTTATTTATTTTAAATCTACAAATATAGTTTTTATAAGGGATTTCGTATCAACTTACATTCCATTGAGACTACATTGTTGTTATGCACCATTCAAATCTTATATGGTGTATATACTATCTTTTTCATATTATATCATGAATCCCTTTATTCTCATTATATTATAAAGTTCAGATTAAGTTTTTTTCAATTATTTTTATTCAAACGTCTCTCATTTTGATAAAAACTCTATAACAAAAATATCATTTTAATTGTTTTAAAGATTTATTCTTCTAAATATTTATCATTAATGACAATGTTTTAAAAATGGTTTTAAGGATATATTTATGTGGACATTAATTTTTTAAAATTATAATTTATTTAAAAGTTTCAAAGTTCTATGGGACACTTTGATTTAAAAATATCTTTATTAAATGTTTTAAATGGTTTTGAAAATGGATTGATAAATCAATGATTATGTCTATATCATTAATTGATATATTGTGTTTGAAATGTGGAAATGTTTTATTTACATTATTCTCATTTTAAATATTAAGAATATATTATGGTTTTTGGGCCTTGTTTACCTATATGGGTGGCTCTGTGATAAACTTTGGGTTGGTGAGCCCGAGACAGCTCTCCAATACATTGTGTAAATTGATGGAGGTAAATGTTAATGTTTCTCCTAATTGATTTAAAGAGTATACTGTGATGGGTATTCCAACATAACTCTCTACATACATATGATTGCTAAAATGTTAGTATTTTATATATGTCATAAGTTACCTTTGTGATTTTGGATTTTTGTGCATTTTTCATAAATCTTATGATTTCATAAGATTTGTTATGATTGAAAATTATGGTTTTCTTATTTTGTATTTATAAATGGTATAATCCTTTAATTCCTTATTTTATATCCCTTAATGAGCTTTTTATGCTAATCAGATGTTTTTGAAATGTTTTCCACAAAAATTAAAGATGAATAAGGGTCAATGATGAGATCATGTAAAAGTCATGTTGTCTAAAAAATGGAACGAGATATGTTTCATTTTTATTTTATGAAAGAATGGTTACTCAGTAGTTGTTTATAATTGTAATATCATGTTGATATGTAATATTTATGTCTTAATTTTATAAAACTCTAATCCTGAAAAGATCCCCATTGTAAATTATTCATTTAATTCAA
This sequence comes from Viscum album, assembly GCA_963277665.1. Lineage (NCBI taxonomy): Eukaryota > Viridiplantae > Streptophyta > Magnoliopsida > Santalales > Viscaceae > Viscum > Viscum album. The sequence continues at coordinate 876,995,454 of OY728163.1, forward strand.
TATTATGTAATGTTTTAAGGTTGGGTCCTTATATATATCCTTTTAGAATAATTATATAACACTCATTGGATTACATAAAAATTTTATGTATATGACCACTTAGATCACTCTCACCATGTAAACAATCAAGTGACCCATTATATTAAAGAATTTTTGTGGGTGGATCATATATAATTAAAAATTATGATAAACATTCATTTTTATTACAAGAAATTTTTTTTACTTTAATAATTTTTTAGTTATGATATAGGAAAAGAAGAAAATATTCATTCTTATGTGTCAGCTTCTTTCCATTAAAATTAATTTCATATAAATAGACATTAAATAAACAATCACCACATAAAATCTATATGATTTTAATACCTTTAACATAAATTCATTCATTTACATGATATTATTGGTATCATATGAGAATGCAACTAGAATATAAACACCATTTATGATGTTACAAAACACAAATCTCTCTTGCATGGAATGTGTGAAAAATTTGTGGAAGAATAATCGCCCTTTACTCCATCACTACTTCCATGTCACTATTTTATCTATATCAATCATTTAACACCTAGTATTAATTATATATATTTCTACATTTAGTAATGATGAAATGACAATATCAAATCTATTTTTTACTATAATATTAACATCAAGAAATTTTATGATTTATAAAATATTATAATATGGAAATTCAATGAAAACTAATAACTTTTTCTAAATCATTTTTCAATTTTTTTAATAAACATGTAATACAAAATATTACAATATATCATGTCAAAAAAGATTCATCAACTATATCCTAATACACGTTATATTACCTCACTATTATAGAAAAATAGAAATAGTGGATTTGAAGAATTTTTTCAAAAGAAAAATTATGAAAAATTATAATTTTAATTAGATGAAAATTACAGTATTTGTTTAATCATAATGTAAAAAAATTTATAAGTTGAATTTTTTGGATTTTTCAAAGAATATTGAACAAAATATTTAAAATAGGGATTAATTATATGTATATATTTATATCAAACAAATTAATTTCCAAATTAATAATTTTTAATTTACATGATTCAATTTTTTTAAATTATCTTCAAAACTCAATATTAAAATGTTTGTTTCAGCTTTTTAATGGAGCTTTTGGTGTGATTTATGAAAATGTTTTTATAAAAATGTAATAAATGTTTTAATAAAATAATTTTTAATTTTAACTTCCATTTTTCTATATATTTATCAAGAGTATTTCCTTAATTCACATTAATATTTCTTGGGGAATTTATTTTCTTCTTTCATCCATAAATATTTTTGAATTTTTCCTCATTTTCTCATAATGATTAATCTAGCATTCTTATGATTATATTCTCCATGAGACACCATATTAAATTTGAAATTTTTTTTCATTAGGTTCACATATTTTATTATCATGTATATATTGAATTATTCATTTATCCAATAGGTTATATAATATAAAAAACATATTTTTGATATTGGATGTGTTTAGCAAGAAAGGTATCTCATTTATTGATTAGGGAATATTAATAGTTCAAATACTTGATTAAATATGAATATTTGTTTAATAAGGAATATATATTAAATTGATCATTCAATTTTTGAGGATTTCACTCAAAATGTGTAAGTTATGTCTAAGACAAAAATTATATAACCCCCTATTGAATTAGTGGGTCTCAAGAGACAATTATTTTAGAATTACTTATGTATTATATATGAATTGTTTTACATACCCAATTATTGACAGAGTCTTGTCCAAGGCATTAGCATTAAAATATTTTCTTCTCGAATAATGAATTGCAGCATTATGAAATTGGTTATTATTATCCATATAAATAATATATTTATATCTTATCTGGTTTAATTTTGTGATCTTATTTTTGATTAATTGATATATGAATTAATTATTCACTTAACACTATTGTTTATGCCATATGTATTAATGACACAACCAAGTATTTAGATACATTTTTTAAATATGTAAAAGGTGTTTTACTATTAGTTTTTCACTTTTTAATATCTTAATTTTAAACTAAGTTAACTTTTTGTAATTACATGATATTATGTTTTATTAAGAATATATAAAAACCAATAAAACCATATTTGGATGTTCTAGAACAAAATTATATATATATTTACGAAAATTAAATATATAATTATTATAAAATTATTTTTTAAAATTATAATAGATAATATGTAGAAAATAAATCCAAAACATTATTTTATCATGTCATGAATCATTAATTAATATAGTCAATAAGTAATAATTTTCAATTAAATACTACATAAATTTTCAAAATTATTATCATGGGGTTAAAAATTCAACATAAATTTTCAATATTATTAATTGAAATTTATAATATATCATTTTTTATGAAAATGGATCAAAAAATCTAAGTAAAATAAAATTGATTCTATTAAGAAAATCAATATTCTCACTATTAAACTATAAATAAATTATTTTCAAAAAACAATAAAAAATATATTCTAAAATAATTTCATTAAATATAATTATAAAATAAATGTTAATTTATAAAATTATTTTAAAAAATTTATAAGTCTTTTTAAAATATAGATATAATATAAAGAAAACATATTTTATTGAATATAACCTTCTCAATAATGAATCATATTAATTATTTACTTTTTAATGGTAAAAACATTAATGGATTATAATCTAATATTTTATTATAACTTTATTAGTAATATCTTTTTAATGTTTTTTTGATTTCTACGTTTTTTATTTAATGTGACCCATGAATTAGAATATATTATGTATTTTAAACAATCCAAAAACTAAGGTCATTAAATTATATGACTTCAAAAAAATTATGTGCTTAGTATTTTAATTATTAATTATTATTAGAGATAAATATGGAAATTATCAATCATGATATAAAATATAATTTAATATATATGTTACTATACTAAATGATATTAAGACACTTATCTTGTACCTAAAATAATATTATATAATGATATGTTGTGGTTTTTATATACCATAATAATAATATATTCTATAAAACATAACTTAAGCACCCACCATAATCTAAAATACGTATAATAAAATCAAGTATTCATTTAAAAATATACTCTATATTCAATCATAAAATTTTATTAATAAAACAATCCCATATTATCCTATATATATTATATAACCCCAAAATGTATTCCACCTCAAAAATATAATTATCTTACACTCAAAAATAGATGTTACAAAAAAAATATCTTATATATATTTTAAAAAGAGTGTTCCATAATATTATATTAGTTCTAAATGATAAAAATACATTAATAAATTTACCTTCAATAGTTATCTCCAAAAATATTCCTTTATAATTAAATCATCTATGAAACCTATCAATAAAATTTATTACATTCTTATAAAAAAATAAAGGAAATAGTATTGAGGAATGATCCTTATAAATTTGGCATAATCTGTAATTACATTTATAATATTCCATAACATCATCAATAAATATTACATTACCTATAAAATTATCTAAGATAACTGTCGTTTATTTCTTTCTTAGAGAATAACTTCACATCCTAAGGTATGCCTTAAGAACAAAATTTTCCATCATTATAATAACATAATAAGATTCTCGACCAATTTCTATTATCAATTATTAATTTATATAATATAGATATTTTGAATATATACCATTCTAATATTTATCCTCTTAGTATATTTTATACCAAATATTATACACTAAAATTATTATAAAAAATTAGAGTGAAATATTATGTTAGTATAAGAACTGAATTCGAAGATATCATCTCTAACGATACCTTTATTTTATAATTTGATAGTTTACGATTAGACAAATCTTCCAAAAGTTAGTTTCCCTTATAAATCATAACATAATAAATAAATATAATAGATATTCTATAATGGTATTTAATGAAAATGTGATAAAAAATAGAAAATCACATCAGGGAGTCAAATGAGGTGTGTAGTTGGGTATATTTTTCATACACCATGTGATGACTTAGTAAATAACAAATATTCATTTTTAGGGTATTTACCATTAGGATCCTCTTTGAAAAAGCCTAAATCAACCTATAGTGTCAAGAAAATGATGTATTGTAAGGAAAAACAATATACTAAAGAATTTATCAATACTCAAGGTTATCATTCTATACTCAGTATCTACTCTTGGGTTTTCTCAAATTTTTAATTAACTAATTGTAACACCTAGAAAATTTTTCATTAATTTATTTTTAAATAAATTACAACTCATTGATATCGTGTGATTAACGGAAGAATATGTTGAAACAAAACACTATACTTTAATAAATTATTATTTAAACATGACCCTAATAATAATAACACACTGAGATATTCTAAAAATATTTTTATTTAGAATAAATTTATTATTTTCAATAACCTATTTTACATTAAATATGGATTTTATCATTTATTATATGCAGTTATGAGTTCAGACTCCATTATGTGCAATAGAAATCTTAGATTTCAGTTCACGTAACATTGATGATAAAACAATAGTGTCATATTATTAAAATAATTGTATTTAATATAATAGTAACATTCATTAAATTGGGATAGAGGTTATATGAAATATTACTTAAAATATAAAAATATGGTCTATAATGTATTCAAAATGAATTCAATGGTGACCAATTTATTCTAAATGAAAATGAAAACTATTTTAAAATGAAGGAAATATTGAACTAAAATTTTTATGTAAACAAATATGTTATATCTAAAAAACCACATTTGGTGAATTATATTAATGAAATTTATATAATATATATTCTGTCAACTATTAATAATATATTTAAGGTTATTCTTATATAATAGATATGAATAAATCTAATTTTATTCTTAAAAACAATATTTTTTAAATAATAGTTTTCTCACCTCCTTATATAATCATTATTTAAATAATTTTTTTTTTCCATTTTTAGAAAATAAATTTTATGAAATCATTATTTTTTTAATTATAAAATCAAAATTAGATTCAGTTGTATTTTTTGGATTTTTTTGAAAATAATCATTTTAAATGAATTGTGAAAACATATTGAATTTTATTACAAAATAGCCTAATAATTTAATTTATTTATAAATTTATATAATGTTTTAATGATATATTAGATAATATAAACATAAATTAATAAAATTGAAGTCTTTTTAATAAATTTGCTATTTTATTTTGATATAAAAACATTCCTAACTTTGGAACATTTTCTCTTTAAAAACAATATCTCTCATCAGGTCTCTGTGATTAATTTTAAAATTAAATTTTCAACTTATTTTCATGGAATCTTAATTATTAGATCCCATATTTTTAATTAGTATAATTTATATTATTTATTAAGTTCAAGTTAATTTTATAACACAATCTATAGTGAATGTGATAAAAATTCATTATTACTGTTATGGTAAATATCATTTTCATAGGTAAAACTAAATAGATAAGGGTAAAATGAAATATACAGTTTTCTAAATAATATTTGCTTAAATTTTAGATATATAATCCTCTAATATTTTAAATTGTTAATGTTTTACCCTATTTATATATAAAAAACCTGGGAGCACTCAATTCTATTAAAACATACCAACTATGTCCCCTCTACTAATTTTAATGGGACACCCATTCTTTTCCATTATTCCCATATTCACCCAACTTTTTCTCTTGAAAAACATACAAAAATAACTTCTAGAAATCCCTAACATCATCCTAGGATCCTTATTTTGGACTTTAATCCAACTTAGGAAGGATTTACTACGTTCCAAAGGATAATGATCGAAGAAGAGGTAATGTTCTTCAATAAGATTCTATATTTTATTTCTTTCTTTACATCCTTTAATTCTTATTATATCATAATTCTTTAATAATACATATTTCAAATATTATATGGTGTCTTATATTACTTTAATAATCTTAAAAAATGTCCATTTTCATTAAATGGGTTTTAAATCATCATTCCTGTGTACAGTGCACTACCGCCTCACTAATTGATTACCTTAATTTTTCCTTTCCCACCTCTCTAGGATAAAAAAATGATATATATATAGTTTATATATGATATTTATTATGTTATTATGATCATTTAATTATTATATCACACACACCTTTTTATTTTCCATTTTGTGGGACGACGATGTTGTGGTTGGTGTGTATGGTGGACTACCACCTCATGTAATGATTTAATTCATTAACGCTTTACGTGGATGAAATTAAGGATTTGTTTAATTGAATTATATTATATATAGGTCATAATAATTATTCTTTAATGATAATATATATAACTTAATTTTATTTCTTTCAATAGAATGAGAAAATTAAAATAACATTCCAGAGTACGTACAACCTACCATTTACATGAATGGTATATTCTATTTCCTATAACTAAACTTTATTGATTAATATAACTACATATGTAATAAATATATATGATATTTAAATCATATTTTTAATTTTTTTAAACAGTGAAACCATGATCAAATTAATGGTATAAAAAAGTAACAAATTAAATGATATATGTAATACAAAGCATTTATTCCTCAAAACATGAATTTGTAGGGAATTATAAATATAAGGGTAGTAAAATATAATAAAAGAATAATATATTTTAATATATATATATATATATATATATGTTTCTTTAATATATTTATTTTAAAATTAAATTTTTTATACAAGATTTGTGAACCATTAAGATGGATTTCAAGACTTAAGGTAAGGGATTTCCGTCTTACTTTTTTCTGTTGTATGACAAATGTCATGCTAAAAACCAATTTATTTTATGTGGAGGGTATACATACCATGAATATTTTTTAATGATAATTATAAGTATAATTGTATTTATTGAAAAATACATTTTAGGATATATCTTTTATGGGTTTTATTGTGAAAAAGTTACCAAAAGATGGAGGGATTCTATCTCAGTTTTCCTTTATAAAGACACATGTTATGTAGTGAACCTATCTTATTTTAAGAGGAGTGTTTTCAAAAAAACATTATAATGTAATATGATTAATTTAATTATTCTCATTTTATTTTAGGTTCCATTTTATTTTAATAATTAATGGGATTTATGATTCATACTTACTGAATGGGTAATGATTTTCTATTACAATCCATTGTTTATTGATATTTCATATGATTATGTTCTTGATGATATAATATTCAGATTCATATCTCAACAAACAAGTGAATTTTATTATCCTCTTATTATTTGTGATATGTTAAAGTAATATTATTATTATTTAAGTTATTATTTTCGTAAAATACTTTAAATAATATTTTAAAGAAAATCTAAATTTATTTCTCTCTTCAGACAAGAATCTATTTCCATCCAAAACCATGTTTTAAAATATTGTATTCAGAAATGGTTATTTATTCTCTCAAGATTTTCAAAATAAATTTTCACACACATATTATTATTTACAACTTTTTGAAAAGAATATTCATTTCTCTTTTCAAATGATTCATATTTTTTATTTATTGAAAATGTGAAAAGGAATATTTTTTCGAAGTATACAAAATGAGTTTTTTTAAACTATAACCAATTAGAATTTTATTATTCTATAATATTTCTTTCATGGATATTTTCAATAAGAATTATTTTTATTTTTATTCTTTTAAAATGTTTTTTCCTAAATAAGAAAAGATAATTTCCTCACGAAGAGTATTAATGGATATTTAAATAATCATTTTTATGATTTCGAGGATATTTTAAAATAAAAGGAGTTTTAAAATGATTTATATTTTTAAAAAGTATTTTCATAATAGGAAAGAATATTTTCTAACAAAATGCCTTAAATTCATATTAAAATCATCCATTATAATCTTTTATATTTATTTTCATGGATGATTGATTTCAAAAGGCATTGTTTTCAAAATAAGGATATTCATAGAAAATAAATTTTTTAAAAAAAAATATTTAAATCATCTATCAAAATGATTTTCCATCTATGAAGAAATATTTTTAAATCACATAATATTTACCTTGTATATGAACCAAGTTTACCATCAGTATTCATTCTCTAAATGATTTATTATGAAAAGATGTTTATGAAACCTATTTTTCATCTACTAGTTACACCATGATATAATTGTTATAAAAAATGTAAAATCTTAATGGGTAATTCCACGATGAAATTATTAAATGAATATGAAACCTATATCTCTTCCACTAGTTATGATATGATGGAATTATTAGGATATCAATTCCATTTCATGGGAGGTGATATAATGATTTTTTTGATCTTATGTTTACATATTTGTGATTTCAGTATGTGATTGGTGTGACCTATATCTCCCATTGATTCATTGGGTAAATCTCTATATATCCTGAGATAAAATTAGGAAATAAGTTTAAAGGATTGATCCACTATAGGAAATTTGTGTGTCCTTGTCCACTATGTGGAATAGGTGCATCCTCATCAACCATGGGTAAATGGTGTGTCCTGATCCATAATAGGAAACAAGTCTATTATGATCCACAATGGGAAATAAGGGATATGTCATGATTCAATATGTAGATAGAATCTTTACTTAACCTCAACATTTTATGAGTATTTCTATATTTTTTATGGTTCCAAAACATTAGACATGATCATATGGTCAATGAAATATTTATGATGAGTTATCACCTTAATGTTCTATGTTTTCAGAAATGATAATGTTTTATACCATGAATATTGTTCATAATCTATTAATATTAGGCTTTAAACTCTTTAAATAATGTTCATGATCAGATACCCTTACAATTATATTACTTATTCTTATTATAACAGATCTATATGTCTTATTTTTACCCATTATGAGAATTTGAGTTCACTCGTTCATATGTTTTCTTTCCCCAAGTTATGATGAATGGTTTTATCTAGGGTATACTTATGAGGAGTACAAAATTGGACAGTAATTATGGGAAAAATTGCATATATTTCACTAGATTATAAGATCGTGTTCATTGGATCAAGAGAAAGTAAAATATTATGTTAATTGGGAATGTGTTTATGTAATTTAATGAATATTAATTTAAAAAGATTTAATATCCATGTATGATAAGTCTGTGTCTCTATAGTTTTTATCAATGGAAAGGATTAACAAACCATTATAAATTAATATGATAAACATGATGTGATATAACTTGAGATATCTATCGGGATATGTCTAGGTATGTCTCTAAGGATATGGATAAGTATGATTCAATGTATTGAGAAATGTCCATAAATTTTGGTGAATTATAACAAAATAGATTTTAATAAATTTCATCCATGTCTATATAACACACATGGATGCAAAACAATCGTTTAGTTTCTATGAGTTAGTAACTTCAAATGTTGTACATTGAGCTAGACCAGATCATCACCTGGCCTATGAAAATAATCCTTTCGTGACACCTAGTTTGACACTATAAGGGGATGAACTTTTGCAATTAAAAAACCCATTATAAACCACCATGAAGTATTTAAATAGATGATGACTATTAACAACCTATTATATACATATAGTGACATTGGTTATATATTGGTCATGGTGTAGACACTCTATATGTAATTTCTCATGATTATTTGGTTCCCCACTATGATTATTATTTCATACATTATTCTTTTTGGTTTTAGTCAATCACTAGGACAAAATTGAATCATGATAACACTGAACTTGATGGATAATTTAGTGACTATGAGAAACAAATTTGGATGCGGATTATAGTAAAGGAAATTGCGATTTTGCATAATTATTTTTCATAGAACAATAATAACAAAATCCAACTTAATCATATCAATAAATCACGGAAGAAGATAATGAGAAAAATAATTGACAGGTTAGGAGGCATATACCATATAAGAAAGAATATCTAGTTTCTGGTATATTAATAATTTTTGGAATAAGATCAAAAGTAAATGTCTCATAAGTATATGAATATGTTTTTTAGTATGGAAAATGATGATATAAAAAAATTCTAATGTAAAATGAAAATATTATATAAAAAATTATTGAGTGTAATGATCTCTACAACATATCATTCTCATTTGAAATTTAAAAATTTGAAAATAATGGGAATAATGCGAATCGATTTCTTAAAGGGAAATATCATGAAATGAATCAATAAGGTTGTATGAGTAACATTTTGATGTTTATGATTAGGATACTATAAATAACCTATGAATGGAAATAGACATTAAGGAATGAGGTTATAAAACCCTATTAGTAGTTGGAAAAGGAATATGGATGATTGAAGTATTCATGTATTGCAATTAATGAATTATAAAATATAAGATTATTGTTTAGTATATTTTTATTCAGGATTTGAAATTATATATTGAATGATATTGATGACTGTGAAATGTGATTAAATGGAAAGGTTATATTTTATGGAATGTATTATTAAGGAAAAAATATCCCTTAATATGTTCCTAATGTCAAGATAATGATGTTGGGATAATGATATGTTGGATATGGATAAACTAAATTTCATATTAATTACAATGGAATTCAATAATGTTTTGTTGAAAATGTATTTTACACTTTCATTGATGGATTTTACTTAATTTTGTGATTTATGGAATATATCCAATAATATTTAAATAATTGGGTATTTGTTCAATGTTGTTTTATGGTAATTTAGGTTATTACCTTGCATGAAGAGAATACATGATGAAGGCATTCAAATTTTTCTTATGTGAAAATTATGAATGGTTTCTTGTGATTTTGGGGTTTAATTATAAATTCTTTTTAATATTTAGTTACCTTATCTCTAATGTTTTGGACATTTATATTTTGGGAGGGTCTTAAAGTTATTCATTTTTAGAGTCATTTATATCAATCTTTGGAAAATTCTATATAGATAAATGTATTAATTCACCATTTTATGATCAATTCACATTGGATAACTTGTTATAACTATTTTACAATAATGATACCTAAATATATAGATAATGAATTATCTTTTGACCCATTAGTTTTTTATGAATAAAAAATCAATCTTCATTTCTTGGAGTAAAAGATCAGTTTAAATTTATCAAGGATCAACCAAGGGGTGATATTTTGCATTTAAAATGGAATGAAATCTAATTAGTATATCTTCATATTAACATTTATCAAATTTAGTAAAGGGACCAGGAAATAAAATTTAGTCCCATTACCATCATTATTGATGATATCAATTATATTTTTTGGGTTTATTTTTCTCATGGTTTTCTGGTTGTTGACTTTGTTATAATCAACCAATTTCTACTGATCAGTGATCTTTATCACACTCTAGTTATTTTTGCTTTTCATCCATATATAAATCTTCACTACCCACCTATGTTATCATATGTAGAAACCTAGTTATGAGTTATTTTGGGTAACAATTATTTTTCAAACATTAGCTTTTCAATATAAGTTTTATTATTCATATTTACCATGTAGGTTTTAATGGAATAATTTTTAAAATTTTAAAACATTATTGAACAATAAGAATTTCATGTGAGAAAATAATTTATTGGGGGGGGGGTTGAATATAACACCCTGTGAGTTTGTGAATTTTTTTCAAATGAATTTATTATTATTGATATTTTGTATTATATGAATTTTGAGTTTAACATTAGTTATATAAAATACAGTGTTTATTTTGTGTTATATACAACATCAATATTTTTAGTCATTGAACGCAACATTGATTTTAAACATAAAAAGTCTAACTATTAAAATGTTATTATTTAATTTAATAGTTATAACATAGAAATTATGATGGAGGGTATGAATAGGGTTAACTAAATTATGAAAATATGATTTACACATTTATATATAATGAATCATATTGAAATTAATTAATTATAAATTAAAATTGAATCATTTTTAATATAATGGAATTATTTTTCTAAAAGAAAATATTCTTTAGTTCATAAAAATTAGTTCTGTAACAATAATATAAGAAAAAAACTATATGATAATTTTATAATTAAATTTATATATACTATATTCCATCAACTATTTAACATTCATTATATGTTTTTTCTACATAGGAGATACAAATAAATCCAATTTTATGCTTAAAAAGTGTATTTTTCTAAAAAGAAGTTTGGTTACATTTTTTATCGGCCACTTAATTTAAATCTAAATTTTTCCAATTTTATAAAATTAAATTTATAAAATAAAAATTATTTTTAATATTTTAATGTAAAAATTATCTTCATAGAATATTAGGTATTTTTTTAAAGGATTCAATTTTTAATGAATAGTTAAAAATAAGGGATTTTAATTACACAATTTCTCATTGTTTAACTTATTTATAAAGTAAAATTATTGTATAAATTTGTTTTAGAGCTATCTTAATTAATAATACATATTATAATTATTTTGTTACTTATGATCAATTTAATGTTGAATTTTTATATTAAAACATTGTAAACATTTGAACATTTCATCTTTAAGAACCCGCATTCTCATCATGTTTGCAGGATTAAATTTAAATTGAATTATTTACTTCTTTGAATCTATTTTGAATTTTTTTTAATATTTGAAATCATAATAATTTATATTTTATAATATTTTCATCACAAATTTTGAACTAAAATTTATATCTAATAAAATAAAAATTAATAATTGTAGTCACAGTAAAAATTTGTATATAGGGGGGATAAATTAGTAAGTTTACAGATGTAAAATAAATTTTTATAAAAACTATTTTGAAGAAATATTTTGAGAATTATACTAATAGGTTTTTATAATAGTATATTCTGGACCCTTATGACATTTGAAAAATTGTGAGATCACTCATTTGTTTTCAAAAATACAAATTGTGTCCTCTCCCCACTTATAAAATTGAACCCCTATCCACCTTTTTCCACACATTATCACAATTTGGGTTGGTCTAATAATTTCCAAATTAAATATAAATCTTCCCCAAACTCATCCTAGAATCCTTCATTTGGTCATAAATCCATCATAGTAATCATTTAGAGGAATCTATAGGAGAATACCCAAATAAGTGGTAATGTTCTTCAACGAGAATAGTGAATTTTTATATTTCTCCGCCTCTTTAAATGATTATTATATCATTATTACATGAAAACCATAGTATAATTCTTATAATGTGGTATTGGTATGCTATGGTGCTGACCTACAACCATCTCATCTCCCATCCTGTGGGTTATGAAATCATTGTTCGTATGTACGACAGATTACCACCTTGTAAACTGGTGTTATTTATTTTTCCATTGCCACCTCATGAGGTTCGTCATATTGTATAATATATTTCTTATGTGTGATTTATATGATATTTATGATTTTATTATGATTATGTAATTTGAATATCACACATACCTTTATAGTTTCTATTTTGTGAGAAGCTGATATCATCATTCCTGTGTACGGAAAAATACTGCCTTGTGAAGAAAATTGATTCATAAATGATTTAAATGGAAGGTATTATGGGAAGATTTAAATAAAAATATGTGATTTATATATCATAATGATTATTATATAATGATAATATACATCACTCTTATTTCTTTCAATCTAATGAGAAAATGGAAATAGCACTGAAGCATACTTACGACCTACCATCTCCACGAATAATGTATTCAATTTCCATTCTCCAAATTTTATGGATTAATCGAAATAAATATATACTAAATATATATGATATTTATATAATATTTTTCATTATTGAGATTTTTAAACCTTTACCAATGCAAGAGTCCCTAAAAATCAAAACTAAATGAATATATGAAAAAAAGTAGTTGGTACCCAAAACATGAATTTAATAGGGAATTCTTAATAAATTAGTAATAAAAGGCTATAATAAACCCATATATAGTATGATATATATATATATATATATAAGAATATGGTTCTTTAATGTATGTATAAAGAACTAATGTTTGTTATAGTAGATGTTTCATCATGAATAATGGATGTCAAGACTTATAGTAAAGGATTTATGTCGCACATTTTACATCCATGAGAGACATTCCATTTTAATAATATATTTATTTTATGTTGTGTGAATTCATTTTGTGAAAGTATTTTATTTATTTTATAATTATGATTATATGTATTTATGTCACATATGTTTTTTCAGGACTTGATATAGATCCAACTAATTATAAATCCCATTTCTTTTCACAGGTTTGGATGAGATGAATGTTGATCTTTGAAGTTCCGAAATTTTGAAATCATGATACCATGGGTTTAACATTTATTATTTAGGGGTTTTGGGAGAAAATGGTGGTTACTTTAAGATTAGGGCCAAATAGTGAGCCCATTTCTAGATTTAAAATAAATTTTATTTTTATTTAATAGCTCTTTCATTTTCAAACATTGTTTTCCCATTACACTTCCCACGTGTCTCCCCTAACATATTCAAACCAATATATCCATTTGGACCCCTTAAGAATTCATAATCATGGTGGTTTTCGGGTATTTATTTGGGTATTGGGCCAACCCATGTGCCCATTTCCAGTTTTAAAAAAATATTTTGTCTCTCTTATATCTTTTTCATTTTTTAATATTTTTTGTCATTACACCTCTCACTAGAGCCCACCACCACTAGGAGTACCTCCCATGTTCTTATTTCCCTCAATTGAATTCATCTTCATTGGGGATTAGTGTGAATATTATCAAGGTTTCTCAAATCATCCTGATTTAAAAATGTAATATCTTTCATTCATAAATAATTAATTTTTACTCTTTTTCCAACAAATATTCCTTCCTAATTTCTTCTAGAACTAAGCAGAATATCACAATTTAGTTCCATTCCATTTCATCACGTCTAAATGAGTCTATCTAGGGGAAGATGAAGAGTTCTCTAGTTATTAATGTGAGTTTCCTTCTCCCTTGTCCTCCTTCAATGTTTTCATGGATCTACTATCACCCTAGTATTTTAAGACCTATTTTATGATATAACATGGTATTTTATTGGTTTCTAGCTCGTTTGGGGCTTGAATTTATAGGTTTAGTGTTTATAAACGCTCAGAATGTGTTATTGAGTGTGCACTTCCATTTCGCCTTGGTTTTGAAGTAGGTTCTCCCAAAAAACTCATTTATAATAGAAGATTAATTTCTTTATTAACTTTTTAAACTTTTTTGTACTGTGGTTATTATTTTTCACCCTTTTTTTTAATTATATAGTGTGAAAGAAGGGTAATATGGGCCTAGTTTTGTAAACATTTTGTTGTTTTGGTTAAAGAATGCACACTAAGTGTTTTTCTAAATGGTATATATTCTTTTGCACTAGACAAATAATGTTTACAACCTATTATAGTTATTTACATAATTTTTTTTCATAAAAATTTGGTTTTATAAAATTTTTAGTGTTATACAGAGTTTATTTTATTAATTGTTCCATGCCTCATTTTCGGGAAAGTGCCAAGTTCCCTTTTGTGTGATCATGGTTATAAAATGATCTTTATGGATTATAGAAAATATTGGAATAATGTGAATCAATATTTTTTGGATTCTTATGTGGGTTAAAATCTGGTCTTGGGTTTTATAATGAAGTGAGTATGAGTTTTAGGGTGTTTTGGCACGTGTTCTTGGTAAATGGCCTATTTGTAACCTTTACGGAAATGGATGTGTTTTTTAATGTGTAAAATGAGTTTTTTAGGAATTTATATAAATTTTATATTTCTAAAAATGATGTTTTTATACATATTTATCAATTGTGGAATTTGACCTTTTTTATAAATATTGTTTTTGTGATGAAGGCTTAAAGTCCAGTTTGGCAATTTTTTTTATAAAAAATGGCATTTATGTGTACTTCATGTCGTATCATTTGGATCAATTTTGTTGTACAAGAAATTGATTTATTAATTGGTTTTGGTGCTTAAAAATATATTTTGATAAGGTAATGGTGGGGTTTTTTTCTTAAAAGGGCATTTATGAATTGATTTTAAGTGAAAGCCTCGTTATAGCTCATGAAATTGATTCATGAAAATTTTATGTGTTTTATTGATCCATTAATGAAATGTGTTGATTGATTAGAATATGTTTGTGTGTGAATGATTTTGGAATGAAATTTCCATGTTAAATTTGTATTTTATAATACCTGGAACCTTATTGATCACTAAAGAGAGTCTCCTATATCTTGGTGGGCAGATTTGTATTTGTATGCTAGTGATCCAGAGTGGTTTCATCCCAGTTTCATGTATCACATTTGATGGAAAAAAACATAATATACTATGATGATTATGTTGGGGAAAACTAGGTTATGGGTATTTTTTCCTTACTAGTGTCTCATGCATAATAACATATATTTGTTATGGCTAATTTTACACTGAGATACGAGGTACCTGGCGCCCACAACGAACTAGTGCTTTGGGGTATTCTCGTGACTTGTGCTCATTGGCTATTTTTACTCACTATCAGCATATTATGTGTTTAGTTCATAAATTAGGTATTATGTGGGAATTATTTAAAAGTGTACATTTTTTTAAAGAATCCCTCCAGAAACTGTTTTTATTTTGAGGTTGCATCTGTTTGATATTGGTTACTAGCATTTCTTAGTTATACAAACATGAAACAATTTTATTTTATAATTATTATAGCATGTAACCATGTTTGGAAAACATTATATTATATATTTTATTTCAAAAATGTAATTGAGTATGATTACTTTTAAAGTAATTGCATTTTTTGATAGAATATTGAGATTATCTAAATATTTTTAATACTAATCCATATTGTCTTCTTCTATTTTTAGCCCCTGTGAACGTTTCAGCTCTTGTTCGATCACATTATAAGACATGTGATCATTGTGATAGAGAGTTACTAGTGGGGTCACATGAAGATAGTTAGTTTTTAGGTTCGGTAGGTTGATTTGTTTAGTTCATTTGTACATTCACTTTCATGTAGAAATAATGTTCTGTTCATCTTTTATATAAATGTGTAATGGTCTATCAGTTTCTTTACTCTAGATGTTTAATTGATTATATGTGGGAGAAATAATTATCTTTTCACTCTAATAATCCCCTTGGTTCTTCTCACTATCCTATGAGTATCGAGAACATCACTTGGGACCTGTCACGGGCTCGCCTGGTGGACCTGTTTTGGGTTGACTCCGGCTGGTTAGGGACAAAATTGCATCCGAGGAGGTCAGATATCTTCAGACCATTATTTTTATTCATCCCTTTTCATTTTTGAGTATGGCAAGGTATATGGAGTATTATTTTTGGAACTTGATAGGTATGTACAGGAAGAGCATTGTGAACTCTTGCTCATATTAATCCTTGGGTATTAATGGGAAGCCAGGATTTATTTGTTTCAATGGTTCTTGTTGATTGTTTGGTGTTGGGATACGAAAAGGGGAGTATGACCAATGGTTTCCATGATCTCAAAGGCCTTGGAAAGTCATGCGAGGTTGGGTCATGGTCTTGAGATGGATCTCCATGTTGGTGGAGTGATTGGCATGTGGGCACCGACCATATGGTCAAGTCACCCTCTGATACTAGTTCCATTTGGTTGGTCTCTTGGACCTTTCTTGAATTCAAAATGTATTTTTAAAAACCTCAAGTGGGAATTGTGAGATTGGTTAACAAAATTTATTAAAAGTATGGATATGGAATCATTTTTTTAAACAAATATTAGGAATAAATTGAAAATGATATGATGGGATTATATTTTTCCTAATTTAAACATGTTGTCTGTTGAAGTAAAATGTTTTGAAATCATTGATTATTTTATGGTGATTCTGAAACTTTTATAAAATTAGGTGTTTTGGGTTGTTGAAATGTTTTTTAATAAGATGAATTTGTTTTGGAAATTGGTTTTGAGTTGTTCCTATTTTCCGAGAAAGAGTCTTCAAATTTGTGGCCATCAGATTATGAAAAGAGACCATACTGAATTTTATAAAATGGGAAGGTGTTGTTTTGAGTCACTTTTTTGTTTTGAATGTTTTTAAAAATGAAAAGGGGTAGGTTTTAAATAAAATTGTTCTTGATGATGTATATATTGTTTTTTAAATATGAAAATTGATTTTGACTTGGTGGTTAGTGTGCCTTTAGAATGTACAAGGTTTTTTTATAATGATGCTATTTTGTTTTAGCCTTTGGTGTTTTTATGGGTGATCTCATGCATGGTATTATGGATATCTGGATGGATGGATGGTATGGAATTTTGGTTGGGTGCCCTGGGTGGCATGGAAATGTTCATGTGAGTGAGACATGATGGAACACCATTGGTGAATGTGGAAATCCACAAAGTTATATTTTTTTTTTATCAAAAGTGGTTTGAGTTAAAAAAAAATATGGCATTTTTTTATAAACTGATGGTTATGTGGCTAGTTTATCCCTTTTCTTAGAAGTTATTTTTATTTGGTATGCTTCCTTGAGATCGGGAAGTCATACTCATGTTGTGTCTTGAGATGTGATCTTTTTGGTGGCACAATTTTTGGAGTAATGCTCATTTAGTTTCTAATGATGGGTTGGATGTTGTGATGCTGCCATGGATGGTTCTCTATTGGAATGATTTATAGTATATTAGACTAAGGATCCATATAAATTTTAAAATCCACCTCTTTAAATGATGTCTGGGCCCCTTTGTTGGAATAGAGAGCTATTTGGGATTGGATTAAAGAACTTTTTAGATATGGTGATTCTCTCAGTTGTGGTACTAGTGCTTGGTGATATTTATGGGATTGACAATGTTCTTTTTTCATTAAAATCCTCATTCAGAATGAGAGAGAATGATGATGTGTATCATCAATATCTCTATTTGGGTAAATGTGTTTTTTTGAGCTAGTGAGTTTAATGGGGTGTTTTGATCCTTAATTCTTGATTGTGAGCTAGTGGATGCTTCAACCATCAGATCTCTATCCATATTTCTCTCAGTGAAGATGTTACATATTTAGGCTTTATAGTGCTAGGGGGAGTTTGATTATGTTTGTGCGTCCACAATTGTTGTGAGGTAGTTTTGGAATTTATATTCTGGTTTCTCATCAATGTGAATTTTTTTTTCTACGAATGGCGTTGTGGAATTACCCCTCATGTAGTGTCTACGGTTATATCATATTGGATGTCAGCTTCTGGTTAGTGTTCTTATGTGAAAAACCCATGTGTATCGGGTGTACTATTGGATTTTATCTGTCTATTGGTGAAGAGTGGTGGGTAGTTATCAGCTCTTGTTTAAGTAGTACAATCATTTGGCCCCTACCCTCCCATACCAGTTTAGTGTTGGTTTTAGGTCCATTCGAGATATTTTGGCTATGTTCATGTCCCATACATTCAAGAGAATATAGTTTAAATTATCATGTTGTGCTTTTCTTGGCCTGGATTGGAAGACTATTGTAAAGGAGTTTTGGTGGGCCTCTATGAGAGAGGACCAATTCAAGATCATGCCGAAATCATACTTGGTCACTGTTGGTTGGATCTTTCTTAATGGTGGGGAGTCCTTTCTATCCTCCCGTGAAATTCTTCTCTTTCATTATGTTATTTGGTTTAGGGTGGTCAATGGGATATTTTGGAAATGTCCTAACAATATATTCTTAGATTGGTTGTGGATGAGTGTCTTGATCCTTCCATTGATTCTTAGGAAGTGGTTGTGAGTCGTTGTTTTGTTACAAGAAAAAAGCTTAAGATCCATTTTGGTAGGTGAAATTTTCATTGTATTAAAAATAGGGATTCTGTTGATGATGATTCCTTGGGCATTGATCAATCAACTAGAATGTGTTATGGCTTTCCGGGGCCGAGTATCTTTAATGGTGGGGGGTGGGGAGAATTGTCACACCTAGTTTATCAAGTATTGGTATTGACCCGATTCAATGAAAATCATGATCCACTTCTTAGGTTTTGGGTGAGAATAATGTTTATTTTTGATGTTCCATCTATGTCTAATCATCCTACCATGGGTACCCCATATATTGTTTGGTGGGGTTTTGCATAAAAGGGTGTTTACATCAAGATCTGGGCCAAACCATGATCCCATTGCTAGATTTAAAAACAAAATTGGTTTATTTTGTAAATCCTTCATTTTTTAACATTTTCACACATTAAAATTCCCACATGGCCTTCCCCAACCTATTAAAAGAACAATATCCATTTGGACCCCTTAAAAATTCATAATGATTGTATATTTGGGTTATTTATTTAGGAATTGAGCCATACCATGAAAAAATTTCCAATTTTAAGAAAATACTTTGATTCATTTTTATCTTCTTTGCTATTTATAATTTTCTATCATTCCACATCCTAGTCGATCCCACAAACCCTAGGAGCACCCCTTTGTTCTATTATCTCTATTTGGACCTCATCTTCATCAGGGATTAGTGCGATCTTCATCAAGGTTTCTCAAATCATTCAGATTTGAAATTGTTATTTGTTTTTTCATAAATCCTTCAATTCTAAGCTTTTTTCCCAAAATCATATTTCCTCTGTTCATACAAACCTAATGAGACTATCCAATGAGTTCCAAACCATTCCCTCCCCTCTAAATTTGTGTATCTAAGGGAAGATGGAGAGTTCTCTATTTAACAGGGTGAGTTTCCTTCTTCTTTCTCCTCCTTCCTCATCATAAATCAAAAATAGTTGGCACGATATTCTCCCTTGATCCTGAAATACCTGGGGTGATATTATCCCATGATGTTATGTGGTTTTTTCTTGTTTGTGGTTGGTATTCATATGTTGGCGGTTTATAAACCCTCCAAATGTGTTATCAAGTGTGTGTTTCCATTCATCTTTGGTTTTTAGGTAGGTTCTCCCAATAACTTTTTTTATAAATCAAGATCTATCTTGTTATTTATTTTTTCAACTTATATTTAAGCAAGGTAATGTTTTCACCATTTATTTTAATAATTTAGTGAGTAAGAAGTGTAGTTTATGCCTAGTTTTGTTAAAATTGAGTTCTTTTTGGTTAAAGTGTGCACACTAAGTGTTTTTTTAAATGATCAATTTTATTTCACACCTAACCTATAATGTATAAAACTCGGATTAGCTCTTGAAATAAAATTTTCTCATGAAAATTTGGTTTTATAACATTTTTATAGTTAAATATAGTTTATTTAATTAATTTTTTCATGCCTCATTTTTAGGAAAGAGCCATGTTGGCTTTTATGTGCTCAAAGAGATATAAAATTACTGTTATGGCTAATGAAAAATATTTCCATCGTCTGAATCAATGTTTTGGGGTTCTATATGTGGGTTCGAATCTAGAATTGGGTTTTATAGTGAAGTTACTATCAGATTTTAGGGTGTTTTGGCATCTGTTCTCGGTAAATGGCCAGTTTGGCACCTTTATAGAAATGGATGGGTTTTGAATTTGTAACATTAGTTTTTAATGGGTTTATGTAAATTTTGGTTTTCCTTCAATATTTTTTTTACACATTTTTTGGAATATTTGTATTGGTTTATTTGATAAATTTTGTTTTTGTGGGAAATTCTTAAAGGCCAATTTGACATTTTTCTTGTGAAAAATTGTTTTCATGTGCACATTATGTTGTATCGTTTAGAGCCATTTTATGGTACATGAAATTGATTTATTAATTGGTTTTGGGGAATCGAAATCTGGTTTAATATGGTGATGGTGTGTTTTTTGTCCATAAAAGAGCATTTTGAAATGGATTTTTTGTGGAAACCCTTGTTATACTTCCTGAAAATATTTTATGAAACATTTACGTGATTTATTAATTCATGAAGGAAATGTAAAGACTGTTTGTAGAATTATTTTGTGAGTATGATTTGGGAATGAAATTTTCATGTGAAAAGAGTATTTAATAATATGTTGAACCTGATTTAGCACTAAAGGGGAACCTGGGTGTCACGGTGGGAGGAAGTGTACGGGAATGCTTGTGTTTTAGAGTGGTTTCGTCCCTATTTTAAACAGCATGTTTGATGATGACAATAAGAACTAAATAATGATGATGATGTTGGAGACCACTATGTTATGGTTATTTTTTCCCTACAAATGTCTAATGCCTGAGAACTGATAATTTTAATGGTTACTTTTACACTGAGATATAAGGTACCTAGGGCCCATAATGAATTAGTGCCACGGGGTGTTCCCGTGACTTGTGCTCATTGACTATTTTATACTCACCTTCAGCATACAATGTGTTTGGTTCATAAATTCAGTAGTGTGTCTGTTTTATTTAAAAGTGTACATTCTTTGAAGCATCCCTCTTGAAAACTTTTTTTATTTTGACGTTTTAACTCATTGGAATTGATTAATTTAATTTCATGGTTATGAAAAATTGCATCCATTTTATTTAATAATGATTATAGCATGGAACAATGTTTGGAAAACATAAATTTATATATTTTATTTCAAACATGGAATCTATATTTCTTTTATTTTAAAGGATGCCCATTAGGGTTAAAATATCAGGCTAACATAATGAATTTTAATAATCACACATATAGTCTACATCTATTTTTATCACTTGTACAGGTTTTAGTTCAACTTCAATTACATTGGGTGACGTTTGACCACTGTGTTGGCGGGTGACCAGCGGGTTCAGATAGAGATAGTTAGTTGTCAGGATTGGTCAGTTGAGATGTGTGGTTTAGTGGTACATTAACTTCCATGTGCAAATAATATTTAGTTCTACTTCTATATTAATGTGTAATGGGATTTCCATTTCATTCTTATAGTCATTTAATTATTTATATGTGAGAGAAATATTTCCCTTGTAACATTATTGATGCCCTTTGTGCTTGTCTCCCTCTTTGGAGTATCGAGAACACCTCTATGGATGTGTCTCATGGTTTTCTAGGTGACCAATTCAGGGTCGACTCAGGATGGTTCATGATAATTACAAAATATAATTTATTACCTCTCATTCATGGGGTTTATGGTTTGAATGATACCAATGGGGTAAGGTATTTTTTTCTCAATTTTATTTATTTTAGATATCTATCATGTGATGCACCTATCTTCTTTTAAAAGATGTTTATGAAGACCACTTAGAATTTAATATAATGAATTTATTTATATTCATGATATCTTATAGTTAATTTGATGTTATTATTTCATGGGGCTTATTATTAAATGTTTTTAAAGTGGAACACAATTTATGTAACTATCGCATGTTTATTAGGGTTATTTATGATTATGCTTGATATGGTAAGATATTGTGAACCATTTATTAAGAAACTCATGAATTTTATTATCCTATAGATATTCATGGCATTTTATTGTAATAGTACCATTTTTACATTCCTTGGTACTTAAAATAATTGATAATCTATTTTTAAAAAATATAACATTATTTTTCACTTTGGTCAAAAATCCATTTTCATCCAAAACCATGTTTTCTAAAAATGTTTTAAAAAATGTTTCATTGTTATCCTATTATATAAAAACATTATTTTAACCAGGTTTATCTTATAATTATTATTTATAATTGAATATTGATTTAATTTACAAACAATGCCTATTTGGATTTTACCAAAAATTTGAACAGAATCATCATTCTATTGTGTATGATATGGAGGAAATTTTAGGACATCATGAACAATAATCACATAAATGAATAATTATTTTTTTAAAAGATATTATAAATGAAAAAATTCTTCCCAATGTTGTACCTTTTAAAATAGATTTTTAATGTCGAAAATATACTTTCCTCGAGAATTTTTTAAATTGTTATTTAATGATTTTATTATATGTTTTCAAGGTTATTCTCAAATAAACAATATTTCAAAAGGTTTTTGTTTTAAAAAGTATTTTACAAATTGGAATGTTTATTTTCCTAAATAATCATTTTAAATTATTATTAAAATATTAATTTATAATCTTTAAAAATTATTTTCATACAAAAAGATTTTTTAATGGTTTTGTGTTTTAAAAAAATGGTTTCCAAGCAAAAAATATTTTCTAAAGAAATGTTTTAAACAATCAATAAAATTAATTTTCCATATATGATGACTTACATTGATGACACATATGAATAATTGGGGATATTGACCAAGGATACCGTTATTATTTTTTCTATGAATGGTTTTTTATTTGAATGTGTTTATGAAACTCTTATTTCTTCCACATGTTATACCATGATATAATTCTAATGAAACTATCATCATTTTCATAGGTTATATTATGATAAAATTTTGAAATTATTATAAAACCTATATCTTTTTAATATTTTCTTATAAAATATACTATTAGTTATACACATATAATTTCATGGGTTATGATATGATGTATATTTATGTTTTTTTGGGAACACATATGTATGATTTAATTATGTATGGGGTGGGACCTATATCTCCCACAAAGGAATTGAGTAAAAATCAATATATCATGTGATAAAAATGTGAAACAAGGTGATGTGATTGATCCACTATGGTAAATTGGTTCATCCTGATCCACTATGGGAAATAGTTGGGTCCTGATCCACTTTAAAAATTGGGAGTGTCCTAATACACAATGCGGAATATGTGAGTCCTTATCCATAATAGGGAATATGTGATATGTTCTGATCCACTATGCTGATGGTCTAAGTATATAAAAATGAATTATTAAATTATTTTCAATATTTATAATTGTGCCACACTTTTATGACATGATCTTGTGGGTAATTATGGATTTATTATGGTTTATCACACTATTTGAGCCGTGTTTTCATAAATGATAATGTTTTTTTGATGAATAATGTTTACGATCTATGAATTGTTACATATAACCAATATAAGTTATGTTTATTAAATAAATCCATTATTATTAACTTATTATTTCATATCATCATAGATTTCCATCTCTTATGTTTACACTTTATGAGATTTTGTGCCCATCCTTTCTTCTGTTTTCTTTTCACAGGTTATGAAGAAAGGGTTTATGTATGGTACAACTATGAATAATTATAACTAGGAAGATACTTGTGTAAAAAATTTAATATCATTAGACAAATTAAAATATCATGTTCCATGTTTCTAATGGAATTAATGTATTATGGTCCTTAGGTGTGTGTTTTTTTAATTTAATGAATATTCATCAAGAAAGGAGAAATATCAATGCATGAAAAGATTGGGTTTCTATAATAACCTAGTTGTTAGATTTGAAAATTTGAATTAGAATAAATAAATTATGATGAATTTATATATCTCACTCATTCCTTAGTTATATGTTAATTAAATATATCATTTGAATGAAAAAGATATGTTTTCTGAAAATCGGTAAATTTTCAAATAAAACTGTTTTATCCCTTCTAATTCCCTTATGATAATACTAATTTAGAAACCTTTTTTGTATCATATTTTATAAAATTAATATAATTTTTGATATATGAATATAATAACCATCTTATGGTTAATTTTTTATATTTTTCTGAAAATGTTTCATTTTTTATGAGTATAGAAATATAAATATTTTTATTGAAAACTATATTTTCCATTAAATTATTTCTAATATTATAATATATTGAAATTTTTTAAAAATTTAATATTATTAAATTGTATTATTTTCATTTAAATTATTTTTAATTAATTAAATTTTATATTAATGTTTGATATTAAAACCTTATATATATATATGAGATTTTTCTCTTTGGAAAATAACATTTTCATCACAATTGTGGATATAATTTTTAATAGGATTGTACAATTGTCTGAATTGAAGTTTGTAAAATGGATTTAATATTTTCAATAAAAATAATTTATTTAATTTAATATGTTTATCGTAATTATTATCCAATATTAATATCAAAGTATTAATAAGTAAATACCACTATTATGGTTAAAACTAATTTATTGGGTGTTAAAATAAATAGATAATGATTAAAATGACATAAAATTCAACCAAAATCCATAAAATGTCCATTTATAGACAATATAATCTCTTTGTTTTTATAATAATACATTTAAGATTCTTTTTCCATGGAAAAAATGTTTTTTTAATTAATTATTTTATAAAAATATATGTGTTCCCTGTTATCCACATAGAAATTGCCACTCTTTCTCCTCGCTTATTGACATTTACAAAGACTATTGGATCTTAAATACCTACCCAAATAACTTAAAGAACTAGTCATTACTAATTATATCCATTGGTGTCTTTCTTAAGTCCATGCTAGGAAGGATCTTGGTGAAAACCAAAAGAAGTTCCCAAAAGAAGAGGTTACATTAATATATGATCATTTTCATTTTATTTCTTTTTCCACATCCTTAAAATATTGTTAAATCGGGATAATTCAATAAAACAAATACCTCCGATATAATTATAAGATATTTTATATTTTTTATAACCTATATCCTTCTCCACATCAATTAAATGGAAAACCAAATCATATATTGTGTGTATGGATGACTACCGCCTAACAAACTGATGTGACTTGTTTCCCATGAAACCCTTTCATGGATGTATATAATGATGGATTAAATATTTTTATACAATATTTTTGATGTATTATTATTATTTAATTATTATTTCATATATAAATTTTTACATTCAATTCTGTTTAAAATATAATAACATTTCTCGTATGTAAAGAGGACTAGCGCCTCGCGAAGCGATGTAATTCATTTTAAAAATATTGAATTATGAGGACGGTAATAAGGAAAAATTTAATGAATAAATGAGATACATATGACTTGATATAAAATATATAAAATTAATATATCATTCACTTCCATTCACTTTCACAAGTTAAAAAAAGATATCGTTGCTCATGCGTACGTACGACCAACCGTCTCCATGAGGCAATGTGATTCATTTTCCACAACAAACTATTAATTGTGGTTAGAGTAATGTATCTAATGAGTAAATATAAAATTTATAACATTACTATAATTATGGGGATGATTTATTTATATCACATGTAAAATAACTGGAACATCTATTACCGAACAAGGAAATAATCACCTGAATAAATGAAAATAAGAAAATATTATAAAAAAATGAGTGGTAAAATGTTATAAAAAATTTCATAAGATATTATAAAAATAGTTCTGTTTTTAGTATAAATTAATAAAATTCATAAAATCATTATAAATGATATTAATTGCTATTATACTAAACTAAAGTGTGATGTTAGAGACATCATCTCAATTTCCTTTTATTGGGGAATATTTTTTTATTGTGCACATAATTTCATTTTTATGGTATAATTACTACACATTTTACTATTAATGTAATTAGTCCCTCATAATTTATGAAATTTTAGGTTTAGATATTAAATATTTCATCCAAGGGTATTTTACTTGAATTTTACCAAGTGGAGATGGATTTCGTCTCAATTTCAATTTCATTGAGTCTTATCTATTATTTCGAACCTATACAATTTTAAGTGATATATATAATGCCTATTTAATTAATTTAATATGAAGACCTATTTATTCATGATGACTAAGAATTTATAAAATTTTATTCTTGAAGGGGTTAAAATTTAAAAATTACCAAAGATGTAAGCATTGTAACATCCCCAGTAAGTAATGAATAATAGATATTCTTATTATGTCTATTTATGAATTAGATAGTGATTTAAGGGCTTAAAATGAGAATAAATCCAATCCTAAACCTGGAATACACTAATATTTTTAAAAGATTGTTTTACTTCATTTTGATGGAAACCCATTTTTAAATCAAAATTTTGACAATTTTATAAGCTCTATTTGACTAAATAAATATATTCTTTATTATTGGGACATTGAAATTTACATTGGATAATTTTTTGGTATCTTTCTGACAATGTTCATTTTTTAATGAATAGTGAAAATACTGCATTTTACATCAAAAATGATTTTTCATCTAATTTAATTATATGGATAGATTATCTTTTTAATTGGTATTAAAGTGTAATTAGAATATTTTTTTTACCATTTAATCCAATTCTGGTCAATAGGATTAATTTCACTTTGGAATTCGGCATAAACAAGTGCCATACTTTTCATAGATATTGTTTCTAAAAAAAACCGCTATTTGTTTTGACAATGGGAATTATTTTTAAAATAATTATTGCAATTTCTATGTTAGTAATTTGGTAAAATGGATTAAATATTTGGAATCAGAAGGTCTAAATTATGTAATAAAGACTCTTTTGTCTTCAGACATTATGAATAGTAACGACAATACTTATCTTTAATTATCTTGATTAATTAGTAATAGGGTAGTTAAGGATAAGTAAATAATATAATAATAATAAAAAATGACCCCAAAATGTGTCCTAATTCTACTGTTTGTGTCATGGTCAACCATGGGATTCCTCGTACCAATCTTGGGGACCCCATGGAATCACTTTTGTGTGATAATGACTTTTTATCATTTTATTTTTAAAGAAAGTAAATATAACAAAGAATGTATCACCTGAGTAAAACATTTTTTATTTTATCTACATAAATTATATCTTGGACTATAAACAGTCATTGTAAATCTAATAAGATTTACTACATCATATTTCTTTTGATAAATTTTAGACATTAAATAAATTAAATTATTTATGACATCATGGTGATGCAGCGATAACCTCAGTAATGAACTATTTAAATAAAATTAAAAGATAATGTAAAATATAAGAATTAAACTTGTCAAATTCATTTTGGATGAGTATATTTAGAACCCTTATAACCTTATCCTCTAAATACATCAATTTGGGACCTTTAAAATCCGAAACTCATTTGAAAATAAAGTAACATTTTATACCTTTCCACGAGTGCCCCACCTCTCCTCTTATAAAAGGCCCCCACCTCTACCTCCTTACCCACGCCTCTCATGACATTGGTAAACAACGCTCTACTCATTTTATCTATCCAATTCCCTCTATTCTTCCTATAAGCCTTACCTTAGGTATAATTCTCTTCAAGAAACCCTTTTGGTTCAAACTAAGAGGAGTTACCCGATTTAAAGGTAAAGACTTCTCTAATGTTATTTTGTTTTATTTTGCTTCTCCAACCACCTAAACTCTTTTCATTCATTTATTTTGTAACAAAACCAGTATCTCAAATATACTAGGATGTTGTTATATGAAGTATTCGAGCTACACTTACACACACATACATCTAATGGTTAAATAACATACAGTTTCTGTGGATGGTGAATTTCTGCTCACGAAACAAAGATTGTTCAATATTCTTCTAACACCTTCAAAGGTGGTCATTATGATGTCACTATATTTATATATGATATATAATATGTTTATTTTTTCCTTATTCTTCTATATTTTTCATTTATCCCATACCTTTATGGTTTCCATTATGGTTAAATGCGATATCTTCATTTTAGGAAGTGCAGACTACCACCCCTCAAAGTGATTTGATTCGTTAATGCCATATGTGAGACGTATAAAAGATAGAGTTAATGATAATATATATGATTTCATACTGTAATTATAATATATCTTTATATAATTATGATTTCATTATATTAAATACGAAATAGAAATGA
The DNA here is from genome assembly GCA_963277665.1 of Viscum album. Classification (NCBI taxonomy): domain Eukaryota; kingdom Viridiplantae; phylum Streptophyta; class Magnoliopsida; order Santalales; family Viscaceae; genus Viscum; species Viscum album. Next base: position 877,024,724 of record OY728163.1, read on the forward strand.
ATGTAGCGTTCATGTGTACGTACGACGTACCATCTCCATGAACGGTGCATTTCATTTCTTACCTCTAAATGTTATGTAATATTATAAATGCGTGCATATAATGGATATATATGATATATATGATATCTAAATTAGTAATATAATTCTGGAAATAATTTATATTTTACCACATGAACAACTTGTAATTATAAAGAGTTTATTTTTGACTCAAGTACCAATGATCGTTAAAACAACCGTTATTAACTTAAATAATTACATAGTGTTCATGAAATGGTAATAAGTGGTATAAAAGGAATAATAAACTTTAAAAAGGTTTTTAATCAAGTATAAATTAACTGAAGTTTATTATTCAGGACATTAAATAACGATCGGGTCATGTTAGACCCAAGGTAAGGGACATCATCTCAAACTCCTTTCATTGAGGCATATTTTGTTTTATACACAGCTTTCTTTTATATGGTGTATAAACCCATTTGACTTTTATGTTTACTCTAAATGAATCTTTTTATATGAAGATTTTACTAAATGAAAAAAGGGAATGTTTTTTATTGTCGTACGTATGCAGCGACATCGACTTCTCCGCCGCCATGACCATTATTTGAGTTTCAGCTTCCTCTACAAGCCATAACTTTTTTTAGAAATGAGAAATAAATACCGTGTTTTACTTTTCTTTTATTTTGGTATTGAAATTTTTTTTCATAATGTTTTTATTATATCAATGTGTTGTATTGATATATTGTGATTGAAATGTGGAAATGTTATTTTTTCTTTACGCATGTTTTATGTGATATGATCATGTTATGGTTCTTTGGCATTGTTATGATGATGGGTGGTTCCATGATAAACTTTGGGCGGGTGAGCCCGATATAGCTCTCCAATTCATTGGGTAACGTAAAGGGGTTAAACGTTAAGGTTTCTCCGATGATATTTAGGGAATATACTGTGATGGGTATTCCAAATGTAACCATGAGGGTTACTCCCTACGTAAGAATGTTAGGAATGCCCCAAGTTACCTTTATGTCTTATGATTTCTATGATTTATTAATGATTTGATGAGGTATGTTAAAATTCTTATGTTTTATGAGTAAAGTATGATTTCATACATGGACTAATGTTTAATTTCATACTTTTATATCCCTTACTAAGATTTTTATGCTCATCCCATGTTTTTGAAATGTTTTTCACAGGTCCAGGGAAAGGTTCATGATGTGATGATAGGGTCAAGGAAGTGTCATGAGTGAATCCATGTTTTGTTTAAAATATGTTTCCGTTGATGGGAAAAAATAAATACTATCTTTTATGTAACCACTTTGTTTAAATGTGGAATGTAATACATGATTTATGATCTAATTCTCTAAACCTCTAAACCTGAAAGCAACCTCAATGTGTAATCTTGTAATAACTCAAGATTAAGTAATGTTTAAGGCTGGGGCCTTATAGTTGATATTAGAGGTCGGTTTAGATAACTTTAGGAGTTATAATTCTATTAAATTATCCTCCAAAATTTTTTATGGTCAAATTGAAATGATAAAGCATTTGAAGATTACCATGTTGTTTCATTTAAAAAAATTTTGTTCAGAATGGTTTTCCATAGAGGAAACAAGGAAGCAGTGCTAAGAAGGAATACAGAAGGAAATGACCTTCCGAATCAGCATCTTGAGATGCTCAGAATTGGAACTGAACAGTTTGTTGCAGTAATGGTGCAGTAGACTCAACCCATAAATGGTGGTGGTATCCATGCACGAGATTAGCTAGATCAACTGCAGAGGAACATGTCAGTGGTGGAACATTTCATGAGGTAACATCCCCCATCATTCAGATGATAATCGGACCATGTGCTAGCAGTAGGGTGGATTAAAGCACTGGAGAATATTTTCGATGTCATGGGGTGTTCAGACAATCAAAAGGTTAGTCTTTCTATTTACCATTTGGAGGGTGAAGCAGATCAGTGGTGGTCGATGGTTAAAAATATCAGGGAGGCTAATGAGATTGATTCTCCCGACTGGGATGAACTCAAAGATATGTTTCTTGAGAAGTATTTTCCTAAGGCTGTTCAACTTAGGATGGAAAAACAATTGTTGGAATTGAGGCAAGAGGACGACTCAGTTGCTGCTTATGAAGAGAGGTTCACTCAATTGGAAAGGTATGCTCAAAATTTTATCCAAGACCATGATAGTAAAATCAATCATTTTTACTCAAGATTAAATTAAAAAATATCGAAGGGCTTTATCTTCTCGCATGTTCAAGAGTTATGAAAAGCTTTTTCGATGTGCTGAGAAGGTGGAAATGGAGTTTTACGATGATCAAGTGTTCTATAACAACCATCAAAAGAAGAGACCGAGGTGGCAGGAGAAAGGAAAGAATTCTTCAAAAAGGTCTGACGGTAAGAAAACTAAGTTTCCAGTTTGTGATAAATGTGGTAAAAGAAATGCTGGGGAATGTCTTCTGAATTCTGGAAAGTGCAATCGATGTGGTAAGATGGGACCTAAGGATCATGATTTCATTGAAAAAGATCAGGGTGATGGTATAACCAAATTAGATTTACGATTAGTGAAATGTTTTAAGTGCAATGAGATGGGTCACTATGCGAATGAGTCCTCGACAAAGAGCTTGAGTGATGGGAAGTAGTTAGACTACAAGCATAAAGGGGTGGTGAAATCCTTTGAAACTACTTCAGCTGATGTTGGGCCATCAAATGAAGTAGTATCAGGTACTTTGTTCATTTTTTAAGATTATTCCAGTGTGTTGTTTGATTCGGGGTCTCCACATTCTTTCATCTCTAAAAACGTTTCTAGTAAAATTGGAATACCATCTCAAGAAATGACTCCTGAACATGTGGTAAAAACACCAAGTGGAAATGTTGATGTAAAAATAATTTATAAGAATCTTCTTATCCTTATCCGTGGAAAAAACCTAATTTCAAAAACTTATTTTTTTACCTCTAGTAGAATTTGATGTCATCCTGTGTATGGATTGGCTCTCTATTTACCTTGCTAAGATTGACTATAGACCTAAAGAAGTTTCTATTCAGAAAGGCATTCATTTTGTGTAAAATAATGAACCCTTACTTTTGATAACGTATCAAGTGGCCGAGAAACTTGTAAATGATGGAAATGAATGTTACCTTGCACATATCGTTGAAAACAAGGGAACTGTTCAGATTAATTATGTGCCAGTGGTAAATGAGTATCTTGATGTTTTTCTCAATGAGTTGCCTGGAATAATACCAGATCGCGAAGTTGAATTTACCGTTGACTTAGTTACTGATGCTAATCCAATTTTAAAACCCCCATAACAAATGGCTCAAATTGAACTTTTAGAGTTGAAGGAGAAATAACAAGATTTATTAGAGACAGGTTTCATTCAACCTAGCACATCACCATGGGGTGCTCCTGTTTTATTTGTTAAAAAGAAAGATGGTTCTATGAGACTTTTCATTGATTATAGAGCCTTGAATAACATCACTGTTAAGAACAAATATCCTTTGCCTCATATCGATGATTTGTTTGATCAGCTCCTGGGAGATCAGTTTTTTTCAATGATTGACCTAAGATCAGGGTACCATCAGTTGAAGGTAAAGGAAGTAGATATTCCAAAGACCATGTTTCATACAAGATATTTCCATTATGAATTTGATGTAATGCCTTTTGGGATAACCAATGCACCTATTGTATTCATGGACCATTTGAATAGAATTTTCCATGAGTTCTTGGATAAGATTGTGGTTGTTTTCATTGATGATATTTTGGTGTTTTCTAAAAGTAAAGAGGATAATGAAATAAATTTAAAGGTTATTTTGATAACCTTAAAAGAAAAGAAATTGTATTGGAGATTCAGTAATTGTGAGTTTTGGTTGCAACAAATTTCTTTCCTTGGTCACATTGTTTCTCAAGATGGGATAACTGTTGATCCTGCAAAAACAAAGGTTGTGGAAGAATGGCCAAGAACCACAAATGTAACCATGATTCGTAGTTTTCTTGGTTTTGAAAGCTATTACCGAAGGTTTGTTAGAAAGTTTTCACATTTATCTAGTCCAATAACTATGATAACTCGGAAGGGTGTTAAGTTTATCTGGACAAAAGAATGTGATGATTATTTTTAGGAACTGAAAAGAAGATTGGTGAATGCCCCAGTTTTGGAACTACCTTCCAGGAATGGTGAGTTTGTTATCTACAGTGATGCATCATTGAAAGGACTTGGTTTCGTCCTAATGCAGAATGATCAGGTAATTGTTATGCTTCACGACAGTTGAATACTCATGAGGTAAATTACCCTACACATGATTTGAAATTAGCTGCTGTTGTTTTCGCTTTAAAAATTTGGATGTATCATTTTTATGGATTAAAGTGTGAAATATATACCGATCACAAAAGTTTAAAGTATATATTCACTCAGAAATAATTGAACATGAGACAGAGGAGATGGCTATAATTAATCAAGGATTATGATTTTACAATTCATTACTATCCTGGAAAAGAAAATAAAGTGGCTGATGCTTTGAGTCGAAAAAGTAATGCTTCATTAACAATGTTGCGTTTGGAACATGATCCTTTGGATAAAGATTTGATGAACATTGGCATAGAAGTTGTTGGTGCAGGATGTTCTTCTGTTTTGTTTCAGGTATCAGTGAAATCTTCTCTATCAGGCATAATTAAGCAATCACAGAAGCAAGACAGTGAGTTGTATAAAATGGTTGAGCTGGTTCAGAAGGGTAAGTTTCCTGAATTCAACATTGATAATGATTTTGTTTTGAGATTTGGGAAGATATTGTGTGTTCCATGTGATTGAATGTTGAAGAGAGAGCTATTATGTGAAGCTCATAGTTCTCCGTTTTCAGTTCATCCAGGTAGTACTAAGATGTATAGAGATCTTCTGGAGTATTGCTGGTGGGATGGAATGAAAAGGGATATTGCTGATTTTACTGTGAAGTGTTTGACTTGTCAACAGGTTAAAATAGAGTGGCAGTTACAGAAAGGGATTCTTCAGACTTTACCAGTTCTAGAGTGGAAATGAGAGAATATATCCACATACTTCATTGTGGGATTACCGAAGACACCTCAAGGTAATAATGCAATCTGGGTTATTCTTGATCGCTTGACTAAATCTCCTCATTTCCTTTCTATACAAGATACTTTTTCCCTAGATCAACTTTCCCGTTTGTATCTTGAAGAGATAGTCAGGTTACATGGAGTTCCTCTCTCCATTGTATTTTACCATGATCCCAGGTCCACTTCTAACTTTTGTAAAGGCCTTCAGAAGTCGTTAGGTACTGAATTAAATTTTAGTATAGCTTTTTTATCCTCAATCAGATGGGAAGTCAGAATGAATAATTCAGACTTTGAAGGATATGCTATGTGCTTGTTCAATGGATTATTAGGGATGTTGGGACTAACACCTTTCATTGGGTTAGTTTTCTTATAATAATATTTTTCATTCCAGTATACAGATGGAACCATTTGAGGAATTATATGGGAAGTGGTGCTGAACTCCAACTATTGGGATGAAATAGGTGAAAGGAAGTTGATGGGACCATAATTGGTAGAAGAGTTGGCAGAAAAAGTTTAGCAGATTCAGAAACACATGAGAACAGCTCCGACTAGGAAAAAGAGTTATGCGGACAACCTGAGGAAGGATCTCTCTTTTGAGGTAGGTGATCATGTTTTTCTCAAAGTTTCACCATGGAATAATGTGATGCAATTTTGTAAGAAAGGATAGATGAGTCCAAGGTTCATTGGACCATATGAAATTCTGGAGAGAGTTGGATCAGTTGCATACCGAGTGGCTCTACCTCCGAGTTTATCTCAGGTACACAATGTTTTTCTTGTTTCAATGTTAAGGAAGTACATTCCAGGTCCATCTCATGATTTGAATCCAGAGGTAGTTCAGCTAGAAGAGAATCTATCTTACGAGGAACAACCGGTCCAGATTCCTAACTAGAGGGAGAAAGTGTTGTTGAATAAGGTGATTCATCAAGTAAGGTTTTTGTGGAAAACCCACATGAGTGAAGAGGCAACATGGGAATCTGAAAATGCAATGAGGGATAAATACCCCCACTTATTCGATAAGTAAATAAATTTCGGGGATACAATTTTTTGAAGGGGGGAAGGATATAACATCCCAAGTAAGTAATGAATAATAGATATTCTTATCTATGTCTATTTATTAATTAGATAGTGTTTTAGAGGCATAAAATGGGAATAAATCCAATCTTAAACACAGAATACACTAAATTTTTTAAAAGATTGTTCTACTGCCTTTTGATGGAAAAAATTTCTAAATAAAATTTTGACAATTTTATAAGCTTTATTTGTCAAAATATACATATTATTTATTCTTGGAACATTGAAATTTACATTGGATAATTCTTTTTGGTATTTTTCTAACAATGTTCATTTTTTAATCAATAGTGAAAATACTGCATTTTACATCAATATTGCCTTTTCATATAATTTAATTATATGGGTAAATTATCTATTTAATTGGTATTAAAGTGTAATTAGAATATGTTTTTACCATTTAATCCAGTTTTGGTCATTAGGATTAATTTCACTTTGGAATTGGGCATAAACAAGAGCCAAACTTTTCATAGATATTGTTTCTAAAAAACCCGCTATTTGTTTTGACAACAGGAATAATTTTTAAATTAATTATTGCAATTTCTGTGTTTGAAATTTGGTAAAATGGGTTAAATATTTGGAATCAGAATGTCCAAATTATGTAATCAAGACTCTTTTGTTTTTTGGACATTATGAATAGTAACAACAGTACTTATCTTTAATTATCTTGATTAATCAGTAATCAGGTAGTTATGGATAATAAAATAATATTATAATAATAACAAATGACCCCAACATGTGTCTTAATTCTACTGGTTGTGTCATGGCCGACCATGGGATTCCTTATTCCAAACTTGGGGACACCATGGAATGACTTTTGTGTGATAATGACTTTTTATCTTTTTATTTTTAAAGAAAGTAAATATAACAAATAATGTATCACCTGAGTAAAAAACTTTTAATTTTATCTACATAAATTATCTCTTGGACTATAAATATTCATTGGAAAGTTAAACGATTTCCTACATCATAGAAGTTTTTTTTATAATTTTTAGACATTAAATAAATTAAATTATCTATGACATCATGGTGATGCAACGATTACCTCATTAATGAACAATTTAAATAAAATGAAAATATAATGTAAACTCTAAGAATTACACTTGTCAAAGACCTATTGGATGACTATATTTCGAACACTTATCACCTTATCCCCGAAATACATCAATGTGGGACCTTTAAAATCTGAAACTCATGTAAAATAAAGTAACATTTTATACCTTTCCAATAGTGTCCCTCCTCTCCTCTTATAAAAGGCCCCCACCTCTACCTCCTTACCCGCACCTCTCAAGACATTCGCTCGGCCAATATCTTATCATTTTATATCTAAACTTCCCTCTATTAATCCTACAAGCCTTACCTTCGGCAAAAAGATCTTCATGAAACCCTATTGGTTCAAACCAAGCAGAGTTACCCGATTTAAAGGTAAAGACTTCTCTAATGTTCTTTTGTTTTATTTTTCTTCTCCACCCCCCTAAACTCTTTCAATTCATTTATATTGTATCAAAACCAGTATCTTTAATATACTAGAATGTTTTTATAAGAATTATTCGAGCTACACTTACACACACCTACATCTAATGGTTAAAGAATATATAGTTTTTGTGGATGGTGAATTTCTACCTCACGAAACGATGATTGTTCAATATTCTTCTAACACCTTAAAAGGTGGACATTAAGATGTCACTATATTTATATATGATATATAATATGTTTATGTTTTCTTTATGCTTCTGTATTTTTCATTTATGTCATGCCTTTATGGTTTCCATTATGGGTAAACGCGAAATCTTCTTTTTAGGAAGTGCGGACTACCACCCCCTCAAAGTGATTTGATTCGTTAATGCCATATGTGGGACGTATAAAGGATAGAGTTAATGATATTATATATGATATTATACTGGAATTATAATATATTTTTATGTAATTATGATTTCATTCCATTTAATATGAAATAGAAATGAATGTAGCGTTCATGCATACGTATGGCTTACCGTCTCCATGAACATTGCATTTGATTTCTTACCTCTAAATGTTATGTAATATTATAAATTAATGAATATAATGGATATATATGATATATATGATATCTATATAATTAATATAATTCTGGATATAATGTATATTTTACCACATGAACAACTTGTAATTATAAAGAGTTTATTTTTGACTCAAGTACCAATGATCATTAAAACGACCGTTATTAACTTAAATAATTATATAGTGTTCATGACATGGTAATAAGTGATATAAAAGGAATAATGAACTTGAAAAATGTTCTTAAGAAAGTAGAAATTAACTCAAGTTTATTACTCAGGATATTAAAGAACGATCGAGTCAAGTCAGACCCGAGGTTAGGGACTTCGTCTCAATCTCCTTTCATCGAGGCATATTTTTTTTATACACAACTTTATTTTATACGGTGTATAAACCCATTTGACTTTTAAATTTAATCAAAAGGAATATTTTGATATGAATCATTTACTAAACAAAAAAAGGGAAAGTTTTTTTTATTGTCATACGTATGCGACGACATTGACTTCTCCGCCGTCGTGACCATTATTTGTGTTTCAACTTCCTCTACAAGCCATAACTCTTTTAAAAATGAGAAATAAAAACCATGTTTTACTTTTCTTTTATTTTGGTATTGAAAATGGTTTTCATAATGTTTTTATTATATAAATGGGTTTTATTGATATCCTGTGATTGAAATGTGGAAATGTTATGTTTCCTTTATGCATGTTTTATGTGATATGATCTTGTTATGGTTCTTGGGCATTGTTATGAAGATGGGTGGTTCCATGATAAACTAAGGGTAGGTGAGCCTGATATAGCTCTCCAATGCATTGGGTAACATAAAGCGGTTAAACGTTAAGGTTTCTCCAAAGAGAGTTAGGGAATATACTGTGATGGGTATTCCAAACGTAACCATGAGAGTTACTCCCTATGTATGAATGTTATGAATGCATCAATTTACCTTTATATATTATGATTTCTATGATTTATTCATGATTTTATGAGGTATTTTAAAATTCTTATGTTTTATGTGTAAAGAATGATTTCATACATGGACTAATGTTTCATTTTGTACTTTTATATCCCTTACTGATCTTTTTATGCACATCCCAAGTTTTTGAAATGTTTTTCACAGGTCAAGGGAAAGGTAAATGATGTGATGATAGGGTTAAGGATGTTTTATGAAATAATCCATGTTTTGTTTTAAATATGTTTCCGTTGATGGGAAAAAATGAATACGATCTTTTATGTAACCACTTTGTTTAAATGTAGAATGTAATGCATGATTTATGATATAATTCTCTAAAACTATAAAATTTAAAAGATCCTAAATGTGTAGTCTTGTAATAACTCAAGATTAAGTAATGCTTAAGAATGGGGCCTTATAATAATTATTATACATTCTCACATTATATTTGGGATCCTATATTAATATTGAAACAATATCTTTATTATGATCATTTTTCATTAGAAACTACATTTTCCATTAATAAACATATTTTTTGTGTCATAAATACGATTATTTACTAAATCATATACCATTTGTAGATAAAGTGTTTATATTTAATTTCATTTAATTAATAGAAAAAAAATTAAAAAAATTATATTCTTTACTCAATATGGATTTCTGAAGATAAGGAATATTTAAAAATGATTAAATTTAATCATTATTTATATGTCAAATTATTTGTGTATAGTGTATAGGTGGTTCCTAGTAATAGATAACCCCTAGATTTATTGAAAAATTTCATGAAAAAATCATTTGGCCAAATCAGATAAGGTTTTCCCCATAGTTTTAAACATTCCTTTAACTCTATGGATGATATAGGTTTTCATGATGTTTGAGATCATGATGTCAAATAATTAAGCATTTACATCACTGATACTTCAGTTATTATTATTATTATCCATGAGATTTGTATAATTAAATTATACGTAGATTAATTTCAATATTTTATTATTGATTAAATGTCATATGTGTTCTTTTATTATCTTACCTTATATATTATTACATATCTAATTATGTTATTCAAGTTACTAATTAAATCAAAATTTTAATTATTTATTTACTATACCTTATTGATTATCAATTTTTCATTCATGATAGTTTATATTATATTTTACCTTTACCATGCTTTTTAGATTGACCTTATTATGTTTCTTTTCCACATAACATGTAGAGAAAATCTTGGAATGAGTTCAAGGATGCTAAATTATTTCCAATACAATGTTTTTTTATCTTTTTTCTATTATAAAATTGGTATCATGTTTTTATATGGTTCCCTTAAACTACTAAACTAATTATTCCATTGTGATTTTAACCATTGCATCTTTACTAATGTATTAAATTAGAGAAAAACTCTAGGTTACAAGATGCAGGGTCATTTCAATTATTATTAGCGGATGTTTAGTACAAAATTTGGAAACAAAATTAATGAAAACATCAATTATTGAACAAACAATTGTCATATAAATCATGAATAAGAATAGATAAACATCCTAATGTTTTGTTAAGGAAGTGATTATGTTTTGTTTCAAAGAAATTCATCTATTTCTGTATACTCTAAGTGAATGTTCTTCTGGAAAAAATGTATCGTGGGGTAATAAATCTGAAAGAGTTCTATTGGAACTAATTTTATCATCTCCTATTTAAAATAATGGGACTTATTTAAATCCTATATTTACACTCCTAGAGTATATACTCGAGATAATTTACATCTTTATTAAAAAATCCATTATGATGGATTTGAATATAAATACAACCCCATAGAAAAGTGTTTATGATTCTATGATTAAAAATTCATATATTTTTTTAAATTTATTTTAAATTTCCATTATATTTAGAATTATAAATTATTATTTATAATTTATAATTTTATGAGATAATCTGCTATATTCCATTCTTTATAAATGTCATAAGGAATAAATAATTGTATAAATACTCATTTCTAAAATATATTTTCCTACTGAGAAGGATAATAAAACTTTTACTATAAACAAGGATGTTTCTATTAGTCCCCATTATGACATATAAACATGATTTATTGGTGACCTTATTATCAATCATATTATTGACCTTGATATAACCAATTGTATAGAATGGTTTCAAAAAATGATTCCAAAAATTAGAACATAAAAAATGAAATTAATATTTATGAGAAATATATATAATTCATTATCATTTGAGTAGATAAATATTCCACTAAGACATATATAAATCCATCCCTAGTTTCCCTACAAAATGAGATTCTTGGAAAATAACTAGGAAACAAAATCTAATGGTGGAGAATATAATCTTCATATTTTCCATGTACCAATTTTAAATAAATAAATTAATGTATTTTTCTTGAGGGAATTAATATGATATCCACTATATCCTGATGTTAAGTTTACCATGGATTTAATCATTAGTGTAAGACCAGCATCGATGAATCCCTAATGATTTTACACAACAGAATTAGTGGATTTAAATAATGAACTAGAGGAGTTGTGTGATTAGGGATTTATTATCCATATTGTCTCACCATTGGGAATAACTTTTCAATCAATTAAGAATAAAAATAAAACATGGGGATGCTAATTGATTATAGTTAAATTAATTATTTTATAATAACGAACAAGTATCATCTACATTACACTGATGACTTACTCAATAAACATCTTCAATAACAATAATATTCAAATATTTTCATTCATATGGGTATAATCAATTAAGGGTAAAGAAGAATGGAATTACAATGAAAACATTATATATGAGGTATGAATTATTGTTTCTAACTGTAATTCCATTTGGATAAAAAAATTCACCCTTTTTTATTATGGTTCTAATTAACAGTGTATAAAATGAATATCTAAATAATTTTATTATGGTATTCATTAATGATATCCTAGTGTATCATAAATGTTATAAGGACCTTGATAATCAATTAAGAATCATTCTTGAGACACATCGATGGAAAGGATCAATATGAACTATTTAGTTATTATGTTTTTTGGATTCTGGAATATTCTTTTCATGGTCATATTGTCTCCATGTTTGACAAATGAGTCAATTTAATGAAAAGAGAGTAATTAATATAATCTCCTACACTAGGAAACTCAACTGGGGTATGTATATTCATTAGTCTGATAGTTTAATACTAGTAAATTGTTAAATATTTTTCATGTTTGGCTAATTCATTAAACAAGATTACACGTAAAGGGGTTATATTCATTTAGAAAAAGGAATATAAATTATGTTTTGATAAACTAAAGGGTAGATTGGTCAAATATATGATTTTAAATATATCATATAATAATTAGGGATTTTGTTATATATAATGATGCATTAAAGAAGGTATATGGTTGTTTACTAATGAGAAATGATAACGTTATTTCATATAAATCAAGGTAATTGAAGGCTCATTAATAGAACTATCAATCCAATGATATTTGAGTCGGAAGTTGTGATATTTCCATTAAATATATGGAAACATTATCTCTATGGTGAATGATGTGAGATATAATCATTTCATAATATCCTATAATATATATTTTTATATACATATTTCAATATTAGAAAAAGGTGATGGATCAATCTATAAAAATATTATGATTTTTTGATACACTACTAGACACTGATTGCAAATAACGTAGTGGATGCATTGATTATAATATAGACATAAATTAGACCAAAATAAGGACTAAGAGGGATCATATATTCATTGATCTTGTAAATATGGATATGTTAATTTTTACTGAAGGATATACATCACCCTATTTTAAAATGATTGAGAATCAATATTTATTATAAAAAATACAGTGTTTTGTAGAAGAATGTTTATTACTTCTTTACCTAATAAAAAAATATTATTTTTTATGAAACTAAGAACTTGGTCTTCTTGAGACACCATATTCCCAAAAAAATATTTATATGGATTTGAGGGATAATTTTGGTGGGGATAACATAAAGTGGGAAATTTTTTATTACATATCACAATGTTTAAATTTTCGATTAGGGGAAGATATAAGATAGAATACTATAGGATTATTGCAACTACTTCATATTTCTACTTGTAAATGTTTTGAAATTACCATGAAATTATCATCGAACAACAAAAGACTCCATTGAAGAATGATACAATATGGGACATCATTGATCACTAAACCATATTTTAAAATTTTTATGCTATGAGAGAAAATTTAGCACTTCAACACCAAAAAATGATCTATATTAATGAATTTTTAAGACATAATGAAATACAAAATTAAATAATAAATTATAATTATCCACATTTTATATAAAAAATATAGAAGTGTCTTCAAAAGTATATTGATACTGAGCTTCATTTTAACATTGTCTCTTTTCCTCAAACTCACATATAATCTAAAAGGACTAGAAAAATAAATGAAGACATGTGGGGGTCATGGTCACCAGACTCTCAATGTATGTTGTATTAGTATTTACCATTGGTATAGTTCTCCTATAATAGTATTATCCATTAAAGTATTCAAATAGTGTGCCATAAATCATTACATTGAATGATATTTCGTACTCCATCAAATTTGGATAAAATTTCTGATTGGAAACTTGTAGTCCAAGACATACAACAAATAAAATAAAAATTGTAATGTCTATTCAGGTTCATATTAAACAATTTAAAAGTAGTTAAATGAGTTGGGCTGACAATTAGAGGAAGGAATTATAATTACAAGTGGGATATCAACTTTTATTAAGAGTATCTCTATGTTAGGGTGTCATACGGTTCTGTTAGAAATGGGAATATATCCCCAAGTACATTGGACCCTTTAAAATCCAAATAAATTATTTTCAATTTTTCTTATCATTTGAAGATTCCATCAACTCTGTCAAAAGTACATGATTTGTTGCATTTATCATTATTAATGAAGAACATTCTAAAATCAACTCATATGCCAACCTATGGTGAATGAAATGGAACTTAATCTATCATACCAAGAAGATACCATATAAATTCTTGATAGTAATGATAAATTAATTAATAATCATACTACACACATGGTAAATGTACTTTTTAGAAATCAAAAAAATGAAGAATTGATGTGGGTACTAGAGAGTGCCATAAAGATGAAATGGTCTCATTTGATTACATGGTAATATCCAAAAAATGTAAAGGTGGAAATTTTTGTTAGAGTAAATAATCCGACACCTTGGAAAATTATGATGTATTTTGATTAAATTAATTCAATTTCTTCAGTAGCTTATAATGCATGAAACATTGGGTTAAAACAAAACACAATACATAATGAAAATATTATTTATTCATGAACAGTATAACCAAGAAATTAGATGATTTTGTAAACATAAATATAACTAAATCATGAAAAATATAAATTCTATACTCATTTATTTTTTATCATTTGATTATAAATGAAAATAATTATTATTTGAAAGTAATATAAATGTTTTCTGGAAAACATTTTTTTTCCTGAAAACAGTTTCATAAATTCTTATTCACAAAGTATTAAATTAATTTTTGAAACATAGAGAATATTTAGTTGAAAAAATAAACATATTCTTTTAAATCATAACATATAAATTATCTAAGGGTTAATTTTTTGGTATTTTCTGAAAAAATGACATTTTTTGAAGAATAGTGAAGAACACTATTTTTTTAAACATCAATCTAGTTTAAATTATTTAAATTGAAAAATTAAATCTAAAATTGTTTTTAAATTACCATGATTAAAATATATTCTATTTAGTACAATATAATATTTTTTAATCAATTTAATATTAAATTTTGGTAATAAAACCATAAATACTTATGATAATTTTATCATTGGAAACCTGATTTTTCATCGTGTCTGGGGTATAATTTTAAATTTCATTTTTAGAGATATGTGAATTTAATTTGAAAAATGGATTACATATTAGAAATTATAATAATCATTATTATTTAAGAAGTTTAACTTAATTTTTCATTATTATTTTTAGTAAATGTAGTAAAAATTAATTATTGGAGTTATAGTAAAAACTATTTTACTAGGAGATTAAATAAAAATATAACGGTTAATAATTAAATAATACAAATATAAAATTCATTTGATTGAAATATTTTTACCCAACAATATCTATATTATATAATTATATTTTTTTTGTTTGGGGTATGATAAAACTATGGGTGTAGTTGAAGCATCTCAAAACTTCTATGTGTGTCCTCTCCCCTACTTATAAAAGGAAACCCCCTCTCCTCACATATTCAATCACAAAAAGTAATTTATTTTTTCAAATTCCATCCCAAATATCCTAATTAATAACATCCCAAAATATTATATCCCTTTTTTATCACAATTTTATCTTAATAAGTATTTTGGTGAATACCTAAGACATTCCATAAAGAAGAGGTAATATTCTTAAATGACTATTTTAATATTATTTCATTTTTCAGATCATCCAAATATTAATCAATTATAATAACATTATAAATATATTATCTAAAATATAATTATATTTAATTAATTTAATATAATAAATTTTATCCATCACCACTTCCGTCAAAATGGGAAATAAAATCATAGATCGTGTATATCACGGACTACCGCCTTGTGAATAAATGTATATATTTCCAATTATCACCTCTCTTGGTTGGTTTTAAATAATTATTTTATTTATATATATAATATTTTATATATAATTATACTTCTATAATTATGATATCACATATACCATATTACTTAAAATTATATTACAAACTAGATAACATCCCTCATGTGTATGTTGGAATACCGCCCCGCAAAGCAATGTGATTTGTTTCTAACATTAGATTTAAATTGATTGTAATAAAGATTAATATAATGTATATATGTGATATATATAATGATATAATATATTCAAAAATAAAATATCATACACTTACCTACATTTTCACCCATTAGTTGGATGATAGCATCCCTCGTGCATGCATACAACATGTCTTCTCCATGCAGTGACGTGATTCATATTTCATGGTAATATTTAAAAATATTTATAATGTATATACTGAGAAAATATTTTATATAATAATATTATTTTAATTCTCTAGATTATGTATTAATATCCTATACCAGAACTATAATTATCTTTACAAAAATCACATGATAAATAAGGCAATTATCACCCAAAAAATGATAATGATGATTTTTTTAAGAAAATGGTGGTAAAATGTTATGGGAAGATCATATATGATATAATGAATATAATTATTAATATGATATAAATTTATCACATGATTAAAAACATTATACATAATTTTTAATCAAATTCTACAAAATGAATTCCTCAGATAAGGAACATCATCTTTGTTTTTTTCATTAGGGATTATTTTATTTTTCTAAACATAATTTGATTTATTTGGTGCAAATACAACCAATTTTTGAAATAATACCATTAATAATTCATCCATAATGGTATTATAATTTTTATGTTTATTTATATTAACAATGGGGGTTTTAAATTAACATTAGCAAGAGGAATATGATTTCATCTCAATTTCCATTTTATTGAGAAGTATTTTTTATAATTCCCCAATTCACATTTTTGTGGGGTATATACTACCAATTTGATAATTTTTATTTGAATAAATATTTATTCATTATATTTTATGTTTTTTTTGGTTTACAATTCATGGGGATAGTATTTAAATGCTACCAAAGCGTTAAATTTTTTATACGTTTTCAATTTCTTTTGTGATTGTTAACTGTCTCTTAATAAATTAATTTACGATGATTATTTATTATTGGAAATTATGTGTATCATAAATATAAATGTTATCTATAACAAGGATAATATTATTTAAAAAATTTTAATTATTTATTAAATAAAGTGTTTACATTGAGTGTTATTTTATTAACAAGGTAAATATTGATAAAACAGTATTCTTAACTCAATAAAGATATTTTTAGATAAAACATATTTATTCATTAATAAAAAAAATATTCAATATGTGAGGAATGATTTGGACCTGTAGTTGTAGTTGGGACTCGATGATAGATAGTGGCTTGATGCTTCGATAGGTCTCATTAGATGAATCCATTGGCCATATAGATGGGTTTTTACATATAGTTTTAAACATTCATGTGAAAGGTCTAGATAATAGGGGATTTCATGATTCCTGAGATCATGAATTCTAATTATTAGGAATTTCAATCTTTGGGATTAGATTTATAATTATTATCCATTATATTTTATCAATTATATTATCTTTAGATTCTTCTCATTCTTTATTTATTAATTAAATGGGATGTGTGTAAAATTATTTAGCTTTCCACATTGATTATGCCTTATCAAATTACATCTGTCACATTATTGATTACATCTAATGTGTTTTGAGTTTTTTACCTTTTCATATTGATTATTAATAGTTAGTTATTGATAGATTATTATATACATAACCATTACTTAGTATTTGAACCCACTTTTTTCATTCCCTAAGGATGTGAATAAGATTTCGTGGAATGTGTTCTGGAATTCCAAATGTTTTCCATTATATGATTTCAATTTATTTTCTCTATCTTAAATGTGTATAATTTATATATTTTTTAACATCCATGGTATTTATTGAGTAATACTTTTTCATATCTAATATTATTTATAAATAATATATAATTTTATATTGAATGAGATTATTTGTCCGATAGTGTACTCAATAAGAAACAATGGGTTTATCCAAAATCTTATGTTGCACACAACATTGAATTATACAAAAACAAGAATACAAAATGATATTAATATCTTAAATGGTAGTTAAAGCCTAACCATTTTATTGGAGGGAATAAATAGAAATAACTAAAATATGATTATACACGTTTTATAAAGGTTTTCACAATTATCTAATGAATTTTAGAGTATTAAAATGAGAATGAATCCAATTTTAAGCATGAAATACTCTAATATTTTTAAATGGGAATTTCACCACCTTTTGATGGAGAACACTTTTTAAATCAATTTTTTCCTCTTTTTTAGGTTTTATTTTACAAAATAAACTTCTTATTTATAATAATAACATAAAAATTTACTTTGATTGAACTTAATTTATTTTTCTGATGAAATCCAAATTTTGATAAATATGGAAAAATGGTGCATTTTAATTCAAAACTACCTTTTCATCAGTTTTTTATATAGTTATATTATCCTGCTAATTGATTTTAAAGTGTAATTGTATTATGTTTTTATCTTTTAATCCAATTTTGGTCATTAGAAGAAATTACACATTGAAATTGTACATAAACACAAGTAAATCTTTTGATAGTTTTTACTTCTTAAAAACACAATTTCTCATTTTTACAATGAGAAATAATATTATATTATTTACTAAAAACTATATTCTTTGAATTTTGGAAAATAGATTCCATATTTGGAATCATAATGTCAAATTTTGTGAATAGGTACCATTTATTTTTTGACATTAGGAATAGTAACTTCATTTGTTATTTTTATTTACCATGGTTAATGGGTAATCAAGTAAATAAGGGGAAAAATAATATAATAATAATATAAAACTACCCAAAAATGTGTGCTAATCTTATTGAAGGATATATGTCTGACTAGGAGCATCCTTAGGCTGAAATGTTTCCTTTTGGAGAAACTTGTGTGTGAAAATGACATTTTGTAAATTTTAATTAAAAGAAAAGGGAAATATAACATAAACATGTGACTTTTAAAAAAATAATTTTAATATTGGGTTATATAAATGATATATTTCACTATAAAATGTCATTATAAATGTAAATTTTTTCTTATATAGTGTTATTTTATTTAATAATTATAGACATTAACTAAATAAATTTATTTACGACACAGTGATGATGCTATGATTACCTTATTAATGAAGGTTTCAAAAAATTATATTTTAAATATTAAAATAAATATAATTTGAAAATTTTTATGCCATAAAATAATGTTCTATTTTATTATGGCATATTATATATTATTTAATTCCTTTAGTTTTAAGGAATCAATTTTTTATGATTTTAAAAAAATCCATTACTAAATAGTTTCAAAATTGACATAAATTTGTTCTTAAAACAAATACAATTTTATTAAATTATATACTATTCCAAAAAATATATGATTATAAAAAATGACTTATATAATGTAACATTTGTTACTAATTATCATCTTTTGGTTCAACTTTCATTTTATAGTAACTATTGTAACAACATATCATGAACAACAAAGAAGACATGGTAAGAGTAAATGTTTATAAATATGGTTGAAGCCAAAATATAAGGATAAAGATATCACCTAAACATGAATAAAATATTTTGTTTGAGAGTATTTCTACACATAAAAATATTATACTCGAAACATATTACTTTGGTACTATTATAATTCTAAAATCAATTTATAATAAAATAATATTTCAAGACACTCTTAAAGTGTCCCTCTTCCAACTTCTAAAATACCACCACCTTTACCAAGTTAATCACCCATCTCAAGGACCATTTTTCATCCAATGTTTTCTGACATAATCTCCAAACATACCTACTCACATTCCTGAATACTTACCTTGGGTATAATGCAATTGAATAAATCCTTTTGGATAAAATAAAAAGATGTTACCTGATTTAGAGGCAATGCCTTCTCTGAAGTTTTTTTTCATTTATATTCTTTATCCACTCCCGATTATCTTCTAATTCACTTATTACAAAACAAAAATAGTATCATAATCATTCTAATATATTATCATGAGATTTATTTTAAACACACTTATACGCACCACCATCTAATGGATACGAACATACTGTTTCTATGTAAATCGAAATACAGCCTCACGAAACGATGATTGTTCAATTTTATCATTCCACCTCTCATTAAGGCCATTATGGTGGAAATATATTTTTATATTAAAAATATTATATTTATATTCTTTTTATTCTTATATAATGTTTATTTACAATATACCTTTATTCTTTCCATGATGTGTAAATACGATAATTTTATTTGAGGAAGTGTGGACAACCACCCCCATAAAATTGATATAACTCGTTCAGGCTATACATGGAACATATAAAGGATGGTTTTATTAAACCTATTATATAGACATGAATTGAATATTATATTGGTATTATAATATACAATTATATCTTTTGATTATTTTTTTTATTATGCCAAAGAAATGAAAGTAGCGTTCAAGCGTGCATATGACCTACTACCTCCATGAATGATGAATTTAATTTCTTATATTCAAATATTATTGAAATTATAAATGTATATATACTTGATATATATTATAATTAAATAATGAATAATATTTTGGAGATTATGGACTTTGACAGCATGAAAAATTAACATCATGACAATTCCATTTTCGACTCATTTACCCAATAAAAACAAAATGAATTATATGAGAATAAATAATTATTTAGTTTTTATGAAATGATAATAAGTACTATGAAATAAATAATAAAAATGATTTTTTTGGGAATCATGTATAAATTAAGCTCTTTTTATTATTCTATAATATAATGAACAAATAAGAAAAGGTGCACTGAAGGTAAGGGACTTCGTCTCAATCTCCTTTCATTGAGGTATATTTTGATCTAATACATCAGATTCTTTTAAAACCTGTATAATAAATCCCCCTAACATTTAATTTCATTCAAATTAAATTTTTTTATGAATTATTTAACTAAATGACAAAAAATTAATGTTTTTAACATATGTGGCGACAAAGACTCCTCCACCACCATAACTATTTTTGATATTTGAATTTCTTAATAAGATTCAATGGGTTTAAATGGAAAATAAATCCCTCTCTCACATTTTTGTGTGTTTTGGTATTGAAAATGATAACTGAAATGGATTAAATATTTCAATATCTTGAAATTATTTCTTGTGATTGAAACTGAAATGTTATTAGTGAAACGTTGATATTTACAATATTTTATGTGTTACGATTATATAATGGTACATGGAAATTTAATGAGTGTTTACATGATAAAATAATGACAGGTGGTTTAGTGATAAATAAATGATGGGTTGTTTTGTGATAAACCATGGAGGGGTGGTTACGTTTTAACCTCTAGTGCATTGGGAAAGGATGTTGGTCGTATGTCTAATCTATTTAGTGATATGTATGGAAGTCAGCCATATGGTTATTCCATTGAAGTATGTTTATGTCCCATGTTACCCATATATGTCATATGTTTCTTTTCATTGTATATTTGAAAAAAAAATTATGTAAAAAGTGTAAGAAATGAGTTTATATTCAGTGAAGTATATTTACTACTTCTTAAAGGTGAAAAGAATTACATTATGATAAAGTATTCATTGTATTCCCGTTTCCCCTAGACTAATAGTTTTCATTATTTGTGTATGCATTTCTAAGGTTTTTTATGCTCATCCAATGTTTTGAAATGTTTTTCATAGGAATTATGTAAGAATATAGTCATGTATGCGATCAAGGGAAAGTTATGATGTTTTAACAAGAAACGAAATCATGTTACTTCTTAAAGGTTTTTTGTTTTATGAAAAAATTGATAGGGAGTAGAAGTGTGTAATTGTAATATTTATGTTTTTATGTTTGAGTAATTAACTAATTATATAAATATATTAACCTGAAAAGGTCATCAATGTGATGTAATGTCAAATTAATGACTTATCTCAAGATTAAGTAATAATTAAGGTTGGGTCCTTAAAAATTTTGTTTTCCAATACTGCTAAACTGATCAGTCCTTTGGGATTTGACCCCTTTATCTATGACAATATTAGAAAGTCGACATCATCTTTGGGTTACTAGACTCCGGGTCATTAAATTAATCACTAATATTCAAAATAACATTAGCCTTATATGATACCAAATATGAATACACAAACTAAAAATTTGTTAATTAATACATTAATATCATGATTTCAAAATTACATCTCAAAATAGTTTCACAATCCACAATCCAAAATGATTTGTTTCATCAATAATAGCTACATAAATATCTTACTTTAGTACAATAGTAAAAATATATCCATAATCATGCTTCTATATACCCATTACCATATATATAACAAGATATTACCATATTCATAACTAGGGTAATATAAACATAAGAATGGGAAGATCTTAGATGCTCAGAATTTGGGAAACATATCATTAAGTGTATGGTCTTAAATTTTTTGAGAAGAAATAATTATTAAATTTTTTAATATTGGATTATAATAATTTTGGTGATAATCATAAAACATAACAAAGAAATATACTACAAAATAATATTGATAATGAATCATAAAATATTTACCAGGATAAAAATATAATTCAATAAAAAAACATGTTATCATGACATAAATGTGTAAAACACTATTTATATACTATAAAATAATTAAAACATG
Source organism: Viscum album (assembly GCA_963277665.1). Taxonomy (NCBI): domain Eukaryota; kingdom Viridiplantae; phylum Streptophyta; class Magnoliopsida; order Santalales; family Viscaceae; genus Viscum; species Viscum album. The sequence continues at coordinate 877,047,176 of OY728163.1, forward strand.
GAATGTCGTGATAATATAATTAAATATTTGGGAAAATATGAAATATATAATTTCATGTAATTTCAAACCTAGATACATTTCAACATGTTTACATATAAAATAATGAGTAGATATTAATTATATTACAATCAATCTCTGTGAACCTAATTACTTGATAACCAATTGTCATGTAAACTTTTGAGAAATTAATAGAACAATCACACTCACCCTTTATGGCCCTTCATATATAAAGACCAATTCACTTTAAATTTTTGTCTTTTTAGATATAATACATTACCAAATGAATTGGTCGAAGATATATATATGAAAACCCTACTATTTAACACACTATAATTCATGATTTATTACATAAAATAACACTTAATATAACCCAAAATATCATTAATACTGGTTTCATTTGGGTGATTGGGTTTATAGAATAAAAACATATACATTTAATTAAGAAATATTATATGAAATACTCCCAAAATGAATCTCATATTTTTAGATATTTTAAAACTCTTAGGGATAACCTGGGGACGTACATAAGAAAGGGGATAACTATAAAACCTAGTAAGGGAATAATAATTAATAGCATAAGGTATGTCAATATGTGTGATACCAAAGGAATATTAGGGAAACTTAAAAGGGGAAGGAATTATAATCATGAACAAGGAAACATGATATAACATCATAGAGTAAAGGCATCATTGGAATTTTGAAACAATCTTAATCATGAGGTCATAGACATAGTTCAAGGATAACTACCAAGACGTCATAACAAGGAGGATAAAGTACCATAATGGAATAGGATTACTCCCTAATCTCCTGCATGATGTCTCATGAAACTAAAACATATCCTAATTTATTAGTGTGGTGTCTAGGTGCAGCAGTCATAGTATGAAAATTATTATGTTTGGAATATATATCATTAAAAATAACGAAATATTTCTTCAAATTTAATACTATGATCAATGTGTTTTGGTTACATACATGGAATCACCAAATAAATGATTTATATTTAAATTTAGGTCAATACACTTGAGTAGAATTTGGTATGGGTATTCACTACAAAAAAATTAGGCATGGAAAAATCAGAGGATAATTTCAGCAACATAAATTGGGTAAATAAAGGTTCATGGGAGGGATTGACAAGAGTGAAAGGGGACTCTAATAAAAATGATATCATATCTTCAAGAGGTTAGATTTGTGAATACATATCCCATTGTGAAATAATAATGAAAAAAAATCATAACATAGTGGATGTTCTTGTGAAAAAAAGAATGGAGAGGATCAGTTACCATGAGAGGGTCGTTCTAAAAGAATGGGTGATCATTTCGAGAGCTTGGAACACATTACGATGGCCCAAGATAGGTAAGGGTCATTTAATTTAATTCTACATGTTTTTTAGTGTAGATAATTGTAATTTTGGCTAGGTTTATATAGAAAATGATATGAGAGTTCTTTATTAATTTTAAAACAAAGTCTTTTAACTCTATATGACAAAGTAATCAAAACCAAATACCAAACCCGTGTTATTTTAAACGTTTTCTGAAAAATTGGAGGTGTTTTAGTTATTTTACATGTTAAATAACTAATATCATTAAAATAATAACCTTGGAGATGTGGATGTGAGTAATGATTAGAATGAATTGATTTTAAAACAATAAAATATAATATAGATTTTGGAGGACTCATAATGGAATTATAAAATTAATAAAATATTATGAAAATAAATTTTTTAATTAGAAATATATATTTTGTTTTTGATAATATTTATATAATTTATTAAATTAATTTTAGGCTTTTTTGATGTCATAACACATACCATATATTTATACCATATAAAAGTTTTCTGAAAAATATAGATATCTCATAAAATAATTAAAAAATTTCCATTTGATAATTTTTATGTGATTATTTAAAAAAAATTATATATTTTATCAAAACAATTCTCTATATGAAACACTTTTCACTTTTAAATCAAGAATACAAATTTAATGAATAATACTTGTCCTTTGGCAATTACTGTGTTCTTACAGTTATAATAATTATATTTTTATTCATAAAATTATGCAATCACATATAACTAATAAATATGATTTAATAATTATTTTTTATTATAATATAAGTTATCTAAAAAATTATTAAATTCATGATAGGAGTGTCTTGATAAAAATAATATACTATAAGTAATACACTTATTATTTTATTATAAAGTAAATAATTTTTTATCAAAATTATTAATGAATAATTTAAAAAATTATATTAAATAAGAGAAAATATATTAGTTGTTCCATGAAAATAAAATATAAAAATTTATATTGATAGGGTCATGTTACATAACCCTTTATTAAACTATCAAACACCCCAAGGTTAAGGTGTGTGATAGGGATTTGTTTTATATTGGTTAAACATAAAAAGATTAGGACATGATCTTGATGATCATGAACTGTTGTTGTAGAAGCATCACTCATAATTTCTTTGTTTAATATTTGTTTTTTAAATGTCAAATGTAAAACTCAAATATTTTCTCTCCCTTGGAATATCTTATAAATGGGTATAATAGTGTACGATCCCTCTAGTCGAGGTAGTTTCTTATTCTATCAGTGTAAATTATATTTTATCATAATCTTGATTATATACCCCCTGTAACGGTCACTGTAAGACAAATATTTATTAATAGTTATGATTTTTAATGGTATTATCTATCATGGAAGGTCATAATAGTCTAATGCAGCTAATTTTTTTCTATAACTACATTACATAACAATAAATTTATTAAAATAAGGTAATTTAGTTTTATCAATGTTTGATTCAATAGATTATTCCACCTTTTGAAATTTCACCTTCAAATTTTTTATTTGAAAAACTATGAAATAGTAGGGTACATCTATTTTATTGCCTCTTAGGTTTCCAAATTTTCTTCTTAAAACATATGGTTCTACAAAAAAACATTTATTTTGAGAGTTTTTATATTTTGTAGATCATTATCTCTATGATCTAAAATTTTCACCAGCTTCTCCATAAATGAAATGTCATTCTCTAAAGGTACCAGATCAAGATACATTAAAAGTGAAGGATCCAGTATTTACTTCATCATGAGGGATGTATGGAATAAATGAATTCATAAGGATAGGATAGTTTGGAGTTTTAGTTGATAGGACACATGTTTGATGTGATCTAGGATCTCAAAGGGGTATATGTATATTGGACTTATATTTTCTATCTTCTAAAGCCCCATGAAATTCATCCATAGTGATACATGAAGGAACACATTATCTTCAAATTCAAACTGAAGATCACATCAATGATTGTCATCTTTTCATTTCTTCACACATTGTGTACATATCATATGAATTTAAAAGGATTTACCATTTATTATCATCTCTTGGAAAAGAAGAAATCCAATAAACATCCACCATCCTAAAACATCCCAATATGTTAGTGTCTGATACATCTTCCCATGCAGAGCCTCATGCTAGAATGTAAACTATTGTTATATGAGAACTTCAATATTGGAAGGTTTTGATTCAATCAACATTTGAAATACATTTAACACGATCTTCGTATACCATTAGCAGTTAGAATAGTAATTTTAGACTATATATACATTTTTGTATGATAAGAAGAAATGAAACTCAACACTATATTCAATTCCATCTTATGGATTTAATAGAACCTAGTGGGAAAAAGAAACTCCTAGTTAGTTAAATTAAACTGTTTTAATCCATATAGTGTTGACATTTACCTTATGTTTATCACGTTGAGTAGGAAGGGAGATAAATTTTTGTTTGATTATAATTAAATGTTATAATGTTTTATAGAGATACACTACCACCCATACAAAAAAATTACCATCAGTTTTCCTCACATGTCCCATGAAAATATTCATGGTTATATTTTCCCATTAATATTTTAGATTTGTTAGGTCATCCTTTTCTCACAGATGGTCAAATATACATTTATTAGACCCAAGATATATCACATTTTCTAAAATTGAGGTCTCTCTCAAGAATTTAGTGATGAGTTCCCCAGGGGAATTCAAAAATTTATATAATAAATTTTCTAAATTACAAAATCAATAATTCTCACATGACTCAGTGTATGGTCTATGGATCTATTTATGCACCTATCCCAAACAAATCATAGATAAATTGTCCATCAAATCACTTTAAAAACATGATGATTACCCCAAATTTAAGAAATATCGAAATAGAACCACACTAACCAGGAATTTATTCCTAACATAATTGATCGTAAAAGGATAAAAAGTTACACACCCACAGATAAACAATATATTGAGTATATTAAGTGATGATAGGGAGAGGGAGAAAGGTATAGAGAGAAGTAACCTGATACAATGAAATAATGCACAATCTCACCAACTAATTCACATTAAAATCTCCTTAGCATGATGAAGAGATGATGATCATCATGATGTATGGATCTCTAGGGAGATTCAAAATTTAATTCCTGAATATGGAATAAAAAATTAGAGCTTTATTACTAGATAATTGATATCACAATAAAAATTTAAGAAGAATATAAAAATTAACAGTTTAACTGAAAAAAAAAACAAAACACCATGATTATATTCAAAAAACATAAATAGTATAAAATTTATATAGAACCAAAATTTCTACAAAACAAACAGAGATATGAAAAATTCAAAAAAAAGAAGAGGGAGTGGGGATCCCATATCTAAAGGAGATACCGTTCTCATTTATGAGGTTTTGATTAATAACTGGCAAAATGAACTCCCATTATTCTGAAAATACGATTAAATAAAAAATTGTTACAAAATTCTAATAGGTAGCAGTATCATTTACATTTCATTCCTTTTAGTGCATGTCACCAACTTTATGTGACATCCATGTGATTACACCCAAACTCATGCACCTCTTCTTCCCCACAATTATGCAACGTAAGGCCCCACATTCATCCCAAGATTACCCAATACATCTACAAACAAGATAAAAATAAGAAGGGAATGAAGAAAATATTTAGAAAAATTATTACTTATAATAATGAAGAAAATTAAAACAAACAAATATGTAATTACATATTCCCAAATATATTAACATAAATATTATTAGAGATATATATAAAAACTTGTATATAATTCATTATTATATATATTTATAATTTTCTATATAATAATTATTTTTATTATATTCTTATATATATATATATGTATTTTTAATATAACAATAATTATAACCAGTAATTATATTTATTTTTTTATTATTACTATTATATTATATATGTTTATATATATAATAAAATAGATGATAAATAATGGTGCTGGGAGGGTTGATGTCTAACTCAAATAGGGGAGACAGGGAGGTGGGCTTGGGTTCTTGGTGAGAGAAATGAGGGAAGAGGTTATGGTGGAGTAACTACGAGCAGGGGCTCTCGTAGTGAGGAGGAGGCGATTTCAGAGGGATCGATAGGGAACCATGGTGGCACAAAATGATTAGCTTCAATAGTATTTTCATAGAATATACTTCTCCTAGTAGAGTAGCATATTTCATTTATTTATTCATCAATTGGTGAGGTTATGCCTTCAATCGGTGGTAGCCACAAGTGTATCATGATACGATTGGTGGGAAGAGGCTTTGGGAAGGATAAGGTGGATTGTGGTGGGTTTGATCTAACAATGGTTAGGGTTATGTCGAAGAAACCAAGGTGGTGTATTTTATTAATATAATCATCCATATATCAAGTAGGTGTTCTTCAGTAGTCCTTCCATGATTGTATTTTGTATTTTTGAAATTGATAGAAAAATCAAATTACAGTCAAATTCTTTTTTCTGAGAAAGTTCCAAATATATTTGTTCTATGATTTCATGTTTGTTTTGAAATTGGTGGACGAAAAAAATTGGATCGGTGGAGCTTCTAAAAATACATCAGGTTTGAATGGTGAGGGTGATGGCTGGTGATTTCCACGGTTGGAGGAGGTGCAATAGTGACTTAGAGCGTCACCATTGTAAATGGCTAATGGTGAGTGAGGATGTGTGACTGGTGGGTTGTAAGAATGTCTTTTGGCGATGTTAAGGGCAGGTGAGGTGATGTGGTGGTGGGTTTGACATCCACTATTGTGTCTAAAAGTAGGTGAGGAGATACCACTTGGTCTAATATTGCATGGTTAATAGATGGTGGGAGATGGGAATGGTGGTAGTTGTAAGTGACTACAAATGTTGGCGGAGGGTTCGAGACACCTACATAGAGTGGGGAGGATGGGACATTTTTAGCAGATGACAACGGCGGGTGGAACCAACGGTGGGTTCACTATAGCGGTCGATACCTTGTTTTGCGATTAGTGGTGACAATGGTGGGTGGCGATACTCTACTCTGGTGTTGGGTTGGTGTAGGGACAATATAATAAAAATAAACTCAATAAATTCATTTATTATACTACATAAAAATGCAAAATAAAATAAATAAAATTAAATTCAAATCATGTTTAATTATTTTTCTCACATTAATATCACTAAATAATGAAGATTATTTTGAAATAATAATTTTTTTATTAAATTGAGATCCATAGCTAAAAAAATTTAATAAATAGAAAAAATAAAATAAAATAAAATAATAAAACATAAAAAAATAATCAATTAAAAACATAATAAAATAATTAGATAAAATTAAAAAATAAATTAATGAGAATAAAAAATATAAATTATTATTTTGAAAATCCATATTACTAAAAAAATTGAAAAATTAATACAAAACTGAGAAATGTAAAGTTTTTTATTAACAAATTATTTCAATGAGCTAATTTAATTTATTATTTAACTAATAAGTAATTTGAAATATAATAATAATAAAATGATTAATTACTCAAATTAAGAATTATTAAATTGAAGAATAATTACATAATGAATGAATTAAACAAAATAATACACGAAATAGATTGTTTGAAAAAAATTCAAAAAATGAATGAATTTATGAAATTATAAAAGTAATAATTTTAACAAAAAAAGATTAAAAAAATGAATCTTAAAATTGAAGGAATAATTTAGTTTTTATTTTATTAAAAATGACTAAAATAATCATGAAAGTGAATATTTTAACAAAAAATCATTTTTTTATTAATAACATACAAAAAGGATAATATTTGATAATTATGAATTAAAATACATTATTTTGATACTTGTAATAAAAAAAGTAAAAAATGATATGGAAGAATGAATTATAAATAGGCGACAAAAAAATTCTCTACACATTTTTTTTTCATCAATGAAATGCATTATTTTATCTTTATAAGATATAATAAATTATTTCTCACAGTTTGTTCAAAATAATAAATTTTTTATTTTAAAAGATAGTGGCCCTGAACCAATGGTGTTATTTCCAAATAAAATGTTTAGAGAAGAACCTTTATTGACTCAAATACAAACTAGGAAAAAATTTCGAATATATTAAATCTATATTAAATATTTAATGCCTCATATAATAAATAACCTACTTCTATACTTCAATTCCAGTTCAATTTCCAAATGTAAGAGTGATGACATGATAGATCAGGTGGAATTAAAGCCATAACAGTAGAAACCATAAATTTTCACTTTTTTCTATGTTAAAAAATTTTGTTTTCTATTTTTTAATTACTTTATAGATACAACTAAATTGATAATCATATATCTCAATTTTACCTTTTATCATTTGGGTTCAAAATTACCCTTAACTTAATGAACATTTTTTTTACAACTAGTCGCATTATTTATTTAATTTTTTTCCAAATTTCATCCAGCTATGTATGTTGAAAACAACTATGAAGATAAAATTATTTGATATGTACATGGGGATAACACAAACTCATAGTTTCTAGAGTCTCATATATTCACAATGGGGTCATATTTTCTAATATTACTTTGGGTTTGAAGGGATTTCAAGATTACCATTTGAGTTGGCACCATAAACTGATAATTTTTATTTATATTATAAAATGAGATACCCTTAATTCATAGTTGAAATTTATAGTTTCCTATTGTTATGATCACATTTCCATAAATATTTTCCCTACATCACTCCCTTCTAGAGTTCCAAAATTGAATATCCATAAAACAACCAAAAAATACACTCAACAATCATACATCTCAAATAAATGTCAACATCAGTGAAAATATCATCAACCATTATTTAATTATCCTATAGGAAGGAAATAATTATTATTAAAAGTTAACATACAAGACCCTCTGGTTGGGATAGAGTTTTTAAATTTTGAGAAATTTGTATTAAAAAAAAACAATTAAGGGGAAAATTGATGTGTCTTTAATTAAAGCATAACTAAGAATAGAAAGTCCCCTCAATCCCGAAAATAAAACTAAAACATTTCCTCATTGTTTAATTTTATGGTTTGATATTGCAATGTTTAAAACATATAGGGAATTAAGTAGGAAAATTATTGTAAAGGAGTCTTAGGAATGTTCAAGAATTTACATTGTAACATACAAAAATTAAAAGAAGTGAACGAAATAAGGGACCCCATTATCCACCACCAAAAAATCAATTGAAATTATATTTTGAAAAAATTACTTGACATCCGATGTTAAAAAGAGAAAAATTATTTTATTCAATGTACTTAAAAGAGAAGTATTATGATTACTATTTTTAGCATCAGTAAAATGAAAGTGAATGAAATGTGTGCAAGAAGGGTCTGATAATACATCTCAAACAATTTATCAACTCTCTAGATTATATATGTTGAATAACCCATGAAATAAAAAAAATCACAAATTATAAAAAATCAGGTAGGTCTGTATTCACCCACAGTTAATTCATAACATAAGGAAAAATGAATATACAAATTGAAAATTTTAAAAATTAAAATCATTACCTTCCAAACTATAAAAGATTCTCTTTTTTCTACTCACCCTCATTATTCCTCAATATAACAATTAAAAACATCCTTAGGATGCTCTTTTAATGTCTATATAGATGAAAATATGTTAATATTAGTCTCCATGATTTAAATCTCAATGTAAAATGAAACATAAGTGTAAGTCAGGGAGCGTTATCTAGTAAATATAATGTGATTATCCCTTTAATCTGAATGAATTCCACACTAACTTATGTCTAATTTATTTTACTATAAAAAATAAAAAAATATAAAATATCAATCACACAGAAAGTATATTTCTAAATTAAAAATGATATTCTTGGTATAAACCCCCCAAGCGATGATTTATTTTGACTTTCCACACAGGGAAAGTCAGTGGATCAAACCCAATATGATGGAATATTTGGATTTTTTTCTTAGGAACCACCAAATATGGTTATATCCAAATATATATCATTTCCATTCATATGTTACCACATCAATAAATTACTTTAAATACTTATCCTTATATGTGGAGTACCCTTGGTGGCTTAACGGAGAGGAAAAAATACATAGGGTACTTTCCCCATCAAAATCATTATTTTGAGGGTTCATAGGATATGGGATTGAATTTTATTGATTATACTTATCCTTTTATTAATTTGAGTAAAATATTTCCTCTTATTATTTATTTCCTCAACCACATCAAATCCTTTGCATAGTTCTAATACAACCTATTCGTTTATATCTCTAAAACTTGATGTTTTATCTAGAACTGGGAGTTCTAATACTTCCTCGGTAGATTCATCCTCTTGTTCCTCTTAAACCTTAATGAAATCACAAAAATGGGATTCCTTCTCAATACATACAAAGTGAGTAATAGAATCACAGTCATCTTCAATATAATTAGTGTAAAAAAAAATCAATATTCATCAATAATAGTTTCATCTCCCTTTAGCAGTGTAATTTGTTCAACATCCTGATTAAAGAGTGTCCTAGGAGAATGTCTCGAGAAAGAGTGAGTCAGTCAAACTCCACTATAATATCATTAAAACTCATCACCTTATTTTATATATCTTATAAGGAAAATGACAGGATTTTGTATTCTATATCATTCTTTTGAGAAACAAATATCATTAGAGAAGTCTAGAACCCAAAACAAATGATGTGATGGACATAAAATGATATTCCATATCATTATCATATTTGTCAATGTATTTAGATCCCATCTCTTGATATCATTTAAACAATTCCTCAAAAGGTGGATCTTACATTTCCAGCCTTGATTCTAGGGGTTGTTCAATTTTATATGTGGGAAACTCATATTATTTAACATAGGTCATAGGGAAAAGGTGAGGAATTTTTTTAAGTTCTTTAACTAAGGATTCTAGAGATTTTTGTCTCATATACTCCTTAATATTTTTAATTATTTATTCAAAAAAATCTAGATTAAAACTCTTGAGTTGTTACCTGACAAAATATTCATGAAACCCTTACATAATCCTTTGAGGGTTAGGGTTGTCACATCATTGGGTAGTTGTTTTGGTTTTTAAAATATTTTGGTTTAATATTTTATAAAAAATAGAGAAACCCATAAGGGAAAATGTTGTTTTCCTAGAGACATGGCCAAAATTTTATAACATCCATTTCATGAGGACGATTGAGGATAAATTTGTAAGACACTAGATATAACATAGTGTATACCCTATTGGTCTCTCTCATGGAAGCACTATCGAGTTCCCAAATGGAATTCCTAAAAATTATAATGGTTCTTTATATTTTTAATGAATCAAAATAAAACATAAAACCCCATCTTTTAAAAAATAGTGAGAGTGGTGAAATGGTCATGAATAACACAATAAGTGTTATGTAACTATGAAAATGACGATTTTCAATCCATGTGGATCCATACTCAAATACCTATCATTGATATATATAAGGATACAATAAAAATTTATCAACTCACATTGTCTATGGCAAGATTAACACACCTCCTTCACTCAAAATTGAAAAATTGTGTGGAGAATCACATCTAGCACACAAGCACTTACCAAAATTGATAAAATCTACAAATAAAACCACTTACGCAAAGAATTTCTTCTTGAAAGAAGTTATTATTGAATGATAAAATTCCGCATGGCCTCAAAACACATCTTGACTAATAAGATTAAGTAAATAAGTATAAAAGGATCATGGTAAATATAAATGAAACCCTATATAGTTTAGTAATGATATCTCTGACACCCAAATTTACTTTCATATTATCCTTAGAATGATGAAGAGATGATGATTATCATGAATTGTGGATCTCTATGTAGAGTGGAGATTAAATTCTTAAATCTGGGCTCGCAAATTAGATATATGTTACAATATATTTGATATATCAACAAATATAGATTAAGAATAGGTAGAAAAACATATCAATTACAATAAATGAAAACATGATGATAATATTCTCAAAATATGAAAATAAAAATTTCTACATAATATTTTGATAAATGAAAACATTGGAAATAATAAAACAGAATATGGAGTGGTGTTCCCATCTCTAGTTCAGATATGGCTCCCATTTCTGGGGTTTGAATGAAGAAGATATGAGAATGAGTACTTTTATTCCAAAAATTTGTAAACACATGATGATAGAAAAAAAATTCTAACATGCAATAGTATCATCCACATAGAATGACTTCATTTGAAAGTCCCCAAACATTAGTGATATCCATGTGATTACAACTAGCCACTTGCAACGAACCACTAATTCCCCTCAATTATGAAATTCAATACACCATGATCATCCCATGATCACTTGATCCATACAAAAAAGGACACAAAAAGAAAGAGGAATCATAAAACTATATTGAAATTTCATTACTTAAAAAAATATAAAAATATTAAAAAAGAAAAAATCCTTATATAAATAAATATATAATTACATATACCTATAACTATTAATGTAAATATTATAACATATTTAAAAACATACTTATATATATATATATTTAATATTATATATATTTATATTAATTAATTTTCTAACATTATTATATATAAAAATATATGTATTTGAATATATATATTTATAAATAATAATAATTTTTATAATATTATGATTATGATTATTATAATTATTCTTCTGTATTTTATTATACATAATTATATATAAAATAAAATAAATGATGAAAAAATATAGAGGGAGTGTAGTCATCTTGCCTGAATAGGGGAGATAGAGATGGGGCTCATGTTCTCGGTGAGAGGAAGGATGGAGGTGGGTTTTGATGGAGCAGCAGTGAGCACATACACTCTTATTAATGAGGAGGATATTTTAGGGGGGATTAATAAGAAAATGTGGTGTCATAGAATAGTTGGATTCAATAAAAATGATATGGAATTCTATTTTCTAGGTGAAAAAGAGGATTTCAGTAAGGGCTTCAACAAGTGTGGTTAGACCTTCAATCAGCGACATCCACTCTTTGATGAAGATTTGACTAATTCAATAATTCTTTTGAAATGCTGAACAATATTATAATGGAATTGATATGATATTGTTTAGAAGTAAATATGTTGTGAAATACATTAGGAGATGAACTCAGAAACCACATCAAAGTGAAATATTAGCGGAAATAAATTTCCATCCCACCAAACAATAGAAGATGTGTAGTGAGAAAAAAATTATAAGTGTAGAAAAAATATGTTGACATGAGAAATTTCAATGTTTAAAACCTAAAATATAAAAACCACATGACCTATCCCAGAATAATTTATCCAATAAAAAAGTGTAAAAATTGTAGACTCCCAAAGATGAGTTGGATCTCAAAAATATTACTCAGATAAAATATTAGATCAGGTGGAAAGCATGTGCAATCAGGAAATATGATCATCAATAAAATCCAATAAAAAATTAATCTCCTCATCATATTTTTGTGTGTGTCCAAAAGGATTTTCCTTCCCTCCTTTTATATGGAAATATTTCCTCCTCAAACACTATAACAAATCAAAAAATAAAAAAACATGTCTTTGACCAGCATATGGAAATTGATGATATTGCCAACCAACTTCCCCATTGACTCATGTGAGGCTCACTTCCAACCCTACAATAAGGTGACATGTCTAGAATTTTACTATGGGTAAAATCTTGGTCATCATGTATGACCCATTTACATCATTGTTGATCATATCAAGCTTTAACTATCTCGAATAAATTAGGTCAAAGATCACATGATACCGAGCATCGATATGTTTTGACCTTCATGGAAATGTTGAATTACATCCCAAAAACAGAATTCTAACTCTTACAAAATGAAACATACCTTTATTGATTACAATAAAACTGTCAAATAAAGGTTTTCATCTGCACTAATTATTTTCATGCCTCAGTGGCTCAAATAAACTCTTACTCTTTTGTAAAAAAAGAAACAAATCTATAGAGTCTATAATGCTATGATACATCCTCCACTACAAATTTGATCAAATAGATGAAAGTAGACTTCCACCAATCATTATTTCTCAACATATCTGAATATGTAATGTTGCGAACCAAATTCTTCCCTTTTCCAAAACACAATATCAAATCATAAGTTCTCTAAATATAATGAAATATATACTTCATTTCACTCCAATTCTCTATACCTGGATTAGATCGAAAATGAAAGAACACACTAACCACATGACCTATATGAGTTCTATTACATCCCATCACATACATCAAATATCCAATGCCAGATGAATAAGTTATGTATTGAATATCCTATCTACTATTATCATTAGATGGTTACTAATTGGTACTGAGCATAAAATGTAATGAAAGAGGAGGGCTAACCACATTTTCTCTATCCATAAAAAATATCTGAAAACGCATCTAAATATATCTCCTATGAGATAACCATAATTTATTGTCATTAATATAATGGGTGATTAATATGCCAAGAATTTGTTGTGTTTACCCCAACTCTATCATCTCAAAACACTAAAAAATACCCTTCTTCAATCTTTCATTTTTATAAGCATCATGGAAAACAATGAGTATATCATCCAAATAATGTAACAATATAATAAAATTATCATAATTATATTTATATAAAAAACACAGTAATAATAATATTTCTTCATGAAATCCTGATGAAAAATGATAGATTCAAACTTTATATACCACTACCTTAGAGCTTGCCTCAAACCATACAAATTATTCATTAACATTCAGAAATGATTCACTGTATCTGTATATACAAAAAAATATGTCTAATCCATACAAATATCCACCTCTAAATATATATGTAGGAAAGGTATCTCCACATCTATCTTCTAAATACGATGATCCAAATAAGAATTCAAATCAAGGAAAATATGAATGAAACAGATTATAAAAATAGGTGAAAAATCCTTTCAAATTCAATACATTATTTTGATTGAAGCCTTAAACAACTAACCGTCCCTTTTATAGTTAGAAACAACTGGAATATTCAATTTTAAATTGATAAATATACGGATTTTGAAAATGTCTCTTACATGTAGATAACATCACTAGCTCAAAATTAAGGTTTTCATGTTATGATCGTATCTCATCATCCATTTTCTCAACCAAAATATCTTTCTAATAACTCTACATTACCACATCAATTGAGTCTAGTCCTCCCCATTTAGCGAGGATCACATACTCCTAAATGGACTAAAGGCATTTTTTTATTCATTTTTGTTAATCCTAATTTAAAATGTTCAAGGGGAACCCACATAAGGACTGCATGTTTCATGACATTACATGACCCAATGGTCTTAATAAAATTTTTCCTAGACTATGTGTATATGAAAATACCCCTCCCCAGGGTCTATATGGTGATTAGAACTCCAAATTCGCATGGATGGTGGTCTATCTGTCATGTTTAGGGATGCACATTCTTGATACTGATGGCCAATACATTCCTTCTCATTCTTCCAAGCCATATTATCTCTACTCTGGTGAATGCTCTTACTCTAAATCCACATTTAGAGGCTTGTTCATTAGAATTCAGTCTAGTAAATCAATAATTCATGTGGATCAAAATCCTCGAGATGGTGTGAATGAATTGAGGTGGCCTTAAATAAATACTATCCTGAAGACCATGGGTGAATTGATGGCTTTGAAGGACCCGGGGGAGAAAATTGTGGCTCAATGGCCCAAAATGGGTTAACATATCAAGTTACTATAGTACCGAATAGTACCTACTACAGTACATATACAGTACCTAAAAGTTTTCCAATGGATCCTCCTTGGCCCTCATATAATAACATGCCCTACGTGCCATATGGATTTTTAAACATTCGAACCGTTGGAGCCTCCCTATTCGCTCGTCGAATACTTCCAGCATCATATTGGGCTTGGATCTGTGCTCAACTACTAACACCTCTCCAGTTCGGGGGATCCCCATTCCCACTGACACCCTGATCATTTCTTCCCATCATCCAATGCATCTTACTCAACTCTTGGACATTGTTCAGCAGACCTCGCTTCCTCCTCAGGTTTCCATATGCTCCTCTCCTACACCCCCTAGGCATGGTTCATTCAAAGATGTTATGTGTGGCTCGATTAGCAGAAATCCCCACCCTTGATTTCTAGAGGTATGTGTTTCATCCTCAAATGTCTCACATGAGGGTGGTATCATGTCCATGGATTTCCCGATGTCCTCCTTTTCCATGGAGGATCCATTCCTTAAGTGAACCTTGGTAGCTCAGTATGGGTTTGCGAATCCTACTCTGGCAGTGTTCCAGTTGCTCATCCTCTCATGGGGTTTATAGGCACCCATTCAGATCTTTTCAATTCACTAGAACTCTTTATGAACGGTTATGGACATAGAATAAGACTTCATGTAGGTGTGGTGTAGGGCTCCCCATGTGTTTGGTCAATGGAGATTCAGTCATTCCCGATTGTCCATAGATGTTCACATGGGAAAAGAAAATCCCATCGTAGTGGTTTGGGTCCAACTCCCGGGGATTCCGCTCCCATTTCAAAACAATAACTTTCTCAATGTGATCAAAGATGCTATTGGGGTCTTTATGTGTTTTGATAGAGGAACCTCCAGCTGCAGGGACATTTTAGTAGCCAAATTTGTGTGGAATTGGACCCTTATTTAAACCCACCAGACATGTTGATGCTTCTGGTTTAGGATGGATTCTTCTAGAACAAAGAGACTTCTTTTCCAGTCTTTCCATGATTTTTCACTCAATACATTCTCCAAGGGAACTCACATTATGTTTTCAAATGACGTCGGTTGGGGGATAGGAATTTTGCCACCAAGCATATGTTACACAAGGATCATGTATCAACTTCATCGTACCCCTATTCCATCAGAAAGCTTCATATGGAAGCCATAAATCATGGTTCCACTCCACCTAACGTACCTACCATCTCTCTAGCCTTGGATTCTGAGTTTTCCTCCCATGAGAAAGAACTAGCTACAATGATCTGTCCAGGCGGTGTTCCCTCGAATCCAGTAGGAGAACAGTTTCCTCCAGTTGGTGTTGTTGTCCCACCTCTCCTATTTTCCTTTTTCACTAAGGGGTTGGTTTTAGAGAAGGTCATGCATGGATTTCTATCTTAGCTGTTCGGCCTCTTGAATCTGGAACTTCCACATAAAATCAAGTCTTACTCTCTCTTTGTAGTCTCAGAATTCACATCTGTAGTTGATCGCCCCTTCCAGATGGAAGGCCCTCCTCAATCCACACATGGGTTCCATCAAAATCTAAAAGAGCTTACCATATTCCCCAGGATTCCAGAGTATATTCATCTACAGAACCTACCAGTTCAATGATTGTCCACATCATGTACTCACAGATCTGCATCCTCACCATGCATGAGGTGTTAACCCATGAGGGTGTATTTACACATTAAAAATCATGAATCCTAAAGTCTCAATCATCCTCCTATTTAATGACGTCCAAAAACTATGGAGCCAATTCCATATCCCAAAATTTTCAATGATTCGAGTCCTCATATGGAATGCCCATAGAATCCGTGCTCGGGTTATGTAGGATTTTATCGCAACTTAAATTAGAAGGAAAAGATCATCATTTTCGACATTCAAGATTATAAGAAAAACATTCCAAAATTAGAGTGTTTTCATTGAGGATCAAGCTGCATGGTTTTTTGCATGCTGATCCCTTTAATAGGCACATTTGGATATTCTAGCATCAAAACTACTCTGTCGATCTAGTCTAGCGTGGAAATCAATTCATCACCACCAAAGTGAAGAAAAGATACATTTATTCCTTGATGTCCACCATATATGGAAGTTGTGATCCTCACCAATGGGAGACTTTATTGAGAGATCTAAATGCCATATATACAGGAAACCTCCACTGGTTTCTTGGAGGGGATTTCAATGTTTTGGTCATCCTAGAGGAAATGAAATCCAGAGGCCCTTTTCAGTGGAAGGACATCAGGTAATTTACTCTTTTTATGGCTGGGAAAGGCATATGTGATCACGAAATCTTAGGGGAATGCTTCAACAGGTTCAAAAACCAAATTGGACATCAACATTAATGGTGTCAGATGGATAGATTTCAGGACAACATTCACATTACTACCTCATTCTATAACACCAAGGTAATTCATCTGGATCATGGCATATCTGTTCACTCTCCCCTTTTGGTTTATATTTCATCCATGCAAGATCTCCAGGAGGAGTTCCATTTTTATCATCAGTGGGTTCACTCCCCGGGGTACTAGGAAATGGTTCTGGAAATCGGGGACTCTCTAGTTCAAGGCCATACATGGGTTTCTTGTCATTAAAAATTATGTCACCTCAAGATAAACCTCTATGTGTGGGAGAATTGAATCCCAATAAGAGTTAGTGCCATCATCGACGCCATATAGGAGGGGGATATCCTTGAGCCTCATGTGGAACATGAATGGGATGATCATATTTTATAGTAGCTCTCTTTTAAAAAGGATAAAGTGGCGGAACTACTCTTTTCCCAAGAACGCATGGATAGGGAATCTTGAATAATCAATGGGCATAGATAATGTCACAATAAAACAATGTTCTTCCATGAATGCATCAAAGAGATAAATAGGTCTATCAAACCAAACTTTCATCTGGATGATGGATCATATAATGATGACAGGGATGTTGTAGGGAACCGGGCATACGAGTACTTAAAAAATCTTCTGACCAACCCTTATTCCTAGATTCCAAACAGTTATATAGGAATGGATAATGAAATTTGTGAAGTGATTAAAAGAAGTGTTTGTGAGCATAACAACCAGAAGATGGGATCAATACCTAATGAAAAGGACGTCTTTAATTCTATGGTGAACCTCCACCAAAATAGTTCCCCAGGATGAGATGGGTTCCCATGTTCCTTTTATAGGGCCTCATGGGAGGTGGTGAAAATAGATGTTGTCAAGGCCATTGATGAATTTTTTAGGGAAGGTAATTTTCGTTGGGTTTCTCACGCTAGAAAAATGGTATTCCTTCCTAAAAACTAGAATCCTTCTTCAATGTTGCATTACAGAACGATGATCCTATGTAATTTTCTTTACAAAATTCTGGCAACCATCATCAACTCGAGACTACCTACCCATCTTCTATTATGGATCTCTAGGGAGAAGAATAGTTTCGTGAATGGCCGCCCCATACATGGTGCCATAGATATTTACCCATAAATGGTAAGAGATATTCATCATAAAACTCATAGCTCCTATATCCTCATTAATATGGACATTAATAATGCATATGACCATATAGAGTGTGGTTTCATGAATAAATTGATGGAAAACATGGGTTTCCCTCCTTGGAATGTTGATCTAGTATTTAGATGTTTTAGCTCAGCATGTATGTCGATCTCCTTCTTGGTAAAATCTTGCAGTTTCTTCCAGAAAAATCATGGTCTGATACATAGTGACCCGATCTCTCCAAGCATTTTTGTCATATCGTAGTATTTACTCAGTCTCCTCATCCATAAGATCATGAGTAGAGGATAGAATATGGTGTACCAAAGGTGTATGAGAAAACAATACATTTACCCCAATATGTACGCAGATGACACCATCATTTTAATGAACAATATAAGGTCCTCAATTAGAGGCCTGAACTCAGTACTGGTGGAGAACTACTATTGGAGTGGCCAAGTAATCAACATAGGATAAACCATGTACTACATCTAAAAAAATGAACATCCAGACAGAGCCAAGATACTGAACGCACCCACTCTATGAAATGTGAAGAATTTCCCATGGAATACCATGGAGCTCCCATTTCCCCACATGACTCTTTATTTTGGATTTTTATTCTCTCAATAGAAATATCTCTAACCACATACTTAACGGGAAGACTGGTATTTTTTCAATTGGTGGTTATATTTCTATTATTAATAGAGTTCTCTTGGCAGCTCCAGTCCACACACTCTCAACTATTAATCCTTTGAAGGGGGTCATACCCAATATTGAAAAGCTCATTACTATATTCCTTTGGGATCGCTTTATATATAGAAAATGACAGTGGTATTCATTGAAGACTGTGTCTAATACCACAAAAGAAGGAGATATTAACATGAAATGTATTGAATACACCCTCAAATGCATGCATGATAAAATAGCATAGGATGTCGTGGAGTAGTGTACTCTCTGGGGAAGAACCATTCCTGAAAAATATGTATTAAATTCTACGATGGAAGGCTAGGGATCACTGTTCTAGTATGAAATCTCTCGCCTTATCTTATAGTTTTACCAAAACTCTCAATGGATTATAGGGAGTGGAGATATCTCCTTCTAGCACCACAACTAGGCTGGGCGGGTGCTCGATTTCCCTAGTTTTCATGGTACTACCCTCACAATCAAAGAATCCAACATTCATCTGACCCTCATTAATGCAGCGCTGGATGCAGAGCAACAAGACACCATTATCCTCATCGACATCTCTTTGGATCCAGATTGGTGTGTTTTCACCCTCTCATCTTCAGGTAAATTTAATTAATGAGACTATTAATGATCATAGAAGGTTGCTACTTCAATTTATTGATGGAATGATATTTTAGGGTGAAAATCCATCCTGTCAGAATACAATTTTCTGCTATGGGGAATTAGTAACTAGGACATTCCAATGGATGAGAATTTGAGATGTTATGGGATCCCAACATTCTCTCATTTCCCCAGTTGTGTCACCTATGATGAGGATAGTTTCGACCACCTTTTTTTTAAAGGTGAATTGTAAGGTGTTATTTGGGGATTCTTTAGGTATTTTAAGTGCCGTATAGATCATAACGTGGAGGAATATTCTTTCCTGGATTGGTTGTTTCATAGCTTATGGGATAGAGGGATATAGAAGGTGGCTCGTACCTTTATTCTTCATACATGGTATTGGATTACATGGAAGGACTAATTAAGCTACAACATAAAGGGGTTAAATATTATAATAATACCATTATTCTCATAATGAGTATCCTTCTCATCGACCTGGCCTGTATTGTCAGAAAAGGGTAGGAGGATTCATCCCTTCGTTGGATGAACAAGGGACCTCAAGACTATCAGAAAAACAGTATCAGGTCAAGTGGTCTCTAGATTAATTGGAAGATGACTCTAGGTGATTGAAGCTAAATAATAATGTGTACTACTATATAGGAGTCCTATACAATGGTGGTGCTATTCAGGATTCTCAAGGCTTAGTGGTTCTGGCCTTCTCCGCTCGCCTCAGTCGTGGATCCTCACTTCAGGCCTAAGCTAAGGCAATGATGCATGGATTAAGCCTTTTCGAACATAAGGGCTTTGTTATATCAGATGTGGAAATGGACTCCAAAAATACTTAATGATGTTCTGCATGAACTCTGCCATATTTTGTGGTCTATCTCCTACATAATCAGAAGAAGAACGAACATGATCAATAACAACATCAAAGATAAACACTCTTAGAGAGAAGTAAATCATTTTACGGATTACCTTGCTACTCTTGAGGTCATAGGTCATTACACTTTTTCCTTTCATAATGATAAAACTTTGAAGCCTGGAGCGGTCAACCTAATTTGAGCTAATTCCCTCGGTCTTCACTATTTTATACCACCTTATGTGCCTTCACTTTCTAATGTTTATGTGGTCATGTGTAAATGTTGGTTTCTTTACTTGTCTATTCCTTCATAAAAACTGAAATGACAATGATATAATACCAAAAATAATTTCCTCCACATGGATTTGATCTGAAGTCACTTTAATGCATGTAAAGAGTCATCACTAACTGGATTGAGGATCAGGTGTCATGGAGTACAAAATCTTCAGGTGATCTATAAGTCTAAATGGTATGATGTCGGGTTGACCTTTAAAATGGAACTCTATGTTCATTAATAACCATTAGAACCAAATCATCAAAAAATTATCAATTATAAACATAAACACCAACTTATTCACTATGTACAACATTCTACACATTAATATGACCATCAAAATAATCTAGATAAGGCCAATCTGAATAAGGACATAGATCAAGACTGGAAAAGCCATCAGAAGTTAGAGAAGTATATTTTTCTCCCTTATCAATACATATAATAGTTTTATAATCTTTAAACTATGTATCATGACTTCCAAAAATTTTCATCCAAGTAGGAAGATAGATCCAAAATCCAAACACATCATGTACATATCCAAAGGATACACTAGTGTGACTTACCATCCAACTTATATCTCTCATCTCTAGGCACATGTACAAAAGCATTGAAACCAAAAACACATAAGTGATCATAACTAATCTATATTCTATTCCAAAACATGTTGTAATATTTTTTTTGAAATAAACTATAGGCAATAAATAGATATTATAATTAATAGTAAGTAAATCCTCTCCCCAAAAATGTGAAAAAAACATTTCTGCTAAATAAAAACAAAAAACTCCTTCCAAAAAGTCCCTTTTCATCTGATCAGCTACACCATTTAGCTGAGGTGTCTTGGGATTCATCTTATGATTCCCAATTCCATTTTACTTCTAATAATGATAAAAAATATTGTAATACTTAACTTCATTTTCAGTTCAAAGACATTTCAACATCTTACCAGTGTGCACTAATTTAAGAGGTACCCAATAGTATCGAGGCAACCAAAGTGGCGTGGGATAATCAGATATGTTTCCACATATTTGTTTTGTTTCAATAAGATTTCCTTCATCGAGAAGCTTCGGAATTTACAGATCATAGAAAAAAAAAATCAAATTTTAGTCATATTTTTTTGTGACATAATTCCCAAAATTTATGTTCCTATATTTTGTGTTCTATTTTACTATGGTGGCCAACATGATGTGGATATATGGTGCTGCCAAAGGTGGGATGAGGAGGAATATGAAGGGCGATGATGGTTGATTGCCTTTGTTGGACAAGGTAAAATAAAAAATCATAATTTCATCATTTGAAATGGATAATGTTTAATGAGGAGGTTCCACGAGTGGGTCATGAGGATAGTGGTAAGTAATGTCAACAATATGTTAGCTGATGCGGTGATGGGTTGGGGAACCACCATTGGGTCAAACAATGAGTGGGGACCCACCGATGGATCCGACACTGGGAGTTTAGTGAAAGGTGCGATATGGGAAGTGATGCTTTTGGAAGTTTCTACTAGTGCTAGCAGTGGGTTGGAGACACTAACGGTGAGTGGGTAGGATCATCCACTTTTGGAAGATGCCAATAGTGGGTGGAGCCAATGGTGGGTTCACCCAGGAACTGTGTGCTCTGTTCTAGCGATAGGTGATGACGAGAGAAGGATATGTTGCTATACTCTTAAAATGGGTTTGGACAACAAAGGATACGAAAAACTAACTCAATTAATTAATTTATTTTACAAATTAAAAACACAAAAGGAAACACCATAAATTAGGATCAATACAATTTAAATTATTATTTCGAATTAATAGTAAAGAATGAAGTATATTTATTTAAAATCATATAATTATAGGTTATATAATTGAAAATAAATGTTTAACAATATAATTATTAAATTAAAATATTAATTAAAATAATTTAAAAAACAATAAATTTAAAAAACATGGAAATAAATAATGTAAGAAAATAAAAAGAAAAAATAACGGAATGTGTATAAAAAGTGTATATAAATATTATTTTGAAAATAAATCTAACTAAAAAAATTTATTTAAAACTAAAATGAAACCTGGTAGAACTATTTATTATCAAGTTAAAATAATTAATTATTTAAAATTTTAAATTAAAAAAAATAGAAATAAAAATTAGTTAATTACAAAAAGAATAAAAATAAAAAGAGAAATTAATCAACATAACAATTGTTAACTTATAAAAAAATTACATAAAAATGTAATTAAAAAATTAATTAATTAATTAATTCATTTTTTAATTATTTAACAAAAAATTATAATTTAAATAAAATAATTAAAAAATTATGGTTAAAAAATTATAATGAATTTAATTAAAATATTATTAAAAATAATTATAACAAACACTAAAATACATATTTGAAGAAAAAATAACTATTTTATTATTAATGTACTGAAGGAAAAAAATTTATAATTATTAAATAAAATAAATTATATTGGTATTTATATCACAAGAAAATACACAAAATGTGGTAAAAAATTTCATTAAAAAACCACATCTTATGGTTAATGGTTTCATCAGACACTTAGACTGATATAATTGAACATTAACATATTGGCACATCATGAATCGAGATAAAAATTTCTAATTATCCCTCATAATTTATTACTTTCCTTTCCTTACCATTATCATAATGTATAGAGAAATCATAAAACATGATTACCTCTAACCACCTTCAATGGGTTTAATTAATATCTTTTTGTGTGAATATAAACTTGAGGGTTTTTATCCATATTTATGACAATGTTATGTCTATGAGGACAATATCTTCAAATCCTCAATGAAAACATTACCACATTCAATTCTAGATAAGGAGTTGGGTAGTTCATCTCATGGATATTTGGTTTGTTTTAAAAAAATTCTATTAAATTGTTTTCTTACATGAGTACAAAACCCATTCCCTTTTTGGATGCATCCATGTAGATCAAAACTCTATCCCTATAGTGGGTAATGTGTGAATAGATTTAGAAACTAGCCTCTCTTTTAACTCCTTAATGTTATCCTCATTTTTATTAGCTAGAACAATATGGCTCTATTTTAAATACTTTCTAGTAGCTTTCTTGAAAATTATCACAATTTTATCACATATCGATGATAGTACCTTGTTAATCCCTTTAAACTAGGGATTTCTATCATAGAGGTTGGTCCGTGAAAATATTCGATTACCATTTTTGTTAAAGGTTCCATATATATACCTTTGATGGTGATAAAAATCCATGATAGTGACACTTAATCTAACCAACACTAACATTTATTTTACTTTCCATACGTATTTTATCTCTGAAATGTATTCATTAGTTGATTTAATTTCTCTACATATTCCTCATTTATCATGGAAAATATATTCATAAATCATCAATAATAAAAACCAAAAATTTTACTGGGTAATATATAAACTATTTATTATAAAACTCCAAGATGATTTATGGATAATTAGTGAGTCCAAATGGAATCACGATAAACTCTTAGTGCATGTACCTTGTAAAAAAAGAAGATTTAAAGACATAATCCTTCATTATATTTATTGTATAGTTTCTAAAATGATCATCCAACATTGATAAATATTGGGATTCACATAGTTTATCAAATTATTAATCAATCCACGAAATTGGATACATGATCTTTATCATGGTATTATTGATATAATGATAATAAATGCAGTGTAAAAATCAAATATATTTCATCATAACACAGATCAATGGTGCATCCTATAGTAACACACATTTTTGTATGAATCATTTTTATAGATTCACTTGGTGTTTCTTATTAATTACATCAATTTAAATAAAATATATTCATTATTGTGTCTTTTTTATATATAATTATATATGTATAATCTTGATTGAGAAATAAACCATATTTTATGGAGTAAGACCTATAAATTATTTAGGAAATACATTAGAGATTTCCCTCACAATAATCTGGTTATGAATGATGATCTTTCTCTTTCTGTTAATCAGTTGAGTTGTATATCATTTCTCAAAATGGGAAAATATCAATGATAGATATGATGATACTAAAAAATATTCATAATCCTCCTTGAACTTATATATAATTGAAGGGGGGTTTTTTTGGTAAGGATGGTGATTTTATAATCCTAGAAAATTATGTTGGATTTATAAAAGGAAAAACCAGTCTAAACATGGATAACATAAAATTGTACTATAGGAATAATAATAATATTTTCAGGATGAAAATTCAAAAAAAAATTGTGATACAATAATAATAGAAGTTATTATTGATTATATCAAATTATTTTAGGTGGTGGAACAATTTTCATTGGAAAAATAAAATACATTCTATTGTGAAATTATTTTCAATAAATCCACACATACCGAAGACATGGCTATATGTTTTTTGTTCTTAAATCATCATGATAATTCTCTGTATAACCCAGTCATTGTTCCCTTGATCTATGAGTTCTTTTGTAATTTTCTTTCTTGTTATCCTTTGAAGTAGTGAATTGTCTTGGATAATTCCCAACATATACACAGGTGTGACAAAGAACATCAAATAGTTCATTATTCTGAAATTTATTTCCCTCAATTTTATTATCCATTTCCATATTGAAACTGGCTAGTCAATACCATCATTTCCACACATAAAATATCTCCCAGTTCCAATGTGAAATTTCCCTCAGTGAGTCTTTTTACATTTATTACAAATGAATTTGGATCTTACATCCACTATAACCTTTATCAAAAAAATTCCTTGAGATTCCATATTCCACATCTATTATTTTTGTGGAAATTGAACTATGTTCTTGTTTTTAATTGCGATACATGATATCATTTTTGGAATAATTACTAGATATATGACATGATCGTATATCTTGTTAAGTATCTAGTTTGGGTAGTAATCACATTTACCATCACAACTATAACCTAGAATACTTTTCATAGATATATATTACTTCTAAATAAATGAATATTAAATATATAATAGTTTTATCCACAAAAGAATCATTTTGGACTTGTATCACTGAAAACATGGAATAAAAAAGAATTAGTTCAAAATATATTTGATTTTTTCCCACTAATTTATTCATAACATGATCCCTTATTAAAAATAACATAGATAAAACCTTTCTTCATCACCATAGAAAATAAATATAAGAAAGTGTGAGTGATCTTGATAAGTTAACATAAATAAGTGATATTTCAATGACATTATAAGAATGACATGATAAAAATGGCATGATAACATGATATTAACAGTTTAAAACCATACTCTTCATATCATAGATTATAATATTGAGTCATGTCATAATTTTTGGTAGTTTATAAGTCTTGAATAATAAATAATTTAAATAACATGATCCATGAGATAATAACATCAACATAAGACTATGAATTGTTTCATATAGATAAGAATAGGGATTCATTTAATTATTAGTCAATGATCATTACCCTACTGTCATAGAGTTATGGGTTCACACCTCATATCATCAACGTTTTCAATATTAAGTCCAAAGGCTATTGTAGTGGACAAAGGCCCTTACATATCTATGTTTACTCCCCATTCAATTCAAGTTTATCAAATGAGATATCAATGTCTACCAAATCCGTTGTAGGTAAATATAGGTCCCGCCCCTAAAATAATGAAAACAATAAATACGTGTTATATAAATCCATAAATCTTTCATCATATCATAACCCATGAATGAAAATGGGTTTCATCAACATTTCATCACAACATTACCGATGGAATAGAAATGGGTTTCAAAAAAATAATATCTTTTCAAAATAGTTATAAAAATTCTAGAGAAAGAATAATGGCAGAATTATTCGATATAACCCTTGTAAATTTTATTATATATCAAATTATGCCATCTCATATGAAAAATAATTTTAAAATATCATTTTGAATAATTACTGTGTAAAATTACCATTCCATTTTGAAATCAATAATTTTTATACATCAATGTAATTATAAATGATAAAATTTCATTTGAAAAAAAACATTGTAAATTTTAATACAAGATAAAAAAGTTGATTCATGATGGGTATAAAATCAATTCATTTTATATATGTTAAAAAATTCTATATATATGTTTTCCAAGAAAATAGCAAAGTACTTCATTTTATAAATTAGAAGAAGATTCCCTTTAGATTGTTTTGTAATAATTAAATAAGTAATAAAAATAACATGAAAAAATAATAAATTAATGGTAATAATATTCATTGAAAAAAAATTATAATACATGGATAAAGAAAATTGTCCGCATTAGAGACTTATAAATAAAAAATCCACAATATTTATTAGACAATGAAATAAAACCATAACCTTGTGATTTAAATGGATTAATTGCACTAAAAACTCTTATATATTAAAATAAAATTTCTTATTATACAATAATAGAGTAATTTTTGTAATTACAGTATCACATATGGTCCATTAATAAAATTTAAACAATCCCTTTATTAATAATTCCTTATTAATTTTTTTATTTCTTGGGGTAATCTATTTCGTTTATCATGAGTATTTCTGCTCAATAGTTTTAACCGATTTAACAGTTATTTTGGTTCCATCATTTACAAAATATTTAGAAAGATATAAATATATTATTTATTCATTATATACATATTAATTGTTATCCATGAAATTTAGATATAAAAAAATTAATTAAAACATTTATGAATAAGGTAGGTGGAATGTATATATGATTGATGTTTTCATATTTGGATAGATGAAACAAGAGAAAGGTAAATATTAATTTACCATTATCAAAGAACGAAATTTTAATATATATAATATATATGAATCAAATTTATTCTAATTACAATAAAATTAAAATATAAATTAGAAAAATCACATCACTTCGTGATGGTGGTAGTTGAGACATACACACAAACAACGTTATTATTCTTGGAAGGATTTGATGTTAAGTATGTAGATGTGAAATTTTAATTCCAGAAGCATAATTTTCTCATAAATATCATATATAATAATTAATCCCTCTATAATATTTATCATTAATATAAGGTGATGAAAACTGAATTATATCTCAACTTAGAGATGGTAACCAGTATATATTCATGTGTGATAGTTTCACTTTTCATTTGATGGGAAACATGGTTTATAATGGTATTTTCATAATGATAATAAAATATCATAATATTAAGGATATTGTAGTCATTATTTTATGATACATTCAATAGTTTTATATGATTTAATGAATGGTATAATTTTTTTATTGGGAATGGAGATTAGCTCTTCATGGAATGAACTATTTATATTTCCTATTAAGAACTATAGAGTTTGTATTTTGAGAATACTGGAACCTATATAGTATTACAATGGAAGTCAAGAAGAGAAATTTGTAGAGGATAGTTGCATATAAGTCTCAATGTGATGTGGATAAGAGAAAGGGGAGGTTTTGTTTTATAAGAGAGGGGATCTGGGCTCTATGAAATTCATAAAATATAATTAAGTTAATCTCAACCCAATTAGTTTATGAAATTTTCTAATG
This sequence comes from Viscum album, assembly GCA_963277665.1. Taxonomy (NCBI): domain Eukaryota; kingdom Viridiplantae; phylum Streptophyta; class Magnoliopsida; order Santalales; family Viscaceae; genus Viscum; species Viscum album. Next base: position 877,075,521 of record OY728163.1, read on the forward strand.
GGGAAAGAGTTGAAATTTTGGACCATATATTATCCCAATTTTCCTCTTTTATTATTCTTGTGATTTTTATGTGATTTAATAAAATATTATTTTCATAAAATATTATTATTATCAATTTTTACCTTATTCAATCAATTTGACTTATAAGATGTACATATAATGATTCAATAAGAATATAATTTTATAAACCAATACTAAATTTTTTTCACCAATAACTTTTATTTTAAAAAATAAATCAATTACATTTGATTTATTTTAATTTTTTAATATTTTTAATATTTTTTTCATGAATTGTATAAATATTTTATTTATGATAAATAAGATATTTGGGTCATTATATAATAAAAAAAAATTAAAAATAAATTTCTATCATGAAAATATTACTTTTAATATCATCATTGAAACATTGATTAATTCTATGAAAATATTTCTCCTTTAATAGACACATAAGAGATATTAAAAATAAGTTGGGTGAAATTTAGTAACTTTCATTACTTTTAATAATATATAAGTCATTTTCCCTGAAAAGTGTCTATTAAAAATGTGAAATTTGATTTTAATGAGATAAGGGTTGAATTCTATTCATAAAATCTGAATTAGGATGATTTTTTGGTCTTTATCACTTATTTATAATCTATATTTTCCTAATTTTCATTTTATATGGGTGATGAACTTTACCATTTTTACTATTCATATTGATCAAAAATGAAACATGCCTATTTTTCTAATATGAACCACTTAATTTTAATTATTTAAATCATTTCATAAAATTAAATTCATAAAAATTAAATTATTTAATTTTTATTTAAGAGTTCAATATGAGAAAAAAACTAAATTAAAAAACATTTAAGAATAAAAGTTGATTTATTCTTATATTCTTCTCAAGTTTTTTTTAAAAAATAAAAAATTAATCGAAATATATAATCTATTAATTTCATGAAAGTAATTGCATATAAGGATTTATTTAACTTTCTAATAAAAAGTAATTTTTTATAAATCTATTCAATCATAATAAACATAACCTTTATATTCAAATATTTTTGTTTTTAATTCAAATAGTTTGATGTCTAATTAATTCATTTTATAAATTTCTAGACCATATATTTTTCATAATTTAGTTATCACTGTTTATATCTATCGATCCAATGGATGGGAAATAATATTTAAATAATGTTTCGTGGTTCTTTAAATACTCATTATTGTGTGTAATGAATGAAATTGAATAATTAAATTTAATTAAAAAAAATACATTAAAAAAAATATAGGTGTTCAATTATACACACCTTAAAATGAGTTTTACAATATAGATTTTCTATTATGATACAAAAATATGAGGATACTTCTTCCTCCTAACTCCCAAAAGTTTCTGTAATGCTTCCTCAAATTATTGGTTTCACCACAAAACATTGACTAGGTGAGTGGTACTTTTTTGTAACACATTATCTCTAAAATATAGAACCTATAATGGGTTTCTTCATAAGAAATAACATCATATAATGGTCTAAACTCTAATTTTATTACATCTAATGGATTAGGTTTGTACTTCCTCCGGAGAGATACATGGATCACATCAGGTAGTTGAGAGAGATTCAGTGGAGGAGCCAATTGATAAGTTACCATCCTTATATGACCAGGAATTTTGAATGGTACAATATACCTAGAGCACAGTTTTACCTTAGTTCCAAATCTATTAACCCTATTCTAGGGAGATATTTTTTGGAATACCTTATCACCAACATTAAAATGTTGATATTTCAGATGATTGTTAGCATAATATTTTTGGCTCCGAGATTCTTTTTTTGTTATTGACTAGTTCTAAAATTATCTTCCATTTACTCATCTAGATAAAGTCCCAATATATTTTATTTAAATCCATTCTATAATATTGGAGTAATTAAATTTTTAAAGAGGAATTCAAAAGGAGAATCAGAATGATTTAGTGAAATCTATTCTTGTAATAATATTTCACTAATGGAAGGTATTGATCACAACCAAATTTAAAATCAATAGAGTAATATCTCAAAATTTATTCTAGAGTTTAAATAGTCATGTTAGACAAACCATTTATCAATGGATGATATGTAGTTTTGAAACATAACATTATATCCAATTCCTGATGTATACTTCTAAAAAACATTTGGGTAAGCTTTAGATATTGATCATATAACATTGGTAGTGGTACATCATCAGATCTTACCACTTCCTTAATGTATAATTGAGTATTTTGTTCAAGAGAGAAATAATCTCTAATGGAAATAAGAAGTTCTTAATTTGTATGAAGATCAAATACCATAAAAATAACATTAGTCCCTTCAGTTGTTTTGGGAAGATTCATGACAAATTCTATGTTGAAATTTTCAATGTTCCATTATGGAATGGGTAATGGTTGTAGCATCCCTGCCAATTCCGTCTCATAGATTTAACTTCCTAACATATGAAGCATAGAGAAACATACTATTATATATAAATCTTCATTCCATACAACCATAAATACTCTTTGAAATCACTATATATCTTTATTCTTCCATGATGAAAAAAGTATATAAAATTGTGAGCATTATCCCATATATCCATATTAAAATCAATTACTCAAGGGAAAAATAAACAATTCATGAACCCTATTATTACATAAAAATATTTTTTTCACTCAGGAACATTTCTCAAATTCGTTTGTTTCTCTACAAATTTTTTAAGTTCCACGTTATACATCACTTAAATATATATTTAAACATCTAATTGAGAAAGATAGTATTTCTCCCCTTACTTCATGATTTCACGATCTATACATTTTCTCATATGAAAAATTTAATCATTTGTGATCCTAATCATAGATAAGAATGAATGTTTCACCTAACTCAATACATCTTCCCCCTAGTTCACTTCATGAGGGTGATAATGTATTGAGAAATCATAATTTTTAATTATATCCATCCATCTTCTCTTGGGTATATTAAAATATTTATATGTGAATATATACATTAAGAATTAGTGATAATTATATATGTAACAAATTTTTCTATATAGATAATTCATTCATATCCATAATGAAAATTGAAAATATTTAACTTCAAATTATAAATTGGGTAATTTTTCTCATGTCTATGGAATTGTCATGAGTCATAAACTATAAAAATTTCATTATGAATGAGGACATATCCAAGTCCCTTATGTGATGAATCTCTATATTCAAAATAATAACCAACCAATAGTTTTTCCAATTTTTCCACCACTGTGTATTATTTTCATAAAATTACATTTTCTATAACATGGATCATTTAAATAATACCATTGGTAGTGTTGGGGTGATTCATTCTTATAAATAAGTGATTCTAAAATTGTAAAATATAACATAGATGTTAGATGATTCATTAATTGTTTATAAAAAAACTAAATAACCTCCAAAAATAATCATTTTCATAAAGGAAAAAATATATATTATTATTGTTAACTTTTATATACTTTAATATATTACTTTTGATATTTTAGTGTGTCATAATATATAATATTTAATTATACCATATTTAATTTTTATCCAAAAAATTTGACTGTCTCTTGAGAATTATAAAAAATATACTGTTTGGTTATTTCAATGTAATTATTTAACTAATCATATCTATTTTATCAATATAATTCTTTGACTATGATATTATCCACATTTAAATAGAAAATCCAAATTTTAATAAAAGTGAGTGTATTGTTTCCAATAACAGTTTTATATCCCGTATAAAACAATTTTTTCTTAAAAAATTATATTATCATTTTTATTTAAAATATATTTTCTAATATTAATATTTTTTCATAGTACCAATTACTTAAATACTCATTAAATTAATAAAATCATGTCTTGATCAAAATTATATATCTCTCACTAATACCATTTAAATTCCATCATAACAAAAGCATATCTTTTTTATAAAATTAATTATTTAATCATTTGAAAATTTCTATTAAAAATTCAAAAATATAATCATTTTTTATTAAAATAATATATAAAAATTCATATTATTTGGGTCTAGATACATAACATTTTATTACACTAGTGAACAACCTTAGAGGAACATGTGCGATTATGATATTATTTTGGTGTGTTTTACTAAACATTGGGTCTTTATTTAGATGCGATTGTAATTAGATTATAAATGGTATTCATTAGGATATAGCTTTTTAATCTTAGTCTGAGATTAATCAATGGTAAATCCTAGGTATTCTATCTTCCTCAGAAGATCTGATAAATGGGATGTATAATCATTGATCAAACTAGTCATGGGAATCACTTCTTCTATCTTTGTCAATTAGTAACTATCATAATCATTATTATATAGTCACCTTAATGGTAAATATACTAAAGTTATATTATCGATGGTTATGATGCTTGTTTGGCATCAAAAATAAGAAATGTTATAACCATCTATTAATTTTCATGTTATTTCAATAACTATATTAAATAACAATAGATTTATTCAAATAATGGAATTCCATTTATAAAAGTGAATGTAATTAAAATAGGAACCACCCATGACTATATATATATATATATATATCTGTTCAATAATAAATCCAAAAATTCATCATCTCAAAAAGAACCCATCAGAAAAAATGATTTTCTTAAACCATTTAAAAACATCACAAAACCTAATCTTATGAAATCATTGAACATGAAAACTCACATTTTTCAAATGAAATCATATAATAACAACATATAAAGGGTTATTTAAACATCACTTAATGAGATATAAACCACTGAGAGTAAATATATGTGAAATAGATAATATATCACAAAACCTTATAAAACTTCTGTTAAAGAAAAAGTTTAAATCAATATTAATATAAATTTTAGAGAATAGGAATTAAATAATTTAAAAAATTCTAAATATTTCAAAATTGAATGATCCTTCAAAATATATAAATTTTATCAAAAAATGAGAGGTGAAAAAACATTGAATATTTTATTCTTTAATGAATATTTAATAACAGTCATATCATAAAGACATAATGCTTTCAAAAAAAATTATGTAGAAATAATTTGAAATCATTAACTCTTAAATCCATTTTTTAATATTTTAAACATAAAAAACAATATTTTTTTTCAAAATAGATTGTGGATTGGATGATAAAACCTTATTTATTTGAAAGGATGTATTTTTTTTATCATTTTGAAATAACCTCATCTAAAATGAACATCATTAAATAGATAACAAAATTATCATTGAATAAATTAATTTTAATACAAGGATAAATGGTGATAAAAATAATTTTATTTTACACAATAGAAACACGGAAATTGGAGGGAAGTAAAACAATGGTCAAGGAATGAAAATAAATTTAATGTCATGGGAATTATTCTTAATAAAAATTAATTATAACAAAATGTAAAAATCATTGATGATGAAGAAATTTCATTGAAACATAATTTATATAAAACGATGATAAAATATAGAATTTCATTATTATAGGTTACTATTAATCAATATATAAGTATTATATTCCATGAAGATTAATTTTTTCCCCAGGAAAATATTTTAGTCTTGAAACCCCCAAACATCCTTTTGAACTTCTGAGTCCAATGTCATTGAAAGCATGATATTCATTAGCTTGTGTAACTACAAAAAAATTAAATTATAATGTATTGAAAAATATTTTGATGTATATACACAACTATAATTAAAAACATACAGATAAAATTAATACATGCATTAATGAAGAGAAATTGAGATAAAAACCCATTACAGCTTACAAAACAGTCTAATGAAAACCAATTGAAAGAATGTATGTTTTTAGTTAAATGAAATAAAACATTAATATGGATAGTATATATTACTAAATATACTATTTTAATTATATTAAACATTGAAAAAATTAGGTTTATAAAAGAACATGTGTCTCCATAAACGAAATTATTATCTTAAGCCAATATATTGATTGATTTCATAGTTGATCACATCACTATATATTGTATACAAATTATAAATTAAATTATATATTATTTTATATTAATAATCATAAATATTTCCATTTTATAATGGTTATTATAGATTTTTATCAAGATTATATAAATTGGTTATTGTGTATTATGACATTTGGGTGTTAGTAACTTCAACTATTTTGATCGTGTTTAATAATGAAGATAAAATTACCCATTATTAAACCCCAAGATAATAATTAAAATATATCTTAATATAATTTAATATATTAACTGTATTTACTTATAAAATACTCATATCATTTTATATGTGTTTTAGATATGAGGTATGAATATGGAATTACTATTGGCTTATTATGGTGATTATATCAAGAAAAAAATGATACTTTTATAAGAAGTTAAATCAAAAATATAATATTTCAAGAAAATTATACCATTATGTATTTTATTATTTCATTACATTTATAATAGGTTTTATTTTACCATATTCATTCATATTATATATTGATATGATTGGTCATATAGGTGGTTAAACCAACCCAAACTTAGAGATGCTTTAATTTAGTTGGAAAGTAAGAATAAGGAATGATTTATTTAGATATTATATAATTATAAAATAATAATAATGTTATAGTTGTTATTTTTATTTTGAACCATATTTTAATATTTTTATATAATTTTTGGAAATCTATGTGAAAAAAGTTAAATGTTTCATCCTGAATGCGATAATCCACACATATGTGTGATTAGATTTTCTATTTCTCAATATGTGAGAGTTACTAAGAGTGGATTTTATCTCTTAATTTTATAATCTTAATTATTTTATATATAAGATATTTATTCATTAATTCTATCATTTTGATCAATCATCAATTTTGTCAAATAATAATGGAAGGAAAAGCTTTGTAAAGGCGGCAGCCTGCACAATGCACTGATGGAGATTCTAAATTTATTAGAGGAAGAAGTAGAATAAATAATGGTCATTACATTAATATAGAAAAATTTAAATTTAAAAATAATGAATATGTATATTTTTTTACTTATATATTATATTTTTAATTGGAATATGAAGAAGAAAATATTATTTATGAAATAATACTTATATTGGAGACTTGATATTCATTTTCAATAGTAATTTGAATTAAAGGTTTTAGGATAATATATATTGACAGAGGGGTTATATTTTATGGATAAGGTTCTCAAGAGTGTATCATGGAAGGTAATAAAGGATTATTTCAACAAATAGTTTTTTGTTTTAAGTGTTTTATGAACCCCCTTTGATTAGAGAGGGAAAACGGGATTTTAGATGAAAACTTTATATTACAAGAGTACCCTAATACTAATCAAATATAAATCGATATGAAGGTTTAAGATAATGTAATTCATGGTGTATTTAGTTTTATAATGTTTCAACAGGGACATTAAACACCATATTTAGACATTTTATAGCATTTTTACAATTTTGTTTTTACATTTTACAGTTTTACTTTTAAATAGGGTAACTAGATTTTATGTAAATGATATTATGTTTTATAAAAAATATAGAATAACTAGTATGGAAAAATTTGGTTGTTGCAGAAGAAAAATTATCTTCCAATTAATCTAATTCAAATTTTAAACATTATAAAATTACATTTTATTTTAAATTGGATAATGTGTTAAAAATAAATTTTATTAGAAATTGGAATTTTTACCATTATAGATTTTTAATATTTTGTTCATTGATTAAAAAAATGACTGATAATATATAAATATTTAATTTTAAAACATTTTTTATATTCATTGTTTATTGTATTTATATCTTTTAAATTAATTTTATAATAACTCCTCAATATTAATGATACTATTTTATTTAAACAAATGTTTTACATTATCATTGAAATTCAAATTAATCCTAATAGTCTAATTTCATATTACAAACATTAATTGAAAAGATTATATAATATAAAGATTATTTTATCCAAAATAATTTTTTTAATTAAATTTAATTTCTATGTGTATATAATATTATTTATAACCCAACAACACATTACATGAAAAAACCCTTTTTAAAAAATGTTTATAATTATGAAAAATTATTTTTGATTAGGATATAGTTATCAATCCCATTGACTAAAACAAATTTAAAATAATTATTATCATTAATGGTGTATTTATTTCACAACAAAAATGATACACATTTTTCTCATGTTGTAATTAATTGAATAAAATTTTTGAAATGAAATTTTTCATTAAAAAATTAAATAGATTTTAAAAATATTTTGTATGGATTTTTATATTCAACATAGTATTTTAATTTATTTTATTATATATTAAAATATATTATTTTATTGGAGAAGGTTTCAAAAACATCTAATTCATATAAAACTGATTTTTCTATTAAAAATGTTATTGTCCGTATTGACCAAAAAATAAATTATTTTAGAAAACTCTAAAATAACATAATTTAATCATGTTATCCCTAATTCAAATATGAATTTTTATTTTGAAAAATTAAATTCAAAAAATTTAAAATTTAGTTTTTGCAAATAAAATATATATTTTAATTATAATGGATTTTACTGAAATCAATCTTTTCAAAAATAATACTTATTAATTAGATACATATTAATGGTAATAAGGATTAATGATTTACCAAATTAGTGAGTATTATAACATTATTAATAATGTACTCATAAATTTTATAAACATTTCCATTTTTGTTAGAGAAAGTGAAAGAATCATATAAAATAGTAAAAAATTTAAAGGATCAAAAATCTCAATTCATTAATTTTTTTTATTTTTGTATCTATGATATTTTTTTCAACTATAAAATGAAAAATTTATCAATTATTAAAAATGATTTTATATGAAATTAAAAAATTATGATGTTCTCCTAATTGTGAAAATTCACCCATTCTAATATTTATAAAAATTACTAACACAGTTTGATCTTTTATCAAAACTAATAAATGATTTATTTTATCTATTTTTTTATAAAGGGTGAAAATGTTTCTCTCAAATTTCTAAATTATATATTTGAGAAAACCATTATTTATCTATTTTATTTTTCCATTGGACTATAAAAAATTTAAATACACAAATAAAAAATGATATATTTCAATAATTAATCAATGGGGTTTCGAATAATAAATTTGATTCATTATATGAAAATTGTTCTGTATAATTAAATTTTTTTGTGATATTATTTACAATAGTTTTAAATACAAAATTTTGGTTTTAAATAATTAAAAATAGTTATAGAAAACTATAAATATTTAATAGAGAGTGTAATGCTAGAAATAATGGCATGTAGTCTGTTGATTGAAAATAGGATGACATCATCCATAGATAAGAAGGGTGTATATGTAATATATAAATTTTTTGTGTTATAAAATTTTATTAAAAATTGAAAACTAACTAAAATTGTATAAATTTTTAATAATATTATAATCCTACAATATTGAAACAATAAAATAGTCAAAATATATAAAAAACATATCACAATGTAATTTTATTTATTTATAATTTCACCCTAACAATAATTTCTCCAGACTACCATATAACCTCTTGAATGTCTCTATATGAATAAGAGGATACAAACTATTTGTGAGGGTTATAAAAAATTCGGTTTCTAGAAACCACCCTTGGGTTCGTTTTAGGAAATAACCAATAAGTTACTAAAACTACCATAAAACACTAAAAACACATATCGTTATAGAATTCTAGTGGAAATTATAAAAGTTAAATAAAAAAACTATACTATTAATGATGAAACCCATATATGTTAGAAATTCATATATATATATATATAATATTGACTAGTGGTACAATCACATATAGAATTGTGATAGAATAATGAATAAAAAATAAGAATAAATACAAATTTTTTTTGACTTAACATAAATTTGTATCCATACACCTACCAACCTCCCCCATCATTCTCCCTTTTACTAAGAATTTCATTTCAACTATAAGTCTATTCATCTAATAATGTGTTCATAGAGGGTGTAAGAATAAAACTCAGATGGAATCCACAAATTGTTTCCCTAACAAAAAAAATTAAATATTTGGATTCATGTACTGGATGAATGTTATGATGTTAGAATCACAAGTTTACATCTTTTATATTTTTTTACGAATACTCCAAAACAATAATCTCATACCTATTTCATTCAATGCTAAAATTTGGTGATGCTCTCATGGAAGGATCACAAAAACGAATTGTAGTGGATTATAACCATTTATTACTAGTTGATAAATATAGAAACGTTATCATATAATGGGTGAGTTATATATCGCTGATAATAGATATTAAAAATGTAATACCACTTGAGGTGAATGATCCATCAATGATAATAATATGGTGTACTGATTGATGTATCACCCAACTAAACCACTATGGTAAATAATTTGTCACTATATTCATATAATAAGGTTAGAAATACATCAATATACCTAAAATGGATGGGTAGATAATTTTTTAGTGAACATGGTATCACCACACATATAGCTATAGGTGAATTATATACCACCAAAACTATCACTGAAAAACATGTAATCTCTAGATGAATGAGGCATACCATTATACATAACTCTTGGTTAAAATAAATCAACTAACACTAAAATCGGTGAATGAGTTATCATTAAGAGAATGAGGTATCACCATATAAAAATATTTTAGTGATTACTATATAACTAATCATGAACATAAAATAACCAAACATAACTAGGTGAATGATACATCTCTATATAATTGGACAATGATGAAAAATATATCACATGTATTGAATGAGTCAAACCCCATAAATAAGTAATATAAAATAGGAATGACTTATCAAATAAAAACATACATAGGATTATGAATAACCTTGTTAGTTCCACAAAAACAAATAGTTGGTGAAAAAATAAACATCTTGGATTCATAGGTGTTTATAGAAAAGGTGATTCTAATCTCTATATGTACCTCATGTTTATGGGATAATCTAAAAAATGTGATTATAGGAAATGTAAAAAAAACAACCATATAATCTCCCTTCAAATTACGATCCCTTGGATATAACACTTAAAATCTCATGCATATCATTTCTCAATATTCCCCCATCCTGATCAATCAACTAATATAATTGATCAAGTCAAATAAATAACACCACCAGATATACTCACATTTCAAAAAAAAATCCCTAGTTCATACATAAAATCTCAAAAAACATTTAATATTAATGAAACATGATATCTTATAAAACATGCATTGAACATTATTTCATGGTGAAAACCCACAGTAATCAGGCCACCAAATATTATATAAATCACCCCAGACCCACACACCCAAGACTGTTGTTAAAAACTCTTCCTTTAAACATTGGATTGGATACCATGTGAGCTTAAACAATATTGTTTTTCAATAATTTTCATAATTTAGACATTAAATATCACAATAATTTCACACAATACAATTTATTTTATGGTTTAGGGTCATTAAGAATAAAATACATAACTAACATATTTTAAGATACTTATGAACATTTTTTCATAATCGAACCATATTTAATTCCATTATACATGTCTCATTAGTTCAATAATTTTTCATAACAAAAGGACCAGACACATAAAAATGTGTTGAAATAAAATTTTTAGTAAGAGATAACTCATCAAAATTTCATCAAGGGTTAGATTAGTAGCATATATGAAAACCTACCTAGGGGAGGAATATCCAATTAAAATATAATATCATTACAAGATTTATATTTATGGTATTATATCAAGACCTGTAATCCCAAATTAAAACACATGTTCCATGAAGTAATTTTGAATTATAATAAACATGGAATATTGAGAATATGAACTACAATATGTAAATGAAATAAAACATAAGTACAAGAAACCATGAAATTATGAATAATGAAAAATTAAATCACATGCACAGATAATATTGGTGACAAAGATACACACAATCAATTCCATGAAAAATTATTTGAACCAATATATATATGATTATATCCATGGAGAATTATTTTTTATGATACATAAGTTTTCATTCCCACGAACAATCATGTGAAAAAAGATACACATGACCATATCAATGAAAAATCATGTGGACAAATCTATATATGATCATGTCCAAGAATAATAATGTGAAAATAGATAAACAAGTTAATATACCTGATAAATAATTTGAAAAAATCATTATGTGGTCATGTTTAAAAAAATATCACGTGATAAAAGTTATGTATGATAATTTTCATGAAAAATCATGTGAAAAACTCTATACATGATCATGAGATCAAATAAATGGAGATCATGTGGGCACATAATATTTATTTCTCATCAGATATAAAATCCAAACAAATTCATTAGAGGGTGATATTGGATCACATCCATTAATCTTCCATACATATTTGTGCCACATGGAAACAATCATTAATCACATCAAAAAATACCCATGGAAATAAAAATGGTTTTCATAACATTTCCCAATGGTATCACTATAATATACCACAAGAAAAAGAATGGTTGATAATTAAAAATAATTCAAACCAAAATACTATTTCATAAGATAATTCTGAGGGTGGATCATTAAAAATAGATTATGTAAAAATAAGGCATTTAGAGATAGTGGAAAATGGTTAAAAATGAGAAATGAGTTTACATAAATCCATTTTATCGGTGTTCTAATATTGAGTTTTAGTCACATGAAAATGATATTTTCAAAAAGTTCACATGTTTGAAATTTAATCTAATTCATTCTAAAAATAAACCTTTTGAATGAAATATCAATAATTATTCATTGATATTAAAAAAAGTGTTAAACAAGGTGATGTGACTTTTTAAAAAAAATAATTACATAAAAAAGATATCATAAATGATTAACACTTATATTGGATTGAGGTTTCATAAAACAGAAATCGACATCATTGGAGAAAACATAATTTACATAAAAAACATCAATAATTTATCCTGTGAATTTTATAGGTCTATAAAAAGAAATATAGAGTGGAAGATAAAAAAATTAATTTTGAATGGTTTTGAACACTCTTTTATATTTTTCAAACAACATTTTTTGAATCCCATATCATAAAAAGTATAATTTTTTAAGGGAGTATTTCTAAAATATAAAGGCCACATTAGACAAACAATAATTGGATTTATAAACATAATAATAACTTGTTGGGAAATAAAAATATTGATAAGTAGGGGAAACCATCGATTAGAGATTATTCGCAACAATGATATACTTTTTTATTGGGAAGAAATTGATAGAGGAGGTATATTTGAATAAAATATATAATTCTATATATATATTAAGATCATTTACAATGAAATAAAATATTAGGGTGAAGAAACCCATCTTGTAAGAATGATGTTATAAAAGAAAAATTATAACTCAACAAAGGGAGTTGAGATAATAAAAATACCTACAACATCAATAAAATTTTAATCAAAAAGTATTTATGGAAATGAATGGGAATGTCCCTTAAACACACCATGAATTTCATTAATATGTAAAAATATATTAATAATGTATCAGTCACACTACATCAATTTTATCATCATAACCAATAATAAATCTATCTCATGGAATTATATTTGTAAAGAAGGAAATCCTTACTCTAATGATAATTTGAGAAAAGAAAAGACCTATGAGGGATAAAATAAAATATATATTCATGTATTATTAAATTAATTATATTAATTATAATTTAAGGAAATGTGTATGTTAATATACCCCATATAATAATTAATGTTTCACAATATCAAACATTTCTGGCGTATTTGGAAATGAGTTACCTTAATTCTTGATTTCCACTAAAGTGACTTGATCTAATGTATAATAAAATAACTCTAAAAATAACCTATTTTATAACCATATAAATATACATAACATAATTTAAACTATATTTATATAATGAATCTTTAGGTATGTTATTTATTTACTATTCATTTTCAATATTAGGTGTGTGTGTTCTTAATTATTTTAATTATTTTTTATAAAATAGATGTTGTTCATGATTAATATCTCAGGGTTAATAATTACTATACCATAAATGGTAAAATAATGGTTGAATTGTTTTTAGAATTATAATTTAATTTTTTGGGATTTTTGGTTATGATCTGTAATGAATAAATTGGTTATGTGCATTTTTTCGGGCATTTTAATCAATAAAAACGAGTTTCATTAATAATGTGTTTAATATTTATGATATGATTAACTAAAAAAATAGGAATAATTATTAGTTTATTTCTGAAATATATCATTAATTTTTTTTCTCTTAGTCATACATTATGTTATTTTATAGCATTGTTAATGTTGGTGGTTAGAATAATCCAAACATCAACATACCATAATTAATGGATGAGTATAGTAATAAATGCGGTACATTTTGGAATTATTGATTATTATAGAAGAATAATGATATTATTTATAAATTATTATGTTTTTTAATCATATTTCTATAAATATTAATACATTATGAAAGAAAAAAAATGAAAATCCAATACGTTACTTTATGGAAATGGTTTTCTGTAGATGCAGGATTGTCATTTTATTTTTTCATAATGAAAAAGGGGATAGTTATTTAATTATTATTTCTTTATAATAATAAAATAAATTATTAAAAAATAATTTCATTATATAGTATTGATAGAATTATATTTGGGAATGTAATATAGAAAAGAAAAGATGTTAAATAGAAATTGTTACCCATGTTGATGATGTGCTATTTTCTTTAGAGGATTCTAGAGAAATAGAGAGATTAAGAACAATTCACATGTTCATAATATAATTTATGTGAAATTATATTATAAGGAAATAAATGTGGGAATATATTAAGGGGGTAACATAAATTTTAGTGTGTTATTAAAGGTACTGTGAGTGATCCCTTTTTATGTGGTGAGAAAGTCATATTGGTAAATATTTCAACTAAATATAGAGAGCTCTTATATCACTTGTCAAGAAGACTCCATAATGAGAAGTAATGGATTATGGATACTTTTTTTTATAAAAAAACATATAAAACACAATTAGAAAAACTTTTTTATCATGTTTTTTCCTTTATTTAATTGGTTGAAGACTTTTTTCTATTTTTTATTTTATCCTTATAACTTATTTTTAACAAAATAATTCATTTCATTACGTAAAATTAAAATGGTACTTATTAAAAAAATGGTACTTGTAACATCACAAGTAAGTAAATAGTAATATATTTTCATATCTATTTCTATTTATGAATAAGATAGTGTTTTAGAGGATTAAAATTATAATGAATCCAATCTTAAGTATAGAATTCTCTAATATTTTTAAAAGATTGTTTTACCACCTTTTGATGGAAAACCTTTTTTAAATAAAACTTTTGACAATTTTATAAGCTCTATTTTTCAAAATAAACTTATTCTTTAGGATTGGGACATTGAAATTTCCTCTGGATAATTTTTTGATATTTTTCTGACAATGTTCATTTTTTAATGAATAGTGAAAAATACTACATTTTACATCAAAAAGATTTTTTATATAATTTAATTATGTGGTTAGATTATCTTTTTAATTTGTTTCAAAGTGTAAATAGAAAATATTTTTACCATTTAATCCAATGGTGGTCAATGGAATTAATTTCACTTTGAAATTGGATATAAATAATTGCAAACTTTTGATAGATATTGTTTCTAAAAAACCCGCTATTTGTTTTGAAAAAGGGAATTATATTTAAATTAATTACTACAATTTCTGTGATTGGAATTTAGTAAAATGGATTCCATAGTTGGAATCATATGGTCCAAATTATGTAATTAAGAATATTTTGTTTTTGGACATTATGAATAGTAACAACTGTAATTATCTTTAATTATTGTGATTAATTAGTAATCAGGTAGTTAAGGGTAATAAAACAATATTATCATAATAAAAAATGACTCCAAAATGTGTCCTAATGATACAGGTTGAGTCATGGACGACCATGGTATGCCTTGTGCCAAACGTTGGGACCACATGGAATCAATTTTGGGTGATAGTGACAGTTTATCATTTTTTGTTTTTTAAAAGGAATGTATAACCAAAGTATGTAACACCCAAGTAAAATAATTTTAGTTTTTTCTATGTAAATGATATCTTAGACTATAAATAGTTATTGGAAATCTAAAAAGATTTCATACACCATAGTATTTTGTTTATAATTTTTATACATTAAATAAATTAATTTATTTATGACACCATGATGATGCAGCGATTACCTCATTAATGAACGATTTAAATAAAATGAAAATATAATGTAAAATAAATTACATAAACTTGTCGAAAACCTATTGGATGGGTGAATTTCGAAGCCTTATCATTGTATCCTCGAAATATATCTTTTTTGGTCCTTTAAAATCCGAAACTCATTATATAATAAACTAACATTTCATGACTTTCCAAGAGTGCCCCGTCTCCCTCTTATAAAAGGCCCCCAGCTCTACCACCTTACCCACACCTCTCAAGCCATTGGCTCAGCCAAAATCTGGTCATTTTATCTCTCCACATCCCTCTCTTCATCATAGAATCCTTACCTTAGGTAGAAATCTCTTCAGGAAACCCTTTTGGTTCAAACCAAGGGGAGTTACCCGATTTAAAGGTAATGTCTTCTCTAATGTTCTTTTGTCTTATTTTGCTTATAAAAACCACTAAACTCTTTTTATTCCATTATTTTGTCACAAAAATAGTTTCTCCAATATACTAGGATGTTTTTATGATATGTATTTTATTTAAACTCATCTAATGGTTAAAGAACATACTATTTCTGTGGATGGAGAATTACTACCTCATGAAACGATGATTGTTCAATCTTCTTTTAAAAACATTCATGGTGGCCAATAATATGTAACTATATTTTTATATGATGTATATTTTGTTTATTGTTTCCTTATTCTTATGTATTTTTTATTTATGGCATACCTTTATGGTTTCCATTATGGGTAAATGCTATATCGTCATTTTAGGAAGTGCGGACTACCACCCCCTGAAAGTGATTTGAATCGTTAATGCGATATGTGGGATGTATAAAGGATAGAGTTAATGATATTATATGAGATATTATACTGGAATTTTAATATACCTTTATATCATTTTTATTTCACTCCATTAAATACGAAATAGAAATGAATGTAGCGTTCATGCATACATATGGCTTACCGTCTCCATGAACGGTGCATTTCATTTCTTTCATCGAAATGTTATGTAATATTATAAATGCATGTATATACTGGATATATATGATATATATGATATCCAAATCATGCATATAATTCTGGATATAATGGATATTTTACCACTTGAACAACTTGTAATTATAAGAAGTTTATTTCTGACTCAAGAACCAAAGATCGACAAAACGTCTGTTATTAACGTAAAAAATTACATAATGTTAGTAATGTGGTAATAAGTGATATAATTGGAATAATTAACTTTAAAAAGGTTCTTAAGAAAGTTGAAATTAACTCTAGTTTATTATTCCGGAGATTAAAGAACGATCGAGTCAAGTCAGACATGAGTTAAGGGACTATGTCTCAATCTCCTTTCATTGAGGCATATTTAGTTTTATACACAACTTTATTTTATATGGTGTATAAAAACCTTTGACTTTTATTTTTATTCAAAAGGAATCTATTTATATGAAGTGTTTTACTAAACGACAAAAGGGAATGTTTTTGTCTTCCGTATGCAGTGACAACTACTTCTCCAACACTGTGACCATTATTTGAGTTTTGGCTTCCTCTACAAGCCATAAATTTTTTTAAATGAAAAATAAATACCATGATTTACTTTTCATTTATTTTGGTATTGAAAATGGTTTTGATAATGTTTGGATTATATCAATCTGTTTTTGATATCTTGTGATTGAAATGTGGAAATGTTATGTTTCCTTTATGCATGTTTTATGTGATACAATTATTTTATGGTTCTTGGGAATTGTAAATGAAGATGGGTGGTTCCATGATAAACTAAGGGTGGGTGAGCCCGATATAGCTCTCCACTGCATTGGGTAATGTGAATGAGTTATACTCTAAGGTCTCTCTGAAGAGATTTAGAAAATATACTGTAATGGTTATTCCAAACATAACCATGAGGTTTACTCCGTATGTAAGAATGTTATGAATGCATATGGTTTCCTTCATGTCTTATGTTTTCTATGAGTTATTCATAAATCATATGATTTTAGGAGGTATGTTAAAGTGCTTATGTTTTATGAGTAAAGTATGATTTCATTGATTCTTATGTATACATGAACTAATGTTTTCATTCCGTATTTTTATATCCCTTACTGAATTTTTTATGCTCATCCCATGTTTTTGAAATGTTTTTCACAGGTTAAGGGAAATGCACATAATGTGATGATAGTTTAGTAGAAGTGTCAAGAAATAATCCATGTTTTATTTTAAATATGTTTCCTTTGATGGGAAAAATGAATACTATCTTTTATGTAACCACCTTGTTTAAATGTGGAATGTAATGCATGATTTATGATCTAATTTTATAAAACTCTAAACCTGAAAAGATCCTCAATGTGTATTCTTGAAATAACTCAAGATTAAGTAATGTTTAAGGTTGGGGCCTTATAGTTGGTATTAGAGGTTAGTTTAGTTAACTTTAGGTATTAGAATTATATTAAATTGTTATCTAAAAATATTTTTTACATGGTCAAATTGAAATGATATAGCATTTGAGGATTACCATGTTGCTTCATTAAATAAATGTTTGTTCAGAATGGTTTTCCACAGAGGAAAAAGGGAAGCAGCGCTAGGAAGGCACATAGAAGGAAATGACCTTCTGAATCAGCATCCTGAGATGGTCTGAATAGGAACTGAATAGTTTGTTGCAATAATAGAGTAGTTGACTCAAGTGATAAATGGTGGTGGTATCCATGCACGAGATCATCTAGATCAACAGTATAGGAACATATTAGTGGTGGAACATTTCATGAGGCAACATCCCTCATCATGCAAAGGATCATCTGACCCTGTGCTTGATGAAGGGTGGATTAAAGCACTGGAGAAGATTTTCGATGTCATGGGGTGTTCAGATAATCAAAAGGTTAGTCTTGTTATTTACCGTTTCGACGGTGAATTAGATCAGTGGTGGTTGACGGTTAAAAATAACAGGGACGCTGATGAGATTGATGGTCTTGATTGGGATGAATTTAAAAGTATATTTCTTGAGAAATATTTTCCTATGGCTATTTGACTTAGGATGGAAACAAATTCTTGAAATTGAGGCAATTGTACGACCCAATGGCTGCATATGAATAAAAGTTCTCTCGATTGGAAAGGTATGCTCGAAATTTTTTTCTGAGACCTTGATAGTAAAATCAATCATTTTTACTCGGGATTATAGCCAAAATATTGAAGGGTATGGGCTTTGTGTGAGTTCAAGAGTTATGAAAATCTTGTTCGATGTGATGAGGAGGTGGAAATGGAGTTTCTCAATGATCAAGTGTTCTATGACATCCAATAGAAGACGAGATCGAGGTGGCAGGATAAAGGGAAGAATTCTTGAAAAAGGAATGATGGTAAGAAAACTAAGTTTTTAGTTTGTGATAAATGTGGTAAAAATCATGCTGAGGAATTTCTTTTGAATTCTAGATAGTGATACCGATGTGGTAAGATGGGACATAAGGCTCGTGATTGCACTGAAAAATATCATGGTGATGGTAAGAACAAATTTGATTTACAGTTAGTGAAATGATTCAAATACAATGAGATAGGTCATTATGCAAATGAGTGTTTGACAAGGAGCTCAAATGATGGGAAGCAGTCAAAATACAAGCAGAAATGTGTGGTGAAATCCTTTGCAACTACTTCAGTAGATGTTGGGCCATCAAATGAAGTGGTATCAGGTACTTTTTTTGTTTTTTCAGATTATGCCAATGTGTTGTTTGATTCATGGTCTACACATTCTATCATCTCTAAAAAACATTCTAGTAAATTGGGAATAACATCTCATGAAGTGACTCATTAACTTATGGTAAAAAACAAGACGGAAATGTTGAGGCAAAAATAATTTATAAGAATCTTTCTATCCTTATCCGTGGAAAGAACCTACTTGAAAACCTTAATTTTTTTACCTCTAGCAGAGTTTGATGTTACCCTAGGTATGGATTGGCTCTCTGTTTATCATGCTAAGATTGATTGTAGAGATAACGAAGTTTCTTTTCAGAAATACTATCAATTTTTGTATAGGAATGAAACCTTATTGTTGATAACATATCAAGAGGCTGAGAAACTTGTAAAAGATGGAAATGAATGTTACCATGCGCATATTATGTAAAACAAAGGAACCGTTCAGATTAATGATGTACTAGTGTTAAATGAGTATCCTGATGTTTTTTTGACGAGTTTCCTAGAATAATACCAGATCAAGAAGCTGATTTTACTGTTGACTTAGGTCATGATTCTAATCCAATTTCAAAACCCCCTTATCGAATGGCTCAAATTGAACTTTTAGAGTTGAAGGAGAAATTGAAATATTTATTAGAGAAAGGTTTCATTAAACCTAGAACATCACCTTGGGGTACTCATGTCTTATTCATTAAAAGGAAAGATGGTTCTATGAGACTTTTCATTGATTATAGAGCCTTGAATAACATCACTGTTAAGAACAAATATCATTTGCCTCATATCGATTATTTTTTTGATCAGCTCCAGGGAGCTCAGTATTTTTCAAAGATTGACCTGAGATTGGGGTACCATAAGTTGATGGTAAAGGAAGCATATATTCCGAAGACCGCGTTTTTTACAAGATATAGCCATTATGAATTTTTAGTAATGCCTTTTGGGTTAAACAATGCTCCTACTGTATTCAAGAACCTTATGAATAGAATTTTCCATGAGTTCTTTGATAAGTTTGTGGTTGTTTTCATTGATGATATTTTGGTGTTTTCTAAAATTAAAGAGGCACATAAAAACCATTTAAGGGTTATTTTGAGAACCTTAAAAGAAAAGAAATTGTATGGGAAATTCAGAAAGTGTGAATTTCTATTGCAAAAAAATTATTTCCTTGTTCACATTGTTTCTAAAGAAGGGATAAATGTCGATCCTACAAAAACAAGGGTTTTTGAAGAATGGCCAAGACCCACAAATGTAATCGAAATTCGTAGTTTTCTAGGTTTGGCAGGATATTAACGAAGGTCTGTTAAAATGATTTCATAGTTATCTAGTCCAACGACTAAGTTTACTCAGAATGGTGTTAAGTTTATCTGGACAAAAAAATGTGATGATTGTTTTCAGTAATTGAAAATAAGATTGGTGAATACTCTAGTGTTGGCACTACCTTCCAGGAATGGTGAGTTTGTTATCTATAGTGATGCTTTATTGAAAGGACTTGGTTGTATCCTAATGCTGAATGATCAGTTAATTGCTTATGCTTCATGTCAGTTGAAAACTCATGAGGTAAATTACCTTACACATGATTTGGAATTATCCACTGTTGTTTTCACTTTAAAAATTTTGAGCCATCATTTCTATGGAATAAAGTGTGAAATGTATACTGATCACAAAATTTAAAGTATATATTCACTCAGAAAGAATTGAACATGAGGCAGAGGAGATGGCTAGAATTAATCAAGTATTATGATTTCACAATTCATTACCATCCAGGAAAACAAAATAAAGTGGTTGATTATTTTAGTCGAAAAAGTATTGCTTCATTAACCATTTTACGTTTGGAACGTGATCCTTTGGTTAAGGATTTGATGAACCTTGGCATAGAAGTTTTTGGTGTAGGAAGTTCTTCTGTTTTGTTTCAGGTGTCAGTGAGATCATCTGTATTAGACAGAATTAAGCAAGCTCAAAAGCAAGACAGTGAGTTGTAGAAAAAGGTAGAGATGGTTCAGAAGGGTATGCTCTCTGAATTCAACATTGATAATGATTGTGTTTTGAGATTTGGGAATAGATTGTGTGGGCCATGTGATTCATAGTTGAAGAGAGAGTTGTTATGTGAAGCTCATAGTTACCATCATTGTTCATCTTGGCAGTACTATGATGTATATAGATCTTAAGGAGTATTACTGGTGGGATGGAATGAAAAGAGATATTATTGATTTAGTATGAAGTGTTTGACTTTTCAACAGGTTAAAGCAGTGTGGCAGTTACCAAAAGGGATGCTTCATCCTTTACCAGTGCCAGAGTGGAAATGGGAGAATATATCCATGGACTTCATTGTTAGGTTTCCAAAGACACATCGAGGTAATAATGCAATCTAACATATTATCAATAACTTGACTAAATATTCTCATTTACTTGCTATATGAGAAACTTTTTTTCTAGATCAACTTTCTCATTTGTATCTTAAATAGATAGACATGTTACATGGTGTTCCCCTCTCCATTGTATCTGATCGGCATCCCAGGTTTACTTCTAACTTTTGGAAAGGCCTTCAGAAGTCGTAGGGTACTGAATTAAATTTTAGTACAGCTTTTTATCATCAATCAGATGGGTAGTCAGAATAAACAATTCAAATATTTGAGGATATTCTATATGCTTGTTCGATGGATTATCAGGGAAATGGGACCAACATCATTCCTTGATTGAGTTTTCTTATAATAACAGTTTCCATTCCTGTATACGGATGTCACCATTGGAGGCATTATATGGGAAGTGGTGTCAAACTCCAACTTTTTGGGATGAAGTCGGTGAAAGTATGTTTATGGGACCGTAATTGGTAGAAGAGTTGGCAGAAAAATTTCAGCTAATATAGAAACACATGAGAATAGCTTAGAGCAGGCAGAAAAGTTATACGGACAACTGGAGGAAGGATCTCTCTTTTGAGGTAGGTGATCATGTCTTCCTCAATGTTTCACCATGGAAGAGTGTGATGCGATTTAGTAAGAAAGGAAAACTGAGTCCAAGATACATAGGACCATATGAAATTTGGGAGAGAGTTGGATCAGTTGCATACCGAGTGGCTTTACCTCCGATTTTATCTCAGGTACAAAATGTTTTTCATGTTTCAATGTTAAGGAAATATATGCCAGGTCCATATCATCTTTTGAGTCCGGAGGTAGTTCAGTTGGAAGAGAATCTATCTTATGAGGAACAACCGGTCCAAATTTTTGACCACATGGAGAAACTATTAAAGAATAAATTTATTCATCAAGTAACGGTTTTGTGAAAAAACAACATGATTGAAGAGGAAACATGAGAATCGAAAAATGCAATGAGGGATAAATACTCCAACTAATAAATAAGTAAATAAATTACGGGGACGCAATTTTCAAAAGGGGGAAGGATGTAACATACCATGTAAGTAAAGATTAATATATTTTCATAACTATGTCTATTTATGAATATTATAGTGTTTTAGAGGCTTAAAATAAGAATAAATCCAGCCATAAGCTTAGAATTATCTAATATTTTTAAAAGATCGTTTTACCGGATTTTGATGGAATCCCTTTTTTAAATCAAACTTTTAACAGTTTTTTAATCTCTATTTGTCAAAATAAACTTATTATTTTGTATTGGGACATTGAAATTTACTTTGGATAAATTTTTGGAATTTTTCTAACAAAGTTCATTTTTAATGAATAATGAAACATACTGCATTTCACTTCAAAACTGCTTTTTCATCTAATATACTTATATGGTTATATTATCTATTTAATTGGGTTTAAAGTGTAAATAGAATTTATTTTTACCATTTAATCCAATGGTGGTCATTGGATTTAATTTCACTTTGAAATTGGACATAAACAATTGTCAAACTTTTGATAGATATTGTTTATAAAAAACCCGCTATTTGTTTTGACAATGGGAATTATTTTTAAATTAATTAATACAATTTATATGTTTTGAATTTGGTAAAATGGATTCCAAATCTGGAATCAGAAGGTCCAAATTATGTAATAGAGACTCTTTTGTTTTTTAACATTATGAATTGTAACGACCGTAATTATCTTTAATTATCATGATTAATTAGTAATCGGGCAGTTAAGGGTAATAAAGTAATATCATAATAATACAAAATGACCCCAAAATGTGTCTTAATGGTACTATTTGTGTCATGGATGACCATGGAATTCCTTGTGCCAATGTTTGGGACCCCAGGGGATCACTTTTCGGTGATAGTGACATCTTATCATATTATGTTTTTTAAAAGGAAAGTATAACCAAATTATGTATCACCCAAGTAAAACAATATTATTTTTGTCTAAGTAAATGATCTCTTAGAATATAAATAGTCATTAGAAATATAAAATTATTTCCTACATAATTATATTTTTTTATAATTTTTAGACATTAAATAAATTAATTTATTTATGACACTATAATGATGCATCGATTACCTCATTAATGAACGATTTAAAAAAAATGAAAAGATAATGCAAAATAAACAACATAAACTTTTCAAAAACCTATTGGATGGATGAATTTAGAACCCTTATCACCTTATCAATGATATATAACTTTTTGGGACCTTTAAAATCCCAAACTCATTATATAATAAAATAACATTTCATGACATTCAAAGAGTGCCCCACCTCCCACTTATAAAAGGCCCCCACCTTTACCACCATACCCACACCTCTCGAGCCATTGGATCGGCCAAAATCTGCTCATTTTATCTTTCCAAATACTTTTATTCATCATATAAGCCCTACCTTATGCTGAAATAACTTCAAGAAACCCTTTTGGTTCAAACCAAGGGGAGTTACCCGATTTTAAGGTAATGTATTCTCTAATGTTCTTTTGTTTTATTTTGCTTATCCAACCACCTAAACTCTTTTTATTCCTTTATTTTGTAATAAAAACATTATATAAAATATACTAGGACGTTTTTATGAGAATTATTTTATTTACACTAACACACACCTCCGTCTAATGGTTAACAAACATACTGTTTCTGTGGATGGCAAATTACTGCCTCGCGAAACGATGATTGTTCAATCTTCATTAGCACCTTTCATGGTGGCCATTAAGAGGTCACTCTATTATATATGATATATATTATGTTTATGTTTTACATATTATTATTTATTTTTTATTTATGGCATACCTTTAGGGTTTCCATTATGGGTAAATGTGATATCTTCATTTTAGTAAGTACGGACTACCGCCCCCTCAAAGTGATTTGAATCGTTAATGCCATATGTGGGATGTATAAAGATGGAGTTAATGATATTATATGAGATATTATATTGGAATTATAATATACCTTTATATAATTATGATTTCACTCCATTATATACAAAATATAAATGAATGTAGCGTTCATAAGTACGTAAGGCTTACCATCTCCATGAATGGTGCATTTTATTTCTTACCTCTAAAGGTTATGTAACATTATAAATGCATGTATATACTGGATATATATGATATGTATGATATCTACATCATGCATATAATTCTAGATATAATGTATATTTTACCACATTAACAACCTTTAATTATAAGAAGTTTATTTTTGACTCAAGTACCAAAGATCGACAAAACAACCATAATTAACATAAGTAATTACCTAATGTTCATAATGTGGTAATAAGTGATATAAAAAGAATAATGAACATGAAAAAAGTTTCTTAAGCAAGTAGATATTAACTCTAGTTTATTATTCAGTAGATTAAAGAACGATCGAGTCATGTCGGACATGAGGTAAGGGACTACGTCTCAATCTCCTTTCATTGAGGCATAATTTGTTTTAACACAACTTTATTTTATACAATGTATAAATCCCTTTGACTTTTACTTTTATTCAAAAGTAATATTTTTATACGAAGATTTTTACTAAACGACATAATGGAATGTTTTTGTCTTACGTATGCGGCAACAACGACTTCTCCACCACCATGACCATTATTTGAGTTTTGGCTTCCTCTACAAGACATACCTTTTTTTAAATGAAAAACAAATTCCATGTTTTACTTTTCTTTTATTTTGGTATTAAAAATGGTTTTCATAATGTTTTGATTATATCAATGTTTTTTTGATATCTTTTGATTGAAATGTGGAAATGTTTTGTTTCCTTTATGCATGTTTTATGTGATATGATTATGTTATGGTTCTTGGGCATTGTTTATAAAGACGAGTGGTTCTGTGATAAACTAAGGGAGGGTGAGCCTGATATAGCTCTCCAATGCATTGGGTAATGTGGAGTTAAACTCTAAGGTTTCTCCAAAGAAATTTTGGGAAAATACTGTAATGGGTATTCCAAACATAACTATAAGGGTTACTCCCTATGTAAGAATGTTATGAATTCCCAAAGTTATCTTTATGTATTATGTTTTCTTTTATTTATTCATAAATATTATTATATCATGATGTATGTTAAAGTGATTATGTTTTATGAGTAATGTATGCTTTTATTGATTCTTCTGTATACATGGAATAATATTTTAATTCCGTATTTTTATATCCCTTAGTAAGCATTTTATGCTCATCCCAAGTTTTTGAAATGTTTTTCACAGGTCAAGGGAAAAGTACATGATTTGATTATAGTGTCGAGGAAGTGTCAAGAAATAATCCATGTTTTATTTTAAATATTTTTCCTTTGATGGGAAAAAGGAACACTATCTTTTATGTAACCACCTCATTTAAATGTGGAATGTAATGCATGATTTATGATCTAATTCTCTAAACCACTAAACCTTAAAATATCTTCAATGTGTATTCTTGAAATAACTCAAGATTAAGAAATGTTTAAGGATGGGGACTTATAGTACTAGTAATTTAAAATATTGATTTTATTTAACAAATTAAATGTTATGTTTTTAATAATGATTAATTTTTTCATATGTGCATGTAACTAGTAAAGACAAGTTTTTTGAAAAAGTTTATTTTTAGGCATATAATTTATATATAAGATTAAATTATCAGTGTTTTCAGATTTAATGATATATATATTTTTATTTTAAAAATAATAATATTTTTGTGGGTTTCTGAGACAAAAATATTATAATTTCACAAAAATAATATACAATAAAAATAAAATGCACAAATAACTTCTTTTATTAAACAATATAAATTATGTTTTTAAAAAATTATTTTAAAATTATTTTATTGTATTTTCATATATAGTATTATAATAATTAAATATGTATTTATTAATTAATTTCTATATCTTTAAAATTTATAATATCTTATTGATATGTTAATAAATGATATAATTTTAGTAATAAATGTATTTTTCTCTATTCACGTAAAATAATTTATTTCAAAAAAATACTAAAAATTAACCTCAGGATAATATTTTAATATGGAATTCATAAATGAGTTAAATTTTATAAAATTTATAATTTAATATTAAAAAAATATAATCTAAATGAAAATTTAAACCGTAAATAAAAACGGTATTACTGAATGATAGTCTTACAAATAATTATGCATTCTCAATATTTTTCATAAAAATTTCTATTTTAATGAATTTTAAAATATTATTTATTATTTTCAACATAGTTGAATATTATATATTATCATAAGAATCATTTGAATTTAATATATTTGTTATATTATTACTTTAAAAAATTATATATTAAAAAAAATCCTCTTAAATTTAAAATCATTTTAATTATATATCCTCTAAATGTAATTTTTTTTACTAGTTTATATTTTTATTAACTACTAGTTTTATTATAATTAAATTTTTCTTGTTAATATTATTATAATATGTTTAATCTAAATTTCTTATTATTTCATGTAGAGAATGTTTTAAAACCCATAAAATTTACTCAATGGAATGATATATATTAAAATATTATGAAGCATTATTTAACCCTATTAAATAAAATCCATACTAAAATTTTTAATCATCGTCTAGTAATGAAAATATATGTGGTTATTTAAAATTTATTTGTGACTAGAGATATAAATTTGTGATAGTTATCAACCATAACAACATAGAAAAAAATATTTTTACTTATAAAAAGAGATTATCTATCCTAGAGTTTTCTTCCAACCATTTATGTGATAAGTCTATGATTATTCTCTATCATGACTAACAAAAAATACATTTTAAAGGGTGTTACTACTGAAATTTACCTTCATATAACTCCAATGGTTGATATGAAATGTTATTTCATGGTTCCAAATAATTTTTTATATAGGCAATGCAGACCAATACATTTTCAAAACAACACTAATCTTTTCTAAAGAAAGGATAATAATATTTTTAGAGGGACATTTTCTATAAACATTAATTTGGGATACAATACAATATGTAATATTATTTAATAATCAAATTATATTGGTGGTAATTTAATTCTATTATAAAAAATCTTATACATGCATGTCTATAAATTTATAGGTCTTATAAAAATATAAAAAATAGTCTAATTTTTCCTTATTTATCATAAACCACTTTAATGGTTATGATTGGATATTATATCACTTTTACCTAATATGTTAGGGGATGTTGATATATTTTATCTTTGTTAGACTATGGATTTATGCATTGATTAGTACGATACCAAAATTCTTTTTATTTGATGTATTTAATTGTGGATAATATAATAGTTGGGGCTCTAATATCTTAAATTATAATGGCATAACTCATTACATATCTTTGAATATCATGAGATTTATGTCCAATCCTCCAATATTTGGAATGTTTTCTAATTCATTTGACTTATTCCCTTGGATTCTTATTAAAAATATTTTGACGTGTTGGAAGTTTAATATTATTGTCCTCATCATCTTTATCAACTCATATTCTATGAAACTCCATCATTCACTTTTGTGGTGTGTTATGATACTTGTAACGTGTAACTATATTAATCATTAATCAAGATAGATGGATGAATATACCCATATGATTATCAAAAGTACTTTTTATCCCTCATTGTTTATCATTAAGAAATATTTTCCATAACATCCATTATTAAATATTTTTCTTCATATATCCAATAAAAAACACAATCATTTTGTACATATTATTACATAAATTCTAATAAAATACACATTAAATACAAACTGTGGATAAAAAATTTCCAGTCTCTTTAGAATATTAGGACCATAAACAAACTAAAATAAAAAATCATTATTTTAATCTCTATAATGATATTCTATGTTAATTTTGATAATAAAACTATATAGGATAACATTGGGAATAAAAAGTAAATGGAGGAGATAAAAAACCCTAGTATGTGAATAAAATGATAAATAAAACAAACATATGATTTAGAGGTACTGCATGATAACCTAATAGAAAAGGATCCTGAGAAATGATGTTTGAGAATAAAATATAGAACATTGTATCAAAATTTCATATTTTCATAGGAAAAATTATAGCAACATAAATAATGACATAAAAATAAGTGATGTCTAACCACAGAGACAACATAACATTGTTGGAAAACCCCTTTAAAGGATTATGTTCACTACCTAATTCGATACATAACATCTCATAAGTCTAAAAAATTATACAATAAATTAGAAATATATGTAGCTATGATCCAACCCATCATATTTATTTCATGTAGAATCTTATGTGTTCCACACAAGAAAAATAGAAAATTGGCCTAAACATAAGAATTAATCATTGATAGAAAATTGGATGCATAATCTTGGGTCATATCATATTTAATAAATACTTCTTAATGAAGTCATTTGAGAAATATTCATAAGGAATAAATTACCACCATCAAAAGAAGGTAGAGTACGATATCAATATATTTAAGATAAATATATATAAATTTGATGAATTATATAAAAACAATGTTTATTTCATTTATGATTACATTCTTTTAAAAAGATAAAAAAATATTGTGGAAAATATCTGTTAATCAAGGAAAATAACTTTTAAAGACTAAGAATTCATATAATGTTTTTGAAGTAATATTATTATAAAATTTAATTTAATTTTATAAAGGAATCGTTAAATTAAATAATGTTCATGATCGATGTAATTTTATACATGTCGTATTAGTTAAAAAACAATCCACTCAAAATTTTGTAAATATTCACAAAATATATAATTCAGAAACCTAAAAATATTATTAATTTTAACAAAAGAATGAATAAAAATGTAAAAATGGGTAAAAATTATTTATAAAATAATACTGCAATGTTAAAAAATTAATTTTTAATGAAAATAGTTATATAGAAGAGAAATTATTTTCTTATAATGAAAGAAATAAATTATTATTTTCAAAAACAATTCTTACTCATTAATTTTATGTACCATAGAGTGGAAAATAATAGTATAACCTAATAAATATCATGAATAATCATAAGAAAATTAAAATAAATATGGTTAATAGAAATTGATCAAATAATTTTTTTCAATGCAAATTAAAGCATAAAAAGTCCCGATAAAATGGGATTAAGGCATAAAATCATACCACTATGGTAACTTTTTAATAATAATACCCATGAATGAAATATTTTAATTTAAAATCAACAGAACCTAATGTATTAATTATTCAAGATATAATCCTTAAAGGATAATTTATACACCCTATAAAATAATGTAGGGGATAAAAAATATATGTCTTAAAGAATGGTTATCTAAGACCGAAACCCATAACTCGAGCCTGAATTTTCAGGTGTGTTATTTATCTATTAAAACAATAAAATTATTTTAATTATTTTAATAATTGATAACAATATTAAATTTTAATATTCTATTTATTTTATTTATTAAAAATTCATATTAAATTAATCAACCATTTAGGTTCATTTCGGATGTTTTCATGATATCAAACACATATATTGAAAATCACATTGGTATGTTGAAATGTGTCAAAAATGTTATTATTTAATCATATATAGAATAATAATAATAACATAAATATAATTTTATACATCATTTATAATTTTCAAATCAATCATGGAATTTGGTTATGAAAAATTAATTATGTAATCATCATAGAGAGGGTAGGTTGTATATACGCGTATGTAATGTTTTTTTTCAGAGATCTGAATTTATAAAAGTTAATTAATATCATATCAATAAATAAACCAGATTATATCATATATATCATACTATTTCATTATATACACTTACATGTACTTTCCATCAGATGAAGTAAAAAATTGACAAATCACACCGCTTTGTGAGGTGCTAGTCTATTGTACACATGATCAATGTTATCATTCTGCAATGGATGTTATGGTAAGAAGGTATATGAAATTCTTATTTTATATAATAATTAATATTTCATGAATATAATATAAAAACATTAAATGTATAAACAAGATTATCCATGAGGGTTGATGATGGAAAATGAATTTCATTGTTTCGTGAGGTGGTAGTTTGTCATACACATGAATGATTGTTTCATTTAACAATTGATTTAAGAAGGGAGGGATAAATAATATTCCATAATAATAAATAAATAAAATTTTATTAGAGATAATAGTAATATTATAATTTAATTTTTAAGGCATAATTTATGGTGGAAATATAATAAATAAAAACGAATGTGCCCGTTGAATATTATTACCTTCATATAGAATTACATCATTTATATGGCTTATTAAAGACACTGTGGTTTTTTTGGGAAGACCGGATGCACTATAGTGTAGATAAGGATTTTTCATTATGATTTTTCAATTTTTTGATCCAAATGGTATATGATGTATGAATATGTGTTGGGAGGGGGTTATCTTTTATAATTGATGAGGAGTGGAATTTTTTTAAACACAAAAACTATTCAATAATGGTAAGACACGCTCAATAAATGTATCTCCAAAAAATTAAAATAAATAAGTATAATATTAATAATCAAAAAAAAAACCTTCAACAATAAATAGACACATATTTCAAACATGTTATCCCCTTTACCTCAAATGTTTCCACTATTACCATTTTAATTTGTTTTAACAAGGTAAATAGTTTTTTATCTTTTTATAAACAATCACTATGAAAAAGTATTTTGTTGACCATATTATGTAATATAAATTATTATTTTTCCAAATATGTAGACATTTTAATAAAATTAAATTAAATTAAGTAGGAAAATTTAATTTAAAATAAAACCTTCAAGTGTAATGAAAAGAAATATTTACAAAAAAATTGAGTTAGTGGTATATTGAAGAATATGTTGAGCTAAAAATCATTATATGTGAATGAAAATGAAATATAAAAATAACATGTGATTTATATGTATAACATGAAATTATAAAAGGGAATAATATTTCATAATTACTAGGGATTAAAAATTGAGTACAATGGTATTATAAGATCATATTGTTATATAAAATCTGGTAAAAATATAAAACCTGATAAATATTTATTCAGGTAAAAATTCCAATGCAATATCACATAGTGGATAGAGTCCCATAATGGATTAGTTTCACTCCTGAATTCCATTCATGACATATCATTATAATAAAACATTACTTAATGTACTTGAGGGTCATATAATTCTAATCCCCCCATCACATTCATTTATTGAATAGGAATATGTGTTCCAAATAACGATACCAATTATAAGGAATAAATAGAAAAATTACCCACAAAAATATAATGGATTTCATAATCTCTCATCATATCATAATAAAAAATATTTATAAAGTAATTAAATTGATAAATGATTAAAATTCATGCATTAAACCGATCTTCGATATGGAAGAGAAGGGGTTTTAGATGAAAGATTTCAATAAATTCGAACTTCCAAAAAAGAAATTATTCGATCATCTTAAGTACCAAATAGAGGAATACAATACTATTAGATGAAGAGTTAACAAATTAATATATTAGAATAAAATGAAAAGGTTTTCATAAAAACTGATATAATAATATTCTTTATTGGAAACTAATGCATAAAAAACAAGATTAAAATGATAATAAATCTTTATGAATTACAAACATGGTTCTTTTTAAATCATAACCCCCATGAATGATGTAAGTAAATCTTAAGTTAAAATAACATGAAATTTGATGGATTTATGGTACAATATTTAATGAGTTAGTTTATTAACTATATAAATTAAATTAGGAGAATACAAAATCACTAGTCTCAATAAAGTATGTTTTGAAATGGAAACCCTTTCCTTGAGCCTGAATTATCATGTTAATTCTTTATCATCATTAATAATTAACTTTTGTCAATAATTTACCATATTGATAAAAAATGTCATCTTTTTTATTCATTGTATTTTTTATATTATCATGTTATATTCAATTAATTATTCATTTATAATTGTCTTCAATGTTTTGAGGGTACTCTGATTATATGTCCATAATCACATTGGATTATTTACTAATGTCAAAATGATTATTATTTCATAAGACGATAGAATCACCCTAATTAAAAAATTATCATTTACACAGAAGAACTTTACTTTTAATAAAATTTATTATTGGTTTTTTATAAAAAAAAGAAACTATGTTATGTTATTGGAGATGATGTGTTGTATGTACACAAGATTAGAATTTATATTTTAAAATGATCATGATGTAATGAAGGTAATTATTAAATTATAATTCCATAATAAGTGTTATATCATAAATATCATATTATTAATTTAAATAAACGTATATATAATATCTATTCTATGAGATAATAAAAAATTAATTACATCACTTTTCAAGGGGAAGTCTACAGTACACATAAACAATGATATGATTCTTAAATGGATTGTAAGGTATGAAGGAATATGATATGTTAAATATATATAATTTTTAATATATCATTAATATAATATTTTAATATTAAATTTATCACCACTAACATCATTTAGTGGTGATGCTGGAAAAGGAAAGACATCAGTTCATGAGAGGGAAGTCTGTTTTGCACAAGAATGGTAGTTTTGTATAACATTTGATGGAAGTGGAGATGTAAAAATATTATTTTAGGACCATTATAAAATATATTTATAAAGTTTATATTGGAATTTTTTTATTGATTAATTTTAATTTTTTATTGAATGTTAAAAAAAAATTAAAAGAAGGAACACATTGATGATGGTGACATTCTCTTAGAGAACCTCATTTTGATCTCTAATTAATGACCCTATAGTTAGAATTATTAGAATGCATGAGGCTAAATTGTATAGAAAATTTATTTAGGGATATATTATGTCCTTGTTAGGATATGATAAATTTTTTATAGTGTTAATATGAGAGGGAAGGTGATTCCCACTTATAATTATAGTGGAGTGGCACTTTTGTAAATACCCAAAACTGTTCAAAAATGGGAAGTCACTCTTAAAAGATATTCCTATAAAAATTAAAAATTAATAAGTGTAGGTGTGATGAGGATGAGAAAAATATTATATAATAATAAAAATAGGTTTAAACATTTTACCCTCTTTTACTCTAATGTTACTCATCTTTAAAATTGTAATATTTTTACCATGGTAAAAAGTATTTTTGAAAATGTATTTAAAATTCATTTTTTCCAAAAAAACATTTTTAACATATTACATAGTATAAATTATATTTATTAGTAATATTTAATATGTTTTATCATTTTTTAATTATTAATCATTAGTAATTTAAATAAAAATAAATCCAACAAAGCTGAAAGAAAATAGATTAAAAAATGAAATTTTTATGAAGAAAATATTTCAAATTAACTCTAAATGTAAAAATTTTCATTATAAGAATATCAAATAATAAATTTATATTAATAGTTTATAAATTTATTTTAAATCAATTCTTTTTATGTTTTATTTTATTAAATTAAATGTAGAAATGTTAAACTCTTTAAACTATTTTTTGAAAAAACAATTTTAAACATAAGAAAACTGTTATTATGAAATTTGGTATAAATATGAATAAAATGTAATTAATTAGATTATAAAGGAATAAATAATACTTATTTTTAAATAAAATAAAATTAAATTAGAAATGTTACAATTAAATTACATAATTTATAAAAATAAATTCTAGTTCTATAACAAAATTAATTTTCACTATTCCCTAAAAATACCATTATTTCATAACAATCCTAATATTTTAACGAAAATATTTTTTCATATTCTGATTTCAGAAATTATGTTAATATTAAATAATATAATTTCAATATGTTTTAAATTTTTACACAAAAATATAAAAATTATATTTGAAGGAAACCTATTTTCTATTGAATAATATATCACAATTAATTATTTTGTGCATTTTAAGAATTACCTATAAATTAGTATGTTAATTTTATGAATATGTAATAAATAATTTAGTTCTATTAAAAAAAAGTTAATTTAATTTCTAGGTAAAATCGATCCTGTTTATATGATAATATTTTAATATTTTATCATGGTTTTTTTAATTTCAATGGTGTGTATTGAATACACTATCAAACATAGTGTTTTTTAAAAATATCTAGGTGTTATAAACAAATATTTATAAGTTCAATGATTTTTATCTTGAATGACCAATATTAAATTAAAATAGGTGTTATAACCTCATGAAGAACTCTTCCTTGATATGTATTACTCTTTGAAATTATTAAATTAGCATTCTGTTCGACCAAAATCACTCCCAGTTCAATAAATAGTTCTTTAGGTTCTATTATGCTATTTTTGTAACATATCAAATATATAATAATGTATTGTAAATTGAATTTGATTTACCCAAATGTTATCATCTAGGACTATCTAGACAACTATGTAGTCTTATGGAAACTCATTGTGAACCAATGTAATGTTCGAGTTGATACTCAACTAGATGTTTTTTGGATGATTACCACATATTGAATCTATAGCATAGCTGAATCCACTATACACATTCTAGATATGGATGAAATTTCTAGAATAAAGAAAATATATAATTTACCAAAACATTGTCATGTTGTCTTATTCTAAGGCATATCAGTTATAATTATACCTATAGTTTTCACTATGCTTTTATAATCCTAATCACCAAAATTAACTAAAATAATCATCAATAAAAACTAAAGCCTTCTCTGATACAAACTGAGGTGACTCAAACATATACTCTTAGGTTTGGTACTAAAAACACTTATTTTTAATAATTATTATTATAAAAGGTGATATAAACCCATATTTATTTCAAATCATTTATAAAAGTTAAAAATTATATATAATAAAATAATTACACAATCTCATGAATGAATGGTTTAGTACATAGAGGATCAACTTGATATAAAATTTAATTTATGATACTTGTCATCATTTGAACATAATGGAACTAACCAATACTCCCAAATATTCCTATCATATGTTCTAATCATATTCATACACTAATTAATAAATCAAAAGAAACTAGGGAGATGAAAATATCAATAATGGAATACTCATCAAAATTTCACTGAGTTATATATCATAGGAGTGTGAGAAAACATTATTAACGGGAGAAATATTTCATATGAGATTGTAGAATGGTCCTACTTCTCCATTATGATGGGTGTCATACCACCTCATGAGTGTATATTAAAACTAAAAAGTCATTAAATGTATTAAGTAATGTGTTCTCATTAGTCTATGATCAATATCACTAAGTGGAAGGCCAAATCAATTCTATTTTGATGAAAAATTAGGCCTAGGGATTGCCAGATTCCCCAGGGTTTCTGATCGTTCCTTTGTATGGATTCTGTTTCCCCAATGTATGTTTCTCAATAGATCTTGTCTTTTGTATCCAAGTCTCATCTTCTCTCCAATCCCAATTGTTTTGAGTTTTCTCATTTTATTTAATATTCTATGTTATTTTGTTTTTCGTTTATTCTTATATATCCATGGCTTCTATATTGGAGTATTTGGTTATTCGACCTTCTCTTGTACTATATCTACCACACTAAACCTTGTTTGGGCTTTATTCAGTGGTTTTATGGGATTTTTGGTATTTTTGAGTTGAATAGTTGATGGTGTTAAAGGAGGCATGGTGTGGTGTTGTCATTCTTTATGGTTTGCAGTATAGTTTATTTTTTTCTTGTGGTTGTTGTTTTCAGCTCGATTTTCAACATCGATGGATGTGGTTCCTCTTATGAGGGGTTGTAGTTATTGATGATTGAATTTATCATGGTTGTGGTTTTGAAGGGAGTGATTGGTTGTCCAAGAAACTATTTCTATTCATTGTTGATGCTTGTTTTATCTTTTTGTTCATCATTCATGGAGGCATTACAAGTTCATCTTGATTCTCTTGCTGGCTGATTTGATGTAAGGAGTTGGTGTCAAGCGAAGGACTTAGATAAATTTTGAGACTATTTTCTATATCAATATCCACTCATGAATCATGTTTTACCACTCCCCCAAGTATTTTTAGTGTGTTATTTTACTACAAGGTTTCAGGATGTGGTGGTTCAACTTTCAATGTGGTACCAAGAGGTGTGACTTGAGTGGGATTCGATCAGTCTTTTAAGGTTCTATTGGCATTACCTGTTTTTTTCCAGTTTTTTTTTCAATAAGTTAATTTTCATTTAGTGATTCCATGGTTAACTCTGATGAATCTCGATGACCTTTTTAGAAAAAATTATTTGTTTAACGATGGGGTTTTCTTCATTTGAGTTTTGGTTTTTTTATTTCCTTTGGTATTTTGTTATTCTATTTTTATGGAAAATACAATGGTGGTTTAATGGTGGCGATGATGGATTCTGGTGGGCAATTCTCATTGATACACTGCTGTGATGATGGGTATTTTTTTGAATTAATGATCGGGAGGTTTAAGGTTCCTTCTTTGATGGTTTTTTGAAGCTATCATAGAAAAATGGTCTGTGGGATTTCATTACGGTGAATTGTTAGAAATGTAGATGATATTTCCTATTATGGGGCATGACTCAAGTTGACTCATTGTTCATGTTTTTTAGACCTGACTTGATTAGATGGTGATAGGATTGACATGTGGATCTTATTGATTATAAAATCTATGATTTATGTTTTAATTCTATCATGGTTTTTAATTTTAATTTTTTTGTTTGATTAGAATCTAGTTGAACATGTGCTTACCATATAACAATAATGTGTAATTTTAAAAAGAAAAAATGGATTTGGAAATAATTCATGATAGAAGTACATATAATCTCCAAAGAATGATTATGTTCTATGAAACAAGTATTTTTTATTATAAAATTGAACTACATAGAATAATTATATGCATATTACATAGAAATTTAGAATAATTTTTATTTATTGTGATAATTTTAACAATGAAAAATAAGACCATGTCCATACACAATATATTGAAAACATATATACAATATTATTCCCATGTTCCTTCATATGAATAAATAAAAATTAGATCATAGACACACATAATCATTTTCACAAACATAGACATGATTATATCCACACTCAATCATGTGAATAAATCTATACATGGTCATGTCCACACACAATTATTTGAACAAAGCATTATGGGAGAATCTCAACACAAAATCATATGAAATAATATATATTTTACATTCTCAATGAAAAATATTTTAAAAAAATATAATAATATCATGCCCCCAAAAAATATTGTTAATAATGACATATAGAATCATGTCCATGAACAATCTTGTCGACAAAGTTATATGTGAAAATGGGCACAAACAATCATGTGAACAAAAAAATGTTTTCATTTTCACACCCAATATTGTAATGATATTAGTTATAAAATCCAAACCAATTAATTAGAGGAGGATATATGACCCCAACCATAAATCAACAATATATAAGTGTGCCACTTGAAATAGTTAAATAAATATATCATAAATAACCCATTTAATTATGAATGGGTTTCACAAAAATTCATGATATATCACTGTAATTTACATTATAAATGGAAATAGTTCATATCCAATTTTTAATCTGCCCAAAATAGTATTTTGTAAGATAATTAAAAGGCTATTCTTTGAAAAATATCTTTATAGAAAATAATCCCTATAGTGATATAAGAAAATGGTAGTAAACTCATAAAATAGTTTTATGATATTACTTTTATCATTGGAGTAAAAGATGAAGTTTTATTAACTTTAAAAATTCATTTAATAAAAATACTCATTTTTAAAATTTAAAATCAATTAAAAACTAATATATATAACTAAATATTATTAGTAATCCTCTGGAATGGAATAAAGTTTTCAAACAAGTGAATTGAATAAATTTTTGGAGACTTATATAAAAAAATCTTCAATAATGGAGTCTTAAAAAGGCAATATGGTTTTAAAAGGACATATGGAGTCTTTGGGAAAAAATTATTTATGAATATAAAAATCATAAATCAATCATTATAATGACATATGGGTTATCAAATGAAATGTGGATTGGAAGGTAAAAAATTGGATTCAATATATTAGAAATCCTATTTATTATTTTGAAATATCATTTCTAAATACGCACATCATAAAAAGAGTAACAAAAATTCATTTTTAGAATATGATAAGGTAAATATGATATTGAAATGAGATAAAAAATAATAGGGTTTCCAAATGTAATTGATATTATTGTAGGTAATAAAAATTATACAAAGAGGAAAAACAATCTATAAATATGAAGATAATTAATCTCACTAATTATATGTATTTTAAGAAGAATAATTAATTGTTGGTGGATTATTTTAATAAATAATTTAATTTTACCCAAATAGAAATAGAAAGTATTATTAAATAAATAATTAGTATTGAATAAATGAATTATAGAAAAAATTCATCTAGGATGAAGATTTATAATGAAATAAATAGAGTTGTTATAAAAAACCATTACAAGATTTTCATTTTTCAACATGAATACATTTAAAGAAAAATATTTTTGTTTTATTTAAAAACCCACAAATTTCATGAATTTGTAAAAATACATTCATTGTATATTAGTCACACCACTTCAAATATATTACGATGCACAATAAAATATTTGTCCTAATGAATAAAATTTGAGATAAAGAACACCTTAACAGTGATGGTATTGTATGAATTAATAGAACATATGAGTGATTACATGAAATAGAAATTAAAATATTATGAAATGAAATATATTCATTATAAATTAATTAAATTGGGTATTTTATAATCCAATAAAAGGAAATGAGGTGCAGAATATCAATTGTTCCTTATAGATTTAAAAATAAGAAAAAATACCTTTACACTAACTCCCATCTTCCACAAAAGTGATTGAATGCATAATATATCAAAAATAAAAGTTATAATCCAATATTTAATAGAATTATTAATATCTATAACTCTTTATAAAAATCATTTATAATTAGTCCTTACAAGTATATTTGTTATTTATT
The DNA here is from genome assembly GCA_963277665.1 of Viscum album. Lineage (NCBI taxonomy): Eukaryota > Viridiplantae > Streptophyta > Magnoliopsida > Santalales > Viscaceae > Viscum > Viscum album. The sequence goes on from OY728163.1 coordinate 877,115,483, forward strand.
TTCGATATTAAATATATCGAATGTGCAATCTTTATCCTTTCAAACTAGTTCATAATAGTCATGATGTACATCACTCTTATCCCAAATAGCATCATTGAAAGATCAAAAATAGTATTAAAATTTATTAATCAATATTATTTATAAATTTATAATTAAATTATATTGGATTTTATTTCGTGATTCATAATGATGAAATTGAAAATGAGCATGTTTTGATCATTTTTGACGATCTGAATTTGGTCTCTTAATTAGTGTGTCCAATATTAAATTTACCATTATAGAAATAAAAAATATATTTAGTTTATTACTTATATCATATTTTAACATTTATTATATCTTGATACTCATCTATGATGTAATTTTATATCATTTATTATGTAGCTTATCAGATTGAACCAATCAAGAATATACTATAATTAATAGATGAGTATTATTAATAAAGTAGTTTAATTTGGAAATAATATCATTTTAATGACTATTTATTGTATTAATTATATATATTTTATATTATGAATAATATTTTGAGATATTTTGTTAAATAAAAATAACTTTATGAAAAATGAGATATATTACTTTGTTTAGGCGATAGTCATCACACACATGAATTATGCTACTTGTTTTTCTAATGGAAAAGTGAAAAGGTAGTTAATAGTTATTCAATTAAAATAAAAAATTTATGTATAAAGAAAATCATGATTTAATTATATATTAATTATATACTTTTCTTTGCTAATTTAAAATAGAAGAGGAATGTAGTTAATGAAACATTACGACCCACATTGGGGACTTGCACTTTCCCATAGAGGAATCCATGAAAATGAAGGCACTAGGAAAAATTCACGTGATGATAAGATAATGGATGTGAAATAAAATTAAAATTTATGTAAATAGTTTATATTTTAAATTTTAAACCAATGTTTGGAAGCAGTATAAAGGGAGTGGTGAGAGAACACTTTTATAAGTTATGAAAATAGTATTTTTATAAATATTTCAACATAATATAATTGGAGAAAATGTTTAACATATTAGGGAGACTCCAAAATATAAAATAATATATTGGATATAATTTTTTGTTGAGAAAAATATATGAATCATTTATAAATATGTTTTAATATTGTTTTTTTCTTTAGATAACCCCTTTTTACCAATTTGTATTTTGCCACAATAACTTTTTTTTTTCTATGTAGTTACATTTTTATGACAAATATAAAATTGAAATTATTGAATTAATTATACCTAATTATCTAAAATATGTAATTTATTTTTCCAATTAAAATTTATAGGTCCAATAATCACACATTTCAACATTATCTTATGTAATATGTAATTCCTGTTTTATGGAAAATAATTATTATTGAACAAAAACTTAATATGTAGGAAATAATTAACAATTTTTTAGATCTTCATGAAATAAATTTGGTTACAATAAATAAAATTTAGGTCTCTTTAAAATCATGTAAAAATTAATACTACCAAAAATAATATTTTATTTAATGAAAATCCAAAACCTGTTTCTTTTGTTTGAAAACATTTCTTATGCTATAAAAAAATTTGTTTATAAATCACTAAATGTATTTTAAAATCTATTGTTTTACTATAAAAATATATCATTGATTGAGAAATTTTTTTTACAAGTTCGTAAGTTATAACTAATTCTTAATATCATCTTCTATACTTTGATTTTAGTAAGAACTATTTTTTTTAAAATTCTACTAAAATTCAATTATTTCAGAAAAATATAAAAAAATACACATTCAAATTTTTTTGATATGTTTAATTAAAATATAAAGTTATTATTTTTAAAATAAAATAATAAAATAATAAAATTTATATTTTAAACGAATATTTAAAATTTACAAAAAAATATATTTTATTTAAAAATAACAAATTTTGTAATTAGACATTCTAAAAAGTATTGCCTACTAATTTCAAATTTTATGAATATAAATATATTATTTAAGATATTGAAATATTATATATTATAAAAAATTATCCTTTAAAATTATTTTATTTAATATATTAATACATTTACTTATTATTTTAGAATGAATATTTCTTTTAAATATAAAATCATATCAATTATATATCCACTTAAAATAAGTATTTTTAATTTATTCATACCTTTTTATTTACTAGTGACTTTATTATTCTAATATTATTCATGATAATATTCATCAATAATATGTTTTAGAGAAGTTTAGCATCGTGTGACATGAAGATAAAACTGTTGAACACAATAAATTTATCTAAAGGATATGTTATGAAATATTAGAGTGTTACATTCTATACTTAGTAGGCCCTAAAACAAGATTTTCTAACAATAGGAATGATTATTTCCCCATTTCAATTTAACGATTCACACCTACAACCACTACTAATGTAGTAGGTGTATCACTATCATATAATATATTATAAAAATAACAGAGAATCTTTCTCCGGGTGATTAGCTCACAGGGAATCCTCAGTGGAATTCGGTATATAAATCAATGAATCCTCATAAAGATATTCAACGTGGTTCAATGAAAAAATCAAAGGTTACCTCTTTCTAGATAAACCATATTCATTATAACTTCTCCCATAACCTCTCAATAGGAACACCAAAAGGCCAATAATGTTTGTGGACACAATAAAATAAGGAATAAATCCTTCCGATATCAAAAGATTTATATCTAAATGATGAAAACCATTCTTGGATTTAAATCACACTATTACTAAGCCCCCCACATAGGTGAAATATCCATAAATTACATTGTGATGAGGGTATAAAACTCATGGGATCACTATGGGTAATATAAAATTGATTATCCTCATTTAGAATAAAGGAGACCAACACATGGTTCCATATTAGGTTACTGAAGCTATCTTACCCTCAATTATAATTCATAAAATAAATCCAATCACATATAATGTTGTAATATATTGGACCATGATCCCTAATTATATCAATATCCTCTTTTTTTCATTTATTATATATGTTGGGAAAGCCATATCAGCAACCATGAGGATTAGAAAACGTTCTATAGATGAGAAATCAAGCAATGGGTGGTGAAAAACTCTTCCAATAACTAAGGACCATCATAATAATAATGTAAAACCATCTTTATTTATTTTTCATTATCATCATCTACTATCTTCTAACAACAAATATATCATATAAATTTTATTCAACCATGTTTATATAAAATAACTCTTCAAAACGATTTATCAATGTATAAAACTCTGTAACGTCCAGACCAGAGTGCCACACAATGGTGTTGGGAGCTGGTTCACCACACGACCTGAGGTACGTCTCCCCATATGCCAACATCTTGTAACTAGTAGTGAGGGTCTATTAAGTTAGTTATGGGGAGACTAAACCTCATTTATTAGATTAAAATACCTGCAAAAGTAAACAAGAAATATGGGAAACATAAATAATTATAATAGTAAAAATGTGACAAGAATAAAATAGAAAAGAAATGTAAAACTCAAATGAAAGGTAAACATTAAATTACAATATATGTGTATCAACTGTCTAAAAAAAGAAAACTGGATGTAACAGGATAGAGACTCCCAAGTGGGTTCCAAACCATGTATGTTTCCCTCAACCAAGATCTATCCCTAATCAGAAATCCAGAGCAGGGATCTTTCCCTTTTCATGTCCTACAACATCAAATCCTATTCATGTACCTATCCGGATGCCCGAGTAGGGTGTATGTATGACTCAGTTGATCACCACTAGTAGTGTCTAAAACAAATCCAGTCTGAAGTAGTGTATGCTATTGTATAAATAATAAAATAAGGCAATAGAGGAAACATTTTATATTTATCCAATTAACCATTATTTAATGACATAATCTTCTAGGTTCCTAAGGACACTAAACCAAAATACAAGATTCGACCAATGATAGAGTCTAAAACACTTATCACATTCAATTAATAATCATTATATCACAATATTGAAATTGTAAATAGCTATAAGAAACCATAGTACTAAATAAACAAATTGTTGTAGAACTTCATGTCTAGAACACTTGTGTGTATTTGGAGTGTCAGTCCTAGTCTCAAAACCACATGGGTATTTAAAGCATCAGTCCTTCTCTCATAAAATAATAATATCATGCATGTCATTAATTCTAGAGCATCAAATCTTGAACCCATATCTATATTTGGTGAGTTAGTCTGTGTCCCACAACCCATTCTTGATCAAACATCTATATCAAATATACCACATTATTCAGTGGTTAATCATCCTTAACCTTCCGTCACAATTCTCATTCGAAATATTTTTTAATTAATTAAACCATTAGTCACAAAAAAATGTTCAATTAATTCAAATAAAATAATTTAACTAAATCCACAATCACAAAATCCGTATAACTAATCCACAAATTAATTATTTAAAATAACCAATTAATTAACTGGATTACAACCATCAATTAATTATGTAAATGGTTAACAGGATCCATAATCCCAAAAAAACACATAATTACTCTATTAATTAATTATTCATGCCAACCAATTCAATTACCAATTTCACATATCGTAAATTAATTAATTTACCCAATTAATTAATTGATTTAAAAAAATCAATTATTATTTACACCATGATATTTTTACAAATTCATTCACATAAAAATATGACACATTGGGATTAGATTTTAAACCACCAAACCTTTGTCAATGATTATTCACATGTAAAAAATCAATGTACAGTTTGATCTGGTTCAAGTATAAAATGATTGACGAACACCCAAAAAAATGCATGTCAACTACTAATAAATATCTTATGATAATATCATATTTATTTATCATGTAATAATTCAATATTTTTTCATTATAATTATATTTTATTTTATTAATTGGAGACAGAAATTGATAATTGTTGAAAGATTATTTTATCGAATCATACCTTGATAACATCTTTTAAAAAATCCATTCAATTGCCATTTGAAAAAAATATAAAATATAAAATAAAATCCTTCATTTTCTAATTTTTCCATCCATTTTTTAAAAAGTATTATTATAAAAGGATTGAAATATAGAGTTTATAAAATAAATTTTAAATAAAATAAATAACTTTGTTGGCGGACCAGTTTTAGGTGCACACAAAAAATGCTCTTCAAGGGGGTAGCACATCCTATTTTTATGGAAGAAGAAGAGGGAGTCATGATCTACCCAAATGAAAATAGATGGTATTCATAATTGACCAGATCTAACCCGATCAACAATAAATGGTTCATTTATATTGAACATTAAAACCCGTACGGTTCATCTGCTCAGGAATTAGAAACTTATTTTAATCAATCGTTTCAACTGAAAATTGATGATGGAGGGTTTTAATTTACCACATTAATGTGTTTCTATTTGAAATGGTCAAAATCATTTGAGAAATGAAGATTTGGTAATGCTCAATGAATCCATAATATGGAGGTATCCCGTTGAATAAGATGAACATTATGTTAAAAATAAAAATTGAACTATTTTAATTAACATTATAAATTAATTATATAAAAAAATATTAAATTTTATCAAACGTCATCTGAGCATATAATTTATACACCATCTAGGGTAAACACCATGTTCTAGAGACATTGATGGTCTCAAATTTCTCGTACGACTCACTGTTTGTGAGTTATTAATGATTTATTATTTAAATCACTAAATAATTAATTAAATAAAATAAAACCATTATTTTTTTTCATGTGAGGATTCCAAATTCTCGACACATACAATTACTATACCTTTTGTAGGGTAAACCCCTCATTGTAGACCCATTGGTGGTCTTAGATTTCCAATAGGATGCACCGTTTGATAGATATTTAATTATTTTTACGAAACTAATATATTAAATATTATTTAATAACATCAACTCATGAGTGAGCCATACAAACATGTGACGTCAATATATGTCATACACAGACATGGGTAAACACCATGTTTCAGTTCAAATAGTGGTCTCAAATTTTTCATATGATGAATTGTTTTATTGTTATTAAATTATTTTTATTCAATTGTCTATGATTAATATAATATAATTAATATTTTTGTACTGTTTTAGTCAAGGATTTTCAGGCCTCAGTAACTCACACTTCTCCAAGTCTGACTCCAAAAAAAATCCATAAAAAAAATCCAATGTTTAGGTTTTCATTGTCTCTTAATTAAATCCTTGATCCTTTTATTATGATGGTTCTCCAAAAAACTTTTTTCCTACATAAACTATAATAATCTATACAAAGAAAAAATCAAAGGGAAACAAACGTAAAAAATATAATTTTACAATATCTCCACCAAATAATAGACCATCCTTGAGATGCACTTCGAACCCTCTCTAAGACTCTAAGCGAAAAAATAGGGTGACTGAGCCCCCATATCTGGATCCATTTCACATAACTCTTCCATAACACATACATGTTCTATAATACACGAACTATCAGTATAGTTTTTCAATTGAACACCTTCTCACTATGATCCAACACACGTATCTAATGCTTCTCAAAGGACACATCTATCCCAAGATTTACATCATCCACATCGATCACATTAGAAGGTTTTGGTTCATACATTTGTTGTTGGGATACAAGTAAAACATCATGAAAAACCCTTTATCTCTGGGTAAGAGGAATTTGGTGTGCCACCGGCCAGATTCTCTTCATGATCTCAAATGGTTTAACAAACCTAGGTGAAAAATTTCCCTTCCTCTATATCCTGTGATGAACCAACCATGGTGACACCCGAAGGAATACACTATCACCCTATATAAACTATAGGGGTCATATTCTCCTATCAGTGTATGACTTCAGCATACTATGAGGCATGTGCATATGTTTCTAAATCAGATAAACCTTCTCGGTCGTCTTTTACACAAGACTCAGTCCCAAAAACTCTAACACACCTAATTTTATCCACCATTATAGTGATCTACAAGGCCTACAATAGAGAGCCTCATATGTTTCAATCTAAATTGTTTCCTGATAAATTTTATTATAAGAAAACTACAATAAATCTATGTTCCTTTCCCATGAACCACCGAAATCATGTACACATGCTCTCGACATTTTCTCAAGCTCTTGAATAGTACGCTCTGATATTTCATCTGTTTATTGGTGGAAAGTTGTAATCAATAAAAACTATCTACCATGTGCCTTTTTCTAGTCCTTAAAGAAGTGTGAAATAAAGAATGAATCACAATGTGAAACTACATTTCATGGAACCCCATGATAACAAACTATCTCCTGTACATATAGCTCTCCTAATTGCTCAACTGTAATGGTTTCCTTTATAGGTAAGAAATGATCAACCTTTGTTAGTGGATCCCCAATGAACCAAATATCATTATTATTCATAAGTGTCTTTAGATGACGTACCACTATGTCCATGGTCACGCTATCCCACTTTCCATCTAGAATGGGTAAAGGTTGCAGTAAACCTAAAGGTATATGATTCTCTTCCATCATCTGCTAATATGTGAAGCATCATGTCAGAAACCTTGCTATCTCTTTCTTTATGCTTGGATGCCAAAACTCTCTTCGTAGTTCATGGAACAATTTGGTCAAACTGGGATGAACCTCACATTTGGAGGCATAAAATTCCCACATGAGCTCCTCCTATATGCTCATATGAACAAAAACCTGATTCTTCACATAAATGATATCATCATCATCTATCTTTCTATCCGAAGGTGTCTCAAAACATTCAATGTTTTCCCTCAATGGAAAGAACTCTTTGTCCTCATATTTCCTGACCCAAATCCATCTCAAATGTCTATACTCTACTGCAACTAACAAGAGTTTCATCTGATCCTCTCTCTCTTGAACCAAAATGTGCATCTCCATGAGCAATGGAATCATCTTCCGCTCAACAGTAGATTCCTCAACAATCGGAGTCTGAATTTTTCTACTCAAAGCATCAGACACATTGTTTATTTTCTCATTTGTATATGCCAGTAAAAATCATAAGAATATATATAATGAACTGTTATATTATGTTAAATATTCAAATCTCACTAAAAAATATGTACTTCAAGCTCATGTGGTCTGTATAAATTATATTCCTTTCTCACAATAGGTAGTGTTGCTAACACATAAAAGCATGTACCACTGCTACCAACTCAAGGTCATGTGTAGGTTAATTCCATTCATGCTGCCTCAACATCAATGACCCGTATTACACATATTTGTCCCTTTTCATCAACAATGTTTTGATTCCTATCATATTAGTGCAACAATACACCATGTACTCATCATATAACTCAGGTAGAACCAAAATTTTTATGAACGTCAAACGCTTCTCTAACTCCTGAAATGATTTCTTGCAATCCTCCAACCATTCAAACAGAACTCCCTTTTTAGTCAATCCTAAAATTGGAACATTCAAATGGGAAAATTCTTGGATGAATCTCCAATAATATACATCATACACATACTTTGGGTTCACTAGCACACCTTCCTTTGAGATGATGTGCCCCAATAAGTGTACTGGTTCAATCACAAAATGAGACATAGATAGCTTGGTGTATTGCCGATGCTCTCTTAGTGTACTTAGGAATATTTCAAGATGTTGGGAATGATTGTCATGAGTCTTGGAGTACACAAAGAGGATTTCAATAAATACCACCACAAACAGATCCTTGTACTGATGAAAGATATTATTCATCATGTACGTAAATACTCCTGGTGTATTTGTTAACCCAATTGGAATTAACAAAACTCAAAAATCCCATAATTAATCCTCAAATTAGTCCTTGGTATATTAGATGTCGAAACACTCAACAGACGATACACTACTTATAATTTGATATTTGGGAAAACACAACCTCCGTTAAACTATTCAAACAGATCATCAATAGTTGGAAGAGGATATAATTTCTTCACAATCATCATGTTCAACCTCTGGTAATCGATACACATATGTAAACTCCCATTATCCTTATATGCATAATCAATAGGCGATCTATAAGGAAACATACTTAGACTGATAAATCCTTTTTCCTTAAATTCTTCAAGATGATCTTTTAGTTCTTTATGCTCAATCGGTGCCATTCTGTATGGCCAAATAGATACTCGCTCAGCTCCCAACATGATTTCCATAGTAAATTCACCATCTCTCTAAGGTGAAATCCATGAGATGTGTTCAAAAAACATATCCTGAAACAAATCCACCACTAGTGGAAGGATACGTTACCCAAAAACTTCATCATATAATAAAAGACTCGCAACGTGGGTTGTGAGTTCTCTCAGTTGCTGAGTAATTGGCCCTACTCGGACTGCCTGAATATCCCACTCCCCAAAGTGAATGTAATGGTCACCAATAAGAGATGTAAATTTCACCCTATAATGATAAAAGTCAATTTGGGATCAGTATGTGACTAACCAATACATTCCTAGAATTATGTCGAAGCCTATCATGTCAAGGACATAGATAACCCTTAGAAAACGGTACTACCCGATCTCAAGAGAGCATCCCTATCACATACAGATGAATCTAGGCTATAATCCCCATGGTGTATCATTCATCATAACACCACACATAAAATCCATCGATAAATTCAAAACATTGAAAAAAAATTGATATAAAGGAATGATAGGAGCTCATATAAAATAAGGCACTTGCGAATGTAGAAGCCACGAGAATAATGCCACTCATTGTCGATGGTCCAACCTCACTATCCAGAAGTGTATGTTGTATCGCATCCAACTATGATGCTCATATCTACTGTGATTCCATCTAAGTCCAATGACTTTTACCACTCGGCTGATATAAGATTTGTTTCTAGAAAGCACAACATATGTTACCTTTACCACCTTAGGTAGTAGAACTCTAACTATGGGATTGATATGGTGTGGAAGACCACCTTCCCACACTCTGAGTCTGTTTAGCTGAAACATCACTACCGGACTTCCTTGGGTTCTTACAGAACCTATGGAGATATATCATCCTACCACATGATCTGCATTCCATAGGGGGTTGAGTACAATGATTAAGATAGTGCCCCGGCCTACCACATTGGTGAAAAAGCACTCGGGTAAGGTCATGTGTAACTGAACACTCTATCTTGTTAATCTGCTTCCCACATCCCTATCTGGCATTCTCATAACTTTTCTTATTTGAATCGAAAGTTTTCCAACCTGAACTTCTAGTAGAAACCACCTATTCACTAGTGGAAGCCTTTCTTAGGTTCCCCTCACAGATGAGAGCCTAATTAAGAACTTCTGAAAACTTATTTAGCTTAAAAATATTCACTTGAGACATAATTTCACATTTATGTTCATCCTAAAATCGTCTTATTAAAGTAGCCTCATATTCTACCAATGATGGATAAAAATGTTGTATGTCTATAAAGCATCCAACATAGTCCATCACAAACAAATTACCTTGTTTCAGCCTCATGAACTCTGCTTCTTTCCCTTTCCTGAGTGTCTCTGGATAACAGTGATCAATGAACTTCTCCTGAATGTCCTTCCAATATATAACTTTCATCTATCCCCCCTGAGTCTTGATTCCCCACCAATGTTTTTCTTTACCATGCAATATGTAAGCTTCCATCATGACACTGTTCTCAACAGATGTCTTAAGTTGGTCAAGTATAGTCTTGATAGATTCAACTGATAACCTATCTTTCTGCAGACCACCCCCTCTAGTAAAAGTCGGTGGGTGTTGCAACTAACACCTCATCATCAGATCAGACATGATTTTCACAACCCTCTATGGGTCTCTTTCCATCAATTACATGATATGGGTGAATTTCTCTAAAAAATTTTCCCCTATTTCCTCAATAGGTACTATCAGTGCCTCAGGTTCAACTATTATTAGACCATTCCTAGTAGTGACATCTTATTGTCCTCTTAACAAGCATCATGGAGGAATATATCTACAAATCCAAACACACACCTTAGGGAATAGTTCACAATGTTTTCACAAATAAATGAAAACTATTAATTTATATCACTTTAATTTTTCTTTTCAATTTAACGTTGCACACTATTGTTATTTTAATATCACAGGAAAGAAAAATAGTTTTATTTCAACAACTTACCCATAACCCATTTCCTGTGCATGCCAAAAATGATGCTTGTCACAACAATCCTGAGAGCCATGAATGATACATAAAGACTAAACACTCATGTCATTATAGGCCATGAAAAATTACACAATAAAATCCAAAAATAATAATCACATCACTCAATAAGTGAATCACCAAAGGTGAAATAATATTAAACTACAACGAGAAACAATAATAATATCAATCCCACCATGAGTACTTGGGTTTTCACCATACATGGGTTTGCAACTCCCATGCACAAGCTAATTACCATGCCCAAAATTATTCTAGTCTCCTATCTATCATTCCCAAAAATTTAAGATCAAATAAAATGAAAGAAAACCTCCTCTAATACCACATTGTAAAATCTAGACCTTAGTGCCTTGAAAAGCTTCCCTGAGCCAGTTTTCCACATGTCCTCAGGCGTGTCACCGTATATTCCATAGGCTACCGACAAGAAGTGAGGTTTGGGTATGTTATTTGCGGGGAGACCATGTAAAGACCCATAAAATTCGAGGGAAATTTTTTTCTTAATTTTCTTTGTAATTTTACAAGAACGCGGTTTCTGATGGCACCTGATTCTGAGGCCCGGAGTGCCCGGAATCATTTTTCGAAGTTTGTCTCGGGTACGTTCAGTGAACGAACGAGCAGGAATTTCTAACTTTTGAACCGGTGCCCGGAATCAAATTCTGAGGGCACCGATGAACTCGCAGCGCTGATATTCGCTTAAGGAGACCTTTTTCGAGCTTGCGTTTATTGCGGGTTGAGAGTTAGTTTTTGGGAATTTAGAATAAGTTAAATAAAAATTGTGGAATACAATTTTTTATTCTAACTTGTTGGTTAACTTCTCCAAAAGGGAGTTAGAGGTGGGACCCACATCCACTTAACCTCCCTTGGGAGGATTATTTGTGGTGGGGCCCACACGAAGCATAACTCTTCATCTTCTCTTTTTAAACTCCCAATAACCCCTCTTTAATTAACATGACAAGTTGGGTTATTAAATGGGTGGAGTTGTTTATTTTCAAACCATTGAATTTTCAATATGGTTTGGTTGAGTAAATAAAATAAGACCTTAGCTTATTTTATTTGGGTTAGAATTCTCTAGACAATCTTGAGAGAATTTGGAGCCTTCTTCTTCTTCTTCTTCAAGCTTGACGAAGAACGCGAAGAACCTTCGAACATCGATGAAGAACACCACGTTCTCGGGAATCGTCTTCCGCGACGCCATACCCTCGACACCGACGACGTCTTCTTTCGCATCATCTCTTCCGCGACGATTTCCCGAGACGAAATCATCGTCAATGAACTTCGAATCCTCTCTTCACGACATCAACGTCCTTCTTCCGTGACGCCGACCACCGCGACGCGTCTTCCGCGGGTCGTTGACGATCATCGTTCTTGAAACTGAGGTAGGGGTTTGCTGTTGATTATTTATTTATTCTCGTTCTTGGTTCTAGCATGACAATCTTGAGGATAAATGGTTACGTGATACCATCTAATGAGAGGGGGGCCGGACCGCACAAACATGGCCGAAACCCCCTCCATTGTTCTTGAATATTTTCTTACGGATGAAACGAGATGGTGTGGTGCCTTCGCACCACGCGGGAATCGTTCAACAATTATTTTGCGGTGTCGTCGCGCCGCGCCGTGGAAATATTATCATGAACGTAACACTGTCGCGCCGCGTCGAAGGAAACCGAAGGCGCCGCGGCCGGAGCGGGGCCGCAGCGGAGGGGCGCGGTGCCGTTGCACCGCGCCGGATGACGAAGGTCGCGGCCGGTTCCGGGCCGCGGCGGAACGGGAAGACCGGCGGCCATCCGGGCCGCCGATGTCGGAAGCCGAAAGGGGGACCCGCCTTGCCGGTCCCATTGAGGAAGGACCGACCGACCTGGTCGGGCCGACCGGAAGAGAGAAGAACCGGGGGAATTAATTCCCCCTGCTGGCCAAAACCGGCCCCCCATAATGGGGGGGCCGCGGTTACACCATGGGGGGGAAGCGCCCCCCGTGTTTCTCAAAGGAAGGCCCCCATGTGAGGGGGGGCCAGCTTCTCCAAGGCACGACATCCAGCCACGCCGCCAGCTGAAGGAAAGCGGGGGCTTTGCCCCCCCCCCCCCCCCGCGCGTGGCACCCAAGCGGCGCCCAGGCCGCGCCGCCGCGCTGGACCGTGCCGCCAGGCCGGACCGTACCTTCGCGCCGGGCTGCGCCGCCGGCCGGGCCGGATCAGACCCGGGTCAGGTCGACCCGGTGTGGGTCGAGCCGGTTTGGGCCGACCCATGGGGGGGGGGGGGGGGGGTCGGGCTGGGTCGACCCGGACCCAGACCCCCTGTTTTCGAATCGACTTCGGTCTTTTGCTAATAACTTGAGCTACGGACCTCCGATCAACGAACCGTCTGCGGCGATGCGATCCTTGGATCGAGACGGTCGATTCCGTATATCTCACTCAATGTTTCGGAATACTTTGATTTCGGCCGGGTTGGTTCGTACACGAAACCAACCGAGCCCTCGGAGCGGAAACGCTCATATCTTGAGCTATAGACGTCCGATTGACGTGCCGTCAGCTTTGTTGTGATCCTCTTAGTGAGACAGATCTTTTGGCATACTCCGCCAGAGGTTTGGACGCAGGTGGAGTACGGTCAAGTTGGTTTTGCCTTAAAAACCAACCGGGCCCCTGGGACGAAAAAGCCAATAACTCTCAGACCGGGCGTCCGATCGACGTGCCGTCTGTTGTGTTGAGTTTCTGTTGGCGATACGGAACTTTTGGATACATCAACTTTGGACTTTGTGATAGTTGATGTATCAGCCTCTTGGCTCATGGAGCGGACCCTCCCGAATGAGCTTGCTGTGTGCGGGAACCCTAGAGCTGGTTGTTACTGTGACTGCTACTACTACTGCTACTGCTACTGTGACTGCGACGACGACAGTACAGAGATCCTTGGTGGATTCGACGACGACTATAGCACTCAGCGATCCTACGTGGATCAGTGCTACAGGTCCTGTGTGGGCCCGATCCTGTGTGGGTCCGATCCTGTGTGGGTCATTGCGCTCAGCGGTCCTGTGTGAACCAGTGCCTACAGGTCCTGTGTGGGCCCGATCCGGTGTGGGTCTTTTGCGGGGGCTAGTTACCGATCAATCCTTCGTGGGTCCGACGACTTAGATGGATCAGAGATCATCTTTATCGTCTTTCGAAGAAGTATACCTATGTGAGCTGAATCCTGTTCCTTTCCTGTGTGGATTGTGTTGTGCTATCCTGTGTGGATTTCGTTTTTCTTTCCTGTGTGGAATACGTATACATTCCTGTGTGGACTGAGTTGTACTTGGGCTCGGAGGTTGGAGCGTATTGGAATTGATGACTTTGGTATTTGTATGGGCATATACCTAAGCAGTGTCAGTTGTTACTTTGTGATTGTATGTTCCTTTGTGGTTTAACCTTTGTGGTTTTTGGGAGACCTTCAGGGGTCTCGGGGTCCCTACTGAGTAGCTTATACTCACCCCTGCACGGGCTATGCCCGCACTACGTTGTGTTGGTTGCAGACGACGGACAACGTTGATCGTAGTTGAGGCTTACTGAGCAGGACGGTACCAGGTGGTGGACCACTGGGCAAGACGTGCTCGGAGCGGACGGCGGGACCCGAGGAGCAGTGGAGCTATCTGTACCCACCCTTCAGGTGGGATTTCCAGTGGACAGCTCGGTGTAGCGGCTTTTACTATTCAGTTATTGTTTTCCCTTTCTAGTTGTACTTTACTTTCAGTTTGGGTTTGTATACTGGCCCATCTACTTTTCCTCACTCTCAGTTGTACTCTGTTCTTACTTAGTGTTTACTTTTCCGCTTGCTTACTCTGTGGTGTCCGTTTACATTTCAAAGGCAAGGCCATCCCTTTTCACTGGGATTTACGCCTTGGTGCTAGTCGCCATCCCCTGGCCTATGGAAGGTGGGCTTTGGGTAGTCACGGCACGGACCCCGAGGGCGGTTCGTGACAAATTGGTATCAGAGGAGTTCGGTTCTACCGCGAACTCTGATCTTTTCTATGTGAAGCAACAATGTTTAGCGTATTGAGTGTGGTTATCAGTCCAGGGAGTCCAGTGTTGGTGCAGCGGCTGACATATCCGTACACCAGGACCCTGACTTCTAATTTCCGACTTAATGCACGAAAACATTGATTGCGTGTGTGTTTCAAAGTTTTCTTTGTGATTACTTTATATCAGCTCACCAGGTATACTGTTCTGACCATGGCGCACCTGTTTCCTTTTCAAGATGGCCCCACGACGGCAGCCAGCTAGGGTTCCGAGAGTCGAGCGTGTCGACAGCCCACCGAGCGACGAGGCCTTGGTGCAGGGCCCTTTGTCAGCAGTGGTACCGGCGGTAGCTCTACCCGCCGAGCCACCGATGCTTCCAGCACCAGCCGCTGACAATGCACGACGCCTTAGAGCTCTGCACGAGTTCCAGCGCCAGCGACCGCCTAGGTTCCGTGGGGAGACGGACCCCCAGGCAGCAGAGGACTGGCTGGAGGCAGTGGTACGAGTTTTTAGGCTAGTGAGGACACCTGCAGACCTCATGGTGATCCTCGCTGCGAGCCTTCTACATGCAGCAGCAGGACGATGGTGGAGCTTGATGCTCCAGGTGCAAGATGATGCATCTCTACTTTGGACGGACATTGAGAGCCTCTTCTGTTTGGAGTTCGTCCCAGCCACCCTCCGTGCGGTGCGTATCCAGGAGCTTCTTCAGCTGCGGCAGGGTAGCATGACGGTCACTCAGTACTCGGCGAGGTTTTCCGATCTCTCGCGCTACTCGACCGACATGGTACGGGACCCATTCTTCCAGGCACGGACCTTCGAGCAGGGTTTGAGACACGAGATCAGGGCATCGCTGATCTCCCTCAGCATACCGACTCAGACAAGAGTACTGGAGCGGGCCCTTTTGATCGAGAGCTTCCTTGCTGAGTCTACACCAGTGCTGAGACCCACCGCAGGGTGGCACGTGGAAGAGTCTTCTGCGGCAGGAAGTCGACAGATGACTCAGGGGTCCAGGCAGACCAGACCTTCAGGCAGACGACCTCAGGACACTGGCTCAGCAGTGCGGAGCACACAGCGCGGAGGCAGGCAGTGCTACTCGTGCGGCGGGCAGGGCCACATGGCTCGTTACTACCCGACCCACCGTGTTGAGGAGCAGCAGACGGTTGAGGGACCACCGAGTCAGAGGTAGAGGGTCGACCGTGGCAGTCCACAGGGAGGAGGCGGATGAGGCATAGGAGCTGGCCGAGCAGCAGGTGGTGGGCGACGCTTTAAGGCTCTGCCACCACCACCACCAGGAGGTCCACCCCGACCACAGGGAGTAGGCGGGCAGAGACAGGCATAGCTCCAGGCAGTAGAGGCCTACGACCACGGTGCACCCGAGATGATTTTAGGTACTATCTTGTGTCTATTCCACCCTTGCTGTAGTACTTATAGACACAGGAGCGAGTCACCTTTTCATAGCCGCTACCCTTGTTCGGAGCTCAGAGATTCCGACAGAGCCGTTGGCTCGATCCTTACGGCTAGAGACTCCTACGGGAGCAGACTCGACGATTACGCACTGGTGCCGGCAGTGTGAGCTTACTCTAGGAGGCGAGAGCTTCAGATGGGATCTTCTTGTAGCAGCGTCGAGGCCTTACGACATCATCTTGGGCAAGGATTGTCTATCTATGGTCCAAGCATAGATTGACTGTTTTAGGCACAAGGTGCGATGTGTACGCACCGACGGGAGCAGGTTCACCTTCACCAGTGAGAAGGGAGCCTTTGCAGCACAGTATGGACTTCCGCGGAGGAGAGGAAAACCCATCACTCATCAGTTGGCTAGCCTCATCCTTGGAGTAGTTGACGTGCGGAGTCCTGGTTTTCCTGCAGTGGTGGATCAGTTTGTAGACGTTTTTCCTGACGACGTTCCAGGGCTACCTCCTCGCAGAGAGGTAGACTTTTATATTGACCTGTACCCCGGGACAGCTCCGAT
The DNA here is from genome assembly GCA_963277665.1 of Viscum album. Taxonomy (NCBI): domain Eukaryota; kingdom Viridiplantae; phylum Streptophyta; class Magnoliopsida; order Santalales; family Viscaceae; genus Viscum; species Viscum album. The sequence continues at coordinate 877,132,487 of OY728163.1, forward strand.
ATCGACTCTAGCAGATCGGATGGCCCCCGCTGAGCTTCGAGAGCTATGGGTACAGTTGGAGGACTTGAAGGGCAAGGGGTTCATCCGACCCAGTGTTTCACACTAGGCTTCCCCGATATTGTTCGTCAAGAAGGCGGACAGGAGCTTGCGACTTTGTGTTGACTATCGTCGCCTGAACCATGTGACGGTAAGGAACAAGTATCCACTACCGAGGATTGATGACCTCTTTGATCAGCTCAAGGGAGCACGGTGGTTATCGAAGATAGACCTCAGGTCAGGCTATCATCAGCTCAGAGTCAGAGACAAGGACGTGCAGAAGACGACCTTCAGATGTCGGTATGGCCACTATGAGTTCTTGGTTATGCCTTTCGGCGTAACCAATGCTCCAGCAGTGTTCATGGCCCTTATGAACAAGATCTTTCAGCCATACCTTGGTCGGTTTGTAGTGGTCTTCATCGACGACATACTGATATACTCTACGATTGAGGAGGAGCATGCCTATCACTTGCGAGTTGTACTAGACACACTCCGAGAGCACCAGCTTTATGGTAAACTCTCGAAGTGTCAGTTCTGGATAAGTGAGGTCCACTTATTAGGACACGTTATCTCTGAGGCGGGAGTTGTAGTGGATCCTGCGAAGATCGAGGCTGTGTTAGCATGGGAGCCACCCAGGAGCGTGACAGAGGTTCGGATTTTCTTGGGACTAGCTGGATACTATCGGAGATTTGTGCTAGAATTCTCTAGAGTTGCGGAACCACTCACAGCTTTGACGAAGAAGGGAAACCCTTCGTGTGGTCAGACAGATGTCAGCAGAGCTTTCTGGAGCTGAGACAGAGATTGACCAGCGCACCTATCTTGAGTTTGCTGAGGAGGGAGTAGGGTACGTAGTCTACTGTGATGCATCAGGGACCGGAATCGGATGTGTTATGATGCAGGAGCGGGCAGTGATCGCCTATGGATCATGTCAGGCGAGGCCGCATGAGCAGAACTACGCTACCCATGACCTGGAGTTAGCAGCAGTGGTCTTCACTCTGAAGACATGACGACATTACCTGATGGGCGAGCGCTTTACAGTCTTTTCTAATCATCATAGTCTTAGGTATATCTTCTTGCAGAAGGACCTAAACCTGAGATAGCGGCGATGGCTCGAGTTCCTCCAGGACCATGACTTTGAGATATTCTATACTCCTGGGAAGGGGAACGTAGTAGCCGATGCCCTCTGCAGGAGGACGGGCATTCAGCTACTTGAGGAGGCGACGGAGCAGATAGCCTCTTTGTGGATATCCTTCGTGGATAGAGATGGAGCAGCCTTCCTCCAGTCTCTCACAGTCACCCCTCCACTACTGCAGCGGGTCAGAGAGGCACAGCGTGAGGACGCTGACTGTGAGACACGGCATGCACAGATATCCTCGGGACATGCACCTGATGGTTTCTCCCTTGGAGCAGAGCACGACTTCCTTTTCAGAGGACGTACCATGGTACCAGTCGCTTTGCGAGAGGAGGTGCTGAGAGACTTTCACACTTCTCCTTTGGTGGTACATCCTGGAGTGGCGAAGATGTACCAGGATCTAAGACGACAACACTGGTGGCCGGGCATGAAGAAGACTTTAGCAGAGTTTATTTCTCGATGCCTCACCTTCCAGTAGGTGAAGGCAGAGCATCAGGTACCAGCAGGCTTGGTTCAACCCTTGGAGGTCCCGGAGTGGAAGTGGGACGGGATATCTATGGACTTCGTGACCGGACTTCCACGCACTTCCAGAGGTCATGACTCCATCTGGGGGATTGTTGACCGACTCACCAAGTCGACACACTTCTTACCCATTAGAGAGCAGGGCTCAGTGGAGAGCTTGGGACATCTCTACGTTCAGGAGATTGTGCGGCTCCACGGTGTGCCATCATCAATCGTCTCCGATCTAGATGCTCTCTTTTCTTCCCAGCTTTGGAAGGGGTTGCAGGAGGCGTTTGGGACGCAGCTACGTCTGAGAATAGCCTTTCACTCTCAGACAGATGGTCAGACGGAGAGGACCATTCAGACTCTCGAGGACATGCTTTGCGCATGTGTCCTCGTCTTTGGTCGTAGCTGGGAGGACCACCTACCCTTGGTGGAGTTTTCATACAACAACAGCTACCACTCCACTATCGGGATGGCACCGTACGAGGCGTTGTACAACAGGCCTTGCAGATCCCCTTTGTGCTGGACAGACCCTGGGGAGTCAGCACTTGTGGGACCGGAGATGGTCCAGGCCACGACAGAGAAGGTACAGGTCATCCAGGAGCGGATGAGGACAGATCAGAGCCGGCATAAGTCATACGTTGATAGGAGGCAGAGGCCACTAGAGTTCGAGGATGGCGACCACGTCTTCTTGCGGGTCTCACTACAACGTGGTATACGGAGATTTGGCCGAGGTGGAAAGTTATCTCCGCGCTTCATCGGACCCTTACAGGTCCTCAGCAGGATTGGCGATGTGGCTTATCTCCTAGCTCTACCACCTCAGTTGCACCGGGTGCACGACGTCTTCCACGTGTCTCAGCTGAGGAGATACGTGCACGACCCGACGCACATCATTGACCATGGGGAGCTTGACGTTGATGATGGGGCGACTTTTACGGAGGTCCCGGTGGAGATAGAGGATTGACAGGAGGGGGTCCTATGTGGGCGATCGATTCCTCTTGTGCGTATCAGATGGCAGCACAGGAACCTCCAGGAGAGCACATGGGAGCGAGAGGCTCAGATGCGTGCTCTGTACCCTCATTTGTTTACCTAGTTTTGATGTATCTTTATGGGGACATAAAGCACTGAGGTGGGAGTAATTTAAAGACCCGTAAAATTCGAGGGAAATTTTTTTCATAATTTTCTTTGTAATTTTACAAGAACGCGGTTTCTGATGGCACCTGATTCCGAGGCCCGGAGTGCCCGGAATCATTTTCCGAAGTTTGGCTCGGGTACGTTCAGTGAACGAACGAGCGGGAATTTCTAACTTTTGAACCGGTGCCCGGAATCAAATTCTGAGGGCACCGATGAACTCGCAATGCCGATATTTGCTTAAGGAGACCTTTTTCGAGGTTGTGTTTAGTGTGGGTTGAGAGTTATTTTTTGGGAATTTAGAATAAGTTAAATAAAAATTGTGGAATACAATTTTTTATTCTAACTTGTTGGTTAACTTCTCCCAAAGGGAGTTAGAGGTGGGACCCACATCCACTTAACCTCCCTTGGGAGGATTAAGTGTGGTGGGGCCCACACGAAGCATAACTCTTCATCTTCTCTTTTTAAACTCCCAATAACCCCTCATTAATTAACATGACAAGTTGGGTTATTAAATGGGTGGAGTTGTTTATTCTCAAACCATTGAATTTTCAATATGGTTTGGTTGAGTAAATAAAATAAGACCTTAGCTTATTTTATTTGGGTTAGAATTCTCTAGACAATCTTGAGAGAATTTGGAGCCTTCTTCTTCTTCTTCTTCAAGCTTGATGAAGAACGCGAAGAACCTTCGAACATCAACGAAGAACACCACGTTCTCGGGAATCGTCTTCCGCGACGCCATACCCGCGACACCGACGACGTCTTCTTCCACGTCATCTCTTCCGCGACGATTTCCCGTGACGAAATCTTCGTCAAAGAACTTTGAATCCTCGCTTCACGACATCGACGTCCTTCTTCCGTGACACCGACCACCGCGACGCGTCTTCCTTGGGTCGTTGACGATCATCGTTCTTGAAACCGAGGTAGGGGTTTGTTGTTGATTATTTATTTATTCTCGTTCTTGGTTCTAGCATGACAATCTTGAGGTTAAATGGTTATGTGATACCATCTAACGAGAGGGGGTCCGGACCGCACAAACACGGCCGAAACCCCATCCTTTGTTCTTGAATATTTTCTTACGGATGAAACGAGATGTCGTGGTGTCGTCGCACCATGCGGGAATCGTTCGACAATTATTGCGCGGCGCCGTCGCGTCGCACCGTGGAAAGATTATCATGAATGCGACGCCGTCGCACCGCGTCGAAGTAAACCGAAGGCGCCACGGCCGGAGCGGGGCCGCGACAGAGGGGCGCGGTGCCGTCACACCGCCCCGGATGATGAAGGCCGCGGCCGGTTCCGGGCCGCGGCGGAACGGGAAGACCGGCGGTCAGCCGGGCCGCCGGTGTCGGAAGCCGGAAAGGGGACCGGCCTTGCCGGTCCCATTGAGGAAGGTCCGACCGGCCTGGTCGGGCCGACCAGAAGGGAGAAGAACAGGGGGAATTAATTCCCCCGGCTGGCCAAAACCGGCCCCCCATAATGGGGGGGGGGTCGCGGTTACACCAAGGGGGGGCAGCGCACCCCCGTTTTTCTCAAAGGAAGGCCCCCACGTGAGGGGGGCCGGTTTCTCCAAGGCGCGGCATCCAGCCACGCCGCCTTCTGAAGGAAAGCGGGGGCTTTGCCCCCCGCGCGTGGCACCCGAGCGGCGCCCAGGCTGCCCCGTCGCCGGCCGGGCTGCGCCGCCGCGCCGGACCGCGCTGCCGGGCCGGGCCGCGCCGCCGGCCGGGCCGGGTCGGACCCGGGTCGACCCGATTCGGGCCGACCCAGGGGGGGGTGGTCGGGCCGGGTCGACCAGGACCCGGACCCCCCATTTTCGAATCGACTTCGGTCTTTTGCTCGTAACTTGATCTACGGACCTCCGATCGATGAACCGTCAGCGGCGATGTGATCCTTGGATCGAGACGGTCGATTCGGTATATCGCACTCAAAGTTTCTGAATACTTTGAGTTTGGCCAGGTTGGTTCGTACACGAAACCAACCGGGCCCTAGAAGCGGAAACGCTCATCTCTTGAGCTACGGACGTCCGATTGACGTGCTGTCAGCTTTGTTGTGAACCACTTAGTGAGACGGATCTTTTGGCATACTCCGCCCGAGGTTTGGACGCAAGTGGAGTACGGTCGGGTTGGTTTTGCCTTAAAAACCAACCGGGCCCCTGGGACGAAAAATCCAATAACTCTCAGATCGGGCGTCCGATCGACGCATCATCTGTTGCGTTGAGTTTCTGTTGGCGATACGGAACTTTTGGATACATCAACTTTGGACTTTGTGACAGTTGATGTATCAGCCTCGTGGCTCGTGGAGCGGACCCTCCCGAACGAGCTTGCTGTGTGCGGGAACCCTAGAGCTAGCTGCGACTGTGACTGCTACTGCTACTGCTACTACTACTGTGACTGCAACGACGACAGTACAGAGATCCTTGGTGGATTCGATGACAACTACAACACTCAGCGATCCTATGTGGATCAGTGCTACAGGTCCTGTGTGGGCCCAATCCTGTGTGGGTCCGATCCTGTGTGGGTCATTGCGCTCAGCGGTCCTGTGTGAACCAGCGCCTACAGGTCCTGTGTGGGCCCGATCCTGTGTGGGTCTTTTGCGGGGGTTAGTTACCTATCGATCCTTCATGGGTCCGACGACTTAGATGGATCAAAGATCATCTTTATCGTCTTTCGAATAAGTATACCTATGTGAGCTGAATCCTATTGCTTTCCTGTGTGGATTGTGTTGTGCTATCCTGTGTGGATTTCGTTTTGCTTTCCTGTGTGGAATATGTATACTTTTCTGTGTGTATTGAGTTGTACTTGGGCTCGGAGGTTGGAGCGTATTGGAATTGATGACTTAGGTATATGTATGGGCATATACCTAAGCAGTTTCGGTTGTTACTTCGTGATTGTATCTTCCTTTTTTGTTTATCCTTTGTGGTTTTTGGGAGACCTTCAGGGGTCTCGGGGTCCATACTGAGTAGCTTATACTCACCCTTGCACGGGCTATGCCCGCACTACGTTGTGTTGGTTGCAGACGACGGACAGCGTTGATCGTAGTTGAGGCTTGCTGAGCAGGACGGTACCAGGAGGTGGACCACTGGGCAAGACGTGCTCGGAGCAGACGGTGGGAACCGAGGAGCAGTGGAGCTATCTGTACCCACCCTTCAGGTGGGATTTCCAGTGGACAGCTCGGTGTAGCGGCTTTTACATTACAGTTGCTGTTTTCCCTTTCGAGTTGTACTTTACTTTCAGTTTGGGTTTTTATACTGGCCCATCTACTTTTCCACACTCTCAGTTGTACTCTGTTCTTACTTAGTGTTTACTTTTCTGCTTGCTTACTCTGTGGTGTTTGTTTAGTTTTCAAAGGAAATGTCTTCCCTTTTTACTGGGATTTACGCCTTGGTGCTAGTCGCCAGCCCCTGGCCTATGGAAGGCAGGCTTGGGGTAGTCACGGCACGGACCCCGAGGGCGGGTCGTGACAGACCATATCATCTTTTATTAGAGTAAAATACCGGCATAAGTAAACAAGAAATAGTGAAAGAATATATAATTATAATATTATAAATTTATCACGAATAACTATGACAGGAAGTATAATACTCAACTAGAAGGTAAACATGCAATGTATATATATACATATCATGTGTCTATAAAAATAAAATTGGATATAAGTGGCTAGAGACTCCCATACAGTTTCCAAACCATTTTTGGTTACCTCAACCGTGCTCCATCCCAATCCAGTAATATGAACCAAGGCACATTCCATTTTCCTATCCTGCAACATCAAATTCTATTCAGGTACCGATCATGCAGCCCGAGTATGGTATGAGTACGACTCTGTTCATCACCACCAACAGTGTCTAAAAAAATCCCATCATAAGAAGTGTATGAAGTTATATAAATAATAAAATAATCCATTATAGAAATAAATTTTTATTTATATAGTTATCATTAATTTAATAACTTCAACTTTCGTGTCCCTAAGGAAACCCAAACCACAATACCTTCTTTGGCCAGTGTGGGAGTTTGAACCATTTCCTCTATTCATTTCATAATCATTATGTCACAATATTGAAATTACAAACATCTAAAATAAAACATAGTATGAAATAAATGAATGAGTGTAGAACGTCATGTCTAGCATAATTGTGAGTATTTGGAGCATCAATCCATGTCTCACAACCCCATGGGTATTGGGAGCTTCAGTTCTTTTCCAATAGAATGATATTGTCATGCCTTTCATTAGTTCTTGAGCGCCATGTCTAGAACCCCTGTGGGTATTTTGACCGTCAATCTGGGTCCCACAACCTATTCCTGATCAAACATTTATATCACATATATCACATTATTCAATGGTTAATCAGCCTTAGCCTTCCATCACAATAATCATTAAAAATATTGATTAATTAATTAAATTGTTAATCATAAAAAAATTTCCATTAATTCGAACAAAATTAGTTAATTAAATCTACAATAAAAAAATCAACATAACTAATCCACCAATTCATTATTTAAAATAACCAAATAATTATTATGATGATCAATTGATTCTAAAATTGGTTAACTAGATCCATCATCACCAAATACACTTAATTTATTAATTAATTATTTATTTATGCCAAATAATTTAATTACCAATTTTATATTTCCCAAATTAATTAATTTAGCCAATTAATTAATTGATTTAATAATACTCAATTAATTTTTACGCCATGATAATTGTAAAACTGAAAACACATAACAAGATGAGATCATGGGGTTGGATTTTAAACCACCTCAATTATGTCAAAGATAATTCAAACAAAAAAAATAGAGGTGTGGTTCGATCTAGTTTATGCATAAATGGATGGATGAACACTCTAAAACTACACAAATCAACCACTGATTAATATCTTATGATAAGGAAATATTTATTTATCATGTAAGAATTCTATATTATTTCTTTATAAATATATTTGATTTTATTACTCGAAGTATAAAAAACTATAATTGTTAAAAGATTATATTATAAAATAATACATTGATAACTTATTTTAAAAACATATCCATAAATTTATCATTTTAAAAAAATATCATTTATAAAATAATCCCCTCTTATCCCTTTTTTACATCAATTTCATTAGAAATATTTTTTTATAAAAAGATAGAAATATCGGGTTAATAATTTTTTTTAAAAAATTAAATCACTCGGTTGGGGCCCCAGGTTTAGGCGCACACCGAAAAGGTGCTTCAAGGGGGTAGAGAAACTGGTTTTCGTGGAGCTAGAAGGAGTAATGACATACCCAAGTGAAAATAGATGGTATTATCAAATGACTAAGTCTAACCCGATAAAAAAATGGTTCATTTATATAGAACTCCAAACCTCATACGGTTTATCTACTAAAGAATTAAAACCCTATTTTAATCTATAATTTCAATTCAAAATTGATGATAGAGAGTATTAAATTGGAACATTATTGCATTGGTATTTTAAATGGTCAAAAACGGTTTAGAAATTATGCTTTTAGAATGATCCATGCATAAAAAATGGCGGTATAATGTTGAAGAAGATGACCATTATATTTAAACCGAAAATCCCATTATTGTAATTAATATAATAAATTATTTATTTATCCTAAATATTTAATGTTATCAAATGTCTACTGTGCATATAATTTATAATCCATATAGGGTTAACCCCATATTCCAGGCACATTGGTTGTCTAAGATTTCTCATATGACGCACAGTTTGTTTGTCATTAATGATTTTTTCATTAAAAATTGGAATAATTAATCAATTAAAAGAATAGTGTTATTTTTCACGATCGAGGCATCCAAACGTTCCAGGCATAAAAATTTTATACACTATTTAGGGTAAAACCCTCATTATATACCCATTTGTGGTTTCAGATTTCCTATATGATGCACCGTTTGAGACATATTTAAATATTTAAGAAAATAATATATTAAATATTATATAATAACTTTAACTCACGAGTTAGATATCTAAACATCTGATGCCTAAATATACCATACCCTGCCTAGGGTAAACACCATGTTTCATATCTAATTATCGTCTCAGATTTTTCTTATGATGAACCATTTTAGAGTTATTCAATAATTTTTGATTAAATTTTCTGTTCTTACTATAATATAATTAATATTTTTATATCTCCTTCATCAAGGTTTTTGGGGCCCTATTAACTCACACTATTCGGAGTACAACTCCAAAAATAAATCCACTAAAATAATCTAAATTTTTAATAGGCATTGTTTCTTATGTAATGCCTTGAAACTTTTATTATGTTATTTCCCCAAGAAAACATTTTTTCTCACATTAAATATTTATAATCTATAAAAAGAAGAACTCAATAGAAAAACATACCGAATAAAAATATAATATTACAAACACCATCCAAATTATTCAGATCCATGGAGGAAGAATAGATGATGATGGAGGCAAGGGGGCATCATTCCTTTTTTCTAATTTTGGTTCCAAACCTGGAATCAACATTTAAAAATAAACCAAAATGTCCAAACTATCACACCCTAATTTTTTCACGTTTGGGAAAGAACCAAAGTGTTTTGGTGGCCTCCATCAGACTTTTTATAGACCAATATGGGTTCACTAACCACCAATAAGATTTATAAGGGAATGTTCTAGAGCTGGTAGAATGCTATGTGTAATTCAGTGGTCCCCACTATTTTTTGGTGGCTCTATTATTGTTGATACACATATTACCAATTAAAAACAATTAAAACACTTTGTTTCTCTTCTAAACATCCTTATACCTCAATATATTTTTTCAATAATTTATAATTCTTCTTACTGTGGAGTTTATAAATCTATTTTCAAAATGTTAGGATCACCTTCCACCAGTTAAATGAATGTTTGATTCTGCTTCTTGTTTACAAACACATGATGTTTTATGTCATTGGAAGCTCCCCACCATAACACTTATCATCCTAAATAAGTATCGTCATGCCTCAGAAGTGACAAATATTTTCCACTATAATCTTATGAATAATCCTTATTTCTAGTCTTTTATATGTTTTTTCCATGCATATACATCACTTAAAACTTGAAAATTATTATATTTATAGTCATCCAATGCATCAATCCATCACAAACCTTAAATGTATCCTAAATAAAGTGTTTGATCAATTAGTTTTTCACAATATTCAATCAAATAATCAATGAGCAAGCCAGTATCGAACTACATTGAATGATTCTAAAAGAGCAATTGAACATTCATTTTTGTGATAATTGAACTTAGAATCATAATGATATTCACTTGATCCATTTTATATTTGTAAATTTCTAATTAATTAATATAAAAAATATTCTATTTTCATTTTTAGTCTATTAAAAACTATCAATAACTCAATGTTTCACCTATTATCTCTAAAATACCCATGATTTGAAATCCTTTTCCATGGATAAAGACTTAATATGACTCACAATTTCATTCTACATTTTTTAGTTTCTCATAATTTCCAAAATTATAAATATTTTAAAAAATAATTCTCCACTTCTAACTATTTCCCAAAATTCATAAAATGTCACTCCACCAAACCATTATCTCATAAATCATAACTGTTAGTTATAAAATGTATAGATACTTCATGATTATTATAGAAAAACAGGAACACTGTGAAATTTCCCATTCATTTGTAACATGTAGGGTGATTTTATCCAAAATCTGTATGAAACATGAAAATATTTAGTGTGGTTTCTAAACATAGGTCACCACTAATGTTTTATATACTTTTTTAAAAAAAATCTTCCTTATACTCAATCCATATATAGTTCACTCTTACATATATCATTTGGCTTATCCTTGTAAGATGCGTTTTGACCTTCTAAAACTCCATCATTAAAAAAACGTTCACGCTGAAGAGCATTTCTCAATATACCCAATGCTACCATTTAAAAAGATTCTATTCATGATCTTTAAAATCTTGGTAATCAATTAACTTATATTTCCAATCCATTTAAAATTCATCATTAAAACATCTGAGTCCCAATGATATATCCCTATGTTATAATTCTCACACACTACGGCAAGTATCTATCATTCCCACAGACTACAAACTAAACAGAATCTTATCTGTTGTCCCATATTTTCACTAGTTTTTATCTAATCATAGCTCTGACACTCCATTGAATGCTTAATAACCATGATGATCTACTCAAGAAAAAAGAATTCTATAAAATATAGGGGTCATCCTACCAAATATTTAATTCCTCAAAAGATCACAACTCAACTATTACATGAGTTCATTGTGTTAGTTTGACACTAATGTCTGTTAATATTGGATCATTATAAAACAACCCCAGAACAATCCAATATCCCTCCCCATAAAAATCATTGTCAATGGTTTTCATTTTTCAATCCACCGTTGACTATTCCTTGAGAATCGCATGCTCATAATCACACATGATGTAATATTGTAGTTTCTAACTCCTTTTTCCATTATAAAAATGATATGATGTCTCAAATTGTTTTAAGAATCAACACATACTATATTAGTCTAAAATAAAAAAAATTATTGAATCACAACCAAACATGATGACCCAATTCAAATCAATCAACAGTCTTAGGATTCCTAATCTAATTTTTTTTGTATAGGAACATGAGAAGGTATTACACCTTATATAGTTATCAAAAGAAACAAACACCAATCCCAATTAATCCTAAAATATATATTACGGAGGTATGGAATGAAATCACTATAAATTTTACCGTCATAATCATTACTAAAAAATAAGTTACATGGCCTTTATTAAATAATACACATACCACATTCATTTCCAATATCAATAATAAGCATATCCTAGTACATAACTAGGTTGATCATAGGCATCTGGTCACTAAGATAAGCATCCTAAGGTGAACATTTGGTCCCCGATGAAACCTACCATCAAAATATTTTCATCACCAACACACATGTTGTCATGGAAGGAGAGTATCAAAAACCATTCATAAAATGTTACTAAGTAACCATAGTTATATATCTAATTACCTAACCAAAACATTGTACACCGTACTGTAACCCCCTATACAAAACAAATCATAACCATATATGAATCATATCCCTTAAATGCATAGATAACACTCATAATCAACCAAAATTATATGCCTTAAAAGAATGTTAGACTTATATCACATGAATGACTGATTTTACCCTTACATCAATATGTTCCAATGGAAGCCCCTTGGATAATTAATTCAATATAAAAAATTTCTCTTGTGTTGTTCCTATAACACAAAAATCTTCCCAGGATTACTATTTCTAAGGAATTATAATGCCTATTCATAATCCACAATCTTAATCTAACCTCAAATAATATAACCCCTTCTATATGTAAATAGAAAAAAAGTATCTCCACTATAATATAACACTCAATTTATCAATATATGAAGATTAATTTAATCATATATTGGATAAACATACATTTTATTAGACCCTACAAAATAATAAGTCATATTCCATGAAGAAATAGTCACAAATCATTCAAAAACACTAATAGGAAACCCATATGACAATAAACCAATCCTTGGGTTTCTTATATATTAGTTATCTATATACCTATACTGTACGATATACTGTAAATATTATCACATATAGTTGGATGATAAATTATATCACACTATAATAAATTGTATACTAGAATTCATCCTTAAACTACCATAGTAATGTAGAACATAAAAAAATTAAATTTGGAAAACACTAGGATATTTTTCGTTTATTATATAAATAAATCCTCATTATTTTATTAATAAATTTTTAATCCAACACAAAATTGCACATGCCATGCAATTGTATGTGTAAAAGGTGGTATAAAATAACATGTTTCTTTTCACCCATAAGCAAGAGTAAAAACATAAATAAATTACTCAAAATATTAAATATTGAAACATCAAAACATAACATCTGTTATAGTGAAATGAAATAAAAATTTTTCTAACTCACTAATAACAAGGACAAGTTCTCATATTGATATTATCTAGTCATAAGAATCACATCTATCTCTAGTTCTGACATGTACCCACTCTACGTATAATATCCCAAGTGGTATATCAAGTAATTTAAATCTTTAATATGTCTTTGTAACTCATAGACATGGTCCACATGAATTGTTACCTATCTAGATCATTGTATCACATAAGGTTCACCTCCCTATATTCCAATGGAATTTCACTTGTGGAAAGGGTAGAAAAAAATAGTGTGAGCAGAATATACCCTTAGTATCATCACAATAATTCATATATAGATAATAAAACTACAAACCAATGAAATATTTGAGTAATATAAAATTTTAGAAAAAATATTACTATATAAATAAACATATACTATGTAATAATTAATGAGAATTTTGAAGGTAATCTAATCATACATCAATACAAGATCACCCAATCCTTTGATCACAAATAAACATACATAAAACTATAAATAAAATAATAATAGACTATAAAAGTTTCTATATCTCACATCAACCATCTATCAATATCCCAACTAATATATTTTACCATTCCTCCTATTACTAGGACTCACATTCTGAATATTAGTAAGTAGTCCGAAAAAAGATCATGTTCATGGTGTGAGCATTAATATCAGTAGACCACCACTAATGATACCTCTAGTAAAATCCATTATATAGGTGTTTTAACATACTATGTTAAATAAAATATGTAAACACCAAGTTTATGTAACTTTTATACAATTATTTACTAAATAAGTTACCCTAATAGTTTACTCATACATACTTGGTCCAATGACAAAATTTTATGGTACACCCATGGATAGATCCAAATTAGATGACGAATAAGTTTTCACTAATCTACAAATGGGGATTGGTGCGTCACCAATATAATTAATAGGGTGAATGAAATATTACCAATAATATATATATTTAATGATGTATCACATGTGTTAAATGATTCATTACTAACTATAATATAGAATGATTCTTAATTTATTACCAATATAGACAACCTAGGTGAATGATGAATCACCAACATTAACATTTGTAAATGGGGCATCATTAGGATAATCATGTATGACAGAATAAAAAAACTGGAGGAATAATATATCATCATCACGAACTGGAGAGAATTATAAGTGATTCGATGAGTGAGGTATCATCATGTACATTAACCTCGGTAAAGGATATATTACTTGTGCTAACATTGGTGAACAAGGTATCCCAAGATGAACATTTTATCACCATATACATAACTTTGGTTGCATGATATATCATCATAAATTAGTGAGATATCACTGATTATAACCAAATGATTAATTCCCCACTATAATTTTTGTCAAAATAGAATGATATATCTTCTATAGAGAATGATTCATCACCCATAAATGAACTAGGTAAACATGTGATAACCTTGAATAGAACAAAATAAAAAATCCAATGAATAGACTTATGCATTTTTGAATAAAATCTATATTTTTCTTGATTCAATATATCAAAATTCATTGTTGATGAAAAAAATAGTAGGCTTGACAACCACTCATTACTCCAGTCGATTGGGTTATCCTAATAACATGACTATAGAAAAATACTTATCAAAATAGTGAAATAACTGATCATATTCATGTAACTTATTTATATTATACCACTCTTTATGTGTAAAATGTTTTCATATTAATCTTTTCCTAACACTTGTTTATTATCATTTAACATTTCATATACTTAACATGAGTCAATACACTCATTGGGATTATCCATCCCCCGATCATTCTTTCAATCTCACCAACAATTTAACAATGAAATATAACCATTCTCCATAACTCATTCCTTGAGAGGTGGGTATTGATGGAAACCTCTCATTGGAAGCATACTCTATAGTTTTTCATCATTAGGTTATTATTATTTATTTTAAAATTTAATTAAAATTTAATTCCATAATCCCAAAAACTGACTCATGATCCACCCCTAGTTTTAGGATTGGTTTATAAGGATAAACACTAGGACATCTAATTCTATGTCTCCTAAATTGAATCCATTACTCAAATATTTTCCTATTTTGATTCCCTAGTAGAAATTTCTATATTAATCAATGAAACCAATGATTTCATCCAATATGGTTCCAAGATAAAATCTTAAGTTACCCCTTATTTGATATACCATATGCATGAAAACCACTCATACAACCACCTAATAGGCTGACCTATGTTTGGATTCTCTATGATAAGGAAATTTTATGAATTTTAAGTCCTTTATTGGTCACAAAATACATATCCCAATGATTGGAACATCTGGTGGGTTTAAATCTCACTCTAAACAATCATCTTATGAAGGTTATAAATCCTTTATGGTAATATGGTGGGTTTATATCACTTAAGGGCTCAATATGATACAAAAAACATAGTATACTCATTATTTTTATGAAAAACCAATATAAGGTTCCCTCTTGAGTATCTTTTACTCTCTTACACTAACTTTTGATTAATAGAAAAAATAAAATTATATATAACGTTATACTATTAGAGGATAGAAATGTTAATTACTAAGTTACTCCCTTTATAATTTATTATCCAACACATACTAGCCATCCCCACATTTATGAGGCATGACCCTCCTCAATTGGATAAAACCACAAGAAAACGATAATGAATAACTTCATCCATTACACTAGGCCTCAATAAAATTAAATGTAACCCTTGTGTAAGTATTCTTCTCAAGGATCCTCTAGTAACCATTAATAAAATCCTAATCAAATCAATATGATTATATCCTAATCCTCTAGAATCATAATAAAAGTTCCTCAATAGGTGAAGGACAGTCCTCATAAGTTATCTAATTCATTGGAAAAATATGAATGTGTGTAGGAGGTAAAAGGGGAGAAATTTCCCATTCTTTTTAATAAAAATGGAGGTCAATACCTGAATGTATTTTAAAAATTATTATCCTATTTATATAATATATCCCCATGAAGTGGGGTTCAAGAAAGCACTCTGAAACATTAGTGTACTCCACTAGATTTATGGTTTCACTAATGGGGTCTCACCTACCCCATCTATCATTATGGTTACATTATATTAGGATATATAATGTCCAATGAATCATTAGTGGCCTCTCCATGGTTTTATGGATACAAATATATCCCACCCACATCTCATCAACTACTCGATTCATGGGAACCCACTTTGAGTCTCTTATACCATAACTACAATCTCAAAAATTTCATTTCCATTATTCATAACACATTGAATAACATAATTTTATAATTGTATTATTAATATTAAATCTACCCATCCTCCTAATCAATGTAATTTTAACCATCTTTAAGTTTTACTAGAACATAAATGTGTGAGTCATTATATTAATATTATAACATTTTGAAAAATATATATTGTATTTATTAAAAATCATGTTGAATAATTTTAGAAAGATAATACATTATATTAATATTTTAATATTCCTACGAGTCTTAGAATAATTAAAAGACATTATTTAAAAAGTTGAAGTAAATATATAATCATTTTTTCATTTTTTCTCATGTGATGTTCTATTGAAACATAAAATAGCCACAAAACTCTGAAAATATAATTTGGATCATTTTATGAAAGCATTATTTTGGATTTATATAATATTTTATCATATATATTATAAATAAGTAATCAATAATTGTATTAAATTTTGAATATAATGGAACCTTATTTTTTCATACAGATTAGTAGACATCCATTCTCAAATCATTTTAAATAGTTGTATTTTTAAATATAAATAAAGGATAGTTTTATAAAAATGATACTTTGATCAGTGTAAAACTTGTTTCTTTGAGTGATAAATTATTCCATAATAATATCCCAAAAACATTTAAATTATTTTTAAAATATTTCATACTTTTGATCTTTGTATAATTTTTTTAAATTAAAAATTAGATTTAATTATAAGAATAGACATTTAATTATACAATGACATTAAAAAAAATTAGATTGATATGAAATTTATTCCTAAAAATTATAATTAATTATGATTCAATATTAAAATATAATAGGGAAATATAATATAGTTTTCTATGTTTTTACATTAGATACATATTTATAAAACATAAGTGGATTTAAATTGTGAAAATTCAGATTATACCATTCATATGAAATTGAACATTTGAATTTTATGTGGGTTTTTTATAAAAAATGAATTAATTATCATTTCACTACATAGCTGCAATAACAATTTATTTTTACTCAATTTTTATTTTACAAGTTTGAATACTTTTAATTAAAATAATCCACTTTATATAAATTCTATGAAATTCACACATTGAATTAAATTGTTTTATATTCTGAAAAATAATAAAATAAATGTATATTGGTTTCACACTAATACATTAGGATTCATAACTAGATTTTTCCTTATTTTTTGATCTATAGGTTTGTTAAATGATAATTAGTATACATATAATTTATTCTGATTAATTGATGTCAAATTACATTTAATTGTTAAAATATTGTTTTTATAATCTTGAGAAAACCATATATTCCATTGACATGATGTTTATTTTTATATGTCATAAATTATTAAAAAATCATTTCCCAAAATATTTACACCCATTGAATTTAATTTTATGGGCTTTTTATATTTGACAAACATTAATAAAAAAAATTAACTTTAATTCTTTAAAATAATAATTTGATCATTAATGTCACATCATAGGTTTGATTGAAGGGTATTTTTATATAATAGATAAATTAATCTATGATCATTGTCCATAAAATTTTTATCAGTATAAGTATTTTAACTAGTTATGATCATTTGATGGATTTTTTTTATAATTAAAGAAGGTTTTTGTCACAAAAAATACCCATCATATAATTTTTTCCACATTTAATATTAAACTAACATGTATTCATTCCTACTGGTCACAAAATAATTGACCATATGTTTTTATAATTTTTTTTGGAAACTTCTGATTTTATTCTTTGTATTGATAATAAAATACAGATTCATAATTCCTAAAATAACACTTTTAATCATTTTAATCACACTATACTTTCTATAGATTTATTTTTTATTATTACGTATAAAAAAATAATTATGGGCGTGTGACACAAGTTTTTATGAAAATACATGCTCTTTTCCTCAAATTTTATAACATGAAGAACACATATTGAACTAAAAAACACTTAACTCTAAAAATACACTTTGAATTATATATAGCCCATCTATGGTTTGAGAGATGTGCGGTTTTCTCACACACAATAAAAATAAATTAATGATTCCTATTATATATTTATATAATGCTAATTTGGTTATTATATTGATTATTTTAAAAAAAATCAAACATCTATGAGACTGAAATTTATAAAAAAGACACTTCGGATGATTAAACATAGAGCATACAATATTGATAATGAAAAAAATCGTTGATTCTAAATCAATTAAAATCACAGAAGTTATAGAAACACAACTCTTTAAGATGATTAGAATCATTTCGACACCATATATGTCACCCACCTATTTATATATGAATCTATTTCAATATATTAATATAATTAATTACTAGTATCAATATAATATTGAATATATATATATATATATTTGTATATATAAATGGCTAAAAATTATGTTAAATGAATTTTTATTTAAAAAATAAAAATCATTTAACTGAATTTATTAGGGGTTATTATTTTATATGTTGGTTTATGGTGTCTTTTATAAATTTACAAACATAGAATCCATAGGCATAGAAACTTTTTTATTATAAAAAAATTTAAAAAATAGAAATTTTAAAATTTCTTATAATATATATTTTAAGGGAAAATGTTATTATAATATGTGAACACTTATCCATTTATATATATCATTATGATTTGTTTATACATGGAGTGTTCTTATACGATGTACATATTGATGCATAAAACCTATACTACCATTGAAATTAAAATTGAAAAAACATAAAAGAACATTTTATATACTAGGTTTTGGAAAATATATCAGCTATTAGAAAACAGACATTATTGTGTTGGATACATAAAATATATCTTTATATTAACTATAATTTTCATAATGATAATCCAATGTTACCTAAAAAATAAAAAAATAATAAATATGTTATATTAATAATTTTTCATATTAATTGATTTATATGTATTTACCCTTTAATAGAAGGTATTAAAAATATAATATAATTGATTACGATTAATTTCAATGCTTTAGAAAAAAATTTATCATTAATTCCATTTGGGTTCACTATTTATTCTTCTATATAAGTAACATGGTGTTGTAAAATAGAAAATCTATTATCAAAATTTATTTACATTATTTAATGATGACAGAAATATATATAGAAATATAATAAAAATATAACATTGAAAATAGTTAACAGGCTGTTATAGATAAAAATTATGAAAATATATTATATATATATTCATGAAATATTCTCTTAACCACTCTTATTTGAGGATTTATTTCATGTTATGAAGGCTAATTATTTCTAGAGTAACTATATAGAATATGGGCTAGATAAAATATCACACCATTATCACTAGTTTTTATAATTTTATCAAAATTAAATTATATTTCCAATAATTCAGTTAGAACTAATTTCTTTGAAAACATATAATACATCCTATTCAATAATTCAATTATCAATAAATTTTATTTCTTTGTCGATGTTCTTTTATCCCATTTTAATATTACATATTTTTGTCCAGCCCTTTTTTATTTAGATTAAAATTTATTATATATAATTTATATTGAAAAAGACAAATACATTTATTATTATTTTTTATTTATATAGAAATGTACCATTATATAAAAATTATAATATTAAGGTACACTATTTGAATATTAACATCATTATTGTAAAAAACTAGCACACGTCTAAGCTCATAAGCTACATGAATCCTAACTATCAGGTGATTTTTTACAACTTTTTTATTGCACAGAGTATCACCATGTCTATTTAACACTATCCATATTGTAAATATGCATAGAGTATATACCAGTCAATATAAATCACAAAAAATTTTATCTTGAAATAATTGGAAATAAAAAATTAATAATAAAATTTTATTTTATGAATGTTATAAAATAACAGAGGAAAAACTATTTCCTTGGTTATGGTAGGTATTTAATGGAAATGACTACACCTTATACAAGGTATAAGTGGATCTATGTGACGTGGTTGTAATTATATTTACTGTTTTTTAATGTTCATTCAATTGTATAATTTCTTATATTGTATTTTTGTACTTATATTTCTCTATGTGGTCTCAAAATTAGTATTTAACAATTTCATTTTATCTTTATAATGAATATATTATCTTTTTTTTTTCAAATAATTATCTCAATATGAATTAAAAATCAAACTATTTAACATATCAATAGTTTTTTCTATACATCAAATATACCATATGAACTTATTATTTATAAATAGTGGTTTAGTTATCTTCTCTATAAATCACATAAAAAAAGAAAGAATTTATTTTTATGTTTTAATATACTAATAAAGATTAAAATCTAATTTTTTCAATATTAAACTTGTTTTAAATATTTTTCTTCGTGTTTTAAACCATAATTTTTCTTTTAAAATTTTCACGAACATAATTTCACAAGACATTACATGGGATGGATAATGTGAAAAAAAAAATTAATAAATCATCATATTAATAAGGAAATATAAATCCTACTTAATTTCACATAATTTTACTACTATAAATTTAAAGATTATATAATATATTTTGGAAGTAAAACATACTCAATAAAAAAAAAATTGTAGGGGAATGGTGATTGTGCTTCATGTTCTTATGATTCTAATATCCTTTATTTTTTCAGAATGTAATATTATAAAAATTTTGTACTTTATAAATTTCTTTCCAAATATATTTAAATTAGTAACTTTTTTTCTTAAATACAACCTCATCATAATGATAAATGAAATAATCCCATGCTTATTGTTTTATAATAGTTTCAAAGAGAAATATTTGGTGAAGTGTGACATTCCACCCCCCCCCCCCAAAATTTCAATGAAATTTTGTGTTAAAATCATATTTTTGACCATATTTATTAGTTTAATAAAAAATAAATAAATATTTACTTTTATAATATTCATGTATAACAACAGTCTTCATTTGAAAAAATAGAATCTATTTGTATATTATCATTTTATATTTTGTGAAAATATATAATTTTTGTACTAATATTATGTCACATGGTCTTCCTAGAATGTTTTCTTCATTGATTAAAGAACATTGTGTCATGGATCAATGTCAATTGACAAGTGCTTCTGAGTAAAAAAAACATATGAAATTGTACATGATAGGGTTAACAGGTTTACCACAAGCATTGAATCTAACCACGAATTTTATAACTCTTCATTTTTTCCTTAATTAGTATTTGTTCCACCATTATGTAATAATGATATTTTATTTTTTGGTATGAGATTTATTTTTCTACCCTTTTTGAGGTTTCTCACCTTTAGGTTATTGGAAACCATTGAGTTATTATATTGTTGTATGTCATGTTTGGTAGAATTAACAGTCAAATATTTCATTATATACACGACGGGTTACATAAAAACATTAAAATACATAAATTTTATATTGAACAAATAGGTAAATATATATAGTAACATAGAGATATTAAACAAATTTATTACACTAGGTTTCTCCATATAATCTGTTAATGATATTTTAATCCTCATTAAATTATTCAAATCCCCTATATATAGTACCCTATAATATAAAATAATAAATCTACATTAGGTCCCACAAAAAATAAATATAATGTAAAAAATTATGGATAACTATATAGTAATTTTTTTAATTTTATTTTACGGTTTTTTAGTTTCAAATAAAATGGTGGACCAAATTTTTTTGAATGAAATTAGGTATAAAATAATTATATTCCATGTGATTCAAATTTAATGGGATATCCTTTATAAAATTATTTAACAAAATATACTATTATGAATCCCAATAAATACACTTTAATAAAACATATATTCTCAAGAATTTTTCATTTAAAATCATGTCTTATAATGTTGAATATTATAACTCACATTTTTTTGAATATTATAAAGTATGATGTATACTGATAAACTGTATTTCTACCACTTTTACAAGATAAGTGATTTGATACCACCATAATAAATTTACACTATATTATATCATACAGAATTCATCATATTTTATTTTATATATAGTATCTCGGGTCCATACACTTGGATCTGGTTTTAAAAACATATTCTTTACAAACTAATTTTCATACCAACTAATGTTACCCAATTTAATCCTTCCATAATTACAACTTCAATGAAATTATTAATTCTCTTGAATATATAATAAAATATTAGGTTTATAATAGTTTAGAATTTATAAAATCTATATATAATAAATCCCATATAATTCTCATCCAATAGAAATTTTTTCTACTATATAATGATTTTTTTATTAAACAATTAGACTCCATCATTTCTCATTAAATTACTCCATATCCATAAATACATAACACAATTCTTCAATACATGGGGAAATTGAAGAAAATGCATGGTGAGATCAATTTATTAAGAAGATAAAGAGTGTAATGGAAGTGTTCATAGAAAAGATAAAGAATTAGCATAATAGAATATGTAAGTGATACAAAATATTCTACTTAACATACAATAAGATCATCAATTATTTCCATGGATGACATAAAAACCTAAAGGGTCACAAGGGAATAAATAATGGGTTTTATAATGATGTAATTCGAAATGTTAAATATAATAAAAGATCAATAAAATCCTTTCTCTAAGATATCATAAAAATACATTCA
Organism: Viscum album; assembly: GCA_963277665.1. Classification (NCBI taxonomy): domain Eukaryota; kingdom Viridiplantae; phylum Streptophyta; class Magnoliopsida; order Santalales; family Viscaceae; genus Viscum; species Viscum album. The sequence goes on from OY728163.1 coordinate 877,155,030, forward strand.
TGACCTCATTCCATGATCATTAAAATAATTGTGTTGGTATATACAAAATACTAAGGCTAGTTTGTATCATGTTACCTATCGATATAGAAAGGGTATATCTATCACATGACCCTACTCTCACTCACATATGTCTAATTCATTAATAATATATTTAAACAACAACAAAAATATTAATAAAATTTTCTCATCACAAAATAAATATCTTATTAAATCTTGAATATGGAAGATCAATATTCCCCCAAAAAATGAAATAAAATTCTCAATAATTTATCATAAACTAAAAATATATGTAATTTTTTTTTATATTTAATAAAATAATGAAATGATAAATATTATAATGATAAAAAATTATAAATATCTAAAGAATATAAATAATGTCTAATGAATAATGCAGAGTGACTAAGAACATGATCAGAGAAAAGAGAATGATCTCAAAATATGGTATAATCTATAAATTATAAGGATAATACAAGACTATAAATTCATTATAAATGGATGCTTTATGTCAAGGAATCTAATTTGATAAATATATAGAATAACTGAAGTGATATTTTAAAAAAGATCATTCCTTATTGATTTTATAACAATATTTTAAAAATTATGTTATTAATTATTTCCAAAAACTATTTAAACATCTTATAAAATATTTCTATTTTATTTTTTTATAAATTCTATAAATTAACAAGATAATAAAAAACATATTTTCAAAGAGAAACAACGAAATATTATAATGGAATATAAATAGAAAATAATTGATGTGGATGAAGGAAATTCCATTATGGAAGAATACATTAAAAGAAGATTCCTTTCACAATTTTACGAATAATGTAAAAAAATAACCCATTAAAAAAACCATATAAGGAATATTTTATAAAAAATGTCATCAAAATTAAATTATGGTTGAAATTTATTTTTTACAATTATTGTATATTATAAAATAATATTCTTTAATAATTTTAATAAATCTATGAATGTAAGAGTAATATTCTCGACCCAATAGGGGAAATATGGTTAGTTTTTATTAAAAAATCATCTCAGATTCTTTAAGTAAAAAAAGAGAATAAAATTTAGAAGGCCATAATGAAAAAAGATGAAAAAATAGAAGACAAAAAATTGATTTCAATTAAGTGATAAATATCATATAATTCCCCCAATATAAATTCAAGTATACACAATCCTAATTAAACATGAGTTTGCAACATTAACCATTACGACTTTGATAACAATTGATTACGAGGCCGTATATAGACATAACATGATATTTTTATATAAATTTCCAAATTCAGATAAATATTATATCAAAATATATTCATGTGAATATAAATACACTGTATAAAATAATATATAGTGTAAAATATTAAACATATCACATGGGAAAGAAATTTAGAATAAGGACCCTCATTGAAATTATAATATGAAAATGAAAACATCATGAATGAGTGAACAAGATGTAGATCATTAATTAAAATTATTAAAAATTTGGATCATGATAAAATATTTCAAATAGGGAACCAATAAATTATTTTATGAAAATATTTTTGTAACTCAAAACGTGTATCAAAGAATTAGATTTTAGGAGAAAAACACAACAAAAATCACAACATTTAAAAAGATAAAAATTCCATGAAGTGAATATTTTAAATAAATATTTAAATCCAAATAAAGGAAGGGTGAATTTAAAATATAAAAACCCATTTCTCATTTCACAGATAATCATGACAGAAAAACTGATGTGATATAACATAGTGAAATTAAATTGAATTAAGAAACCACATACTTCATGTCAGACATGCTGAATACTTTCTATTAGACTCAAATATTATAAATGATGATTTGTAATAGATCTATAAGATAACTGTATCAATACATACCATACCATATAATATTCATTTATGACATCTTACAAACTGTTAATTATAGTTCTTTAATAACATCCTCATTTTTTTTGTTAACATTTCAATTTATCAAGTATAAGTCCATTTAAAAGTTTATGTCTTTTCATCTTATTCATGGTTTAATTATTAATTTTATAATATTAATTATATAAATATTATGTATATTCTTTATATATTGTTTCAAATATATACATGAAAGGATGAAATAGAAAATTGAAATAGGATGTCCTAAGAAACGGTTGTTCCAACGTACACATGAACACAATTTTTTTAATTAAAATAAGAAATGAAAGGTGAAATATATTATAAAAATGTAAAATCAAATTGATATCATAATGTTCATATATATCATCATTATATTTATGATTATAACTAACCATGATAGCAAGATATGGAAAATTAAATGTTTTATTTTGTGAATATTGTATTCTTAATAGATGCACACATGATATTTTCATTTTTATTGGATGTAATAGAATGAAGTCAAACAAAAAAATTTAATTAAAAAAATTTCATAAATATCACAAAATATGAATAAATATATCATAATGGCCAATAATGAATTTTTGTGCTAAAAAACAAAATACATTAGTTCAGGGAGTTTGTTTTTCACAAGTATGATAGAGTAATGTTTTCATTTACCATTTAATAAAATGAAAATAAAAATGGGTTTATCCATAAATATAATAAAAATTAAAAATATTAAATATACTGATTTTATTATATCATCATTTCTATAAAATATTTTCTTGAGTTAAAAGAACAAATAAACATTGAATCAGTCGGTTTATATTTATACAACTTTATTGGAAAACCTAATTTGGCTTACTCCTTCTTTCACAAGATGGTATTTGGGCCATAACCAAACCTAAAGAACACAGATAAGGAAGACATGATGAGATATTCGTAGTTATTAGATGATATAAGTGTCACTAATGGAGTGAGTAAGAGTTTATAAGAGGTTTTATTTTATATGTGAGATTGGTGTAAAAATTATAAATACATGAAACATTAATATATATTATATGTCATGCACGGGGAAAATTTATAGAAAATTACATATTTTTTAAAATAATGGGTCGATGTTGAAAATATAATACAGAATTTTTATTTTGATTGCTTTAGGTTTGATTATATGACTTATATTTTTTATTAACCCGCTTTTTGTATGAGTTTCACAATAACCGTTGTAATAAATATTAAAATATTTAATTGTAAAAATGTAATTTAAAATTTTCAAATGTTTAGAAAAATAAAATATGTGGTCTCTCAAAATATATACCTATAAAATTGAATCATGCAAGGATTATAATTATTTTTAATTCAATTTAATAATATTAATTATCATTAAATATCATAAAAGTAATTTTCATAACAATTTATATAATTTTAACTTAAATGCATCATAATAAAATTTATTTTGAATTGAAATATTTATAAATTTACATGACTTTAATATATAACCATAAAAATTATCAATGTCTCCAAATTATCCAAAATTCATCATGATTAAAATTTATTAAAATATTTACTTTTATTTTTCACATGCTTTCACAGGTGTTGCACATCCCTTTCATAAGCATTCTAAGTAATTATACCATCACCAAAATATTATAATTAACAAAAATAATATATAAATATTAAAAAAATTATAATTATTCATAAAATCTGTTTATTATTAAGAAATAAAATTATTGAAATTAAAATAAAGAGGGTGACATTTTGTACTTATTCTCTACTTAAACTAATGAAATGATTATAATCCGTTGAAATTGTCACCAAAATGTAATACATTAGATTCTATGATGATTATATTAAATATAATCTCATCCAATGAATTAAAATCAGGTTTTGTATTGAATTTTATACATTACCAAATATTTTTAACCTCATTTAACCCATTTTGAAATTACTCTAGTGATAAATTTTTTTAAATGACTCAATTCATTATTTCTAAAAATTTAAAAACAATATTAAATTATTTGAATAAATTGATTAAAAATATATAATCCATTTTATAGTATTTAATTTTAATATGATTAAAAATTCAATGTTAACATATGTGTGAGAAATTGAATAAAGAGTTGCTTTTATAAAAATACATTTTTTAAGCATAATAAACAATCTATACAAAAATCAAGAATACATCTTGAAATAATTAGATTATATTTAATAAAAGTAGAATAATTTTACTTCTATACTAACCCTATATAGTATGGTTATTTTTTAATATTTTAATGAAAAAAATATTTTTATAAATATCAGTACTATTCAATATTGGAAAAATAATTCTTTTTAGAAAAATCATTCTTTTTAGAAAAATAAAAACAATCATCTTAATTAATATTTGATATGATGATTTCAATAATAATGTCCACTTTATCGAAATATTGTTTATAAAATTAATAAATTGTTTATTTAAAATAAAATAAAACATATAAGGAAAACAAACTTTTAAAAAATATAACCCTTTTGTACTTATAATTGTTTTTTATTTGATGTAATGATTATTATTTAAAATTGTTTAATTATTTACAAGGAAATAATAACTAAATGGGAAAAATTAAAAGTTTTCTATATATATTCCGTATTTTAGTTATTAATATTCATACATTTCGAACCAATTAATAGGATATAACAATTATATATAAATAATATAATTTCTATAGAATATCACCGTTCATTTATGTTATGTGATGTGTGTGGAACATGATATCAAAAATAATATACATTTAAATATTAATAAATAATTGATATATCATATCTATATAATATATATTATAAACAAATATATATAAATAATAATTCTAAGATAATACATATTTTTATTTTCCTTTGTATAATAAAAAACTAATTAAAAAGTGCTTTAGTATTTGTAGATAACTCTTCAAATAAGGTTTAAAAAAGTCTATGATATATTGATTATTTTATTTGATATAAATATTTATCCTTGGTTAGATTTTTTACGACATAATTTACATGATATTGTCAATATGTGGGGAATCCATCAATGTATTATATAGGGAATAAATGTTTTGTGGATTCTAATTAGTAATGTTTATTAAGTAAATATCCAATTTTTAAATTGCATCACCCAAAATGAACTAAATTTAACCATATTTTGAGATAAACATATTTTCTTAATTGGATAGGTTAATACAAAACTCAATAACATTTTCTTTAATATACCACTATATAATACATTATTTTAAAAGATTATGATGTTTGACATAAACATTTTATATATTCATATATTATTTATCATGGTATATTCATATATAATTTATAGAAATAAAATATTATCTCTATGACCATGGTATCCATCAAATAAACTATATTATAATTGAATGATAGCAGGATATAAATTTTAAATTGATATACTGTGATAATAATTTTTTCCCATTTAATGATATATCTTCATGTCAACTACATTGTAATACATATCATTTGAAAATATGCATGTATTATTTGTTGGTTTATAAACATTTTTAATTAAAATTAAATATAAATCCATATTAATTAAATCCAAAATCATAACATGATATCTACTTGATTTTAAATGTCTTAACTTTTTTTGGGTGAAAGAGTTTTGATAGATTTTTATTAAATTCATACAATATATTAAATTAAATTCATTCCAAATGATATAAATAATAATTATGCTATCATAAATACAAAAAAGTGTCATTTTATTAAAATGTAAAATTAAATAGGAGAACAACACATGAATTTTTCAAAGGTCACTCCCAATGTGTAAGATAATCCAGGGTGTATTATGTTTGATATCCTTTAATACACAACCACTATTTTATTTTCATGAAGAAAACATTATAAAGAGAATGGAATTAATATGGTTTAAATATATGTTTAAAAATAATCTTTGTAGAACAAACATCTTTTTTTTAAATTATTATAATGTTAATATCTTTTTTAAAATGGAACATTGAGATTTAAGAAAATTTTGTTATTTGATAAAAATATTTTTATACACTATATATTTAATAAGTGGTTTTAATTATAGTAAATTGATTATGAAAATTATTTTTAATAATATTATTGCATATATAAATTATCGGTAATGTTAAATATATAAGGTCATAATTTTTTAATTGTTTAGAGCACCAAAATGATTTTTTTAAAAAATATTTTTTATTACATTTTTAGAATGGAAAATATATTTAATTTCAAAAAAATATAAAGAAATGTTAATTTATAAAATGATCATAATATTATAAATAATCATATAAAAAAATTAAGTGAACATTTGGTATTTTTCCGAAATAATTTATTCTCAGGGAATAGTCGAAAATACTAACGTTCCAAACACTATCTTTTGTTTTCATTAAAAAAAATTATTTCAAGGTAATGTTATGTTTTATATTTTTTATAAAATAAAACATTATCCATTTTCTTTATAATCCTCATATATCTCATATTTTAATTAGTAATATTCCCTATTTTGATATAAGTTACTTTTTTTGTCTATAAGTGTATTTTCCGGTGAAATGTTTTCTATTTGGTTTTGGGAATTTAAGTTAAAAATGATTTCTTTTAATTATCATGATTTAATCTTGTAAAATGGATACCATATCTAGAAATAGGAGGTTTAGATATGGCAAATAAGTCCCTTCTATTTTTTTCCATCATGAGTAGTAATCATGGTAAATATTTTCCACCTTGGTAAGAGTAAAATGGGTAAAATATGGTTAAAAAAATGAATTTATGTCTCAAAATAAACCTAACACTTGAATTAATATCATTTTTAAGTAAAATGAATTCATAGGTCTCCCAAATTTTAATATATTATATTTTTTTAATTTTCCCTTGATAATGATATTTATATTTTTTATGTAATGAAAATTAGAAAATAACACTCCATTAATATTAATATTTAATATATTATTATAGAATATGAAAAAAGAAAAAATTTCAGTTACAAATATTTTTGTTAATGCTTAATTATTATTCTTTTTAATTTACATAATTATTTTTAGTGAAAAAATAATTACCTTATATTCTTACACAACACCAACACAATATTTATTATATTAATAGAAAAACTATATAACTAATTTTATAAATAATAAATTTTAAAAAATTTGGATGAATTAATAAATTCCAAAAATTATTTAGACATATACGGCATATTAAGTATTTTTGAAAGGGTTGAATTCAAGTTCCATTTTATTCTTGGAGTATTTAGTGTCTAATTAAATGAAGAGTGACACAAATGACATTAATGGAATTTTATGATATATAGTATTCTATTAAATGTTTAAAAAATAATAAAAAATATAAAGATGATAACAATGATGATAAATATTCCATAATTTTACCCCATTTATATTTATGTAAAAATTATTACCTTTTCTGTTATATTATATCTAATTAAGAGTGAACATATCATTATCATAGTTCAGGTCACAATTTTTTATCGAAGGCATTAACCAAATATAGAAGGAATAAGACACCACATAAACCTATATAAATTTTATTAATTGATTATTTTTCAACCAAATAAATCATCAATTTATAATATATATACATTTGGAAAAAAATTTATAGGGAATGACATTTTTTAATTTAAATCAGTAATGAAATACCATGATTGTTCCCCCACTCACATATAAAAGGGACCCTACTTCTAACTTCACTAAAAAAAATAAGAAATATATAATTACCAAACTCAAACTAACTCACCTCTTAACATACGTACACATTAATTGAAGATGATGTTCTTTTTAAAATTCCATTACAAGGTTCTCTAAAAAGGGATCTAAAAGCCACCAATTGAAGAAATGGTAATCATCTTAGTTGATGACATTCAAATTATTTATTATTATAAATTCTCTAAATACATGTTATTTATTATTAAATAAGAAATTAAATGTCAAAAATTTACTTAAAAAATTATTATGATTATGAAACCCCATTCATTCATCCTCTTTTCCATCAAATAAGAAGGTAAATTATCATTTTTACCCACACACGGCTTACCAAATCCATGTAGCGATACAAATACATTCTCATAACCATAATAAATGAATTTATATAATTATGATTTCAATATATATAAATTTTATATAGGAAAAATCTAGGGATATTTACTTATAATATTGTATCTCCCTTCTTACCATCCAATCAATTGGAAAATGATAATGTTACTTCTACGTTTGTGTGGACTACAACCTCTACAAAGAGTTGGGATTTATTATTCATTTAAAATTTAAATTGTTATTAACAATTGTATATATAATGAATATATGAGATATATTTGAATAAATAATAATTATTTAGAGGTTAAATATTATTTACTTTCTTATTTCCATCTATTGAGAAGTTAAAACAACATTCCTTTATATAGAGGGCTAATCATATCCATGATTTATGTAAATCAATATTCAATCTATATATATCATGGATGATATAAAATATCTATAATAAAAATATTTTATGTTTATATTATGGAGAAAATAAATGATATTTTAGAACAATGATCAACGTTCAGGAATCGAAACTGCTAGACCATAATTCTCATAAAAAGAAGTAGTCAAAAATATAATTTGTAATAGTAATAATAAATTATTAATAAATTGGTGTTAAAATGTCATAAGTAGATCATATATGACATTATAATTATCTAAATTATTTTTATATAAAAATAATAATCATTAATTAATTTTATTTTGAGTATCATTCTCTTTCAAAGAATGTGAAACTTGAGGTAAGGGTATACTATCTCAAATTATCATTTTAGGGATATATGTTATGTCATGAACCAATATTCATTTATCAGGTTTATATATATATATTCCCTTTTATATGTTATATCATGATTGAAAATTAACTTTTTAATTATCAAAACATTTTCAAGTAAAAGTGATAAACCATCTAGAACATCTGATAATAAAATCATAAAAAATATAAGACATAATCATTGAAGAAAAGATTGAATTTATTTGATACCTTTTCCCAAAATAATTTATAGGAGAGAGAACATACCTATGATCCTATATCATCCAATATAAAATATTTAAACTGGACTTCCATCTGATCCTAGGTTTTGATGTACTCCTCACAATTGATCATCCCTTCATTAATGCCACTTATCAATATATAGTCAATCTTATTAACCCATGAAATATCCTCACAATTGGTGTCCACCATTAGTAATCCTTCCATAATTATATACAAATAATCTTTTATATAATTGATTATAAGATATTCAACATTCACGGCCTCCCCTTAATGAGCTAGGAGCTCTAACGGGTTCATGTTGTTAACATTATTCACCACTGTCACTAGTTTCTAACCGTCCATAACTGTCTCTGACATAGCCTCTCCCAATATAGAACACTTTTCTTCAAGACATCCCTATTTTTTCATAAATAATAGTCAATTGGGCCATCTCTTTTGGATTAGTTTTTTACTTGAACATATCTCCATCGGGTTCGTTAAGAACGAATAATGAACGAGGTTATAATTTTCTCCTAGAGTGGATGAAGACCATATACACATTCTCATCATTATTATATGTGATATACATCTGTACCCAATGAATTGAAGAGATATTTGGGCCACCCAATCATTTAATATATAACGGTTTTACACGACACAATTTGGTCCACCCCATCATAAAATCTATAATGGTATTACCAAATTCTATAAGGGAACCCCATTCTAAAAAGCTATAATGTTATTACCTGACTCTATATGGACAACCCCATAGTGTAATCTATAATGGGATTACCCAATTTTATCTATTACACCCCATTATATAAACATTAATTAGCTTACTCGGTGCTATCTATGACACCCCATCATATAATCTATAACAGTCATACCCTATTATCTCTTGTCCACCCATCATATAATCTATAAAGGGCATACAAAGTGCTATCTAGATGACCCAATTGAAAAAGAAATTTCCATGAACCACAACATGAATGATGTAAAAAGTTATTTTATATCATTATAAAAGCACATAAAAAACTTTCATAACTTTATTAACAAGAAAAAATAATTTTTTTTCATTTGATTCTATTTAAAAAATAATTTATCATGGAAAATAAATGTGTTACATTAACAACATTCTATAAAAACAGAATCCATTCTATAAAAGAAGATGAATTGTATACATGTATTATATCCCCAAAAGGAATAACCTACATCAAAGGATATCTTCTTATATTGAGAATGATTTTAAATGTCACATTTAATATTTCATCGGGAAAATAATATTCTATTACAAAGAATAAAACATTGTCTGAAAAAAGTTTCATTGAAAACCACACTAAAAATTTATTTAGTTTGATTTAAAAATAATTAATTCATTTCATGATGAAAATATCATTTACACACTAAGGTAAAAATTTAACAAAAATTCAAAGCCTTTTATGTTGAAAATAAATTTTTAAATTTTTAAAATAATATTAAATTAAATTATGGTCAGGATAGAAGATAAATCTATACATGATGAACATTATTTTTTCATAGTAAAAATCCTTGAAATATTCCTTGATCGAAAATAATCAAGAATATAAACATTAAAAAACCATTATGTTAGATAAGTAAAAAAAGTAAAAATGTGTTTTAATTAATAGAGGGTAATAGTAGAACATTTATTAATTCTTTTAGAAGAAATTGGTTTGAAAGAACAAATATTTATTACTGATGAGAGAAAAAAAGTCATATTTTCTTAAAAACACATTTTTTGTTTTCTTAAGTACCAATGATCGAAAAAAGGGTACCATTAATTCAATATATAATTAATTAAAACAGTAAAATTAATTTCATCATAATTATTTAAATACATATCATAGGATTTCATAAATGGAATAATAATAATAAATAATCCAAATAAATCATGAGATTGTAGTAATAAACGGTTACAACATTAGTAACATTGAATCATATTTGTCATGAAATAATTATATTAAATTATTCTTAAATTATAATTATAAGAATTATATTAATAATATAACTTTTACAATGGATTTATATACACCTCATAGAATAATATATTTGTATAACATGGCATGTGTATCAAATAAGGGAAATCGATACAAAATTACTTAACATATTTGGTAATATTTAAAACAAAAAAACCCATGAAAGATAGATCATAAAATGAAAATATAAACACCCATAAAGTGAATTTTAATAATCATATAAATCATTCATAGGCAGTATATACTCCACCCAATATAAACGAGTGGTTAATGTGTCATAAGTCTCATAGAAATAAAAGAGAGAATAATAATCCCCTTACTACATAAGTAACTTTTGAATAATGAACCAATGAAATAAAATAACAAATTAAAGATATTAATAACATGAAATAAATTCAATTCATGGTATATAATTTCATTGGTAATTATATATGTCACACATAAAAAACTATTGGTGAATATTTCTTTTATTGTAGGGATATAATATGTGAGATGAAAATCCATTACCTTAAGTATCAACCTTATCCGTAAAAGAAAAGAACTCGTGTATATAAATATATGTTTATTAAACACCTAACTGAGAAAAATATTCTTATAATTAATACAATCTATGATTTTATTATGACTTTTTATAACCTTTTATTAAAAATTTAGGGTTAAATTTATGTTTTAGGTAATAACCCGTTTCTTTTTTGTATATTTTTTGAATTGAAATTGTTGATCATTTTACTAAGTTCAATATTTAATAATTTTATAAATGTGAATAATGATGTAAATATGATATATATTAATTATATATTTTATTTAATAATCTATAAAAATCATAAATATGTAATGAAATAGACCATTCAAGAATACAATGGGATGTATGCATGCAAGGAAAACATTTCCATTTTTATCCTATTTTAAAATAAATAAGTTTAATATATATATATATATATATATTCTATATAGTATAATTATTAGGATATATATATCACATATTTTTATTAAACCAATCCTTAATAGATTATTTATACGGAAATACTGAATCAAATCATTTTGAGGAATCGATAGTCCACACATCCACTAGCGATGTTCTCATATTCCAATAAAATGGAACACATGATCTTATCTATCATATAATTATTATAGAATCATATAGAAATCATAAATATCATAAATATCAAATATATCATATAAAAATAATAATTAGATCATTATTAATAAATATAAAAGGTGGTAATGTAAGAATGAACGACATCGGTTTATGAGGCAGTAGTAGATCGTACACATTAACAATGATTATGTACCAAATTTGATGGAACTATGTGTGTGCAGTTATTATTCTTAAATTAACATCATATCAGTATGTTTTATGATTCACATGATATTAAATAATAATTTTATAAGAATAATTGAATGTTTTGGAAGTTCCAAATTTTTTATAGGAGTGATGAAATGTGAGGGGTAAGTTATGATTTTATAGTAGAGGAGTGGCATTCTTCAAACGTAAAAAATTAAACACAATTGGGTGGTATCCATTAAATCAGGTTTCTCCAATAGTGGTATTGTTTTTATAAAATGGATTATTTGTTCTATATATGTATATAAAATTTATTTTGGACATTTTTTAAATATATTTTTACCTATAAGTAAATGTTTAACCACATGTAAACTTAATTTTTACCTCAATTGTTGTAATAAATTTTAATTACATTATAAAATTATTTTGTTCATTTTTTTTATTAATATAAAATATAAATTATTCTTTCTTCAAATAGTTATTCCATTATTCATAATTCTAAAAACCTAAGTGGATGAAAATATTAAAAATTAATCCCCCAGATGGTTATAGAAAATAGGTTTTAAAATAAATATATTTAAAAGATGGAATTGTTTTTATATCTAATTTCAATGTGAAATTGATTATATTGACATAAATTAAACCAATAAATTTATAATTGATCTAAATATACATTAAAAAAATACCAATATAATTTATCTTTATAAAGAAATATATAAAAGTTTAGTTTTCAGTTAAGATTCAGTATTTTATACTATTCATCCCAAAATGAAACCTCTCAAAAAAAAATTCAACAGAATAAAATTTTTATATTCAAATTTAAAAAATTCACTGTATTTTTTCAACTAAATGTTATAAAATATTCAAAAATATTTTTTATAAAATATTCCATTAAAAGGTGGAAAAACTACATTTTAGAGAACCACATTTTTAGGCATAAAATTGTATTTGATCTTATTTTATGCTTATAAATATTATTGGATGTCTATATAAATATTTTATTGAATTCATAATATATAAATATCATTAAAATCTCACACTAATAATGATAAATCCAATTTATTAAGATAAAAAAGATTTTTCCGTATAGAATTAGTTTTTTCATAAAAACAGTTCCTTTATATTTAATTTGTTTTTATTTTAATATATAATTCATTTATAACCAAGGAATTAATTTTAATACTTGTGTAAACCATAGTTTTGTAATATAGATAATCTTATTAACATATTACATTCCAATAGATAGGTAATAAAAATTATTATATTTTATTAATATTTTTAATATAATTTTTTAGTTCCGTAAAAATAAGGTTTGCATGTAATTCATGGTATCGATGGAACTCATCATTGTGTAACACAAGACAAGAATATGTTTGTGCCAACCATATTATAATAAAAGTTTTACATATAGTTTATTATTAACATTTTTTTGTGTATAATAGAATACTAACTTGGTGTATCATGTAATGAAATCCATCAATGAATTTTAATTTATTTGAAAAAATAATAATTCATAATTTGTGGTGTTACGTTATACACCCCTTAGAATGAATACCCACCTAAAAATTAATTTGGGTTGTTAATGGTTTAATAACTTAATGTTCCTTTCATAGAACCCACATTATAATAATGAATTCTATAAAAAATTAAAAAATAACTTTAGAAACATAATGGCGACTCAAACAAAATCATAACAAGGATTCCACATAGGAGAACATAGATAGAATGTGAAAAACTGGACATGGAGGAGAAATATAAGTACAAAATTTTGATGGAGAGTGAAAGATAACATGTTTTGAATAAATTTAATGATAACATATCCATAAACTAGAGAGGCTTTAAAATGGCATTTGATATAATAAAAAATGATGATAGCATGAAAGCATTTTATTTAAAGACCCTTTTAAAAATGATTATAAATTTTCAAAAATAAGATATACGTACATAATTTTATTCCCTTTCATGTATACAATTTCAACCTTTGGTTGTTCCTTAATAAATATACATGTATTCTCTTCCTCTATTAAATATAGGTGAAACTGTTATCCCTAAATAACTAATTGATCAAAATACCCATAGATAGATTGGTAATTCATTTCATCTATCTTCAAGAATCATCAAAACAAATAATTGTCAGTATATGTTATTCAATATGAATAAATCATAATATGGTGAAATAATATGTTAATCAACAAAACCTCATCCTAAGATCAAATTAAAAAATTATATCAACGGTTATCTATATAACCCTTCCAAAGGATGAATTTCCAAAACATTTGAAAGAATGTCACTAAATTTCTCAAAATCCTATTCACGTTGGGCTGCCTTATATCATAAAGTAACTCCTGGTATTCACATACGAGGCACATTTATACATTAATCATGTTTTATCTTGAAATATAGAAATAATTAGAATTTCCATAATAATATATGAAAAATAGACCTTATTTTTCATTCCTTATATAGAACAAAGATTCTTGGATGTATTTCTTAAATCCAAATAATTTTACACTTATTTAATGATAACATAAATTACATTTCTAGTAAATGTTTTATCACTTATGTGATCATCAATATGATATAATTTACATGATCAATATCAATCATATCTTTATCCTATAAAAACATAATTTTCTCAATATTAAGAACATATTAAGGGAAACAATTACACAAAAAATAAAACCTTTATATTAAATAACATTTCTAGGATGTAAAGACCATTAAATGGATTTTTTAAAATACTTAATAGAAAATATATACCTCATGATTCATAATTATTAAATTATAGTACATATATACTTCAATCATACATGTTTTTCTTAACCCAATAATTTGGCTTCATCGAATAATTCCTCGACACCCCTTTCCGAGAATATGAAATTTGAATCATGTCCTATGGTTCCTTAACATCAATTTATTCCTTCGTATTTTCTTTAATGTAAAAAATAGTATTATAATATCCCATATATTTCACATTTCATTCATAGTTTCGTTATCACTAGCATTATAACGAATACTTATACCACCTTTCTGATTCTCTTTACGAGATTTCCACATAGGACATCAATTTTCATAATTCCCCTATATCCAAATCTGAAACATTCAATGTTAACCCATTTCATTATAGTTTTCACTAGTGACAAAAAAATGAATATTTGTAGGAAAGCATATTATATCCAAAAACCACTTAATCATTAAAATCACTCATATGATGTATCAATCATGACACCTTCTTTTAAATCTAGGATAATTTTGACTTATCCTTTGAGAAATCCATATAAATAGCTATAGAAATATCCATAGGATTTTATGTAAATATTTCTCATACTAGATTCCAATGGATTACTAAACCTTTCCATTGATACAAAAAATAGTGTGCAAGGCTTACCATACATGGATATTACATCATTTTAAATGATTATTAAACACATTACATAAAAGGTCATTCATAAGGACTACAGTAGTTTATTTTATTTTGAAACTTTTAAAATTATAAATATATATATATTAAAGATATTAAATATATCCCTTAAAGATATCCCCATTTAGTATCACTATTTAATACCTTTCTTCCATACCATGGTAATGATAACATAAGTAACTGATGGTCTCAGATTATAGGTAAGGATAAATAAAGAAGATATGTAACCATAAAATTAGAATAATCAAAACATAACAAGATAGTTTCATTAAAAAATTATACCCTTCATATCAAATATCATAATAAAGAGACCTTGTATAAATATTGTTAGTTCATAATACATGAATCCCAAATTAATCAAGATTCTAATACATGAAAACAGAATATGGTAATAAGACATAGAACTTGTTTCATTAACATTAGAATTTAATTTAATTACTCATATATCAAGGATCATTGAAAAATATTATCAGGGAGCTTCATGGGGTATATAACTACACGGTAGGACACAGGACAATCCCGATTCACAACACTTTCTTTATAGGGGATCAGGTAATACATCCTACCCATTGTGGGTCGTTCCCATTTATTCATTACCATTATCATGTTATGAGGAATAATTTCTTAAAAAATGAATTATAAATCTTTCTAGGTCTCCCCCAAATATAATCTATAACAGGATTACCAGACTCTTCACAGACCACACTATCATATATACTATGACAGGATTACCTGATATTATCTGGAGACCCCCATAAAATAATTTATAAGAGGGTTACCTAATGTTATATGGGTCACCCCATCATATAAGATATAAAGGGATTTCCTGATTCTATTTGACACAATGATCTATATATTATATTAGAGGATTACAATGTGCTATTTGGGCCACCCCATAGTAAAATCTATAGTGGGATTACTGAATGCTATCTCATCCACCTATGTGTATAAGTTATAATAGGCTTACCTAGTGTTATCTAGAACAACCCATAGTCTAGGATATTTTAATGAAAAAAAAACAAGAATAAAATACAATGAGTTCTCATATCATCATAAAAACAACTAACAAATATTATTTATTAACTTTATTAATGCATGAAAATAATTGGTTTTCCTTTTAATCACAATGAAATAATTTTTATTTTTTGGAAAATAAATGTATTCAATAAACATCACACCATCATGACATAAACCATTCAGATAAATAATATGAATGATATCATTATATCATATACCTAGTAAAGAATAAACTATATCGAAGGATTTCATCTTGGATCTAGAATGATTTTCAAAGATAACATAGAACAATACTTAGGGAAAATAAAATTTCCTTGAAAATCATAAAACATATTCCAATATCCTTTTATTTGAAAACATCATTGAAAAAATATAAAGTATTATTTAAAAGTCATTTAAAACATTTATTCAATTAAATAACATTTCCAATTTTCAAAATTCTTTTTAAAACATAATTAAATTTGAAATCATTTTTAAAAAAAATTACAATTGAAACAAATAAAATAAACATAAAATAAATGATGTTCATGGTTGCAGATAATACTGAAAATGCTAAATATTCTATTTTTTCATAGTAAAATTCATAGAAAAGTGCATCAATTTGAAAAATATAAGAATGATCTATTTTAATACCCATTTCATAGAAAGATAAAACATGAGGAATGTTTTCATTTAATGATCATATGATAATAGTAGAACATTTTTGAAAACATTTTTAGAAAACAGGGTTTTGAATAAACATAGAATTCAGATCGAAGGGAGTGATAAAGTCATATTTCATTAAAAATATATTTTTAATTATCTGAAGAACAAATGATTTGAACAATGGAACCATTAATTTAATGTATAATGAATAAACCTAGGAGATAAAATTCATAAGAGAGCCTGATATATGGATCCTATCATTTAATAAATGTAATTATAATAAATAAAAAACCTAATAAATGATGCGATTATAGAAATTAACTCTTAACACTTTACCCACATCGAAACTTAATATCAATTAATTAATAACATCAAATTTAAAATCAAATATCATGAAAATATGTATATTAATGACATAAAATGCCAATGTTAATTATATAAAATGTGTAAATTAATATAGATTCATATCATAGAATGTGTCTCAAAGAAGGAAAAATGAGTCAAAAAATTACATTACTAATTTATTATATTTTTAACAAAAAAACCATGAAATAAATACCATAATATGGATATTTAAATACCTATGCATTTAAGTAAAATAAAAATATATTTCATTAATGGTAAGTATAAGCACCACGCAAAATAAATTAGTGGTGAATATGGAATATGTCTCTCCTAAATACAGTTGAGACTATAAATATTTTTACTATATTTTTAAAATCAGAATAATGCTTACCATGAATGAATAAAAAACACTAAATCTTTGAAAATATTGATATAATGTAAATTGAAGACATAAAATTTTAAAGGGAAATATATACATCGCACAAAAGAAACTATGATTTAATATGTAAAAAAGCTCATTGATATGAAAAGTGAGAAGGTATTCACATACATTAAGTCTTTAATCGCTTCGTTCACATTCAATACTCCATTATAATAAATATATGTTTTTTATAAATCATCCACATAAACATATTTTTGTATATAAAACCATATATTATTTTTTATGACATTACATTCCCATTTTATTATCAATTTAAAAATAATGTTATGGTTCAGGTAATGACCATTTTGTTTTTTATGTCTATTTTGAATGTTTTTTGTTGATCATTTTACATAGATCATGATTTAATTATTTAGAGAATGAAATTTTTTTATAATGTATATATATATATATTATGTTAATAATTATATATAATAATCTATAAAAAAAATTATGAAGGTAAATACACTATTCCTGGAGAGGGTAGGTTCTACGTAAGTAAGAACAATGTTTCCATTTTATTGTTTTACTATTAATGAAAGAAAATTAAATAATATATATAAAAATTAGATTAGAACTATTTTTTAATATATATAATATTTTATTATTAAACCTATCCTTAATATGTTCCATGTAATTCATGAATAAATCTAATCGCTTTTAAAATTATATAGTCCACATGTCCACAAACAAAATTATCGTATTCCCCCAAATGGAAGGAATGAAGGTATGTGTTGTATAAAAATATATAAGAATAAATAAAACATAAATATATTATATATCATATAAAAACCTTAATCCCATATTAATTTCCAACAATGTAATGTGATAATTGAGGAAAGAACACCGGTTTGTGAGGTTATAGTCTGTCGTACACACAAACAACGATTGTATATCCCATTTAATAAAACTATGTTTGATTTTAGAATTTCAACATAACCTAGAAAAATAAAATTATATTTATTATACTGTGTTTATTATATAATAATGGTATAAAAATAATTTAAGGTTTGGAGAAATAACTAAAACAAACGTGTTCGTTGAAGAATGTTAACTATTATTTAGGTAACTGATTTGTGTTTGCACAAAATAAATTAATGGGGTTTATTTATGAAAATACTTATGCATATTGTATTATATTAGGGTTGTCATTATCTTATTTGGGCAGTTTTTGTATGTGTAAATTTTCATGAAGGTCGTGAGTAAGTGGGAGGGTGAGTGATCTTTTTTTAAAGGAGGAGTGAAATTTTTGTAAATATAAAAAGGTAACCACTATTAAGATCTCTAACTTACATAATGCACCAAAAATAGTTGAATGGTTTGGAGTTAAAGGAATATATTGTCTAAATAGTTATATAAAATGGATTTTGGACATGATTTAAGGCTCTTTGTCTCATGAAGTTAAATATTAACTACTAAGTAAACCTATTAATTCCATAATTGTTGGAATTTTTTAATTACTTTCTCCTATATTTTTTGTCAAAAACAATGTTAAAAATAATATTAATTAAAAATTATTCCAACCATAAATATTTAACCCATTTTTATAAATTTTAAAAACATAACTAATAAAAACTAAGATAAAAGTATTCCCATAAAAGAGATGAGAAAACTGGTTTTTAATGTGAAATTATTCAACGGTTAGAAATGATTATATATCCAATTTCATAGTGAAATTTATTAAAATGATATAAATTATATCAATATATTTATTATTGATCTATAAATAATTTAAAAAATAAAAATAAAAATACAATTTAATGTTATAAATAAATTATAATAAAATCCAGTTTTCAATTAAAATTCCGTATTTTTCACTATTATTCAGAAAATGAAGCTTCCCATAAAAATATAAAAAATTCACCAAATGTAAATATTTATTTTCAAATTTAAAAAAAAAATTATATTGTCAAATAACAATTATAAAAGTGTCAAAATTATTCTTAAGATAAGTTTAACATTAAATGGAGGAAAAACAACCTTTTAGAAAAATATAGCTCTTTAGGCCTAAAATTTGATTTGTTCTTATTTAATGATTATAAATATTATTAGATGAATGTATAAAAATTTGAAAAATTATATAATATTTTTATTTTAATAATATCATTCACTAATAGTAGTTAATTTAATTTATTAAGTTAAAATAGCTTTGTGTTCATAAAAATAGTTTGTTTTTCATAAAAACACATACTTTTTATTCAAAAGGTCTTAATTTTTATTTCTAATTAATTGATAACCAAAATTAGTTTTTATGAAAATGTGTAAAAAATAGTTTAATAATTATCTTAAACTTAATTATATAATCTATACTAATATTTCGATGATAAAAAAATAATATTTTAATAATAATAATAATAATAGTATATTGTCGTTCGGTAAAACTCGGTCTTATGTGTAATGAAATCTGTTGAAGGAACTAGGCAGTGTGTGTAACAAAATAAAAAGACAGTATTTTATGTATGAAGGATAATCTTATAGGTTAATGTATTGTACTATTAACATAGTGTTGTGTATAAATAAATCATAACAAGGTGTAGTGTGAAATTAAAGCCATCAACGAATTTTAATTTATTCAAAAAATAATAATTCATAATAACACTAGGTGTAACAAACCCAATTCACTATTATGGTATTTGTAGTGATATGTGAATACTAATTAAATGATTTTATATGAATATGTGAATGTGATAAACTTATGTCTTAATGAAATTTTATGATCTAATGGCTCAACTACTTTGATTTCATTATGATTCATATCTTATGAACTACGAATCATTATTCCATGATTCATGTTTATGATATATTATATAATGACTACGGTTTTGAAATGGTAGTCTCATGTTATCATAACCATTATTCTTATGTTGTGTTTAAGTGATCATTGATATCTACCTTATAAACCTTACTAAGTATTTGAGATCACCTAATATTAGGTTTTATTTTCCATAGGATATGATGAATCATTTTTAGTATGAACTATCTAATAAAGGTTCTACATATATATAACTACGTTGGAAATGATTTAGATATTTTTCAATCAGTTTTTTATGTATCAAAATTTTAAAATACACTAATCCTTTATGGTTATAGTATGGATCATAATTTTGTGTAACAAATATTTATCTGTGATGATATGATATAATTTATGGAAATACATGGGCCACTATAAAATTCATAATGTCAAACTTATAAAAATGAAAAGTAATGAACAAATGTATATGAAACTAAAATTAATAAAAATATCTCATATCGTTTCTGTAACATTAATGTATGGTACTCTTCCAATGTATATAAGACATTTAATTTGAATCATTAATATCATATATCTCACTGTATCCTTTTTACTGAAGCATGATTTTTATAATACTAATTTTAATTATCATGTTATCCAATCAAAATATTCCACTCTTCATTATGTATCACCCTCTACATTGATGCCCAAGATATTCATCAACAATATCACACACATCTAATTGAATTTTACTAACATCGTCTTTATTGAATGCTTTTATTTTATAGAGTTCCCCATTTTCATATGGATATTTTACAATATTCAAATTTAGGAATATCAATAAAGTATGAAAATTTGGTCATTAATATTTGAAAATGGTAAAAAATTATTCTTTTGAAATTTACAACATTTATATAACACCCAATTATTTTAATAAATTATTAGCATTAAAAAATTAAATGTGTTTGATATAATACTCTACTCACAACATCAAAATAAATTGAAACTATAAACACTCTAGTATTCCAAAACCTACGCATGGAATTTGTGGTAATTAATATGAGTAACTATTGTATGAAATATTTTTAGGATGTAAATAATGGCTACTATTAATATAAATAAAATATAATTAGTGAATCCAAAAAAATAATATTATTATTTATGTTTATTAAGGTATATTTATAACTATTTACTTTATATTTGGTGGGAAATTCATATTTTAAAAAGAAATTATTGGTGATAAAAAATATTTCTTTTATGAATAACTCAATAATAATATTTTTATTTATAAAAAGTTAAAAATATGGATGAGAATGGTTAATATCATGAAGATGATATTTTCTTAGAAAAACATTTTGACAATATATATAATCATTTATTTAAAATTAAAATTTCTAAAATATATAATTTTGATTTCCAATAATGATTTTTTTGGATTCATCATAGTTATATATTCAGAAAATTATTTTTCTGGGGTTTTTTAAAAATTATTTAAAAATAACGTTTTTATAAATAATATTCCTTAATTAGTGAAATTATTACTATATATTATTGAATAAGATATTCATGAAAAAATTAATAAGGATAAATGTTGGCTTTAAATTACAAAACCATACTTGATTTTTGTTATATTAGGTAATATTTTCTCATAAATTGTTTTCAATAAATTATACATTTTTTATTTTGAAATTATTTTTTATCAATAAAGAACCCCTCCCCAAAAAGGAACCACTCATGGTCAATAAATTATACATGTTATATAATTTCACACATGGCCCACCTCCAATAGGTTATGGGTTAATGGTAAGCACTGATGGTATATCATACATATAGATGCGAGGTATTACCCTCCAAGGTAACCCAACAAAAGAGATATAATTGAAAAACAACCAAAAATTCCAACTCAAGATAAAAATAAAAGATCTAAAATATATGGATGTAATTTAATGAAAATAATAAAATTAAAAAATTGAACTATAAGTAAAAAAATATAATACATGGTAGAGACCATGAAAGCCAAAAAAATATCATGATTGATGCATAAGCTTGTATTATCCAACCTGATCACCAAGAGTCTTCTACAGAAATAAAAACAAGGTATATATATGTTGGGTGAGCATAACAAGTAAACATAGTATGATCCACCCTGAGGTCTCTCATGAAAAATATAATGAATGTATTTAGAGACCTAGTGAAAAAAAGTAAAGCTACCTCATCACAAAAACATATATACCATAATCAAATCCTCTCTAAGACTCTCTCTCACCCAATATCTCATAAATTAGGTCATATAATATATTTTAAAAATAAGGTTCTATGATACCACTTCCCCACTAGTTTTCTAGTCTTCCCCAATGCAATACATCCCAGGAAATCAATATCGAAAGGTAATATTGCATAAAGACGCATGGAGTAAGTATCATCTCATGCATCATCTGAATCATATTATCTCATCATATAAAATACATCATCTTCATCACATCCCCACATCATCCCAATCAATATCTCTATATATAAACTATGTAGTTTCTGGGACCGGTCATAACTTGTATGAAATTTATTACAACACAAGCCATCAAATTCGATATAATAAATATTTATAATAATCTGTAGGATACTATATCTATAGATTCTAATGTCTAAATTAATCAGTAGAAATTATGTCCTAATCCACAAACACTTGTAAGAAAGGTAACAACAATAAAAAAAATCACATAATCTTATTAGAAGAAGGGAGTATGGAAAGTGTGGTTAGTTATCCATATATTCCTCAACAACTAGGATATTGTGAAAACACTCTCCATGAGTCCACTATGTATCTGTCACCCAACCAACATGGTTGGGGTATCATATTAAATCACATAACATATAAGTTATAGTATATCACAAAACCACACCACATGAATTTATCTATTCAGGGGAATATGTACAACTATTATCTCTCATAGACTTGGTTTCCTCTACTAAGGACTAGGTATTCTATATGCTCTAAATAAATCAAGAAGAGTTAATTTATTTCTTTATTCGGATCAATCATTTATCATTACATTAATCCTTCAAATTAACCCATAAACAATTATTTAATATTTATTTATCATTTTCACCTCCTTATATCTTATCTCTCCAAGAATATACATACTGATCCCTTTATTTCTCAATATTATTATAAATTTTATTACAATAGGACATCAACTACAAGGGTTAAAATAATTATTTTTATTTTATAATCCATTATAATTTATGAAACATCAGAATATACCATAAATATATGTATAACCATGAACAAACTACAGTATTTAGTTGTATAGAAAGCAAAGAAAAAACATTAACCTGACAATCTAACCCTTGAGTAGATTAGTTATTATGTAATCATTATATAATTCATCATAGTATTAGGAAAAGCCAAAATTCAACCCATTCCGTTAGTCTTTGTTCCATCCCAGACAACAACATGAAAATCATCATGCATCCCACAATCAAAAGTGTCAAAATATTCACAAAACCTCTCTCCGCTTCCCATATCTCATCATCCATCAATGTTCTCAAGATGACACCATGACTATAATAAGGCTCACATATATAGGAAAAACATATGGAAGGAAACAACAAATAGAGTCAACATGGAATCTAGGTCTAAGAAACAATGCATCCATCCTTCACATTCATACATGTTCATGTATAAAAAAATCATATTTTTCATAGGTTATTACTATTGGTAACCAAGTGCATTATCTACCACAAGCTATTAATTATTTAAACATGATTTTGAGAATAAATTTCAGTTTCATTAAACCTTAATGATAAAAATTTCATTTTACATGTTGTAATCACTTATGGTAGAAAATTTGTTTTTATCTTCATGGATATTATCCAATTATAAATAAATATAGAAGACCAAATTACTTGAACAAGCATTAATAATTAATTATATTTCCAAAAAATCATACGAAAATTCGTTTATATAATTATTCGTCTTTAATTCATTATCTGACATCATTACGAACATTTCCTTAATTAAACATTTTCTTAATAGAAACATTATAATACCATGAATAACAAACATTATTAAAAAAATACATATATATTACACTATATCACAAATAAAAATGAAAAATATTATAACAGTGGAAAAAATATAATTGATAAAATATATAAACCATTTCTTGAAATATTCTCATTTAATGTTTATGATTGTTAATTCCAATATTTCCCAATGTGTTAATGCATGAAAACATAAGATATCATATGAAAACAATGACATATAATTAATCTTCTACTATATGTATTTAAACATTCCTCATACAAGAATGGAACAACATTGCGGATCTTAGATCACTTATCCCATTAGGAAACTGAATCCATAAAGGAATGTCATGCCATAAAGGAAGGAAACCAATAATAAACGTGGATATCAACTTCTAGATCAGGTAAATGTTGAATGGGATGTGGGAGAGACTTATAAAATAATGAACCAGAATATAAATAGGGAAAATCACAATGGATCACTACAAATTGAACATGGGATTCTTGGGATAAAACATTTTAAAAGGGATTAGAAATTCATTGGGAGAACTAATCTTATCATTTAGGATTTCGGATAATTCATAGGTATTTATGAAACACTAATGGTGTGATTATATTTGTATGTAGAATACCATACACAGATTCACAATGTGAATGGTTCATTCACAATGTCAATGGTTCATTCACATTGTGAATGGTTCATTCACATTGTGAATGGTTCTGGTTATAAAATATTCCACAAACCCAATCACATATTTCCAATAATGATGGATCAATTTATTTTATGATCACAATGTTCACATTATGTGTATTAAGGTATATATTATTGATATATAGTCGTACACCCATTCATCACTTGAAGAAATGATTCATGTAATGAATAATACATGGGGATCTGCATTCTATTATTAGTAATTATAACTTAGGCTGTGAAATATTCATTCATTTCATGAGCAAAAGTTCACGCCGTTGAAATATCTTAGTCCCATATTTTTTTTCCAAAAAAAACTAGTTAAACCAATATATATATTCTTTATTCACTAGGAGAATAAAAACATTAAAAGAGTATGTGATATTAATATTTGGGAATTCATATAAAATACCACTCAAATAGTTCTCATTATAGTGAATTTAAAACTATACCCAAGGTGATAGGAAAGAAAAACTGAATTTCAGAATAGCCACCCCATGAGCTACCACATATGAATCACACAAATAAATGATCTCAACCACCTCAAATTTAGGAAAAAATAGTAATCAATGAAACTCCATTAAATATCTCTCAAAATAACTCATTGGGGGAGATTACAATAAATCAAGAGAATGGTTGGTGAAAAGGTGTTGAGGAAGGGAAAAGCTACTCATATGAATGATAACTGTCAAAAACCAAATAAAAATGATATGAATGAATATATTAACATAAAAAATATTGGGATACTAAGTTATTATCTATAACTCTCATTACCAGGTACTCTCCTAATTTACATCATGCTGCTAAATGTCATAAACCAAAGGAAAAGAACTCATAGACAACACCTTCTCTTAGTAGTGATGGAGCACCATCACCTGCTCAACAGAGGTTTCATCATCATCAACCCAAATCTAAGGCCATTAAATGATGGAAGAGTTATCATAATGGTATTTACTAATATATGGATCATTAAAGACAATATCTATATATCTCATTTATAGATAAGTGGTATCTGATATGCGATGAGACCAATACAATCTAAAACCTTGAAAGGACCAATAAACTAGGGATAATAATTATTCACCCATAAAATATATCACTTCCTATGATGATTTATAGCATTAAATATATATTATTTCTAATATCAAACAGTACTAGTCTCCTCCTGTTATTTTCATTATACTTATGGTGATCAAGAACATTCTTCATCCTCTTGTGAATCACCTGATTCATCTCTATAGTTTTTTGCACTACTTCAATCCTGATAATTTATGACACTCAAAACACTATACAGAAAAATAGAGAATAAAAAGGATGGACCTAATTATATTATAAATATGACATTATAAATGTGTAGTAAAAGATATTATTTTAAGAAAACCCTTCCAAATCATGGAGCATAATCCCAGAACCATAAAAACCCCATACAAAAATGTGGAATATTTCATTAATTTTCTAAATGATTCACTCTATCTAAGATTCCAAATAGTGATTCTAATCAATGTTATGGATTACCTATCAAAAAAACATTTTCAGATATCTATCTACACCATAGTGGTAAAATAGTATCATTATATGATTTTATCAAACTCAGGACTCCGCAGTGTCTCACCACTTCTTCAAGGTAACTCCTTGATAAACCTATACTAATCTTCACTCCTTGTTCATTATAATGTGGAATGATTTCATTAAATTATTAAATATAATCAATATAAAATCAAATACTCTATAATATTATGGAAAAATAATGATGATGTCCATCATTAATTCCTCCCACTTCCACTATGGAACATATATTAGATAGAGTAAACACTCATAAATATGTACCGATCCTTCACATTTTGGTAGACGAAATACAATGTAACAAACTCTACAATTAAACACATAAATCCATGCCACCAAAACTATCCTCTAAAGATCAATATAGTATTCTCACTCCATTATGTACTATCACGCATTAGCTATTGAACTCATTTATTTCCACCTCATGCATCTATAAATGTATGAAAAGCCTCACCCAGAAAATCACCTAGTGTGGTCCATCCATAGATTAAACACTATTGGAATCACTAATGAAAATGATGTATCTTCAGACCTCAACATCAAAATCCCCTAGCTATGAATGTTCTACATACAAAAATAAAATATTATTACATATCTATCTAAAAAAGGTAACATCTTTCACCAACCTCTTATGTATCAATGTTAATTTCTAAGTGCCCATCTATTACCCTCTTGGTATTGCTGGATTCATACATAAAATCACCTGGGACTTTCTACTCTATACACCAGCTAGAAAATTACCCCTTCTCAGTGTATATCAATTCTCAACATCATAATAATTCTTCAATTCAACCCACCATCATTGTATTAAGCAATAATAACATTATAGAAATACATACCTCAATATCATATGATTAGTAAAAATGAAAAAATGATAATTTATTTGCTTATGTCACAAAAAAATCACGAAAAACATAAATTATATCAACTAGAGATCATGGAAGGACTATTTATGATGTTAGGGAAATAACTACCAAGAACCATAATAAAAAAATTATATTTATTGTAACAAAACACATCCCAAACAATGATGTAAATCATCAGAAAAAAAATCTTTTAAATTATCTCCCACTTTTGGGAGATGAGGAACTAGAGTCCTAAAGAACTACCATGTCTAGGAATAAAATTTTTTTATACACTAATTAGTCTATAAGAATTAAATATCATTTCTAATAAAATATTTTAGAGTATTATCAACCCAATAAAAATCTATAATCCTATTATAATATCCAATAAGACCAATGAAACTACTAAACTCTGAAATTATATTTTGGGATATCAAATAATCATCCACCTCTATCACTAATGGATTCACAACTATTCCATGTTGGGAACAAATATTCTCTATAAAAGTAACATTATGATTATACAACTCAGACTTGGATAGTTTCTAGAATTGATATTTATTACATAGAACACCCAAAATGTAATGAATATTTTCTGTTGGCTCCTCCTCAATTTTAGAGTATAAAAGAATGTCATCGATAAAAGCCTCTAAGAACCAGTATGAATACTCTCTAAAACCCATTTATAGGAAACCCCTGAATAGGTATGGATCATTATTCATAATGAATGACCATACACAAAAATCATAATGACTATAATGAAATAAAATTTGGTATTTCTAATGTCTTCTTATTTTAAAAACATCTGATCACAACCCAACTATATCTCATTCATAGAGAACTAACTTTTTATATTCACATATAATAAAAAATCATCATTCCATGGAAGGGTTAGTGGATATTCAGTATCACCAAGTTCATGTGGTGATATATGATACTAAGATAGAAACTACCACAGGCCTTCTTCCATAATGCAATTTGATCAGCCCAAGGTGACACATAGAGCCAAATAAAACATCACTACAAAAGATCATCAATATGTAACCACATCTATGATAAATTAGATGGGTACATCAAATATGGTTACATAGATATTAGAGGAGTTCCAGAATGTAGATCTATTCTAATAATGATCTACCATCACTAGGTTAATGATAAAACCTACTTAGGGAATAAATCATGGTACTCATTCACATTCATATGAGACAAAATTTACAAAACCAATGATGAAATATGAATCATATCATCCATCAAGAAATAAAATTATGTGACATTACCCTAACACATATGAGGGTCTCACTCAATAATGAACATTATAATGTATCTAGTAG
Organism: Viscum album; assembly: GCA_963277665.1. Lineage (NCBI taxonomy): Eukaryota > Viridiplantae > Streptophyta > Magnoliopsida > Santalales > Viscaceae > Viscum > Viscum album. The sequence goes on from OY728163.1 coordinate 877,184,194, forward strand.
TATCATAGAGTGAAATCTAGATCCTGATAGAATCCAAAAGTACTTTGACTAAATATATTAATTCCATGCTAACGATGATGTAATATGGTTATATACATAATCATAAGAAGTCGCTTGAAGAGTGTCTCAACCCTATAAAAAGATCAAAGTATCCACAATCTTTATACAAATATTCCTTACCTATAGATGGTGTAATAAAATCCAATGGAATTGGAAATCTCTGTACTTTATATCCCAAATCATGGACTAGGTTATGTGATATGAAGTAATGTGTAGCTCAATATTCAATAAATATATGGACACATGTTAAAAACATGAAAAGAGAAACTCAAAAATAATATTGGATGATATATCACAATAAAATCAAAAGCATAATGTTTTCTATGAAATAATTTATCACCACTTTAGACCTGATGATGGCCACCACCATGGAATCAAGTTGATCTATGGGGATGTGGGGTGTCTTAGTGTTATACACTAACTACACCATTTTTTCTCTTGTAATCTAAAAAATGAGCACCATTATAAGGATACATCCAAAAAAAATTCCATAGTAGAGGAGATTGAAGAGTAATACCATCAGCATATTTCGTATTCCTATTTTTTTGGAATACTCAGAATTGATGACCTCAACCACCACATGAAAATCATGTGTCGAGTCCATTGGTATTGTCCTAAGATATGAAACCGTGGAGAAATAATATGATGAGGGTTAGGGAATAAAATAAGTATTTTTAATGATTTTTTATCTAGGAATATAAGAATCGTGAACCATAACTCTAATTCATGATGAATTAAAAAAACCCTCTCATAATGACCTTGCCACATAAATCTTCCTATAATTTAACTATATTCCATCTTGCACATTGAGATATATTGGCAACATAAACGGTGTTACCTGGTTTTGGATATCTAGATAAAAATCCTCCTTCAAATTTCTTCTTTTTGCATACTAATCTATAAATAGATATGAATAATAATAGAGGTGGGTATTTAAATAAATACCATACTCCCACATTTTGGAACTCCCCTATCAAAAGTAAAAAAGATACTGTTAATATAACTCCATTACATTTGATGAAATAAACACTACATAGAAATGGTATTTAATATTATCCCACAAGACTGCAGAATTATAATGATCTTCTATAATCGTGAACCATTACAGCTTTACTACTCTACATAGAATGGTCACTACTAATGAATCTCGATTCCACTTCCATGGATGGATAAATTTGAAAGCTATATGTACATCTTATAACTTTTCCCCAATCACTAAACCTAAAATAGAACTCCTAAAAATCTATAGAATTTACCACTAAAACATTCAATGTGTCCACTTCCAAGTGTTATTAGCATGAAACTCCAATCTATGATGATCTGGTGGCACATTTTATATAACATAATTTTCTTTAACTTGATGATGAAATCATCATTCCTAAACACCATTAAAATAATATAATTTCAGGGAATCCAAATCATTGAATATAAAATAGTTAATATTTATTTAATATGAGTATTTAATGTTCAATATAATCACATGGGTTACCCATTTTGACCATTAGTGCATGAATAATGATGCAAGATCCATTAAAAAATGTCTACCCCACAACCAATATCAAATCGCTTAGTGGCATCATGAATCATAATGTTTCTGGGATCATATCAATTGGGACCCTAAATACCCATGTATCAACTAGTCACTCTTCTTTAAATTACTTGGAAGACATTTATAACACCATTTTCCAACCATCTCATTCATTCCTCACATGTGTGAACCCTTAGACTCTACTATATCTATTAACCAGAACATCTGGTTACACTATTTAATGACGCCTCCTCAAAAAGGTATCCATCCCATGATAGAAATTATATAATAGAGATAATTATGATAAAATTCTACCTCTAACAGGCCCCAGTTTAGAAAACGATCATTGGTTATGTTATTCACATTGGTAAGTAATAGAACCATCTAAGGTAACATGATGAAAATAAGATATATTAAAAAAACCCAACAAAACCATACATAGTTAAAATTAAAATATGAAAAATAAATTATGTAATTTCATATAACGTAAAAATTGTAAATATATAACTATATGTACTAATAAATAATCCATGATAGTGACTATGAAATCCCAAATTGGTCCTAAACAACCCATAGAAATGTAATATCTAGCTCGATCACCAAACATCTCATACAAACCATAAATATAGTTTATATATATTTAGTGTGAGGATAACATGTATACTTGGTAGGATCCTATTTAATTCTTCTCATGTAAATGATAATTATAGAAAAATAAATCCCAATGTATAAAATGATATTTAAACTTTTCACCTAAACTATTATACTGTAATACCATTATAAAAATGGATTTCCCTCAATAAGTATCACATATAATATATCATATAATATAATATTAAAATAAGGTATCTCACTACCACTTCTCCACTGGTTTTCATGTCTACCCCAATATCATACATCTAGATCTATCACATTCTAAACGAAAGCAAGATAGAATTCACTTAAACTATGTATTATATCATGCATATTAATCGTCATATAATCCTATCACATAACATGAACAATTTCAATCACATAATCATGTAATACCTATACACATCTCTATATTTAATCAAAGTAGTTTTTGGTAGCCACCCTAACCAGTATGGTGTTTGTTATAACATGATCTGTCACATCTCATTGACAATATACGTATAATAATCCATTAGATAATATAAAATGTGATAAATGTGCATGAAATTACCATAATCCATTATATCATTATTTATATATAGTTAAGTTATCCTCTATGAATACAACATATAATAATATATAGATAGTATAGTATGGAAAGTGGTGGTAGCCAGTATTCCATTCCTCACCGACATGGTCATTGGGGAAAATACCCTCCCATAGTCCACTGGGTGCTAGTATCCCAACCAACGTGGGTGAGGAGGGGTATTATATACTATAATATATAGGATATAATATATATCCCAACCACACTATGGGTATTAACATAGTACTCACTACTATTATAGCTACCGTCCTTCAGATACTCGGTTGTCATTGCTATGAACATGTTGTTCGATTAGAACACAAGTATTCAAGAAGACATCATTTATTAATTTATATCCATTAATCATTACTCATTGTGTCAATGATTACAATGAATGATATAACATTTCATTTTTATTTCCATAACATGATATCTTAAAAATTACCATATAGTAAAGCAATAAACAAACAGATCACTTGATTTACCAGCATTATAATTAATTTCATTATAAAAATCCACCAACCACATAGGATAGAAGATTTATTATTCATTTCCAATAAAAAATTATATGTACTCTAGGAAAGATCATAAGTATAACAGCCCTGATATTTATTACACACTTAATCATGATTTATTACAAAAAAATTCTCTTTTGAAAAATCTATGAATCGAGAGGTCTAGTGTCTGGGGAAATTAGAAATATTGCATAACAACATAGAACATAAAACCCAGCATCTTTATTGAAAAATTATTTTACATGAAAAAATTCCTTCATATATAGCATTGCATGGGATATCCTGAGCAACTGTATAAGAAAAGGGTGAGACCTATATCCTAGAAAGGGATTAAACATAGAATAACATGAAGAATACAATACATGTTAGCAAATAGGAATATCAATTGATCATAAGAGAAACATGAACACAAAATCAAGATATAACATGATTATCCTAACATGGAAATGTGGAAAAAATAACAAGATATTAGTATGAGCCAAGTCTCATTGCACATGGAGCATGAGTAAACCCTAATTGAACATGAGTAAGCATGATTAAACCATCATTTCACGTAACTTATCCTGATACTAATCTTTACCCAATGAATTGGGGCTCTATCAGAGAACACTATTCTTAATCATATAATTTCATGCATAAGTGTCCCACATAAATCATATAACATGGATTCATTAAACATAATAATTTATTCTGTGATAAAGGAATGTGGAATTAATACATTAAACTATATAATCAATAATTAAATGTTCATAAAGGTGAATACCCTTGATAGTATAATGGGAATTGTACTCACAATACAATGACTTTTCCTTATAAAAGAGCAGTGAAATTTTGGCACATTAACGACGTGACATAATAACTCATAAAAATGGTTGATGAGAGAGAAAGGTGTGTATCATCATATTTATATTAAATGGATAGTAATGGGGTCATATTTATACATGTCCCAACATATTTAATGGAATTTATATTAATAATACCAATTAATTTCTTGAATGTATATATGAGAAGAGAGAAATACCTTACAAAATTTCAACATAGTAACAGGTGTACATGGGAGGAATTAACGAGAGAGAACGAGGTCTGTAATCATTCAAAAATTTGGAGGGGACAATGATGGAGGTGATAAATCATAACCCACCATTTTTAATTGAAAATCAAATGGTATAACAACATAATGAAATTTGGTCAAAAATGAGAAAGGAATAAATACCTTACTTGGAAGTGTGATCCAAAGTCTTGGGAGAGGCTTAAGAGAGGTTTCTTGGAAGCTTGGGGTGCCTTGGAGGATACTAGAGATAGAATTATATATTAGGGAAGTGATCCAAGGGTTTTTAATGAAGATGAGAGGGATCTATAGTGGTTTATATTGAAAAATAGAGGGAATTGTTTATTATTAAGGTTTTGGACACTACACATTAAATTAATCAAATCCCCAAACCAATCCATTGTTTTTCCCATGTTTTTTTCTAAAGGGGAGCAGAAACAATTATTTTATAAGGCCAATGCACCAACCTATTAAAATATTAGGCTTTATTATGTGGAGGTGAGTCAAACTATTTAGAAAATCATTTTTAAATGATAAAATGTTTTATAAGTCATGAAGGGTCAGATAAGGTACCACAAAATTAATGGAAAAAAAATAAAATCACATTTTTTATAGTTAAAATATATATTGGAAAAAAATCCCTTTTATATTATTTTATTATATCACAATTAGGTCATTATCATTTAATAAAACATATTTTATATAGTTAAATATTATTTAATTTTTATCAAAAAATTCAAATATCTCAGAAAATTATGAAAAAGTCAACATTGAAAAATTAAGACTTTTTGGTTACAAAAATAGTATTCATTTTATCCATATAATTTTATAAATATGTGAATTTTTAGTTTCCAAATAAAAAACAGAGATTTATCTAAAATTCATAGGGATTGATAAAAACAACTTTCAAAACATAATACAAATTACAATTTTATTCATAAAATTTATACGATCATTTATATTTAATAAAAAATTATTTAGTAATAACATTTTATTAAAACATCATTTAATTAAAAAATCCATTAAATTATCAAAATTGATTTCTTAATTTAATATTAATTAAAAATTCCCTTTTTTCTTTAAAATCTATTTACAAAGTAACAAAAATAAAATAATTATATATTCATTATATAAAAATAATGAACATAATCACAATGCTAGGGTCTTATAAAATAACCCCTTATAACACCCACATATGACCTACGGGTAAGGTGTGAGATGGTGAAAGACTCATGGGGTAGCTTAGATAACATCGCTCAGGTGGTAAACTCTTTCAACTTCAACTTGTCGCATAGGAAGGTCTATTAATGCTTAAGTTGTTGAAGATCGAATTATTCTTGGTTAAGAGAAATGCCCAGTGATGCCACCTCCTTTCGGGCTATGAAAAATGGGATTCATATGGAGTAATTCTAGTGGATGAGGCTATCACATACTTTGTGTGACTAAATTGGTTTTTTAAAGCCCTATATTTATACTAATCTTGGGATCCCCGTTCAACAACTATATAAACTATTGTAACAATTCTTAATGTTATTTTAAAATAAAAAAACATAAAACCAGCGATGATAATTTTTTATATAATAATTTTACATAAAAAGACATTTAATTAGATCAAAAGTAATTATCATTAATAAACGTTTGGGTTGTTACAGTAACAAAACATAATAGTGGTGTATATCCAAAGACAATATGTTTCCTCAAGAAGTGGGGAAAATGCCAAAAAATGAAACCCTAACATCTGGCCCATATGAATTCTTATTTATAATAAATCATTGAATATTTAACCATATAAAATGGAAAGACTCAGTTCAACCCATTCCATTAGTCTTGGTTCCATCCCTGACAGTACCATCAATATCACCAAGAATTTCTTTGTCACTATAATATACTTCTTACACAAACCATATCACTCTATACCATTTCTCTTAAACAATAATCCATATCAGGTTCACATTAAATCTTATAAAAAGGATAAAACATAAATAAAGCACAAAATAAATCAAAAAGTAATCAATTTTAATACTTAATCAAATCCTTAGAAATAAGGAAGCATGAATTTATGTGAAAATGACCTCACTCATCCATAAAAATTTATCAATATCAAAATTTATAACTATGGGTAACATAAGTCATCATCTACCAGAATATATTAATTATTTTAGCATAATTTTATGTATAACTTATAGTTTTATATTAATTTATGGAAGAAGATTTCATTTAACACTCCTTAAGAATTTACTATTATATGAACTTCTATCTTTATATTATTTTTCTAGTTCTATTAATGCAGGGAAGAAAAAAATAATTAAGAATACATTAATAATTACATTTTGTTCCTTTAAAACATAAGAATAATGGTTTATTTTGAATTCCTCATTAATTATATAAAAAATATCCTTACTGAATTTATATTCTTATACCATTTTCATCATACCAACATTATAAATGAAATCATAAAAACATGATAAAAACCATAAACCTAGATATCACACTGTGGAAAAATAAGTGGTAAATGATTATCATGATGGAAAATATGTGATTTCTAAAATACATAAACCAAATCAATCATCAAAATAGTTTAATATTTTTCATGTTAAATTAAAAAAAACAATCAATGAGATAAATCATGATAACAATATAGTTTAATATTCAAAAAGGAGAAGTTACAAATATTTAACCTCTAGGATTTTAGAATTCCCCAATCAATAACAAACTCACCCCGTAGATCTCTAATCACCCTCTATTGTAAAGAAACTAAAACCATCAAACTATTTTGTTCCTAATAACATTAATGTAACAACATGAGTATAAATGATATCAACTTACCTTTCATGGAATGATAAAATAAGAGGACGAAATATATATTAGATAAGAAACTAGGGGAAATTTTTAGAAAATATATCCCAATTTACGATAATCAATTCTGAGATACTAGGGATAAAACTATTTGAAAATGGATTAGAAATTACATGAGATAGCTTGTATATTTTCCTAGGGTTTGTAATAATTCAGTGGTATTTGATAAATACTGATGGTGAAATAAGATTTATAGTCACACACTATATGTAAATTCATGATATGAATTCTTCATTCACGTTACGTGTTTTATTAAATATATTTATAGAATCCAATCGTCCACTATTTAATTTCATGAACCCATAGGTCATATTTGGAGTAGAACCATCAAAACTACCCTTCTAAGGAAACAATTTAATATTTAGTCTGTAAACTTCACACTCATTCCATGAATGAAAAATCACATAATTAAAATATTATAAAGCTAGATATTATCTCTTAGACTCTACCATTACAACTTCAGGTCACCTCTATACACCACATTTTTCAAAAAACACTTAATGTGGATTTAATTATGGGATCCAAGATCTTACATTAAAACTTTTATAAAATAAATAGAATTTTATGGATTTAAAATTAAATATTTGTTGGTCAATGTTATATTATATAGAATATATTTATTTTAATTAGAATAATTATATTATGTTGGGTGATAACAAGTTTTATTTCTAAAATCTAGAATGGTATGTGAATTAATTCAAGGGGTATAGTACAAGAAACATGATAATAACATGTCTATAATTAAGGGTATGAGGTGAATATTTGAATTATATTTTCCTGATATAAATTATATCATATTCTTGGAACCACATGACATTATTAACACATGATCATTTTATATGATGTTGATGAATTTTTTAAAATTTCATTCTCATAAATTATAAAAGGGACTTTGACAAATATTTCCATGAAATCCTTAAATTAAATTTTCATATAAAAAACTACCCCTTTTTCATTCCAATATAATAATCTTTAAATATATTTAATTTTTCCAACATGATATTATTATATTCCATCCATTTCTAAGGGATCTTATAAGAAAATATCCAAGTCATAAACCTGAAAAAATATGTTAACATAACATGTAATTTCTTATTTTTCTTTCCCAAATATAATTAAAAAGCCTATGTAATAAATTTAGAAATAGTTATATACCTAATTTAATTATGTTGTGGGAATAATCATTAATATACATTTATTTTTTCTACTAAAAAATTGAAACCTTCATTCATCTGTTGTGCATACTATAACCTATACAAAATAACTTTTTTCTTTTTCCTTCTCCACCACACAATACTGGTCAAAATGTATAATTTAATAAATTTTTATAATATTAAAAAAATGTTTATTATTCTGAAATAATAAACCATATTAATCTTTCCCCTCATTATATGTAAATGGAATCATCATCAATGGATATGTACTGACTAACACCTCTTTGGAATGATTTATTTATATATTTCGTTTCTTAATTTACTAATATAGATATACATGAATATGAGATTGAATTATATATTTTATTTTTATGAAATCCATAAATTTTATCTAATGGAATATCTTATAACCTATAAATAATATGATTAACAGTTTGTAATCATTATTTAAATCATTTTAAACTTGTAAACTATGATAGAAAAGTCCACTTTTTTAATGGTAATGACTTTATATATCATACCTTATATTTTTACATCCATTAAATTATGATACATCATCGTAATAAGAATGAAATAATATCATTATTCTTCTAGTAGGATGATATTACAACTATCCCACCTCATAATCATCTAGTAATCTTGGTAGGCTTTTGTTTGGGTTCATTTAACAACCAACATAAAAAGTACTATATATTAATATGATGAGTGAATTTGAGAACATATTTTCAGGTATAATGTGATATAGATATGTAAATAATAATTATTTTTTTGTTCTAGTAAGGTAAATCAATATTTAACTCATTAATCTAAAAGCACATCCTATTCAGTACAAATCAATGAAACATGATGAACAAAGTGGAATTTTGGTTGCAGGATGACCAGGTTCCCCTCATCAGTGGCATTCCCTTGATGCAGGTTTAGTCCATCCAGTCTTAGGTGATGATGGATTGGACTCACGTCCTTTGGATTGCCTTTCGGGCTTCTACAGCTGTGGCGGTGGGGTGCCTTAGGGAATGCAGAGGGGTCTGTCAAGGATGGAGGATGATGGTGTTCTTGGAAATGCTCATGCTTGGAGTTTTTCTTATGAATGATGGGATGAGTTTCAAGAATTAGGTTATAAAGATTCAGCTGGACTCGACCTCAAAGAACATGCCTCATTGTAGGATTCAGAGTGGGTAGTTCACCTTTGTAGCCTTCCCAGAATTGGATGTTTGAGAGGGTATGGCATCAGCCATCATATCGGGCATGTGATTTGACACATGACACATGCTAGTCATTCAATTCTACATTAGTGGAGTTGTTTTCTGTGTTATTAATTCTGGGGAGAGGTAGTTCCAAGTTGTCAGTCGGGGTTTTATTTTTCTAGTCCTTGGGTGATAAAATGTATTATATCCATGAAGTGTGTTGAGTTTTCATTTTTCCCTTAAAAGGGGGTTTAACATAATAATAAAAATCTAAGTCCTTTGGTCCGTTGAATAAAGAGAATTATTCTCTTTATAAACACCATTAAATATCCATTCCATTACTATTAATTATATTTCAATTATTAAATCTTTAACATTAATGAATACTAACATTATTTTTGTGAATTAATATCAAGGATATATATATTACTTACACCCAATATTGGAAAAGGTAAAAACTTACTAATATTTATATGTATATAAAGAATGTAAATGAATAGTATAAATTTCTATATTTATGTATTTGACTATGAATTCTAATATGGAATCACAAATCCCAAAATGCTACTGAAAGGTGAACGAGAAAGAAATCTAACACAAGATCTCGATCATTCGATGGTGTTGTTTCCAAAAGACCTTTTAAGTCCACTGAACATGGTGTGGGTGTTGGCATGAATATTTATTCTTGCATAGAACCAAAAAAACATCATTATAGAGGACATATTATTATATCTTTCTCAATGAATGAGGTAAAGAAACCCTATTCATATTTATTTTTATTGCTCATTTGAAAATTCATCAATCATAGGATGTCATTGATGTTATTGAGAAAATATATGAAACCAATTTAATTCTCTAGATTTCATATCAGTATTTTGAATTCATCCAATTTTCCCCCTCCCATATGAAGATGTATACAATAGACTTTGGGTTAGATTTTTGTTTTCTTTTGTAGTTTTTTTTATGAATGTTATTAAATAGACCCCTAGATTTCGTTCCAATCATTGAATCTCCAATTTCCCTGGTATGTATTAGCATACATAGTGTATGAATTCACATGTTAAAATATTTTCCCATCTTCAAAATCATGAATATTATTAGAAATCCCATAAATTTTGACATTGTGATAAGTATCCTATCAAGACAATATGTTGATACGGTTTGTGCACATGTCAATGTTTTACAATATCTTCCTTCTTATATTTGAATCCAAAATGGAAAATACAAGTTTTTCAGAAAGTTGTATATGAAAATATCTAGGTTTATTACCATTATTTACTCATGATTGGCCACTCCTCGAAGGATCATGGCATTAGGGAAGTTCATATGCTAAATCAAAAGCTAACATGGGTTGAAATGGGGAAAAATAAATTAAATCAAAGAGAGTTCTTTGATACACATATTCTTGGACCTTCTAGGGATCAAAAACACAAGGGGTGAAAAGACATGTAGTTGAGAAGCCTAATTAGGATATGGATCACATTGTGGATAGTATCTTAACTTGAAAATCAATGAGTCAAAAGCATGAGGGTAATGATCATTCAGTTTTTGTATATTCTATTCATAGTACTCTTGGATCCACCTATGATTCCATCACCTGGGTGAAAGATCAAGTGGAGCCTAGTAAATCTCAGGATTTCTTTAAAGAATAGAAGGAAAAGACTGTACACTCTTATAGTAATGAGTTGTCAGATATTACCTATGATCAATCCTATTAGATGGAGGATGCATACATGAAATCATGATCTAGGAGAGGAAAAATCCCATTGAGTGACACAGATTATTTTGTCACCCTAAATGTCTTGAAGATACAGAAACATAAGGACTACTACAATATAGAATGAACAACTATCATGAGTTCCTTTAATTCCTTTCTTTCAATAAACACACTCCATTTTACATCCTATTAGTATTGAACCATCTTCTACACCTATGCTGATTATGCTTTAGGATGATTATTTTTTGATAAGGATCTTTATCCCACTTTAAAAGCTGTATATATGATCAAAGCATATCAATGGGAGTAAATTTTATATTATGTGGAGGAACAATACGATGTTCTTTTTTGAAAAAATAAAATGATTGTGAAATCACTGTATATCCGTAACTTCAATTATGAGAGTGTCTTTTCAAATATGGAGGAAGAATTTAAATTTAATCGTGACATTAAATATAATGACGTTCCATGTAAATGACTCATTTATATATTTTATATGGAATGTTCTTATCTTATAGACCATTATTTATAATTTTACGGCAACTTCATATGGAAGTGTCATATTATTGAACCTTTTTTTATGAAAATATAATTTATTAAAAATATTTGTAAATCACTGCATATAGATTACTAATCAAGAGACCCTCCTTTTTTGAGTGCTTGTATACCTTATGTGATTTGATTCTCCAGAACCAATGGATTTCACCGGAGGTTGTTACTCTATTTGATTTCACTTTGGTTTTGTGTTCAATTTAGAAGGTTTTAACTATTTGGTAGATTTTAATCTTTTAACTGCTTTCTCTAGGCAGTCTTGTCCCTTTTGTAGTGTTGATATTCTATATAGATACTAAGTGAAATCTAATGTTCTACCTAAAAAAAGGGATCAAACACATCATCCTCTTACCCTTGGATGTTGACATGAAACCTACTCTTTGATTTTTCATACATGATGGTTGATTCACTTCATAATTCAGGTTTTTGTGTCTTATAGTGGCATCAAATCTATGCACATGTGGTGACACTATCTAAATAGAGAATCTATCCACTTTGGTTATTGGGACTTCTTTGAATATAGAACGATGTTTTGGGGATTTTTGATTCATTTGTGAATTTTTTGTATGATTCTCTTATATCTCATGCTTGTATTTCCTTAAATTACTTAATGGTGTAATCTTTTAAACATTGTGTTTATATTGTGACCATTTAATTTTAATAAATTTCATTAGGGGAATGATTTGGGTGACCAAATATTGTGTTTGGTTATTCAAAAAAATATATAGATAAGGTTATTTTTTGTATTTAATGAAATTTATTTAATTATTTAGGATATTTTTTGTATGTTCACAATGAATCGGGATCGATTTAATAGTTTTCATATAAAATTCCACTCCTTGAAACATGTTTTGTATTATAAATATTATAAAATTCATGTGCTGTATATACTAACTATTTGATATATCATAACATAAACTCTAATGTAATCATATTATTTGAAATTTAATTACATTCCATATCATTCAAGCGGATTGATTAAAATGCTACTCAAGTAACAAGGGGTTTCTAGGTCTAAATTGCGTTTCTTTTAGACATATTAAATGGTATGCACCTTTTTTCAATGGTATAGGGTTCTATCGATTTACTATCCCTTGATTATTCAATACATTATATTTTCTATGTTTATAGGGTAAACTAATCCGAAAATTTATTTTTTATTTAAATGATATTAGCCTCATGTGTAATCCCAATCATGAGAGTTGTTTGTAACTCAATTTTCATTCATTGAGTTATTATAAATTAAATAAACTTAATTTTTGTTGTTGTGTACATTATTTAATTTGATGTTATTATAATTTATCCACTCATTATTTACCTCTTTACTATATAATACCCTATTAAAATGTTTTATTCATCATGGAGTATGTTTACCATAAGGTGTATTTGTAACTTAAATATCATTTTCAGAGTTTTGATATTTCATTTTTAAAATTTCCATAAAATTATTAGGTTCCCCCACCATAATATGTTTTTATATTTTATGGTATAATAATCATAGGTAAATTGAAGATTTATTAAAAAATAATGGGTTTTTACTCTTACAATGTGTCTTTTAAAATATATGTATTTTAAAAATAATAATAAGGGTATTTTGATATGATTTGTATACTTCTCCTCATATAACTAACATAAAATTTATTTTCTTTCAAGGACCTATTTCTAGAAATTTTTAAAATCCATAAAATAATATTTTCAAAAGTATCCATTGAATTTGATATTGAAATTTGTATTTTATATAAATGTTAAAAATGATTTCTAAAAAAAATATATGTTTCCACTATGATTTCCCCTATAATTTTCAAATAGATTTAAACAAATGGGGTTTATGTTTCAAGATTTATCCTCTAATGTATATATATTTATCATTTGGGATATTTAACTCAAAGTATAAAACAATTTTATTCTTGACCCATTATTTTTATACCATTAAATATATTATTTTGAGAGGTTTTTTTTATTTTTTTCACCACCATTCAATATTTTCATTATTTTAAAGTGGTTATGTTATAATGAATCCATCAAAATTTGTCCTTTATATGTATGTTGATTAAATTATCCATCATTCAATTAACCATATACCACTAATTGGTTTAGTTTTATCTCTATAGATGTATATATAGAACCAAATTTAATTTATTCATTAGTGAAATTTTAAAAATTCATATATTTTTTATTCATAGATAGATTTTTATCTATTGAAAAACAAAGAAAAATATCAATTTTTAATCATCCACCATCTTCCTCCACATGGGTAATGGCCATGTTATATCATTTATTACCATGTGGATAAGTATTGCAATTATCTATGTTGTAATTCTAATATAGATGATTATTGGAAAGTTGAATATTTATTGTTTTACCATCCTCCCTCATTCCCTTGATGGGTTTTTATCGTGTTATCCAATTTACTTATATGTGAAAAACTATTGACATTATTTCTGATTTTTACCTATTATAAAAGGTTGATAATGTCTTAACATTTATAGTGTTTATTTTATAGATTAATATTTTTTAATTTATCTATATTTTCTATAAAAAATACTATTAAATTTATTACAGGGTGTTATGGATAATTCATTGGTGTTAAAAAATAGATTGGTTGGGTTCAAAATTATATATAACCTAAATTTATCAATAGGACTCATCAGATATAGAAACTACCGTTTTAGTGCTCCATAATCCCCTAATCATTATAGTTTCTTATAACAAAATCTAGATGAAATATTTTTGATGTACGAAGTTATAAATTCCATTAATATGAGATTATTAATTATTGATATACATTTTTTCATTTTTTTCATGGATATTTCAAGATCTCAGTTATAGGTGACTGTGGAATTTTTTTGACCATTCATTCTTACTATATTATGTATACCATGATTTATTTAACGAATACATTTAAATTATTCCCTTACTTGGAATTTTGATCACACATTCTTATATTTTTATTTTCACAAGTTATGTAGAAAATAACTACACATGATATCAATTAGTTGATATAATCTGTAGAATTTATGTGAGATATTAAATACTTTTTATAGATTATGTAGTTTAATGTATATATTATTTTTTCTATTTATACAAAGAACATGAGATATATTATTTATTATTTTATTCTAATTTCTCTTTTTTCAAAAACCAAAAAGGTAATTGGTTTTTAATTGATGGTGTAATTATCACTACTAGAAATTAGATCTTTCCCAATGCTTCTATACCAACGGTTTGAAAAAACCATTGGTATAGTTCCCCTTTCTCTATAGATTGGCCAAACCGTTTGGAAAGGCCCCCAAATTGGCCACCTTTCCCAATGGTTTGGCCAAACCGTTGGGAAAGGTAGACCTATCCCAACGGTTTGGACAAACCGTTGGGAAAGCCCCTCAAATTGGACACTTTTCCCAATGGTTTTGACAAACCGTTGGGAAAGGTCCCCAAATATGCCACTTTTCCCAACGGTTTGGCCAAACCGTTGGGATAGGTCTACCTTTCACAACAGTTTGCCCAAACCGTTGGAAAAAGTGGGCCAAAATTCAACATACTTCCCAGGATGAAAATCACAACCAAAGACCTATACCAACGGTTGTTAAAACCATTGGTATAGGTCTATACCAACGGTTGTTAAAACCATTGGTATAGGTACTTTAATTTTTTATCGGACCTTCGTGCCGAGAAAATTATATAAATCAAAATTTAAAATATTTATGAGAATACATATATATATTTATGTAATTATGATCACAAAAGTCTGGTTAGGTTAGTGGTTGAGTCGTTCAATTATAAATGAGGGGTCCTGGTATCAAATCCCAGCGGATGTTTTATTTTTGGAATTTATATACCAACGGTTCCATTACCGTTGGTATAGATTTCATATTACCTATACCAACGGTTTCCAAAACCGTTGGTTTAGGTCTATACCAACGGTTTTTGGAAAACTGTTGGTATAGACCTATCCCAACGGCTTACTTGGCTACGGTTCTCCAAACCGTTGGTATAGGCTATTCCAACGGTTTGGAGGCCTATACCAACAGTTCCAAACCATTGGTAAAGGTTAGTTTTCCAGTAGTGTATCAATGATTTTTTCATTATGGATAATTTTATCTTGTATTTTATAGATTATATAAGTATGATTTGGTTAACAGTGTATTTATGACATGGGATCTTGGGGGTGTAGATCCGGGGAATCTCATTGTATCATGAAAAGTGGAGTCCAAAATTTTTTCTTTGAATCCCATGAATTATCATAAAATGAAATCTTGAAATCCAATCATTCTTCCTCATATACTTATACATTTTTCTATTAGTCAAATTTTAGTGAAAAATATCAGAACAGTGATCCTAATAATATAGAATCATAATTTTCATATAAATTACCATCATTACCATGAACGGATCCCAATAACAATCTATTGATATTATTCATTTAACATTTCTTAAAATATCTACATTAATAAATTACATGATTTAAAAAGTCATTATTCAATATTATATTTCTAATAATAGAATAATACTCCCCTAAAATGGTTAATATATTATAATATTTCAAAACATAAAATATTTTTTCTAGAAGAGTGTGATATGATTGGGGAATAACTATTCATAATTTATCTATTACTACCTGCAACTATTCCCCTTTCCCCATATCAATCAAATATTACCTATCCTTAATTCTATCATTCATCTTAAAAAGGCCATTTAAAATGGTTTCTATGAAATATTACATACATATTATTTCCGAAATTAATTTTTATTGAGAGGGAACATTTTTAGTGCTGACATTCCATCTTATAAAAAAACAAATCCAGCACCCAAAAAGATATAATTATCATATTTATGACATAAATAATATGTTTTATAAACAACATCTATTGGTAAATTCAAATAAAATTAATCTATTTCTATAAGAAATTTATATATATGTTTTTCATAAAATTTTACAAAATATAGTGATAAAAACATTTACATTAAAAAAAATTAATTACCTATTAATTGAGAAGGTTAACTACATTTATCTGATTTCCAATTAAATATTATTTCCCATTACATAAATTCATTCAATTGAGAAAAAAATTTATGATGATTAAGATATAAAATCTTTATAAAATGTTTTAACATAACTATTTTCATACATAATGTATATATAGGATTCCAAAACACTCATTTAATGTTGTACACTACAAAATTACCATAAGCTGGAAAGTCATTTTTCATGTAAAACAATATTGATATCAATGTTAAATAATATTTTTTATTGACATCGTATAGTATATCAATCAATTTATTACTTTAATTTGAAATCATGAATTAATTAATCCAAATAAAATTAAATATTATTACCTGGTTTTTTTGGATCTAAAATAATCATATAAAATATAATGTTTTTATACATTATGCATAACTATTGGAAAATTTTCTAATTTAAGACTATAATAATAAATTTAAAATGTCAAATGATTTATTTTTCACAATAATTAAATATATTTAAATATAATGAAAGGTGAAGTTTTCATGTCTCATTTCTAAATTAAGTATACTCACAATTAATTTCCTTTTCCTGAGGATTATATACCAGGGTTTAATGATTTCAATAGTGAATTTTTTATCTACATATAACATACATTGAATTGTAGTATCTAAGAACCTATACAATAATCTATAAAATGAAATGAATGAAAGTTTTGATTAAAAATTTGATAGATGTGATTAAAATTTCTTATATCAAGACCCAAAACAGTTAGTAGATTTTTATGTAAACCATATTCCTTTTTAAATAATATTTATTCTTTAAGATAAAAAATTAAATTTTCATATCTGATCCCATAATACATAACATTTTATTTGTTTCATTTTCTTGACAAGGAAACTCACTATTATATTATAACATAATAATTAAGGGAGAAAACTTTTTTTAAATTTGGAGTCACTCCCTCTGTTTCTAGCATTCAACATGTATAGACATGGTACTACTGATTATGTAGTATATTTAGAATAACCATTATACAAGGGCATGATTTCACATTATATAACTTCTAAAATGTTTTTGGAAAATCTCTATTCATTTATTCATAAAATATTAGCATTTCTTAATTATTAATTATTCCTTTGTATACAAATTCACTAACATTGGATAATCTACAAACCACAATTTTATTCATCTCAATAACTACATTTTGTTCTTACCCTATTTTTGTCAAATATATATAACTTCAATCAACTATTAAATATATCAACCATTATTTTTTCCATATTGTACAATTTTAATTCAGTAACAGTAATTTAAATATTGACTTGTAAATCAATATGGTTCACTTAGTATTTTTGTTACAAACATGTTGAAGACACTGAACACATCCACATACTAAATTTTCATACGATTAATATCCTATAACAACCTAATCCACTAGGTCCTACATGACTTGTTAAATATTGAGTATAACACCCAAATACCTCCTCAATTTGTCTAAGGGATGGATACTAGTGTTGAGTATGAATACCACTAGCATGGGTGGCGTTATCCTATGGTATCTATATACACATAGAAATTTATAAGTACTAAAATAATTTATATAAAAAAGAAAAACTAATAATAAATATTTATGAATAAAAAAAATACTAGATGATTAATCTTATTGATGAGAACATAAAAGTCATTGCTTGGGAGCTCTCCCCATGGCTGCCTTGGGTTCCTCTTCTTAGGGTTTGTGCCACCATCATTTCACCCACTACCGACATCATCCGAGATAGGATTGTTTCTGGCTCCTGACCCAGTAGCTGCCCCATGTTTCATGTCGTAGTTAATAACACCATGACCTCCCATGAAATTTCCATGACCTCCCTAAGCAGTGATGATCATGACGACCTCATTTATATGTCCCACCACCGTGAGGTCATTTCCATCAAGCATGCCCTTTGGCCTCTGGATCATGAGACTGCTCCCTGAGAGCACTATCCCCCACTCACCATGCCCTACATGATCCTACCACCATGAGTCCAATGTCATTATTAAAAAAGATGTAATGGGATCCATTATTTATTTAGAGATCATATCCATGATGTTTCTATTACAGTTGTGATTCGTGCTGCATGTCCCCCTTTTTCATATCTATTCCGATCTGGTGTGTTCATTCTCTTCTTTTTGACACCAAGTCAGCTCTTCTGATGTGAAGGATCATTACCTAAGGTTTAGGCGGGTAGCCACGGTGTGTAGCACATGAAGGTACTTTCACAGACACTGGTTGTTCAACCAGGGACCAGTTTGTATCTACTATTGATGTCAAGGATTTTTTCACTTGGATAGTCTTGCATTTCCTTGTTCCCCTTTTCTATTGTATCATGGTCACTCATAGAAAACCCCAATTGGGTTGCGTTCGATGGATTCATGATTCGTTGGTTTGTGCCATTTTTCATGGTGATTGTTGAACATTCTGAGTGCTCTTTTGTTGGTTTTATGTGGTGATGTGTTTTTTTGGGTGGATTTGGTCCTAGACAAGCTTCATTTCCCATCACAGTAGTGGATTGTGTTTGCATGCTGGTTATCACTTTCCCTTATTGTGATTTTGTTTTTTATTGTCCAGTTTCTCTTTTGGGCAGTCCTGGACTTGGGTGTGGTTCCCAACCCAACATGCCTATGGTTCTCATTTCTTGTTCAATTCTCACTATCCTAAAAAAGTGACTTATATTTTTTAAAAAATTATGTTTTAGTTGGTCAAAAAAATCCGACGTCATAGTATAAAGCATGTACAAGAATGAAAAAAAATACAAATATAGGCCCCCAAAACAGAATAATGAGTCCAACCACTATCAAATAGGTGGTTGATGTCTATATAAAACTATTGGAATAAATATTCATAAATCTAAAAAATATTCTCCCCCTAATACTAGTATACACAGGACTTCATTGAATGGAATGTCTCATGAATAATGCATGGAATGTATTAGAAGTGACTATGTAGGTGTGATTTTAATTATACCCAATTGGACACACTACAATCACTAAAAATATTGTATCAAAGAGAATATGATCATAAGAAATGATAGGAAGATCTTATACATACACAATATAGACACAAAGTATCAATTTAATGTCAAAAAATTCATCCATACAAGGAATGCACTCTATGATTCAGGGAACTTCCCTTATAAGATACCTCACTCCTAGACTCTTACTTGCACTTATGATTCCCAATAGAGTAGTTGTTCTAGTCAAGACACACCAAGAATATGTAAACAATATGAATCATATGATTTCAACCCATAGACAGTCAATCACTCACAGGGAAAATGGGTTGCACCTGATATAAACTAGACAATCAAACTATGTAGGGAATTGAATGCCATGTGTGTAGGTTACATGATAACTAACTATACCTAGGGAGAATAATGGGAATAAATATAAAACCCTAGTCCCTGTAAATGGGCACCTTCCCTAATCCATAGAGAGGATCTTAAATACAAATATTAAGACCAATTTTCACACTAACCTCTCATGGGTGTGGATTTAGGAAACTAATCCTATATAAAGGATGTTTATCATACATGGTCAAAAATAGAAAACACACCCAAGATAAAAGGAAAGTTATATAGAGGGGTTTAATATATGTAATGATCCCTAAAAATATATACAATATATATTATATCGCACATTGTGTATCCTTTTAATCTCACTAATTTCTGTGCCTATATCTATATACCTATCAAATGTAGTCTGTCCAAGCACATGTACATTGGTTTTTCCCATATACCGTGTTCATGACCATGTAAAATAGTTGTGCCAGTGAACATATTACCAGGGGTAAATGAAGGGTTTCTAGATTCATTTCAAACAAACTTTTTACAAACCACATGTAATATGATATTTATTTATGTGTGTTACCCTCGCCTACATAGAAGTGGGTTCACATGATGATTGTTCATAAAAACTATAAACATTAAATATTAAACATTTCAATAATTTAAAATTTTTTCATGTATCGCGCCCACCCCACCATCGCCTTTGGCTCCCATAAAAAATACTCCCAACTAATATATCTCTATGGTGGACTATGTATTTTCCACTTTCGATGGATATATTCTAGCCATTATATCTATTGGGAATAACCTACCATCACAGGATTAAATGACATTATAATCATCTAATTGAGAACTATTGATTGAAAAAATGATATTATTTAATTTAAATCACCCAATGATAATTAAATTTATCATGAATATAAACCTATGTTAATGATCGGTTATTCAATGGATTGATCATGTAAAGATCAAATTCTACGTATCAGATAACTGTAAGTAAATTGAAATGATGATAGTGATCATTTTATGAATGAGGTGAAATAATCACAGAACAAAAACTAAGAGAATAAATGCTATGAAATTTATGGGTTTCCCTAAATCCGTTTCTTGAGAAAAAAATCTTCATTGAAGATTTAAACAATGGTAAACATGAAATTTATCAATACATATATCTATGATGATAACCATCTTCTATAAATAGATAATCAATAGATGAATTAATTTGTTTAATAAATTAATTAACATTCTATATGAAGGTACCAAAAATAAGGATTGATACAAGAAAATCAAACTCCTACCATGATATTGGATTAATCATTGATGAATAATGATCTCTCTGTCATTTTCATTAGTCAGATCCATGAACACTATTATTGAATACAAACATCATGGAATACTAATCATTGATCCATGATACTAATATTATTGCAAAAACTGACATCTACACCCATCTATAATCTTTGGGGTTATGATTTAAACCATGTGATTTAGAAATAACTGTGTTTTAATATGATTTTTAGTTAGTTATAATAAATTAATAAAAAATAAATTATTTTATCTTATCTTATTATTACGCATGTGACTTATATTAAAAAAACAACCTATGTGTATAAACATTGTGTCCCACCTAGGGTAAAACTGAAATTCTAGATTTAATTGCATTCACATATATTTGATCTGAAATAAAATTTAGGATTCATTCTATTGTTTCCATCAATTTATATGCATATGATATATTACAGATAATATTTGTTTTTTATCAACATTGATGCCCTATAGTCCCCATAATCCAATGTTATGTCTATGACTAACTTCAAAAATATTCATTAATAAAATAGAAAAAACTTAAAGGAATAAAATATTACGTCCTTTCCATCTCAGATATTTCCATCCGGAAGAGAAAAATACTATTAAGATCTTTGTGAGTATTAAGCTTGAATCTGGTTGTCACACTCTAAAGAGATCTCCTGGACATTAATGTGCTTCCATAGAACATGATGGAAGGTTTTTTCTCACTCAGTAAATATCATATAATAGTTCTTTTACTTGATATATACCCGGTACTCTTTAAAGGTATAACCATCAAATGTTTCTATCACACCCTACTCTATAACATGTGATAGTTCGTCAAAAAACCTCATCGTATGCGATATGTTGATGATATATTCTAAGATATCTAGTTGTGGTGGAATGGATAAATGTTACAGTCCTTAAAAATAGTATATAGTTTGTGGAAAAGACCACCGAATCTCAATGATACTTTTTCTACTTAAAAAATATCCCCATTCCTTAATGAGATTAAACCATTAGAAACATGTTTGCTAACCCATAAAATAGAGAAGGAATCGTTCATCTAGATCCATAAGACATTCGAAGGATCTTTGCAGTCATCATGCACTCTTTGATGATCTAGACTACTTATGTCATCTCTTAAACCAAATTTCAGACATTGTGTGTGGAATCCCCTAGATTTGGAAATCATATTGGTGACTTATAGGTTCCACTATAAATAGACTCAAATGGTATTGTACCGATGGTGAAGTGGTTTTTTTCTAATGTTAATACATGATAACAATAATATGATTATTCCAACTATGATCAAAGACTAACAAGATGCATAAATTATGTGCAACATGACCTATATAGTCATATATTCTTTGTTAATTTTTGGGGGTTAAACACCACTATCATCCTTAATTGAATCCAATATATGTCCTTTAATCTTATCTATAATCATGATATTAAGAGAGAATCATGATAGGAGACAATAATATAGTGAACACTATGAAATTAAAATATCTCATTCACATAGAGTATTCCAATAATCTACTAAAATATACAATTAGATGGATATGATGTGGGATAACATGGTGTGGAAATCTATGATAACCTAGATTTTTCCATGACCTCTAACTAATCAAGGATGTCTCATCATTAATTCTTTGGTCATATAATATAGCTTCCACTCCATACACTCAAAGGTGGTGATCCATAATAGTTGGAACCTAGTAATCGTCCTATGGCTACTGGAAAGTGAGACATAAATAGGATTCATGGATACACACTAGTTCATCCCAAACCGCCATAGTTGACTCTCTATGTATTGGTATATCCATTCCACTATTGGATGTAATGTTATGTGTGATACATAAAAATCACATAGTCTGTCACCTTGTACAATGAAGGGTGCCGTAATCTCTCCTTGAAAAATGATGGCATGCTTACAACCATCATAAAATCCACCAAGATCTTGTCCTAGGGATACCATGACACATAGAACATGAAAATAATTTTCCCCAATATGAGACTTCATATCACAATAAATAAGTATTTGGAAAAAAATCAGCGACTCTAGGAATTATGAACCATCATTTCCCACAATTAACATCTACCAAAAGGTCCGTGACTATGACACATCTCCCAGTATCTAATATCAAAATTTCATAAAGGAGAATCTACTACTACATTCCCCATCCCTAGAGTATAGAATATCATAAGGTAATAGTAATACAAAAAAATATCCATTACCTTTACCTAAGGTTACGATATTTTTATGAAATCATATAACTTTGGATTCTATATTTAGGATTGATATATAAAAACATTACAATATGATAGCCTCATTAAAACATTATCTTTAAAACTAAGGTTCCTTATATAAAAGATAAGGGTTGATTAAGTATTCCCATGTGGTGTCATCAGTTAGGACCCAAAAGTAAGCCCTACCATCCATGAATTTGAATAGATCCAATCCTAGTTCTGGAAGAATTATATAAAATTCCATACTCGATATTTCTCTTGAAATATTAAGTGAGGGGTTCTTATGAACTGACACCAAGAATCCAAAAATGTATATTGTAAATTATCTATCTACACTGAAGAGACCCGGAGCCTGACGTATATTGACATTACATTACATTTGCGGAATACTTAGTACATAACAAAAACACACACACAAGGATCGTAATAGTTTAGTGTCTTTGGAAACTCGGAATGTAATCTTCTAATCGTGGTGAAAGATCTTCAATATCTCCCATAAAGATCTTCCTTTTTTTTACCTAAAACCTTTCTTTATATCCTGGGGAAAATAAAACATAAAAGGGTGAGATCAAATGCTCAGTAAGGGTAAACAAAAGAAATATCAATCACATCATATTCATAAGAACATAACATTTTGGAAATCATAACCTGCAAAAGAGAGCATAATTTCATAATCATGGGATAAATCATGGAAGTGAAATGTAATCACAATAATCATAACTTAAAACATGAAACTTTGTGGCATTCACACATAATCATAGAGAATCATTTCTTGTTAGTCAAGACTCGTTGCCAAGACTATCTTAGTGGACAAAGTCCCTTTCTGAATCAAGTATCCCTCATTTCAGTCCTGTTTCACTGAACCGGTATAACCTACCATTCCAGCCATGTCTATCTCATGAGATATAAAATCTTTACCCAATGAATTGGAGGGAGAATAGGTCCCACCCATCTTATAATGAATCCTTAATTACGTGTGCCACATAATCATAAACCATACATCATAGCGTAACCCATGTAATAAAAATGGGATTCTTAAACAACATGACATCATAAAACAATTCATATAAGATAAAGGAATTCATAAAAATATTTCCATCACAACATAATCAAATCCATGTAATAATAGGGATAAAAAAAGAACCCTTTTATTATCTTAGATGGAAAATAATTTCGATAAAATAGTTGAACTTCATTCTTGAGGAAAATATTCTTTCTACTTCAAAAACACTTTTCCTTTCTTAACATGTCATACAATTATAAAATAAATAAGTTGGTTAAAAATAAACTTGAAAACTTATAAAGGAAGATTCTTGGAAATAATGTTTTGAAAATCCATTCATGCCGTATAAGTTAAAAAAACATTCTTCTCGTACTTTTGTCGGAAAAGTCAAAAAGTACCTCGTATGAATAATGACAAAAGATTCCTTTCATATCTTTTACTAAAAACTCTCCAAAGGGTGAAATAGGCTTTAAAAAATTATTTGTGGATGGAAATAATATTACATATTTAGGAATCATGGATGTGGATGATAAAATACACCCCAGTAAATGCCAAAGTATAAACAATCTCGGATAAAAATGATATTGTGATATTTCCCTTACCTTAGGTCTGATTTGCTTTGTATGTGTCCGAAGCTCCTGTATAATGGTTTAAATAATGTTATTGACTTATTCCAGAATCATACATATTGATATGATATCATATATGGTCATATTCTTAGCTTCTTAGTAGTAATATTTCATTGCTACTTGTTATTTGGGTGTTTATAACTTTTTGTTCTTATGCGTGTTTTGTCGAATAAATTCTTATTCTTTTCTTTAGGTTATAGATAACTCATTTCCAGAATGGTATTAGTTTAATAAATATCATATTAATTCATTCAATTCATTTATATAATCAGTATGAAATGAAGATCATGTAGAACGAGTCGCATCACATCGTGGAGACGGTATTCCGTACGTACGCACGAGTGATGATATCGTTCCTATGATCGTGGAATTGTATTTAAGTGTATTTATACTATTTCAGTATCAATATCACTTTATAATAATCATATATAGTTACTCATTACACCATTATACCCATCCTTTTAAGGTGATGGTGGAAAATAGAGTACACCATGGCGTGGAGACGGTATTCCGTACGTACGCACGCGCGGTGATTTCATTTTTCCATAGGATGGATAGAAGGTGAATTAGGGTTGTTTCATATTTATAATAACATATCAGTACGTAATTAATACTGATGTTATTACTTTATCATGAAACAACTAAAGAAGAAGAAGTTGAAGAAGAAAGAAATTGAAAAGATCGGTAATGGATATTACCTCTTCTTTGGAACGCCTCTTTGAATCCTCCACTTAGGGAACTAAGATTGGTCTTTGAAGAAGACCAGGACCTCTAGGATTATTCTAGGAAAGTGGATAGGAGAAAATGGCAGGTGTTGGCCGAGCTTGAGTGCTCAAATTGGTGTGAGGAGGAGGGGGAGGAGGTGCCCCTTTATAAGGGAGGAGAGGGGCACCTTAGGAATATCTCAAAATATTATTTTATATTAAAGTCAAAATCGGTTTATAATGGTTCCAAAGGGTCTTATTTCGAAGATAAAGTGGGGATGGGTCGAAATCCTATCAACCAATAGGATTTATACAAGTTTAGGTTATTATTTTAACCTTATCAATTAGATTTAACTCTAAGTTAAATAATTTAACTTTTACCGTGTCTTTTTGTTTTCTTACACTATATGGTTAATACACTTACTATAACATGCCAAACGAACCCCAAATTGTTTATTATTAATATATATATCCTTCTCTAAGTAATTTAGCCGAACCATAGATTTTTAGGAATAAAATAACAATTAATAATATAATATTTTATTTAAAAACTATTTTGTGTCAATTTTGACACTATTTGATATATGATTTTTGTGAAAGTCATAACAGAATTATATGTTCGAACCAAGTTGATTAAATCAACACTAATATATCATATTAACCAAGATAATTAGTGGAATTCATAAATAGTCTCAAATTACATTTATTTTGGTTTTTATAACATCAATTATGTCAATATTTCATTAATAAGATAATTACTGCATCATCATTGTGTCATAAATAAATTAAATTATTTAATGTCTAAAAATTATAAATAAACTACCATAATGTAGGAAATCTTTTTATCTTTCTAATGAATATTTATAGTCGAATTTATCTTATGTATAACCCCATATTAAAAATGATTTACTTATTAAACTTTGATTTTAACTATTTTAACCCTTCTTTAAATAAATTAATAATAAATGTCCTAATCTAATCCAAGTGGACCTAAATGGTCATATTTTATTCCTAAGTTTGTTTTTGGTCGAATTACACTTTTCCAATAGAATTAGGACATGTGTTAGGGTAATAATAATATCATATTTACCCTTAGTTACCCTATTTACTATTAACCGTGGTAAAAAAAAGTAAAAAGTTACTATTCACCAAAAATTATTTTCATCTCATTGAACCACATTTTAGTACTTTATATTAACCGTGTGTGTTAGATTTTCGAAATTCCATTCACAGAAGCGGTAAAATTAAGTTTTATGCAAAATTCAGTTTTTAACCTACCACTTAGTGGTTTCACTATTCATCAAAAATTGAAAGTTTTCAGAAAAGTACCAAAATTTCACCCTAGGCTATAATTGATATTCCAAATTCAAAAATGATTTCTATTTTACAAAATTCCCAACATATAAGTTTCAATAATTAATTTTATAATTAATTTCCGTTGTCACAACAAATAGCGTGTTTTTAAGAGATAATAACTATCAAAAGATTGACACTTGTTTATAACTGGTTTAAATGTGAAATTACATACAATGTCCAACATTGTATTAAATTGTAAAAATATATTATAAATATACTTTAAAACCACTCAAATTAATAATTTATAACTATTAATTATTTCGATTGAAAAAGTTGTTTTTAATTAAAATTTAGTAATTTCCACTATTCATCAAAATATGAAAGTTATCTGAAAATTACCAAAATTTCACCTTAGGCTAAATTCGATACTCCTAATCCATAATTGAAGTCCATTTTGAAAAATAACATTTACAAAATTTCAAAAAGTGGTTATTACTATTCATAACGGCTAGTTTTAATAATATCTTAATAGCATATCGTTGTTTAGCGAAACTTGGTGTTGCGTACAACACACACTATTGTGGAAGGTCGCGATTGCGTGTAATTCAAGCCAGGTCAAAGATGTGTGTTGTGAAAGCTCCTTTTGGTGTAGCGTATAACACAAGACATTAATGAAATTAAAAACAATATTTTTCATAAAATCTCGGGGTGTTACATTCTACCCCCCTTAAAATGAATTTCGCCCTCGAAATTCGTCGGGGTTATAAATGGTTTACTATTTGAAAGTTTCTTTAATCAAAACCCACATCGTAAAAAGGAATACCAAAACCAATCTTTAAAAAAAATGTATGAAACGTAACGGTTACCCAAATAAACTAATCAATGGGTTTCCACATAGGTGAAAATATGGATATGGAAGAGAAATCTAACCATCATGTTCTGATGGAGAGTGGTAGAGAACATGGCTATGGAAAATCCAACAATCACAAATCCATAAATTTGTGATGATCTAAGGTATCATATGATTAATCAGATATAAGAGCAGTAGGACAACATTTTTGGTTTTCAAGATCATTTCCCTAAAGTTGATGAATTAGAATTAGAATAAATACATACTTAATTTTGGTACAATCTCCCTGTTGTTCGTGCCTTGAACAATTTCCACTTCATAAATGAAGTTGAATTTGTTATTCGTGAAGTGTTAACAGATCATGTGATAGAATGACGGGTCATTCCATCTGTCTCAAACAAAAGGTTAGAAAATGTTATTAAATATACATAAGTCATTCTATAGTGGGATTAATCATATATGGTTCCTAAAATGGACTTATACTTCATATATCATACTGCTTAATATAACAAAACTAGTTTCTACTAAACAGGGACTTCCTGTAGGCCAGTGGTAGGTGATAAAGGCCAATCGCACTTCGGTTGTGGGTTCGATTCCCACATCCTTGTCCGACGCAATGGGCTATCGCCCGTCCTGCTGGTTGTCCTTTTTCTAAAGCTATATTACTATAACATCCCATCAATAATATTGAAAAACTTTTTATCCTAACTTATGCCCAACATAATCCATTCTAATATTTAGGCTTATCTAAAATACTTCACTCCAAGCTCATAGTATAAAGAAAATGATTACTTGAAATGTCACAGAATAATCATGTGAATGCCATCATTTATCCCCCATATATCATAAGATATATCTTGTTGGTCAAATTATAAACATGTGAATACCTTAATCATGTATTCTCTTGAATAATGAATACCCATTAAACCTTAGTGAAAACATGAATGCAGTTAAAAGTTAACACATTCCACATACCAAAATCCTCAAAATTCTATATACTCAAACCATGATATCACTTAGTCCTTATATCAATCATAAGCTCATGAATACAATCAAACATCTTATTATCTTCTTATCCCTTCATTATGCTCATATCATCTGTTTACCGAAAATGTCTCAATCACTTTTCATGGTTACTGGTACCATAAAATTATTGAAATCCAAAACATAAATATTCCAATATTCCACGATACTATATACAACATTATTTTGGAATCCCATTACATAAACACTGAATCATTCCACCACATCGTTGTCATATTCAACATCACCAATAGTGATCGCATGTGACTTCCCTTTATCCTTTGCCTTAAGCGGTTGCTCATGTCGATCATCACTAACCCTTGGATTAGGGCATTTATTGGCATAATGTCCCATCTCCTTTCACTTGAAACATTGAAGTGTTGGTGGTGCGTTCTCTGCAGTCTTTTCTTTATTCACATCATTAGAAACCCTTTTCCCACTACTTCGACACTCAGCTGCTCGATGACCTTCTTTTCCACACTTAAAACATTTTCTTTTCCCTTTAAGACAATCTCCACCATGCTTCTTTCCACACTTTGAGCATAAGGAAACATTCATCTTATTTTCACCATTATTCTGAGATTTCTCCTTGAACTCCATCTTTCGTTTCTTGTCAAACCCCTAAGATGGATATGTAACACCAACTTCCATTTCTACCTTGATAGCACAATGCACAATTTCTTCATAGCTACTGAAGTCTCTTATAGCCAATGCCCTTCGAAGACTTGGTTTTAAGCCACTGAAAAATCGATCAACTTTACTTTCAGGTTGGATGATAATGCCAGATGCATACCTTGCAAGTCTTGTAAAATTCGCTTCGTATATACCAACAGATTCATCATCCTTCTGCTTCAGCTCAAGAAACTCTTTTTCCATCTTTGTTCGAAGAATACGAGGGAAGTACTTACTGAAAAACAAGTTCTTGAACTCGTCACATTCCATGGACTCAATTTCATCTCTTGGCCTCGTATTCTTGATAAGATTCAACCATTGATCAGCTTCACCTTCCAAACGATATACTGCTAAGATGACTTTATGATGTTCAGAACAGTGAAGAACTGAAAATATCTTTTCAGTGGTACTGATCCATTGTTCAGCAACAAGTGGATCAGAAGTCCCACTGAAAGAAGGTGGGCGTTGCCTCATGAAGGACTCAATAGAATATTGTTCCCTTCTCTGCTCATTTAGAAGTCCAAAATGATTCATAGCTTGTGTAAGTATAGCAATAAGATTTTGTACTCCATCTCCCATAACATTTGTTTGTTCAGGAGGGCAATTATTGCATTGTCCATTGCATTGATCAACACGGTTCCTTCGGGTTCCAACCATCGTCTAAAACCCAAAAAGAATAGTGTGAGAGGCAAAAATCATGCTAGGGAAAACAACATAATAAAGGGGGAGTATCCTCAATATCTAACTTCTTAGGTTAAATTCTAAGATCGTTACTGTAGTTATAGGACTGTATCCTATACGTATACTTATCCTTAGGGACATCCCTAGACAAACCTTATAAATGTCTCTAGGGATCTCACTAACGTTCTCGCATCCTAGTTTCCAAAGGTTGACTAAACCTTTCCTCTGATACCAACTGTAGAGACCCGGAGCCTGACATATATTGACATTACATTACATTTGCGGAATACTTAGTACATAACAAAAACACACACACAAGGATCGTAATAGTTTAGTGTCTTTGGAAACTCGGAATGTAATCTTCTAATAGTGGTGAAAGATCTTCAATATCTCCCATAAAGATCTTCCTTTTTTTACCTAAAACTTTTCTTTATATCCTGGGGAAAATAAAACATAAAAGGGTGAGCTCAAATGCTCAGTAAGGGTAAACAAAACAAATATCAATCACATCATATTCATAAGAACATAACATTTTGGAAATCATAACCTGCAAAAGAGAGCATAATTTCATAATCATGGGATAAATCATGGAAGTGAAATGTAATCACAATAATCATAACATAAAACATGAAACTTTGTGGAATTCACACATAATCATAGAGAATAATTTCTTGTTAGTCAAGACTCATTGCCAAGACTATCTTAGTGGACAAAGTCCCTTTCTGAATCGAGTAACCCTCGTTTCAGTCCTGTTTCACTGAACCGGTATAACCTACCATTCCAGCCATGTCTATCTCATGAGATATAAAATCTTTACCCAATGCATTGGAGGGAGATATAGGTCCCACCCATCTTATAATGAATCCTTTCTTATGTGTGCCACATAATCATAAACCATACATCATAGCGTAACCCATGTAATAAAAATGGGATTCTTAAACAACATGACATCATAAAACAATTCATATAAGATAAAGGAATTCATAAAAATATTTCCATCACAACATAATAAAATCCATGTAATAATAGGGATAAAAACAGAACCCTTTTATTATCTTAGATGGAAAATAATTTCGATAAAATACTTGAACTTCATTCTTGAGGAAAATATCCTTTCTACTTCAAAAACACTTTTCCTTTCTTAACATGTCATACAATTATAAAATAAAGAATTTGGTTAAAAATAAACTTGAAAACTTATAAAGGAAGATTCTTGGAAATAATGTTTTGAAAATCCATTCATGCCGTATAAGTTAAAAAAACATTCTTCTCGTACTTTTGTCGGAAAAGTCAAAAAGTACCTCGTATGAAAAATGACAAAAGATTCCTTTTATATCTTTTACTAAAAACTCGCCAAAGGGTGAAATAGGATTTAAAAAATTGTAGGTGGATGGAAATAATATTACATATTGAGGAATCATGGATGTGGATGATAAAATACACCCCAGTAAATGCCAAAGTATAAACAATCTCGGATAAAAATGAGATTGTGATATTTCCCTTACCTTAGGTCCGATTTGCTTTGTACGTGTCCGAAGCTCTTGTATAATGGTTTAAATAATGTTATTGACTTATTCCATAATCATACATATTGATATGATATCATATATGGTCATATTCTTAGCTTCTTAGTAGTAATATTTCATTGCGACTTGTTATTTGGGTGTTTATAACTTTTTGTTCTTATGCGTGTTTTGTCGAATAAATTCTTATTCTTTTCTTTAGGTTATAGATACCTCATTTCCAGAATGGTATTAGTTTAATATATATCATATTCATTCATTAAATTCATTTATATAATCAGTATGAAATGAAGATCATGTAGAACGAGTCGCATCACATCGTGGAGACGGTATTCCGTACGTACGCACGAGTGATGATATCATTCCTATGATCGTGGAATTTTATTTAAGTGTATTTATACTATTTCAGTATCAATATCACTTTGTAATAATCATATATAGTTACTAATTACACCATTATACCCATCCTTGTAAGGTGATGGTGGAAAATAGAGTACACCACGGCGTGGAGACAGTATTCCGTACGTACGCACGCGCGGTGATTTCATTTTTCCATAGGATGGATAGAAGGTGAATTAGGGTTGTTTCATATTTATAATAACATATCAGTATGTAAGTAATACTAATGTTATTACTTTATCATGAAACAACTAAAGAAGAAGAAGTTTAAGAAAAAAGAAATTGAAAAGATCAGTAATGGATATTACCTCTTCTTTGGAACGCCTCTTTGAATCCTCCACTTAGGGAACTAAGATTGGTTTTTGAAGAAGACCAGGACCTCTAGGATTATTCTAGGGAAGTGGAGAGGAGAAAATGGCAGGGGTTGGCCGAGCTTGAGTGCTCAAATTGGTGTGATGAGGAAGGGGAGGAGGTGCCCTTTTATAAGGGAGGAGAGGGGCACCTTAGGAATATCTCAAAATATTATTTTATATTAAAGTCAAAATCGGTTTATAATGGTTCCAAAAGGTCTTATTTAGAAGCTAAAGTGGGGATGGGTCGAAATCCTATCAACCAATAGGATTTAGACACGTTTAGGTTATTATTTTAACCTTATCAATTAGATTTAACTCTAAGTTAAATAATTTAACTTTTACCGTGCCTTTTTGTTTTCTTACACTATATGGTTAATACACTTACTATAACATCCCAAACGAACCCCAAATTGTTTATTATTAATATATATATACTTATCTAAGTCATTTGGCCGAACCTTAGATTTTTAGGAATAAAATAACAATTAATAATATAATATTTGATTTAAAAACTATTTTGTGTCAATTTTGACACTATTTGATATATGATTTTTGTGAAAGTCATAACAGAATTATATGTTCAAACCAAGTTGATTAAATCAACACTAATATATCATAGTAACCTAGAAAATCAGTGGAATTCATAAAAAGTCTCAAATGACATTTATTTTGGTGTTTATAACATCAATTATGTCAATATTTCATTAATAAGATAATTACTGCATCATCATTGTGTCATAAATAAATTAAATTATTTAATGTCTAAAAATTATAAATAAAATAACATAATGTAGGAAATTTTTTTATATTTCTAATGAATATTTATAGTCGAATTTATCTTATGTATAACCCCATATTAAAAATGATTTACTTATTAAACTTTGATTTTAACTATTTTAACCCTTCTTTAAATAAATTAATAATAAATGTCCTAATCTAATCCAAGTGGACCTAAATGGTCATATTTTATTCCTAAGTTTGTTTTTGGTCGAATTACACTTGTCCAATAGAATTAGGACATGTGTTAGGGTAATAATAATATCATATTTACCCTTAGTTACCCTATTTACTATTAACCGTGGTAAAAAAAAGTAAAAAGTTACTATTCACCAAAAATTATTTTCATCTCATTGAACCACATTTTAGTCCTTGATATTAACCATGTCTATCGGATTTTTGAAATTCCATTCACAGAAGCGGTAAAATTAAGTTTTATGCAAAATTCAGTTTTTAACCAACCACTTAGTGGTTTCACTATTCATCAAAAATTGAAAGTTTTCAGAAAAGTACCAAAATTTCACCCCAGGATATAATTGATATTCTGAATTCAAAAATGACTTCTATTTTACAAAATTCCAAACATATAAGTTACATTAATTAATTTTATAATTAATTTCCGCTGTCACAACAAATAGCGTGTTTTTAAGAGATAATAACTATCAAAATATTGACACTTGTTTATAACTGGTTTAAATGTGAAATTACATACAATGTCCAACATTGTATTAAATTGTAAAAATATATTATAAATATACTTTAAAACCACTCAAATTAATAATTTATAACTATTAATTATTTCGATTGAAAAAGTTGTTTTTAATTAAAATTTAGTAATTTCCAGTATTCATCAAAATATGAAAGTTATCCGAAAATTACCAAAATTTCTCCTTAGGCTAAATTCGATACTCCTAATCCATAAATGAAGTCCATTTTGAAAAATAAAATTTACAAAATTTCAAAAAGTGGTTATTACTATTCATAACAGCTAGTTTTAATAATATCTTAATAGCATATCGTTGTTTAGCGAAACTTGGTGTTGCGTACAACACACACTATCGTGGAAGGTCGCGATTGCGTGTAATTCAAGCCAGGTAAAAGATGTGTGTCGTGAATGCTCCTTTTGGTGTAGCGTATAACACAAGACATTAATGAAATTAAAAAGAATTTTTTTCATAAAATCTCAGGGTGTTACATACACAAAATAATATCCCATTTAGTTCAAGATATTAAATGGTATGGAAATACAAGAGAAATCAATAAGGACTATCTGATAGTAGCATGTCATCCCAAGGATACTCGCCACCTCATTTATTATGTTTGGTGGATCCTAAGGTAGAATTTATTAAACCATTATTGGATCCACTACTACACCCTTTTCTACGAATATATTTCCCAAAAAGTATAAATATCAATTCTAGAACATACACATCAATAAATTTCCAAAAATATATTGTTTTATTTGTTTTTATAGAACCATCCCCAAATATCGTGCCCATCCTCGGACTCCATGTACATAATGATGACATCAATCATGACTAATGTGAACAACCATAATAATGGTAGAATGACATGATTCATAAGACCAATGAACACCTGTAGTGAATTATCCATTCCAAATGGAATCACAAAATACTTTTAGTGCCTATAGAGATATTAGAATGTAATCATTGTGATATCATCTACTTAATCTCAGAGTTGGTGATAGAACTACCAAAAGATGATTTTAGATAAAAAACTCAGGAATTTGAACTAGTAAAAGAGGTAATTGGTTCGTAAAACTAGATATATATTCTTTATGGTCATCTAATTTAGGCAATCATAATCCACTCTGAACCTCAATATTCCATCCAACTTCTGGGATAACAACACTAGGGATGCACATGGATACATATATTGTTTAAAACACACTTTCTTTGAAACTAATCTAACTGAAACATAACAATTAAATGCCCTAGTAGGAATATAAATTATTATTTAACATCCCTAGGTGTACAAATATAATATTGTTGATCTCTTTATGGGTGGAATTCTTAAAACATTCCTCTGGGAAGGAATACCCATACTTTTCCACCACTACATGAAAATGAATGATCATATAAACTACTTATTTTATGGGAATAATAACCAAATGATTAGTAACAAGCCATATCATTCCACATATAACCCCATATTTCTCTTCTTGGGTTTCCATCCCACCATTAAAGCAAAACCTTATTCCATCAACATAGACAAATTGCATCATCTGTCAAAATTAATCAATACATGCATGAACTATATATAGGAATTTAATATTAAGAATGACATTATATAGAATCTCAATATTATGAAAATATAACACAATTGGTTCTCTCTTCTATGCATTTGATCCCACCATTTGTAGAAGTGTATGGCCGCTAAATTCTTCTTGGTGGGAGTCTCCAGACATAAATTTTGAGGAGAATGATCCACAAGAATAACCAGGGTTCAATCATGTGATGTGGAAATAAAAGTGTGGATTCTTAAAATATCTATAAATAAAATAGATCATTAATATGAAACATTGATTATACATTCAATCATACGATTAGGTTATGGGTTATAAGTCCCCACAATATATATTTTACCATACTTCAACCCACTAGCTCCATGTGTCTGGAATTGAATTTCTAGAGTTGGTAATAGAGGTAGAGGATACAATCATCATCCTCCACCAATATATATCTCCACCAATATACTATATTAACATCCAAATATTCCTCCCTACCCATTACATTACCTCTGTCTTGGTAGATCCTTGACCATATCCATGTTTTTTTCATGGTGTGTTGACTAACCCCACAAGATGTGACCATGTCCATCCCAAGTATAAAAATTCCTCTCCCCTAGAATAAAAATTTGTTTAGGAGGCCTTTCCTAATTTTTTATATTATCATAATGTGACCAGATATTCTATATCATACATATTCTATTAGATATCCCTTCTCATTTAGGACCCTAGTGGATACCTTCCTCTGAAACAAAAGATCTGTGCTAATGATTTTTGTGTCATCTTCTATCACCACCAAATACTTTCAGGGAACAGTATGAAATGATGTATCAACTAGAACATCGTAGGTGGTTCTATAGATTGATTAATTTTATGAAGCAATTCCAATTGTCTACTACAAAAGAAAAAACATCTCATGATTATTCCCATTCACAGAGTCTATATCACCCATCAGGCCATATCAATGACCCTTAAATAGAATCACCAATATATTCCATCATACAGACATCATATGATTGTCAATGTATACCAAGGATAAAGATATTATATGGAGAGAAAATTGAAGAAGGATAAGAAAACACACCTCATTCATATATGATTCATGTTCTAGGGTTTCGCCTACAACTAGTCCCTACATGCCCTAAGTCTATAAAATTGTTAATTAAGTGATGGTGATGGATCACATCGGCCACCACACCACAACTGGGTTCCCTAGACCGAGGATTAACCTTGATACATATTAATATTGTTTCTATAGAATCACACTAACCCCCACAGTTGAACTATCTCTGAACACTAGTCTGAGGATAATAATCCTTTTAAACCATTCTTTCATGGACCGATATACCTGTGCTCATATGTATGGGGAAAAGCTAAGTGTAACACCCCAATCCCACCTTCAATTGATCAGTGGCTAGTGAATTTGACCGAGTAGACATGTCACTCACAATATATGCCTTATCTTAACGAACGTATGTACAAGAAAAATATCTAAACACGGTTATAATTATGAAGTAAATAACTAATTGATAAAAACTATGCCTGTATACAAATAATCCCACATTATAGTATGAAACAGATTTGGGAATGAAAATATGGATAAACATGAACCTACCAAAACTGAAAGGAGTTTATATTTCACAACTAAATATTGGATTACTATAAAGATACAACTCCTATAACTGACTAATGATTTTCTAGAAAAACAATGATTTATATTGTCCTTTTCATCCTAGGACTCCATAGAAAGGTATGTCATCTACCTAAGATATGACAGGTGATGAATGGTCTTATGAATTGGTGAGTATAAAGAAACCCACTAGGACAGACCCAAATAATATAAGATAAATCATCAAACAGATTATGCACATAAGAATGTTTAATGAAAAACCAAACATACTAAATAGAGATACATATTCTAAACATAATATCACAACCACACTTCTATCATCGGATTCCTCTTGAGGATTTGAGATAAATCTCATCTGAGTGAACTCGCTTTTTGGGTCTTTCTATCATTGGTTATGCTCATCTGAGTATCCATTGTCATTAGGATGACCAAGAAGAGGTAATCCCAACAAATTAGAAGATGTTGATAAAACAATAGAGGATAAATAAATGTACCAATTATGAGACACTTAACCTTAGACAGATAATTATAATTGTTTTGGTATTAAATTATAGGTGTATAGAATATGTGATACTAGACCTTACATAGGGAGAAGATGGAATACGGATCCAATATTCATACCCACCGAGGGATGCCTTCTTTATTACACCTTAGGGATTTAGCATTGAATACTTTGGACTATATTTCACACCAAACCCACATGAATTTTGGAAGAGGAATATCATCGTAGAGAATAATATTATCCCATACATTATTGAGAATAGGGTAAACACTGACACTAAAATGGTTGTATCACTAAGGGAGTTGGAGATTGTAGCAAAAAATGGAATGGGATAGATGGAATCTAATATCGGACAACATCATGTACAACCAACCCTAGTCCTATCTGTGTTTGTGTCTATATACCCATCCCTTTCCAATGTATTTTGGTTGTGCCCATGTACATTGGTCACACCATATGCCCTAGTTATAGATGTGTACAATAGTGGAGCATATAACCATGTACTTAGGTTTAACCACTGTGTCTATAAATTCATGTGACATGGTGTGTGATTTTTATCTCAAGACATAACTCTATCATCCACATATAGATCATGTGTATGTAATGGGTTATTCTGAACGTTGAGAAATGTATAACAGAAATTTCCATAATTTTTAGTCAGTTTGAGGAGTCTCACCCACACTTTCAATTCATTTCGATCCACCTAAAAAAACCCATAGAACCTTGATCTATGGTTCAATGATCCTGATTCACCACTAGTTTGTAGAATCTGGCTTCTCATCCTCTTGGGAATCAAGTGCCTTCACATGAAACTGCAAAATTCCAATATGCCAAATTAAAAGGATTGATACCAAACCTAATATTCCTTCATTAAAATCATTCATCATCCACTCTTTTCATTACAACTCAAATCGCATATAAATGATTCATTTTTAAAAGTTTTTTTTATTATTCAATGATTTATTTCTATGTATTGTCAAAATTACAGTAAAATATAATATTGAGGATGATAAATTAAAAAACACTATGGTAAAATAACAAAACAAAACTGGGAGAATAAGTATCAAATATATTCTATGTCAGACATTATCCATTTTCAAAGGAAAAACCATTAAATAAGAATTTAATAAGGGTCAACAACCCATTTCTTCCATTTTTTTCTACGTTTAAGTCCAATGACAGTACGTTATAAATGAATACGTAAAATAATTTAATAATGAATGTAATTCACATTTGATATGAAAGAATCATAAATGAGGATTGATATATTACAAAAGATCATACCTTGAGATTTTATATATCACTACTGATGACTTATTTCTACATCATTGTCAATAGTTTGATCTATGAAATCCATTGTTAAAGGAAAAATTCTTAGAAAAATGATCATTGATCAATGATCCTATTGTTAACACCAATGGTATATTATATAAACCTCTCCAATCTATATGGTTATGAATCAAACCCAATTATTTTTCCATTAATAAGGTTAAATGTGATATGGACATTGTTATAGAAAATTTATAACTATTTAATTATTAAATTTATTTATTTCGTTATTATTCTACGCATGACATCTCTAAAACATCCCAACTAGAACAATTATTATTTAGCGTTTATAGTAAAATTTTCATTCTGTATTTAATGGAATACATGTATTTCTCATCTAAAAAACTAGTTTAGAGACACTATACTACTACACTAAAACTTCACGCAGGTGATATATTTTATTTAATAATTTTTTTATCAGTACAGAGGCTAAAAAGTTCCTGCAATCCCATATTCACCCCATGCCCAACTCCAAAAATATTCCCTAAAAGATTTCAAAGTGTTACAATTAAAAAAAATACTTCATTAAAAATATTTTAAATTTGTATTCAATTCATTTTATTGGTTCAACAATATTTATATATCAATTGATAAAAATTTTAAAAAACCATAATTATGTATGCAGTTTTTAACACACACAAATAGTCACATATAAAAATAAATAAATAAATAAATATGTTACTATAGATAGCGAGGCATATAAAAATAATCCATATAAATTATACTTATATAAATTATATAGATATAAATATATAATAATATATAAATTACATGTTGTTATTCATACAAATAATATATTGTATACCTATATAATGTATATAACATAAGTATATATAAAGTATAAGAATACTAAAACAAAATACAAACTATGCATATAATGTATACTTTATAAATTATAATATATTTAAATATAGATTATTAAAATATCATAGAAACACACACAGGTATACAGAGTTCATATTTCACTTATACATATAAATTTCAATAGTATATGTATTTATTTATGTTTGTATGTAAGTTTCTTTGTCTGTCTGTATGTGTATATATATAGTTTACCTAATAAATAAACAAATTTATAAATTAAATATATAAATATATTTAAATATATATATATATATAAGTATACAAAAAATCATAGATACAAATACACATACACATACTTATATATAGATAAGAATGTGGACACAGACACATAAATATTCAGTGTGTCTGTGTGTCTGTTTATTTGTTATTCAACACACACATACATATATTTTGTGTGTGTATTTTTCTGATTTCTTGTGTATGAGTATTAATTATATGTCACACAAACACAATGATTTATTTAAAAATATATGGAGACAATCTTCTAACCATAAAAATTAGATTCTATAAAAAATTGAAAAATATTTTTGGATGAAATGTTTAGAGTTTCTAGTTAAAAAATACAAACAAATCACAATTATTTAATAATTTTCCAATACATATTCATGTGGTTATTTGGAATTTAAAAAAGAACAATAATAGTTACTTGAAAAAATATAAATTAAAAACTGACACCCTTTATGAATGATAAATGAGAAATCATTAGGAATGTGGGACCTTCTTAGTGTCTTTTTTGTTTTGAGAAAAGGTCCATATCATATTGATTATTTTCTCCCTAATTAAATTTTTCATAAAGATATACATAGAGACATTGGGGTGATGATATTCGAACCCAGTTCACTGGAGTTGGAAATCTGTCAGATAACATCTCATCCAAACAACTCGTCTAATATATAAAAGAAAATTTTGTTATAGGTTAGTGAGTGTGTAGTGATATATTATTTTATAAATATAAAAAAATTTATTTATTTTTTGAACTATAGGTACATTAATGACCAAGCGTATCGACATATTATATATTATTTAAATAAATTAATATACACACATATATATATATATTCCACATGTTTAATATGTAATTTATATATTTAAATACTCAATATATATATATGAGTATAAATTAAAATATATTTAAATATAAAAACAAATTATTTTCATAATAAAAATATTAAAATTCATTACATATATAAAAATATATTATAATTTATATTTAAATATAAATTAATTTTTAGATAAAAAATAATAAATTTATATTATAAAATAATATTTAAATTTTAATAATATTATATTTGAAAATTTAAATTTTATTTTTTTAATAATATTGAAATATTATAAATCTAATCAATGAATGATATATTATATAGGCAATAACACACACACACACACACACACACACACACACATATATATATTTATGTGTTTGTGTGTGTCTGTAAAATAATTATCCAAATTAAATGTTCATTCAAAATTTCAATTTAACATAATTTTATAAATTAAAAATTATATATATTTTATATTATATAATTATATATATATAATGATTTAAAAAATATATATTTTATAATATCAATTGAATATAATTTTTTATATTATCTATTTAACAAAAACACACATTAGACATTATAAAATATTTTAAATAATATATATATATATTATAAATTCACTGATTATAATATATATATATATATATAATTCAAATAAATATACATACCTTTAATTATATATATATATATTGTAAATAAACAAAAAACCAATCACATATATATACTCATATTTTTATATGATTTATATTATATATATATATTAATAAAATTACATTACAAATTATCAATTGTAGTCTCTAAATATAAAAAAAAAGAAATTTATACCATGCTTGAAATTTAATTTTAGAACTGAGATTAACTATAATGATATATGTTTATTTCTGTGATAGTGTGTAATATTAAAAAAACAATTTGTGTTGGACTGTGGATACTATTACGGTAGTGAACAAAATCCTCATTGAAATTGTAATAGTGATATTTCCTAAAAAATGTTATCAATTTGAAATGGTAAGAGTCACTATAATGAAACTCATGAGTATAGAAGAACAAATATTGGGATAGAATCATTATTAGTGGAAAAAAAACACTAAAAAATTTGAAATTTAAAAATTAATTACATAAATGAAAATTTATGAATACAACATATATTAAAACAAGAATAAAATATGAGTAAATATGAAAGAAAAATTAAATTTATTTTTTTACTAATGTATATATATATATAAAGGTGTGTCCTTGTTCAAAAGAACAAAGAACATTTATTTAATAAAACATAACAGTTACCAAACTATAAAAGAAGGGATCCTTTTATAATAATTTTCATGCAGTGGATTCAAATACATAGGGAGGTCATCCAAATAGGTGATGTAATATTTGAACCCCTTATTTTCATGTCCATCTATAACAATGTGTTCTTAATGAAGTAAATGTGTAATGATTTGATTAATTTTTATGATAGAGTGATACCAATCCATCGATCAAGTTCTGAGTGGCCACACAAGATGCACCACGCCATTTTTAATAACATTAAATCTAGATATTGGTCCATCATTTTTGTCTTGGGAATAATATATCATTAATAACACTTAACATTTCAGCCTCCTAAGACGTGACAAAGAAATAGTGTTCTAGAGAAAAAACCACACAGCTTCCCAAGGATGTCCCCGTACACTACTCCCCATCACAAGGACCCTTGGTTACCTTTAGAAGAAACATAAAAATTAACATTATTCCAACATG
This sequence comes from Viscum album, assembly GCA_963277665.1. Classification (NCBI taxonomy): domain Eukaryota; kingdom Viridiplantae; phylum Streptophyta; class Magnoliopsida; order Santalales; family Viscaceae; genus Viscum; species Viscum album. Next base: position 877,227,098 of record OY728163.1, read on the forward strand.
AGAGAGGAAACTACCAAAATGCTTTGAACATTTGTTGAGGTTGATTATAAGTCCCTTAATTACTAAGGCACCCAAGATGATAGAATCAGAAAAAAATTATTACAGTGCCCCTGGAGAATTGTGGCGAATTCTTTAATGGAAATAAGAATCCTCACCCATCCTCTTAGAATCATTAATAAATTATTATCATGTAAATAAGAATTTATATCATAACAGATCATATAAGGATTCTCAGAAACAACAACCAGAAAAAGGTGATAGATCTGATGAGAGGCGTCAGAAGAAGCACATCCCTATAGTTGAGAGATGACTGAATCCAAAACTAACCATCTATAATCAAAATGACCTACAACATATTTCCAATGAGTAGAATATAAAGCACAAAAAATATGGTTAGTTTATTCACTATACTGATTGTATAGATTTCATTTAGTGAATATAAAGACCACAAATGGTTTCAGACATGTATTAGTGGGGACCCTCTTATGGGAAAATCTCTAAAAAAGAGTTATTAATGAAGGTTTTATCCATGGATTATACAAAATTTTAAACTAAGACAAATAATTTTAAATATTTCAAAAATAGTGGTTGTAAAAATAATTCATATCCACCATGCCATAATGATAAATATCACAATTTAAAAAATCACCATTGTTTGAAAAAGGTTAATTATCAATGAAATGATTAACATTATCATGAATATCAATTTCGGGAGAATTCTAGAAATCATTAACATAGACATTACTATACTCAGGTTAATTATTGGGATAAACTATTGAATTCATAGGACCAACAAACCAGTTATCTAACAAAATATTTATAATGGAATCCTTGGAAACCATTCATCTAGTAATCAATATAATATTAGAGAAGGATGGTTTAGTGGACATATATATATATATAAATTAAACATTTAATTGGTTGATCTCTTTTTTTAGAGTTGAAAAAGTGCTTCTACTTAGGTCATGCATCATATGTTTGATTCTCACAAGTTTCTAGTGTCATGTTTTATCTATATATATGATATTTTTCAATGTTGCGTTTTTAAGTGTTGAGAATGAAATATTTTCATAGAGTTAATTTCTATAAATTATGAGAAATACCAACCCACATTAATTATAAACAAAATTATTACCTCATTTCCTTCATCTCACTCCTTCTATCTGCACCATCATATTGCATCCATGATAGTTTCCCTATTTTTAATTTGTTAATCAGAATAGAAAACCTATACTATTTTTATTTAAATAAAATATTTGTATTGATGAGTTCATATATATTTGTGTATTTTTTTATATTTTAAATTATATATATATAGTTTATATATATTGTTTACACATAAACATCTATACATATATTTTGATATGTATAATACATATATAATATTTCTGTGTGTGTGCGTGCTCTCATTTGAATGTGTGGGTTTATTCACAAGTGTGTGTATATTTATACCGTTATATATGTATAATTTATTTTTTTATGAAGGTATGTATGTATTTAACCATAAATATGTAGATACACATTAACTTTTTAATATATATATATATATTGTATATAAATATATAAATATATATATATATATATTTAATATAATATATATATATATATATATATATCACCCAAACACATAATAGAATAAATTTTGTTTAATTGTTTTTAATTTAAACCATTAGTTAAAGTTGAATTCAAAAATTAACAAACTGTGATCGTTATTATCAAATATTACAATCCATTGATGTGATATATGATGTGTTGTAATATATAATTGTAATTGTATGTATGAAAATAATTCATTTTTTAAGTGTATAGGATATTTTTTTTAAAATAAATGTTTAATTATAAATCAATTTAATGATAATATGAGGTCAATTTCAATGTTTTCCTTACGTTTTCAGTAGATCTTAAAACAAAACCTAGTAGAATTGTGTGCCCCTGATTACATTATTTTCATTCAAGGTGAATAGTTGTTGATTAATTATATGTAAACATAATTTCATACAAATTATGTAAGAAGAAAAAAATGATAAACTAAATATACAAAATAATTAATTGTATCTAGAGAGTAAAATAATAAATCCAGTTATAAATATCCTAATTTTAGTATATGAGTATATGTTCACATAAATCATATTGAGTAAATGAAAATAGTTGTAGAAGATAATCTTATAGATTTTCCTAAATCATTTGAGAGACTAATACCAACATTTCCTAATTATTTAATGAAGTGGATTTGGAATTTTTTTTATTGATTAATGTGTAAGTGGCAAGGAACAAGATTAGTATTTTTATTTAATTAAAGGAAGTAACCTTTTTTCATGTGATTTTTAGGAGAAAACATAGTTTTGTAGCTTCAAGTATAAATTTATAGGAATTTATATCTAGATTTTGAATTTAGCATAGATGGGTTAATGATATTTTTAGTTTATTTTGATTGAATTTATAAAAAAAATGTTTTGAACAGTGGAAAATGAGAATGGATGTTAATATGTGGAAACAATTTAAAGATAACCAAGGGTTATGGTGGAAAGATGTAGAGAATTAATATGAAGGATTCATAGAGAAGAGGGTGATATGAAAATTATAGCGTGGATGGGTGTGTTTACTAATTAATGAAATTTTTATGATAATTCTATATAGGGTTGGATGTTTTAATCATTATATATATAAATAAATAAATATGTTATAATTTGATCCTCTTTTTTCCCTCTTTACATTCTTTATTGGTGATGGAAAAACATTGGATTACTTTTTAGGTTGAAGGGGATAGGAATTCTAAGATCAATTAAAATTTTAATTTTTTTATAATATGTATATTTTATATTTGTATCTGTATGATCTATATTATTTTTTAAATATTAATCTCTTAGATGATTATATTTTTTAGGTTCTCACAATAATGGTTGAAAATTATACTTTTATAAAAAAATTCACAATACCTACTATAATAGAATGGGGTCATGAAACATTTTATAAATTATTACCTCAAATAACATTTACTATATACTTCATGAATACTATGTAACTCATGGTTCATAGCATGTCAAACGGGGATATACAATATACCCATATCCATAATATCACTAAATGAATTATGTGAGGGAATAAAAAAAATGGAATTTCGATATTCAAAATATTAGTAAACAATTAAATTTTCTTTGATATGGATAGTGACTTCCATTTGTATATTAATTATTATATATATCTTAATATTAACTCTATGGATTAATGATTAGTCTTGTTTAGAATAATAAAATAACTATTGAATTATTTTTATAGAAAAATACATCTATATAGATGAATTTGAACCCTTACAATCTTATGGTATAATTTTATTTATATTTCAATGTATTTAAATATAATGATTATATATTAATGATATTTTGTAATTATTAAATATGAAGTTTGAATAATTATTTGATAAAAATGTTTATTTTGAAAAAAATGTGGTTTTTCAATCCTTAATATCTTTTATCAAAATTATTCAGTTTTTTATTAAAAAATTATATTCTAATGTATTTAATGTGGATTCCAATTTTTGATCATGTTTATGAATTCACATTGAAAATATTGTTTTTGGATGATTTTTTTACTTATTTTTATTATAAAACTTCATATTTTTAAAATTTCTTGGAATAAATAGCTTATAATTATAAGAACCTAGCCATAAATTTTACATAATCATGAGAAAAGAAAACAATTCACATTGACAATATTTTAAAATTTATAATTTTAGATAATTAATTCCTAACTCATACATAAAATCGTAAATATTACAAGTATACACATCGACAGACAATCCATTTTTTCAGTAAACAAAAACACTTAAAAAAGAGACATGGTATCGTATCACGTTTTAGTAACATTAAATTATTTTGATCCTATACTTGACTCTATTATTCTTTATGTCCAATGAAAACTTTTAAAAACATTTTATGAGCATAAAAATCTCAGTAAGTAATATTAAATAATGAATAAAATTGTTTGTCCATGAATATTCAGAATCCATGAAGTCATTTTGACATGAATTACACTAATAAAATTTTACCAAATAAAAAAATTAAACTAATAGAAAGAAATTAAAACTCATTTAGGTGATTTATAGGATCATATACATAAACACCTTTCAAATCCCAATAAATTGGAATAACTATATGGTCGATATCCAAAATGAATATCTTTAATGGGGATGACCCTTAATATAAGAAATATCTGTCTCACCCTAAAGCTATAACATGGCCTATCCAGTTATATAAGATATAACGGGCTCACCCATGAGTGGTAATGGGGATCAAATCTTTGTATAAGCCATTTTGTGCTCACGTGTGAGCTATTATGGGATAAAACCATATTATAAAATATTTTGGGTTCACCTACTTCATATAATGCTCATGTACCATTTTAGAAAAACGTTAAATACCCCTTTTGGAAAACTCATCTAATATCATATGAAAAACATTTCCATATAAAAAAATTTAATTTAAGATCCCATTTTAAATACCAAGATACCAAAATGAATGAATGAGGATTTTTTTAAAAATACCTCAAGGATTATAGAGTATTGTAAATTTTAAATAATGGTTATGGTGATGGAGAAGTCCGTATCACCATATACATTAAAAAATAACATTCATTTTGTGGTTTTGTAAAGATAATCAAATGATTTTTATAAAAAAACTCCCTTAGAAAAATTTGAATAAAATTATATATAGACCTAAAATTTATTTTATAATCATTTTATATCCATATAAATAAAAATAAAAATTAATATAATGAAGACAAAGAATAGATAATTATATCAATAAACATTCAAGGTGTCCCATTACACTTTTTAAATGAAAATACTAATCAAAAAGAACTTATAAATAAACATAGGTTAATTTCTATTTTATTAAAAACCTTTTTAAAGTGTATTATTTATTTTATATCACATATTACAATTTTATATAAATTAGTTAATTATTTGAGTTCATATCATAAGTTTTTCAATGTTCAAAATTTAAGACAAAAAATGAACTTGTTTGATGTACATTGTCCGTTTGGTAAATAGTCCATCATATCTAGAATATTATTTTTGGTTTATATATATATCATATATAACCAGTATATATGAATTTATAATTTCCATAATATTTGGAGATAATAAATGAAATTCACCATTCATGGAGATGGTAGGTCGTACGTACACATGAACACTACATTCATTTCATTTTCATATTAAAAGTATATTAATAAAATGATATAAATGTATATTATAATACCAATATTATATTTATGTCATTTATGTCTCCTATGTTAAATAAAACCCTACTTTATATGTTCATGTATAGAATTAACGAGTCATATCACATTGAAGGGGTAGTGGTCCATAATTCCTCAAATGAAATTATCATATTTACACATCATGGAAGGAATAATGGTATGTTGTAAATAAAAATTATAGAGTTATTATGACAATATAAATATAATAAATAATATATAAAAATATAGATCCACAATAATGGACACCGTGATGGGTGGTAGGGGAAAATTGAACCATCATTATTTCGTGAAGCCGTAGTTCGCCGTACACAGAAACAATATGTTTGTATCCATTAGATGGAGGTGTCTATATGTGTAGTTTGAATCTATCTCATAACATCATCCTAGTATAGTGAGGATATAGGTTTTGTTATGAAATCAAATAATAATAATATCATAGGTTTGGAGAAGTAAAATAATTGAAGTTAACTTGAGAGAAGACGTTAACTCTAAATCGGGAAACTACTTTTGATTTGAGCCAAATGGATTTCATTAATTGCCTTTTGAACAAGGTAAGACATCTAGGAAAAAGGGAGGGATTCAAGAAAACGTATTAGATACATATTTTATGACCTAAAAGGATTTTTATATGTGATATAAATAGAAGAAATAGTTACCTTTTGTAGAAGAGGTGAGGAGCACTTTAAGAAATTCTCGAAATATTAATTTATAAAAAATTTCATTTCAATTAAAAATGGTCCAAAACTCATTTATTTAGAATATAAGATTATTTGGTTTCGAATACCCAAAATATAATAATTGTTAGACAAGTTTATTATATTTTTATATCCTTATCTTTTTTCATTAACCCATATTTTACCCCTTTTAATCCTAGAGTGATATAAAGTTATTTACACATCATGTGTTAATGTAATATCCATATCATGTGATGAGTCCCAAAAAAATATAATTTATGAATTATTTGGATATATAATAATGATTTATCTGAATATAATATTTTTAGGAAATTAATATCTTTTAATAAACTATTTTATATTTTATGATATGAATTATACCAACGTTTTTCACTAATCATACTTTAATTTTTTAGAAATTCATAAATAACTTATTCATTCGAAAAAACCATTTTAACAAAACTTACATGTCATAGTAAACCATAAAATTATTTTATGGCATAAATTATGTAAAATAATATTTATTTTAATATTTATAATATATTTTATTTGGATCCTTTTTAATTGTGAAATAATTGTATCATCATTGTGTCCTAATTAAATATATATATTTAATGTCTAAAAATTATAAATAAAATACCATGATGTAGGAAATATTTTTATATTTATAATGAATAGTTATAGTTAAACTTATTAGTTATATACCTTGTATTATATTTTTTTAGTAAAAGATACATGTTTTTGTTATATTTCTTTTAACATTAAATTAATTCTTATAACATGTCATTATCACACACATATGGCTCTATGGGGTCCCAAAATAAACCCAAGATTCCCATGGTTGGAAATATCTCATAAAATATGATAATAAAACATGTTAGGGTAGTTTTATACTATTATAATATTATTTCTTACCCTTATTTACCTGATTTAACCTTTAACCATGGTAAATAAAAATAATTACAAAAGTTACTATTCATAAAGTCTAAAAATAAAAGGTAAATATTTTAAAAATATGTATATTTTGATTCCAAATATGGTATATATTTTTCCAAATTTAGAACACATATTTTTATGAAATTTATTTAAAATTAAATTTTGTTTTCAAAACCAAAAATCTGGGTCTTAAGAAGTAAATACTATCAAAAGATTGACATATGTTTATATCAAATTTAAAAGTTAATTTACATCTAATGACCAAAATTGGATTCAATGATAAAAAAATATTCTAATTACACTATATGAAAAACTTAAACGGGTATATATTTGTATAATTAAATTAGATGAAAAGGTAGCTTTGAATTAAAATAAAGTATTATGCACTATTCATTAAGAAATGAACTTTATTGGAAAATTACCAAAAAATTAACAAAAGTAAATTTTGATGTCCCAATTTGGTAGAGGATTTTTATTTTTTCATATATAACATTTACAAGTGAAAATAAATATATTTAAGAAGGGTACTCCATCAAAATGCGATAAAACTGAATTTGTAGAAAAATACCACTTTTATTTGAAAAATTGAATTTTTTTCTTATATCAAATCTAGAAAACATATAAGATGAATTTAAATCAATAAATTGAATATATAAAATATATTTTAATTAAATAAATATTAATAAAATGTGATATTATTTTATAGACAATTATCCTCTTTATAAATAGGTTTTCATAAAAACACATCAATTTTATTTATTTATTTTTATTTCCATTTCTAAAACATTTGGTAACCAATTAATCATTATTTAACCATTTATAAACCATATCTTCATAATTCAGTTGAAACCTTTCATTCCCACCATTTCCACAAGCAGGTTATAATGACAATATTTAAATAATAATATTTTGTTTTTTGTATAAGATTGATATAACATATCATGTTTTTATATGAAAATAGTATGTATTTCCCAAAAAAATTGATGTTACATCATTCCCCCATTTTGGAAAATTTATCATCGGAATTCTATAATTTGGCTCAATAACTTTTTTAAAAAGAAATCCCACATCAGAAAAAAGTATCAATAAAACTATCACTTTTAATAAAGTAAATAGAAGTACAAAGGTCACCTAAGATAACACATACTAGGGTTCCATGTTGTCAAACATATATATAGAATAGAAACTAACAATATTATTCTATGGAGATTGAATGAAAACATGATTAGGAGAATATTAATAACCAAAAATCCACAAACGTTTGATGGGTTAAATGGTCTCTGATATCCCAGTAGGAAAATTAAATTCATAACATTTTTGTTTTAAGGTATTTTTCATAATATTGAAGCGATTATTTACTACATAGAATAGGAACATATGGAAATATACTTACTTTAAATGTAGAGTTTTGTCCAATAATCTAGTTACACCACAAACTTTTCTTTTACCCAAATCAATGAGTATTTAAGATGACATAGTCACTCTTGACGCACAAGAATAAACTCATAGAGAATCACATAATCCTCGAAAGATAAATCATGCATTCACTCTTTCTTTATACATTAATCAAAACCAATATGGTTAGTACAAGATCAAATAATCCTCCCAAAAATCAGTAATCCTTTATAAAAATAAATTCTACTCTTAATCGCCAAAATTAAACAAATAATTCGAAAAGATCATCATAGACCATTCAATAAAAAATTGTCCTTAAAATTCTTAAAAATAATCCTAACAGTGATTTAAACCCAAAATTTAGAATGATTTTATGACATAGTCTTCAATAAAAAATCATTCCATTATTACCCAAATAACATTAAGTCCTCTTAAAATATTATACTAAAAACTAATTAACCTAATTATATATTCCTTATGCTAGGTTAGTCATTTCCATAAATAATAAAAATATCCATATGTCTACAAGAAAAATACAGATTCTTGAAAAATAATATTTCAACCATTACTCCACAAATGAGATCCCATATAATTCTATTTTCATTAGCCATACAGTGTTTCTAAAAGATCGAACATCTTCCAAATTACACTTTTCACTTTATCAACAAATAATTTTCCTGTACTAATGAATTTTTTTTAAACATATGTTCAAAAAATCAAAATATTATTAATCCATAAAATCATTTAACAAAAAAGAATAAATCATACATACTAGGGACATTACATAGTTCCGTGGTAGGCAATAAATTCTGCCACACTTTGTTTGTGGGGTCTATTCCTGCACCTTTGTTTGACACGAAGGGTTGGCACATGGTTTTCCAATTGTCATATTTCAGAAACTATATAATTTTATAACATTACCAAAAATGAGATAAATTATTAAAAAATAACCATTAAATATTTTAACCTTAATGTTTATCTCAAACCTTACAATTTGTATCCCAAAAATCAATATCTTATAATTTCCTCAATGGTGGATGCCTCAAAAAATACCATTAGTTACCATAATATTTCAGATCATAAATCATAAAAAGGTTTTTCTAATACATTTAACTTATGATATATTGTAAAAATATAAATCCGTGAGGATATCCTTAAATTGTTAGAATACATCCTAATCTCCAATGGTGTCTAAAATTTTCATGTGATACCAACTATTAGGCCCCTACCGTAAACATTACATATTCTTGAAAAAATAAAAAATTCACATTGGGGATATTTTAATGTTTAGAGTTTTAGGGAATTATTTCATAAATCGTACATAACAATATTAATATTTCAATAAGTCACTTCTACTCACTATGGATTTTTTTCATTAAAAAACACTTTAAAAAGAAACATGGTATCGTTTCAGGTTTTAACGACATAATATTACCTTAATCCCATCATTGAATATATTATTCATTAAGCCCTATTAAAAAATTTCAACAAATGGGACGAGGAAAAAAATATCCATATGGAATACAAAATAAGGAATAAAACTTTTATTCAATGAATACTGAAAACCCCTAAAAACATTTTCATGTGAATAACACTCACACTTTTTTCTCAAATAAAAACAATAAATTAATAGAAATAAATTAAAACTCATTTACTTTAATTAGAGAATCAAATACATAAATCCATTTCAAATCCCATTCAACTAAAATAACCATATAGTCGAGTTCCCAACTAAGTATCTTTAATGTGGATCACTCCTCATATAACCTATATCGGGCTCACCCGCGAGCTATAATGGGGCTCATCCCTTCATATAACCTATAATGGGCTCACTCGTGAGTTATAATGGGGCTCAATAATTTGTATAAGCTTTTTCAGGATCAACCATGAGCTATAATGGGGCTCAACGCTTCGTATAATATCTATCAGGCTCACCTGTTCCATATAATGCTCATGTACCATTTCGAAATCACATTTATAAGAAAACCCTTTGAAAAAACACATAGAATATCATATGAAAAACATTTCAATATATAAATTCCATTTTTCTTTAAGATCCCATTTTCAATACCAATATACCCAGATAAATAAATAAGGTATTTATTTAAAATACATTATGGCCTGTAGAGGAAGCTAAAATTCAAATAACAGTTATGGAGACAGAGAAGTCGTTATCGCCGTATACGTTAAAAAAATAAGATTCCATTTTTCATTTTTTAAAGAAAATAAAATGATTTCTATTAAAAGATTCCTTTTTTAAAAAATGAATGAAATTATAAATATACATAAAATTTCCTTTGAATTTATTTTTATATCCTTATAAATAAATATGTAAATTAATAACATGAACACAATGATTTGATAAGTACATTTTAAAACATTGAAGGTGTCCTATAAAAATTTAGACATTTAAATAATAATCTCAACGAATCCATAAATGACATTAGTATAGATAAAAGTTTTATTTTATATTTCATAGTGGTTATATAAACACCTTATAAAATAATAGAGGTGGATATTGTCAAGAAATTCTTTAATGAAAGGAGAATGATATGAACTCACATACCTTGGTCTGACATGTCTCGTACATTATATAATTTCCTGAATAAATATATTAGGTTAATTTTTACATGATTTATATCATTATAAATGTTTATTATTCATTTTACTTTACTTATTACCATGTTTTAGAAATTATTTAATTATTGAAGTTCATATCGGATGTTACGTCGATGTTCGCTATTTGAGTCAGAAAAGAAAATGTTTGATTTAAATTGCCCATGTGGCCAAAATTCAATCATCCCCAGAATATTATTCATGATTTATATAATAAATATATATATTTATTATATATGTTTTTATAATTTCAATAAAATTTGGAGATAATAAATGAAATGCACCGTTCATGGAGACTGTTGGTTGTACATACACATGAATGCTACTTTCATTTATTTTTCATATTAAAATAACAATAATCAAATGGTATAAATGCATATTATAATTCAAGTTTAAATTTATTCCATTTATTCCTCATAGTTTTAATAAAACTATCCATTTTATGTCCCATGTATAGAATGAACGAGTCAAATCACATTGAAGAGACGGTAGTCAATAATTCCTTAAATGAAATTATAGTATTTACAAATCAGGGAAAGTATAAAGTTATATTGTAATTTATAATTAAATAATCATAGAGACAATATAAATTTAATATATATAATATTGAAACATATTTGCAAAGTAATTTCTACAATTAAATGTTGTAGGGGAAAATTGAACAATCATCGTTCCATGAAGTAGTAGTTCGTCGTACATAGAAACAATATGTTTGTATCCATTATATGAAATTTTGTGTATGATTATTTTTCATATTATCCAAAAAATTCCTAATATATTGAAGATATTAGTTGTGTAATTTGATTAAATAATAATAAGATCTAGGGAGTGGAGAAATAAAATAATGTAATGGACCTTGAGAGAAGATATTACCACTAAATTGGGTAACTTCATTTGATTTGATCCAAAAGGCTTTGTTGAATTTCCTTCTACCCATGGTATGAATTCTATGTGAAAGAGAGGTAATATAGAAAGAGTATTGTAACGATATTTTCCGAACTAAATGGCTTTATAAGTGTGAGATAAAGAGAAGAAGAAGATAACTTTTATAGAAGATGTGATGGGTATATTAGAAAAGTCTTGAAATATTAATTTATTATAAACTCAATTTCAATTAACAATGATCCAAAACTCATTAAATTAGAACATATAATTATGTTGGATCAAATAACCGTCCTCAAATAATTTTTATAAACATTTGGAATATTTTTATATCCTTTTCATTTTTGTTTAACCCTTATTTTACCCTTTCTTATCATATAGTGATATCAATTTTTAAAATTTTTTGGTTAATGTAATTATCATATCATGTAAAAATTCCCAAAAAAATATAATTTTTGAAATATTTGGATATAAGTTAACCATTTAAATGAAGCTTTTATTTTTAAAAATTTAATATCATTAAATAAACTATTTTATATTTTGTGTTATAAATTACGTCGATTTTGGGAAATATTTATACATGATTTTTTAGAAATTCATAACAACCCGATTCCTTCAAAAAATCATTTAATCAACCCTAACATGTAATATTCATCCAAATAATTCTTGTATGACATAAATTATGTAAAATTATTATTTTTCTGATATTTATAATATCCTTTATTTGAATCATTTATTAATGAACCAATCACTATATCATCATTGTGTAATAATTAAATTTATTTGTCTAATGTATAAAAATTATAAAAAGATACCATCATGTAGGAAATATTTTTATATTTATAATTATCATTTATAGTCAAATAGATCTGTTATATAACTCTATATTAAATTTTTTTAGTAAAAGATACATGTCTATGTTACATTTATCTTTACATTAAATTAATTCTTATAACATGTCTTTATAACACCGAAGTGGATTTATGGGGTCCCAAAATCTACCGATAGATTCACATGGTTATAAATATCTCATAAAATATAACTAGGAAACATCTTAGTGTAGTTTTATATTATAATAATATTATTTTTGTTTACCCTTATTTACCTGATATACCATATAACCATGGTAAATAAAAATAATTACTAAAGTCAATATTCATAATATCCAAAAATAAAACGTACTTATATATGATATTGGGGACTTATTATTCCAAATAATGAATAAATTTTTCCAAATTCAAAATTCAGAATTTTTAGAAATTAATTTATAATTAATTCATGTTGTCAAAACCAAATGCGGGTTTTAAATAAGTAAAAACTATCAAAAGAATGACACATGTTTATGTCAATTATAAAATTTAAACTACATATCACGACCAAAATTGTATTAAATTAAAAAACATAATCCAATTACACATTAAATATAAGTAAAAAAGAAAGTAGTTCTGTTTTAATAAATTAGATGAAGAGCTAGTTTTCAATTGTAATGGAGTATTTACACTATTCATTAAAAATTGAACTTTTTTAGAAAATTACCAAAAATTTAACTAAACTAAAATTTTATGTACCAAATATATAAAATATGTTTATTTTTTCAAATATAACAAATAAAAGTGACAATAAGTTTATTTAAAACGGTTCTCTATCAAAATGTGGTAAAACGATATTTTTTGATAATTACTTCTTTTATTTGAAAAATTGAATTTATTCGTATATCATATCATGAAAACATATAAGATGAATTTAAAAAATTAAATTGAATATATAACAAAAATTTTCATTAAATAAAATCCCTAAAGGATGATATTATTTGTGAACTCCCTTGTTATTTATTTAATCGTGTTTCATAAAAATACATCTTTTATATTCAATAGGTTTTTATTCCATTCCTAAAAAATTTGGTCAACAATGCATCATTGTTTAAACTTTTTAATCCATATTTTCATTACATAGTTTATAATATTAATTCCCACCATTCCAATAGGTTGTTTATAGATGAAACAATCAGATAATAATATTTAGTTTTTCATTTAAGTTCGATGTAGCATATCATGTATACTATTGAACACCGTGTTTATTTCTAAGAGAATGGGATGTTAAAATAATTGTTTTTCAAAATAATATTATTTTATCCTTAATGTATAATTTTTTATGTTCTGAGATATAAAATCCAATACTAAATCTTGAATATCATGTCATATCAGATATATTAAAAATGGGCTAGAACATGTAAAAGCTCTTGTGATTTCATAGGGGTTTCATTTTCGGAAACCCTAGCATTGAAGATATAAACCCTCATACATAATTTCATTTTTAGTTAAATAAATAAATTATATGATTAAGTATACAATTATTGATATATATTTATATAATGATGAATAAAGTGATACATTATATGGCTAGCATATGTTAATGATAAATGGTGATAGTTTAAATATTATTTTATTCTGATAAACTGAATGATGATTCTTAATTGTTGATTTACATATTTCCTGATTGAATAATGTGTTTTTATATCGATATAAAATTTTCATACATAAATACTATATCTTAAATAAATAGTAATCATTAAATATCAGTATGATTCATTCCAAAACCATAAAATTCTATGCTTATTTATAAACACATACATATAAACAATTTTTACATCAAATATGTACATCAATTATGACTTAGTAATCCAAATTTTATCCCTTATTAGATATGACATTCATGAAACATTTATTCATAACATCAGGAATGGTAACATAGGAAATTATAATATTATATTTTTAGTATGAATAAATATAAGAGGTATCAACAAATTACCAAAAAATGAGGGTAATAATTTGATAACATGAGTTTAAAAATATAAAACTATACCCATAAATTAATATATAATAATCATGATGTTTAATTATTCAAAATAAAAAATACATATTAGAAAGAAATAAACAAAAATAATCCTTGAGAACATATTATAATCATAATACATAAATTTTTGGAATAAACATAAGAAAATATAATCATTTCCTTATTCAAGGATCACTTCTAGGACAATAATAGTGGATTTCGATCAATCGCCATTGCATCATTTCCCAACTCATGGTTCACTCTAAAGAATATGTTATTGGGAAAAGTTTCTTAAAAAATTTTGTTCACTCCCTATTATCGTCTGTATTATATCATTATATACCAATAATTACCCAATTAATTTTAGGGGTATTTAGTTATATTTTTAAAAATCACATAATAAAAACTATATTTATCTGTTCTATAAAATCATAAAACAATCATTGCATCATCATATCATAACCGGTGGAAAGGATTCAGGTTTCTTAAAAAATTTCATAATAATAATAAACCATACTAAGAAAGAACAAGGATAAATTCATTAAAAAATATACCTAGTAAAATATAAAGAAACATAAAAGGATTATATTATATATTAAAAGTTACAATAAAATACATTTAAAACAAATTTTGTGGAAAATAATTTTTTCTTTTTAAAATCAAATATTTAATTTCTAAAATGATCGTGGATATTATGGAAACTAGTTTATTGGGAATGAACAATAGAAAATTATAAATAATCACTCAATGAAAATATTATTCATGATGGTAGAGAAATTAATTTTTATAGTTTATATTAAAACAAAAAGTCCTTTATCATTTTGGATAAAAATTAAAAATTTGTTCTTTTTGAAAATGAAAAAAATATTCCATTATATTTATTTTTAAAAAATTAAAATATCTATAAAAATAACATTAAGGAATATTATTATAATATTAAATAAATTCATGAAAATATTTTATATAATATATGGACATGGGATGAAAATATCATCGACCAAGGTGAGAAATTATGTCAATTTTCCTTTGAAATATTAATCCAGTTTCCAGATAACTTAAAGGGAGGAAAACTAAAGCCAAACAAGAAATCTCATAAAATTACAATATGAGAATAAGTTATCTATTAATTAAGATATATATGTTATTCAGTTTCATAATCATAAATGATAAGTATAAATAGTACTGGAAAAAGTGATATTGTAACATAAAACCCCAATTATTGTTGTAACATTTGAACTATAACCCTTACGAAAATTATAAATTAAAATGTAACATTAAATACCATTAACATAAATATATTGATGATATAAAATATCTATGGGGAAGTATAACCACCCCATAAAGTAATATAGGTGTACCATATCATATATGGCCTAATGATACAAAATTGTGATAAGGACCACTTTGGATTTTGTATTTTTTGAAATTAAATTCATTAAAATATTGAAAAACCTAAGGTTTTTTAAATCACATTCATAAGATATTTTATTATGCCAAAATACATTATTTGGAATTATAAATAAAATTTAGAAAATAAATGTAGGAAAAATATTAAAACATCCCGAAATAATGATAAATTTAGAAGAAACCCTAAGTTCAAGTGAGTCTTGCATCGTAAGCACTCTAATACCTTTTATAATAAATTAAAATTTCTTATATTTCTATATATATAACAAAGAAATACATTAAATATCATATTTTATTAACATATATAATTTCAACACCCATTTTTTAGGACTTCTCAATTCATGTCACCATTTTTAGTGTTAGTTGTATCATTTTTCATGTATGTTTTAGTTCATATTTTATTTTAATTATACACCGATCATGGTACCAAAACGTCTGTAATTTTTTTAGTGATCTAAATATCATATATATTATATATATTAACATTTATAACCATTCAAATTAAATGAAGATGAAAATTGATTTAAATCACTTTATTATATTGTAATTCAAAAGTATATAGGATTGATGTTTTCACTTTTCACTAAATGGAAATAAATATTTTAGATGATAATTTACCCTTTATAATAATAATTAGATCCGAAATATCATATATTATTATTAAGATTTTCCTTTTTAAATTCTAATTAATTGAAAAATGATAAATAATCACATCGCTTCATGGATGTGGTTGTCTAGACATACCAATAAGTGACATCATCATTTACAAATGGATCATATTTTATAAAGGTATATAATATATTATAACTAGAAAAGAATAATTATGGGATACATATAACATTTAAATATTAAATCCATCATTATAACCCCTGATAAAAAAAGGTTCTGGAAAATAGATCGCATCACTACGTGGAGGCGGTAGTCCACACTTACTCTCGAGTGATACTTTTATTTCGCATCTAACGGATATGGTCTAGAAAATAGTAGTTCCATTATTATAATTAAAAATAATTATACTTATGAATCCATAATAATAATTTTTTGGTTCACAAAACATGTTTATAAATGGGAGAATAATAAATGAACTTTAAATATAATTTTTAAGATGTATAAGTCTTGTTTGAGAGACCCCTTTTTGGATTAAAACATATTCCATGAAGTATTGGAACTAAGAGAAGAAAATATTATCTTGTATGAAGGGATGATGTATAGAATATATTTTTATAAGGAATTTTCTAATACAGAATTCTCAAAATGTGCGAATAATGCGTGATGAGATGTTTCCTTTTATAAGTAATGGGAGGGACACATGGAATTTCATAAAATATCTCAACTATATAGGGTCACTCTCATGGGAATTTCATATCAAATAGAAATATAATCAATGTTATGATAATAAAATGTAGAAATAATATCCAAAAATTATAATTGGATTTTTGTGGGTGGTTATACTACACTTATATCATAGTTTATCTCCATGGTAAACCCATTTTAATAGTAACCATTTTAAAAAAAAACTAACAAAATTTACTATTCACTGGGAAAAAATATTATGTTGATGTGATTAGAATATATTAATTTTTTAATTCTAACTATATAAACTATTTTAACATTTTTTGTTTCTATGAAATGAATATTTCATTATTAAATACGGTTATAGCCCACGATTAAAACAAATTTTAAACAAATGAATCTTTAAACATTAATCCTCATTTAGATAAATTCCACTCTATCTAAAAAATATAAAATGAATGTTTAAATATTTTAATGAATATATAATATATATATATAATTAAGACCATTATGAATAAAAATTAATTCAGTTTCTTATGATATAATCAATCAGTGTGTATAAAATTGTTTGTAAAAGAATGTGTTTTTAAGCCCAAAAACCAACTTCTTCGAAAATAAATTATAAGGATGAATGTAATATAAAAATTTATGTTATTAATAATTAAAGGAAACATATTTTAATTTTATACAAGACTCAAAAAAGAACCATAATTTTACTTCATAATATATAATTGTTATAAATATAGTATACTTCTATATTCACCTGAAAATACTTATATTTGGAAAAGTACAATATATTTTCCCTAATATAATATAAAAATGATGATTGAAATTCTTATATCCATTTAAATATATATATATTTTTTATAAATTAATTATAAATCATGTTTGAAAAATGAAATAAATATAATTTTTCTATGAAAAAAATTTTTAGAACAAAAAGTGATATTTCTAAAAAAAGATTATTTTTTATTATATATTAATAAATAAATTTTAATTCATATATATGCTTAAAATTATTATTCAATATTTGTATATTTCTATTCATACACTCAAATTTAATGTCTAGCTTATAGAAATTTACTATAACTTAGTTCATATTGACTCTGGGTTTTTTATAAGGAATGATATTGAATTATTTAAATATATTCAATGAAGAAAAATATATTCTAAAATCCTTTGGTGTAACATTATCCCCTTCTTAAAAAAATTTCACCGGCACAATTTTCATCTTTATAATTAGTTTTTCGATATTTGAAATTACCTTTTTTGAAAGCTCCCATGATCTGAAGGAATAATAAAAAATCCTTAAAAGGTGGAAGTGGGAAATGTAAAGGTAACCTTAAATAACACATAATCAGTGAAGGGTAAAAATGACTGTCAACTTATCAACAGTAGTTTTAACAAAGAAAAAATTTATCTTCAAGATCCCTTTACTTATAGTTGAGGAATTAATTTACTATGGAATTTGGAATAATATACATATATTATTTACTTTTATTTTAAAAGAATATTTTCATCCTTTAAATTTTCATTAGTCAATTTCAACATCCATTCCATCTATTGCACAAACAGATGAATAATAATTCTGTTTTCATAATTGAAGTAGTGAAATTAAATTTTAATAGACGATAATATCCATAATGGAATGAAACTTCATTCATTATATATCTATATTTTTAAGAAAAAAATATATTCAAATGTTCTATAATATTTATTAATTATCATATGACGAAATAATATATTAATATAAAAAACATCAATAATAACACCAAAAGTTCATGTTAAACCATTATATTAATATTCCTTGATAAAAATCCACAAAAATATTTTTGATCAAATTAAAAACACCAAAAAAGGGATAAAAATATCTAAATTCACAATATCAATAGAAATTCAGTCCTTAAATAATGAATTGTAGCTCTTAATATCATATATAAAACAACTACATAAATTGATCAAATATTATCCACAAAAATTTTATTAACTACAATCAAAATAAAACATATATTATTCAAAAAAAATTAATATATCTCTCTTCTTAAAAATAATCACATACAGTTAAATATTTTTCATAAAATAAATAATTAAATAATTATCTTAAATGACAATATAATTTAGTTTCTCACCAAGTTTCAATCAATTTAATGGTAAAAAATACTACCCAATTTACATTATCAAAATAAATTATTTCATAATCCCAAATATATATTAATATCTAATACTCAAAACAAATTATGTTTTATTTACACATAAATAATTTATTTTTGAAATATATAACCATGATACTAAATTACATTTTCCAGATAATCAATGTCATTCAATATATTCTTGAGAATATGTCAATAATAACTAATGTGTTATATTAATTAGATATTTAATGATTTATTTAACCATAATATCATTATTAAAGATGTTCAAAATCATAATTATGAAATCTCATACCACATCAATGATAGTGATAACATAATCCCTTACATGTGCTAAGATATATCATTTGGGTTAGGGAATCATCTTAGATAATTCAAAATTTTCCCGCATAAAAGGAATTGAACTATAAATAGAACATTGGGGTATAATTTATTT
The DNA here is from genome assembly GCA_963277665.1 of Viscum album. Taxonomy (NCBI): domain Eukaryota; kingdom Viridiplantae; phylum Streptophyta; class Magnoliopsida; order Santalales; family Viscaceae; genus Viscum; species Viscum album. Next base: position 877,246,978 of record OY728163.1, read on the forward strand.
TTTTATCTTCAACTCATAATATTTTATTATATATTACATGATCTATGTCCTTATTTTTGAAACATAAAAAAACTTAATATTCCATTGAGGCATTTTCCCAAGTGATTCTTCTTATATTCATGTAATTTAGGATATTTAATCTTTTTTCTCCCAGGAACATCATGAAACTCCATTTTTATCTTATTTGGTTCATTCACCAAATAAAATATTTGTATATTGTTTATCATATAATTAGATAGATGGTTATTCATTATTGAAATATTTCTCATTCCATCTCCCAAATCATTTAGAATATCATGAGAAAAATAATTTTATCACCTGCCACTCTTAGTGTCAAAACAATTACTTATAGTTTTATTCATTAACAAAAAACAAAATCATATTATAAGAAAAAATAATTAGTAATCATCTAGTAATGAGAAATAATTCAAAGTATTTCCAAATCCTGACACCTTATTTTCAATATATGGAAAACTATGTTTAAAATAGTTCATATATAGTAATTTTCTATCCAAATCCATCATAATGATTTATAATTTAAATATGAATTTACCTAAGAATAATCGCAGTGAGTGTCAAAATGGGGTTTAGTAATAGTCTATTCACCATGATTTAGAATTATTCCAAATATATAATCAATAAATTCTATTTAAGGTAATTTTCCCTAGATGAATCTGTTCTAAAACCTTCTCCACTAACTGTATCTAGAAATGGATGTAAATTCGATGATTAATCAAACACCTTTCATTACCATAACATATAATTTTATACTATGTATATTATTATCCAACTAGTGTTCACTAAATTTTTACAATACTAGTTTTCAAACGTCCCATATCCTAGATCTAATACTAAATATATAAACCCCAAAATTTTATATATATATATATATATATAATATCTTATTAGAAGAATATATGATAAATATCATTATGATCCATTATCGAATGATAAATATTTAGTTTCTCCAAAATCTTGGATACATAAAAATTAATACATAAAATATATAAACCACCTCCCATTTGGTTCTCTAGAACTACAACCCTTCTAATAAATATCATACATAAAACCATTGTTTATAACCGTGGTATGAGAATCATATGAAAGGGTAAGCTCCAAAAAAGGTATGTGTAAAAATTAGAGATGCCAATAAATATTCATAATATTTGAATAAGGGTATGAAAACATGAGATTAATAATATAAAACAATACCCATTAATTCCAATATCATAATCATGAAATATGACATATAATTTCATTAATAAAAAGGAAAAATATTCATGATTTGCGAATGATTAGTAATCAGTTATAAGTAATGAGAACATATCAAATCACAATACATAAGTTTTTGGAATGCACATAATCAAAAAATATTTTCTATAGTTATGGATAAGTAATAATACTATCATATTGGATTGGGTTCCTGCACCATTCAATCATTTACATCGTTGAGGTTCACTCCTAATACGATATTATTATACAATGTCCATTACTGAAATACATTCACTCCCTATTAAATTGCTTATTATCTCATGATATATCCATCTTTACCAATGAGTTTATTGGATATATAATGGTATTCCCACCAATTACATAATCAAAATAATATATAAGTGTGTCATAATATCATAAAATATTAATTATATAATCATACCAGAACCATTCAAAATGATATGGGATTCATAACAGTTTCATTATTATAATGAGACATTATCCTGAGAAATAAAATTTATTGTAACAATTTCTCATAAAACAAATAAATCATAAGAAACATCAATGGATACTGATATATGTGAATATATCCTAAAAAGTTCATTAAAATAATTATTCAAGAAAATACCGTTTTTATTTTAAAATCACTTATTTAATGATAATAAAATTTAAAATAAATTTTCAAATTCTTTTCTTTTCAAAATCATGTACTGTTATAAAAAAATCATCAACAAGAAGATAATTCATATTGGTGGGTAAAACAATTCATGGACCATACATTGAAAATATATCTTTTCCCATTTTTGTTTAAAAGTATAATGAACCTCATTTTGAAAACTACAAGAGGTATCATTTAAAACATTTTCATAGAAATTAAATCATGGTATAAAATGAGTTTAATGAATAATTATTGAATATATTAAATATTCTTGAAATCAATTGAAATTAAATTAATATATATAAGGAATATATATCCAACTAAAGTGGTAAATAAATATCAATTTTCCACAAAAACCTTCTTTTAGTTTATTGAGCACTTGAATATGGGAAAATAAAATGAAAAATTTGGTTATATTAAGGAATAATGAGTATAAAAAAATAAGTAATTTTTTTTGGAGATATATTAAAAAATATTACCATCATAAAATTTAATCACAAAAAATCATGATAAAAAAATTATATTATAACATAAAACATTTATTGTTGTGATAATATTTAAATTGAAACTACCTATGAAGAAAAAAACAAATAAAACTATAAATAAAATGAAATAAATGGTATTAATAGTAACGCCCCGACCCCAGCTACCCGGAGCCGTTGCGTTACTTCGTAACATTGGAATGATCACAAAAGATCATGTCTCGAAAGACCGATTAGTTTAGTAGCCTTGGAAACACTAGATACATTCATAAATGTTACAATACGTCATAAAGTGAAAAACTACAACAACAAAGTCTCCATAGATGACACTCATATCCTCTTCTGACAATCCCTGCAGGTCATTCATAAAATACTTCTTCACATCCTTGAAAATATTAAAACATTGAAAGGGGTGATCTCAGATGCTCAGTAAGGATACCAATATTGCGGAAGCTTTCATAAATAAACATCAACATTTAAGGCAATGTATAACTAAAACAAAAGCCTTTTAAACATGAACTTCAATATAATATGGCAAAAGTAAAATGAGATAATGCCATTTACTTATTCACATGGATATTCTAATGGTCGAATAATCACATGCAATGTCAATAACCACTTTCATAATGATGGAATGCATAATTCCAGACATTCTGAAACATTTTGTCAAGGCCTCGGCCAAGACGTCTAAAATGATTAAGGCCTCGGCCAAAATCTCAAATCAAATTGGGAAAGGGCCTCGGCCAATTCCACGTCTAGTTGTCTCATGAGACCTACCGATGCATCGAGGAGCTATAACGGGCTCCACCGGTCACTTATTAAGTCCAATGCATTCCTCATATGAATAAGTTTAAACATATAATAAACCATAACATAATCGTATCACATAAAACATGCATAAAGGAAACATAACATTTCCACATTTCAATCACAAGATATCAATACAACACATTGATATAATAAAAATGCTTCCAAAACCATTTTCAATACCAAAATAAAAGAAAAGTATAACATGGTATTTATTTTTAATTAAAAAAATTTTGTCTTGTAGAGGAAGCCGAAACTCAAATAATGGTCACGGAGGCGGAGAGGTCGTTGTCGCCACATATGTACGGAAAGAAAAACATTCCCATTTAGTCATTTAGTAAAATGCTTCGTATAAAAAAGATTTCTTTTGAATAAACATAAAAGTAAAACGGTTTTATACACCGTATAAAAGAAAGTTGTGTATAAAACCAAATATGCCTCAATGAAAGGGGATTGAGACAAAGTCCTTAAAAAGAACATTTTTAAAATAAAATAGATCTATTATGTGTATTCACTAAAGGCACAAATAAATAAAGTAAAAATAAAAAATAAGACATAATAATATCATGAAATAATTTGAAAGTAGGAGATTAACCCAAAGAATGGATGTTGGGTTAAGAAATTCCCTTACCTAATGTCCGACTTGACTCAACCGTTCTTTAACCTCCTTAAAATCAGGTAACTCTTTTTGATTTGAGCCAAAGGCTTCTTTGGGAAGAATTATGCCCAAAGTGAGGCTTCTAGGAGTAAGATAGGAAAGTGGAGAGAGTATTTGGGCTGAGGTTGGCCGAGCCAAATGGCTTGGAAGGCGTGAATAAGGTGGTAGTGGTGGGGGCCTTTTATAAGAGGAGAGGAGGGGCTATTTTGGAAAGATTGAAATGTTACATTATTTTGAAATTCTTTTCGGATTCCAAAGGTCCCACACTTCTATAATTCGAGGATAAGGTGATAAGGGTTCGATATATACCCATCCAATAGGTTTTTGACAAGTGTAAGCCTTAGATATTACATTATCTTTTCATTTTATTTAAATCGTTAGTTAATGAGGTAAACGCTGCATCATCATTGTGTCATATAAAATTTAATTTATTTAATGTCTAAAAATTATAAAACAATTATCATTATGTATGAAATCTTTTTATCTTTCCAATGAATATTTATGGTCAAAAATATGACTTGTATAACCCCATTTAAAAATTGTTTTAGTAAAATAACTAATGTTTGTGACATTTTTATTTTAACATTAAATAAAATGTTTTTAAGGTCATTTTCCCACCAAAGTGGCTCCATGGGGTCCCCAAGCTGACCCATGGATAGTCTTGGTCGGCCATTACTCATCCAATAGGGGTAGGATAAGTGTAAGGGTATTTTCATATTTTTATAATATCATTTTTACCTTAAATTTCACTAATTACCTTTAATCGTGATTAATTAAACTTAAAAGTTACTATTCACCAAAAATTATTTTAATCCCATTGAACCAAATTTTACATCCTAATGACAACCATGTATGTAGGATTTTTGAAAATCAAATAACAGAAGTGGTAATATTTCATTTAAACGAAAAATCAGTTATTTAACTACCACTTAGTGGTTTCACTATTCATCAAAAATTGAAGTTTTTCAGAACAATGCCAAACTTTTACCCTAAGCTATATTTGATATTCAGATTTCAAAAATGATGTCTATTTTACAAAATTTCAAACATATAAGTTGCATTAATTAATTTTATAATTAATTCCCGTTGTCACAATAAATATCGTGTTTTTAAGAAACAATTTATATCAAAAGATTGATAATTGTTTATGTCCAATTTCGAAGTGAAATTAATTCTAATGAACACAATTGGATAAAATGGTAAAAATATATTCTAATTATACTTTAAAACCTCTCAATAGTATAATTTGTCACTATAAATTATTTTGATTAAAAAAGTTGTTTTTAAGTATTTTTCACTATTCATAAAAAATTGGAATTTCTCAGAAAAATACTAAAAATTCAACATAAGCTAATTTCGATATTACGAATACAAAAATGAAGTCCATTTTGAAATATAAAATTTCTATAATTTCAAAAGGTGGGTATTACTATTCATAACAGCTACTTTAATTGGTCGCGGTGTGTTAGAATCTCGAACTTGCGTACAATGTAAGCTATTGCATTATTGAAAGAGAAGTGTATCATGGAAGCTCGGGGTGTTACATTCTCCCCACCTTCAATAAATTGTGTCCTTGAAATTTGAAATTTTTCATTCAAAATAAAAGGATGAAAATAGAAAATACCTTTGTGGAAAACCCACATCAGAAATAAGGTTAATAAAATTTAACCTTAATAAGAGGGAAATGGAAATAAGAATGTCACCACCAAATTATGATCTCGATAAGGAGAACATTGGTGGAAATTAGAGACATATAATTTGAGGAAAAATGTAAATATTTGTAGGGAGTGATTGAGGTCATCAATCACAATCAACTGTCAAATTGAGGGCCTCAAAGCCTTCAATCTATTTTGATTTAAAATATCGTCAGTTCAACAAGACATAAGGTATTAGGATAACACATTTTTTTGTTTTAATATCCCTTTACTAAAGTTTAAGAATTAATTTATTCACTGAATAAGAGATAGGTATATATATATTTATGCTTGACAATTAGAGTTTCAACCTTCAACTCATCTTTCACTCAAAAAGATAATAGAACTCAAAAATATTATACTTATCCTAATTGTATAATTTTCCAAATGTTAACACATACCATTTAGATTAGTACAATTATATTGTAATAACTAGGGACTTCCTGTAGGCTAGTGGTAGGGAATAAAGGCATGTCGCACTATGGTTGTGGGTTCGATTCCTGCAGCTTTGTTCGACGCGACAGTTTATGCCCCACCCTGCAGGTTGTCCTTTTCCTAAAACTATAGTATTATAATATTCTAAAAATAATATTCAGAAATGTTTTACCCTTAAACAATACAATCCAAAGTTCAACTTAATCCATTCCAACCAAAATAGTTATCCAAAATACCTCCGTCCAGACTTTCCTTAAAGGGTCCTTAAATTCCAAAATCAATTGTAACATTAGATTCCCTAAAAAAAGTAAAGTTTATCTTATTGTCACAAACTAAAAATATGATTTCCTTCATCATATTAAAACCTTAATGATAACCAACAAGTACTGCAGTACAATACTTATATATATATATCACATTATTCTAATAACGAGAATATAATCTATGAGTCCAAAAGCACCAATACATTAATTATTCTGCTTCAACTGTAGTAACAGCATAAGATTTTCTTTGATCCCTTGGCCTTTTCTGAGTTAAGTTTCCCTGACGCTTAGGACATTCATTTTCATAATGCCCCATTTTCCTACAATTGTAGCATTCAACATTGATAGCCTCTTTCTTTCCCTTGCAATCACGAGTCTGGTGACCTTTTTCTCCACATTTATAACAAACTCCCATTCCTTTTAGGCAAGCACCGGGGTGATTCTTCCCACAATTATCACATAATGGAATATCCTTCTTTCCCTTTTTCCCTTTATCCGTCTCTTGTTCCACCATTCTCTTCTTCTCTTTCTTTACTTTGTTTTCCTAAGACTTAGAGAATTCCTTTTCTATCTTGATAGCACATGAGACAATATCTTCGTATGACGAGAAGGATTGCGAGACTAATGCTCGACGAAGAAATGGTTTTAACCCATCAAAGAAACGATCAATATTACTCTTTGGTTACGTATATAATCTACAGCATGCCTCGCTAAACTTGTAAAGTTAGCCTCATACTTTGCGACATTCTCATCATCCTTCTGCCTCAGACTCAGAAATTTCCTTTCCATATCTGCTCGATGGACATGTGGAAAGTATTGTTCTAAGAACAGATCTTTGAACTCTCTCCATTCCATACTTGATACTTCTTCATCTTCCTTTGTGTTTTGAATCAATGACCACCATTGATCGGCATCTCCAGTGAGGCGGTAAACTGCTATAATAACCTTCTCCCTTTCGCTACTCCCCAAGGCGTGGAATATTTTCTCTAAGAAATTTATCCATTGCTCAGCTACTAATGGATTTGTACCCCCATTAAATGTTGGCGGTTGTTGCCTCATGAAGTGGTATAACATTGATCCTCCACGTTGCGGATCATGGTGCTCTATATGAGTAAGGTTATTATTCATAACCTGAATGAGTTGTCCTAGTATGGTAATAAATTGAACACTACCAGTTGTATCACCAGATCCACAATAATTATCTTGAGCAGGAGGGAAATCCCTACACGGAGTTCGTGCATTGATACGGTTTCCATTCCTTCCACTAGGCGCCATTTCTAAACAATGGCATAAATTAGATTAGTTTATGAATCAAAATACATAATTCCATACTTGTAAAACACTTAACATAAATTGAACTATTGATGGATGTAATCCATAATCATAAAAATGTTTTCTTTAAGGAAGTATATACTCATAACCCTTTATAGTGTCTTGTATTGAAAATGAGAATTATCCAAAGAATATCCCCTGGGAGTGTCGTAACCAAGAGTGCAGCAAGGCCCGTTGTCGTGCACCAGTTCCCGTTCGATTCTAGCTCAAAGCGGTGTTTTCGGGTTTTACCCCTATGTACATCTGTGCTAGAGCCGCCTCTACCTACTGGTATCCAGACAGGGATGTATTGCTCAGAAAACTCACAAAATCTCTACAATACCAAAATTTTAGGAAGTTCTTCTATACTAATCCTCAAAGTTCATCTTAGGTCTACGTGCTCTAATCAAAGTGTCTAAATCTATCTTCCAAGGTTTGTACTAAACTTCCTTTGATACCAACTGTAACGCCTCGACCCCAGCTACCCGGAGCCGGTGCGTTACTTCGTAACATTGGAATTATCACAAAAGATCAAGTCTCGAAAGACCGATTAGATTTGTAGCCTTGGAAACACTAGATACATTCATAAATGTTACAATACGTCATAAAGTGAAAAACTACAAGAACAAAGTCTCCATAGACCACACTCATATCCTCTACTGAAAATCCCTACAGGTCATTCATAAAATACTTCTTCACATCTTGGAAAATATTAAAACATTGAAAGGGGTGAGCTCAGATGCTCATTAAGGATAACAATATTGCGGAAGCTTTCATAAATAATCATCAACATTTAAGGCAATGTATAACTAAAACAAAAGCCTTTTAAACATGAACTTCAACATAATATGGAAAAAGTAAAATGAGATAATTCCATTTACTTATTCACATGGATATTCTACTGGTCGAATAATCACATGCAATGTCAATAACCACTTTTATAATGATGGAATGCATAATGCCAGACATTCTGAAACATTTTGTCAAGGCCTCGGCCAAGACGTCTAAAATGATTAAAGCCTCGGCCAGAATCACAAATCAAATTGGGAAAGGGCCTTGGCCAATTCCACGTATAGTTGTCTCATGAGACCTACCGATGCATCGAGGAGATATAGCGGGCTCCACCTGTCACTTATTAAGTTCAATGCATTCCTCATATGAATAGGTTTAAACATATCATAAACCATAACATAATCGTATCACATAAAACATGCATAAAGAAACATAACATTTCCACATTTCAATCACAAGATATCAATACAACACATTGATATAATAAAAACACTTTCAAAACCATTTTCAATACCAAAATAAAAGAAAAGTATAACATGGTATTTATTTTTAATTAAAAAAATTATGGCTTGTAGTGGAAGCCAAAACTCAAATAATGGTCACGGCGGCGGAGAGGTCGTTGTCGTCGCATATGTACGGAAAGAAAAACATCCCCTTTTTGTCGTTTAGTAAAACGCTTCGTATAAAAAATATTCCTTTTGAATAAACGTAAAAGTAAAAGGGGATTATACAACGTATAAAAGAATGTTGTGTATAAAACCAAATATGCCTCAATGAAAGGGGATTGAGACGAAGTCCTTAAAAAGATCATTTTTAAAATAAAATAAGTCTATTATGTGTATTCACTATAGGCACACATAAATAAAGTAAAAATACAAAATAGGACATAATAATATTATGACATAATTTTAAAGTAGGATATTAACCAAATGAATGGAAGTTGGGTTAAGAAATTCCCTTACCTCGTGTCCGACTTGACTCAACCGTTCTTTAACCTCCTTAAAATCGGGTAACTCTTTTTGATTTGAGCCAAAGGCTTCATTGGGAAGAATTATGCCCAAAGTGAGGCTTCTAGGAGTAAGAGAGGAAAGTGGAGAGAGTATTTGGGCAGAGTTTGGCCGAGCCAAATGGCTTGGAAGGTGTGAATAAGGTGGTAGTGCTGGGGGCCTTTTATAAGAGGAGAGGAGGGGCTCTTTTGGAAAGATTGAAATGTTACATTATTTTGAAATTATTTTAGGATTAAAAAGGTCCCACACTTCTATAATTTGAGGATAAGGTGATAAGGGTTTTAAATATACTCATCCAATAGGTTTTTGACAATTTTAATCCTTAGATATTACATTATCTTTTCATTTTATTTAAATCGTTAATTAATGAGGTAAACGCTGCATCATCATTGTGTCATATGAAATTTAATTTATTTAATGTCTAAAAATAATAAAACAATTATCATGATTTAAGAAATCTTTTTAGCTTTCCAATGAATATTTATGGTAAAAAATATGACTTGTATAACCCCATTTAAAAATTGTTTTAGTAAAATAACTCATGTTTGTGACATTTTTATTTTAACATTAAATAAAATGTTTTTAATGTCATTTTCCCACAAAAGTGGCTCCATGGGGTCCCCAAGTTGACCCATGGATTTTCTTGGTCTGCCATTACTCATTAAATAGGGTTAGGACAAGTGTAAGGGTATTTTCATATTTTTATAATATCATTTTTACCTTAAATTTCACTAATTACCTTTAATCGCGATTAATTAAACTTAACAGTTACTATTCACCAAAAATTATTTTAATCCAATTTAACCACATTTTACATCCTAATGACAACCATGTATGTCGTATTTTTGAACATCAAATCACGGAAGTGGTAATATTTCATTTAAACGAAAAATCTGTTATTTAACTACCACTTAGTGGTTTCACTATTCATCAAAAATTGAAATTTTTCAGAACAATTTCAAAATTTCACCCTAAGCTATATTTGATATTCCGATTTCAAAAATGATGTCTATTTTAAAAAATTCCAAACGTATAAGTTGCATTAATTAATTTTATAATTAATTCCCGTTGTCACAACAAATAGCGTGTTTTTAAGAAACAATTTATATCAAAAGATTGACAATTGTTTATGTCCAATTTCGAAGTGAAATTAATTTTAATGAACAACATTGGATAAAATGGTAAAAATATATTCTAATTATACTTTAAAACCTCTAAAGAGTATAATTTATCACTATATATTATTTTGATTAAAAAAGTTGTTTTTAAGTATTTTTCACTATTCATAAAAAATTGGAAGTTCTCAAAAAAATACTAAAAATTCAACATAAGCTAATTTCGATATTCCTAATACAAAAATGAAGTCCATTTTGAAATATAGAATTTCTATAATTTCAAAAAGTGTGTATTACTATTCATAACGGCTACTTTGATTGGTCGCGGTGTGTTAGAATCTCGAACTTGCGTACAATGCAAGCTATTGCATTATTGAAAGAGAAGCGTATCATGGAAGCTCAGGGTGTTACATTAATGATACGACATATAAATTTTGTAGGAAATTCACATGACTAAAGAAGATATATGTATAAAACCTAACATTTCCCAGTGAAACAAAATTGAGAAAATGATCAGTTACAAGTTTTTGAAAATTTATAAATAAAATCAACTGGAATTTTGAAAATCATAAGGTATTGTAAATAAATTTCATTAAATAATTACATATGAAAAAATACATTCTTGTTAATTATATAAAATAACTAATTTTTTTTTTCATAATATTACAGGATGACTCAATAAGGATAAATTGTGGCCAAAACATTACCCCATGTTTTTCTTACTTATTAAGAACACCAATCACCTATATAATAAATTTTAATTTTTTGTAATTCTTATCCATAATATTATTAATACATATAATATAATATAGTGATGAATTATATCAATTATACAACTATTTATTAACAATTAATTATTAATTTCATCAATTTAGGTGTTAAGTGCTTTGATTTTTATTTATGTTTTTGTTTCTCAATTCTTGTACATTTATATTGATAATGTTTCTTCTATCTAAATAATATTATTAATGATAAAAAATATCACATAATGTAGTTATATAAACCGTTATATCCTTTCAAATTATGTCGAAATGAAATTAATTACACTACATCATTGAGTGGGTAATTTGTATGTAAAAATGAGAAATGTTTCCACTTTTTGATGGATGGATAGAAAGAAATAAAAATGATTATTAAAATTTATGAAATCATTATATTATCATAAATATCAACTAACTACCCAAAATATAATACCTAAAATTTTTATTCATGTAATTATGTTATATATTATAAATCACATACATCACATTGAGAACATAATAAAAACATTACTCTCAAAAATTAAGAATAAAATAAGTAGTATTCATTGAACCTATAATGGAGGGAAAATTAACATGGAAATTGGAATAGTTGTATGACCAATAAAAATAGTAACCCACCCAATAAAATAGTAACCTCACCATTGAACATATAAATAAAATATATTCATCTTATAAATTAAATCCTCATACATTAATATATTGTCATAATGAACTAAATATATAAAAAATATAAATTAAGTGTTTGTATTTTTCTAAAATGTAAATATTTATTTACAGTTTTATCACTAATATAATGATATAACATAAATTTTATATTTTGTAAAAATAGATTAATAAATTAATATTTTTTGGTCTTAGGATTATATGATTATTATATGAGACCATAATTAATTTTTCAAAGAGATATAAACCAGTTATAATAATAAAATTTGAATTTTTTAATAAATTATTAATTTAATTAACAATTAAATTTATCATATTTATAAAATTATATTCATAAATAGTTTATTATTTTGAAATAAACATGTCAAAAAATGGTGAGGGTTATGTTTTGTTATTTTTCTAAAATTGTTGAATTTTTGGTGAATAGTGAAGTTTGATAATTTTTTATGTTTAACATTTGAAGCCAAATAAATGAATTTTTGAGTGATGGATGATATATTTATGAGTTATGCACCCATTAGGTTGAAATAAAAATTACATGATACTTTAATCACCAACATGAATCAACACGATTGAAATTTTTTATCCAAGATAATAAAAATATAATAAAAAAATACACACATTATAAATACAACCCCTCACTGCCTCTTCTCCTCATATCTTATAAGAAAATAATATCTATTATATAATAATAAATTCCATTCCCAAACATCTACCCCACATTATGGACTTTTAGGTTTCAATAAAAGACAATTTATACATGCCTTGTTTAGGTTCTTAAGGATATGATATTCAAGAGGTAAAACCCACATATCTTATCTTTTATTTAATTTTCATTTAATATTTTACACTCAACCCTCAATCCAAGGATACATTATAGATTCTATATCATACATATAATTTTATTTATTTTTTTAATGGAATATCCATAATCAAATCTCTTCTCCCTTCCTTTTGATCTAAAAAATTATAACATCATCTGTAATGTGTTGATTCACTGCCTTCATGGAAGAAAAGTTTTCTTTTTTTCATTACAATATTTAAGAATGGTCATTAATCCATTTTTATCATTAAAAATGTTATAATATTTTTTAAAACTTATTTAATGTCATATAACTAGTATATGAATATAATTTTAAATAAAACAATACTAGTTAGTGGCAGTCGTAATAAACCTCAAAAATTATATAATCATTTTTCATTAATGTTTTGTCTAATGAATCATCCTCATGTCCAAAAATAAAATAATAAATGGAAAAACACATTTATGGAATTTTATTAATACCATATTATTTCACTATTGAATAATTATTTTCATTTTACAAGAACATCTGCAATTATATACAAGGGAACAGACCATGAAACCATGAAACAAATTCTCTTAGAAAAACAAAATTAATCTCACTAATGCCTAAATATATCCATAAATAGACATAATAATATAATAATACATAATATGTAAGTTCAATGTTCCATAAATTAATTAATTGATTTATTTAATTTGATAATCTTGGACATTATGTACAACTGTAGAATACTTTTGGACACAATTTAAGGGATTATTTTCTAACGTCTAAATTAACTTTTGGTTACACTTTCTCCTACTTGACACAATTTTATATATTTAATATTATTATAAAATTATTCTCAGTTTTGTTTATAACATAAAAAAATTGTATTTATATCAATTCATACTACTTTGAATGGGAAATACATTATTTAAAAATGTTCCCTTCACAATTTATAAGGATTGGAAAATCAAATTAAAGGGAACTTCCTAATTTATTACCCATTTTCATTAAAACACCATATTTAATTTTAATCAATAATTATTTTTCCAAAATAACACATTTCCCTAGGAAAAACTATCTTTGTTAATATTTTCTTTAATCATAAATATTATTCCTTTGGCATCTTCAAATACTCTTTTATAATTTTCCTTAGACCACACCAATGTGGCTCAATTCTAAAAAATTCATAAACACTTTTTTACATGTTTTCTCTTCATTTGGACATCATTTATCATTATTTATCCCAATTTTTCCATTACGATTATTGATGAATAATTTAAATTGATTATTTATTATACACTATTATTATATGTTCATTTGATATACCATATGAAATTATTATAATACACATTTATTTCCCATGGTAAGCCTTATGTATGTACCTAATGATTGATTATTTGTCTGGATCACAAATTAATGAACATGTTATAATGGGTTTTATCATATAGAACTCAAATTAAATTATTAATGATTAGTCTCATGAGGCCTCATGTTGGGATAGTGAGTAACCTTATTCTTTTAGGATAATTTTTCAACCACGTGATATAGTCCTGGATGTTATCATTGAATATTGTTTATATCATGTTATATGTTTCTTCCACATTTCTATGTATCCATGATTACATGATCTCTTGTACAGTATGTTATTCTTCCATGTGTTTATTCACGTATCATTCCATTTTTATATCATTATGTTATGCCTTCAAACTCATGTGTTATGATTTATTTCCTTATTTAATCCTATAATGAGATTCATACCTCATAAATTTGCCCATATATACCCCAAGATTTCCTATGAAGATTTAAGAGCTCATAAAAGGCCATTAGATCATTATGGTGTTTATATAAAATATTTCATTATTTTGGTTTTGGGTATTCTAATTATATTCATAGAACTCCATAGACTTTATAAATTATGATAATTAGATTGCATTTGCTATTTAATTTTATATAAAATATTATAATAATATTTGTAAAAGCAGAGGGTCTCCATTGATGGTATTATAGTAAATCCATGTTATTTTTGAAGAATATGTCTATAAATTGTTAGTGATAACCCTATGGATAATTTAATCTTTATAGATAACATAGATTTAAAATGATGGAATCATATGTAATGAAATAATTTTCATTTACAAGTTTATCCTACTTTTTCTAAGGTTTTCTTTTTTTATTCATATTAGATAATTATTTGTGCCCCATAATTTTAATTTTCTGTTACTCTATGTAATGGAGGGAAATAGAAGAACCAACTGTAATAACCAATGTGAGATGAGATGTGATGATTTCCCTAAAGAAATACCAAATTTGATGGGAATAAGTGATCAAAACAACAAGAATATAATTTCTCAATTATTTTAAGTTATGAATATAGACCTGAATAATTTGGAATAAACTCTATAAAATAATAAATAAATATTTATGGATGAATAATTTAGTATTTAATGTTCTTCTATTTTTAAGGGATATTCTTATCACCTCATTAAAGAAAAATTTACAGGCTCTGTTGAGAATATATTGCCTATATTCAAGTGATTACGTGATGTGAAATTTGAGATGGAGGTCTATTTTTGATGGGGAAGTTGAATATTGGTAGATATTGATCAAGAAAAAAATATATAAGGTGTAAATTTATTCAATTGAATGGGAATGATTCAAAAAAATATATTTTTTAAAATATTTTACCTAAACACACTGTCTTAATATGGGAAGGTAGTTCCATAGATTAATGAAAAAGGAAGATGATTCTCTCATGGAATATGATGAAAATTTTACAAGTATTTCTTGATATGCCTATATATTTATCATGAACACTAAAAAAAAGTTGAATGGATTATTTTGAGGACTAATGCTAAATCTATGAAAAATGTTTTTAATAGATACATTAACTACAATGAGAAGTTTTTTCATATTTCTATTAAAGTTGAAATGGATATCAGAGAGTCTTAGTGATATCATGGTCCCAAATATAAAAACACTAAAAAGAAGTCTAATATGTTAGGATTAATAGAAAAATAAAATGATGGAATGAAAAAAATATCTAATGTGTCAATAGTGTGGGGAGAAGCATCATGGGAATTTACAAATGTGAATTAAGAGATACATCGAATATGAAAGAGATGGTCATCATGCTAATTGTTTCTGAAGGGATTTTAATAATTTCACTAATGTGGATGAATAAAGGAAGGTGAAAACGAACACTCAACCTATGTTACATTGTTTCATCTACAAGGAAGATGTGAATTATGTGGGAGAATTTCATAATTCAGTGGTTGTCAGAGGCAATCAGCACCATCTCCCATGTAATTAAGGATGATAATATTGTGTCACTACTACTGAAATGGACCCCCATAATAATGTGCTGACACACACAATGGTTACTCACAAAAGTATAGTGAACATACCATTTGATTATGGTTCTACAAATTCATTCATATGTTTAAACATTATTATTACAATTCAATCATCTCCTTAAAATATAAAAGTTAAATTATCTATGATAAAAGAGAATTGGGAAATTATTTCATCTACTGTGTATAAATCATCATCAGTTAATTCTTGAATATTGAACCTCCTAGAAAATCATATAATACTTACTTTGGTTGAGTTTTATTCTTTATTTGTAATTTATTAGATATATTTATATAAATATCATATCAACTATTTAGAAAGAGAGTTCACTCTTCACACCCTAAGGCATCCTCTAAATATGTAAAAGTGTAAATAGAATGATGAATCTTCATCAATATCATCATCTAGATTTTTGATATTATTTCCATATGATAAATCATATCTAGATATAAATATTTAGAAAAATAATAGAATCATGCTCGAAGACATGCCCAATGTGGGGGACAACACTGATGTTATCCATAAATAATTTCTTGATTCTTATCCTGACTCGGAGGTTGAGTTCCCAATTGATTGTATTCATAGATATCTGTATATATCATGAAATTATTAAATAAAATTCTCCATTGACATGTAAAAACTAAAGAATATGTTAAAAGATAAAACATACAAGGGTCCTTATAAAAATGAGTGATTCATGAAAGGGTAAAATGATCCTCTTATTCAAGAAGAAGTATATATCAAGGTTCTGGTGAATTGATAATCATGAGATAAAAAAACATGATAATGAAAAAGTATCCCCTTCCATGTAAATATGACATATTTTATCTGATATGTGGGGACATGTATTACTCGAAGGTTGAACTTCTATTTGGATACAGTCAATTAATGTTTAAGAAGATGATATTTCCAAAATGGTTTTTTAAATGAGGTATAGACACTATAAGTTCTTAGTGATTACCTTCAGGTTCACTAACGCTCCATCAATATTAATATCCTTAATTAATAGAGTCTTTATATATTACCTTAGTAAATGTGTGTTAGTTATTATCGATGATATTATATAGTCTAACAGAAATATGGAACAAAATGATCATTTTAGTACTATGATAACACTCTGTGAAGGGAGAAACTATATCAAAAGTATAATAAATGTGAGTTTTTCATGTAATATGTACCATTATTATGGAAGTATACCATGAGTTAAGGGATTTTTTTGGACTATTGTGAAACAAATAAAAATGAGTAGTGGCCAAGACCAACATTAATAATGGAGATCCAAATAATTATTATATTACATGTGTATTACCAAATTTCATTGATGAATTTATCATGATTTTATAACCTAGTAACTACGATAAAATGGAAAAGGGAAACTTATTTCTATGTAGAATAATGTGAGTAAATATTTTAAGAGCTCAAGAAGTGTCTAATAACTTCACATGTTCCCACACAACCAACAAGTGGAGAAGGTTTTATAATATACAGTGATGCTTTATTTAAAAGATTATGTTGTTTACAAATAAAAAACTATTATGTGATTTCCTATGACCATGTAGATGATGATCCATGAAGAGAACAACCCGATGTATTATCTAGAGATAAATTCTATAAAATTTCCTTTCGTAAAGAGGAATCAATACTTCTATGCTGAAAATTAAGATATATATACTAAATAAAATAGACTAAATTATATACTCACAAAAACGGAGCTCAAAATGCATTAAAGGATATAGTTATAGCTAATCAAGGACTATTATTTCTATATTCAATGTCACACTGGGAAGGAAAATAAGGTATTTGATGAACATTATAGAAAATAACATGATACTCCATCCACATATTTGATTGATATGTTCTTGGAAATAAAACTAATGGATCTCGAAATCATAACATAATGGAATAAATCATACCATTCATAAATTTTTTCACAACCATCAATCCAAGATATGATCGATGAAGCAAAAACTTATTATCTTGAGCTAGAATGAATGTGACTACAATAAATGAAGGTAAGATACATGAGTTTCACATTTATAATGATGGTGTGATTTGGTTTGGAAGTAGAATTTGGGTGCATTTATATCCCAAGATAGAGAATGAGCTACTAGTAATTTCATAAGAATCAGATTTCTCTATACATCCTTGAATAAATAATATATAATGTGATCTACATGAACAATTCTCATAGTACTATTTGGAAAAGGGGATTGTGGAATATATTTCAAGGTGTTTGGTATGTTAGAAAGTTAAATAAGAGTAATATAATTCCAAAGGGGTGATGAAACAATTTTTTATACCCATTAATGAAATGGGATAATGTCAATGTGGACTTTGTCACCGTTATCAGGAAAACACCCAATGGAAACAATGTGTTATTGGTTGTGGTGGATCGACTCACCAAGGAATCAAAATTCATTTCTATATGAGAAAATTTCTCACTTGAATAAATTTCTACGTCATATGTAAAGGAAGTGGCGAGGTTTTAGGGGGTACCATATTCTATCATATATGATCGTGATCCAAGGTTCAAATATAAATATTGGAGTTGGATTTAATATGATTTGCATAATGAATTGAATTTCAGTATGGCATATAACCACCAAACTGATGACCAATCTCAAATTACTATTCAGATACTTGAGGAAATATGGAGATCCTTCTTAATAGAATTAAAATGTGGATGGAATCAAGAAATAAAATTGGTTGAGTTCTTATAAAAAATAGTTTCATCTCAAGTATATAGACAGCTCTATATGAGTCCCTATATGGGAAGTGATGTTTATCTCTAACATGTTGGGATGAAGTTAGTGAATAAATGTTAAATAGACCGAATAAATTGAATGAGATTATAGAGAATGTACAATCCAACCAAAAAACATAAAAGAAGCTTTACCAAGTCAAAAAAATATCAACGTAGAAAACTATCAAAGTTATTTAGATTATGATTTTGGACAAAAAGTCTTTCTTTGAATATCCCCATAGAAGAAAGTTATGCAATTTTGAATGAAAGGGAAGCTTATCCTAAGGTACATTATACCCTTTGAGATCCAGGACCACATGGTAGAAGTGGAATATTATCTTAAACATAAAAAATAGGATTGAGTTCATGAAGTATTCTATGTATCTGTCTAGAGGATGTACAAAACTAAAACCTCTCATTTAATGAATTTTTAGGTTTTCCAACTGGAGAATGACCTCTTTTATGAAGAGTGAATGATGAAGATATTAAACCAATGAGATAATTTACTACGCAGCAAGACTACTCATATTTTCAAAAGTGTTTTTCATGAATAATAATTATGAAGATGGGATATGGGAATCATTAGAAGTAATGAAGGAGGAGTACCCTCATCTGTTTTCAACGTATAATGAAAAATGAGATTTTAAGGGTAAAACTTCAAAAGGAGGAAGGATGTAAGGACACAAAATTGTATCAATGAATATTAAAATCTCAAAATTATTTTATATAGTATAATACACATACATCACAAATATAAAATAATAAAATCAATACTCTGGTAAATTAAGAATGAAATAAGTGGACTTAATATAAATTAAGAAACATGTACTGATGGAATTTTAACATAACTGTTGGAATATTAATATGATGATTAAGAACAATAACCTATCCAATAGAATATAAATTTCTCATATTAATTTATAAATTTAATTTAGACATGTTTTAAATGAAAATATGATACATTTATATCATTGAATAAATAAATAATTTTTTCCAAAATGACCAATTAAGTGTTGGTATTTTTCTGAAACAAATTTTTCTAATAATTTTATGTATAACATAATGATATAAAAGGAAATTTATTTTCATTAAATTGATTATTAAATTTATATTTTTTCCATATGATTGTAAAATAATTTGATTATACCTTAATTATATTTTCAAAGATTCATACAATTTTTTATAATATTAAAATCAATATTCTTGAATAAATGATGATATAAATTTAAAATTAAATTCATTAATGTTAGAAAATTGTTTTTATAAAATGAATTAAAATTTATAAATCAAAAAATTTTCAAAATTTTAGGGTTAATTTTCTATATTTTTCTTAATTAGTTGATTTTTTTGGAGAATAATGAAATTCAATAATTACAAATATTTAACATTTTATCACAAATACATGATTTTTTGAGTATTTTTTATGTATGGATGTGGCCATCCCAAATTATTTCAATATCATAGATATTAGTTTATATACATATTCATAGGAATAAACAATGTTGAGAGTCTTGAGCCATGAAAATAAATGAATAAAATAATCAAAATCACTCCCCTCTTCTTACTATAAGTACCACCCCTCACTAGCACTTCTGTACACACCTTAAATACTTTTTTGATTGATTATATTCATCCATGTTTCTATCCCAAACCACATCCTTATTTAATTGTATTACTTGTCTCACGAAAATTCCATTTCTATGTTCTTTAAATAGGTTCTAATGAATATGACATTCAAGACGGAAAACCCCCTTTCTCTTCTATTTACATTTATTTTATCCTCATACCATAAAATCATATATCCAAAGAGACATGATTACTATAGGATCACAAATATAATGAAATATTATTTTGTTAATAAAATATTCATAATCAAATTGATTCTCCTCTTTTTTTTCATAAAATGAAAACATCCTTCGCGGCGTTTCAATTCACCGCATTCGTGGATGATGAGTTTTCATTTTTAATTATAGTATTCAAGAATGATCCTAAAACAATTTTTAGGGTTATAATATATTTTAATATGTGTGTGTAAAAATAAGTAATGTTCTTGAACCAATATATAAACATATTATTAAATAAAGTAATACTAGTTTGTAATGGTTGAAAACCCCACCAATATAAACTATTTATTTTTCATTAACATTTTATCTAATCAATAAAATAATGAAAAAAAAGGATGTTATATATCAAAAAATTTAAATACATTGAATTTAATTTATCTTCTTTATAATTACTCAAAATTAAGAAGAACATTTTTATTCATAGACAAGAGAACCTACTACGAAACCATGAATTAATCACACATCAAACAACAAAATTAAACACTATAACTCATCTAGATAACTGAAAATGAACATAAAAAATTATAATAAATTAAAAATATGTATAATTGGACTTTAATTATATAATTAATGGATCAAATTTGATTATCCTTGATATTAATTACAATTTTAGAACACATTCATACATAAGGTAAGGGATTATCACTGAAGCTCCAAATTACCATTAGGATACATTTTTTCTCCATTTATAAATTTTTTTTTCTATATTTTTCATATATACTTATTAAATTTTTTTAAGTATTCCAGAATTATTTATCTAGGTGAATTCATCATACTATGATTTGGAAATAGATTATTTAAAAGGTTTCCCTTCACAATTCCCCCTTTATGAAAATATAGTTGAAGGGAAATTCCAAATTTATTTTCCATTTCTATGAACACTCAATAATATATTTTAAGACATAATTTTTTTAAATAAATAATTTCATCATAAAAAACCACCTTAGTAATTTCTAGGATTATATATGAAATTATGAATTTTTCCTCTTTACAGACACTGTTATATTTTCTCTTAACCCCCAAAAAAATGGCTTATTCCTAAATGTTTCATAAAATTATGTTTTCATGTTTCCACATAATTTAGAGATAATTTATAATTAAATATAACAATTTTGTACTTATATATGTCCAATTATGATTTGTGTATATTATTTCTTGTACACCAATATCATATTCCCATTGGTTATTCCCTATGACATGATTATGATACACATTTCTTTCCTTGATTAACCTTATAATTATTCATTACATTTGATAATTCATGTGTAACACATATGAATTATAATTTTATTATTGGTGATTCTATATATCTATAAAATTAATGGGGTAATTTTTAGTCACATGAGACGTCATATAGTGATTTAGAGTAAACATAATTCCATTATGGGACTCTGTCCACCACGTGATATAGTCATAAAAGTTAGGTTTCACCAGTGTTTTTGTCATGTTATGTGTTTCAAACACATTACTAATTTTCAATGAATATATGAATAAATGTTCAATATGTTATACTTAAATATGTTTATTCTGTTCCATTCCTTTTTATTTCATCATGTCATGCCTTATTACACATGTCGTATGTTTTATTTCTGTGTTTATTCCCTTATTGGGATTTATAGCTTATCCATCAGTTGATATATTTGCTATGTTATCCTTTAAAGATTTAATAATTAAATGGAAGTAAATAAATCATTATATAATTTAAATAAAATATGTATATATTTCAGATTCAGGATTTCTAAGTATGTTCATTATCCTCCGAAGGCAATATATTGTACGATTATCGGTTTATATTTAATGGTTAATTAATCTTAATATCATGTAATAATATATGTAAAAGTCTAGGTTTACTATATATCAGAGGTTTTAATTAAATATAAACATAGTAACATCAATGTATATCAAAAATGTTAAACAAATCACATTGGTTCATAGAGGTGGTAGTCAACAGGTATGCTCGAGAGACATTATCATTTTCAGATGAAACAGAATATAAGAAGGTGGATAATATATGATTATTAATTAAAAAACACAATTAAATACAAATAAATTATAAACATTAAATATATAATTATGAACATCCATGAATGATGTTGAGGTAAAATTAATTGCATCACTATATTGAGGTGGTAGTCCATATATACGCACAATCGGTACATTTAATTCATAATTAGTAGATAAGGGGTATAAAATGGATTATTAAATATCATATAACAATATAATTATATTTATTATACTAGATTAACTTGTAGAAGATAAAATGTGTTTATTTAATTTAGAAGAAGAAATAAAATTGAAGGAGCATGGTTTTGACTTATACTTCTTTGTTTAGAGAGCACTTTTGGATGAGAACATTATACATGGATGACAAGTCAGAAGAGAATACTAGAAGATAAAAGTTGAATTTAAGGATTAAAATAATGTCTTTTTATGTGTTATATAATATATAAAGATTAAATTGTGAGGATAAATATGATGGTAGGATTGCATTTATAAGTGAGGGGGACATATAAATATTTTATTAAATGTTTTCAAATGTATAAGGTAAACTTCATGGGAAATTATCTTAACACTACCAAAAAATTAAATGTATTATATTATAAGGATGAAAAATTAAAAAAAATTAATTATACTTATTAATGAGGATATAATGTCCCAAGATATTTTTTAATGCACTCATAAGCACATTTTACCTTCACCGTGGTAAGAAAATTTTGTTGTTTTTACTGTTAACATAGACCAAAATTATGTTAAAAGTGTTAGATTTCATTAATTAAAATTATTAATAAGATTTAATCCATATTAATAATGAAAATTAAATAATTGGTGGAATTTATTTTTTAATAATCTTGTAACCCACAATGAAATCCCATTTCAAAAAATAATAATTATTAAACATAAAACATTGTTTACATACATTCCGTTCCTTGTAAAAATTATAAAATTAATGTCAAAATATATCCTTTATTTTATAATAATAAAAATTAATAAAAAATTTAATCAATGTCTATTTATTTATTTTATTAAGATAAAAATTCATTGCGTTCTTATAAACAATTTTTAGTAGAATGGTATTTGAAGCCTAAAAATAATCTCATAAAAAATAAAGTATAATAATTATCATTATTTAATTACATTTGATCAAATTTAATAATAATTATATTAATTCAATATAAAATTATACACATCATGGTAATTTTATTGGAAAATAAATGGAATCTTTTACAAAAATCATTATTTTTTACAATTCACTGAAAAATAAACACATATACAAAAATACATCAAAAATCACTCAATGTTAATATTAACATGATAACTTGAAAATTATATTTATTTTAACAAATGAAAATTCTAAAAATGGTTGATATTGTTTAAAATATCTGTTTATAAAAAAATTCATACAATCTTTTATTGATAAAACTGCTTATTGAATCATAAAATGTATTTAAAAAATGTAATTTCTTACTTATCCTGAATAAATTAGAGCATTATTATTATCTAATCCTATTTATAAATTATTCATAATTTGGTTACAAATACTAATGAGTGATAATTTAAATACTATATTATTATAGTTTATCATATCAGGAATTATATAGACATGGGGTTGTGTTTCAGGAAAGTTGTCGAGCAATAAAATTTTATTTAAATATAAAAACATTTATTTTAATATGTTTATAATTATTTTTTTTGTATGAAGGTATTTAGTTATATTCTAACTACATTGTTTCAACGATTGAAACAACTATTTGGTGAAGATAATTCATGTTTAAAAGGGGTATAATATCACCCATGTTCTATTAGTAATCTAGGTCAATACTCATAGTTCTCTCAGTGAACCCTTATACTACTTGTAGGTTTACTTTCATGAGTGCACCAACATACTCTCTATATTCAAAAAACTCTATTTCAGGAGGGGACCAATATGGCTAGATTATTTTTCATAGTACATGAATAAAACGGGATATTCACTTCATCCTCATCCACTCTATTGACAATAGTTTTTTATATTTTGACCCTATGGATCCAAATTACGATAATAAAATATGAGGAAGAGATAAGAGACAAATAAGTACGTGCCATGAAAACTCTCCACAAATCCAATTCTTCTCTTCTCCCATAGGAAACATACCATGCCATGTAAACCTTTGGAAATAATTGATGTTCTATGTAATTGATTAAAAGAAATGTTTGAGAACTCAACATCTTCATGGGAGAACATTTATTCCATAATTCTACACAACATAGGTGATGTTCCCCATCTCAAATGATATTATAGGGTGAAATGGATCTAAGGAATACAATGAGGACTAAAAAATGTGTGACAAATCAGATGACTCTTTACCAAATAAATAGATCGAACTAAGAAACAACATAGTCAAAACCTAACCCCACCTGTCACTAGGGATATGCTTCAAAATACCCAATAATTACAGTGTAAATTCACCCAACACATCAATAGAGTGACACATTTTAATTTTTTATAATCAAAGAATCAGTTATCTGTACCCTTCAACCAAGGTGACATTTCTCTAAACCCTATAACAAGGTAGACACTTCATTGTAGCCTATAAATAGGGATACAATTATCCCTATCCTTTATACTATATATATCCTTCAACAAAACCTCTAACTAGACCATTGATTTGATATACCCTAATGCTAATATTGGCCCTGGCCAGGTCACCTACCTGGGGATCATCACTCTAATGAACCAGTATGGGTGAAGCTATACCTAACATTGACCTGCTCACCATATGGATGGAATATAATTCTTGAAAACCATGAGATTGGTGATATGACCTAGGTAATAAGGATGAAAACATTGGGATAGTTTCTCCCCCCAAATTAGACTAATCAATAGTTAATTATTTTACCAAAAAATGCGACATAGAGTGTTCATATATCAAAATTAATTAGTGTGTAAAAAATTTCATGTTAGTTATTATGACTTTTTTTGTTGGTTTTTAAGTGACATTGTTGCTGGAGACATTGTAAATAACGTTTTCACTTTGATTAACTAAAATTAATATTTATTAAATATATTTAATATCTATTTTCACATTGGTTTCCCAATAACTAATATAGAAAAAAAATTCACATCTGTTATTTATTAGCCAACAAAAAATAACATAAATTTTTATTGAACATGATTCATCCTCCACCTCAGTTTCCAAAAGAACAAAACCACAAGACAACCACAAGGAAAATTACAAATGAACTTTTAATTTTACAATGTATATTAAAAATAAAATATAAATCAATAAAACCTATAAAATGATTACACTATTCAATTTTTAAATCTATCAACTCTTCCACATATAATTGAATTGGGTCATCGAAAATATTCTACATAATATAGAAATAATTTGGCATGATTTTTCAATAAATTATATGAAATATTAAAAAATTAAATATAAATAAATCTAACCTTATGAAACATTGTAACTCTCCGAGTTAAAAATATTTCAATAAAAAATCATAAAATATAATATCCAGTTTATTTTCAACCGTTTATTATATGAATGTATTTCAATGAGATTTTAATTCAAAATACAAATTTTGTATAATATAACAAAAAATTAATAATAATAAATTGAATGTCACCTTCTATTTTCTTTTTGATGTTGGAGATCTTTTTTCAAATCGTATCTCTAAAGAAACTCTATGACGTCATTGAAAATAATATTAATAAAATAAATTTCAATCATTATAATATAAACATGTATTAAAATTATTAAACTTATATGATTAAAACATTATGAAAATTTTCATTTACTTTTCCATGGACGGATAATATCAAGTACAATTTTTCTATATTTGAAAAAACACCCAGCATCCAGTGGACATTGATATAAAATAATATTTAATATGAGTTTTTAATATTATAAGTGTTATTAAAATCTTTTTATGAAAAATTATTTTAGAGTATTCCAGATATTGAAACATCCAAAACTGAATGATAAAATTATTCAAAAGTCATTCATCTAGATAAAATATTCTTTTCGCATCATCATTTTCAAAGTTAAAAGAGAAATGAACTATGTGTCCATTTATTTATATACACTTATTTTGTCATTCTCTATATAAATTTCATAGAGATACTTAATATAGAGAAGATATAATTATAATTTTTCTATAAATTAAAGAATCATTTTTTAATCGTTATTCATGAAAAACATTTGAATCATTTTGATTCCCAATTGATCTCTATTAACAAACTCCTTGATATTATTTTTGAAAATCCCCACAGTCATTGAACGCCCACAAAAAAACTGCCTCAATTAAGATCTCATATACTATAAATAAAAAATTTGAATATACTAAAAATCCATCAAGACTTTTAAAATATTTATATAAACTTATGACTCCATGAATATTATATTGGTTATATAGTATTTATTTACATTTAATGTATTCCTTTAAAAAATTAGATAAATATAAAAACATTGAAATTGGAAAAAAAATTAATAAACAAATGAAATAAAATATTTCATATATACATAATACTATTGTAATATGTCATTGTAGAATTGATGGACAAAATAAAAAATGTTTGTTACTTTTTCCAACTAAACTCACCTCAGCTATTATATAGGGTATTTTTCTGAACTATCTATAATATCATTTATATTGACACTATGATGAAATATATTAATATTTTAATGATAAATGGTATCTTTGATATAATATATCATCCCATATGTAAAAATGTGATTTGTATCATCAAAAAATAAATCACAGCAACATAGATACTTTGGAGGAGGGGTGTAGAGGCTTGATAAGAACAAGTGGGGTCTAGAGGCACATTTGAGGGGGTAGAATAAGAATTAGGAGCGGGGTCTGATTGTAGAGGTGAAGGAGTCAAATTGTCAGGCCAAACTATCACTGATGGTATGAAAACATCGACTGTGTCGAAGCTCTAGTCCTATCCTCCATCATCATTTAAATATTTTAAACATTTGCTTCCAAATATTATATTTTTTATAAACATGATCCTTCTAATATGCTTCTGATCATGTAAACACTTTTCTTATCGATACACCATTTAGGTATCCTCCTACACAACAAGATTTTTTGGGGTTTCCAAATTTTATATCTAAAACATCCTTGCAGCACTCATCAATAAATACCCCTATGTGATATTCTGCTAAAGATAATTATTTATGGAATATTTTTAAAAATATTCAATGAATGAAAATATATAAATATATTATTTATAATTAATAAATAAATAATGTAAAAAACTTATGATTATTTCTTCTAAAAAATTTCACTCTTCCATATGATATTTTCCTTTTTCCTTATCTGATCCTTCATCCCTTTCCATTTCTAGCATGGGGGAGAGGCTACCTCTATAGACCATATATCCTAAGCTCATAGGTTTTTATGTTTTTCTACTAGCAACATTTCATCCAATAACATATACACTATTTGAGATTACTTTTCAGGGTATAAATATTTATCCTGAATATTAGAATGAGATCTCATTTATTGATGTAAATTATCAATAAAAAATAGAAAAATATGATACTAGGTCATTAATATAAACAAATTATAAAATGGTAAAATTTCACTTACCCAAAACATTTCTCATCATCTACTTTCAACAGATTCCTTCCATGTATCTGCAACTCTAAATTGATATATATCAGACTTATTTTCTTGTTCTTTATCCCAAAAAAATAACTACGATGTGATGGGATATTTAAAATCATTCTATATCCTAGAACCTAATGATAAACTTGTCCTCATAACTCCCCTTGTGTCACGAATATCATATATCTTCTAATAAAAAGGGGAATAACCTATATTTCATCAAAAATTTCTAGATAAGTAAAATAATAACAAACAAGGATACCATAATGGTATTCCAAAATTGGGATAAGTTCAATTTGTTAATACTTCACTAATCATCCAAAATAATAATAAAATTTCATTTAGAATTATTGAAAAAAGAGTAAATAATTGTTTTGAATTTACACCTCTACGAATATAATTATCATCAAATTATATTGGTATCCTTTATTCATGGCTATAGGAAACTGATAATTTTTGTAAAAGTGTGGTTCCATGTTTACCAAAACTTGATATATTTTTCCAATGGATATTGATGTATCATGTAAACAAGGATGTAGATTCTCATCAATAGGAGAATTTGTACATTCATCTGTAGAGGTATGGCTACAATCATCTACATAAATAGTTGGTGGATAAAAATATTGGTATGTCACTATCCTACTAATCAATAAAACAACAATTATTATAAAAATATATAAATCTAATAATTACAAAAAAAAATATAAACAAAAAATTAATAATTATGAAACCAAAATTTAACTATAGTTAACTTGTTTTCATTCATCTTTTTTATTGTTAGCTAAAATTCTAACAATAGTATAACAATAGATTAAATAACATAAATGAATTAAAATGATAACATAATTTTGAGAGATGAAATGATAATGTTATATTTCACCAACATGATAAATTATTTTTACAATATTGTTTTTATAATACACAATAGTTTATTTTGTATTAAAAATAATATATTTTAAATAATTATTTTTCAACTAAATCAATTAATTGATAAGTTACATAAGAATGAACATGGAAAACTAAGAAAAAAACTAATATAAATAAAAAAATTTACATATTATTTATAATACAATTTTTAATAAAGACAATAAAATTAAAATATATAACATATGAAATTTAAAAAAATTAAACCACAATTAAACTTATGTTACAAATAATATTAGGAATATACAAAAGGATTGTTTTCCAAAATTCCTTTATCATGATCATATTTTTTGGAAAAAAACATTTCTAGGGTATTCTTGTCAATATTATTTGTTAATCATTACATAGAAGTGGGGATCACACATAAATCTTGTTCTTCATCATGTTCATCATCAAGAACATACTCTTTTTTCCATGTAAAATAATAGACCACTGCATGTCATATTAAACAATAACATGGAAAATTTTCTTCCCATGTGTTTCCATGGTAAAAAGGATCATTAGTTTATTCCAATCTCTTTAGATTAACTAGTTTCATTCCAAATTCATCATGGAAGAGACTCTTTTTACTGATACACCATTTACACAAAAACATTGGAACATGAAATTTAATGTAATCAACCACTTTTATTTCTTCAATCACTCTATTATATGTACTTTATGTTGAGATTGGGTTTTTTTCTTTTCTACTAAAAAAATGTAATTTTTCTATGAACACCAACACACTACTATTTTGAGCCAAACTTCTATAGACTTTATAATTCATAAGAAAAGCATATCCATTAATGGAATACTTGGGAAATGTTATCAAATTTAAATTTGGACAACCCACTAACCTTAATTTTTTTTTGATGCAACTGATTTACTATGAAAAGTCTCATTAAACCATGGTAAATTTTTTTCTTATGGTCAATAAAAATCCACATATCATTATTCTTTGGATTAATTTTTTCATCACATTAATATGAAATTTTATATATGGATTACCATTATCTATTTTATTTAAGATGTATTAATGTATTATATTTACCAATTCACATATCCACCCTTTGACTTTCAATCCATGAATCACATTTCACTATAATTAACATGTTCATGGAGAGATGTATGGATACTGATGTTCTCCACAAAAAAAATAACTTATAAAAAACTCTACAACCTCTTGAGAAATATACTTCTTAATAATTGATTCTTCAGGTCGATATAGATTCATAACATACCCCAAAAACAAATTCATATAGCTTATAAAAGGATACATCCAATGTAGATATATAAGTTTGTAATGCTTTACTCCCACACCAAATGAAGCATTCAATGCTTCGTGATATCAATAAATTATAGAGGAAATACATTTCCAATTATAAAAGTTTAAAAAATTCATTGTTACACAATGTGATAAATTAATTAGAATCAATATACTTATTAAAAATTTAATTTAAAAAAATCAAAACACCTCCATGTTAGTCATTCAGACTTGGGTAGGAAATCCTAATATAAATTTGTATTCATTCAAATATTTCACACCATTATTCAGGAACGACTGTATTTTTTGTTACGTAATCCCATAAAGCATGGTATTTTCTCCAATTTAAAATGTGAATATAGAATAACATTGTCCTTAGGAAGATAACATTTCATTAATTTTATAACCTCTTTAAAACTCTTATCACTCAATCCATGTTTCTCCTTCAAGTTAACCATTCTCAACACCCTTGATAAGACCATAATGTCTATGCAACCCACATATAATGGGTTTTCAAAATCTTTATATAGAGGCTCAATTATACATTATTTTCCAGTTTCATATTCATTAATATTATCAATAAATTTTTAAATTTTATTATACTTGTCATCTTCCATGTCATCATCCTAAAGAGTTATGAAATTAATTCTAGCTTCACCATGTGAAATACAAGGGATATAACTTAGATTAAAACCATGAAAACTTCAAATATCATTGATCTCTCTAATTTTCAAATTCTTCATGCTTAAAAATTTTAGGAATTTTTAGAAAAACATGTTTTTTCTTGGAACATTTCTTTTACAAAATTAAAAAAAATTATTGAAACATTCCTCATATTCTATGTGTTGTAATCCAACATCGGTTAATTATTATCTATAAAAAATATCAAAAACATATATCTTTTAATGATAAGATTGTTTTAAATTTTTAATCAATATTACATAATTTAAATGTAACATAATTTTGAAATATAAAACAATGATATGCAAATTTGAGAAATGTAATTTTAAATTCAAAACAATAATGGAGGATACATTTAAATATAAATACTAAATCATAGAAACATATGCATGGAAGCAATTTAAAAAAAGAAAAATTTAGACTATAAATTATCATATCTAATGTACATTCCCATTGGGATATTATATATGTACATTCATCAAGGTTGTATATTGTTTTTTCGATGATGGATTCGAATGGGGAACCATATAGAATGAAAAACAATTAACTGTCATGTATAAAAACAAGTATTTTATAAATTATTTTTATTTCAATATTAATTAGTGATTTATTAAACAAAGAATTTATTGTACAATTAATAAAATTAATTAGGCACCATGTATAAAATATTAAAAAAATATTCTATGTTATAAAAATATAAACTAAATGCTTCCAAATGTGTCAATGTTATGGATTCTCTCTTAGAATTTATGGTTTAAAATATGTTTTAACATTTGAAACATATATTTAATCAATAGAATCATTTGTGTGAATAATTATAGGATCATCTAAAAATATGGAATCATCGATACCTTCATCAATAATATATCTCATAATAACGTCAGTAATTACCCCAAATTGTAGGTTTGAAGGGTTATTTTTGTAAATCACCTCTCTTACAATTGAAGTGAAAATTAATGATCATTTGTATGAATATTAAATTTAATATAAATACATATAAATATAAAGCAATCGGTATGAATTAATTGTAATTTTATATAATCAATCCACTTTAATTTCATCATTGTGAATCAACCATGTTTAAAGTAATCTAATAAAATTAATCTTTCAACAACTACATAATATAATATATTTTCAGATTGAGGTTGTCTATCTAGTGCACCAACATAAAAATTTATTGTTGTGATTATCATGATATAATCATACTATCATTTATTTATTTTATAAAACTATTTGTAATTAATTAAAATTCATTGGTATTCACTACATTATAATCACATGCCATATTTTGCAGATTAAATGAAAATATTTGAATTTTAGCAGATACACCATCCATTGGTAAAACATAACTTTTAGATATATTATAATCAATTATTAAATAGGTACCTATAATTTTTTCATATAATAAAAAAATAATTATGTTACATTTTTCATTAATAAAATAAGAAATTCAATGTTTTTCAATTACTCTCTTCCCTTAATAAATAATGAATGATGGGTACTTTTTATAATGTTCATATTTTCCCTGAATATATAAATATTTTATTATTAAAAAATATATTATAAATTACATTATATATATATTTATTAGTTTAATTACTCTATATAATCATATACTAGACCATGGATGAATAGTAATGTAGGATGATCCATTTCCCACTCATCCGTATTCAATGTACACTACATTTATGGTTAGATATCCCCTCTTTTTAGGGAAGGGATGAAGATTTAGGCCCATGAGAAATAAGCCACCATGATGAAAAGAGATGAAATATAATGATTAAAAGCATGGATACATTTAATCGGAATATATGAGAAAACATTAGGATATTAAAAAAGATAGTAATGTGAGATTTTAAAAACCATAATAAAAAAATGTATAGTTATGGAACCTCTGACATTGATCTACGGAAAGCGAGGAGTGTGAGGTCTACACGAGTGTTGAGAGATGATCAGATCAAATGCGCCAAAAATGAGAATATATGAAGATGGAAAATAATGATAAGTGCCACTTGCTCGAAGACATGAGGTTATGGCTTCCACATGATAGAGAACCAAGATTTCTTTTAACCAATCGAAAACATTTAAATGAATCAAAATAGGAATCCATAATGTTCTAAATGATTTATCATATTGGTCATTATATAACCAACATTATACTGTATTTTTGTTTGATTTATCAGGTCATTTACATAAAAACCGATGTGATTAATTTTTTACCATATCAGTTATAAAATAATTGTCATTTTAAGCATTGATATTTTCTTTTTAAAATCAATTATTATATATAACTAAGGTAAAAACATAATTTATCAGGTCAATTAATCTATAAATAGTGTGATAAAGTGTAATGCATCATTTATCACTTCGATTATCCTATAACTAATGTGATAATTCAATATTCATGAATTTTCACGTCGGTTATAGATAACCGACTTGAAAAGGACAACATTATAAATACTTGTTTTACTAGACTGTTTATGAAAATACACATAATAAAACTAAAAAAGTTGAATAAAAAAGTTAATATAACACATAATTAAGATTCAACACACTTGTATTAACTGGAATACACCACCAAAAAAATAATTCCTAATAGATAAAATAAAACAAAATAAAAAAGAAGAGGTTGTGTCATTTTTGGCCATTATAACATAATAACCCAAAATAAAATATGGTGATGCATAATCATTTCCTCAAACCCTAAGGCCACTCATCTAATCCAAAATCTCCCATTAGCAACCCTAGAAAATTATAGCAAAATTGAAGTTGAATCTAGAACCTGAATGATATTTATAATCTTTAAACATGCAAATATGGGTGTGCGGATGGTGTGATGTAACATGCCCAGTAAGATGTTACCAAAGATACAATGTTATTCTTATATATAAATAGTTCAAAAATACTAGTTTTCTATATAATAGAAAATATGTTATTTTTGTAAGGCATCAATGAAATCAAATCACACACCATCAATTTTAATAAATGAAACATCCCCATTTAATCTAAAAAACAAATTCAATCTTCACGTATTAGTAAAAAACATTAAAATTCATAAATAGGGGGTTTTGATTTAAACATAACCAAGATTAACCAATTAATACTTTATATAAAACTATATAAATATGAAAATAAAAACAAATCATTTGGAATTATATTTTGTAAAATAATCCAAAAAAATCTTTTAAACCAATATTATATACCCACCCAACCATAATGGATTAAATAAAAAAACATGCCCCATTATATAAAAAAATTATAATAAAAGGAAAAAAATTAAATGGTTTCATAAAAACATAATCTCAAGGGGATATATAAAAATGAAAATACACTACATAAACCACTAATCAATAAGAAGGTTTAATGAGATATATTCTTAGATCCCAAATTTTAAGATCCTAATCTACAGACTAGTAATCCATGATGAACTATAATAAATTCTCTATATCATTAGATAAATAAAATATTTTTATAAAATAACTATCCCAGTTTTACAATGATACCAAATGGAACATACATTATGGTACACTCAGCTACATGACATTAACTCCACTGAGAATAGAATCTAACTAGAGTTTTCACTTGTCTAATTTTCTACCGTGTTACCTAAGAGCCCCTTGAAAATAAAATAGACTAGTTGGTAATGAAAACTATGTAATTACACATATATATCATCAATCGTATATTTATCCTCACCTCCAATTTCCTCACAGAAAATATCCAATTTTCACATCTTTAGACAGTCACATAATAATGAATAAACTACGATAGGTGAATTATATAGAGAGAATGATATAAGAATCGTATGAGAAATAAGGTATTTTTTTAAAAAAATATAAAAATTAATTAAAATAAAAATTAACTTATAGTGTTGAGTCTTTTAAACTTATCAAAAAGTTAATTTCTAAACAACCTTGATAATATATTTAAAAATAACCCTCTTTAA
Organism: Viscum album; assembly: GCA_963277665.1. Classification (NCBI taxonomy): domain Eukaryota; kingdom Viridiplantae; phylum Streptophyta; class Magnoliopsida; order Santalales; family Viscaceae; genus Viscum; species Viscum album. The sequence goes on from OY728163.1 coordinate 877,281,958, forward strand.
TCCAATATATTCTTTAATTACTTGTTTTTCTTACTGAAAAATAAATAATAGGTCCTATGATTCACTTATGGCATTATAATAATTAAACTGTTTCAAATAATAATATTTCACAAGGGATTGTAAATTTAAATCATTACCTTAAAATAGTCCATTGAAATTAATCAATAAAATATTTATAATATTACATGATTTTCATAAAAAAAAAATACGTCTATCCATAGAATAATACACAACAAAAAATTAATTAAAATGAATTTATAATACTCTATAATTCCATGAATTTCAATACAAAAGAATAAGCTAGAAACTCCAACCTCAAAATTGTAGGAAACAAGCAACAACATTTTTACCTCTATAATGGATACTCAAAAAAAAGAATGAACCTTTTCTAGCACTAGGATAGAATCCATTTGATCATTATATTTACCATATACAAGGAATTATAGTTAAATGTGAGTGATGAAACCTTGGACAAATATAACAAATTAAGATGAATGAAGTGAACTAGACAAGGGATGGGAAAATACCTTTAAACCCTATTAATATCAATAATATAGGGTTAAATATCAAAGGGAAATGGAGATGGAATACTCCCTTAGAAACATGTATAGTTGACTATATGTAGTATGAGACGAAGTGGATAAAAAACCTAATAAATAAATGGTTACATAAGAAATTTACCTTTTAACATGAATCTAGACAAGTTTCATGATTTCTCTATAATACTAGGTAAATAATGTTCTAGATATTCCTAGAGCACTGGAAAACCATTGCAAACATGCACTATTTGGCAATATGTTTTACAAAACTACATCTAATCTAGAAAAATACCTCTGTAATATATCGAAGTGGTCTTCATAGGGATACCAAACTATTTTTACTAACACCTTTAAATCTATAAACCATCTCCCATATTCACATAAAACTTCACATGATTTATACTTATTTTTTTGGTTTGGGTACAAATGTTTGATACCCATAAAAATAATCATTGAATGTAAAAAAAACTAAAAGGGACTTATATTATGATCATCTTTTAGTTTCTTATATACTTTTTGTAATAATCATAAATAAAAAGGAAAAAAATACAAAAAACAATAAAAAATATCCAAAAACACTAAAAATTTAAAATATTCCAATTTTTTTAAAAAATAACTACAGTGGAACGGATGTGTTATAATTCCTTGAATAATGAAACATTATTCCCCCCAGAAATTTACTAATCATTGTAGAAAAAAATAAAAACATAAATGTACACACATTTGAGATAATGGACGGTGGGACAAAGAAAAAGAGAGAGGAATAAAACAACATTATAAATGAAACTCCGAAAATAATTCTCAGTTAAAAAACTCCAATAAAATTCAAAATAAAAAATATACTCTGAGTCTGAAGAAAAGAGACAACTAATGCAGATCTCCCCATCATTTAGAATTAATTTAATATGGGGAAACTAATAGAAAACAATAATAAGAGGTGACTACTACCAACAACAAACATCATTCCTTTAAGATGATAGAATACCAAAAAAACAGGTCATATCCCCATGGTGGAAAATAGTAATCTATAAAAATATGAAAACTAAAAAAGGGCGACTAATACAAATATAACAAAACAAATAAATAACCATGATCTCTAATTTTTCTTAACCTTGAGTTACATGGTTAAACCCTCATATAAAAGTAACACAAATTAGGCTATGTGGTACCACAAATCTAGAAAAACATCTCCCACATGAAGCTAGATAAATACAAAGAAAATATTATCTATTACAAACATGAAATAGTGTATCATTCTTCTAATTTTCCCAACCATGAACTTGAGTTTCTCCCCATGCTTGTCCAGCAATAAAAAATCCTTAGTATGAGAAACACCTAAAAAACCCATGTAATTTATTTCCATGAATCATTCATATGAAAAAATAAAAATGGTTAACATTTCATAAATATTGTTATAGTGATACTAGAATGGTTTACATTCAGTATTACATATCTCTAATACAATAACCAAAATATTTTTCCAACCCAAAATCCACAAAGGAATACATAATAAAATTAATTTTAAAATTTATAATCCATTTAAATAAAACAACACCCAAACTATATTCGAATGATTCCAATTAAAACATCTCAAGATGAATCAATTGGAAATATTAATTGAACATCCATGGTGTAATGATAAGAAATGAAAACCTCTCGGCTGGGGTCCGTGAATAGAGAAGGTTCTATTTACACAAACCCCTCAAGATATAGGTAGAGTTAACTACAAAAATGTGAAGGTTAATAATAAGAGGAACACCTATAATAAAAAATTCTATACCACCATCAATACCTTCATGGAGGGATATATTAAATAATACAATACATCGACCTGAACAAATTAATTCGGAACTGTAAGATCCCTATTTTGGGAAGGGTATGTTTATGTTATGTTTTGGTTGAATCCCTTGTTTCGTGTTTCAAAGGATGTCTTCTGAAAGTATGAGAGGCATTGGGGTGTTTTAGGGGCTCGGGGCATAGAATAAAAGAAAACAGGGAAAGACAGGCTAGGGTGCACCACCTGCGCATGGCCAGGGAAAACCGTGCGGCCTACCCAGGTAAACTATGCAACCCTTCTCCTCCGGTCAGTAGTATCCACATGGTTTGTGTTCGGTTTTTCAAGCCATTCGGCTAAACCGTGTGGCCTCTTAAAGTTGGTAAAAATTACAACTTTTCTACTCCGGGCTTTAAAACCCCAACTCGGGATTTTCCTCAATTCATCCCCTCTCAACCCTAGTGATGAACTTGGCCAACCCAAGCTTCCAAACGGTGGTTCTTCTTTAATTCTTGGCCATTTAGAACACTGTTGGTTGCGGTTCAATGCTCCGGTTAAGGCTAATCCATCCTTGCTTCACCATTTGGATTAGGGTTTTTATCTTATCTCCCTCTTGTTTTGAAGCTCTAAAACCCTATCTTTTGTGTGAGTTTTTGGTTGAAGATCTAATGGTTGGTTTGATTGAGGTCTATGTAATCAATTTAGAGTACGTTCAAAATCGGTTTCAAGGTAGGTGGTCTACAAGTGATATCCCATATTTATTTGGGTATTTGTGCATGTTTAGTTGTGTTTTTGCTTTCCATTGGTTATGTTTTGAATAACCATGAAATGTTTTGTAATATTGGTGTTTCAAATGGTAAATGAAAACTATCACAGTCCCCATGGGATGCGTTGGGAATGACTTGACCTAATTGGGGCCATCCATGGGATGGGTCGGCTTTTCCCAAACATAGGGAATGTGATTGAACAAGTGACCTTGTTGTAATAAACGGTAGATACCTTGATTAATATGTTTCCATGTTTGGTTGAACTTGGAATAGATGTTAGGTGATGCACCTAGACTTGGTAATAACCTGAGGGTTATATGGAATGGGTTGAATGGTTGATTCATGGGAATGATGAATAGGTTAAATGGGTTAATGTGTAAACTGAATAAAGACCATCATGTGATGGATTATGGGTTTAGTGTTGAATGCTTAGTGAGATAAGAATAACACATGGTAATTGGTTGAAGGGTTAAATGATGTGAAATGCTGAGGTGTTAATGGGTTAAGGCATAATGTGAATTCTCATGTAGTTTTTTGTGAATGGAGTTTGCCTAAGGGAAGAGGTATGGTAGGTTGATGGTTACTTATATATAAGCATGTGCACATGGCTTGGGAGTGTGGGGTATGACTTGAGGATTTATGCCTACGGGTTGAGTAAAGACTGATGCTCTGAACTCCACCCTAAATGCACGGGTTTGGAATGAGGACTGAGGATCTATTCTCCAAATGGTTGCATCCACCCGGACTGAGGCTTCGAGGCGAGGATATGATTATTATGAGGGGGTTAGTCCTAGTGAGATAGGACAACAATGTGTTTACCCTCTTGCTTGTGATTTTTTTCCTTAGACCCATGTAATATAATGTATGTGATTAACCCATGGAAATGTGATGAACTGGTAAGTGATGATAATTGGTGTGTAATGAATGGTAATAAAAGTGGAAATGGATTTGGCCTTGAACTTGTTAATGGTACCGTAAGTAATTACTTTGTAATTATCATTCATATTCTTTTTGCATGCACTACTTGTTTATACTGGATATTTTGTAGACATCGTTGGTGGTGGCCTAATAAGTTTTACTGACACCCTGCTCGGGCCGTCGTTGGGTACCCAAGCAGACTTCATGTTTGCATGTCAGGAGAAGGGAAAGGGTCCTTGCTAGATAGTTGAGTGGAAAAGGGTAGCACTTAGTGGAGGATCCGGACTTGGATTCGGGACCATTTTGGGGATTTTAGATGTTGTCTTTATTTTGGGTTTTGTTCAGTCTTGCACTTGTAGTATGTCATGGAATTTTTATTATTGGAAATGGTTTCTATACATGTTCCTTGTTTATTAATTATTTTTTCTTCTCTTTGGTTTATTTCTTTTGCAGATTACTCTAGTAAAAAGGGGGTATTGTGTCCCAACTTGACTCCATAGACCCTTGCTGCAAGTCGGAAGCCTTTGTCGTATAGGGAGGCGCACTTAAGGTCATGTACCTACCCGGCTCGGAGCACCGTTTTAGAGGCTTCTGGGTCGGGGACGTTAAAAAGTGGTATTAGAGGTGGTCTTTCTTCTCCTTATCTAAGGTCTTGTTATTTGGGATAGGTTTCCAAGGGATAAGATGTGTCCGGCCATGGTAATGAGCTCGTGCTTGGGAGTAGCTAACCCTGGTACGAGGGAAAACCCAAGTCACCCTCGGTTGGAAATGTTGTTCTTGGTTATGTGTTCTTACAGATGATGATATTTCACCATTGTGTGATGCACTTCTGGTTTGATGTGACTATTTAATTATATTTGGCTTGTGGCCTCAACAACACAAGGATTTTCATTCATGCATCATTGTAGGCACCTAGGGAGATAGGCAGCATGCATCGTGTTAGACACATGCACAGGATGGGTGTGTGAGGTAGGAAGGTAGGGTGCATCATGTATTTCATGAAACCAAGAAATTATGAGAATAATGAAATAAAAACAAGTGGGTAAATGATTTTTAATGTAATACAAGGTTTGAAATGAAGTGGAAAATATTTTTGTAAAATGTTGAGTGAGTTGGGTGGTAGTGCATGGTTTTTTACCCCATGTGGACAATGGCCCGTGTTAGGGATGGTCAGGGCAATAAATTTGATGTTCTAATGTTGTTGAATTAGCATATGAAAATGGGTTGTTGTAGCTCGTAACGATATTTTTGATGAAGTCGTGAAAGTTTTATGGTATGCGTATTAAATCTTGTTCTTGGAAATATAGAGAGATGCCACCACGACATCGATTTCCAGTTGGGAAATGGGAGGATGTTGCTGAGAAAACTTCTCCGGTAGAAGAGAACAAGAATTTGGTGATCAATGAAGGTAGAGAAGACCATTTCTGAGAGAACATGGATGGTCTTATGCAGATGATGGATCGGGACCCAGGGCGGGTTGCACCGAGTATGTTTAAGCTGACCCGAGAGTTCCAGCTGCAGAACCCCCCAATCTTCACCGGAGAGGGTTGGCTAGAGGTAGTGGGATTCCGGTTAGAGACTATCTAGATGATAAGGGATCATCTAGAAACCCCTATTGAAAACAGATTAAAGATGGTCGTTTACATGTTGCGGGGCCAGGAAAGGCATTGGTGGGACATTCAGGCTCAGACCGAGCAGGCTGAGGGGATGTCATGGAACATTTTCTAGGAGAATTTTCTGGAGCATTATTACCCAGATACATTGAGGTAGAGGCGGGATGTATTGTTTATGGTACTGACTCAGGGATCGCTATCAGTGATGGACTATTCTAGTCACTTCACTGATTTTCGACGCTTCGTCCCAGTGTTAGTCGGGGATGAGGAAGCTATAGAAAGGTGTATCCAGGATGGGTTGAGATATGAGATTAGGTCTTAAGTGAATATCTTACACTTGAATATGTTTGCAGTGGGGATGGATCATGAACTCATCTCTGAAGGGAACCTAAAGGGAGATTCCGGTGGTGGGGTTGTCATGCTAGTTGTGCAGACAAGTGGTGCATCTTCCGAAGGATAGAAGCGCCATTTAAAAAGTTTCCATCAAGGTGGTTAGAAGAGGGGGTCAGCCTCTCAAAGTCGGAACTAGGTGTTTTGTTATCAGTGCGGCAGGACGAGGCATATACGTGGTTGGTGTCCTCGACCTCTAGTTGAGTGTTGTTCATGCTGCAGAATGGGGCATGTGCAGTGGTTTTGCAGGAACCCTCGACAGACAGGTGAGTATAGTGACGAAAATCATATACTGGATATGGGAAGGGGATCAGTTGCCCCATATCAGGCAGGCAGTAGGAGCTCCAGAGGCCGTACTGGCAGGGGTGGTGGACATGGAACTCCAGGTCAAGATCGCTCACACTAGCAAGGGAGTGCAGCACAAGGTGTTCATACTAGAGCCCAAGGTAGAGGGGTAAGTCGGCTTCAGGTGGTTCAGTTTGCTCCTGGGGATGGCGAGGTCGGACCGTCAACTGTTCAAGGTATTATCCTTGTAGCTTCTATGTTTTCTAGTTCATTGTTTGACACAGGTGCCACAAACTATTTGGTTTCTTCTCAACGTGTGGTAGTCATGGGTTTACCAATGGAGAGGGTGTGTGGAGTTATTTCTATTTAAACCCCGTTGGGAGTACCGGTTGAAGATATCAAGTAGTGTAAAGGATATGCCTTAAAATTTGGTGGGTATCGTTTTTTATGGGACTTGTTTGTTCTAAAAATGTCAGGTTTTGACCTAATATTGGTAATGAATTGGTTGGTATTGTATTGGGCGCATATAGACTGTTATCATTGTAGAGTATTGTTCAGGTCGCTTGAGGGTGACGTTTATGTCTACCGTGGTGAATGGGATATTCGAGTAGGGCGTGCTGGGCCGTTTTGTTAACTGGTGAGTGGACTCACGGCTCAAGTGGAATGTCTCATGCTTGATGATTATGAGGGAGGGGAACAATCTAATTTTCCTCCTTTGTTGGATCGATTTCAGGGCGTGTTTCCTAAGGATTTCTCAGGGTAAACCTCCGAGAGAGATGTAGGGTTCACGATCGAGTTGCTACTAGTAGCGGAGCCAGTTTCTATTCCACCATACCGAATGGCACTGGAAAAACTCCCGGAATCGAAGGTTCCTCCTTAGGAGTTGGAGAGTAAGGGGTTTATATGTCCTAGTATGTCTCCTTGGGGATCTCTTGTGCCTTTTTCCAGGAAGGCCGATGGGTCTTTGAGGCTGTGTGTTGACTACCGAAAGTTGAATCAGATGACGGCGAAAAATCGGTACTCTCTTCCTAGAATTGATGACCTGTTTGATCTATTAAGGGGTGCTTCAGTGTTTTCTGAGATTGATCTGAGGTCTGGTTATCACCAAATAAGGGTGAGGTCTTCTGACATACTGCATACAGCTTTCCGAAGTCGGTATGGGTTGTTTGAGTTTATGGTAAAGCCTTTCGGCTAGACCAATGCACTCGCGGTGTTTATGGCTTTGATGAACCGAATATTTCATCACTATCTAGATTAGTTTGTGATTTTCTTTCTTGATGATATCTTAGTGTACTCGAAAACTCATGATGAGCATGTTCAACATGTTGACATCGTCATGGGTACACTAAGAGAGGATCACTTATACGCCAAGCTATCAAAGTGTCAATTCTGGATAGGTGAGGTGCATTTTCTGGGTCACATCATATTGAAGGTAGGCGTATTAGTGGATCTAGATAAATTACAGGCAGTTGTATCTTGGGAGAAACCCAAAAGTGTTTCTGATGTTTGGAGTTTTCATGGATTTGGTTCGGTATTACCGAAGGTTCATTCAGGATATCTCTTACTCGGCAGCAGCACTCTCAGGCTTAACCAAGAAAGGAATTCGGTTCATGTGGTATGAGGCTTGTGAGAATGCCTTTCAAGAGTTGAATAAGCAGTTGACGACCACACATATTTTGATCTAACCTAAGCCGGTTAATAAGTACATCGTGTTTTTTGATTCATCTAGAGTCGGACTTGGGGCTGTGTTGATGCAGGAAGAGAAGGCTGTGGCTTTTGGGTCAAGGTAGTTGAGACCCATGAGTGGAACTATCCCACCCATGACCTTGAGTTGGATGCAGTGGTGTACACCTTGATGTACTGGGGGCACTATCTGTTGGGAGAACGGTTTATTGTGTTTACCGATCATAAGAGTTTAAAGTATATCTTCTCACAATAGGATCTGAATCTTCGGTAGTGAAGATGGGTTGAATATCTCTAGTCTTTTGACTTTGAGTTGGTGTACATGCTAGGAAAGGGAAATAGTGTTGCTGATGCTATGACAAGGAAGGTTCAGAATCCGGAGGTTCAGGAGTCCAGCACCGAGTGGAAGGTGATGGATTTGTTTGAAAAGATACAAAGGGAGGTGTAGGAGGAGAGTGGTCAGGTCACTCTTGCTTCCTTAATGATGGAGTCGATTCTTTTGAGTCGAGTAAAGGAAGGTCAGGTTGATTATCCTGAGTGTTTGATCATGAAGGAAAAGATTAAAGGTGGGTAGCTACCTTATGGTTGGGCCGTCGACATGGAAGGTTTTTTTCGTGTTCGCGATCGTGTGGTTGTGACAAAGGGTGTGCAGGAAGATTTGATGTGTTATTTCCATGAAAAAAATTTGGAAGTGCGTCCCTTTTTGACCAAGATGTGCTTTGATCTTTGAAGGTAGTTTTGGTGGCCTAGAATGAAGAAATATGTTGCGGGCTTTGTGGCACGGCGCCTTACCCATAAGTAGGTGAAGGCTGAGCATATACTCCCATGTGGTTTATTGCATACATTCCCATTCCGGAATGTAAGTGGGATAATGTAATAATGGATTTTTTCATGGTTCTTCCGAGGACATTGCGGAAGAATGATTCACCAGGGTGGTTATGGATTGGTTAACGAAAGTGACTCATTTCTTACCGATCTAGGGGATCATTACAGTCGACCAAGTGGGTGAGCTGTATGTTTGGGAGATAGTACAGTTGCATGGTGTTCCACAAACCATATATTTGGACCGAGATTCGTGTTTCACATCTCGTTTCCGACAAAGGTTATAAAAGGCGCTTGGTACGTAGGTGTTTTTGAGTACTGCTTTCCACCGGCAGACAGATGGGCAGTCGGAGCGTACGATCCAAGTATTGGAAGACATGTTAAGAGATTGTCTCTTAGACATTGGTGGTTCCTAAGAGAGGCACCTATCATTAGTTGAGTTTTCTTGAAACAATAGTTTTTAGGCTACGATTCAGATGGCACCATTTGAGGCACTCTACGGGAGGCCATGTAGATTTCCATTGTATTGGCTAGAGGCTGGTGAATCTGAGTTGTTGGGGCCAATTCTCGTGTAGGAGACTTCAGGGAGAGTTAAGTGGATTAGGAAGTGGATGTCTATGGCTTAGATTAGGCAGAAGGAATATGAAGATCGGAGGTGTAGACCTCTTGAGTTTGCGGTGGGTGATAAAGTGTTCTTTCTCGTGTCTCCATGGTTGGTTCATCGTCAGATTCGAAAGCATGGTAAGTTGGTGCCCAGGTATGTGGGACCTTTTGAGATTGTGGAGAGGATCGGACCAGTGGCTAACCAATTGGCTCTTTCGAAGCTGTATGGTGGGATTCATGATGTGTTTTATGTGTCGCAGCTTCGAAGGTATCACCCTGACCCATCTCACGTGGTTTATGTTGAGGATGTGGAGCTTGAGGCTGATGCATCCTTTGAGGAGAATCTGGTTCATGTGGTGGATCATATTGAAAAGATATTGTGGGGGAAGGTTGTTCCTTTAGTGCGAGTAATATGGAAGCATGGGAATGTTTAGGAACAAACATGGGAGTGGGAATCAGATATGTGGGCTCAGTGGCCCGAACTCTTCTCTTCGGTGGAGCAATGAGGCTTGGGAACTCAGTTCAAGGACGAGTCGTTATAAGGTGGGGAGGTTGTAAGATCCCAGTTTTTAGAAGGGTATGTTTTTTTTATGATTTGGTTGAATCCATTGTTTTGGGTTTCAAGGGATATCTTTTGAATGTATGAGAGGCCTTGGGGGTGTTTTAGGGGCCCGGGGAACGGAAGAAAGAAAAACTGGGCAAGATAGGCCAGGGCGCACGACCTACGCACGGCCAGGGAAAACCGTACAGCCTTCCCAAGTAAACTATGCAAATCTTCTCTTCTGGGCATTAGCATGCACATGGTTTATCAAACTGTATGGCTAAACCGTGCGGCCTCTTCATGTTGGAAAAAATTACAAGTTTTACACTCCGAGATTTTAAACCCCAACTCGAGATTTTCTTCCATTCATCCCCTCTCAACCCTAGTGATGAACTTGGATGACGGGAGCTTCCCAATGGTGGTTCTTATTCAATTCTTGTCCATTTAGAGTGTCGTTCGTTAGGGATCGAAGCTCCAGGTAAGGCTAATATCATCGTTGCTTCTCATTTTGGTTTAGGGTTTGTATCTTCTCTCCCTCTTGTTCCGAAGCTCAAAAGCCCTATCTTTTGGGCGAGTTTTAGGTTGATGCTCCAAATGTTGGACGGATCGAAGTCTAAGGACTCGATTGAGAGTGCGTTCAACCGCAGTTTCATGGTAGGTGGTCTAAAAGTGATATCCCATAGTTATTTGAGTATTTGTGCATGTTTAATTGTGTTCTTGATTTATATTGGTTATGTTTTAAATAACCATGGCATGTTTGGTAATATTGGTGTTAAAATGGTAAATGGAAAGTCTCATGATCCCCATGGGATGTGTTGGGAATGGATTTACCTGATTGTGGCCATCCATGGGATGTGTTGGCTTTTCCCAAAATTAGGGACTGTGATTGAACAAGTGACCTTGTTGTAATAAACAGTAGAGACCTTGATGAATATGTTGGCATGTTTGGTTGAACTTGGAATAGATGTTAGGTGATGCACCTAGACTTGGTAATAACCTGAGGGTTATATGGAATGGGTTGAATGGTTGATTCATGGGAAATGATGAACGGGTTAAATGGGTTAATGTGTAAACTAAATAAAGACCATAATGTGATGGATTATGGGTTTAGTGTTGAATTCTTAGTTGGATAAGAATAACACATGGGAATTGGATGAAGGGTTAAATGATGTGAAATGGTAAGCTGTTAATGGGTTAAGGTATAATGTGAATTCCTGTGTGGTTTGTTGTGAATGGTGTTTGCCTAAGGGTAATGGTATGGAGGGTTGATGGTTACTTATATATAAGCATGTGCACATGGCTTGGTAGTGTGGGGTATGACTTTAGGATCTACACCTACTGGTTGAGTAAAGACTGATGCTCTGAACTCCACCCTAAATGCATGAGTTTGGAATGAGAACTGAGGATCTATTCTCCTAACGGTTGCATACACCCAGACTGAGGCTTCGATGTGAGTATTAAATTATTATGAGGGGGTTATTCCTAGTGAGATAGGACAATGATGTGTTTACCCTATTTCTTGTGATTGTTGGTCTTAGACCCATGTAACATAATGTATGTGATTAACCCATGGAAATGTGGTGAATTGGTTAGTGATGAAAATTGGTATGTAATGAATTGTAATTGAAGTGGAAATGGATTTGGCCTTGAACTTGTTAATCTCATAGTAAGTAATTACTTGGTAATTATCATTCATATTCCTTTTTCATGAACAACTTTTTTATACTGGATATTTTGTAGACATCGTTGGTGGTGGCCTACTGAGTTGTACTCACACCCTGCTCGGGCCGCCGTTGGGTACCTGAGCGGACTTCATGTTTTCTGGTCAGTAGAATGGAAAGTTTCCTTGCTAGATAGTCCAGTGGACATGGGTAGCACTTGGTGGAGGATACAGACATGGAGTGAAGACCATTTGGGGATTTTGGCCATTGTCTTTATTTTGGGGTTTGTTCACTCTTTCACATGTAGTATGTCATGGATTATTTATTATTGGAAATGGTTATTATACATGTTCCTTGTTTATTGGTTATTGTTTTTGCTATTTGGTTTATTTCTGTTGTAGAATACTCTGATAAAAAGGGGGTATAGTCTTCACAGATGATTCCATAGACCCCGCTGCTAGTCGACAGCCATTGGTGTATCAGGAGGCGCACTTAAGTTCATGTAACTACCCAGCTCGGAGCACCAGTTTAGTGGCTTCTGGGTCGGGGACATTACAGTAACATTTAAACAAAATATTCCCACTACTAACCAGTGGACACACATAAAAAAATATTAATAAACTAATTACCTTTCAACATTTTTTCTAATAATAAATTTCTATTTTATGAATTCATCCATTCTCTAATTGAATCCGTATTTTAAAAACATAACACTCTATTTGGAAAACCTAAAGAATTTAATTTTCTGAATAACCAATGAATTATGTTTTCAAAATAAAAATGTTTCATAAAATACTCATTTCCACACATATCTAGTGAATTCATATTATAACTTGATTATAATTTTAAATAATTCTAAAATATAAGGGAATTAATTTATAAAAAAATAAAATAAGTTATGCATTTTTTAAAGAAAAAACATCCAAATACTTGAATAACTTCTTAAAATTTTAACAAAAAACCATGATTTTATTTTACAAATAACCCATCGAAACAAAAAAATTTATATCATTTTTTTTAAATCACATTTTCATTCAAAATAAACCTTATTCATCACCCATAAATACGTATAATTTTTATACACCCAAAAACAAATAACTTATAGTACATCAATAATCCAAAAATATTTTATTTTATTCATCTAAAATGATTCATAACCATTCTATGTGTAAATAAAAACATCAAGAAGTGATTATAAGAAAACATCGAGGGATAAAGATCTATTCTTGGTTTGAATTCATATTATTGTGTACCTTGTCCTAGGATCATTGATTTTTTATAACTATTATTCATTTTATTTTTAGGGTTACCAAACCATATAAGCTCAAATTTTAAATCTAGCTGTTCATTCACATTCACCCCAAAATTAAATCACAATCTCTATAATCAACACAATAAGATATCATGGTTTCAAATACCATTATTCCACATCAGAGTACATCATAATTAAAGATTTAATTCAAGATAAAAGACTCAAATTCCTACCAACTGTGGGTGCTCATGGATCCTTGTGAGGAAGTGGTGTCTATGGAAACATTAAAACACTCCACCCAAGTCCCAACACTTTTACCTATAACTACCATAATACAAAGTTAAAAGCTAAAGAGGATTATCAGGAACCTAGGTAATCAAAAACTAGTCTCTAATAGTATTTTATACTAAACCATCCTAGTTTGAAATAGAGAATCACCCAAACATTATGCCCAAATGTCCCTAATGGAATTCTCAATCCATAGGGGTTGCAGTGTAGTTCTAATGAACCCATTAGAGAAACATTGTAATAGTTTCATCATCAAGTTAGTTTATTATAAAATAATGTATTTTAAAAAAAATATGGCATTGAGCATCCATATATTAAAAGAAAATGAAAATTAAATTACATATAACTAAATAAAGAGAATAATAAAATCAGTCATAATTCACAATTTGGATTCATGTCATTTCTATAAACATGCATACATTCCAAAAAAATAATACATAAAATATAATGAAAATAAAATATAATATAATAGGTTGATGATATCATGGTCGATTGAAGAATACATCTACAATTGAAAAACAATTATTCATAATCACTATCACATAAACCAAGGCTACTCACCCTACCTTAATCTCCCATCAATGAAGCAAAAAAATTAATATCCAATTTGAAGAATATCCTATAAACTATATTATTTTTAGGGTTATTTACATGAAAACAATATTGTATACATTTTGTGAGCTACCTAGACCAGTTGGATGTCACCTATGGTTCTATACCATTCCTTTCGATAAATAAATCTTAAATTATATTTGGTGTATTCCCTAAAATATTATAGTCTTACTTCATAAAAAATTTACCAACTGATAGGGATTTTACCACCATATATGGGATACTTATTACATGTATCATTAAATCATACTCCTTTATATTTAGGTACAAATAAAAAGGGTGAATGAGAATTGGATTCTCAAAAATAATCTATATACCATCCCTTTTTAGTTTCCAATTTCCTATTTTTCACTTTACATGACACTAAACATCAAAAAAAGTAGTCCCAAATACATTTACATGAATGAAATTTCATATATTCATAGGTTCATGGAATTAAAATGTACTACTATGTGTCAAGTCATACAACCTCAAAAAGTACCCTATGTCCTATATGTTGTCACTGAACTACATGGGTTTTGATAACCTTAATATGGATATGTGGGAATCGATATTGATGGGATGGATACCAACTCCACACAACCTCATCCAAGTTTAATAGGATCCTAATTTCTCCCTAGACATGATAAAAACTAGATTTCATACATATAATGATCTAAAATATAGAGTAATCTAATACAATGGTCTAATGAGTGACAATATAATCCTCACTTGAACATCTATATAAAATTAATGTTTGTTTTCAATTAATTTCCAAAAGATAGTGAGTATTATTAAATATAAATTTCTAGGATCAAATATACAATATTTAGTAAAGAGTTAGATTATGGAATAATTTCTGACAAAAGAAACAACATGGAAATAAGGATTAAACCATATAATGATTCTATGGTCAATAAAATCTATGTATATATCCTTGATTACTGTAAATATTAAACATAATTAATGGTATTAATCCATATACCTAAATGTTCAAATGTTTACCATTGATAGAGGGCTTCGTATGTATTAGGGGAAGTATTTTTTGAGTACAGGAGTGACCTATGATCAATGTCACATGTGTGACCGTGGCCATAGGCCCCCACCCAGATGCTTCTAGATAAAAACATGATGTGGTCATCATCATAGGTATCATTATATCACATTAAAATAATTAATGAGAAAATACGCCTCCAAAGGATGACCTATTACAATAATCACACTGTAATAATGGCTATTAGAGGCTTATATCCAAGGTCACAATTATAGGACCCCTAGTTTCATGTAAGTAACCCGTTATTTATGTTTTTACATATGTAAAGAATATGGGTATGTTTTTGGATAGTTTTTAGAAATTATAGAGAATTTTTTTGGCATTTCTAAAGATACAAAATTGTTGTACGGTAAAGGAAAAACCTACAACACCTACAGAAAAGGCGTTCCCAATGATACTAGGGTTAAAGGTAGGGTTTATGGGCGATGCTTGTTTTTTCCAAACAATGATTAAATGATAGAGAAACGATAGTTTTTGAGATAGTTTAATTTATCATGGTTGGATCATTATTTTGAAATAGTGAGACCAAACCATGTGAGGTTCATCCTTGATGCTATGACTAGATCACAGTTGGACTAACCGTAAAACTAATTGTGCAACAACTATAAGTGAGATCCTAAAATTATATATACCAATTTTTTATCTATAACTCCCACGTTCTTAACATATGTGGTCTAAACTCATGATTATATATTCTCAAAAGGATAATTAAACTTCTCTTACTGATCCATAGGTGATCTCAAGGCCTCTCTTGGTGATTTAAAGCAGGTTTCTCATGGTAAGTGATCATTCATGGTTGTTGTTAGTGATTTTTCATATATCCACCTCTATTTCTCTCTTAAAATAAATTATATACATCTAAAATGTATATATCTAATATAATAGATGCCAAATATGAATATATATGTAATTTTTTAAGATAGGGGTAGAGGTCCAAGGTGGGTTTTTAGATATTCAACCCGATATCGTGGACGTTTTTTTGTTGTTTAACACTTTTTCCAAATTATCAAAGTAGGTAGCTTCAATATCAACTCCTCTCTATAGAATATGAAGGTCTAGTTTCAATTGTTTCAAATTAATTGAATTTTTTTGTGAAAATTGTGTTCAAGCTATGGTTAAACCCCTATTTAGTGATGGTTTTTCTATTTTGTGGTTTTAGGGAAATTGGTATTGTAAGTAATTTGGTTTTATTATTTTAAAATGTTTACATTAAAATATATATATTTTTTGGAATTGTGGTAAATTATTTAATTGAAACGTTTTCCAATAAGGTATGGTTTTATTTAATTAAAATTAAATGGTCTATTGGAAGGTTTTAAATAAATGTACAATTTTATTGAAATGGTTGAAATGGTTTTGGAATTGAAATGGTTTTCAAATGATTACATTTTCACGGTTTTTGGGAATATGCGGTGGTGTGTGTTCATACTACATTATGAGGCTTCTTTGAAATATGTCCTTGTAATTGGTTCTAATGATATAGTGGTACATGGTATTTAATTACCCTGTTATAGCTTGGTAGATTGGGGAGAAAACACTTATGAGTGTAGAACTATCATAAATAATCATGAATGTGTATATGTGTTGATTTGTGTATGGGAATGAGATATTCCAAATGGAATTTATGAAATGTTTTCAGAACATTGTTTGGTTTAATTCTGTTGATCATTTTTTAATTTTCAGAAAAACATATTACTATGGTAGTGGTTTAAATTTAGTTATAAAATAACTTTAGGTGTTATTTTATAGAAATTGTTTTATATAAATGTGATAACATGTATTATCCTAGTTTCTTGAGTATGGAATCCATTGGGGAAAATCTATTGAGATTCATTAATCACCCTGAATTTAGTACATTGGTTCTTTTGGGGATGTGGTTTATTGAGACATCGGAAAGGGGAAACTATCATACACAATTATCAATACATTGTGATACATGGGCTTCGTTGTGGAGTTAGATCATGGAGAATTTTTAATGATTTTAGTTATCATTGGAGTCTGTGAGTTTTTTTTCGTGTACTTTGATGTTGTAGTATTCCCCTATAGTGCTTGGTTTTAGTTTTATACTAATATCGATGGTTTGATTTTAGTTTCATTCATTGATATCATGAATTTTGTAGTGGTTTATTTGGTTGGTTGTTTCATTTTCAAAGGAAAAATCATCACCCAATTGAAATCAAATCCCATGGAATTTATTAAATGTCGTTGGAATCATGGGGATGGAAATTAATTTCAAGTGATATTTAACCACCTTCTCAAGCCAATGAAGAGAGGTGGGATGTTACCATCATGGTTGTAGATATATATAATAAGAATTGTTATATTTAATTATACACACACACACACACACACGATTTTTTTAACTCTGGTTAGTGGTAATGGTTTATCTCTAATATCATAGTGGTGCGGGGATTTAACATCAATATAGCCTTTTTTAGAATGAATACAATTAGGATCACATTGATAGTGTCTATATAGTGGACCCCATACTAATTAAAATAGTGTCCATTACCACAGGGTTCATGGATATTTCATATATACTAGGTCCTAAGTCCAATTTCAACATTCTCATACTATTGTAATAGAATACATTTCCTATAGTTTGGGGGGTATGATCCCAATACATCATTATATAGACCATGAGACAACCCAAATGGTTTGTAGTAAATTTATACTGACTGTATTCCTTTTGAAATTCATCCCACACCAAATCCAAACATTTTGGGAATGATTACATGTTGGAAATAGAATAGAAATCCCAACCTAAAATCTATTAATAAAAATGGAAGACTCGTTTGAGGAAATATGCATAACATTCAAAAAAAAATATTAATTCTCATGAAATAAATAGAATATTTAACCTTATGTGAAATACATTTAGAAATAATAATCGAGTAAAATCATTCATTTTGAATAATATTTTTCAACTCTATTGAGTTTCATGACAAAAAATGAATATTGAACTTGAAGTAAAATCCTTATCCTTTCCATATAAATGAATGGTTGATAGTATGAATCATTTTTCCAATCCATGATTGGGAATTTTAAAAAATAGTGAATCCCACATGATTAATATACCCATAAATGTTATAAATTGACCACGAACTCTTTCATGAGAAAATTCATCAAATATTTTATTATATGTTGTTTTTATACATTTAATTAAACCCCCTTTTGGAACTATAATGACCCCGACCATCCTAGTAGTTCACACTCTGAATTACGTTATTTTGGGTTTCTTGGAAGATATTTAAGTTAATATTAGTGGATTTAAAAGTTATAATTATGTTTTAGTAATATGTTCATCCCATGAAATATGGTTAAGAGTTTAATTGTCATTTCCTATGTGGTTCATAAAAACTGTCTGGTTTGAATCCTAATGGATAAAGATTTGATAGTTCTTTCTTTAGAGAATATCATAACATTTAAATGTTTTTTACTATGTGAATAATGATGTATTATTTTTAATGGTTCTTATATTGATGAATTTACTTTGTTAAGAAATAAATTCATGACATAAACCCCTTCTTCTTTTACAGGTGCCAATGAATTGATATTTCCATAATTGGATAGCTCAATAATTTCATGGTGTGTATTATTATGTCACGCCATGAATATGTTATTATCTATCACCTCTATAAAATAGTGTATCCCTCTAAAATATTTCATTCTATATTAATTTCTTTCATACAATGGGTTATTTTATGGGATAATTTAAATCACTTTCTATTAATAAACATTTCCATTAGTCCTTGGAATCGAGAGATAGATTTTTTCGATCAAAGGTGATAAATTCATTATTACTTTGTTATACCAATTTTACCTTTATTTATATTCCATGAGGATTCATTTTAGGGGTTGTGGATTTATAATTTTTTATTACGATGAAATTTCTATAAGGTATTATGAAATTATAGATTTATTCAAGGTTTCCTTATGTAGTTGTAGCCACGTTTTTCATACTCTCTTACTTTTTCCATGCATGATGAATCTGTAAGATTATTTTTAGTAGGGAAATTTAGTTATCCACCTTTTATAGAATCTATTAAATTATAATGAATTTTTACCAGATTGGGTAAATTGTATTAATTCTTATAATTAAGAAAACAAACAAGACTAATGAAGTTTAAGGGAATATTTTGATGGTAAGACGACTTATTATTTTATCATTTATGGTAATTGTTATTAGATAAAGCTACATTCTTATTATGGAATTATTGGATATTATTTTTTTATTTAAGAATAAACATCAAATATTTATATATATAATTTTTGTAAATTACAGAAATAAGATTAATATTCTTGTTATACACTTGATTTTTGTTCTTTAGGGATTCATGGCCTTAATTGTGTGTGGCTTGGTCACCATTATTGGTTGTGAAATGTTATCCATTGTTATAACATGATTTTATGATGTGATTGTTTCTTGATAGAGACTCAACATCAACAGATTAAATTCTACTTATATAATATTTTCAGAATTGTTAAATAACTCATCAGTGTAAATTTAATTTCGATTTTTAATTAATTAATTTTGGGGGCTAACATGTTAAATATAATAAAGTGAAATGGAATCTCGGTTGTGTAAATTTTTGTGATTCTTTATGTATGGATTTTTTATATTTTATGCATTGTATGTGTAATGATAGTAGTTGTTTTCTGATTATGTTTGTGGCGATGCTGGTTGCATGAAGACATTAGTGTGGAATTATTCGAGGCTACTATATACATGTGTGATCTTGTGTTTTTTTAAACAACCCACCAAATTTTAATATCCCAATAGAAACCTGTAAACCATTGGTTTCTTCACTCAACATCTAGGATTAGGAAGATATTTATTAATGAAATCCCACACTCCCCTGTGCTCCCATCATTTGTAGCACCTTGAGTTTTACTAAATATTTTTTAAAAATAAATTAAGATTCTTTGATTTATTGTGTTATATGCAACAACATGTTAATATTTATCTCTGTAAAACTCTTAGATTGGATTTTATTGCACTGAAAACTATGTTTTTACATTGTTACACACAATACAAATTTCTTTTAATGGATTACGTTAAACGCAAGACTATGTCTTGATGAATAATAGTATATTATTAAAATATTATTTTTTAATATAATAAGATATAATATATCTGGTAAATTATAATTTATGAGTAACATTAACTAAATTAATGAAAATATTTGGTTTATAATATGTATTAATTGGTTCAAATTAATTAGAAACAATAATATATACCAATTGAAAATAAATAAGATTTTTTTAATTATATGCTCCCAAAGTCATTTTGTATTAATAACATAAATTAATTAAAATTAGTGAATAATATTAATTAAATATATATGTTATATATTAAATAAAATATTGTTAATATTTATCCAATATATTTTATTGGCATATGATAATAACTATCTAAATATTATGCATAAAACAATATTTTTTCTTCAAAAAGTTTATTTTACCTCCTTTTCATGGAGAACCCATTTTAAATATAATTTTTGATTCATTTATGTTTATTATATGACATAATAAAATTTTTACCTTTATTAATGATATCATAATTTATTTTTTCTGAATAGTTAGTATTTTTTTAATAAGTTTCATGTTTTAATGAGAAGTAAAAAATAGTGAATTATTAATTAAAAAAACATCTCATCTTTAAACAATATGTGGTTAATTTATATTTTTAATTGGTTTTAATGTATAATAAATCAAATTGTAAACATTTAATCCAATTTATATCAAGGGAATTTATTTCACATTGATTTGGATATAAAAATATATCAATTTTTTAGAAGTTTCACTTCAAAAAGGCATTTTATCGTTCCATCCATGAGATTAATTTTAAATTAATTTTAGAAAAAAATTTCTATGAATTAAAAAAAATGGATTCAATATTATAATTCTAAGGTTAATATTTATTAAACAGAACCCTTAATGTTTTTGGAAATTTTAATATTTAGTTCATTAATTTTTATTAGCACGGCTATGGGTAAATCAGGTAATTGAGGGTGAAAATAATATTATAAATATTATAAAACTAATATAACACATCAAAAAAGTTATATAACTAAATTAATTCACCCATAAGACATAATAATATAGATTTAATAATTTAATGGACACTTCTCAAAGAATATTACTTAAATATTATTAAACTCGAAGGGAGGGAAACAATGTCACACTATTAAATTTAATAGGTCAAATAATATTAATATGGTATTAAATAAATGGTAATCATTAAAATATATATTATTAAGGATTATTAACTTTTTATATAGCCTGTATAAATTATTTTCATAATTTTTTGTGAAATGATAATTATCATAAATAATAAAAAAATGATGATGTGTAAATTACACAATTAATGAATCAATAAATTAATTGATATTATAAATATTAAAAGAAAGATAATTTTACTTAACTAAGGTCATACATTAATTTTATAGGTTAATAAAACATATTTTTTATGTATTAACCTAATTATTTCTATGAAATGTTTTTGGAATTATTGTATTAAAGTCAATGTTAACAATAGTGTGAAAATTTACACAAATGACATTTTATGAAAATAATATTATATTAAATTATTAAAAAATCATAAAAATATTAAATAAGAACAAATGGATTATAAATGGTCTAAAATATCATAATTGGTCCATCTATGTACTAATTTACACTATATAAGTTAAAATTACATCCCTTTAATATTAAAAACATTGTTATGATAATTTAAATTAAAATAGGTTAAGTGAGGGTTAATAAAATATATATGGTTTAATACATCCTAAAAACCCCAAGAAAATATATTTTTTTATTGTGAAAAAATCATTATATACTATTATATTATTATATATGGACTTTTAGAGGTATTTTAATTCAGTTTTCATTTATTATAATTTAATAATTTAATGATTTTTAAAAGATCACATCATCTTCATTATAAAAGGACATCTCCTCCCTTATATCATTTTGACATATTTATTCTTCTAGAATAACCAAAATATTCAAATTATATTATAAAATTACATAGACTCATTCTAGTTGTTTGGGTCTTCAAAAAGTACTAGATATATAGTTTTTTAGAGTACATATAAAGGATCCATTTCAAAAAAGTAGTAATCTCTCTAATCGATCACTCTATTTTTCTACTACTCTATACCTTCTATAAATATAATATATATTTCATAAAATAATAGATTTATTATTATGAACATTAATAAATATTATTATTATTATTAAAACACCATTATAAATCTTGTTTTCCATCAAACAACATATGTATGTATCAGTTGTGTGTACGTACAACTTACTATCTCCATGCAGAAATATAATTTATTTTCCATCACCATCTTTAATAATTTTGAATAATGACAGGTTTAAATTATATAAATGATAATTATTAAATAGTTATAATTTTTAATGATAATATCATATCTACCTTCTTAATATTTAATCTTTTATGAAATGATAATGTTAGTTGTGCATACGAATGACTTACTATCTCCACAATGTGATGTGATTTTGTTTCATCTATATTTCACACGGTTGATAATGTGGATTAATTTTATGAATATATATGATATATATTAAAAATTAAATATTATATAATTATAATATATTATATTATTTTCAATCATTTAATATGAAAAGTAAATGAATACAGCCTTCTTGTATACGTATGGAATACATTCTCAATGAATAGTGGGTTTTATTATATACATTCAAATTTTTTGAATCATCATAAATAAAAATATTAAAAATATACATTATATATTTGACTTGTTTATAATTCATTATGTTATGAAATCATGATCTATGTGAGAGGACCAAGGATAAAAAATCCAAAACACATGAAGAAAATAGATATTACCCAAAGCGTAACCGTAACAGAGAACTATTTGTAAATGGGTGGTTAAAATTCACAAGGGAATCATATATGGTATGATATAACCAAAAATGGTTATATAATATATTAATAATAATGTTATATTTGTTATATAGGAGGATTGTATGAGTACAATAAAAGTCAAGACATATTTTAAGGGAGTCATCTCACTTTTTATTTCCATGAGATACATATCATATTCACCAGTCATTTCTTTTATGTGGTGTATATAACGACCATAGACATGTTATATCATTAAGTTACATTTTTTATTGATATTCAAGTCTCTAATTTATGTTACTATTTCATGGGGTTTACTATTCAAATGATACTCTAGATGAATGAGATTTATGTCTGTCATTTATTTCTCTAGGCCACATGCCGTTTACACCAATTGTTTCTTCTACTTGGTATATGTAATTCCATTGAATGTTTTTTATGATTATTATCTAAAATATTATGGTATATTCAAATCCATATAATTTTATTTCCTTTATGGGGGAATACTATTTTACTAATTTTAATGTGATGAGAATTTATTTCATAGTCCCATCAATATTTGGGATTGTATAATTTTAACTCTATGTTGTGGAGTTTTTTTCATCCATGACAATGTCTTTTAAAAATATTTAAAATTATTTTTATGTTACACTATATATTTTTAAATAAATGAATAATGATTTTATAATTTTTACTAAAAAATTTTAAAGGAACATTTTTTTCCTTTTTCCAAATGAGGTACTTTGTGACATTTTCGGCATAAATACAAATGGGATATATTATTAATTTATATAGAATGATTTTAATTTTATTCCATCATAACAATTTAATTATTTGAATAATAATTCTTTAATATAGAAATATATTCCATAATAAATTGATTTATTTTAATTTTTTGCTAAATTTTACAAAAAGAAATCATTATCAAATCACAAAGGATACATTCCTCAAGAATTATTTTCAAGGGATCACTAAAAATTATTTCTAATATATGCTTACATTATTTCATGTATCGTATTATTTTCTAGAGATATAATTCAATTATACCATTATTAATCTTTAAATTAAGTGTTTATATTTATGATGGAATGATGTTTATGTAACATATTTCATTCCCCTGGGTTTTATTATAATTGACTAATGATTATGGGACACATTTTATTCCCTGGGTTCTGAAATTAAGAATTATTTTTGTTCTTATGGAAAACTTATGTATGTTTTCATTATGTGATTGGTGTGATCTATATCTCCCTCTAAGGCATTGGGTAATGATTTATGTCTCATAAGATAATGAAGAAAGCAAGTTTATGGTCTTGATCCACTATCGATGCTGGGAAAACACAATCCACTATGGGAAGATGGGGAAACTAGATCTACCATGGGAATATGGGTAAACCAAGTCCCTTATATGTAAAGGATGATGAATGGTGGTGGTGGTGTGTCCCACACTATACGTGTAGTCCTCACGATGTGTCATGTTATGTTTTATAAAAACACATTAATTATAGGGAATGATATTATATGATTATTTGTCTTCCACAAATTCTATGTCATATTCTTATACTATGTTTCCATCAATTATGTTATGGATTTCATTATGATTCATTTCTTATGAACTAAAAATATTTTTTCCAAATATGATCTTAATGATCTTTTTTATACAGTGTATGATCTTCAAATTTTATAATCATTTTCTCACACACTTATGATAATGATATGATAATATATAATCCATGTTTACCTTTATTGAGCATATATTCTAATACTTTCTTATTTTTCCTTTAGCAATGTTATAATGGTTGTTTTTAAGAAAGAGTATTAAAGTGGAAGATATTTATGGGAGATGCTGAAGATATTTAAAAAAATTAGAAGATTTTTTCCATGCTTCCAAAGAGACAAAATTAATACGGTCCTCATGAATGTGTTTATGTGATGTATTAAATGTTCTAAAAATGATATAATTTCAATGTATATAAATATTGGGTTTTTATATTGGGTATCAAATTAAATTTTCACTCAATACTTGGAAACTAGGATGAGAAACAATTAATGGGATAACTATGTGTATTTCCAAGGATATATTTAGGGATGTCTCTAAGGACAAGCCTACAGTTTCCAATATTTAAAATTAGGTGTCATGATTTAGTAATCCTATAAGTAAATATATATTATTATTTTTCTCCTTTCAAAAGTGTTCCTCAAGCTATTCTTTCTAGTCATAGTCAATAATAGAAACAATATGGAAAATGGTAAACAGTTAATGTTTCTGATGTGTAATGTATGTGCATTATAAAAAATAATGTACTATGTGAAAAAATCATAAAGACAATTAGGATCATGGTAGAAGGATTGGTTATACTACGAAGGATAAAAAGGCCTCAAGCAATATGTGAAGGGGATATGATGTTATAACAAATTTTTTAAAATTAAACATAATAAAAATGAATAGATTGATGTTGAGGAACCTTAAATCATGATTCATATTATATATTCTAGGAAATATTAATTTAATAAATCATGAGTAATTGTTTAAAAATAAATTTGGATGATTGATGTGTATATATTTTAAAATTCAATGATTATGATATATATATGTATATGTTTTTTATACATTTTCAATTATGTAGTGAAAATTTTATGTTTAATGTTGCCGAGAACATAGAAAATTTATTAAATGAAAATGTGATATTCATGGGAAACACAGTATTAATGGAATGTTTGCCCTTCATATTTTACTAATTTGTTAATAATAATATTAGGATATGAATAAGTAAATTGGAAGGTACTGAACGCCTTGGAAGTTATTAAATATTTGTTGAGAAAGTGTTTTGTACTATCACAGAGGACGTTTGGGATATTTTTTGACAAAGTAAAAAGCATCCAATAATGTTTTGATTAAGAATGAATGCATGTATTCAATATAGGTATATGGTAATTAACATGTTTTATGAGAATACCTGATGACTGTATTCAAATGTTTGGTATTAGAAAAATTCAAGCTACATTATGATATAGATGAGATCAATGCTAAATTATTTTTTTGAAATTTAGTGACCTTATTTATAAATAATTGGACTTTCATCATTGGGAAGGGATAAAAGGTAAACAATTAAAAAATTGAATTATTATTTAATTTTAATGAAGTTTTAGACATCCCATCATATTAGGATTTACAGATGATGGATAACTTTTTCTAACCATTTTGTTGTGATAAAGATATATAAAAATACCAATCATTATATATTTTATTCTCATGATCTTCTAAAATTGATATAATGAAAAATTCAGCTTAATTATTTTGAATTAGAGATAATGTGGAAATTGATCAAGGAACAAAAAAGGTTGTGGTTTTCCTATAATCATGTAAGTATATCTTCTCATTAAAATTATTCAAATCTATAAAAATAGTCTTGAAATTATATTTTGCCCTATTATCATCATTTTTATGATATCGATGTCAATATCAAGATAATTTTTTTTATGGATTAATGATTTTTTACATTATCCTAACAGTTTTCTAGAACATGACAGTTATATGTTTCTTCAATCTCCTTGTTTTTACTTCCACTTATGTTCTCCTATGTGGAATCCCAGTTTTGAGTTAAATTGGGTACACAATACATTTCTAACTTTACGTTTAATATATTTTTTAAATTTTTTTATGATGTGGGTCTCTATATAATCAATTTTAAATTATTAATCCTTTGTTATCCCAGATGAATTTCTAGTGTGAAATTTATTTTAATTAGGGTAGAATGTAACACCCAACATTTTTATGAACCTTTTTTATAATAAATTATCCATCATTGATGTATTGTGTCATACATTACACCATCTTAATATCTCACTATAATAAAAACTATGATTTACTTGTGGTACATGAAACACAATATTTGGCTTTTGTTACACACAAAACCATGTTTTTTTATGTCTTACATTAAACATAAGATCATGTTTTACTAGGAAATAACATATTATTAAAATATTTTTATTAAATATAATAAGATAATAAATAGATATTACATTAACTTTTATGAATATTATTAACTACAATTATCAAAATATATGGTTTTTAATAATATTTAATTGGTTACTAGTTAATTAGAAACAAAAAAATATATACCAATTGAATATGAAGGAAGTATTTTTATTTTTAATGCTTTTGAATTCATTTCCTATTAATAAATTTTATTAATTAAAATTAGTGAATTATATTAATGAAATATATAAGTTATATAATAGATGATACATTTATTATATTTTTCTAATAGATTTTATTGGTATAAGATAAGAACAATAACAATTTTATGCATAAAAACCAGTATTTTTTAAAAAGTTAATTTTACTGTATTTTAATAGAGAACCCATTTTAACTCTATTTTTTCTTAAATTTTATGATTTTTATAAGAAGTGGTAAACTTATTCTTTGAAACAGAGATATAAAAATTCACTTTGGATGAACTTTTGATATTTTTATAATAAGTTTCATGTTCTGATGAATAGTGAAAAATAATGAATTTTTAATTGAAAATATCTTTTCATAAAAATAAATAATAATATTAAATTAAACATTTTTTATTTAATTTTTAATTATATCAAATTTTTATCAATTAATCTAAATTAGGTCACTATAATCAATTTCACATTGAATTCGGATATAATAATGGTAATCATGGGGACATTTTCACTTTAAACCCCTATTTTATTATGCTATCAATAGAATTAATTTTAGATAAATCTTAGAAAAAAATTTGTTTTCAATTATTAAAAATGGACTCCATAATTTGAATCAAAATTTTACAATTTATTAAATAGGTACCTTTTATTTTTGAACATATATGAAGAGTAACATTAGTAATTTTTATTAAAATGGTTATTGGTAAATTAGGTTATTATGGGTGAAAATAATATGTAAGATATTAGAAAACAACCCAAACACATGAAAAAATGTTATTGGATGAATTTAATTATCCCATAACACGTAATGATTTAAATTTAATATCTTAATGGACAGTTGTCTTGTAAAATGACTTAAATATTAATAAACCCAAAGGGAGTGAAAAATGTCACAGTCTTTCTTTTAATATTTTTGACAATTTTAATATAGGGTAAAATAGAATATATGCTTGAAAATCTATATTATTCCTGAAAATATATTTTTATCTACAGAAAAAATATTTATTTTAATTTTTAGTTAACAAATATTTATTATAAATAATTACAAAATGCAGATTTAGTAATTACTCAATTAAGGAAACAATCAATTATATTAGTTTATACATATTACAATAAATATATTTTTATCTAATTATGGTGATAAAATAATTTTATTAGAGATTATTATATATTAGGGGTATATTAAATGATTTTTTTCGAAGTATTCTTACTATATTGAATTATTTAATGTTAAAGATTCGAATATTGTCAAAATTTACATTTATAATATTTTATGAAAATAATATTGTATTAAATTATTAAAAAAAATAAAGATAATAAATAAAGAAATTTGTATATTATATTGTCTAAAATATCTTAAATATTCCATTTAATGACTAATTGAAACTATATAGATAAATATTACAACCTTCAATATTAAAAACATTGTTAATAATGTTAAAATTAAAATATGTTAAATAATGATCAATAAAACTATAAGGTTTATATTTATATTAAAACCTATCATAAATTAATTTTTTTATGATATTAAAAAGATATATCATATTATTCTCGAATATACATGCTTTTTGAGTTATTTTTATTATGTTATTATTTATTATAAATTAATATTGTTTACTATTTCCAAAATTTACACTCAACTTCTCTACAAAAGTACACCTCATACCTCATTTCATATCACCATTTTGAGTATTATAGATCAACCAAACTCTATAAAATTTTCTTCTCTAATTCTCTTAATACATTATAGAAGTTATGTTCTTCCCAAATGACCAACTCTAAAGTCCTTATAGGAGATTTAAATGATCCATTTCAAAGAAGATAAAATTGTTCTAGTAGATCTCCCTATTTTTATACTCTTCTATAACGCCTTGAAATATATAATATATATAATATAATAATAATTTTATCACCGTAAATATTATAAAATTTTATTTTGATTATAAACACACCATTAAATATCCCCTTTTCAATCGGACAAAAAATGAATGTCCCATTCGTGCGTATATACGACTTGTCATCTCCACGCAGGTATACAATTCATTTCCCATCACCATATTTTATATTTGGTAATAATGATGGGTTTAGTGTTTATGTATGATTTTTGTGACATATTTATACTTTTTTAATGATGATATAAGATTTTTCTTTTTGTCGTCTAATATTTTGGGAAATGATAATGTTTCTCGTCCATAAGTATGACACACCATCTCCACAATGCATTGTCATTTGTTTTTCATCTAAATTTTACATTTATTGTAATAATAATATATTTTATAAATATATATGACATATATAACATAATAAATATTCTACAATGATAATATATCATTTTTATTTATATATTTTAATATTAAAATAAAATGAAAAAATTGTTTATGCGTACGTATGACCTACCATCTCTATGAATGATACATTTTATTTTCTACCATTAAATTTTATGAATCACCATAAATACATATATGATAAATATATATGATATTTATATCATGTTTATAATTTTCTAGATTAAATAATCATGATCTATGTAATTGGACCAATGATAACAAATCAAAAAACCAAAAAATAGGATATTACCTTAAGCATGAAATTAATATAGAACTGTTAATAATAGGGTAATATAATGTCATAAGTGAATAAAATGTGGTATTATATAACTGAATATATTATTTTAATATATTTATACTAATTTTATTATTATTATACCTGAGATTTTAATGAGTACAATGAGAGTCAAGACATAAGGTATGATAATTTCATCTCAATTTTCATTTTCGTGAGATAAATGAAATATTCACCCTTAATTTTTTTGAGTGGTGAATATAATGAACTACGAATTTTTATTTAAATAAATTACTTTATATAATTATATTAATTTTTGATGTTATTATTTCAAGGGGTTCACGATTCAAAAGTTAATTGTATTGTATGTGATTTTTATCTCACTTTTATTTCTGTTGGACACATTCCTTGTACTCTAATTATTTTGTCTACATTGTGCAGATACTACAAATTAATTTATTATATGAGTATTATCTAGAAAATTACTATATTTTCAAATCCATAAGATTATGATACTATCATGGGGAATAAAATTCTACTAATTGTAATGTGATGAGTAGTTATTCGACCATCAAATCAATATTTGGGATTGTTTCATTTTTAGTATCTATTCAGGAATATTTTAGTTTAATGTACATGTTTCCTAAATTTGTTTTTATATTTGATTTAATATTATCATATGTATATTTAAATTATTTTTATCTATTCTTTCTTTTCATTCCATAGTTTTATCAGATTCTTTTTTCATTTTCCAAAACGAGGTATATTGTAACTTTTCCATGAAAAGTACGGATTGAATATTTTTATCTGATATGACTTGATCATAATTTCATATCATCATTCAGTATTAATCAATTTAATATTATATTAAAATCTTATAAAGATATTTTCAAAAAATATTTTTAAATGGGTTTTCATTTTAAGAAAAGAAAACATTTTCAAAGAAGAAATGATATTTTCATCATAAATTATTATCAAGTGATCACTCAAAATTATTTTCGATCTAAAATAACATTATTTGATATTTCATATTGTTTACTCGGGATATTATTAAATTAATTCATTATTATTCTTTCAATGAATGGTTTTTTTCTTGATGGAATGATGTTGATGAAACTTATTTCTTTTCTATGGGTTATAATATAATTGATTGGTGTTTATCAAACCCATTTCATTCATTGGGTATTGATATGATGAATTTTTTATGTTCATGTGGAACACATATTTTGGTTTTTTATGTTATGGGTAGGACATATACCTCCCAATAATGCATTGGGTAAATATTTTTTCACTTGAGAAAATGATGGAACAAATCAACGGGCTTGGTCCACTATGGAATATGGGGAAACCTGTTCCACTATAGGATGATGAGGAAGCCCAAACCACTTTGGTAATATGGGGAAAAATGATATCTTATAAGTAATGATTTGAAACTTTGGATGGTGTTGTGTCCCACCTAGTTGGTTTAGTCCCCTTGAAGTTTCCTCTAATGTTTTTGAAATACACCTTGTTGTATGGGGAATAATATTACATGATTATGTGTCTGGAAAATTTTTGATGTATTATTCTTGTGTTATGATTTATTGGATTATTATATTTATTTCCTTGGGATTAATTTCATAATAACATCAAATATTTATTACACATTTAATGTTTTTTGTCCTTGATATAAAGGGTATAATCATCTAATGTTGTAATGATGTTCACAAACACTTATAAGCATGATATTTTTATATAGATTCAATTTCTACCAATACCTATCATCCCATCTCACCATTTAGTTAGTTTCCATTCCCTAGGTTATAATGAAATTTTCTTAAGAAGTATTAATAAATAGGAATATCATTATGGTATATTTAAAAATATCTTTCACAAAATTAGAAGAATGTGTTGCATGTTTCCAAGAACAGTAAACTACTACAGTCTTTAGGTGCCTGTTTTTATAATGTATTTAGTGCTCCAAAAATGAAATAACATCAATTTATGTTTATATTGGGTTGTTATGTAATTAATATATCCTTGTGATCAAAATATTTGTAGGTGATATATATCATATGGTGATTTTTGGAAGGTGGGGAAAATGAGGTTGATTTAATCTTCATTTATGATACCCCATGACACTGGTTATGAAATATAATACACTTGGTTGGTGTCACAAGATGTGAAATGTTGTAGGTTTAATGAGATATAATTTATGGTACGTTGTATCATTGATGGATAAGAATGGGATGGTAGAAAAATATGTCTTCTCATTGAGAGAGAGTGAAACATCATTAGGGATATAATTGTTGGGTAGTTGGGATTATATTAATCTGATCATTATCCTATAAAAATGGATAATTTATTTGGTGAGAGAGCCCTGGTGTGTCCTGGGAAAAAATATTTTTTCAACATAGGTGTGGGTTAGTTCAACTCTTTATTCAACTAGGAATTAGTTTGATATTTTTATACTTTCATAAGATACCTAGGTTATTATACTTCTATGTCTACATTTTATATTCACCATTTGTATATTTTAATTTTTATATATATTTATAGTTTGTTGTTTTTGATCAAGTTGTACATTACTACCTCAATGATTTTCTTATTGTTGTTACTACCAAAAGATTTTCCTTGTTATTGTTTTATATTTATGGATGTATATATCTATTTTATATTCATGAAAATGGGAAATCACTTGTATGTGTTTTCTATTTCTATTATAATATATGATGGGGTTATTGGGTGATGTTCAATCATATATAGTTATATATATATATATATATGTATATATATATTTTTATATTGACTATAATGCCTCCCATTTTAGTGTTTTATACCATTGGAACTAGTCTCTAACCCATGGATTGCTATATATGGGGATTGATATTCACTCATTCACCTCAATGATTCCCCATGAGGGTTACTTGTAATGTTTGTCATTAATGTGTGGTATTAGTACTATTCGTTAAAATATATTGTGGATTTGTGTGCTTGGAATAAGTGAGGATTTCAAGGATAGGTATAGAAATAGTGTTAGTCGAACATATAACGCAATGATAGTTCGGGAGGACGTATAAAAAATAGAATATTATCCACTTTTATCTAAATGAAGGACTATATGATACCTCTATATGTTATTATGTGGGACTTCATTTTTAAGGAAATTTCCAAGAATATGTTTGGGAATCATACATTATTTTATTTTATTTTCATTGGGGTGGTTCTATGAATAGATAAAATAATATATTAAATTATTCTAAATAAATAAATTTATAAATAAAAAAAGATATACCCAAGGAATTTAAGAGGTTTAATTAGACACCACCCATGTGTGATTTGAGTAGGGGAGGATTAGATGGATGGTCCTATTAATCATTCGAGGGTTTATCTTGATGAGGTGGATAATCTATGGAAACATATGTTTCATTCCATTCATCTCCAAATCCTATGAATGTGTGAAGGTAGAAAATCTGATATATAGGAAACATTCTTACTGGAGGAGTTTGAAATAAATTTTTACATGATTTTATCCCAATAATTTTATTTAGTTCCCCTAATGGTTTGATATTATAGGGGATAAACACAATAGTGGGGGAAATTTTACCTTAGAGTGTTAAAGATGAGAGATTATTCATTGTACGAAATTCACATGAGTTTGGAGTATTAGTTCTTATCGACCATTGTGAGGTGGTGGAAATTGTTCTCTATATAGTTGAGGATAATTAACATTTTTTGTGAGGTAATTTTGTTGGGGGAACTTCTGTGATTTCTCAAAATATATTACAAGAAGAGGATTCCCATGAATGATTATGAGAGGAGTAATTATACTCTTCCCACTATTCTGTAGTCCCATTATTTATGAAACCTATCTATTAATAGGTTTAGAATATCATGGAAGTGATTTATATTTTGTATTAGTGGTTCGTAAGGCCCTTGTTAAAGTGTTAGTATGGGCCTATAAGGAGAATGAAATCAGATTTAGGATCATTGAGGAAAGACTATGTTTTAATCATTAGGAAATGAAGTTAATCATCTGATAATTTATTTCATGAGGTATATTGGTTTCAATGTATCAATAGTGATATCTAATGTTCTCTGCTCTAAATTTTGAGGGCTTTTTCATTACTAATCATTGTTCCCTTCATCCATAGGGATTCAGTATGTCATGGAATGTAGGTACCCCTTCAATAGAATTGATTTATACCCATGAAGAAATTTTAGTATTAGGAAATTCTACTATATGTTCATCAGTATTATTCTCATTGATGATATGGTGGATCTAGTAGATGGAAACAAAAGTATTACAGTATTCATTATAGAACGAATCCATAACCGTGAAGTGGAGGAAATAATCCTTGATGAAGAGGATCTGATTAGGGCTACATGCATCTGATAGAGGTAATGGTACTAAAGGTCTCAAAGGTTTTTTGATTGATGATATGTTTATCGCCAATCATTATTAAAAACTTTGTTATTCCAGAGTTTCAAAAAAATTTGTTTCTCCCACCTTTGTCTCCATGATGGTACATGATGTGAAGAGGTTTTCCACGCCCCTTGTGTTATACACATTAGTCCGAGGACAAGTAATATTATTTTTTTCAGTAGAGGATATAAAGTAATGATGATGTAACATCATTCATTGGGATATTTCATTGTGTTTTAAATAAAACAATATGATTTAATTATTATTATGAATTAATTAAATTCAATTTGTGAAATGGTTGACTATTTGTATATTATAATTTTGTTTCCATATGTCGAAGTATTAATTACGGTGTTCACTGTAATTTGAATTTTTTGGTTGAGAGGTATGTTATTAGAGACACTTCTATCCTTAGTTTATGAGTTTTAATGGATATAGTGAGAGAATGATTGGTGGGAAACCATAGTGTTTTTATAGAGTTTATAAGATTTTTCCTACCTTGAAATAGTGTCATGTTTGGGATAATGTTACATATTTTTTGTACACAAACTTCCATGGATACTTATAAGATGACACCTTTAGAGTTTTGGGTTATTGGGTTCCATATTTATGACTTCATTTACAAAGGCATTATCAAGACTTGAAAATGGATGTGTGGACACACAATATTTTTTACCAGAAGGTGAATGGTATTCTGAATGTTTTATAGTGTGTCATTTCCTGAATGATGTGAAGATCATGAATTATTACCCACATTCACGAATTTTTGATATCATCAACTAATTATGGTGAGATATATGGTTTTCTAAAATACATCTATAGTTTATATGTCATCATTTGTGGGTAAAGGAGGTATACATTATGATGAAGGGATTTTAGTGTGAGTAAGGGTTTATAAATTCATATTTATGTCAGTTTATGTAATAAATTCTCAATATTTGTTAATGGGACACATGTCCTTTATGTTTTTTGAGTTCCGAGAAAAAATGTAGTTATTGTCATAAAAAAATCTCACACACTAAATGTAAAATTAGGACCATGTGGATTAAACAAGGATTACTTTTAGAATGTTTGACATCATAAAATATATGGGTCATTTTTCAATGATTTCTTTAATGATATAGTAGGTGCATTTTGAAGGAAATTACTGTCCCAAAAATTGGTATTGGTGGATCTGGAAAAGGTTGAGGGGGTTGCCTCATGGTAATGAATGAATAACATGTCATTTTTTCATAGATTTATTTGTATAATGTGTTAATAGTAAATTTTATTATATCTGATTTGAATCAAATTTAATCCCCATTAGGTTTAAAGTGGGTGCCCTAGACCCAACTTGTTTTTTACTTTGATTGCTACTACATGTATTCAATTTGTTTTAATACACATGTTTATCTTGCCATAATAGTGTAGATACATCTATATCCACTTTTTTTATGGAAATGTACTTAGATTGCCTATCACATCCAAGGGTTATAGTAGATACCATAATATAATGAGAACCCTGAGATACCATGACAGTAATCATAAAGTAACAACCTATTGTCCAGTTACATCATTCCGAATGGACATAGATGATGTGTGACCATGAGGTGCTGGGGGCTCATAAGCATTGAGACTTCTTCTCATGAAGTTCGCACATGATGATATCTAGTAGTTGAGATCATAGGATAAACAACATAATAGGATCACCACATGTTTTAGGTGTCATTGGTCGTTTTTATCTACGAACATGTGTAATGGTCTTCTAACTTGATATCATTGTCAATGGATGTCATTTAATTACGTACATTTGATGTAAGGAGAAAACCAGGGTGACTAAGTCATGGAGAGGTAGTTTGTATTGGGTACTTCATTAATGGAATAACATTTATTGAATGATCAACAAAGGATTTGTCGCTTTTGAGTTCAGGAAGAGATATCTTGGGCCTGGTTTATTAGGATGGTTTCACCTTCATTAAATCTATGTCCATGGTAGTGGAAGGTATGACCGTCTAAACAAATCAAAAAACAAAATAAAGAAAATAAATAACGCTGACACTAGTATGAATTCTGATTTATTGAGATATCGATGATGAAGATATTATATTAAACGGACCGTGTTTATAGGAAGGAAATCATTGCATTGACTTTGCCTTATCTCTATAAGGGTCTCGATGGGTTGATAGACCCATCTCTAGGTCGGTGGATATTATTCACTGCTATTGAGGTAAGGGCCTAGAGGGTCACCCACAATAGCGCCTTGAGAATCTTCCCTCTTCTAGGAATAAGAATTTAGAACATTGTGGGCCCCGCCAAAGTGTCCGAGAACTATCCAAGTTCTATGTATCATCAAAGAATAAATAAATTCAATAATTATTCAAGTTTAGAATAATTCATTGAATTTTTTATAACATGTATTTACAAGTTATATATTAAATAAAAGTATTAATATTATTCAAATGGATTTAAATATCCTAGGTTTGTTTAATATTAGCAGAAAGAGTAAGTCGAGTTCATGACTCAAATTTATCACGTAATATATTTATATATTCCCCACTGTTGGTGGTGGGTGGTAAGGGCATGGGGGGTGAGGGGAAGGTCACGGGGTCAAGTCCCCGGGCTTGCGATATATATATAATTTTCTTAATTGGGTGGGTGCCTCTTTCATGGTTGTACCCAATTTTTTTTATTTATATATTACATGTAAGTGATAAAGTATAAATATTACTTATGGAATAATTTTATTTGTTGTAAATAATCATTTATATCACTTATATAGAGGACGTCTATTACACGGGGGGCTGGGAATCCATACCGCATGTTCTAAACACTCCCTATATATGTGGGAGAGTGGCCCTCCCATGTAAAATATTCATGTGTTAAAATTGAGAGATTCTCTCTCCTCTTGGAATATAGACAGAGTGTCTCTCAAGCGAAGGTAGATCTTCAAGTTCAACATTCTCATATTGAAGATTTTTCCTTTGCGGTGATCGTCACTACGCTGAAGAGATCGTTGAAGATCCACGCTAGCACCCATATCCTGATGAACTCCGCACGAGCATATTCATAAGGCATGTGTGGATGATCTAGATGGCTTTGAAGTCGGAGTCCTCAAGAAATGATCACCGGCGTCTTGCGATAGACTTGGACACGCTAATTTCGAACATGGTACATGTTCAGTTTAATTTTCATGCTATGTTTAAAACTTTTTAGATCCTTGGACCAAACTGGGATAGGATCATCAGAGTTAACAGGGTTATGTCACTCCAGTGAAGCATAAAATTTTAAATTCTTGGCCCACCAGCTTCGGATGCATCATCCCGGTACCCAATAGTGGTATTAGAGAGATCGCCAGGTTTTTCGGAGTCATTAAAATTAAGATGCCTTAAATTTAATTACGCGGTGTTAAATCAGTTAATTCGGATCTGACCACGCGTCGTTTCTTTTTCAAATGATCAAGTTACAATAATATAAAATTTTTAATCGGAACACATCGTGTTTTTCGTTCAATTGATTTTTATCTCAAATTGAGAATTAACATCAAATATAATTTTTATTATTATAAAATATAATAAAATACTTTATTATAAATTTTTTTATTATAAAATATTTTTCAACAAGGATGTGTGGAAAATATTTTTGATTATAAAAAAGGGAATGGAGTGGGAGACCATGACCAAGACCCTAATTTGGGGACTTAATGCTTTAAAAAATTTGGAAGACAAAGTCCCCAAATTGGGGTCTTCATCCCTTTAATTTAAAAACACAAAAGGGGAGTGGTGGCTTTTTGTCTAAAGAGAAAAATAAAAAAAAATAAAAAAATAGTGAGAGACCACAAAGGGGTCTCCTCCTTCATGTGGCGCACAAGGGGGAGACACCCCCTTGTAAAACCCTAGCAGCTGAGTTTCCCCCCTCTGCTAGGCTGCCTCCTCGCTCTGCCAGAAGCTGCTCCAGACTACTGCATTACTCCTGAACCCCTACAGCCTCGAGCTCGCCGGCTGCCTCAGACCACCGCCCCTATCGGAGTTGGACCCCCTGGCCGCGCCACACCCAAAGTCCGGCCAGACGGAGCCCGCCGGTCCCCTTCCTACTTTCCCTCGCCACCCCGGGCTATGCCGGATCGTACCATGCCGGCTGCCGACGGTCTCTTCCATGCCTGTCCAGGCCATACCGGACTGGGCTGCTTCCATACAGACTCGCCGAAGCAGCGGGCTGCTAGCCAAGCTGCTGTCCAGTTTGGTACCTGGCCTCCTCCTACTTTTCTAGACTTTTCCGGAATTTTACACTGTCACAGAAGTTGTTGGACAGAGTGGTCACTCCGCAGGCACGCCGCGGTCACACCATGGTCATGCCGCGGTCACTCCGTAGTCACGCCGCGGTCACGCCGAGGTCACACCGCAGTCACGTTGTAGTCACGTTGCGGTCACCCCGTGGGCCGTAATTGGCTCTACTCTAGGACAACACCCTATGGTGGTTTTCAGTCCCGTCAGACTCTCGGGCTAGAGGTAACCTCACTTTAAATTAATTTTAATTAATTTAATTTTAAATTAAATAAATTTGAGTTAATTTGGGGTTTAGATTATTTTAATCTGAAATATTAATTTAATTTATGTTTAGAATTAAATTAATGGTTTAATTTATTTTTGTAATTACAATTAAATTAAAAAAATGGAATTGATAAAATAAATTATTTCAATTTAGTCAAATTCATTAAATTTTTAGAACACCCTCGGATTATTTAAAATTATTTCAATTTTATTTTCTTGCGCATTTTTTACCTCGACTGGTCTTGAGAAAATGACCGAACTATGTATGTCTACTATTTATTTATTTATTTAATTATTTATTCAATGGGGGCGATGATTGTAATAATTAATTAGATAAATGATGGTCTGTGAGTCATCTCTTTTAATTCAAATATTTATAAGGTCCTGCATTTCCATTGCACAAGATGTAATTTATACCCCTAGACCTCCTCTCCTGCATGTCGGTACATTTGTAATTAAATGATAATTCGAGACGCAGACCCCACCAAGACGAGGAAGTAAACTAGACAAGAGCCAAGCGCTTTGCACTTGGAAAGATGCGACGTCAGTCAAGTCAGGACTCAGGTATGGATGCCCCTAGTTCAAGATTTATCTGTTATGGATTGATATATAGATAATTCTCAAGGCCATTCGGATTTCATGATTTACTTTATGCATAGTTTATCATTTTTTGCGTCTTTATGATTATTGCATGATCACATAGAATAGTAAACAAGATAAAATGCATAAAGATGTGGAAAATTATATTTTATTGCATGTTCAGTTGTGAAAGAGACCACCCAGTTTGAACATAATAAATAGAAAAGGATTATATTCGCCAATAAATATAAAAATCCCTCAATGATATATTAAGTCTAAAATCCTTCCATTTCCCACATCTAAACCAAATGGGTTGTTTCAGTGCTCTTCAGCCTTTATTGAGAGTTCCTCTTACTGCTGGGGCGTTTTCAAGAGAGAAATGGGTGAACATAACTTTAGTGAGTAGTCAAGAATTAGCCTTAGCTAAATTCCTATCACTTTAGAGGCAAGATATTGAGGGAATCGAGTTCCGATTCCAAAAGCTAGGATTTTACTCAACAACACGGGAAACCACAAGAACAAGTGGCTGGCCTGTTTAGTGCCTACCTTGAATCCCTCCATGTAGTGGCATAGCCCTAGATTGTAGACTATGAGGGACGTCTCGAGGATCCTCGCCCCTAGAATGCTCAAGCTATAGTGTATTCTGAATCTAATATTGAGGTATATCGAGGTTCACTAAAATAGTGGGAGACATTAAAATGATATAATAATTTATTAATCATAAATGTCAGAAGGTAATCAAGACAGAGTACTAACTGCTAAATTTTTATATGATGTAGATTCAAAATGGAAATCACCAACACCATAAGTACATAATCAATGTGATCGGTCTTGGATAAAAAAAAATTCATGACCAGCAATAACATCCATGAGTGGTACTAGAGCTTGGGCATAGTACTACGCCACGAAAAGAAAGTTATGTGCTAGAATACCCAATTCCTGCTGAGCCTCCTCAGGGAGCAAGCAATGTGAAGAAAGATGGAGAAAGCATGTAGACAATGCACCTGATGTAAAATGCATCATGTGGTCATCCATGTCCAGCCAATTGAAAAAAATGCTTGAGGATGAGGACGCCTACAAGATGCTTTCACATCTCCAAGAACATTATGATGAAAAGGCCAAGCAAGAATTGTATGAGATCTCAATTGTGCTTTATAAGAGCAGACTAGAAGAAGGGCATCAATCCATTCCTCAAGTACTCAAGATGATTGGGTATATTGAAAGGCATGAAGCCCTTGGGTTCAAACTGAATAAAGAACTAGTAGTGGATATCATTTATGCCTCTTTACTATCATGCTTCTCGACATTTATTATCAATTATAATATGAATGATGTGAAAAAGTCTCTCACAGCCCATTTGGCTTTAGTTCTCTAAGATGATAAGGATATGAAAAATACCAATTCATCTGTCCTTATGGTGATCAATAAAAACAAGGGCATGGAAAAGCAGTGTATGTCCAAGTCAAGGCCAAAGACACCAATGCATCGTCCTGCTAAGAAGCCAATTATTCAGAGGCAAAGTAATGAGCAGGAATTTTTCTGCTTTGGATGTGGCAAGAAAATCCACTGGAAGAAGAATTGCAGAGCTGGGAAGAAGAAGAAAGCTGATGCTTCTACTTCAGGTATTTTTTTCATTAAATGAAATCTATCTTTATCTAAATGTTGGGTATTGGATATGGCATGTGGATCACACATTTGAATTCATATACATGAAACATGTAGATTCAAGACGATTGAAAAAGGTCAAGTGGATATCTGAGATGAAAATGGATCAAGTATGGCAGCCTTGGTAGTGGGAGACTATCACTTAACATTTCCATCTGGTTTGGTTCTAGTTTTAAAAAATTTCAATTATGTACCTTCTATTACTAGAAACATTACCTCTTTGCTGAGTCTATGACTATGTGTTTTTATTTCATGTTTGTAAATAAAAGTTCTCTCTTTTATAGGGGTAAAATATGTTATGGTACCACACATCTTAACAGTGGTTTATGTATGTTGGAACTAGAAAACATTGTAATGGAAATCATCGAAAAAAATAGCCAAAATGACTCAAATAACACCCGCCTATGGAACTTCATGATTGGTCATGTAAACGAGAAGCGATTACAAAAATTTAATCAAGTAGGGTATCTAGACTCGACATAGTTAGATCCTTTAGATGTATTTCAAGATTGTTTATAAGGAAAGATGACTAAAGCACCTATCTCAGGAAAGGGAGAAAGAGCCAATGGAGTGATAGAATTAATACATACTGATGTATGTGGTCCATTTCTAGAAGAGGCAAAGGGTGTTTTTCTATATTACATTACTTTTATCGACGATTATAATATGTATCACTATATCTACTTAATGCGGTATAAGTCATATTCCATTTAGATATTTAAAGAATACCAATATAAAGTAGAAAACCAACTTGGTTAGAAGAAAAAAAGCACTTCAATCAGAATGAGGTAAGGAATATCTAAACCAAGCATTCTTTGATCAATAGAAAAAGTGTGGGATATTATCCCAACTCACTCCTCCTTATACACCGCAATTGAATGGTGTTATTTAAAGGAGGAATAGGACATTGCTTGACATGGTCAGATCAATGATGAGTCATGCAACCCTTCCATTATCCTTTATGGATACGCCTTGCAGACAGTAGCATATACCCTTAACCGAGTACCAACTAAAGATGTAGAAGGGATTCCATATTAGTTATGGTATGGAAAGAAACCCAACCTAACACAAATGCGTGTATGGGGGTGCGAGGCATTTTCCCAGACTTTACCAAGTGAAAAAATAGCTTCAAGAAGCACTAAGTGCATCTTTATAGGTTATCTTAAGGAAACTAGATGATATTACCAATATACCCATTTAGGTAGAAAATTAATTGTGGAAATATACCCCACATTTCTAAAAATCGGATGAATTTATATTGGAAATAGTGGGAGCTAGGCTGACATCGATGAAGTTGACGCTCCAGATGCACAACAGTTGGTAGATGAACAATTTCCACAAGAAGAAAGTCGAAGAAGAAGTTGTTCCTGGGACACAGATACTACAGAGGTATACACGAGAGGTTAGAGAACCACAACGTTGTGGTTTTCTTGTCACCGAGTCAGGTGACACATTAGTACTTCAGGATGATGAACCTCTAACCTACAAGGAAGTAGTATAAGGAAAAGAAGATTCTAAATGGAAATAATCCATGAATTTTGAGATGGATTCCATGTAAAAAAATCATGTTTGGATTTTGGTAGACCCTCCAACTGATGTAAATCCCATTGGATACAAATGGGTATTCAAGAAGAAGTTGGACATGGATGATGAGGTTAATACCATTAATGAAAGACTGGTTGCAGAGGGTTTCATGAAATGTCAAGGCATTGACTATGATGAAACCTTCTCACCAGTAGCATGCTTAAATCCATCAGAATATTCCTTGTAATAATTTCCCTTAATGAATATGAAATTTTGAAAATGGATTTCAAAACTTCTTTTCTAAATGGGAAGTTGGATGAAGATGTCCATATGACCCAACCCGAAGGGTTTGTCAAGTCAAAGAATGCCAATAAAGTATACAAGCTACAGAGATCCATTTATGGATTGAAGTAGGCATCAAGATCTTGGAATGTTCGTTTTGATGAGGCCATAATAGATTTTGGTTTTATCAAAAATTAAAGTGATCCATGTGTCTATAAAAAAGTCTGAAGTGAATGTCGTCATTTTCCTA
The DNA here is from genome assembly GCA_963277665.1 of Viscum album. NCBI lineage: Eukaryota > Viridiplantae > Streptophyta > Magnoliopsida > Santalales > Viscaceae > Viscum > Viscum album. Next base: position 877,324,599 of record OY728163.1, read on the forward strand.
GTATTATATGTTGATGTCATATTAATTATGGGAATTGAGGTGCAGTTATTACAGACATTTAGGACATGGTTAAATGATTGCTTCTCCATGAAAGACTTAGGTGAAGCATCCTACATTCTAGGGATGAAGATCTATCGAGATAGATCTCAAAGGCTGCTTGGGGTAAGACCAAGTACATATATGACAAGGTACTCAAAAGGTAAAGTATGGAACAATCCAATATAGGATTGTTGCGTGTGTCACATGGTGTAAATATCTCCAAGAAAATGTTTCCACAAACAATGGAAGAGATTGACAAAATTAGTAGAGTCACTTATGCTTCTGCAGTGGGTTCTATCATATATTCCATGCTATGTACTAGGTTTGATGTCTCTTTTGCATTAAGCATGGTGGGTAAGTATCAATACAATCCAGGAGAGCTGTATTTGATAGCTGTTAAAAAATCTGAAAGTACTTGAAGCGTACTAAGGATATGTTCCTGGTGTGTGGAGGAGATGAGGAACTAGTTGTGAGGGGATACACTGAGGCTAGTTTTCAGATAGATCATGATGATATGAAATAGCAGTCCGGCTACATATTTTTCATGAATAGTGGTTTAGTGAGCTGGAGAAGCTTGAAGAAAGCTATGGTTGTTGATTCTACAGCAGAGTCTGAATATAATGCAGCTTCCGATGAAGAAAATGAATTAGTCTGGATAAGTAGATTTATCTCAGACATTATTGTTGTACTGAGTAGTGTAGACCCTGTATCATTATATTGTCATAATAATTTTGTAGTGGTGCTTTCCAAGGAGCACAAGACTCACCAAAGAACTAAGAATATTCTCCAGATGTTTCATATCTTGAGTGATTTTACTCGAAGAGGTGAAGTGACAGTTAGCAGAGTAGCCACATAAACAATGTGGTAGACCCCCTGACGAAATCCATTTCTTAGCAGAAGCATGATTTACATGTGAGAGCCAGCAGATTGAAACCTATTAGCAATTGGTTCTAGTGCAATTAGGAGTGTTGAAAGTGGGTTCCCTAGACCCAACATGTATTTTACTTTGATTTCCACTACATGTATTCACTTTGTTTTAATAAATGTGTTTATCTTTCCATAATAGTGCAGATACTTCTCCATACACTTTTTTTATGGCAATGTCAACAGATTACCTATCACATCAAAGGGTTATAGTAGATCCCAGACTATAATTAGAACCCTGAGATGCCATGATAGTAATCATAATGTAATGTCCTATGGTCTAGTTACATCATTCTGAAACAACACAAATCATGTGTGACCATGAGGTGTTGGGGGCTCAAAAGCATTGAGACTTCTTCTCATGACGTCCGCACTTGATGATCTCTAGTAGTTTAGATCATGAGGACAGGCCTAGATAATAGGAACACCGCATGTTTTAGGTTTCATTGGTAGTTCCTATCTATGGACATGTGTAATGGTCTTTTGACCAGAGATCATTATCAATGGATGTCATTTAATTACATACATTTGATGGGAAGAGAAAACCATGGCGACTAAGTCATGGAGAGGTAGTTTGTATTGGGTACATCATTAATGGAATGGAATTGATTGAATGATCGAGAAAGGATTAGTCGCTTCAGAGTTCATGAAGAGATATCTCAGGCCTGGTTGATTAGGATGGTTGCACCTTCATTAAATCCATGGACATGGTAGTGGAAGGTAAGATCATCCGGAAAAATCAACAAACAAAATAAAGAAAATAAAAATGATGACACTAGTATGCATTCTGCTTTATTGAGATATCGATGATGAAGAGATTATATTACGTGGACTGTGTTCATAGGAAGGTAGTCATTGCTTTGACTGTTCCTTATCTCTATAGGGGCCTTGAAGGGTTTCTAGACCCCGCTCTAGATCAGCGGATATTATTCTCTGCTATTGAGGTAAGGGCCTAGAGGGTCACACACAATAGCGCCTTGAGAATCTTCCCTATTATGTGAATAGGAATTTAGAACATGGTGGGCCCTACTAAAGGTCCGAGAACTGTCCATGTTCTATAGATCACCAATGAATAAATAAATTCATTATTTATTTATGTTTAGAATAATTCGTTGAATTTATTTATAACATGTATTTACAAGTTATATAGTAAATACAAATATTAATATTACACGAATAGATTTTAATATCCTATGTTCGTTTAATATTAGTAGGAGGGATGAGTCGAGTTAAGGACTCAAATTTATCACGCAATATATTTATATATTACAAGTAAGTGAAAATTATAAATATTATTTATAGCATAATTTTATTTGTCGTAAATAATTATTTATATCACTTATATAGAGGACACCTATTACACAGGGGACTGGGAATCCATAACGCGTGTTTTAAACACTCCAGGTATAAGTGAGAGAGTGGCTCTCCCATGTAGACTATTTATTTGTCAAGATAAAGAGCTTATTTCCCCTCCTGAAACATAGAGAGAGAGTCTCTCAAGAGAAGGAAGATCTTCATTATCATCCTTCTCAAATTGAAGCTTCTTCTTTTGTGGTGATCGTCACTACGCTGAAGTGTTCATCAAAGATCCATGCTATCACCCAGATCTTGAAAAACAGTGCATGAGCGGATTTAGAAGGCATGTGTGGACGATCTAGAGGGCTTCGACGTCAGAGTCTTCGAGCAACGATCACCGGTGTCCTGTGGCAGACTTGCACATGCTATTTCTGAACAAGGTACATGTTGAGTTTAATTTTCGTGCTCTCCATAAAATGTGTGACATCCTTAGGCCAAACAGGGACAAGATCACCGAAGTTGACAGGGTTATGCCACTCCGTTGAAGTAGAAAATTTTAAATTACCGTCCCACCGGCTTCTGCTGCGCCGTCCCAGTACCCAACATATTAACATCCCTAAATCATAAGGTACATGTTTCTTTTGATTTATGAGTGTCAGGCATCATTTGATTAATTATGGGGGATGTTTAGAAGATATCCAATTATAAGGTCTCATATAGAGGGAGTGATATTTAAGGTGTTATGTGATCCTTCCTCCTTTGGTTTAAAATGATTCCCTAATATAGAAGTTGTTATTGAGATAATGTGGGTCTAGGATGTTTTTTCCCATGACTATAACTATGCCAGCCAAGATATGGACAAGGTAATAATTGTTCTTTCTATAAATTTATTGACACATCACATCATCAGGTTAATCCTTACAGAGATTAAGGATGACATGATCCTTGGATAATTTTCCACCGTGCACAACATGAATCAATGATATATTAGGTGGATTTTTTTCCTCTAGGACTATGAATTTGAGATATCCTATACACTAGGATAGGGAAACATTATTGCAGAAATATATATAATAAATTGATATATATATATATATATTCAATAATATATGTATTATATATTTTTGATGGTGGATTTAGAGGCTTTCCAACCGAATGAATATGAGGTTGATGGTTGGGGATACTTATTTCAAATGATGTTACATCCCACTTTTTTATAGAAGTTGGAAGAGTCTTTGTGTGTTGAATAAGATTTGTAGGTTATGTGTGGCCATGTAATTCATAGGTTTTCCCCATGGGATAGTTAGATGGTATCCAATGTCATGTTATTTTTCAGGGGAGGATGACCATATTAGTGGGGATGTGTTAGGGAGAACTCTTTGAGTTTAAATCTCCAATGGTGGATCAACCAAACATATCTATGTTATATAAAGGATTAAGGATATGGTTTGGGTGGTCTGGGATGAAATGGTTAGTAGGGAATGATATTGTGCAATACCTAGTTTTCCCACATATAATGGTTAAAAAATATATCACAAGCTATTTGTTGATGATGTTGGATATCTCTAATTGGATGTGGGAGGAAAACTTGATGTATTTTTAGACCAAGATATTGTGGAATTAGGCTTGATATGATTATATCTGAGATATTTTCAATTGATTGGTGATGTCAGATCGCTTTTGGGATATAAGAGACTCAAGTACCTTGGATATTTAGTGAGATAGTATGTTGATGACAAAGAGGAATTTCTAGGATCTTTGAGGATCACCAATTCAAACTAAGATCATCTATGTACGAGATATGGTTATATGGAATTTAAATTCACCTCATTATCTTAGTTACACCTTAACACTACATTATAACACTAAATCGATGGTTTTAGGTAGAAGAGCATCCATACACTATAGGATATATTATGAGCTTGCGTATTTGGTTTTTTTTGATTCTAGTGTGAAACAAAAATACTATTGAGTTTAATTACAATAATTTCTCTCACTCATCAATCCATATCTCCCCCATTGAGGAATTTTATGGGAGGCCATATCGATCCTTATTAAGATGGACCTATATTATTGAGGCATCTACTCTTGCAATCGATGTGGTGAGGAGTATAATAGAAAAGAATTAGGTGGTTTGTGAGAATATTTATATAGAGAATGTTATCTTTAAAGATTATTACATTAATTGGAGTAGGCCTCTTGAGTTTGAGGTAGTGGACTATGATTATTTTATGATATCCCCATAGTGCTGGTAGTAGAGGCTCTGTAATGAGGGAAATACCTTTTCAAGATCTGTTGGACACTTTACATGGTGGAATGTGTTGGGGAGGCATCTTATCAATTGAAACACCCCAAATGGTGAGACAATGATCAATATATCTTACACAATTCCCAGATTCCAAATTATCTTCATAGTGATTCCCAAATCATCTATTATGGAGTGTTAGTTATCAAAGATGGTGTATTCTTCATGGAATGTCTAATTGGGATTCAGTTTAATCTAGATAAGTATTTCAAGGGGAAAATATTTGATTAGATCATGATATACTGAGAAATTAATATATAATGGAGACTAGTTGTGTGGGAGTCAAATATGCATTCCCTGTACATGGAGATTTTTTCCAATAATTTTTTTGGTTGTTTTAATTTTGGACTCTTGTGAGGGTGATTTACAATTTGTTTCGAGTTTTTTAGAAATGGGTTCTTCCTTTGTTGAGAGGTGTCTCCAAGTGTAATGTATAGTGGTTTATAGTGGTTGATTCATGCCACCATATTGTAGGTTATGATTCTCAAGGATGATAATAATTTTATATATCTAATGTAAATACATGGACCATCTCATCCAATATCATTAAGAATTATGGGTGCTAGAGATGATTGAAAGAGGTTCAAAAGTGAAACCATGGAGTTTATAGTTAAAATTATATTTCAAGTACAGTTTTATGTCATGAATTATCGTTAATTGTGTGAATGACATTTATTTTTTGTTTTATGTAATATGCATGGTTTATGAAGTGAAGGGTTTATATTATATGGGTTTTTCATAGTAATACAACATGATGTGAATATGTTTTTTCATAATTTGAATATTTAGGTCAGGTTTTTGGTGGATCTTATCTGGATGAATTAAAAAATGAAGGGCTACATTCATGTCATGAATTATGATGTCCCGGACCTAATATATATGTTATTACATAACATGAAGAAATTATTTCATTTTTAACCATCACCGAGACCAGTTAGGTTAATGTTTTATAGACATTTTAATAAAAATAACAATAAACATTTATTTTTCATCTAATGGAAAATCTTATATTCCACTATGAGAGTAAACTCATGATCCATTAAAAGTATTCAATATCTCTAATTAATTATTCTAATATTATACCTCTATAAATAAAGTTTACATAATGTTAGGTCGGATAGGGTAATGACAGATGGTCTAGAGGGGGGTGAATAGACTAGATTAAACATTTTATTCAAATAAATTTATTATCAAAGTTAATTATTAAATTTAATTACTATAGTAAAAATTAAATAATGCAAGGATTTTTTTATAGTTGTTCGATCTAAAGTGGGCCTACTCTAATCTTATACCTCTCTACTCAGCGAGATATATGTGTGCACTAAAAATGATTTTTAAAGGGGAATCATAACCCAATTACAAAATCCTTTTCTAGTGGAGGGATAACCATGACACTGACTTTTGTGTGGGGAGTCACAAACCGTACAACCTGACATTAGATAATGGGAGTCACAACCCAAATAGTCTTGAATTTAGATACTGGGAGTCACAACCATAAGATCCTGAATTTAGAATTCGGGAGTCACAACCAGAGGAAAAAGAATAACAAATAATGCTTTTGTGTGCTAATGCATAAACAGAAAAAAGAGAGTGTGTGTGAGAGATGAGAAGTTGTGTTATAGACTCGGAATCAGATGAATGATAAGACAAAAATTAAAGCCCAGGTACTGGTTCTTGAGGTTTAGATCAACACGTCTCGTCAATGCAATTGTAGTCGAAGAAGAATTAATTCAGCGCTTGAGAGACTGAACAGGTGGTGAAGTAGAGTGTCACAGGATGTTGCAAATGCACAACAGATTCATAGTTCACAACACTTTCTCTTTGTATTGTGTTGTTGATCTTCCTGCAAGAGAAAATGATATATATATAAAGAATAGAAATATCTAATAGGTGAAGAAACTCCTCTTCCTTAAGATATTCAAAACTAATTGAGTCAATAGATCCCTTAAATATCTCCCTGAAAATAGCATCTTTGTTGCTTCTTTATTCCCGTAGAATAAATAAAGAAATTCAAAATATTTTGAATAAGTCTTCAAATAAAATCTCCAGAATAATAAAAGCATTGAATGATTCAATAAATAATTTTAAATCCATTTAAAATTCTTTAAATGAAGTCAAAATAGTTCCTGAAAACTAGTAGAAAATTCTGAAATTAAATTCAAACATTTAAATTTAAACAATCTTGAAACGTCCAAATTTATTGGTAAAAGCCGTTGAAAAACGTTATTAATTTTTCTCTCTCAATATAGCACCAAAAAAATTAAATTCTCTTTCATTATGATCCTTATATTTAAAGAGGATTTTACAAAAAAAACATAGTTAAAAATTAATCCATATATTTGCAGAAAATAAATTTTTTAAAAAATTGTCTGGAATGAACAGTAACTTCGAACTGAATAGTCACTTAGGAATGAATAGTAACTTCAAAATGAACAGTAACTTTGGAGTAAATAATAACTTTGGAATAAACAATAAATTTGGAGTTAATAGTAACGTTACGTAAGGCATGAACAGTAAAGTAACGTAGGGTATGAACATTAAAGTAACATAAGGTATGAATAGTAATGTAGGGTATGAACAGTAACGTAGGGTATGAATAGTAATGTAAGGTATGAATTGTAGCATAGGGTATGACCAGTAAACCATACTTTCGTAATATAAACAATGAAACATGCTTTTGTGATAAAAATGAACCATGCTTGTGAGATAAAATTGAACCATACTTTTGAGATATAAATGAACCATACTTTTTAGATATAAATGAACCATTCTTTTGAGATATAAATGTACCACACTTTTGAGATATAAATGAACCATACTTTTGAGATAAAAATGAACCATACTTTTGAGATAAAAATGAACCATACTTTTGAGATAAAAATGAACCATACTTTTGAGGTAAAAATTAACAATTCTTTTGAGATAAAAATGAACCATAATTTTGAAAGAAAAAAATTGAACCTTACTTTTGAGAAAAATCTGGACAGAATGTTTTGAAAAACTTCAAGGAATTTTTAAGGTCTCTTAACAGTACATTAAGACTTTGGTCAAATCTAATGATTTTTATAAAAACTTATTATCTTTCCAACAAAAAATAATCAATTAAAATCGACATCTGCATATCCCTTAATCATTAAAAAACAGAAGAAAAACAATTCTGAAAAAACTGCTATAACAAAACAGTATATCATAACTTCATGTAAATAAAAGTCCATCTAAACGATATTTTTAGACTTTGATGTAAACTAATTAAATCAAGATAAACATTTTATCTTTCCATATAATCAGGATTCATGAAAATCGGATAACCGAAGATGTTTCAGTAAAATAAATACATGAATTTTTTAAAAAAGTGAAATGTAGTGTTTCTAAAAACATTGTAGTAACTTCATTGAATTTTTAGAGAAATAGATAAGCATTTTTAAACATCCACATTAAATAATAAAATATAGATAAATGTCTTATATTTCCAATTTGATAAGAATGTAAAAAATCCAAATAAAACAAATTAAGATATCATCAAAATATAGAGGAAAAGTAATCAAACAAAATCACATGAAATCAAATTAAAGGAAATATGCACATGCACAAAAAATCTCCCCCTTTTTGTTTGATTACAAAACCAAAACATTTAAACCATAAATGAATTTTTAAAATGATTAAAACCAAATTATTTTTGCCCAATACATCTCTCTAAGACGTCTCCCCCTTTTTGTAAATAAACAAAAAGTGAAAACATGCTCCCCTTAAACAAATGCAACAAATAATGTATAAAAGTCCAACATAGCAAGAGAAAATTTAATTTTCTCAAACTGAGCAGAGTCTAAAGGATTTGTAAAAATATCTTCAAGATGATTTTCAAAAGGATTATATTCTAAAACAATATCACCCTTATTCACATGATCTCGAATGAAAAGAAATATAAGATCAATATGTTTTGTTCTAGAATATTGTAAGGGGTTTTTAGAAATAGAATTTGTAGATGTATTATCATAATAAATAGGTAGTTTATCAAGATAAACACAAAAAACACAAAATGTTTTCTTAATCCATAAAATTTGAGAATAACTACTAGCAGTAGAGATATACTCAGATTCTGCAGTAGATAAATCAACAAATAATTGTTTCTTAGATGAGAAGTAAATTAATCATTTTCCCAAAAATGACACATACCAGATGTACTTTTTCAGTCAATTCTACAGCCTCCAAAATCAGAATCAGAAGAAGATGTTAAATCAAAAAAGTTATATTTTGGATAAAGTAAACTAGAATAAACAGTTCCTTTAACATATCTAATTATTCTTTTAACAGTTTTAATATGACTTTCTTTAGGATATTATTGAAATCTAGCACATAAACAAACACTAAAAATGATATCAGGTCTAGATGCAGTTAAATATAGCAATCTACCTTTCATACCTCTATAAAATGTTAAATCAACTTATTTACATGATGTATCAATATCTAATTTACAATTAGTACCCATATGGGTTTTCATGGATTAAGAGGAATCAAGACCAAATCGTTTAACTAAATCTTTAGCCTACTTAGATTGATTAAGAAAAATTACATGTTTCCTTTGAGAAATTTGATGTCCAAGAAATAACAGTAATTCTCCCATTAAAATCATGTCAAATTCAAAAGACATCAATAAAAAATCATTACAAAGTATTTCTCTAGATGATCCAAAAACTATATCATCAACATAGATCTGAACAATTAAAATATCATCAGAATATCTTTTAATAAAAAGAGTAGGATCAACATTTCCTTTCTTGAAACCATTTTTTAATAAAAACAAATAAATTCTTTCATACCAAGAATGAGGTGCTTGTTTGAGACCGTATAATGCTTTGGATAATTCAAAAACATGGTTGGAAAATTTTTCATTTTCGAAACCAGGGGGTTGAGAAACATAAACTTCTTCAGTAATAAAACCAATTAAGAAAGCATTTTTTACATCCATTTGATATAATTTAAAACCTTGAAAACATGCCAAATCTAAAAAAATTCTAATTCCTTCTTACCTGGAAACAGGTGCAAATGAGTCTTCAAAGTCTATACTTTCTTCTTGAGAGTATCCATGAGCAACAAGTTTGGCTTTGTTATTAGAAATCTGTCCAGATTTATCCAGCATGTTTCAAAAGATCCACTTAGTTCCAATTACCTACTTATCTTTAGGCAATTCTACAAAATTCCAAACATTATTTCTAACAAACTGATTTAGTTCATCTTGCATAGCAACAATCCAGTTCTCATCTTTTAAAGCATTATTAATATTAACAAGAATTAAATCAGAAATAATAGTATAATTGGAAAAATAATTTAAAATACAATTTCTGGTTTTGACACCAGAATCGGCATTTCCAATTACATTTTCAACAGGATGATATTTGTGATTCTTCTAGGATCTTGGATCAGGTTGAGAAGGAGTATGCTCCCCCTCAATTAACTCATTCTTATCTTGAGGAACATCTTCACCAAAATTGAAATCTCTAAACACATCATCAATAACATTAGAATCAGAATTTGTTTTAACATTATTTTCATCAAACATAACATGAATAGATTCTTCAATAACCATCGTTCTTTTATTATAAAATCTATATGCTTTAATACTATCTGAATAACCAAGAAAAATACATTCATCACTTTTAGCATCAAATTTATCTAAATTATCCTTTGAATTTAAAATACAAACTTTGCAGCCAAAAACTCAAAAATAACCAACTTTAGGATATTTATTTATGAATAATTCATAATGAGTTTTATTTATAAAATGTCTAATGAGAATTATATTTGAAATATAACATGCAGGAAAAACAGCCTTAGCCAAATAATATATAGGAAAATTATATTCACTTAACATAGTTCGAGCCATTTCAATTAGAGTTCAATTTTTCCATTCTACAACACCATTTTGTTGTGGTGTTCTAGGAGTAGAGAAATTATGAAAATATCCATTATTTTCACAGAATTTTTCAAAATGTAAATTATGAAATTCACCTCCTTTATCACTATGAATAGAAATAATCATACAACCTTTTTCATTTTGAACTAATTTATAGAAAGCAGTGAATTTTGATAATGTATCATTTTTATGAGCTAGAAAATATACCCAAGTAAATATACTATAATCATCAACAATAACTAAAGTATATTTCTTTCCACCAAGGGTAAAAATTTGAGTTGGATGAAATAAATCAATATGTACCAACTATAAAGTCTTATTAGTACTTATCTGATTGATTGGTCTAAAAGAAATTTTGTGTTTCTTCCATTTCATATAGGCATCACATACCTGAAGTTGTTATTTCTTCAAAGAAGGATGCAGCCAAACATTATCATGCTTTGAGAGCTTATGTAACATTATGAAATTAACATGACCTAAATGTCGGTTCCAAAGGATACTGTCATTCGCTACAACATTCAATCACATTACATGTTGAACAGTTAGATCTAAAAAATCATTCGAGTAAATATTAATTTTTCGATTAGAATAAAATAATAAAGAATCATTTTTAAGAACTAAACATTTATCATTTTGAAATTTAACTTCTATTCCATCATCACATAATTGTGATATTATAATTAAATTATGTTTTAAAACTTCAACATATAAAACATTTTAAATAAATGTAGATTTTGAAATACCAACTTTACCAAAACCTTTTACTTTTCCTTTGCAATTGTCTCCAAAAGTAACAGTACCTCCATCACATGTGTTTTATGATGTGAACATTGATGGGTCTTCGGTCATATTCCTAGATCATCCACTGTCCATGTACCATATGTCGTTCTTGAGACATCCAAGGCATTTTTACTACAAAAATCAATTAACTGACAATTTTGGTACCCAAGCTACTTTGGGTCTAATAGGATTAGTAATAAAATTTTTAGGTACCCATACAGAATTTAAACATGTATTGTAAGGTACTATAGATAACAAGGATTTAGAAATATTAGTTTTTATAAATCCCAAATATTCTTTAAATCTACATGAACAATCATTGGCATAATGATCATTCATGCCACATTTAAAAAAAGTATCAGTTGAAGTACAACCATTTTTACTTTTAACAAATTAGGTTTTATACATTTGAGGTAATATTTTATTCATAACCAAAACCATATTTATTTATATTAGTTTTAGTCAAAGATATCATCTCATGATATTTTTCATGACCTTGAATAAAAGCAGATAAATTTTGTTTAAGACATTCAACATCCTTTTTCAATTTCTCATTCAGATCATAAGCAATTTTCAATTTATCATAAACTATTGAATGAGAAGTATAAGCAGTGTTTATTATCTTTTTATTTTCTTGTAAAATTAATTTATTTTCAGAAATAAGTTTTTCATTATCTTCTTTATGTTTATTATATAAATCAGCATCTTTGAAAATATATTTTATAAATCATTCAATTTCCTTATTAAATTCAAAAACATTATGGTTATCATATTCATATTCAGAATCAGAAAATTCAGAATAATAACTAGAATTAAAAACCTTATCTAGTGATGTTAGGAAACACAAGTTAGCAGATTCCTTGTCATTTCGAGATTGTTCACTAGAATCAGATTCTTTAGTACAACTCTAGCTGGTTTCCAATGCATTTCAATCATTCCTTTTGTATTTGTCTTTATTCTTTAGTTTAGGGAAATCGTGTTTGATATGACGTTTTTGACACTTTCACCGGGGCGCACGCATCTGTCTGTCCGCGGAGGAGGACGTGATGCGCTTGTTGCCCCACATTCCCGCTTTCCAAAGGCGGGCGACATTCGCTCCTTATTCAGGGACGTCTACTCCTTGATCGAAATGGGATGATGGGATGTCGGTTCTTCCTTCTGTGGATTCCTCCTCATAACTCATCACCTAGTCCGGGTCTCCCTCATAGATTTAATATGTAGTTCGTGAAACTCTTCCCAGTGCCATGTTTTCATGGATGCCGATTAATTACACTGCTTCTGTCGGGACATTCCAAAGGGTCCGGTCAGGGCAGCAACCTTCAGTCGGGGGAGTAGTCACATTGAGGCATCAGTAGCGTGTCCGGATACTGGGGAACCTAGAATGTCTGTCTATTATCCCTGGTCACAGGGCTTCTCGAGGGCGTGGAAGCCCGAGGCATCCCACATAGAGCGCGGGGAATTATATGCCATAGACACATATCTGAGGCTTTCCTCAGCTTCCCATGTTTAACACAGGGTATGCCGCGGGTTTAACGTCCAGAGGAGACGGATCAGCCCAATCAGAGCATTAGCTAGAATAGATCGGATTGAGGGATTTACCTTGAAGGGATGCTGATACTGGGGGCCAGCCCATGGGCGGCTGTGAAGAGGAGCATACCGACATGGTCTCACCGGGATATGACGGTGCGAGCGAGGATCGGGGTGGATGGTGGATGGATGAATGAAGTGGAGGGTGGAATGGCAAGGAACCATCATAAGGGGAACGGTGAAGTTGGGCTTGATATTTAAAGGGGCTTCCTACGTATCCCCGTGGCAGGGAATTAAAGTCCGTGTAGTTCGGGATGGTGCCGGTGAACTGGCATGAGGGTGGACCTTGGTCTGATGGGCATCATCAGTGAGCTGACGGTAATGTGGTGGACCAGGAGGGTCCTAGTGGTGGTGGGATTGGACCTCGTGGAGGCTTCCTATGTACCATGTCGTGACATGGATCAAAGACCACATAGTTCAGAGGGGCTTCGTCGGCGAACCAATGTGAAAGTGGACCTTAGTCCGACGGATGTCATCAGCAAACCGACGTAAAGGCGGACCTTGGTCCCATGTGTCAGTGGACTGACACGAAAGTGGACCTTGGTCTGATGAGGGGTGGGTTTGAACCTCAGGGAGGCTTCCTACATACCATGCCTTGACACGGATCAATGACATCGTGGTTCAAATGGTTTCATTGGTGAACCGACGTGAAATTAGACCCGTGGGTCCACTTGTGGTGGGCTTGAACCTTGGGAAGGTTTCATACATAACAAGCCTTGACATGGATCAAAGTCCTCGTAGCTCAAATGATTGATGGGATACAGTTTAACATCATGCGGGACGGTAGTGAACCTTGATGTGAATGAACGACGGGTGGTGGGTGTCGGCGAACTGACGTAAATGATGGGCCTTGGTCCGATGGGAGATGGGCTTGAACCTCTGGGAGGCTTCCCACGTACCATTCCTTGACATAGATCAAAGTCCTCATAGTTCGGGTTGGTCACAACGGCTTGCCGTCAGACTGGAATGCAGTTTAAAGTCATGCTGGATGAAGGTAGAACTCGACGTGAATTGGATGATGGGTGGGCTTGAACCTCGTGGAGGTTTCCAACGTACCATGCCTTGACATGGATCAAAGACCTCGTAGTTCAAATGGGTGTGCGATTTAATGTCATGCGGGACAAGGGGCATACAGTTTAATGTCGTGCTGGACGAGGGTGTGCAGTTTAACGTCATGCTAGATGAGGACGTGTAGTTTAACGTCATGCTGGTCAAGGGCGTGCAGTTTAACGTCATGCTGGACGAAGACATGCAGTTTATCGTCATGCTGGATGGGGACATGCAGTTTATCGTCATACTGGACGGGGGTGAAACTCGACATGAATGAATGACCGAGTAATGTGGCTTGAACCTCATAGAGGCTTCCTACGTACCAAGCCTTGACATGGATCAAAGTCCTCGTAGTTCGCTGGAGGGTGGGGGTTAGGGTTGGTGCTCACTCTAAGAACACGTGATTCATGCTCGGTGTGAGAAACAAGAGGTTGCAAGGACCTGATGATCACGTCATGAAGGATGCGTCCGTGAGAAGCATAGAGGGGCTTACGCATTAGTCGGCCCATGGTGTTGGGACTTACTCCAGGATGGAGGCCCGAGGTGCGGCAAAGTGCAGCGAAAGAGGGATTTGGGGCCAATGATGGGGGGTGCCTCGTTCCCTATCACGCCCTCCATTGACCTTTGTAGTGGAGAAGTACGTAGATGTAGGGGTGAATCCATCTGTTGGGGAACTAGGGTCGCCCTTCTCCTATGAACATACACCACTCCAATAAGGAGGATATCATCCCTTGTGGATCGGTGATTCCACTCCTGTGGAGATGAGTGGTGTAAAGAATGTTCGGGCTGGGGGGACCCTTCGTGAGAGGCACGAGGTCGGGTCACAGTTTAACGTCATGTGTTGAGGACGTGATTCTTGGCAGTTTAACGTCCTATAGCTCGGACGAAGTGGGTTCACTCCGCACCCCTAGGTCTAACATAACCGGTACCCTCTGGTCCTTGGGGAAGGGAAGGTACCAGTAAGGCCATGGTCAAGGGGGGTTGTAGAGGGAACCATCGAGGGGTCCACGTTAGCGTGGCTATGCGAAAAAGCAATAGCCGTTAGCGTGCCTATGCGAAGAAGAATTAGGCGAAGCAACGCTACGAGTGGTATTGTCCATGGGACTTTGAAATCACATCGTGCAAACCTGGAGGGTCGCACGGGAAGAGGAATTTCCATGAAAAGGAGTGTGCTTCGCGAAGCAGAGTGCCTTGGCCTTAGCACGGGGCATAAGTGTGAGTGGATGGTACTTCGTGAAGTGGAACAGTATTCGCGAAGCACTGACTCGCGAAGAAGGGGTGCCTCGCGAATCAGGGTGCTACAAAGCAGTGTGCTTCGCGATGTGTAGAGATCCTGCCTTAGCATAGTGATCACTAGTATGGGTTGGGTGTTTCGTGAAGCGTAAACGCTCCGCGACAACCTGGGTTCCCTTGGGAATCCCCTTCCTTCGCTAATGCCCATGAGCTTCGTGAAGGGAATCCCTCTCGGAAGAGGGGGTCAAAACAAGAACGAGCAAAGGCGTCTCGCAAAGTAGAAGTACCACGCGGAGCTCATGATTCTCGGGGGCAAAGGGTTCTTCGAAATTTGGGAGAGGAGAAGTTGAAAGGTAGGATTGTCCATCCCAGGGACTCAGGGGGAGTCTAGTATTTATAAGCAAGGGGCACCGCGAAGCAGAACTCACGCGCCGCCTCAGGTGCTTCACAGAGCGCTTGCGAACGTCAACGTCGTCCGTGGAGAGTTACCGCCTCTCGAGCGTTGCGGCGGGCTCGCGAACGTCAAATTCCTTCGTGGAGAGTTACCACCTCTGGAGCTTCGCGGCGGGCTCGCAAACGTCAAAAGCATTCGCGAAGAGTTACCGCCTCTGGAGCTTCGTGGCGGGCTCGCGAACGTCTAATGCATTCGCAAAGAGTTACCGCCTCTGGAGCTTCGCGAGAGCGCGATGCTTGGGGTGTTTCGCGTCGGTGCTTCGCGAGGCAGCGTGCCCGCCTTCTTTTTCTTCCCTTCCTTTCGTGCAATATTTTAACCCCAACAAATTCCCCCCCCCCCCCCCTCAGACTTCGAGCCGCGGAGGGTGAAGGGTCGAAGTCTAAGGGAAAATCGCCAAAATTGTCGGCGGTTCGTGATGCGGCTTCGCGAAGGGGGCCCGCAGTGCTGACCGGGGCCATGGATCCGGACGCGCCGCGATGCTCCGCGTGGGTGAGGCGTGTCGCGATGCTCCGGGGTCACTACTTATAAATAGGGGGGTCGACCTCTTTTTTCTTCACGCGACTTCCTTGTTTTTTTGTGCTCTCGACTTCGCGAAGGTCCACGTACTCCGCGACAGCCCTCCGCGAATCGAGCTTTGCGGCAAACCGCGGGTCTCCAACTCTGCGTCCCCGCCAAGCAAACTTCTGCTTGTCGGCCTGGGCCAGACTTCGCGGCTTGGACTCGCGACCGACCTTCGCGATCTATCTTCGCGATCCATCTTGAAAAAAATTCTTTTCTGAGGGCCAGAATTGAAATGGCCCATCAAGAGGCTGTATTGGGGGTGCTTGCAGATGCTGCCCGTCGGGATGAGATGGCCAACTGTCCAGGCCTTGGGGAGATGGTCCGAAGCCATTCGGACCATGCTTCTTTGACAGATCTTCTATCGGAGGGTCAGAAGGATTATCCGTAGTGCATGAAGTTGCCATTGTATGGCTTTGGGTTGAGGGATGATGTCTTCATCCCTGAGGCGAGTAGGGACGAACCAGGTTGCTGGTTCAGGAGCACACCATGCCAGCACCAATGGTTCAGGGCGGCCGATGGTCACGCACATGAGAACTTCACACCTGTCACCGCTGACTGTCTCTACAACCATGTGAACGATATTGAAGGGAGGCCACTGTAACCGAAGACATCCCCTCATCTCTACCGTACCATGCTGAAGGCGTCTTTACAAGATTAGAAGAAGGGATGGTCCGATGAGTGGGACCTGCGCCAGGGCGGCAACTTCACTGATGACTAGGCCTGGGCCTACTGGGTAGGCGCCTCATGTGAGGAGTTTGGGGCAGAGCTGAGGAGAGTGGGGTTGTATGAGCCGGCATGGGCCTCCCAATTCCACATTTACCAACCAAATCAACTGATTCCGGAATTGCTGAGAAGATGGTCGTCTAGGACCAATACCTTTCACTTGCATCATGGGGAGGTGGGCATCAGCCTATGGGATGTCCACCAGATTTCTGGGGTTCCGATCTTGGGGGCCATGTATGATGAGTTCCTCCCCGTCATCAGCGCGTGGGAGGATACAGAGGAAATGTCGCGACTGGTGTCAGCGCTGATGGCACTCGTCCCTGGAGAGGACAAGGAGACAGTGAGGGATGTCCACTTTAGGAGATGGTTCAAATACTTCCGGAATTTCCCAGAGAATCGATAGTTCCCTCTGAGGCCTCAAACTTGTCTGAGGGCGGCCCAACGGGGCAAGGGGCACTCGTATTGGAAGGTCTTGGAGGACAGCCAATGGAAGACAAGGGGTTTCAGTGTCAGCACTAAACAACAGCCGATAGTTAGGCTGGCAGCGTTCATCGCGGCTCTTATCTGCGGTCGGATCCTACCGGTGAGGGTTTCAAGCATGGGGGTGCAACCCAACTCGTTTATTATGGCGTCCATGTTGGCCATGGGGCAGCGGATCAATTTGGGGATTCTAATGCTCACCAAACTGTACAAAATGTTGCGGTACATTAACGAGGGAAAGAAGCCGCCTAGGATATGCGGTCACTTCCACCTCCTGTATGGGTGGATCGCAGCGCACATCAGGGGGATTAACGAGTATCCAAACCCCATTTCGCTGTCGGGATCAAACTTCCGCCCCTCCATCCTGAACGCGGTCGGGAGCTTCCCATTCAAACTAGACGTGCCGATGGTGCTGAATCGGGTGTGGAGGGAAGATGAGTTTAATTTCCACCCCTTCCCTTTGCCGACAGGGATACTTACTGATGAAGGGCGGGGAACGGAAGAACATCGGGCTTACCTCTTGGACATTCGAGGTGGAGTTTTGGTGGCACGGATAGATCGTGAGCCACTCTGCGAACCGTACACCCCGCATCGGTTTGTGAGGCAGTTCTGATGCCTTTGGCGGCTGACCCCGCAGGTCTACTGGGAAGTGTTTCACGAGGAGCACCCGTGTGCGATGAGGTAGATGTGGCTCATGTTCACACAGGAAGATGGGAAGATGCAGATTGCATTGCCTCCATCCACCGCCGCTTTTGGATTGGTGAGGGAGTATTCCATTAGTTGGGAGGATGCTTACCTAGGGGAGATGCTGAAGCAACCCACTATTCGGGTCGGTGACGGTGGGCCTCCCCTATCCCGAGGTCGGGGTCAGAGGGCAGCGAGGGCCGCTCGTGGTAGCAGGGTTTCCATGGCGGCGAGACCCGCACCAGCCGAGGGTATGGTAGCAGCGGTGGATCCAATGATTCCAGAAGAGCAAGGCCATCTGGAGGGGCACCCACCGAGAGGATTTCGTATGATATACACTCAGGCTCCGGGGAAGTGGTTGCGTCATATTGACATGGAAGAGGATGTTGTCTTCCCAGAAGCCTGGTACATTTGGGATGTCAACCGGAAATTCCTCAGACCACCCGAGATATGGGCCCACCTAAATCGCCTCGGGATGGAATTACCGGGCATAGGCCCAGTCCGGTCTGGATTCATGGCGTCTCCGGCGGAGGCAGAGCAATACCTGGGTGAGCTGGAGGATTACGTTCACTCAAGTGGTGTCCCTCACCCAATGACAGACTGGGTGAGGGTACTACTAAATCGAACGGTCCCCCCACAGTTTTCAGCTGCCGATCTGAGGGAGCACTTCCCCCTGCCGGAAGAATCAGAGGACTCCTCTCAGGAGGATGAGGCTGGAGGAGGGAGCCCATTGGAGGAAGGCGAGGTCGGAGTTGAAGGCTGAGATTCCGACGATTTTGCGGAGGCTCTCGAGGTAGCATTCTGAACTTCTTTCCTTACGATCCGTTCATGGGTCACTATGGACTTCTCACCGATGTTTGAGCCAAGCAGGAGGAACTTGTTCGCAGGCCTCGTTCTCGCCCCCTGGAGGGTGATGATGCGGGACCTTCAGAACTCGCGCCTATGGCTGCGTCCAGTTCCGCGTCTGGTGGGACCAGAGCACCCGAGGTGGCTCCTCCGGAATCTCCAGACCTTCCAACAGTATACGGAGAGCCTCGCCTCGGGGTCCCGTTAGTACCGGCTCAAGAGCAGCGCGAAGAGGTCTATCTCCGTAAGTCTCATCTACCGGTTCCCCTGTCGTCATATGTAGACTATGCCTGCCAACTAATGTTTATATCCCTCTCTGTCGTACAGTTCTCCGACTGGTGTGGGCTGCTGCGGCAAGACTAGTCGGTATGTCTAGTGGCATCCCTCCTAGGGGAATACCGGTGATGGTGGCGATAGTCTCCCCATCTCCTCATTCTATGACACACATCATCACTGGAGGGACCACCATCAGGGTCGTACCCGAAGTCATTGCGGTGAACTCCGAGGAAGAGGATCAACCGGTTGGTCCCAGTCTCGTCACACCTGCTTCGGCGCCAGGTGTCGTACTGGATTCAACACCAGATGTTGATCCTGCCGAGGATTTCTTGCGGGTGTATCCCGCGTACAAGCCTTCCAATCGCATAGACTGGGGCGAAACGGCCTCCGATGAGGAAGACAGCAGCATAGTCCGCCGCCGCTCGTGGAAGTTGATCACGTGCTTCATCAAGGACACCCCCAAGCACAATGTCTGTCCGAAATGGATAGACTCTGCTCGCGGTTACGCGAACTGTGCACTGGGGGAGTGGATGCCCAACGTCCTCATGCACTCATCCGAGGACTTATGGGTGAGAAGATCCGAGAGCATGATCATGGGCTCAACGTGGCCTGGTAGCGGAGGAAGGAGACCAACATCAAGAAGCTCCAGGAGGCTGAAGGCGAGGTCCAACAGATGCAGACCTGGGCAGATGAGCTTTCAGCCTCTCTTAATTCACAATCTGAGATGGTCTCACAGTTGAAGGCCCAGCTGGCAGAGGCAGAAGGGCAATTGAGGCAGGCCTCTGGAATGATGGATGCCGTTCAAGCTGGCGTAGAGAGGGCCAAAGAGAAGGCTAACGAACTGTGCCCCGCCGCTGCCGAGGAGGAGCGGGAGCTGAATCAGCGGCACAAGCCTTGGACGCCACAAGCCAACGAGTGGCGGAGCGGCAACGCTCTTTTGATGGGGTAAACCCGTACAAGGGGGGAGTAGACCCTCGGGTATTGTAGCAAACCAAAATACTTTTATTGGTACTTTCGTGCTTCAATTTTTCTTTCTTTATTTTGAATGTTGTAGCGTGCACAATTTCCTCAGTTTGAATCGCCTTGTTACATCCCTACAATTTTTGCGGGACATTCGGCAATAATTCCCCAAGCCCACGTGGGTCGAGCCCAATGTGAGAAACAGAGGACAATTTCCCTCTCATCCCACCTAACATAGGAGTGGGGACCATGCTCCGGGCATCCGGGATTCAGATTACCAGTCCGGATTTATGATAGATGGGTGAGGCTTGATCGGAGAAGGAACTTTCAGGATAGCCGAATTACTGTTTCTTCAGTGTGCTCTTATGCACGAACGGGGAAATGCCAGGGGCGCTGAAATCGGTCCAAACAGATGAAAATGGGAAGTGTGAATCATGATACCCAAGATTCGGAACACTGTGGGGATGGCATGACAATAAGGGAAAACCGTTAAACATAGAGGAGATGCGGTATCCTTACTGCGTTAGCCTATAATGGGGACAACAAATGAGGGTCGACCATTGACCATGTTCGAAACACGGGACCATGTCACAAATTTTGTCGATCAATCCTTCGGGACGTTGGCCCAGGATAGTTGGCGGACCATAGGTCAAACATCCATACTGTTAGGAGGTCTTTCCAAACATGACCAGTCTTCCGGAACGTTGGCCCAAGATAGTAGGTTAGACGGTGCGGCATGGGACCGGGCCGTTAGGGGGTCCCTTTAGACATGAAAGGGGACGAGGTTTCGAATAAGGGGCACGCAAAGCGTGGAATATGGAGGGATGGTTTGTCCGAATAGAATCCATCACTTAGGTAGTTACACCACCGTGGTGGGAGTACGCCAGATGGGTGCTTTGGCATGGCCATGGATCCTTTTGTCTTTGGGACAAGGCCTCTCTGGTGAGGGGTCCGACCAGGGGTCCGGAAAGGGGAATGATTGGATTAATGATTTTTATGGGCTGGACCCTAGGAAATATACCAGGGTGTCCCTACATATCCCATGAGGATGGGAATCCAGCCATATGTAGTTCTGGAAGCGCAGTGCAGTCATAGACCAACACTGACAGGTGAAATCCTCTCTGGTAGAGCATGATTAACACGGGGCATCCTGAACTTGTTTAGGGTAGAACCGTAGTTTAGTGTCATGCATTGGGGACACATGGACTCCTATAGTTTAACGTCATACCATTGGATGCAAAATAAAAGGGAAGATCCTAGGGAACGTGTGGTGCGGTAGATATGAAACCGACGTGAATGAGGACTTGGAGTCCAAATCACACCATGTACTCCCGAAGGAAACTCTTTAGGTCGAGGGACCAAGAGTGAGGATTATGCTGGGCCCGAAGTAGAGTGGTCGGGAATTCCTACGTACCCCATGAGGATGGGAATCAAGCCATACATAGTTCTGAAAGCGCAGTTTAAGGTCATGCGGGACGATGAGAAGACTGACCGTGTTGGTACACATCCCGCCAAAACTACTAAGCCCACGTGAGTCGTGCTCAGTTTGGGAAACAAGCAGTAGTGGTGGGAATTTCCCGATAGAAAAAGGGGCAGGCTAGGGCAAAGGGACGCTCGGTGAATAACGGCCCAATGACACTAACACGATCATTTAGCGCACCTAGATACGCGAAGAGAAAGAGCCGATTATGATGGAATTCCACTTGAATATGAGGAAGTGGAAATGTGAGAATCATGGCACTCAATATTCAGATCATGATAATGGCGGCGTGATGATGGAGGATAACTGTTGACCGTGGCGGAAAACCAGCATCCATCTCACATTAGCCTAGAATGGGGACAAACAAATGAGGGTTGACCATTGACCATGTTCGAAAAACGGGACCATGTCACTAATGTTGTCAAATATCCGTAGGGATGTTGGCCCGAAACGATTGGAGGGCCCTTAGGTCCAGCTTTCATGGAGATCCCTGAAGCCTTGTATCCATGTCGTCTGAGGGTCCTTTTGGATGTGGAAGAGGATGAGGATCCAAATAGTGAGCTCACGAAGCTTGGTTATGGAACGAAGGGAATGTCCTTATGAAAATCCCACACATCGGGCTCTTTGTTGAATCACATCTGAATACGACAACGAGACGTATTAGATTGGGGGAGAAGAGTCCTTTCCCGTAGTGGGATCTTAGTTTAGGGTCATAGAATTCGGACCATGGATGGGAGGAAACATATGAGGCACACGGTGGAGTAACTCAAACACCTGGCGTGAATGGGAATAGGGGGTGTGTACGGTGCGATGAAAAACCTGACGCGAATGAGGACGTAATCCCATAGCACGCCGCCCGACCCCTTTAGGAGAGGTCTTTGGTCAAAGGACCGAAAGCAAAAGTTAGGCTGGGCCCGGGGAGAAGTGAACGGGCGCTCCTACATATCTCATAAGGATGAGAATCAAGCCTCAAGTAGTTCTTGATGGACCTTAGACCATAAATGGGTAAAGGGAGTAGGGGACACATGGCAACAAATCCCGACGTAAATAAGGTACTAAGCTCTACTTACCATGCATTCTCTGGGTAAATGCTCGAGTCGAGGGACTGAACACAAAGGTTAGGCTGGGCCCGCGGGGAAGTGCCCGAGCACTCTTACGTATCTCATAAGGATGAGAATCAAGCCATATGTAGTTCTGAAAGGTGCCATGGTAAGGTACCGGTGCCAGGGGAAAAGGGGAGTGCGGTCGTGGCCCTTGCACTAAAAGAAGAGAAATTTGATAAATCTTGTTTGTTCTTTAAGGTGAATGGTTTTATTTTTTGTGAAGCGACAGGCCTAGAATAGTAGGTCGTGATGTCTCCACAAGGATCAATCCATGATGGGCGTTGAAAAATGGCATGGCACATGACCAATACCCAACGTGATGTCCTATACAATGAGGTCACCACAATGCAGTGTCGTTTTTCATCGTGCGGCCAGGACGATAATGTCACAGTTTAGGGTCGTATGAAAGGACCAAAAATGCATTTTATCGTCATATAGCGCAGACGTAGTAGAGACGATGCTAGGCGGGGAACGTGCGTAGTGTTATAAAACACAATTGATGGAGACATGATCCCACATCACATTGTACGCCATTCGGAGAGGGAGACCATAGGCCGAGGGGCCTATATAGAGGTAAGAGGTGAAACAGGGGGATAGACTGGCTCCCTGAATGGGTTGTACTCGAAGACAGGGCATCCAGGCGGTTTTATGTATCCCATGAGGATGGGAATCAAGCTACATGTAGTTCTGAAGGGTTCCTTTTAATGTCATGCTGGACAAGGAATAAGAGGGATAACTCTCAGAACGGTGGTGTGCGTGGTGCAACTATTGCACACCTGACGTGAATGAGGACATAATCCCGCACTACGCCACGCGGTCCCGTAGTCGGGGTCCTGAAGGCAGGACCAGAGAGTTGAATTTGCTGAACTCAAGCTGGACCCAAAGACAAGGGGTCTGGGAATTCCTACGTATCCCATTAATATGGGAATCAAGCTGAACGTAGTTCCAGATGAGAATCTTAGTTTATGGTCTTAGAGCTCAGACCGTGGGTGGTGACAACTTTTCGAGTACGCACAAATGTCAACCTGATCCCTAATCCCACATGAGTTAAACTCGGTGTGGGAAACAAGGGGGGGAATCCTTATCGCAATACATGGGGCGTCCATCAAAGGGGAGTCGACATAGAGCCCCGAAGGACACCTTTGACGCGGCTTGTTCCCCCAACGCGCGGACGTGCACGGAGGAAAATTACCAAGAGTTCCAAGACTCTACTGGGACATGATGAAGTGATGAAGGGTGTGAATTGTGTACCTGACATTTTGGGATTAAGGGGTTGGCATGGCGATAGAGGAAAAATGTTAACCATGGTGGAAACGCTATGTCCATATCGCGTTAGCCTGAGGTGGGAACAACAAACGAACATCGACCGCTGACCATATTCGCAACGTAGGATTTTATCGATTTGTTGTCCGAAACCCTCGAGGGCGTTGGCCCATAATGGTAGGAGAGCCCTTGGGCGTAGTATCCAGGCCGTTCTTGGGGGTCCCTCCGTGTGTGAAAGATGATGGAAGCCCTGACGCAGGGATACAGAAAGCCTGGAGAGCGGGTGCAGACGTGTCCGAGTAAAGCTTGGCATTCCAGGTAATAAACCAAAGTACTCTTAGGCACATTGGTGAACCGCAGAAGAGGGGTCGACAAAACAACTCCAGAAGGAGAGATACAGGACCGACGTGAATGATAAAATAACCTCATGCCACACCATACACTCCTATAAGAGAGGACCTGGGCTGGGGCCCGTAAAGGCCAAGGGGCCTGATGGTTAGGCATTGGTCAGGAAGGCCTGACCTGCTTTTAGTTTATCATCTTGCAGTGAGGACGAGGGTTGGGGGCCCGGGGAGGCCAAGGGGCCTAAGGTCAGGCATCAGTCAGGAAGGCCTGACTGATCTGCAGTTTAACATCTTACATGAGGACGGGGGCCGGGGACCCGAGGAGGCCTAGGGGCCTGAGGCTGGGGCTCGTAAGGGGAGGCTTACGGTGTGGTACATTTTCCCGACGTGAATGAGGACGTAGTCCCACACCAGACCGTACACCCCTATGGGGAATCGGGGCCGTGGGACCGATCACTAGCACCACCCATGAAGAAATTTGTCACTTCGGGATGGGGTAGAATGAATCACTACACTCGATGTCTGGGATATCTCGGGGTGGACCCGAAGATCCAGGGGGGTGTTGACCATGTTTTAAACACAACGTTCCCATGGTGACCTGATATGGGAGCAACAAATGAGCGTCGACCACTGACCAAATTCGCAACACGGGACTTGTATCAGCTTGTTGCTTGAAAACCCTAGGGGGCGTTGTCCCGTATCAGTAGGAGAGCCCTTGGGCGTAGTATCCAGGCCGTTCTTGGGGGTCCCTCCGGGTGTGAAAAATGATGGAATCCCAGTCAAGGAGTGGGTGAAGCATAGCTGTATCCATCCATGAAAGAGGCAAACATCTCCAGGGGATGTGCAGCCGGGTTGAGGCTTGCTCGATGTGAGTTGGGGGAAAAGTGTGCACCCTATCATGTCTTGACCCAACAAGAAGATTTTAGCTTTTGGGCTGGGCCAATGGACGAAATGTCTGGGCGTTCCTACATATCCCATTAGGATGAGAATCAAGACATACGTAATTCTTGAAGGCCATGCAGTTTAGCATCATGCGGTGAGGACCTGGGAGGATAGAAGAACGGGAGTGGGAACATGGTGCGACCCTTACAATCCTTGTGTGAGCGGGGTTGTATGAGCCGGGCTAAGAAAGCCTACTCCCTGCTACAAAAAGATCCTCCAAGGAAACTATTCCCAGGGGGGATAGTGGAAGAGAAAAGTATGGGGCTGGGCTCAAGACGAGGCGTCTGAGCGTTCCTACATATCCCATCAAAATGGGAATCGAGCCACACATAGTTCTTGAGATGCAGTTTAACGTCATGCAGGACGAAGAGGCATCTCATATGGGGATATGTAAGGTACGAAAAGTAATCTGACGTGAATGAGGAAATATCCTCACACCATACCGTACAATCCCGCAAGAGGGTAAGTCTGGGAAAACCAAGGGGCCTGAGGCCGGACCGCGGTCAGGGAGACCTGACCTGCTTGCGGTTTAACGTCTCACGGTGAAGACGGGGGGCCATGGGCCCAAGGAGGCCAAGGGGCCTAAGGCTGAGCCTCGGTCAGGATGGCCTGACTGACTTGTAGTTTAACGTCTTGCAGTAAGGACGGGGGGAGATCTTAGTTTAAAGTCATAGAGCTTGGACCATTTTGCAGTTTATCGTCTTGCAGGACGAAGATGCAGTTTAAGGTCATACAGGACCATAACGTGTAGTTTAAAGTCATGCGTGACCCTTTCGCAATTTAGGGTTGTGCAGGACCCTTTTTCCCTAGGAAAAGTATCGCTTGAGGAATTTGGCATTGGTGGGAGGGGTTATACGCTCTCCATCGGTGGTCACCAAAGAGTATGCTCCATTGGGGTAAACCTTATCGATGATATAAGGCCCCTCCCATTTGGGTTCTAATTTGGACGGTTTCCTACTGGGAATCATTGGCGCTCGAAGGGCCTGTACCAGGTCGCCCTGTAGAAAAGAGCGGAGACGAACCTTCTTGTTGAAGGCCCTCGATATCTTATCTTGATGCCTTTCCAGATTGTGCAGGGCACAGAGCCGGTTCTCGTCCAGTGATTCTAATTCATCTAGACGGATTTTGGCTACCCCATCTGATGTCTGGTGATCATAAACTGCAGTGTGTAACGATGGCAGCTGGATCTCAATGGGTAGGATGGCCTCGGCTCCATACACCCGAGAATATGGGGTCACCTAGGTAGAGTTGCGAGTCATCATCCGATAATCCTAGAGGGCGTTGGGGAGCTTGTCCGGCCAAATTTTCTTTTTTTGACCAACCATCTTCTATAGAATGTTAGAGAGGGTTTTTTTGAATGCCTCGATCTATCCATTTTCTTGTGCGTGGTAGCGGGAGGTATGGTTCGAACGGATGTCGTACATGGCATACAATTTCATCAGTTCAGCCACTCGGAAGTTGGTGCCGTTATCGGTGATGACGGCGTGAGGGACCCCAAACCGGTGGATAATATTGGAGCTCACAAAATCAATGATGGAACGGGCCTTGACCTCTTTGAGTGGAACTGCCACTTCCCACTTGGAGAAGAAATCTGTAGCAGTCAGGATGAACGTACACTGGCGAGTTGTTGCCAGTGGGTACGGTCCCACTAAATCAAGTCCCCATACCACAAATGGCCAAGAGTACTTGGTGGGGTGGAGGGGCTCCGGCGGCCGATGCCGGAAGATGGCGTGAATTTGGCACGCGTGGCATCTCTTGGCATACCCAATGCAATCGTGGATCATAGAGGTCCAGAAGTACCCCAACCTCCGTATTTGATGGGACAGCTTCGGCCCAGCTTGATGGGAGCCACAAGAACCGACGTGAACCTCTTGCATAACTTGAGGTATCTCTACTCCTTGGATGCAACATAGGAGGATACCATCGAAACTCCTCTTATAAAGGACCTGTTCGAGACTGGGGCCGATCTGGAGGGTAAATTGCAGCGCGCAGCGTCGAATTCGCTCGCGCTCGACCCGGTCGTCCGGGAGGTGACCATTTTGGAGATACTCGACAAAAGGTGCCCTCTAGTCGGGAGTGGCTTCAACCTCTGCGTCTAACGAACCCGGTACCCCTGACGTGGAGGGTCTGGCGGTGAGATGACTTACCCGCAGGCCATCATTGTCCTCTTGGGTGACGGGGGCAATGACTCTCTGGTGTGCCACATGTATGATCAAATCATCTTGCTTGGGTTCTGCAAGCAACGCGGCTAAGCCAGCCAAGGCGTCTGCTTGATCGTTCTGTGACCGTGGGACATGGGTAACCTCTGGTCGAGAAGATAACTGGGCCATTAGGCGGAGGGTATACTCTAGCAACGGTAAAAGCTCTGGCTTCCTGACGACGTAGTCGCCATTAACCTTTTTGATTACCAGCTCGGAATATCCTTTCACATGTAGATGGGGCACATGGATCTCAAGGGCCAACTCGAGGCTGGTGATGAGAGCCTGGTACTCTACCTCGTTATTCGTACAGCTTTCTGACAACAGGAATGAGTATGGCAGGACAGCTTGCGCTGGTCTAATGAAGACAATACCCAGGCCCACTCTGTTGAGTTTGGGATTGTTGAGCCGCCTACCGGTGGGGCTCCGGGAGGCGCCGTCGAAATGTATTTTCCAACACGGGACGACATGATTGACTGAGAGGATCGTCTCATCATGAAAATCCAGGTCCAGGGATTAATCCGCGGAGGTTGGATGGGCAGCTAAAAATTCTGCCAACGCCTGTCCCTTAATGGCCTTCTGAGGTACGAACCTGATATCAAACTGATGGAGAATCACTGCCCAACGTGCTAGTTGGCCAGTCAGCATGGGGCGGTTCAGGATGTACTTTAGTGGGTCTACCCGGGAGACCAATTTCACCTCATGGTGCTGCAGGTAATGTCGCAACTTCTACATGACGAATACGAGCGCAAGGCAGCTCTTTTCGATAGGAGAGTATCCGACCTCCGTATCGAGAAGCATGAGACTGAGATAGAAGAGACTGTTCTCAGAACCCTCGTTATTCTTCTAGGCGAGCAGTGCACCAGGGGATCTTTCCAGGGCGGTCACGTAAAGGACCAATGTCTTTCTGGAGACATGTGGCATCAAAACCGGAGGTTGGAGCAGATACTGCTTGATTTCCTCGAAGGCGTTCTGACACTCTTCATCCCATTCGTAGGCGGCGCCCTTCTTCATGAGCCGGGAAAAGGGATTACACTTGTCGGTCAGATTCGTGATGAATCGGCATATATAGGCTAAGTGGCCTTAGAGGCCTCGAATCTCCCGAATGTTGCTTGGGGGAGGCATTTGGCTGATGGCCACGATCTTCTCCAGGTCGATCTCGATACCTCGGTATCGGACAACAAAGCCCAGAAACTTCCCAGAGGTGACCCCGAAGGCAAACTTCAACGGGTTCATCTTTAGGTGATGAGAACGGAGGAAACCGGACACTTTCTCAAGGTCTTTGAGTTGTTCCTGGCACTGACATGATTTGACTACGAGGTCATCCATGTAGCATTCCACCAATGTCCCAAGAATCGGCTTGAATATGCGATGAATGGACCTCTGATAAGTGGCACCTACATTTTTCAAACTGAATGGCATAACCTGGTAGCAAAAGGTACCTTGGGGGGCCTTGAAGGCAGTGTACTCCTCGTCTTCGGGGGCCATCCATATCTGGTTGTACCCGGAATACCTGTCCATGAAAGAGAGAGCTTGGAACCCGGCCGTGGCATCAATCAATAACTCCTTCACCGGGAGTGGAAAGTCATCCTTTGGGCAGTGGCGATTAAGATCGTGGATGTCGATGCAGACTCTGATCTTTCCATTCTTCATCCTGACTGGCACAATATTGGCAAGCCACTTGGGTTACTGGACTTCCTTAACGAAGTTGGCTTTGATAAGCTTGTCAACTTCGGCCTCAACCATAACACCATGAGAAGGGTGCATCTTCCTGGGAGGCTGCTTAAACCCACGATGTTTTGCCGGGAGGCCCAAACGGTGAATGGCTAATTGGGGATCTAGTCCTGGAATCTCGTTGTAACTCCAAGGAAACACATCACGGTGTTGTTTGAAGAAGTCTATGTAATGCTGTTGCTCCTCAGGGAACATGGCTGCACTGATCAAGGTGGGTTTCAGATCTGCCTCGCTACCAAGGTTCACCTGTACTAGTTCCTCAACCGTGGTAGAGACGCCTTCTTCAAAGGCGGGGGGAGCATCCTCCAGGTCTTCCTCTCCACCCATGGGGGTATTTCCCGTGACGGGAGGTACTTCTAGGCTATCAAAGCCTGAGGGGAATCTGGTGCCGGCTCAGGTAGCAGTGGTCATCATATCAGGAGAATCACTTGCCATTGAGACCATAACAATGAAGGCAGTCAACCCTATCCCATCTGGCCTTCGGCCTAAGGGGCCACGTTTGATGATATCAAAGCGGTGGTGACGTGTCGGCCTGAGTCGGTTAATTCCATCCGAGCGGAAGAGACACGTATGGCGCACCGCCGTTGTCATAAGCTTGACGTCTCAGTACCGTACAGGGGTAGGAGGTTCCAGGATCACCTGAGCGTGGTTGATGTATGAGTACGAGGTGATTTTCTGCCGTCGCTTGGACACGGGAACATGCCTTCCTTGTATACCCGAAACAACAAAATATTTCCCCATGCCGGGGGTCGTGGCCTCTAATCAGTGGATCGAGAGGATGTAGGCGTCATCCATGCTTGCCCATGGATCACTTGTGACCTGGGCAGGTTCATCCTCACTTACTAGGATTTGCTTATCCTTACTTTTATAATAACTAGCATCCAGATAGCGGGCCTCAAAAGAAGCGAAAGTGGATGCATCTCCTTGGAGCACGCCTACTCGACCATTGAGTGAGTATTCGAGGCACTGGTGATATGAATAAGGGACCGCTGCATGAAGATGGAGCCATGGCCTACCCATCAACGCGTTGTAGGCGGTGTCCTGAGAGACGACCATGAACTCGGTGCTGGCAATTAAGCCACCGAACTGAGTTTTCAGGCGGATCATGCCAACTTTGGTTTGCTCGGTCATGTCGTACCCTTGGATTCTAAGGTCAGAGGGAGTTAAATCACCTTCAGACAGACCCAGCTTTCGCAACGTCCGAGTCGGAATTAGGTTGATTCCGGAACCCGTGTCAACGAGGCAGCAACAGACTTCCAGACCATTGAAGTGGCCAGTGATGTACAGCGGGCGAATGTGCCCCTATATAGGAGGTTCCTCATCTTCACCAAAGAATGAGATAACCTCCTGACATTCGGCATTTTCAATCGTCTCGGTATGGGAGGCTTCTGCAGCAGCTACCTCCGTCTCAAACTGGAGGGGGCTCTTTAGGGCCTTGGCAAGCGCCTCGCGCATTTCGGATGACAGGAGAAGGGCCTCAAGGATAGAAAGATTTTCCGGAATGCTAGCCAGGTGCTTCAGGACATCATAAATTCATTCCAAATGCGAACCTCTGCCTACAGGAGGTCATTTGAAATTTGAAGGCATAGCGGGTCCTGCTGGTTGAACCGGCGATCAGCTAGTACTGGGTACATCTTGCTGCCTACTAGTAGAAGCCTGGAGAGTAGTTTCCAGACTAGGATTGGGTAGTAGAGGCTGGTTTGTAGCTGGGCAAGACTGACTGTGATACGAACGAGGCAGCTCTCCCTGATCCAGTAGCACAAACGGTGGTGGAGGTAGAGCTGAGGGCGTTATACGGGGTTGCGCGTGCTGAGCTCTACGCTAAGCCTACTGTCTAGTCTCTGTAGCGTGCACGACTTGGCTGAAAGTGCCTGCTGACGTACCTCAATGACCAGCGCGGTTGTGATTCTGCCGACGTTGAAGTCGTCTAGAAATGTTGGGGATGTTTTCCGGGCGCTCCCCCTCGTCGGGAGTCATATAGGGCTTTACCAGCTCCACGGTGTTAACCGAAGCATACCCTTGGCTATCGCTCGAGGACTCATCTAGTACCAGGTGGATTCTGGGAGTAATCCCCATTTTAGGGGGCATAAAGTCACCAAGAATGCAGGATGACGGCGGAAACAGCGGTGCATGTTGGTTCTTCTTGCGTCGCCGCTGCTTGCCCTTTTGGGAAGAGGTCGACTGTGAAGATGATGCGGAGGTACCAGCTACTTCTTCTGAAGGTTCCGACTGCTTCAGGCACACCCAGATGATACCATGGGCACGGACGACAGTTTTTTGAGCCATCCAGTCATCATATTTCTAGGATCTGCGGTTGGGAACTTGCTGCCACTCGCCTTCGCTGTCGCTATCGATCTCTGACCCTGTAAAGACACCCGCCACTTGCGCTGGTGTCGGGCCCAACGTGACTATGTTGTTGTTGTCCTGGTCTTGAAGCCAGTATTTAAACACATAGCATTGCTTGAGGGTGTGCCCCAGAATCTGATGATAAGGACAGTAGTTGGGGTGATTGGTGAGATTCACCTCTGTCGGCCTTCTGCACTCGGGCAGATGCACAATCCCTTGCTCTAGAGCACTTCGGAAGTATCCAAGGACCTGATTTTCGTTGAACGAATAAGTCTGGTGCCTTCTTTCCGGATAGGGGGCCCTGGGGGCCTTGCCCTGATGAGGGGCAGGAGGGGCCTACCGAGGAGGTGGTGCCTAATTGTCTCGCCTAGGTGGCGGTGGCGCATTGCGCGGGGGAACCTGTCGATTCTGAGGTGGTCGATGCTGGGTAGGAGCCTGTGCTTGAGGTGGAGGACCTCTGCGGGGTTGTGGGGATGGTGCCGCTGGCAGTAATTCCAGCTTCCTAGGGGCTTCTATTTGGGCCACCGCGGCGGGTTCAGTCCTGGTGGTCCTCCTGGCCAGGATCATTGGGTGCAACAAATGTTCCTGAATAGCCTATTGCAGGGCTTCCTCAAGGTGCTGAGCCTTATCTGAGAAATATCTGAACCCTCCAGGGTAGTTCTGGGTAATTAGGGAGGGTACCAGCTCTGTCTTGACGTTCCCCACACACATCGTCAGTAATTTCTCCTGAGTCAGTGGCATGTCGAGGGAATACGTAAGTCCCTTCCACCGGGTGATGAAATCTGCGACTCGCTCATCAGGCCTTTTCATGCACTTGAAGAGGTCTGCAATGCTAGTCTTCCACGTGGTGGAGCTGAACTAGTATAGGAACTGTCGGCAGAGATCCTCCCAATCGGTCACCGATCCGATAGAGAGCTGGTTGTACCAGACGAATGTTGGACCTTCCAATGTCTGTACGATACATCGGAGCTTGGCGGCTTCTTCCTGAGCCGGGGTCCCCAGCATGGGGCCACACATTGAAGAAAAATGAGCCAAGTGATGCGGCATGTCCCCTGTTGAAAGGCGAGAAATTGGGGTTTCCAAAACCCAGGGGTGCGGGCATATCATCTACCCACGCTGGATACGGCTTGCCATCTGGTGGGACCGCAACTTGCCGTGTTTCCAACGCTTTGAGGCGGGCTGTGAGGGCCGCTATAAGATCATCCGGGTGGGGGTCCCTGTCTTGATGGGGATCCCTAACCACAAGTGCATTTCCAGGTTCCTCAACATGGTAGATGGCTTCGGCAGCTCATGGATCAACTGGCAGAACAACCTGCGGGGTGACTGGGGGAACCCGGACTGGATTCTTCAGATTTCCCCGTCGCCCGAGGTGGTTTGGCAAGATGTATCGCGCCCTCTTGTCGTAAGTTCAGGCCTCTGCCCTGTCTGTGGAAGTAGCACGATCAGGGTTGCCTAGAGGCATCTCACCGGGGGAAATTGTTCCTGCCCCTGCTGCCCTAGCCTGAGATTACCATAGTTAGGTCGCCGCTCTGTAGCGCGCTCAGCCAAGAGTTCGTCAACCAGCCTCTTCTGCTCAGAAAGCTGCTGGCATAACGTGGCCTTCTCGGGATCTTCGTCAGTTTTCTGCACAGAGGAAAATGGGTCGGAGTGCTTGACAGTTCTGACGTGCTCCTTACCCTTGTCGGTAATTCTACCGAGTACCAACGACTCGGTGGGTACAAGGAGTCCTAGCAGGTTCCTCTTCTGATGGGTAACCCTCCCTGATGGGTCCAGCAGTGGCGGTACGCCCTCGGGGGGTAAGTCTCCATCAAGTAATTCAAGCTCGTCTTCCTTGTCCACGACGTCAGCCAAGTGGACCGCAACTCCCCTCGAGGGCATGTTCAGGATGTCACATAATGAATCAGGCTACCATCAGATAGGGTCGAAAGGAGAGTGGCATAGTGTCCCCAACCACGGACTAGCACATGGGGGGTAGCTTCCCTGACGATTCTGCGGAGTACTTTGAAACTCTGAACACATTTCCGTTGAAGGGCGCTCTGGTGGCCTAGCAACTCAGGGTGCTTGGCCACAAGGAGTGCGGCCAAATCAATCAGGCGGCATTGCTCACCGATTTCTTCGAAGTGCTCTCGACTCGTGGGGTATTACACCCGCTCGTAACGAAGGCGGAAGTGTGTCGCCCATAGGGTTCAACAAAAACACCCCAATTCTTCAGGGGTAAGAGACTCTGGTGCGCGAATATTCAGCGCCACCATCGGCCAGAACTTCTCCGGGAAGTAATCCACTGCAAGAATACTCTAGAAGCTCCTGGGCTCGGACTCGGGGTCTGGTCTTGTATTGCCCCACTGGTCAACCAGGGGCGGCTGAGGGACCGGTAGCGGTACCGAGGCAGACCTCTGGGATAGTAAACTCGACGGCAGAGAATACGGTGAACGAGCTGACTGGCTGCCGAATTCCAGGGCATCCTCTGAAGAGTAAAGTGACCTGGCCACAATGTCACGATACGACGGGCTGATAGCCACAGCTTCCGGCACATGAGTCGCGGCTACTGGCGATAGGTCGTGTCATCGCTCTACCGCCGTTGGCCCCCAAAATAGCTCTTCGTGATCTCTGGTAGAGGTAGAGGGTGCTTCTGGTGACGATGGCAGTGATTGCGCGACCGAGACCTGTGGAATTCCCAAGATTTCTTCCTACTGGATGTACCTGCAGAGAGAGATGGGAATCTGGTGGACATCATATTCCGAGAGAATGAGGCTAACACATCTAGTTCCTGCCCCGGTCCTTGATACGGAGGAGCGGGGAGAATGTTCCATCGCTGAGTCGCATTCCGCTCCAGAGACGGAGAAGCGGACAGGTTTGATCTCCACCCGGGCTTTCCCAGGACTCTTCTTGTGGCGGCGACGACCCGATCTCCTGCCCTACGGTGTCTCTTCAAGACAAGGATGATCCCTATCATGTAGTCTCGGGGTGGTGCTGGTGCCGTGGCAGAGAGGACCCCCACTCGAGATGGCCAAGGAGCGAGGGGCACTGGGGAAAATGTCAAAGGGTACATGGGGAGGACCTCCATGGACAGCACCCATGTGTGCGGAGCCTCTGTTGGAATCGAAAGGAGCATGGGGAGGACCTCCATGGTCTATGCGGGTGGAGCGAAGCTGGCCTTCACTCCTCATGTTGCCGGGGTGAGGAGGACCTTTTCCCATTGCAGAGAGGACGTAGGGAGGGCCCCCACGTTGGAGAAGGACTGGATGGAAGGTGCCTTCAGATCGGCGGTCGGGGGTAGGATGGACTCCATACCCTGTATAGTGGGTGTGGGAAAGGTTTCTGCGCTGAGCGTCACTGCCGCTGGTCAGGTCTTCCTTTGGGATGGGGGTAGCACGAGGCATACCTCCATGACGAGCTTCGGAGCGGGGAAGGCCCACGCTCTATGGAGTAGTGGTACAGGGAGGGCCTCCGTACGGGGTGACATCACTGTGGGTTAGTTCGCGGCGATCACCACTCGGGCCTGCAACCCGGAGAGTCAACCCAGCCTGCCCGTGGGGCGGTTGGGGTCTCGATTCTAGTTGGGTGAAGGAGTGCCCCTGCTCAGTGTATGTAGGGAATTCATGATGCACGTCGGTGGTGGCTCAGGCCACTGTAGTTGCTGACGTTGACGCACCTGGGTGGGCATTCTCAGTCCAGGCCCAGCGCTGACATCGGGTCAGACGAGCTGGTGCAGGTGGTGCAGGGGCATAGCCTGCCTGCTCTTCCTACGGAGTCAGACGGCGGTGCTAACGCGGCCAGGTGGGAGCTCTTTCCTGGAGCCCTTGGGTCGGGACCCTGAGAGGGCTGAGCCGGACGGCGCCCGCCTCGTCAGCGTAAGGTGGGGATTCATCAAGGCGTTCTAGCGACAGGCTCCCGAAACGGTTGAACGTTGGGGTGGGGAGCAGGGGCTCCCTGCGCGGCCTGTTAGGGCGACGTTGAAGGCGAAGCCTGGAGGCCTCCAGGTCCAAGCGGGCCATATCCCTAGTTGGGATGACCCCTTCCTCCTCGTACCTGTGCATGAGGTTGTTCATCACCCTTCACTGGATGACCTCTGATGGGGAAAGGGGATGTGGGCGCCCCATATTCCGCGATGTGGCGGCCGTCGTGGCGGTATCAGCGCCATGCGGGGTGGCTGTGGCGGAGTTTCCCCTACCCCTACATAGGCGGGAAGGCGGTGATCTTGTCTCTGTAACATCAACCTGCTTCCTGAGAAATGAAGGGATTAACTCATTAGAAATGAGAGGAAAAGAATCGACAACCAGTGCCTCGACTTCCTTCTATTCTCCACGTCTGTAAGAAGGATCCATGCCAACACGCTGCAGAACGGAGTGCCCCATGTTCTACTGCCCCGACTTCTGGTGAGTTTCACGACAGGACCGCTATTTGCTTGGCGGGACCAGGCACTGGATATCTGGATCCGGTGACACGTCAATCTAATGGTGTCTCGAATGCTACTAATCTCCACATTGAGCAGAAGAATTTCACATCGGGTTCACCATTTCTATTTTAGACGCTTTCGTCGGGGCACACGCATCCATCCGTCCGCGGAGGAGGATGCTTTGCGCTTGTTGCCCCGCATTCCCACTTTCCAAAGGCGGGTGGCATTCGCTCCTTATTCAGGGACGTCTGCTCCTTGATCAAAATGGGTTGATGGGATGTCGGTTCTTCCTTCTGTTGATTCCTACTCAGAACTCATCACCTAGTCCGGGTCTCCCTCATAGATTTAATACGTAGTTCATGAAACTCTTCCCAGTGCCATGTTTCCATGGATGCCGGTTAATTACACTGCTTCTGTCGGGACATTCCAAAGGGTCCAGTCAAGGCAGCAACCTTCAGTCGGGGGAGTAGTCACGTTGAGCCATCAGTAGCGTGTCCTCATGTTGGGGAACCTGGCATGTCTGTCTATTATCCCTGGTCACAGGGCTTCTCGAGGGCGTGGAAGCTCGAGGCATCCCACATCGAGCGCGGGGAATTGTATGCCATAGACACATATCTGATGTTTTCCTCAGATTCCCATGTTTAACAGAGGATACGCCGTGGGTTTAACGTCCAGCAGAGATGGATCAGCCCGATCAGAGCATTAGCTAGAATAGATCGGATCGAGGTATTTCCCTTGAAGGGATGTCAATATCGGGGGCCAGCCCATGGGAGGCTGTGAAGAGGAGCGTACCGACATGGTATCACCGGGATATGACCATCCGGGCGAGGATCGGGGTGTATTGTGGATGGATGAATGAAGTAGAGGGTGGAATGGCAAGGAACCATCATAAGGGAAACGGTGAAGTTGGGCTTGAGCCTTAAAAGGGCCTCCTACGTATCCCCATGGCAGGAAATCAAAGTCCGCGTAGTTCGAGATGGTGCCGGTGAACTGGTTTGAGGGTGGACCTTGGTCTGATGGGCATCATCAGTGAGCTGACGTGAATGGGGAGGACCAGGAGGGTCCTAGTGGTGGTGGGCTTGGACCTCGTGGATGCTTCTTACGTACCATGTTGTGACATGGATCAAAGACTATGTAGTTCAGAGGGGATTCGTCGGTGAACCGACGTGAAAGTGGACCTTGGTCCAACGGATGTTGTCAGAAACTGACGTAAAGGGGGACCTTGGTCCCATGCGTCAGCGGACTGACACGAAAGTGGACCTTGGTCTGATTAGGGGTGGGCTTGATCCTTAGGAAGGCTTCCTACGTACCATGCCTTGACACGGATCAAAGACCTCGTGGTTCAAAGGGTTTCATCAGTGAACCGAAGTGAAAGTAGACCCGTGGGTCCACTTGTGGTGGGATTGAACCTAGGGAAGGTTTCTTACATACCATGCCTTGACATAGATCAAATTCCTCGTAGCTAAAAGGATTGATGAGATGCAGTTTAACGTCATGTGGGACGGTAGTGAACCTTGACGTGAATGAACGATGGGTGGTGGGTGTCGGTGAACTGACATAAATGATGGACCTTGGTCCAATGGGAGATGGGCATGAACCTCTGGGAGGCTTCCTACGTACCATGCCTTGACATAGATCAAAGTCATCATAGTTCGGTTTGGTCACAACGGCTTGCCATCGGACTGGAATGCAGTTTAAAGTCATACTGGACGAAGGTAGAACTCGACGTGAATTGGATGATGGGTGGGCTTGAACCTCGTGGAGGCTTCCTACGTACCATGCCTTGACATTGATCAAAGACCTCATAGTTCAAATGGGTGTGCGGTTTAATGTCATGCGGGACAAGGGGCATACAGTTTAACGTCATGCTAGATGAGGGTGTTCAGTTTAACGTCATGTTGGACGAGGACGTGCAGTTTAACGTCATGCTGGATGAGGGCGTGCAGTTTAACATCATGCTGGATGAAGATATGTAGTTTATCGTCATGCTGGACGGGGACATGCAGTTTATCGTCATGCTGGACGGGGGCGAAACTCGACGTGAATGAACGATCGAGTAATGTGGCTTGAACTTCATATAGCCTTCCTACGTACCATGCCTTGGCATGGATCAAATTCCTCATAGTTCTCTAGAGGGTGGGGGTCAGGGTCGGTGCTCACTCTAAGCCCACACGAGTCATGCTCGGTGTGAGAAACAAGAGGTTACAAGGACCTGACAATCACGTTGCGAAGGATGCGTCTGTGGGATGCGAAGAGGGGCTTACGCATTAGGCAGCCCATGGTGCTGGGACTTACTCCAGGATGGAGGCCCGAGGTGCGGAAAAGCACAGCGAAAGAGGGATTTGGGACCAATGATGGGGGCTGCCTCGTTCCCTATCACGCCCTCCACTGACCTTGGTA
The DNA here is from genome assembly GCA_963277665.1 of Viscum album. Lineage (NCBI taxonomy): Eukaryota > Viridiplantae > Streptophyta > Magnoliopsida > Santalales > Viscaceae > Viscum > Viscum album. Next base: position 877,362,914 of record OY728163.1, read on the forward strand.
GTGGGGAAGTACAGAGATGCAGGGGTGCAGCCATCCGTTGGGGAACTAGGGTAGCCCTTCCCCTTTGAACATACGCCACTCCAATAAGGAGGATATCATCCCTTGTGGATGGGTGATTCCACTCCTGTGGAGACGAGTGGTGTAAAGAATGTTCGAGCTGGGGGGACCCTTCGTGGGAGGCACGAGGTCGGGTCACAGTTTAACGTCATGTGTTGAGGACGTGATGCTTGGCAGTTTAACATCCTGCAGCTCGGATGAAGTGGGTTCACTCCTCACCCCTAGGACTTACATAACTGGTACCCTCTGGTCCTTGGGGAAGGGAAGGTACCAGTAGGTCCATGGTCAAGGGGGGTTGTAGAGTGAACCATCGAGGGGTCCACGTTAGTGTGGCTATGGGAAGAAGCAATAGCCGTTAGCGTGCCTATGCGAAGAAGCATTAGGCGAAGCAACGCTACGAGATTATTGTCCATAGGACATTGAAATCACATCATGAAAACATGAAGGGTCGCACGGGAAGAGGAATTGCCAAGAAAAGGAGTGTTCTTCGTGAATCAGAGTTCCTTGGCCTTAGCACGGGGCATAGGTGTATGTGGAGGGTGCTACACGAAGTGGAAGAGTATTCGCGGAGCACTACCTCGCGAAGAAGGGGTGCCTCGCGAAGTAGGGTGCTGCGAAGCAGTGTGCTTCGCGATGTGTAGAGATCCTGCCTTAGCATAGGGATCACTAGTATGGGTTGGGTGTTTCACGAAGCGTAAACGCTCCGCGGCTGCCCGGGTTCCCTTGGGAATCCCCTTCCTTCGCGAATGCCCATGAGCTTCGCGAAGGGCATCCCTCTCGGAAGAGGGGGTCAAAACGAGACCATGAAAAGGCGTCTCGCGATGTAGAAGTACCTCATGGAGCTCATGATTCCCGGGGGGCAAAGGGTTCTTCGCGATTTGGGAGAGGAGAAGTCGAAAGGTCGGATTGTCCATCCACGGGACTAAGGGGGAGTCCAGCATTTATAGGCAAGGGGCGCCGCAAAGCAGAACTCGTGTGCCGCCTCAGGTGCTTCGCGGCGCGCTCGCGAACGTCAACGACGTCCGCGGAGAGTTACCACCTCTGGAGCGTCGCGGCGGGCTCGCGAACGTCAAATGCGTTCGCGGAGAGTTACCGCCTTTGGAGCTTCGCGGCGGGCTCACGAACGTCAAATGCATTCGCGCAGAGTTACCACCACTGGAGCTTCGTGGCGGGCTCGTGAACGTCAAATGCATTCGCAGAGAGTTACCACCTCTGGAGCTTCACAGGACCGCGATGCTCGGGGTGTTTCGCGTCGGTGCTTCACGACGGTGCTTCGCGAGGCAGCGTGTCTGCCTTCTTTTTCGTCCCTCTCTTTCGTGCAATATTTTGGTGCTAACATATGACCTTTCTTATTACACTCATAACAAGCTACATCAGAAGCATTGTAATTTGTATCACCTTTCTTATCTCCCTTATATTTTTCTTTTGGGGGATTTCTACAAAACTGGTTTTCAAAACCTTTCTTTTTCATTCTTTTATAGACTCCAGTTACAATCTGAGCCATGTCTTCCTTTTCAATATCCTGTAGATCAGAATCAGAAGAATTAATAGAAATAACATTTATAGACTTTAAAGCTACACCTTTTAATTTTTGTTGTCTCCTCATCAGCAATGTTATTCAGTTCCAGTTTATATTGGAGTAGTGATCCAATAAATTCATCAATGGTGTACTCTTTGAAGTTCTTGCTTTCATCATTGGAAACCTTCTTTGCATGCCAATTCTTTGGTAATGCCCGCATGACTCTTTAAACAAGTATAGGATTTTCTAGAGATTCCCCATGTGAATTCATTCCATTCACAATGCTTGTGAATCTATGGAACATTTGTTTTACAGTTTCATCTTCACCCATCTTGAAGTCTTGATACTCAGCACGAAGCATTCCAAGCTTGGTTCGGATCACGTTTTTGGACCCAAGGTGAGTAACTTGCAAAATCTTCTAAATATCATGAGCTGTCTTGTATACAGAAACATGACTAAAAACACTTCTGTTAATAGCACAATATAAAATATTAATGACTTTGTAATTTAAGACATATCTAGTAGCATAAATTCTTGTAAGAGTATATAGAATAGCTTCAGGTAGTGTGTATTTTTTTAGTCATGATAGACCATTGGTCAATGCTCAACTATTTGAGGTATGCCTCCATTCGGGATCTCCAGTATCCACAATCATTTCCATAAAAATGTGGTGGCTTCTGAGGAATCCAAGTATCATTCAGGTTTAATCCTACCATCTAATATGATATTTATCCATAGACTGTGAGCTCTAAAAATAGGTTAGCACAGTAAAATATAAAATCAGACTAAAAAAATTGGTTGGATTAATTCCTTAAGGAATAACCAATGGTACTGTTATTTGGTGTAAATAAATATAGAGCAAAACAATTATTAAGAAGGTTTCTCTTTGATACCAATTTTTAGGTTAGACATGGTAATTGTAGATGGTCTAGAGGGGGGTGAATAGACCAGATTAAATATTGTAATCAAATAAATTTATTGTCAAAGTTAATTATTAAATTTAATTAGTTGCAGAAAAAGTAAATAGTTCAAGGATTTTTTTTATAGTAGTTCGGTCCAAAGTGGGCCTACTCTACTCTTATACCTCTCTACTCGGTGAGAGATATTTGTGCACTAAAAATGATTTTTAAAGGGGAATAATATCCCAATTACTAAATCCTTTTCTAGTGGAGGGATAACCACGACACTAAATTTTTTGTGGGGAGTCATAACCCTTACAACCTGACATTAGATGCTGGGAGTCACAACTCAAACAGTCTTGACTTTAGATACATGGAGTCAGAACCCATTGATCCTGACTTTAGAATCCAGGAGTCAAAACCCGAGGAAAAAGAATAACAAGTAATGCTTTTGTGTGCAAAAGAATAAATAGAAAAAATAGAGTTTGTGTGAGAGAAGAGACGTAGTGTTACAGACTCAAAACCAGATGAAAGAGAAGATAAAAATTAGAGCATAGGTACTAGTTCTTGAGGTTTAGATCCGCACATATTTTCAAAGCAATTGTAGTTGAAGCAGAATTAATTAAGCGCTTGAGAGACCGAGCAGGTGGTGAAGCAGAGTGTCACATGACGTTGCCAATGCACAACAGATTTAAAGTTCACAACACTTTCTCTTTATATTATAATGTTGCTTTTCCTGCAAGAGAGAACGATATATATAGAGAATAAAAATATCTAACAGGTTCATCAACGCTGCTTCCTTAGGATATTCAAAACTAATTGAGTCAAAAGATCCCATAAATATCTCCCTGAAAATAGCAGCTCTATTGCTTCTTTATTCTCGTAGAATAAATAAAGGAATTCAAAATATTTTGAATAAATATTCAAATAAAATCTCCCAAATAATAAAAGAATTGAATGATTCAAAACAGAATTTTAAATCCATTTAAAATATTTAAATGAAGTCTAAATAGTTCTTGAAAACAAGCAGCAAATTCTGAAATTAAATTCAAACATTTAAATTTAAACAATCTTGAAACGTCCAAATTTATTTGTAAAAGGCGTTGAAAAACGTTATTAATTTTTCACTCTCAATATAGCACCAAAAACATTAAAATCTCTTTCATTACGATATTTATATTTAATGAGGATTTTATAAAAAAATCGTTAAAAATAATTCATATATTTGTAGAAAATCAATTTTTTTAAAAATTGCACAGAATGAACAGTAATTTCGAAGTGAATAGTAACTTTAGAATGAACAGTAACTTTGGAATGAACAGTATCTTCAGAGTAAACAATAACTTTGGAATAAACAATAACTTTGGAGGGAATAGTAACATTATGTAAGGTATGAACAGTAAAGTAACGTAGGGTATGAACAGTAAAGTAACATAGGGTATGAACAGTAACGTAGGGTATGAACAGTAAACCATACTTTCGTAAGATAAAAAATTAAACATTCGTTTGTGAAAAAAATGAACCAAACTTTTGAGATAAAAATGAACCATACTTTTGAGATATAAAAGAACCATACTTTTTAGAAAAAATGAACCATACTTTTGAGATATAAATGAACCATACTTTTGAGATATAAATGAACCATTCTTTTGAGATATAAATGAACCATACTTTTGAGATATAAATGAACCATTATTTTGAGATAATAATGAACCATACTTTTGAGATAAAAATGAAACATACTTTTGAATGAAAAAAAATAAACCTTACTTTTGAGAGAAATATGGACATAATGTTTTGAGAAATATCAACAAATTTTTAAGAGATTTTAACACTAAATTCAGACTTTTGTCAAAACTAATGATTTGTATAAAAACTTATTATCTTACCATAAAAATATATTCAATTAAAACCTACATCTATAGATCCTTAAATCATTAAAGAACAGAAGCAAAACAATTCTGGAAAAACTGCTACAACGAAACAGCATATCATAACTTCATGTAATTAAAAGTCCATTCAAACGATATTTTTAAACTTTTATGTAAACTAATGAAATCAAGATAAACATTTTATCTTTCCATATAATCAATTTTCATGTAAATTCGATAAATTTAGATGTTTCAGTAAAATAAATACATAAATGTTTTAAAATAGTGAAATGTAGAGTTTCTAAAAACATAGTAGTAACTTCATAGTATTTTTTGAGAAATAGATAAGCATATTCAAACATCCACATTAACTAATAAAATATAGGTAAATTTCTTATATTTTAAATTTGATATGAATGACAAAAAATCCAAATCACATAAATTAAGATATCATTAAAATACAGAGTAAATGTAATCAAACAAAATCACATGAAATCAAATTAAAGGAAATATGCACATGCACAAAAAATATCCCCCTTTTTGTTTGACTACAGAACCAAAACATGTAAACCATAAATAAATTTTTAATATGATTAAAACCAAATTATTTCTCCCCAAACCATCTCTCCAAAAATTCTCCCCCTTTTTAAAAATAAACAAAATGTGAAAACATGCTCCCCTTAAACAAATGCAATAAATAAAGTTTAAAATTCCAACATACCAAGATAAAATTTAATTTTATCAAACTTAGAGGAGTCTAAAGGAATTGTAAAAATATCTGCAAGCTGATTTTAAGAAGGAATAAATTCTAAAACAATATCACCCTTATTCACATGATCTCGAATGAAATGAAATCTATGATCAATATGTTTTGTTCTAGAATGTTGTAAGGGGTGGTTAGAAATAGAAATTGCAGATGTATTATCACAATAAATAGGTATTTTAGCAAGATAAACACAAATATCACATAATGTTTTCTTAATACATATACATTGAGCACAACTACTATCAGTAGAGATAAACTCAGCTTCTGCAGTAGATAAAGCAACAGATAATTATTTCTTAGATGACGAGGAAATTAAACATTTTCCCAAAAATTGACACATACCTGATGTACTTTTTCAGTGAATTCTACAGCATCCAATATCAGAATCAGAATAAGATGTTAAATCAAAACAGTTATATTTTGGATAAAATAAACCAGAATCAACAGTTCCTTTGACATAGCTAATTATTCTTTTAATAGTTTTAATATGACTTTCTTTAGGATCATCACGAAATCTAGCACATAAACAAACACTAAAAATGCAATCAGGTCTAGATGTTGTTAAATATAACAAGCTACCTATCATACCTCTATTAACTTTTAAATCAACTAATTTACAAGATGCATCACTATCTAATTTACAATTAGTAGCCATATGGGTTTTCATGTATTTAGAGGAATCAAGACCAAATCGTTTAACTAAATCTTTAGCATACATAGATTGATTAAGAAAAATTCCATATTTCCTTTGAAAAATTTGAAGTCCAAGAAAGAACATTAATTATCCCATTAAACTCATGTCAAATTCAGAAGACATCAATTAAACAATCATTACAATGTATTTCACTAGATGATCCAAAAACTATATCATCAACATAGATCTGAAAAATTAAAATATCGTCAGATGATCTTTTAATAAAAAGAGTAGGATCAAAATTTCCTTTCTTGAAACCATTTTTTAATAAAAATAATGAAAGTCTTTCATACCAAGGATGAGGTGCTTGTTTGAGATTGTATAAAGCTTTGGATAATTCAAAAACATGGTAGGGAAATTTTTCATTTTCAAAACCAGGGGGTTGAGAAACATAAACTTCTTCAGTAATAAAACCAATTAAGAAATCACTTTCTACATCCATTTGATATAATTTAAAACCTTGAAAACATGCCAATGCTAACAAAATTCTAATTTCCTCTTACCTAGAAACATCTGAAAATGAATCTTAAAAGTCTTCTTGGGAGTATCCTTGAGCAACAAGTCTAGATTTGTTTTTGAAAATCTGTCCAGATTCATCCACCCTATTTCTAAAGATCCACTTCGTTCCAATTACCTACTTATCTTTAGGAAATTATACTAAATTCTAAACATTATTTCTAACAAACTGATTTAGTTCATCTTGCAAAGAAACAATACAGTTCTCATATTTTAAAGCATTATTAATATTAACCAGAAAGAAATCAGAAATAAAAGAAGAATTGGAACAATAATTTATAATAGAAAATCTGGTTTTGAAACCAGAATAAACATTGCCAATTACATTTTCAACAAGATGATCTTTGTGAAACTTCCATGATCTTGGATCAGGTTAAGAAGGAGTATGATCCCCCTCAATTAACTCATTCTTATCTTGAGGAATATCTTCACCAAAATTTAAATCTATAAACTCATCATCAATAACATTAGAATCAGAATTTATTTTAACATTATTTTCATCAAACATAATATGAACAGATTCTTCAATAAACATCGATCTTTTATTATAAAATATATAAGATTTACTATTATTTTAATAACAATGAATAATACCTTCATCACTTTTAGCATCAAATTTATCTAAATTATCCTTTGAATTTAAAATAAAAACTTTGCAGCCAAAAACTCTAAAATAACCAACTTTACACTTTTTATTTTTTAATAATTCATAAGAAGTTTTATTTAGCAAAGGTCTAATAAGAATTATATTTGAAATATAAAATGCAGCAAAAACAGCCTCAGCCCAAAAATATCTAGGCAAATTATATTCACATAATATAGTTAGAGCCATATCAATAAGAGTTATATTTTTCCATTCTATAATGCCATTTTTTTGTGGTGTTCTAGGAGCAGAGAAATTATGAAAATATCCATTATTTTCACAGAATTTTTCAAAATCTAAATTGTGAAATTCACCTCCTTTATCACTAAGAACATAAATAATCATACAACCTTTTTCATTTTGAATTAATTTAGAGAAAGCCGTGAATTTAGATAAAGTAACATTTTTATGAGCTAGAAAATATACCCAAGTAAATGTACTATAATCATCCACAATAACTAAAGTATATTTCTTTCCACTAAGGCTAGAAATTTGAGTTGGACCAAATAAATAAAGAAGTACCAACTATAAAGGCTTATTTGTACTTATCTGATTGATAGGTCTAAAAGAAATTTTGTGTTGCTTCCCTTTCATACAGGAATCACAAACATGAAGTTATTCTTTCTTCAAAGAAGGAAGCTGCAAAAAAATCTCATGCTTTGAGAGCTTATGTAACATTCTGAAATTAACATGACCAAAATGTTAGTGCCAAAGGATACAGTCATTCTGTAAAACATTCAAATACATTACATGTTGAACAGTTATTCAGCAAAATAAATAGTATAAATATTATTCTTTTGATTAGCATAAAATAATTAAGAATCATCTTTAAAAACTAAACCTTTATCATTTTGAAATTTAACATCCATTCCATCATCACATAATTGTGATATAATAATTAAATTATGTTTTAAACCTTCAACATATATATCTTTTTAAAGAAATGTACAATTTGAAATAATAACTTTACCAAAAACTTTTACTCTGCCTTTGGAATTTTCTCTAAAAGTAAAAGTGCCTCCATCAAATGTGTTTTATGAGGTGAAACTTGATGTGTCTCCAGTCATATGCCTATATAATCCACTTTCCATCTACCATATGTCTTTCTTGAGACCTCTAAGGCATTTTTCCTACAAAAACAATTAATTGGCAATTTTAGTACCCAAGCTACTTTGGGTCCAAAAGGATTAGGAATAAAATTTCTAGGTACCCATACACAATTTAAACATGTATTGTATGTTACTCTTGATAACAAGGATTTAGAAATATTAGTTTTTGTAAATCCCAAAGATTTTTTAAATCTAATTGAACAATTATTGGCATAGTGACCATTCATGCCACATTTAAAACAAGTAGCAGTTGAAGTACAACCATTTTTACTTTTAACAAAACAGGTTTTATACATTTGAGGTAATCTTTTATCATAACCAAAACCATTTTATTTTTATCAGTTTTATTCAAAGACATCATCTCATGATATTTTTCAGAACCATGAATAAAATCAGATAAATATTTTTTAAGACATTCAACTTCCTTTTTTAAATTCTCATTCAGATCTGGAGCTGTATTCAAATTATCATAAAATGTTGAATGAGAAGTAAAAGAAATGTTTATTAACTTTTTATTTTATTGAAAAATTAATTTATTTTCCGAAATAAGTTTTTCATTATAAACTTTGAGTTTATTATATAAATCAGTAGCTTTGAATATATCTTTTCTTAATCCTTCAATTTCTTTATTTAATGTAAAAACATTAGGGTTATTAGATTCATATTCAGAATCAGAACATTCAAAATAATAACTAGAATTACAAACCTTATCCCGTGATGCTAGGAAACACAAGTTAGCAGATTCCTTGTCATTTTCAGATTGTTCGCTAGAATCAGATTCTTCAGTACAACTCCACCTGGTTGCCAATGAGTTTCTATCCTTCTTTTTGTATTTGTATTTATTCTTTATTTTAGGGAAATCGGTTTTGATATGACCTTTCTTCCTGCACTCACAACATATTAAATCTGAAGAATTGTAATTTCTATCACCTTTCTTATCTCCCTTATATTTTTCTTTTGGGGATTTCTACTAAACTGGTTTTGAAACCATTCTATATCATTCTTTTGTAGACTCCAGTTACAATCCGAGCGATGTCTTCCTTTTCAATATTTTGTAGATCAGAATTAGAAGAATTATTAGACATAACATTTATAGACTTAAAAGCTATACCTTTTCGTTTTTTTGTCTCCACATCAGCATTGTTCTTTAGTTCCTATTCATATTGGAGCAGTGATCCAATCAATTCATCAAGGGTGTACTCATTAAAGTTCTTTCTTTCATCAATGGAAACCTTTTTTGCATTCCATTTCCTGGGTAATGCTCGTAGGATTCTTTCAACAAGTATAGGATTTTATAGAGATTATCTAAGTGAATTAATTCTATTCACAATGCTTGTGAATCTATGGAACATTTGGTTTACAGTTTCATCTTCACCCATATTGAATTCTTGATACTCAGCATGAAGCATTCCAAGCTTGGTTTAGATCAATTTGTCAGACCCAAGGTGGGTAACTTGCAAAATCTTCCAAATACCATGAGTTGTCTTGCATACAGAAATATGACTAAAAAAACATCTGTTAATAGCACTCTAGAAAATATTAATGACTTTGTAATTGAAGAAATATCTATTTGCATCAATTCCTGTAAGAGTATCTAGATCAGCTTAAGGCACTGTGTATTGTTTTGACATGATAGACCAGTGCTCAATGCTCAACTGTTTGAGGTATGCCTCCATTTGGGATCTCCCGTATGAATAATCCTTGGTCTCAAAATGTGGTGGCTTCTGAGGAATCCAAGCATCATGCTGGTTCAATCCTACCATCTTATAAGATATTTATCCTTAGACTGTGAGGTCTAGGAATAGGTTAGTATAGTAAAATATAAAAGCAGACTAAAAAAAATTGGTTGGATTAATTCCTTCAGGAATAACCAATGGTACCGTTATTTGGTGTAAATAAATAAAGAGCAAAACTATTCTTAAGAAGGATTCCCTTTGATACCAATTTTTAGGTTGGACTGGGTAATGGCAGATGGTCTAGAGGGGGGTGAATAGACCAGATTAAAAAATTTAGTCAAATATATTTATTATCAAAGTTAATTATTAAATTTAATTAGTAGTAGAAAAATTAAATAAAAAAGGGATTTTTTTTCATAGTAGTTCGGTCCAAAGTGGGCCAACTCTACTCTTATACCTCTCTACTTGGTGAGAGATAAATGTGCACTAAAAATGATTTTTAAAGGGGAATCATAACCCAATTACAAAATCCCTTTCTAGTGGAGGGATAACCATGACACTGACTTTTGTGTGGGGAGTCACAACCCTTAAAACCTGACTTTAGATACTAAGAGTCACAACCCAAATAGTCTTGACTTTATATATAGGGAGTCACAACCCTAAGATTCTGAATTTAGAATCCGGGAGTCACAACCTGAGGAAAAAGAATAACAAATAATTCTTTTCTGTGCAAAAGTATAAACATGAAAAATAGAGTGTGTGTGAGAGATGAGAAGCAGTGTTACAGACTCAGAACCATAAGAAAGAGAAGATAAAAATTAAATCACAGGTACTAGTTCATGAATTTTAGATCAGTATGTCTCATCAATTCAATTGTTGTAGAAGTAGAATTAATTCAGCACTTGAGAGACCGAGCAGGTGGTGAAGCTGAGTGTCACAAGACGTTGCAAATGCATAGGAGATTCAAAGTTCACAACACTTTCTCTTTTTATTGTGTTGTTGTTTTTCCTACAAGAGAGAACGATATATATAGGGAATAAAAATATCTAACAGGTGCAGCAACTCTACTTCATTAAGATATTCAAAACTCATTGAGTCAAAGATCTCATAAATATCTCCTTGAAAATACCAGCTGTGTTGCTTCATTATTCTCGTAGAATAAATAAAAGAATTTGAAATATTTTGAATAAGTCATCAAATAAAATCTCTAGAATAATAAAAGCATTTAATGATTCAAAAAAAAATTTAAATCCATTTAAAATGATTTAAACAAAGTCAAAATAGTTCATGAAAACTAGCAGAAAATTCTGAAATTAAATTCAAACATTTAAATTTAATCAATCCTGAAACGTCTAAATTTATTTCTAAAATACGTTGAAAAATGCTATTAATTTTTCTCTATAAATATAGAACCAAAAAAATTAAAAACTCTTTTATTATGATCCTTATATTTAATGAGGATTTTAAAAAAATCATTAAAAAATAATCCATATATTTGTTGAAAATCAATTTTTTTTAAAATTTCACGGAATGAACAGTAACTTCGAAGTCAATAGTAACTTCGGAATGACTAGTAACTTTGAAGTGAATAGTAACTTCGGAATAAACAATAACATTGGAATGAACAGAAACATTGGAGTAAACAATAACTTCAGAATAAACAATAACTTCAGAGTGAACAGTAACGTAACGTAAGGTATGAACAGTAATGTAATGTAGGGTATGAACAGTAAAGTAATGTAGGATATGAATAGTAATGTATGGTATGAACAGTAAAGTAAGGTATGAACAGTAATGTAGGGTATGAACAGTAAACCATTATTTCTAAATATAAACAATGAACCATACTTTTGTGATAAAAATGAACCATATTTTTGAGATAAAATTGACCCATACTTTTTTGATATAAATGAACCATAATTTTGAGATATAAATGAACCATAATTTTGAGAAATAAATGAACCATACTTTTGAGATATAAATGAACCATACTTTTGAGATATAAATGAACCATACTTTTGAGATAAAAATGAACCATACTTTTGAGATAAAAATGAACCATACTTTTGAAAGAAAAAAAAATGAACCTTACTTTTGAGAAAAATATGGACAAAACGTTTTGACAAAATTCAACAAATTTTAAGGGATCTTAATTGTTGATTCATACTTTGGTCAAAACTAATGATTTGTATAAAAACTTATTATCTTTCCAATCAAAATAATCAGTTAAAACCAACATCTATAGATCCCTAAATCATTAAAAACTAAAGCAAAACAATTCTGGGAAAACTGCTACACCAAAACTGCATATCATAACTTCATGTAATTAAAAGTCCATTAAACGATATTTTTAGACTTTTATATAATCTAATGAAATCAAGATAATAATTTTATCTTTCTATATAATCATATTTCATGTAAATCGGAAAAATGTAGTAGTTTCAGTAAAATAAATACATAAATGTTTTAAAACAGTGAAATGTAGAGTTTATAAAAACATAGTAGCAACTTCATTTAATTTTTAGAGAAATAGATAAGAATTTTAAAACTTCCACATTAACTAATATAATATAGATAAATTTCTTATATTTACAATGTGATAAGAATAATAAAAAATCCAAATAACATAAATAAAGATATCATTAAAATACAGGGAAAAAGTAATCAAACAAAATCACATGAAATCAAATTAAAGGAAATATGCACATGCACAAACACATAATTACTTTAATCAAAACATAGGGATGTGGAAACATAAGAAAGGATTGAGCATTGATGCTTAGTAGGGAAAAACTTTAGTGATAATAATAAAAGACTGTATGGGATAATGAGATAACGATATGAGTATAATCAGGATACATAATAATATCATACACATCAAATAATAGGTCAAAATTTATTGTAAAACTATTAAAAAATAATACATTAATGAAAAGAGTATGTCAGTACACATGGACCATGATAACATAACATATTCATATGAATAAGTGTAAATATATGAAATAACCATCAATATTTCCAAAAAAATTACTTTTAGGTAACCTAAATTAATGTGCCACACCATCAGTTCCCACACAAATTGGAAACTATAATGTATTCCTAAATATGTATCTCAAGGGATTTAAACCAAAAACCTATGAATTAGAGAGAGATATAGGATCCCTCCCATCATTGACTAAAATTATTAATGCTATTTGATATTAATCTATTATCATATTATAAATAACTCATCAAAAATGGGTTTCAAAGATATTCTGAAATGAAAATTATTCACTTTTATTGAATAAATAACTAATTCAATGAAAATGGGTATCATTAAAATCATCATAAATAACCAATGAAAATAAAATGGGTTTCATATGGATTCACATAAAGAAATAATTTTTAATTCCCTCAATAATCTAACATGATAATACCTTAGGAATCGATCGGTATCTGATAAAAAATTTTACTGTATACGTAAATTAAATTCATTCAATTTAATATAGCATATGGTACTTCAACTTTATAGATTAATGGTACATTGTTAATTCAGTAACATTCATAAATCAATAATTCATTGACATCTAGGTGCACAAAATTAAATAAAATCAAACAAATATGGTATTCACAATGTAAATGTAATATATAAGTATTAGCATCAATACATTGGAGATGAAATGTTAATGAAAAACGATTTCGATGAAAACAATTTATATGAGTTTTAGATAAATAAATTTGAAAATAAGAAACATAATTGATCATTTGAAATCAAATTTAAATAGATACATTGTAAAACAAAGTTTAAAATAATTTGTATATAATCTAATAAAAATTATAGATAAAGATTCATATTTAATTATAAATGTTTTGAAATTATGTTCTCACGTGTAAATGTTAAAAAAAAGATCATTTTCACTAGTTTATTAAAATGAACCATACAAAAAAAGTAAAATATTATTTTAACCACTTAAAATAATTTGAATCAGTAGAAAATAGACTTAATAAATTATTATATCATAGAGAAAGATGACTTCCATGAAATTTACTAAATACAAATATGGGGAAAATGGAGAATGCCCTAAGAAAATAAAATATGGGTTATGTGTCAAGAAATAATTTTGGAAAGAAATGATTCTGAGGAAAATAAATATTTAAAGAATAAATATAAACCCATTAATATTAAAAGGAAATGATTAGAGTATTTATAAAGGATCTTAATTCCCATGATGTGTTATCTTTCAAAAAAATCACGATTTTTAAATATGATAGGAAATGAAACACATACAAATTGAGTAAATGTTTTTTCAATTTGGGGAAAATTTTAATTGTTGGATTTTAAAATAACATAATACGTATCCTTCCAGACTCAATTAAAATTTTAAAATATATAAATAATTTAATAATCAAACTATTTTAATGGTATCGTTGTTCAAATTAATAAATATCTATCCTAAAAATAAATTGGAGATGAGTAAACGCTTAGACCAATCCTGATTGATTATACACATACATAAAATTTTTTGAATTATTAAATATTGTTCATTAAATACATTCCTATGAAATTTATTCATATCAATTGCAAATTATTCTCATTATTTAAAATTATTATATGAACATGAATATTAGTTAGATTAGTGATATTTTTCACACTTCGTGGCAGTTACTTTATAGCTTTGAACTAGTTAGGTAAAATAAATGTTGGTATCTACTATTTTCCAAAATTCAATCAATATTAAACCATATAAGGTACTATAATAGACATATATTGGGATATATAATAAATCAATAATTTCATTCCGTGGTATTTTTTCATAAAAACAATAAATATGAAATAAATAATGATCACGTTTTGGGGATTCATTAAGAATCATTGGTGTTTTCTTAATTTACAAGGTGAATATCCATATAAACAAACTATATAAAAATATATAATTGTAAATTTTATAATATCATATTATATGATTAAATAAGTTCTCATAGTCATCCATGAAATAAATTCATATTAATATTCTTGTAGGTGGTTAAACTAGCCAAAACCTGAACCTACTATGATTAATGGATGATATTGAAGTCGTGTTGAAGTAATATAATTATACCACAACAATAATGATCATTTTTTTAGTTTTATATATCTAAATCATAATGTTGTATTATGATAATATAATTTATATAAAGTAATTACTTAGAATAAAGATATTATTTTCTTCTTAGTTCCCTTATTTTAAATGATCGAAATCGTGATAATCATTTATTGGTAATATAATGAATAGGTACAAAAAAATTTTATTATAAAAAATCATAAAGATATCATAATAAATTTGTTTCCTTTAATCCCTCCACATTTCCATCCACACAAGGTGGTGTTGAAAAAATAGAAATTAATTATTCCATGGAGGTGGTAGTCTACACATATGTATGTATGATAAATTAATTTTACATAGAACTAGAGAATGGATATATATCTAATATTTTTTAATTATAATCTGGATATAAATATCATATTTATTTATTAAATTACCCTTTTTACCTTCATTGTAATATGGAGAAGGAAAATAAAATAAATTCCATCATGGAAGCAGTAGTCTACACAATGCATGAATTAATGTTTTTTTCTTATTAGAAGAGTAAAATAGTAATTAATCATTTTAGTTATTTCAACTATAACTAGTTTTTATCTAATGATTGGTGTTTTCATAATTAATCACTTTAGATATTACAATGATAACTAGTTTTTACCTAAAGTAAATTAATCAATATAACTAAATATGTGTTCATTATTATTAGTTAATATAGAAGTAATGATTCTCAATTTTAAATATATTTCATTTGATTCAATTTAAAAAGTGATGAAAATAAATTTTATGATAATAATTTATAATGAAATAAATATTTATTGTGAAAATATTACTTCTGTTCTATATTATCAAATATGAGTTTGTAAATTAAAAAATCTTTCTAAAAATAGGAAATAATTTTTTTAAATAATTTGTTTTATCATATAGAAATATAATAATTTGTAATTATTAACTATATATAAATAATTTCTTAAAATCCATGTTGTTGGTGAAAGTATATTTATTTACTATTTCATAAATAATCATTATTTTAATAAAAAAAATAATCTTAATATTATATTATTATTATTAATCAAAAAATAAAGTTCACATTTTCAAATAAAATTTCTTAAATTTTATAAATAAATAATTAGATAAAAACCCAAAATATAGTGAAAATAATTTGTATTGGATATTAAAATTTTAAAATGATAACTATTCATTGTTCATATATACTATCAATTACTAAATAATATTGGTAATATATTATTAATATTATCAATATATATATTATTATTATATTATAATAAACTTAGTTTAAAAAAAATTAATTTTAGGAAAATATATTTTTAAGCATAAAATAATTTTTTCAATTGTTTTAGTTTTTCCAAGTGAATTTCCTAAATTTTTACAAATGTCATTATTTTATTCAGTAAAATTTTCATAATTTGGATACAAATAATACTTCCCTTAAAATTCCATGACTAGTTTTTCGAATACATACATAATAATAATATTTTTATTAAAATATATTAGGGTTTTGTTTTTTTTTGTTTTTGCATGCAGAGGAAGCTATCAATCACATTTACTTATTTAAAGTTGTTTATATATTAAAATATTAGAGGCTCATGTTCTTATCTCATTAAATTAATTACATACTCACAATTTGGATCATATAATAAAAGTAATTTCTATTGACAAATGAGAATTAAAAATACATTATAATATAATAATGGGTTTATTTATGATATAGGATGAATTTTTTCCATATGAAAAAATTATTATAATTACTTTTTAAATTTGAGATAATACATTCTATATTTATCATATAATTCTAATGTGGTAATAATATCTATAACCATAATGAATAACTACATGTAACCATGAAAAGGATTTATATGATAATCACACCAAACAAGATTTTTATTTGTAACTCAATATTTGATTGTTGGTGATATGTTACATAACATAAGAGAATAGAAAATGAAGTGTGAAAACTAAAATAATTATATATTAGTATTTATTGAATATTATTTTCCTTTTCTTATGGTTTTTTTGACTATCTCCCTCATTAGACCATGGATTTGTACACTAAGATGCATAATTCCAAACACTCTAGAAATTATAGGATTTGTTTTTTATAGATTATTTATTTCCCTTACACATGTGAGTCTAATAACCATTATATCATCAACTATAGTATTTACCTATACCCTTACATAAATTTCATCCATTCTACCACAAACATTTTCAACATGTAAGAAATTGAATCTTCTTTCCATATTCATCTTTATCACATGACCTTTCATGAGACTATATTTTTCTATTATTCGGTGGGTTTGGGACATCAAATATATTATCATTGTTAAACATATTTTTTATATATAGTTAGGAATTATAATAATCTTTCTTTAATCTAGATCATATTCCAATTGTTTTTTGTTGTGGTAATCTTTGTATTTTCCCTCATAGAAAAGGTTATTTCTACTTCTAAACCTTACAAAATCCAAAATAGTTAATGATAGTTATGATCATTAAATGATAATTGTATTAAATAAACATATGATAATTTAACCTCATCATGTCTCACCATATAACACTAGAATGTTTTCTTATATTTCAATCAACTCAACTTGTATCGGTCACATTTCAAACTATATCAATATTTATTTTACATATATATGTGTTTGTTCAACCTCATTTGCATTGTTTTAGGGATCCATTAATTATTAACATAATCCCTTAATGTAATTAAAAAATAAATCATTCATAATAATTTTAAATAATAATATGATTAATAAAAACATATCCCTAGGTGTGTCTAGATGGGTGTTTATATATTAATATTTCTGTTACACTGAGTCACAGTTGAGTTAATATCCAAAACTCTATATTTAGTGATTATATCCATATGTAAAACTATTCTTGATCCTTTATCCACATTCTAATATACATAAAGTACTTGATTCTCTAGAAAAAATACAAGATCAAATACAACAATATTTTATGATGCTATCCTACACATAGAAGTATTGTAGAGACCTTTCCCTTGGGGTTCCCTCATTTTATCATATTCTAATACCCCATATATTTTATATTACATTAAATAACCAAAAGTGTTATATACATTATTTAAATTAGGATAAAGCATAAATTATCAAACATTGATGATATTTTTAAAACATTGTTAACATCATATTCTCCAATTGTAATTAAACCCTTGTTGGATTCTGAAAGTAATGAAAAAACCCAATACTTTTTAAATTTCAAGATATAAAATTAATATTTCGTTACATAATATTACAAAAAAACACTTTTTTTGTTTTTAGATAATTAATAAAAATAATTCAATAAAAAAATAATGTCTGTATCAACTAATAAACATTTTTCCTTTCCATTATGTAAGAAACTGCTTATTCAATAAAATTTACTCAAAAAATAATATAAATTATTCTCATAAGATACACTTCTCAGAACATTATATAGAATACCATTCATTATTACCTATAGAAAACAAAACATAATAAGTTGTGAACTCCTATTATCAATAAGGGTAAATATATGTTATAATAGTCAATGTTCATCGCTGATCCAAAGATGAGGATATGGGTATTATCAGTATAAATAAGAAAATCACTCCCAACATATCATAGGTGATAATTCCTATTAGAAAAAGTAAAATAAAATAATATATGAATCAAAATTGTGATGACATAAATAAAACACATGGAATCATTACATAATCATGTGAATAATATAAAAAATATAAAACATCATTCACCTTTCTCATAAACATTAGTATAGGGAACATTACATTCACGAGCCTCACCATTAGTTCACATTAATAAAAGAAAATAAAATTCCCTCTTGTATATTTATCTCATGAGATATAAATCTTAAACCAATTAATTATTGGGTTATACATTATTCCACTAATCATTATACATACTTATGAGATCCTCTTGAAATCAATAACATATCACATCTTAATAAACCCATGGAAATTAAACTTGTTTATTAAATTCTTAAAAATTGGAATCATTTGCTTTTTCAAAATTAATTACCCATAAAAAATGGGTTTCATTCAACACATCTTAATAGATGATTGAAAATAAATAGGCTTTATATGGATTAATATAAGGAAATCCTTTATAATTCCACCAATAATCATAACATGATAAACCCATGGAAAATAAAATGGATATCAAATAAAATAATTTAATATTATAGGTAAATGCCATTAAAAAATTATAATATAGAGTATGGTATATTTATCATATAGATAAATTAAATAAATTTTAGTTAACAAAATTACTAAATCAATTGATTCATGGAATGTAGGTGAACACTATATATTCAAATGATTTAAAAAAGGTATTAAACACGTAAATATGTTAGAATAATGTTTATGTGAATACACAAAGTATGATTATGAAATAAAAATTATTTGATGGATCATCACTCCAAGATAAAAAGATATTACATAATTAAGCCAGATAAATAGGGTGGGTATTTTCATTTGAAGAATATTTTAGATCATGCATAAGATATATCGAATTAAATGATTTAAACGAAAAAACGATAACTGTTTTAAAAAAATCACATTGGAAATTTGAAATATCCTTGATCAATTAAAATAATTTTGAAATTGATATTATATAAACCCAAGAGAAAATAATTTTATTTTAAACCATGGAATCATATACATAATCATTCTACAAAAATGACAATGTCGGTCAAATGACACGTTTAGACATATATGTTTAAAAGGAAAACATTTTTTATTTTGATGAAAATAATGGTTACAAAAAATGATAAATCTTCATTATAATATTTATAAAATTTTAAATAATTAGAAAATTAAATTAATTAGACTGTGTACCATAGATAAGGAAACATTAAAAGGAATTAAATGAATATATATATATGGGGAAAAATGAGGTTCGTGATTGAAAATGTGTAATGACTTTGGTTTCAAGAAATACTTTTGGTAAACTATGCGTCAATAGGAAATATAATATCAAGGTAATATATAAGTCCCCACGAATATAAAAAGGATATTATGAGTGGTTTTATAATGATTACATATTCTATAGATAGTTTATATTTAAAAAACTATAGTTTTTTGATAATATGATGGGAAATAACCCCTTACAGGTAGGGTGAAATTTTGATCAAAACCACATTAACGGTGGGATATTTCTAAGTGATGAATTTTTTTACTAAACAGTACATGATATATCTCTTCAAAATCTATTAATTTGGTAAACTATATTCATTATGAAATAATCACACGACATTAAAGGTATCATGTTGATAATTGAGATATATGTCTTAAAATCAAATATATGACAAATAACCCATCACCTTGGTCTCGATTGAACATACTATTTCACCAATTATTCTGAATAAATAAATTTAGTCTATAACCTACATAAACAAGTACTTTATTCAAAATTATACAAAAAAAATATTGTTCAATTATTATCATTCTATATACATGAAATTAGTTAGTGTTTACCTATTGACACTAGTTATAAGTTATCTTTATTTCATTGTATTAGTTTATAAAAATAGTATTGGTATGTTATTTTTAAAAATTACATCATATTAGATAGTATAACTCTATATAATATATGTTACATGATATCTTATAAAAAATTAATTTCATTCCATGTATTTTTTTGTTACAAACCATGATGATCAAATCGATAATGATTTAGTTTTAGTGATTCTTAAAAAACAAATGATGTTTTATTAAAGTAATTAGTTATCTGATTTTATATCCTTACTCACTCAAAAAATGTTATTTACAAATTTTTATCATATTAAAAAAATAAATATGTTCTCACAGTCATTAATGATATAAATTCATATTATTGTTAAAGAAAGTGGTCAAACTGACCCATGCAAGAACCTATAATGATTAATGGAAGATTATAATGTGGATTAATAAAATATTATTATACAAGATTCATAATTATCTTATTTGTTTATTATAAGAGTGATATATAAAAAATGAAATGAATTATAAAGATAATGTAATTTCCATAAATCCATTACTTAGAAAGAAGAGAGTATTATCCTCTTAGTATCCCATTTTAAATGATTCAATTAATTACAATCATCTATTGATCATTTAATTAATATGTTCGAAACTTTTACATACAATAAAATTAATTATATCATATAAATAATATTTATCCTTTAATCAAATAAAAAAACAAGTGACATAAGGAATTACATATTTATAAAATTATAATCAGTCACTCCATGGAGGAAGTAGTCCACAAGTATACATGGTTGACAATTTCATTTACCATATAATGGGAGAAAAGAGAAACATGGTTTATTATTTCAAAATAATAAATATTATATAAATATCATAATTATTTATTAAATCAGTCATTTATACCATCCTTGTATGTTGATTATGGAAAAAATAAACACGTTACAATGTGGTTCTAGGAGTCTGTACAATTTATGAAATTTGTTTTTGATTTTAATAATAGAAAGGAGAAAACACAGTTGATTATTACATCCATTGAATAATAAAATTATATATATGACCAATAAATAAATCATTACATATGGATCTCAAAATTAGAATTTGAAAAAACACACATGAAATATGTTATGTAAAAATGATTACTCATGTGAACACATTGTGATTTCCTTGGAAGATCTCTGAGAAATGTATGTTATAGTCTAATATATCATTGATAAAAGATAATGTGACTAAAATATTAATCTAGGTGAATTAAAATAAGAAGGTTTATATGATGAAGCCTACTTTTTTTGAGTGACTTTAAGGGGTTGTGACTACGACCTTTTATAAGTGTTGAGAATGAAATTTTCTTGAAAATGTCAACTTCATATAAAGGGAGAAGAACATAACCCTGTAAGGTGGCTCAAATATTTATAAATAATTGAGTGGTGGAATATATAAGGTCAAAAAACACCCAATTCATGGAATTATAGTATTTTTTATCATTTTCCTCTCCTTTACCCATGATTTGTTATTTTTAACATTTTAGTTGTTACTTTAGTGACTTGTTTTTTAATGTCCTTACCCCAGTTATCCAGAGTCGATGCATTATTACATAACATTGGAATGATCATGAGTGATTAAATCCCTAAACACCAATCAATTTAGTTTCCTTGGAAGCACTAGATACATTAATAAGTTTACATTACATTATAAAATGAAAAACTACTACAACATCATCTCTATTAACCACATTCATATACCTTAGATTATCCCTTAGAGAATCTATGAAGGCCATTCATAACATACTTCTTCACATCTTGGGAAAAATAAGTGATTTCAGATGCTCAGTAAGGATAAAAAATAGCAGAAACATTCATAAATAAGAATAATCATTTAAGACAATGTATAAGACTAAAACATAAGCCATTTAAGCATATTCATCTTCATAATATGGCCAATATAAATAAAATAATTCCATTTACTTATTTATATTGATATTATACTAGTCGAATAATCACATGCAAATCTATAGAAACTTTTATAATGATGGAATGCATAATGCGAGATTTCATAACCACATAGTCAATGGCTTATACCAAGAATACAAATAATATTTTGTCAAGGCCTTGTTCTAGGACACCAGATTGTGTCATGAGACCTACAGATGTATTGAAGACCTATAGAGGGCTCCACCCGTCCCTTACTAAGACCAATGAATTCCTCATATGAAAATGTTACACATAATATAAACATTCATATTAAAACATCCGTATGAAATGTCAATACATTATCCATAAACCATGAATGGTGTAAAAATAACACATCCACAGTCAAACATATAACAAAACATTCAATACAATATGGAAGTTTTGTATCATAATAAATCAATTTCAAACAATCTTAAAATCCATCAATGTATGTTGACATAGATGAAATCAAAAATAAATTGAAATATCTCTTTCTATTATGAAATAATTTAAAATATATTTATAATTAAAAAAGAGGATATTTATTTTTAGAATATTCTTATAAGTTTGAATGGGAATCTTGGACGATTTTATAATGGAAAAAATAGCCGCACTATCCGTATAAGTTCAAAAAAGACACTCTTACCATATTTTTTTCGAAAATGTCATGAAGTACATTATTTGCAAAATGATGGAACGATTTTTTCGAAACATAGATGGTAAATTAAGGTTATAAATGACTTTAACCCATAATCTAGTAAATAGTAATAATGTTTTGAATTACACTTTTATGAAAACATGGATGTGGATGATAATGAGGTCCCAGTAGATACTTACATATTAACAACCTCAGATAAGTTAAGAGACTGTAGAATTATCCCTTACCTTGTACTTTCCCATAGTCGATGGTATGTTAACCACCTGTATATTAGTTAAATCATTTTTAATAAATTATACAAGAATTATATACACAAATATGATATCATATATGATATTATAATATTTCCTTGTTAATAATATTTTAGTAGTATCATCGTTTTGGGTGTTAACTGTTTCGTTATCATTTATATTCTAGGTTACGTAATCCATTTTTTTTATATATTAGAAATATTTTTTTCAAATAAATAATGATATTATGTTCATAAACATTCTTTTTAATCATAAAATCAAAATTATTCTTGAATTATTACGATGATAAATGAATCTCATCGCGTTTGTGGAGATGGTAATCCCAACATACGCACGAGCGATAATATCATTATATTGATGGTGAAAGAGTACATAATTAGATGGTATTTCATATATACAGAATAATTAACATGTTATATTTATTATTTACATCAGTTATTCTCATTATTATACCCATCCAAAAAATGAAGTGTTTGAATAACAAACTACACCATGACGTGGAGACGGCAAGCATTACGTACACAAGTTTGGTGACTTTGAAATTTATAGGATGTACATAAAAATGAATATGGTTGTAAAATAATTTTAATAATATCACAGTATTTAGAAGGTACTAGATTTATTATTTTGGTATAGAAACAACCAAGAATGATATTGTAGAAGAAGAAATGAACTTGAAAGAGGGTGGTGAAATTATTACCTCTTCTTCGGGTTTTTCATTTTGAGTTGATTAAAATGGATTTAATATCAAAGTTAAGAATCTAGGTTGAAAATAGGATAGTTTAGAGGACACTTGGGTAGGGGTGGCTAATCCAAATAGATTTGGAGGTGTGAATTTAAGGGAATGAAAAGTACCTTTTTATAAGAGAGTTGAGGGTCACTTTAGGAAAATATTGAAATATTATTTTATAATAAAATAATTTCCAGTTTATAATGGATCAAAAATGATTTATTTAGAAGATATGGTGGTTATGGGTCGATAATATCACAACCAATAGGTTTTATACTGGCTTAGGTCACTATACTAACCTTATAGATTAGATTTATCTCTTTGTTAAATAGTTTGGCATTTACAATGTCTCTTTGTATTTTTATATTATATGTTTAATAAACATAATATAATAAGCCAAGTTAACCCCATGTGGTTCATTATTAACATATATAACTTTATATATGTCCTTCGAACTATCCTTATATTTTTATGAAAATTATATCAATTAATAATACAGTATTTTTGTTTTAAAAACTCAATCATGTCAATTTTGACACTATTTAGTATTTGGTTTTTTTGAAAATCATAACAAAATAATTACATGGAAAAAAATTATTTAATCAAACATAACATGCCATATTAACCTGTATAATTTTTTTAATTCATCAGAAGTTTCAATTTACATTTATTTTGATATTTATAATATCAATTATTTTAATATTTCATTAATAAGATAATTACTGCATCCTCATTGTTTTATACTTATATTATATTATATAATGTAGAAAATTTATAAATAAAACACCATTATAAAGGAAAATTTTTTATATTTATAATGAATATTTATTGTCAAATTTATATTTTGTGTATCCCCATAATAAAAATGATTTAGTTATTAAACTTTGAGTTTAACACTTTTAACTCTTCTTTAAATAAAATAATAATAAATGTCATAATCAAATCAAAGAGGATTAAAAGAATAATATTATATTTATAAGAATTATTTTCATATAATTACACTTATCCAATAGAATTTGGACATGTGTTAGGATAATTATAATATCATTTTTACCCTTAATTACCCTATTTACTTTTAACTATGGTAAATAAAAGTGAAAAGATACTATTTAAAGAAAATTATTTTCATCTTATTGAACCACATTTTACTTACTGATGTCAACCTTTTCTCTTTTAATTTTTAATTTCAACTCATAAAAGCGTTAAAATTATGTTTTATGCAAATTTGTAAATGCTTCTAAAAAATGGGTAAAAGACTGTAAAAAGTTCAATAATATTTGATGTATATCTAAACTTATTATAAAAGAATCAACTGAATTATATTGAACATATATAATAATTATGTATATATTTTGACCTAAAATGAAATAAATTAAAATAACTAATTATTCAAATAAAAATTCAATTTTAAACAACAACGCAGTGTTTTTCACTATTCATCAAAATTTGAAAGTTATCAGAAAAATACCAAAAATTCACCCTAAGATAATTCAGGTATTAAGAATCAAAAAATGAATTCCATTTTAAAAATTAAAATTTATAAAATTTAAGAATGTGAGTATTACTATTCATAATCAATAGTTTCATTAGTCCTGGTGTGTTAAAACTCCAAGTTGCATACAACGCAAACTACTTAATTATTCAAAGGGAAACGTATTGTGGAAGCTTGGGGTGTTACATTCTCCAATCCTTAATATAATGTCACCCTCAATATTTCTAAAATATTACTGCATCAAAAGATTCTAGTTGTTCTTCATCATATGTTCTTTGGGATCCCACATTTCCTCTTCCATCTTATGGTTTCTCCATAAAACTTTTACCAGACGAGTCGTCCGGTTTCTCAGCACTTGTTCTCTAGTATCAAGAATTTTGATAGGCTCTTCATAGTAAGATAGAACAATTTCTAGTTAAATTTTCTCATATGGAGTACATGAATTGGGTCAGGAATTTATATTCTCAACCGTGATATATGGAACACAACAAGAACAATGGAAATACTTGGAGACATTTCCAAATGATAAGCTACAACTCCTATTCATTCTAGAATTTCAAAATTTCTGATGTACCAGTGACTCAATTTACCCTTCTTACCAAAACATGTAACACACTTCTATGGATATACCTTCAAGATAACTTGGTCTCCTTTTTGAAATTCCAAATCCTTCCTTTGGTTATAGACATAGCTTTTTTAATGACATTGGGCTGCTTTGATGTGGGTTTGGATAATATTCACTTTTTCTATTGTCCTCTCAATAAGTTCTAGGCCTACGAGTTTTCATTCACCATCATCATCCCAACAAGTTGGTGTGCGAATTCTCTTTCTATATAACGCTTTATATGGTTCCATCAGAATAATTGAATTGAAGATATTTTTAAAGAAATTTTTTACTAGAGGTTAATATTGATCCTACATACCTTGAAAGTCAAGTGAGAAAGTTCTCAACATGTTTCTTAAGGATAAAATAGTACATTCTGATTGTCCATTAGTTTGAGGGTGGTAGGTAGTGCCCAAACGAAGTTCAGTATCTAGGACCCTCTAAAGACATTTCCAGAAACATGATATAAAATAGGGATGACAATCAGAAACAATCGATAGAGGTACTCTATAAAGTCTTAAAAATACATTAATATATAGTCCAGCCAGACGTTCTAGTCGTAAATCTTCCCTCATTAAAATACAATGTACCGACATGGTAATATGATCAATAATGTCCCATATTTCATGATTCCTTCTAGGAGTCTTTGGTATCCCCATGATAATTTCCCTCGTAATATTATCCCATTTCCACTTAGGTATGGGAAGAGGTTGCATGAATCTTCCGGGCTATTGTCTTCCTTCTTTCACTTGTTGAAAATCCATACATCTTGACACAAAATCAGTATTCTACCTCTTCATGTTGTCCCACCAAAATGTTTTTTCAAATCTCTATACATCTTAGTTAACTTAGGGTGTATAGTGAAATTAGAGCTACGAGCATCATCCAAAAATTCCATTTTTAGATCAGGTATGTCAGGAACACAAAGTATCTTACATAATTTCAAAATTCTATCTTCATATATGAAGTCACTCAATCTCCCATCATTCACAACTTTAATCTTATTTTGAAACTCATCATTGTTAGTCTGAGAAGTCTTTATCCTTTTTAGTAAATATGGTTTAGCAACCATTTGAAAAAATTATTGATGTTTCACATTCCATGGTTATCCCCAAATTCATCATTACAAAATCTATGAAAATAGAATCCCTTTAAACTATCATATTGTTCAAAACTCCATGATCCTTTTTACTCAAAGCATGTTCTACCTTATATGCCTTCCACAGGTGGTATTTTATAGTGAAATCATAATACATGAGTAATTCGAGCCATTGTCTTTGGCTCATGTTGAGATATTTCTGTGAGAAAATATACTTCAAACTCTCGTGATCAGTATAAATCTTACATTTTTCACCATATAGATAGTGTCTCCATATTTTCATAGTAGATATTAGAGGTGCTAACTCATGATCTTGAGAAGTATAGTTTTTGTCATGAATTTTTAGCTGTCATGATTTATAGGCAATAACACTATCCTTGTGCATAAGGACAAAACCAATTCCTCTCTTTGAAGCATCACTATAAATAACAAACTCATCATTCTCTGATGGTAGAGTCAATATAAGTGATTTTACTAATATTATCTTCAGTTATTCAAAAACTTCTTCACACTCTTTTTTCCAAACAAATATAATCCCTTTACATGTGATCTTTGTTAATGGGTTAGCCAACTAGGAAATATTCTCGATGAAACGTCCATAATAACCTTATAAAAGAATAAAACTATGTACTTTAGTTATACTCATCAGTGGTGGGAATTCCTGAATGTCCTTGTTCTTTGAATGATCAATAGAGATTCCATCTTTAGAGACAATATGACCAAGAAAAGAAATCTCCTAATGCCAAAATTCACCTTTTCTAAACCTCCCATATAAATCATTTCCTAGAATAGTGTTTACAAAATAGAGAAAGTGATTTTTATGATGTTCATATCTTTTCGATTAAACCAATATATCATCAATTAATACCACTACAAATTCATTAAGATATTCCTTAAAAAATCTATTCATTAGAATCATGAAGAAAGAGGGTGCATTAGTCAATCCAAAAGACATTACTGTAAACTCGTAATGCTCGTACCGGGTTTGAAATGCTTTCATTGGAATGTCTTCCTTCTTCATGCACAACTGATGGTATCCATATCGAAGGGAAATATTTGAAAAATATTGATCTCCATAAAGTTAATCAAAAAATCATCAATACAAGGTAGGTGATACTTGTTCTATATTGTTATAGAATTGATCTCCTTGTAGTCAATGCATGACCTCATATATCAATCTTATTTCGTAAAAAAAAGGACAGGGGCACCCCCTAGAGAAACAATAGGGTGAATAAAACCTTTATTATTCAATTCATCTATTTTTTCATATATTTCCACTAATTCCACAGTGGTGATTCAATAAGGGTCTTCGATATGGGTCTTGAACCAGGAATTAAATCAATGGAAAACTCAATTTCTTGTTCTAGAGGATGTCCAAGTATATCCTCTTGAAACACATAAATATATTCATTCACAATAGGAATGTCCTCTATTAGAACTTTCTTTTTCTCACCCATAGTTATTTCATTCAATTCTACCCCAATAATTGAATTTAGTAGAGCTACTGGGGATGGATCTTGATAAAAATTAGGTGGTGATGTTTCTGCTATAAAGATAAGGTACTCCTTATCATCATCAAAAATTATAACCTCATTCTTCTTACATAATGTTTTTGCATTGGTCTGAAATCCAATCCCTTCAGAGGATTATATCAAATTAAATCATGGTTATGATGATGCGATCACTAGAAAAAAAACATTTATATACCCTAATGTGAACTAATTCACATAACATTGTTGTGAGGATACTTCCCTTAGGTGTTTTTATTGCTAAATCACTTATTAAGTCAAATAGAAAATATATAAT
Source organism: Viscum album (assembly GCA_963277665.1). Classification (NCBI taxonomy): domain Eukaryota; kingdom Viridiplantae; phylum Streptophyta; class Magnoliopsida; order Santalales; family Viscaceae; genus Viscum; species Viscum album. Next base: position 877,391,798 of record OY728163.1, read on the forward strand.
TTTGTTAGCGAACTAGGAAGATATGAAACAATGTTATAATCCAGAATCAAATAAAACATTGGATAAACATGAGGAAACCATTAAATTACCTACCACCACATTTTCAGGGTTTCAACCTTAGCAGTAGTGATCATATAAACTTAGCCTTTCTCGCCTGGCCTTTTTTGATGTATGATCCCTTGACACTTTAGAAATTCATTTGAATAATGCCACATTTCTCTACAATTATAGCATTCAACATTGATAGCCTCTTTCATTCCATTGCAATCACAAGCATGGTGGCATTTTTCACCACAATTTTAATAGACTCCAATTCCCTTTAGGCAAGTACCAAGGTGTTTCTTCCCACATTTACTTAAGGATGGATATTCAAAATTCCCCTTTTCCCTGTATGTCTATTTTTAGAGTGTTCAGTAGATCTCTTTTCCTCTTTCTTTGCTTTAAAGTTATAAGAATTATAGAATTTCTTTTCTATCTTGGTAGCGCATGAGACTATATCTTCATACGATGAGAAGGATTATGAGACTAATGCTTGACATAGAAATAGTTTTAACCCATCAAAAAGTCAATAAATCGTACTCCTTGGGATATATATATAATATGTTGCATTCCTTGCAAACCTTGTAAAGTTAGCCTCATACTTTGCGACATTCTCATCCTCATTTTTCCTCATACTCAGAAATTTCCATTCCATATTCGCTCAATGGTCACAAGGAAAGTATTTTTCTATGAAAATATCTTTAAACTCCCTCCATTACTTGTTCAATAATTCTCTATCTACCTTTCCGTTTCAGATTAGCGACTACTATTGATCTACCTCTTATGTGAGGAAAAAAACTGCCATGACAACTTTTTCTCGTTCGCTACTCCCCATAGCATGAAATATTTTATCTAAGGAATTTATCCACTTCTCCGATTCTAATGGATTTGTACTCCCTTTTAATATTGGTGGTTGTTTCCTGAAAAAGAGACCTAACATTGATCCTTCATGTTGTGGATCAGGGTGCTCCATATGGGTAAGGTTATTATTCGTAACCGGAGTGAGTTTTCCTATTATGGTGATAAGACAATCAACACCAATTGCATAACCAGTTCGACTATAATTAAATTGAGTTGGAGGGAAATCCCTACATGGATTACGTGCATTTATATGGCTTCCATTCCATCTACAAGGCTCCTTTAAGAAAATGGTATACACTAGATTAGTTTATGAATCAGGGTACATAATTCCAAACATGTAAAACACTTAACATAAATTCAGAACTTTATGGATATAATCAATAATTATAATGTTTTATTTGAGTAGGTATATAATCATAAATCCTTCATAATGGTTGGTAAAAAATTTGAATTATCCAAAGCATATCCTCTAGAAGTTTTGTTACCAATAGTGCAGCAAGGCTCGTTGTCGTGCACCAGTTATCATTCGAGTCTAGCTAAAAGCGGGGTTTTCAGGGTTTACCCCTAGGTACATCTGTGCCAGAGTAGCCTCTACCTTCTTTTATCTAGACAATGATGTATTTCTTATAAAACACACAAAATATCTACAATACCAAAATTCTAGTAAGTTCTTCTATACTCATCCTCAATGTTTATCTTAAGGTAATGTTCTCTAATCAATGTTTTTCTAAATCTAGCTTCCTAGGATTGTAATAAACATCTGATGATTCAATCTATAATACCCCGACCCTAGTTACGCAGAGTTAGTTCATTATTACACAACATTTTCATGATCATAAGTGACCAAATCCCAAAAGTCCGATCAGTTTAGTATTCTTAGAAGTACTACATACATTAATAAGTTTTATATTAAATAAAAAAATATGAAAAACAACAACCAAATTGTCTCAATTGACGACATTCATATCCTTTAGAATATCCCTATAGGTAAGTCATAACATACTACTTCTCATCCTAGGAAAAATAGAACATAGAAAGGGGTGAGCTTAGATGCTCAGAAAGGATAACAATATAAGGGGAACATTCATAAGTAAGCATAAATAGTTAAGGAAATGTATAAGACTAAAACATAATCCTTTTATACATAAACATCTTCATAATATGGCCAATATAAATCAAATAATTTTATTTACTTAATCACATGGATATTCTACTAGCCGAATCATCACATGCAATATCAATAGCCAATTTCACAATGATGGAATGCATAATGTCATACTTCATAACCACATAGTCAAGGCCTTATACCAGAACTACATATAAGATTTTGTCAAGGCCTTATTCCAAGACACTATTTTGTCTCATGAGGCCAACGAATGCATTGAGGAACTATAGCCGGCTCCACCCGTCACTTACTAAGTCCAATGCATTCCTCATATGAAAAAATTTAAAAAAACATAAACATTTGTATTAAAACTAGCATACGAAATGTAAATACTTTTTCAATAAAACATGGATGGTCTAAAAATAACACATCCACATTCAAACATATCAAAAAATCTTCAATACAATATGTAATTTTTGTATCATAATAAATCAACTTCAAACATGCTGAAAATCCATTAAAGGACGTTGACATAGATGAAATCAAAACTTTTTTAGAGAAATATCTTTTTTTATTTTGAAATAATTTAAAAGATATATAATTAGAAAATAAAAAAATTATTTTGTAAATATTCTTATAAGCTGGTATGGGATGCTTCAACAATGTTATAATGGCAGAAAATAGCCTCACCCACCATATAAGTTAAAAAAAGACATTATTACCTTAATTTTTTTCGAAAATATCATAAAGTAACTTGTTTATAAAATGAAGGAAAAATTCCATTCAAAACATATATAGTCAAATAAGGTATTAATGAATTTAACCCATAGTCTAGTAAAGAGTAATAATGTTTTGAATTTCATTTTTAAGAAAACACGAATGTGGATGATAAAGAGGTCCCAGTGGATACTTACTTATTAATAACCTCGGATAAGTAATGAGATTGTAGAATTAATCCTTAACTTGTACTTTTACATAGTCGATGGTATGTTAACCTCCTGTATAATAGTTAAATCATTTTTTTAAACTATAAAATATTCATATACATAAATATGATATCATATATGATCTTATAATACTACTTTGTTAATAATATTTTACTCGCATCATCATTTCGGGTGTTAACTGATTCATTTTACATTATATGCTTAGTTATGTAAGACTTGTTTGTTATAGATAAGATGTATTTGATTCATATACAGAATGGTATTTTGATCATAAACAATATTTTTAATCATAAAATGAATATTATTCTTCAATGATTATGATGAGGAATGAATCTCAACTCGTTCCTGGAGACGATAATCTGTATGTACACACGAGCGATAATATAAATATATTGATGGTGAAATCATATGTAATTGGATGGTATATCATATATAATGAATAATTAACATGTAATATTTATTATTTACATCAGTTATACTCATTATTATACCTATCCAAATAATGATGTGTTTGAATAACAAACTACCCCATGACATGGAGATGGTAAGCTATACGTACACACGTATGTTGACTTTGTCCTTTATGGGATGGATAAAATAGAGAATATGATTGTACCATATTTATAATAACATCATAGTATGTAGAAGATACTGGATATATTATTTTGTTATGGAAACAATAAAGAAATAGTAAGTGGAAGAAAAATAAAGTAATTTGAATGAGGCTGGTGAAATTATTAACTCTTCTTTGGGTATTTCTTTTTTAGTTGATCAAAATGGCTTCATGGGTTGGATTTCATATCAATTTAAGGCCTATAGGTTTAAAGTATGATAGTTGATAGGATATTTGGGTAGGGTTTGGCCGAGCCAAATGGCTTAGGAGGAGTGAGTTTAAGAGAAGGGGAAGTACCCTTTTATAAGAGAGGTGAGGGTCACTTTAGGAAATGCTTGAAATATTATTTTATAATAAAATAATTTTCCATTTTTAATGGATCCAAAATGATTTATTTAGAGTCTATGGAGGGTATAGGTTGAAAATATCTCAACCAATAGGTGTTATACAGGTTTATGTCACAATATTGATGTTATCTTATAGATTTAACTCTTATTTAAATAGTTTGGCATTTACCATGTCTTTTTATATTTTAATATTATATGGTTAATAGGATTACTATAACAAACCAGGAAAAACCCAAGTGGTTAATTATAAATATATATAACCTTATATATGTCCTTTGGAAGAACCATAGATTTTTAGGAATATTATATCAACTAATAATATTTTCTTTGTTTTAAAACCGCAATTATGTAAATTTTGACACTATTTAGTATTTAGTTTTTGTAAAAATCATAACAGCATGATTACTTTGACAAAAAATTATTTAATAAACCTTTACATGTAATATTAACCTAGTAAATTAATGTAATTAATTAAAAGACTCAATTCACTATTATTTTGATATTTATAATATCAATTATTTTAAAATTTCATTAATAATGTAATTACTCCATCATCATTGTGTCCTAAATAAATTAAACTATATTATGTATAAATTTTTAAAATTAAATAACATTATGTAAGAAATATTTATATATTTCTAATTTATATTTATTGTCAAATTTATATTTTGTATAACCCTATATTAAAAATGGGTTAGTTATTAAACATTGAATTTAACTCTTTTAACTCTTCTTTAAATAAAATAAAAATAAATGTCCAAATCAAATCCATGTGGACCAAAAGGATCTTATTTTATTCCTAATGTTGTTTTGGGTCGATATAAACTTATCCAATAGAATTAGGACATGTTTTAGGGTAATTATAATATCATTTTTACCCTTAATTTCCCTATTTACTTTTAACTGTGGTGAATAAAAGTCAAAAGTTACTATCCACAAAAAAATTATTATCATCATATTGAAATACATTTAACATACCTATGTCAAACATTTATCTTGTATTTTTGAATTTCAACTCATAGAAGTGGTAAAATCATGCATTATTCAAATTTTTATATGTTCTTAGAAGGTGGGTAAAAGATGGTAAAAATTTCAATAAAATTATATATATATATAAATATTATAAAATGAATCCAATAAATTACATTGAACATATATATAGGTATTGTGTATCTATATTGACCAAAAATAAATTAAATTAAAATAACTAATTATTTAAATAAAAAGTTAGTTTTAAACCATAACACAATGTTTTTGACTATTCATCAAAAATTGAATGTTCATAGAAAAAAATAAAAATTCAACCTAAGTTAATTTTGATATTCTATATCCAAAAATGACTTCCATTTTGAAAATTAAAATTTATAAAATTTAAAAAAGTGGGTATTACTATTCATAACGGCTAGTTTCATTGTTCCTGCTGTGTTAATACTCCAGGTTGCAGTCAATGCAAGTTACTTCATTTTTCAATGGGAAACATACCGTGCAAGCTTGGGGTGTTACATTTTACCATCCTAAAAATAAATTCTCCCTTGAAATTTCTCGAATATTTCCACATAAAAAGATTCGGGGGGGTCTTCATCATAAGTTCCTCGTGTTCCCACATTGCCTCTTCCATCTTATGGTTTCTCCATAGAACGTTTACCAGAGGAGTCATCCGTTTTCTCAGCCCTAGTTCTCTGGTATCATGAATTTTGATAGGATCTTCATAATAAGACAGATCAGGTTCAAGTTAAATTTCCTCATAAGTGAGTACATGTGTTGGGTCAGGTATGTATTTTCTCAAATGTGATTTGTGGAACACATTATGAACATTGGAGAGACTTAAAATCATTGCTAAATGATAAGCTACAACTCTAATTCTTTCTAGACTTTCAAATGGTCCGATGTACCTGGGACTCAATTTACCCTTCTTACCGAAACATATAACACACTTCCATGGAGATACCTTCATGAAAACATGGTGTCCTACTTGAATTTCCAAATCCATTCTTCAATTATCAGCATAGATATTTTTCCTAGATTAGGATGCATTGATGTGGGATTGTATAATCTTTACTTTTCCTATTGTTTTCTTAACATGTTGTAGGCCTATGAGTTTTCATTCACCAATATCAACCCAACAAGTTGGTGTACGACATCTCTTTCCATATAATACTTCATATAGTGTCATCTGAATACTTGAATGGAAGCTATTGTTATAGAAAAATTATAATATAGGTAAATATTGATCACACATACCTTGAATGTCATCTGAGCATGATCTCAACATAAATTCTAAGGTTTCAATAGTGCATTCTGATTTTCCATCGATTTGAAGGTGGTAGGAAGTTCTCAAACAAAGTTCTGTATCCAGGGCCTTCTGAAGACTTTTCAAGAATCTTGTTCTAAAACAGGGATGATGATCTAAAGAAATTGATAGAGGAACTCCATGATGTCTTACAACATCATTAATATATAGTCATGCCAGACTTTCAAGTGGTAAATCCTCTCGTATAAAATGAAAATATGCTGACTTGGTAAGATGATCAACAATGACCCATATTTCATCATTCCTTCTAGGATTCTTAGGTAGCCCCATGACAATGTCCATCATAGTATTATCCCATTTCCACTCATGTATGTGAAGTGTTTGCATGAATCCTCTTGGTTGTTGCCTTCCAGCATTCACTTGTTGAAAATATATACATTTTAACACAAAATCAGCATTCTCTGTCTTCATGTTGTCCCCCCAAAATGTTCCTTCAAATCTGTTTACATCTTGGTGCTCCTATGGTGTGTAGAGAAATTGGAGCTACGGGCATCATCCAAAAATTCCATTTTTAGATCAGTTATGTTAAGAAAACAATATCTCTTCCTAATTTTCAAAATTCCATCTTCATATATGAAGTCACTCAATATCCCATCATTCACAACATTAATATTCTTTTGAAACTCATCATCATCAGTCCAATAAATCTTTATCCTTTATATTAAAGACGGTTTGGAAACCATTTGAAAAAAGTATTGATGTTTCAACTTCCATGGTTATTCCCATATCCATATTTACTAGATCCATGAAAATAGGATACCTTTCAACTCTCATCTTGTTGAAAAATCCATGATCCTTTCCACTCAAAGAATCTACCTCCTTTTTGCATTCCACAGGTGGTAGTGTATAATACAATTATAATACATGAGTAGTTCAAGACATCGTCATTGCCTCATGTTGAGTTCTTTATATGAGAATATACTTCTAACTCTTGTGATCAGTATAAATTTCACAATTTTAACCATAGAGATAGCGTCTCCATATTTTTAGATCAATGATTATAGTTGGTAACTCAAGATCATGAGTAAGATCGTTTTTCTCATGAATTTTTAGCTGTCATGAAGCATAGGTAATAACTCAATAATTCTGCATAAGGACATAATAAATTCCATTCTCTGAAGCATCACTATATAAATTACAAACCATTATTCCCTGATTGTAGAGTCAAGATAGGATCATTGACTAATCTTCTCTTTAATTCTTCAAAACATTCAATACGCTATTTTGTCCAAAAACATTTAACCATTTTATGTGTGACCTTGGTAAATAGGTTAGCCAACGAGGCAAAATTCTTGATGATACATCTATAATAACATATAAAAACAATAAAACCTCTTACCTTAGTTATTCTTGTCGTTGTTGGCCATTCATGGATTGCCTTGGTCTTTGAAATATTAAAAGATATTCCATCCTTAGGGGCAATATGGAAAAGAAATAAAATCTACTAAAACTAGAATTCACACATGCTAAACTTCCCATAATATTCATTTCTTATATAAGTCTTTATAATAATGTGAAATTGATTTTCATGATCTTCATAGCTTTTAAATTATTTCAAGATATCATCAATAAATAACACTAAGAATTAATCATAATATTCCTTGAAAAATCTATTCTTTAGATCCCTGAAGAATGGGGTGAATTATTCAATCCAGAAGGCATTACTGTAAACTCGTAATGCTCATACCTATTTCAAAATGTTGTCTTCAGAATGTCTTCCTTCTTCACAAACAAATGATGGTATCCAGATCGAAGTTCAATATTTGAAAAATATTGTGATCAATGAAGTGGATCAAATAAATCATCAATGTGAGGTAGGGGATACATGATATTTATTGTTATATCATTGGTCTCACTGTAGTCAATGCACAACCTCAGAGATCCATCTATCTTCATAACAAAAAGGACAAGGGCACCCCATGGAGAAACACTAGGGCGAATAAATTCTTTATTACTCAATTCCGCTAGTGGTTTCATTAGTTCCAATAATTCCACAGTGTTCATTATATAAGGGGTCTTCAATATGGGCCTTGAACCAAGAATTAAATCAATTGGAAAACCAATTTCTTATTCCTGAGTATGTCCTAGTAAATCCACTTGAAACATATCAACATATTCTTACACAATAGGCACATCCTCTATTAGAACATTCTTTTCCTCACCCATTGTTATTTAATTCTATTCTTCCCCAATAATTTAATTTAGTAGAGCTATTGGGACTGGATCTAGATAAAAATTAGGTGGCACTCTAAAGATAAGGCACTCTTTATCATCATCAAAAATTGTAACCTCTTTCATCTAACTAAAAAAATTTGAATCATGGTCTGAAATCCAATCCATTGTGAGGATTATATCAAACTCAATCATGGGTATGACGATGTGATTAGTAGATAAAGAACATTTATATTCCCTAATGGTATCTAATTCACAAAACATTGTTGCATGGATACTGCCCTTAGGTGTTTTGACTGATAACTCCCGTGTTATGTCAAATAGAAAATATCTAATTTTCTTCTCAAAATGGGAAGATATGAAACAATGAGATGATCTAGAATCAAATAAAACCTTGGATAAACTTGAGGAAACCATTAAATTACTTTCCACTATGTCTTTTGAAGCATCATCCTCAGCTGTAGTGATCACAAAATCTTGGTCTTTCTCCCTTGGCCTTTTCTGAAGAACATTCCCTTGGCACTTAGGACATTCATCTACATAATTCAAATTATCTCTACAATTATATTATTAAACATTTACATCCTCTTTATTCCCCTTGCTATCATGAGCTTGGTGGCCTTTTTCCCCATAGTTATAATAGGCTCACATTCCATTCAAGCAATTAAATGGGTCTTTCTTCCAACATTTACCATAGCATAGATATTAAACATTCCCCTTTTCCCCATATTTCCATTTCCAGAGTGTTAAGCAGATATCCTTTTCTCTTGCCTTGCTTTAAAGTTGTAATACATAGACAATTCCTTTTCTGTCTTGATAGCGCATGAGACTATATCTTTTTATGATGAGAAGTATAGTGACACTAATGCTCAATAGAAAAATGGTTTTTCCCCATCAAAGAATCGATCAATCTAACTCCTTGGGTTATGTATACAATCTTCCATATTCCTTGATAACCTTGTAAAGTTACCCTCATAGACTGTGACATTCTCATCCTCCTTTTGCCTCAGACTTAGAAATTATCTTTTCCATATCCTCTAAATAGTCACGAGGAATGTATTTTTATAAAAAAATATTTAAACACCTGTCATTACATGTTCTATAATTATACTTATTCTTCCTCTATGTTTTGGATTAATAACCACCATAGATCAGCCTCTCCTGTGAGTAGATAAACTGACATGACAACATTTTCCCTTTTGATACTTCCCAAAGCATGAAATATTTTCTCTAAGGAATATATCCATCTCTTAGCTACTAATGGATTTGTACTCCCATTGGATATTGGTGGTTGTTTCCTCATGAAGTAGTCTAACATTGATCCCCCGCATTATGAATTAGGGTGCTCTATGTGGGTAAGTTTATTATTCATAACCAGAGTGAGTTTTCTAAGTATAATGATAAGCTAATCAACACCAGTTTCATAACCTGTTCCAATATTATTAACATGGGAATGAGGGAAATCCCAACATGGATTATGTGAGTTGATACGGTACCCATTCCTTCCACTATGCACCATTTCTATAAAATGGAATACATTAGATTAGTTTATGAATCGCAATACATAATTCCAAACATGTAAAACACTTTTCATAAATTGAGCTATTTATGGATATAATCCATAATCATAAAAATGTTTTCTTTAAGGTGGTATATTCTCATAAATACTTCATAATGGTTTTGTAGATAAAATGTGAATTATACTAAGCTTATCTCTTAGGAGTTTTGTAAACAAGAGTGAAGCAAAGCTCATTGTCATGCACCAGTTCTCATTCGAGTTTAGCTCAAAGTGGTGTTTCTGGGTTTTTCCCCTAGGTACATCTATGCCAGAGTCGCCTCTACCTGCTCGTATCCAGACATGGATGTATTGTTGTAAAACCCATAGTGTCACTATAATACCAAAATTCTAGGATGTTCTTCTATAGTCATCCTCAATTTTTATCATAGGTTAATGTTCTCTAATCAGAGTTTTTCTAAATCTAGCTTCCAAGGACTGTACAAAACATCCCTAATTCCAACTATAACACCCTAAACCTAGTTACCCAGATTCAGTGCATTATTACATAACATTATCATGATCACAAGGGATCAAATCCGAAAAGACCGATCAATTTAGTAGCCTTGTTAGAACTAGATATATTCATAAGTTTTACATTACATTATAAAATGAAAAACAACAAAAAATTGTCTCCATTGAACACATTCATATCACTTAGGCTATTCATTAGACTATCCCTGTAGGTCAGTAATAACAAACTTCTTCACATCCTGGGAAAAATAATACATAGAATTGGGTGAGATCAGACGCTCAGTAAGGATATCAATATAGCAAAAACTTTCATAAATAAGAATAAACATTTAATGAAATGTATAAGACTAAAACTTAATCCATTTAAACATAAAATTATGCATAATATGGACAACATAAATCAAATAATTCAATTTACTTATTCACATGGATATTCCACTAGTATAATAATCACATGCATTATCAATAGTCAATTTCATAATGATGGAATTCATAATTCTATACTTCATAACCACATAGTCAATGCCTTTTTCGAAGACTAAAAATAATATTTTTTCAATTCTTTATGCCAAGACACTAGTTTGCCTCATGAGCCCTACTGATGCGTTGAGGAGCTATAGCAGCCTCCACCTGGCAGTCACTAAGTCCAATGAATTCCTTGTATGAAAAGGTTTAAACATAACATAAACATTTGTATTGCGACAACCATACGAAATGACAATACTTTATCCATAATCCATGAATGGTGTAAAAATAAAAAATCTACAGTCAAACAAATCACAAAACCTTCAATACAATATAGATGTTGTGTATCATAGTAAATCAACTTCAAACAAGCTTTAAATCTATCAAAGGACGTTGACATAGATGAAATAAATTTTTTTTAAAGAAATATCTATTTCTATTTTGAAATCATTTAAAAGTTATATAATTAAAAAAGAAAACATTTATATAGAAATTATTCTTATAATCTTGTATTGGAGGCTTCGATGATGTTATAATTGTAGAAAATAGCCGCTCCTGTCGTATAAGGTAAAAAAAATTCTTACCTTAATTTTGTTGAAAAGATCATAAAGTACCATGTCTACGACGGAAAGATTCATTTCAAAAAATATACAGTCAAATAAGGTTATAAATTACTTTAATCCATATTATTGTAAATAGTAAGAATTTTTTGAATTACATTTTTATGAAAACACGGATGTGGATGATAATGAGGTCAAGTAGATACTTACCTATTAACAACCTCAGATATGTAAAGAGATTGTAGAAATAACCCTTACCTTGTACTTTTCCTTAGTCTATGGTATGTTAAAATCCAATATAATTTTTCAAACATTGTTATTAAATTATTCAAGAATAATATACATAAATATGATATCATATATTATCTGATAATATTTCTTTGCTAATAATATTTTAGTAGTATCATCAATACGGGTGTTAACTGATTGTTTTTCCATTATATTCATGGTTACATAATCCATGTTTGATATGGATTGTATTTATTTGATTCACATACATAAAGATATTATGTGTATAACCATTATTTTTATTCATAAAATGAAAATTATTCTTGAATGATTAAGATGGGGAATGAATCTCATCACGTTTGTGGAGACGGTAATTCGTACGTACGCATGAACGACAATATCATTATATTAATGGTAAAATCGTATGTAATTGGATGGTATATAATATAATCAGAATCATTAGTATGTTATATTTTTTATCTACAAAATTTATACTCATTATTATACTCATCCAAATAATAATGTTTTTGAATAAAAAACTAGACCACGACGTGGAGATAGTAAGTTGTACGAACACATGTATGGTGACTTTGTCATTTATAGTATGGATAGAATAAATAATACGGTTGTACCGTATTTATAATAACATCAAAGTATTTATAAGGTATTGGATTTATTATTTTGGTATGGAAACGACAAAAAGATGAAGTGGAAGAAGAAAAGAACATGAAAGAGGGTGGTGAAATTATTACGTCTTCTTAGAGTGTTTCCTTTGGAGTTGATCAAGAGGGCTCTGTAGGTTGTATTTATGATCAAAATAATGCCTATAGGTTTAAGGGAGGATAGTTGAAAGGATATTTGAGAAGTGGTTGGATGAGACAAATTGCTTTGGGGTTTGAATTTAAGATAAGGGGAAATACCCTTTTAAAAGAGAGATGAGGGTCACTTTTGGAAAAGGTTGAAATATTATTTTATAATAAATTAATTTTAGGTTTATAATAGATACAAAATGATGTATTTAGATACTAAGGTGGGGATGAGTCGAAAACCTCTCAACCAACAGGTTTAAGACAGTTTTAGGTCACAATATTAACCTTATATTTTATATTTGACACTTACATAAATATTTTGACATTTAACATATCTCTTTGTATTTTTATATTATATGGTTAATAAATATACTATAACAAGCCAAGCGAACCCCAAGTTGTTTATAATTAATATATATAACATTAACTAAGTCCACTGGCTGAACCAAATATTTTTAGGAATATTAAATCAATTAATAATATAGTATTTGTTTTAAAAACTCAATTATGTCAATTTAGACACTATTTAGTATTTGGTTTTTGTAAAAATCATAAAAGCATGATTACATCGAAAAAAAATTAATCAATCAACCCTATAATGTCATATTGACCAATAAAATTAGTATAATTCATCAAAAGTATAAATTTATATATATTTGGATATTTATAATATCAATTATTTTAATATTTCATTAATAATGTAATTACAACATCATCATTGTGTCATAAATAATTTATATAATTCAATGCTTAAAATTTATAAATAAAATACCATTCTATATGAAATAGTTTTATCTTTCTAATTAATATTTATATTTGAATTTATATTTTGTGTAGCCATATATTAAAAATGGTTTAGTCCTTAAACATTGAATTTAACACTTTTAAATCTTCCTTAAATAAAATAATAATAAATGCCTTAATCTAATCCATGTGGATCAAAAGGATCATATTTTTTTACTAAGGATGTTTTAGGTCTAATTATAATTATCAAATAGAATTAGGACATGTGTTAGGGCAATTATAAAATCTTTTTTACCCTTAATTACCCTATTTACTTTTAATCGTGGTAAATAAAAGTCAAAAGTTACGATTCACCAAAAATTATTTTAATCATATTGAATCAAATTTTACATACTGATGTCAACCGTTTCTCTCATATTTTTTAAATTCAACTCACAAAAGTCATAAAATTATGTTTTATGCAAATTTGTAATTGCTCCTAGAAGGTGGGTAAAAGACGGTAAAAAGTTTAATAAAATTGTATATATCTAAACTTATTAGAAAATAACTCCAATTAATTATATTGAACATATATATTTGTATTATGTATTTATTTTCACCTAAAATACTTTAAAATAAAATGACTAATTATTTAAATAAAAAGTTTGTTTAAAACAATAATGTAGTGTTTTTCACTACTCATTAACAATTGAATGTTCTCAGAAAAATACGTAAAATTCACCCTAAGTTAATTTTGATATTCCAAATTTAAAAATGAAGTCCATTTTGAAAATTAAAATTTATAGAATTTCAAAACCTGGATATTACTTTTCATAACGACTAGTTTCATTGGTCGTGGTGTGTTAAAACTCTATGTTGTGTACAATGAAAGATACTACATTATTCAAAGGGAAACGTATTGTGGAAGCTTACGGTGTTACAAGTTTTTAACTAACATGACCAAATATTATGCCTACAAATAAAGTTGTATTTATTAGATAATTTTAATATACTAATTAAAAATCATAATTATATTCCACAAAATCCAATTTATGAAAGTGATAAAAAAATAAATTTTAATATAAAATCATATATTTTATAAAAAACAAAATTTTAAAAAATATTACCCATCTTCTAAAATAACAAATATTGGTTTGTAAATTAGATCCAAAAGTTTTAATCCCATTAATTAAGATATAAAATAAATAGTTTTCATTATAATTTTTTTCATATATTTACAATTCATACCTATATTGTAATTGTTTCATGAAAGTCATGTTTTAGTGAAAAGGTTATTTTCAACTATTTATCTAAAAATCATTGATTTTTTAAAGAATTCAAAAAATTCATGTTATTATTTTATTGTTATTATTAATCCAAAAATTATTTTATTTTTTTAAAAAATAACATTATAAAATTTTATAACTAAATATTTAGGTAAATTTTAAAATAAAGTAAAAGACATTTTCTATGATGAAATATATTTTTAAAATATTTATTATTCTGTATTTATATTTATTATAGGCGATGATGTAATTTATCAGTAATTTATTATCAACATTATCATTATATTTTATTATTATCTAATCATATTATATATTGTTTCATTAAATAAATCATCAATTTAAGGTAAACATATTTGTAGTAATGAAATGATTATAAAAGTTATTTTAGCCATTATAAATGATCTTCATAGATATCGAAATTGGTAATTGTTTTTATTATATAAATACTTCAGAAATTTCTTAATATTAATCATTATCAGAAATTCAATTACTAGGTTCTAATATCCATATGTTATATTTATATTATGACAACAATGCTCTTTATTACACACTTAACCATGATTTATTACATGAACTCTTCACTTAATAGAACATTGAAGATCAAGAGGTCTACTATATTTGTGGATTTGGAATGCTATATAACACCATAAAACATGAAATACAACATACTTGTTGAAAACATCCTTTAAATGACTTCTACATTCCCTCATACATAGATTTGCATTGGATAACCCGAGGACATGCAAAATAAAAGGGTGATCTATAAAGCCCAGTAAGGGAATAAACATGGAATAACATGAAAATAAAATACATGTTAGAAAATAGTCATATCAATGGAGCAAAATAAAAACATTAACATAAAGTAATGATAAATCATGATAATTATAACATGGAAATGTAGCAACAACACTTAACAAGGAATTAGGCTGAGCCAAGGCTCATTGCAGATGGACCATTAGTTAACCCTCATTGCACATGAAGCATGAGTAAAATCAAATTGCAATTAAATTATCATGAGTAAACACCCATTTCACATAATGTATCATGATATTGTACTTTACCCAGTGCATTGGAGCACTATTAGGGCACACCTTTCGTAATCATTTCATTTCATGCATAAGTGTTCCACATAGATCATACAACATGGATTCATTAACATCATAATTCATTCCCCGAATAAGAGATGTGGAATAAATAAATGTAATTAATCAATCAACATGTACATTTTCATAGTGATTAAAACCCTCGATAGAGGAGTGGGTATCATTTTCACTACACATTGATTATGGCATGGAAACTTTGGTGTAATTTCGGCAAAAAAATGACGTCAAATAGAAATTTGTAAAATGGGTTTATGAGAGTGAAAGGGGACACCCATCATTTATACCTTAAATTGACATTATGGTAATCAGGGGACATAATATACTAACATATGAAATGGAATTTATACACATAATATAAAATAATTTGTTCAATGTAGATGAGGAGAGAGATATAACTTATTGAATTTCAGCATGGTAACAGGTGTACATGGGAGGAATTAATGAGAGAGATATTGGTTCTCTCATAATTAAAACATGAAGAGTGTAGTATGGTTGAGGTTAAAAATCATACCCAACCATTTATAATTGAAAATAAAAGCGCATAACATTATTAAAAATCTTGGATAAAAAGAGGATGGTCAGAATCCCTGACTTGGAAGTGTGATCCTAAAAGCATGGGAGAGGCTTCAGAGAGGATTATTGGGTGCATGGTACAACTATGGAGGATTATAGAGAGAGGGGGGGAGGTATTGGTCTAAATATAAAGGCTTTGAGTGAAGAGGAATTGGGAGCTTGGGTGGTTTTATATAGGAAATGGGAGGGAATATTTTATTATTTAGGTTTGGGACACTTCACATTAAACTAAACTAAACCACAATTCAGCCAATGTTTTTATACCGATGGTTCTTTCCAAATAGGAGTGGAAAACAATATTTTATAAGGAAAATGTATGATCATCTTAAAATAATAGGATTTCTTTTGTGGAGGTGAGTCACACTCTCAAGGAAAACAATTAAAAAAGACAAAATGTTTTATATGCCTTGAAGGGTCAACTAATGCGTTGTAAAATACATCAAACAAACCCAAAATCAAATTATTTTATTTTTATAACATATATTGGACGAAAATAATGTTTTTAGTATTTTATTACATCACTATTCAGTCATTATGATGTCATAAAACACATTATATATTTAAATGGCTTTTAATTTTCTCCCATAAATTAGATTGTCTTATAAATTTAAAAAAAATTCACCATTGGATAATTTCGACATCCTGATTCCAAAAATAATATTCATTTTATCTAAATAATTTTCTAAATATGTGATGTCTTACTTTTAAAATAACGACCGACATGTTTTGAAAATTCATGGGTTTTAACAAAAACAGCGTTCAAACCTTAATAAATATTACAATTGCATCCATAAAATTATAAGATATTTTATATTTAATAAAAAAAATTTAATAAAAAGAATACTATTTTATTATAATATTATTTAATTTAAAAGTCCATTAATTCAACAAAATTGATTTCTTAGTTGAATATTATCTAAAAATACTATTTGTTCTTTATAAACTATTTACCAAGTAACAATAATAAAAAGAATGTATATTCTCTATACAAGAATAATGTACATAATCTATATATTGGGGCCTTGTTACATAACCCCTAAAAACACATGCACAAGACCTTAGGGTAAGTTTCATGATGGTTACAAACTCTTGGGGTGGCTCGGATAACATTCGTGAGTTGTAATCTATATCGACTTCAACTTCTCTCATAGGCAGTTCAGTTCGAGCTATACATATTCAAGCTCGGCTTGGGCTTCGTCAATATCAACGCCCAATGATGCCATCTCCTTTCTGAGCTCTAAAAATTTTGCTTCGTATGGGGAAAGCATACTGGATGGGGCCATCACTTCCTTTGTCTGAGTTAATTGGACTTTTTAAAGCCCTATATTTATACTAATCATGTGATCACTGTTCAATGGCTATATTAGAAACAGTCACAATTCATTACTTTATTTTAAAAAAACAAACCATAGAACCAAATAAGTTCATACATTTTATATAACCATAAAGAGACATTTAAAATACCAACATGAAATTTCATTAATAAATTGTTGGGTCGTTACAATCTTCCCCCATTAAAGAATTTTTCCCTTGAAATTTCCATTTACCACACTAAAACAAATGTGGGTTACTCTACTTCATCACTTCCTATGAATCTCATGTTACTTCTTTAAACTTTTGGTTTTTCTAGAACACCTTGACAAGGGGAATTATCTTATTTCATAAAACTTTTTCTCTATAATCAATGATCTTCAATGGTTGCTCCTCATAATAAAAATCATCTTCCAGCTATTCTACCTCTTATGGGAGAATATGTGAAGGGTCTGGTATGTACATCCTTAAGAGGGATACATGAAATACATTATGTACTTTGGCCATGGTAGGTGTAAGTTCTAGTTGATAGGCCACAACCCCAACACGATCAAAAATCATGAAGGGCACGATGTACCGGGGACATAACATCCATTTCTATCCTAACCTCATGATCTTCTTCCATGAAGATATTCATATAAATACCATGTCTCCTACATTAAACCCATGTTCTCATCGACAATTATCTACATAACTCTTCTGTCAACTCTGGTATACCTTGATATGCTTGTGAATGGTTTTCACCTTCTCCACCATGTATTTGACCATTTCTGGTCCTAACAGATTATTCTCACTAACATCATCTCAACATGTCAGTGTTCTGCACTTATTCCCATAAAGGGATTCAAAATGTTCCCTTCAAACTCTTGAGTGGGAAACTATTATTATAGTAGAATTCAACCAAAGTAATACGTTGATCCCAACCCCCTTTAAATTCCACTTAACATGATCTTAGTATATCTTCCAGTATTTGAATAGTTCACTCAGATTGTCCTTCAGTTTGAATATGATAGGCCCTAATGATGTTCAGTTTAGTATCCAGAGCATGTTTATGACTCTTCCAAAACATATAGGTGAATCTTAGATCTCGATAAGATACAATAAATAGTGGTACTCCATGAATACTTACAACTTCCTTGATATATATATGTACCATTTGATCCAAATAAAAATCCTCCTGAATTGCAATAAATTGTGAAGACTTTGTAAGACGATCCACAACAACCAAGATTTCTTTGTTTCCTTTGGATGTCTTGAGAAGTCCAGTGACAAAGCCCTTGGTGATGTTCTCCCATTTACATGCTTGTGTGAGAAATTGTTACAACATCCCCGTAGACTTATACCTCTCTTCCTTCACTTGCTGACACACCTGGCACATTGATGCATACTCAGCGATATACTTCTTCATATTATCCCACCAATAATGTTCTCGAAGATCTCGATACATCATTGTGTTTCCTGAGTGAATAGATAAATTTGAACAATTTGAATCATCCAAAAGTTCCTCCTTCGACTCCAAAGTTGATGGAACCCAAAGTCTTCTCCGAAATCTCTAAATTCATTATTCATTAACATTGAAATCTAAGGATTTTCCTTTTCAGATAACTTCCACTTTCTTTTGAATTCCAACACCATCCTTTTGAGCATCCGTTAACCTTTCCAAAAGAGATAATTGAGCGATCATTTGTGAAAGTATTTATGATGTTCCCTTATTTATGATTCCCATGTCCGTATTCATCAAATCTAATAAGATTGGATCTTTTAAAATTATCATCAATGTTTTAATTGATGAGTCCTTTCAACATAGAGAATCTGCCACCTTTTTCACTTTCCCAGGGGGTAATGGATTGAGCAGTCATAGTCTTTGATCAGTTCTAACCATCTTCATTGCCACATGTTCAACTATTTCTATATGAATATATACTTGAGGCTTTTGTGGTCCGTATATATTTCAAACTTCTCCCCAAAAAGATAATGATCATAAAATTTTAAAGAGATGATCACCACAACCATCTCCAGATCATGTGTTGGATAATTGTACTCATGAACCTTTAATTTCCTTGATGTATAGGAAATGACTTTGTTATTTTTCAGCAACACAGAACACAGACCCTTCTTAAAAGCATCACTGAATACCCCCAAAAAGTTCACCACTTGTCAATAAAGTGAGAACAGGCACAATGATATGCCTCCTTTTCAACTCCTTGACACTTTCTTCAGATTCATCACTCCATGAAAACATAACTACCTTCCGAGTTGTCTTGGTAAGAGGGTTGTAGAATCGTGAGAATTTTCTCACAAATTATCGATAATATTTTACTAACCCCATGAAGCTATAGATATTCTTTGCCGATGTTGTCCTGGTCTATCTCTATATAGTAATAGTCTTGGAGGTATCCACAGATATGCCATTTCTTGTAATGATATGGCCCAATAATGAGAATTCCTTCAACCATTACTCACACATATTGTACATTTCATAGATATTCTCCATTCACAAGGTCTCGAGTATAGTTCATATATTCTCATCATGATCCTCCTTGGTTTTGCAGTGTATTATAATATCATCTATAAATAATACCTCAAATTTGTCGAGGTGATCTCTAAAGACTCTATTAATCATGTCAATGAAGATTTATGGAGCATTGGTGTGTCTGAAATGAATTACAATGAATTCATATTGCTCGTACCTTGTACGAAAAGCAATCTTGGGGATATCTTCCTTCCTCACCCTTACTTGATAACATCCCAATGCCAAATCCACCATTAAAAAGTATTATGCACCGTTTAGCTGATCGAAAAATCCATAAATTCGTGGGAGAGGATAATTTTTCTTTATAGTGATTTTGTTAAGCTCACGATAATCAATGAAAAGGATCCTTGACCCATCCTTCTTATTGACAAAGAGGACTAGTGCACCCCATGGGGAAGCACTTGGGCATATAAAATCTCTATCCATATTCTCCAGTAGTTGTTTCTTTATCTCCCCAAGCTCTATAATAGCCATTCTATATGGAGTCTTTGATACTGGAAACTCCCCTGGTAAAAGGTCAGTTGATAAATCAACATATCCTCTAGGAGGAAGTCCAGGTTAATCCTCAAGAAACACTTCAGCAAGTTTCCTCACAATAGGAATTTCATCAATGATATTTTCCTCCTTAGACTCAGTCATATTAGCAAGATATGTGTGTTCATAGGATAGTAATATCCCCACTTGAGATGATGGAGCTAATGAAGATTCATCTTCCTCCTTTCACTTGTATAGAATCAGCGGTCGATCCTCCACATAGAGAGTGATTTCTCTTTTACAGCAATTTATGTGGGCTCTATATTGGGAAAGCCAATCCATTCCAAGAATTGCTTAAAATCCCACTAGAGGGAGTATGATGTGGTTCACCAGGAAGTTCAATCCATAGATTATGATTGGGGAGGAGTTATATTAATGGGATGCAATTATTACCCCATTTGATGTACTCGAAGACATCTTTAATTCCATGATTTTTGGTGGTGTTGGGATTTCTCTACTCAACATTTGGGATATAAAATAAATCATAGAACCTCTATCAAAAAGTGTGTTCTTTATTGTTGAATGAATAACTAATGTACCTGTTAGCACTTAGTTGTCAGGGTTCACTTTGGCAGTGGTGATGGAAAAAGATCTCCCTTTTTTCCTTGGAGGTTGTTGGTTGCCACAAAAATCCTTATCATAGCAAACTGATTTGAAAGGTGAAATGGTTATTTTCAGTTGAAGCAATGAAAAATGCATTGAGAGAAGAACAAATAATTCATTTCCTATATTGTAACCGCGATTTTTTATTTCCGATAGTTAATAGCTAACTGCCCTTATCTTCCACAACTAAAGAATTTCCTCGTCCCCTTCTGGCAACATTCGGGGTTCTTCTTTCCTCACCTTTGGCAAGTGGGGTACTAGATTTTTATAGCACCTTTGGATTTATCCATCGAACCTCTAGAATTGAAGTCTACCTTACGCTTCTTATCCCGATGATACCCCTAAGATTCTCCGATCACTATTTCGACCGGGAGGGTACATTAGACAATTTCCTCATATCTATCATAGTCATTGATCGCTAGGACATTCTGTAGGCTATGTTTCATCCCACAAAATAAGAGATCGACCTTGCATTTGGTGGTAACGTTAATGCTGGTGGTGTATCGGGAAATCCCTATAAAAGTTTCCTCATATGCTCTGATAGATTCGTCGTATTTCTTCTTAAGAGAAATGAAGTACCATTTCATCATAAGCAGGACGGCGCGTGGAAAATATTTGTCGAAAAACATCTTCCAGAAATCCTTCCATTACAACGCCTTGATCTCTTCCTCAGGCTTCATATTTTTTATCAATGTCCACCATTGATCAGCCTCACCCTCCATACAATATGCAGTGAGGAGAACATTCTCTTTTTTGGAACATTGAAGGACCGAGAAGATCTTTTCAATGGAGTTGAACCATTTTTCACTGATTGATTTATCAGATGATCCAATAAAATTATGAGGCCTTTGTGTCATGAAACTTTCAATAGCGGATAATTATTTCTTAGGTGGGTTTGAACGTTCATTTTGACCATGTTTCTGCTCAATGGTTGAGTTATCAGAATGAGTATCATGAAAAATTTCTTGATTCCATCTCCCATCGGATTTGGTATCACATTAGCACAATCATCACATTGATCTTCACATAAATTGTTAGTCTGATTCCTCCTATTACATGCCATTTTCTGGAATAAAAGGAAATTTAGGGGTAACACATAAAGGGTTATCCTTGGAAAAAACAGATGACATATAAATATCATTTATTTCCTTAACTTATGAATCTATAAGCTTCAATCTATGTTATCTAACATATATTCTTACGATATTTTTGTATTCCTTTAATAATGTTTCTTAATAAGCTTGAAAATTTACCTAGGCATATCCCCCTGGTGTGTCATAACCAAGAGTGCAGTATGTATCATATTCATGTACTAGGAATCCCAGGGTGATGCCTGGAACTCCTTGTCGGGGTTTTCACCCCGAGATATATCTGTTCCAGAGCTGCCTCTACCTGCTCTTATCCAAAAAGGGATGTATTTTCATGATAAACCACTTACTCAATACCCACAAAAACGTAGGGATGTTTTTATTATAATTATTCTTGTATATTATTCTTCACTAGGGTTTACTAATCCTAATCCAAAAAATTTTAACATATCCATTCATACCAACAATGAAAACTCTGATCTTCATTACACACTTAAATATGATTTATTACATGAACTCTCCACTTGATACCACATGGTAGATTGAGAGGTATAGTGTCTTTGGGGGAATAGGAAAATTACATAACAAATTAAAAACATGAATACAACAACTTTATTCAAAACATTCTTTACATGAACCCTACAAAATATCGTACATAGATTTGCATGGGAAAACATGATGACCTGCCTAAGACAAGGGTGAGCTATAATTCCCAATAAGGGAATTAACATGGAATAATGAGAGAAATACAATACATGTTAGACAATAGGTATATAAATGGATCAAAAGAGAATCATGAACATAAAGTCCTGATAAATCACGATAATTATAACATGGATATGTGGCAACAACACTTAACATGGAATTAGCATGAGCCAAGGCTCATTGCACATGAAGCATGAGTAAACCCTCATTGCACATGAAGCATGATAGAACCCTCATTGCACTTGAATTATCATGAGTAAAAAAAAATTCGACATTAGTTATCATGATACTATACTTTACGCAATGCATTGGAGCACTATTAAGGTGCACCCTATGTAATCATTTCATTTCATGCATAAGTGTGCCACATAGACCACACAACATAGATTAATTAACATCATTATTCACTCAAAAAATAGGATATGTGTAATAAATAAATGTATGTCCTTAGTCAAAAGGTAGATGTTCATAAAGGTGAATAACCTTGATAGAGGATTGGTTATGGTATTCACTACAAAATTATTTAGGCATGGCAACTTTGGTGGAATTTCGGCAGCATAACGACATCAAATAGAAATTCGTAAAATGGGTTGATTTGAGTGAAAGCAATCTATCATCATTTATTCATTATGTGGATGGTAAGGGGATCATGGAACAAAATATAATAACATATGAAAGAAATTTACAAGCATAATATAAATTAATTGTTTGAATGGAAATGAAGAGAAAGATATTCATTACTGTATTTTGGCATGGTAATGGGTGTACATGGTAGGAATTAATGAGAGAGAAATGGGGTCTCTCATAATTAAAACACTATTGGGAAGTATGGTGGAGGTTAGTAATCATACCCCAACATTTGTAATTGAAAATAAAATCGTTGAACAATATTAAGAATATTGGATAAAAAGAGGAATAAAGGAATCCCTTACTTTGAAGTGTGATCCCAAAAGCATTGGAGAGGATTAAGAGAGGATTATTGGGAGATTGGGACACATTTAGAGGATTATATAGAGGTGAGGTAAGGGTTGGTCATACATCAAATGATTTGAGGGAAGAGTAAGTGGGAGATTGGGTGGGTTTATATAGAAAGGAGATGGAATTATTTGTTATTTACATTTGGGACACATCAAATTAAACTAATGAAAACCACTAACCAGCCCATGGTTTTTTCCCATGGTATATTCCATAGGGTATTTTAGAACAATATTTTATAATTCCAATATCTGAACATCTTATAATAATTGGGTTTCTTATGTGGATGTGAGTCACACTTTGAAGGGAAACAATTTAAAAAGACAAAATGTTTTATAAGCCTTGAAGGGTCCACTAAAGCTTTTTAAAATTAACAAACAAACCCAAAATCACACTATTATAATTTTAAAACATATATTGGACAAACATAATTGTTATAGTATTTTATTAAATCACTATTGGGTCATTATGATGTCATGAAACACATTATATATTTAAATGGTGTTTAATTTTTACCCAAAAATTCGACTGTCTCATTAAATTATTAAAAATCCACCATTGGATAATTTTGACATCCTAATTACAAAATTAATATTCATTTTATCTAAATAATTTTCTAAATAAGTGAATTTTTACTTTTGATATAACAACTGGAATTTATCAAAAATTCATGGGTTTTGACAAAGACAACTTTTAAACATTAGAAAAAATTACAATTGCATTCATAAAATTATAAATTAATTTATATTAAATAAAAAGTAATTCCATAATAATAACAATATATTTTAAAATATTATTTAATTCAAAAATACATTAAATCATTAAAAATATATTTCTGATTTGAATATTAACTAAAAATACTATCTGTGCTTTAAAACTATTAACAAAGTAACAATAATAATAAAATGTATATTCTCTATAAAAGAATAATGTGAATAATTGTAGTATTAGGGTCTTGTTACATAACCCCTTAAAACACTTGCATAAGTCCTTAGGGTAAGGTGTGTGATGGTGATAGACTATTGGGGTGGCTCAAATAACATTGCTTGAGTGGTAATCTCTCTCAACGTCCACTTCTCTTATAGGCAGGTTGGCTCGAGCTTTACGTATTCAAGATCGACTTGGGCTTGGTCAAGAGAAAATCCCAATGACACCACCTCATTTACTATCTCTGAAAAATGGGCTTCGTATGGGGATAGTATACTTGGTTAGTCTTTCACTATCTTTGTCTGAGTAAATTGGATTTTTTAAAGTCCTATATTGATAATAATCATGTGATCACTGTTCAACAACTATATTAGCAATGACCACAATTCATAAAGGTATTTAAAAATACAAAACATAGAACCAAATAAGTTCATAAATTTTACATAACCATACAGATACATTTAAATAGACAAAGAGGAATTATCATTAATAAAAATTTGGGTCGTTACATATATTTTTATTAAAATATATCATAGTTTCATTTTAGTTTGGTATTTATTGCACATAAAGATATCAATAAAAATGAGTTATTTAATGGTATACTTATAATATAATATTGGAATTATTCATTCTATCCCCTTAATAAAATTTAATAGCCAAAATTTCAATCAAAATAGAGGGGTAATTTATATAGAGATATCATAATAAACAATTCACTCATCGATTATCATATGTATATTTAGAATGTTGACATACTTTTATCTATAAGAAAAAGTTATTATAATATATTTAAAAATGGAGGTAACTCATTTATAATTTCATATATTATTATAATAATGGTATAAAATCTTGATCCATAAGAAGTATCTTCCAAAAAACCCTGAAAACGATTTATTCAAAAACCATACCAATATGAGTTTTTATTTGAAACTGAATGTCCCTTAATTGGTGAAACCATTCATGACATAGGAAAATATAAAATCATTAGTAAACACTCAATATAGGATATATTTGAATTAGTTTTATAGGATTTTTCTTTTTTTACATTGTTCTTGGTGACAACCTCCATTATTTTCCCTTAGATTGGGACATTGAGTTTTATAATGGATAAATCGCTTATAATTAAAAAATTTATTTTTATAGTTTCACCATTTCACTTACACCTATTATCCTAATGACCTTAATCTCCATAATTATAGAATTTACCTATCCCTATAAGGTAATTTAACACATCCTCATTCAAAAAATATTACATGTATGAAATTTAATCTTCTAACCTTTATCATCTTCAACACATGATCTTTCATCAGACACAAAAATGTATCATTTTTTGTGTGTTAGAGACTTCAATAATGGTTACATTATTAATAATATTCCATAATATATGACATATAATAATCCATTGGTATCTCACTTGATCTCATATTTTAATGGTTTTTTTATTGAGTTAATCTATGGTTTATCCCTCACACCCATGGTGCCTAATTTTTTCCATCTTATTATAAAATTAAAAAATTGAACATAAATTAAAATAATTATAATAGAATTATCATAAAAATACAAAGGAAAATTTTACTTCAAGATTAAAAAATTTATAAAAATACCATCTCATCATATAATTATTATAAATCAGTATTTATATGAATTGGTTCAACCTATATCCCTGTCAATTTATCTTATATCATTCTCAGTTAAACCTAGGAAACCTTTTGTTTTTGTCTCTCATACTTTTTATCTTAATACCTTAATGAAATAATGAATTTATATCCTTCATAATAGTCTATTAAGATAATGTGAATGAACAAATAATATCCCCTATAAGTGTTCAGATAGGAGAATTGTAAGGATTTCTTTTTTTTTGAGAAGGTCAACGTTGACATAATAAAAATTATGAACTTTTTAGGGTTATTAACTAGAATTTTAACTATGAAAAATATCATATCCACATTCCAATATCCAAATAGGGTTTTATTTACCCAAAAATCTCACAACAACTACATTAACATAATTTAATTATACTATCTTATAATTATACATATTATGTAGTCTTTTCACTAGGGTTTTCACAATGTTCAATTATACTAATACCATAAATATTTGACATTACCAAAACTATTCTATAAGGTATTATACACCATTTTTAATTTTGATACAACATAACATATCATTATTTTATGACATCAATAATTCAAAAATTATCCTCAACCATTAAAATCATAATTTTAAATGATATATAAACACTACTCTAATATTAACAATGAGAAATGAGACAGAAGAGTTTTTTAAGTACATAACAATATTAAACTATTTCATTACAAAAAAATTAAAATATATATTAGGTTTATATTTTTATGGAATTAATAATAAACATTAACTGAAAAAACTCATGAAATTGAAACTAATGGTCATTTTTCTTTCATGATATGAGAGATATTGTTTAATCAATAACAATGATTCGACACTACATTAAATTTTATTCATAGAAATAACATGCATATTTCATTATTTAATATCATAGGGAAAAAGATACATATTAAATGGGTGAGATAAAATTCCCAATAAGGGTTAAATTAAGTGATAAAAATTAATGGTTATATGTTATAATGAGATGCATATAAGGTTATAATCAATATATATAAGAAAATCATACCCAAGAAATATTATAACATACATCGTAGATAATTCATTACATAAAATAAGTCACGAATCAGAAGTCTTAGATAATAAACATGGTCCGTTAGAACATAACATAGTCATGATAATAATTATAAAACTACGAAACATCTATCAACTTTTTCACAGACATTAATATAGTGAAAATTACATTAATGAGCCATAATCTCGGTTACCAATCTTAGGAGAAAATAAAATTAACAGAAAAATAATTTTTATATGAAAAATACACCTTAATAAAATTAATTATATGGGAATATAGGATCACCCACATCATCATATATACATATGAGTTACACATGAAATAAATAAATAATCTCATTCTAAAAAACTCATTTAATGAAGATGGTTTCTTAAAACATTTAAATTTAAAATCCTTAATATTTTTTCATAAAGACACCTTGGAATGAAAATGTGTTTTCTTCAATACATATTTAAGACCATGTTGAATTAAATTCATTTTTATATGTAATAACATATATAGATTAATTGTAATTACAACAGTATTGAAAAATTGAAAAACCCATGGAATGTAAATGGGTGTCCAATAAAATTAGGTAGCATTATATGTAAGTAACATTCATTCTAAAAAATAAATAATATTGTATTTTCACTTTATAGGTAAATTATATATGGTTTATTAAATAAAATTAAAAAATTAATCAATTTCTAGTATCAAGGTGATCACCCGTCAGTCAAATTAATTTAAATAGGTCCTTCACAAATTATAGTCATTGAATTCAAATCAATGTTTATGCAATAAAAATGATTAAGAAATAAAAAGGAAGTGATAGATCATTCCACCAAAATAATTGGATATTACATTATTCACCCAAATAAGGATTTTGGATAGTATAATTATATTTATATGCAAGACCAAGAGGAATATATATAAAAAAATTCCTTTGATGAAAAATATTCTTTTTTGGATTTATATAAAAATAATTTCCAAAATAAGAAAACTCCTTAAATATGTGAAATTAGTTTTCAAGATAAATTTAGTAAAACAAGGAGAAAAATAATTTATATATAAACCATGATAATGTAGTGGGAATGAATAATATAAAATTAATGGTGTGGTGTAATGACATGTTCACACATAAAAGTTAATAAAATAATATTTTCCCATTTTGATAAAAAAAACTATAATAGATACAATAAAATATATTTAGTGATTTTAAAAGAATTTTATGTTTTACAAAATGATATTAATAAATTATTCATGTATTTAAAAGTAAACATTGAAAAATATAATGAATAAAGATATTGAAAAAAGGTATTTTCTTGATAGAAAAGAAAAGATTTAGTCAGATTCCCGAAAAACTTCAGGTAAAACAAGAGTCAAAGAGAAATGAAATATTGAGGTAATATAAAAAACCCCATGAATAGTCAAAAGAAAATTATGAGTGGGTTTATAATTAATAAAAATTCACTAGATGGATTACGAAGAAAAAGTTATCTTAATTTGAAAATAATATTGGAAACCAAATCATTTCATTTTTAGTAACAGTTTGATCACAACCACTTTCAAGTTGGTTATCTTTTGAATTGGTGGCCATTTCCTAAAAAAGTACACAATATTGATCTCAGAACTCAAAAAATATGGTAAAATTCAATCATTGGAAAAAAACCATTCAATATCTTAGGGTTAGTATTATGCAACAAGTTTCCTAAAATTAATTTTGAGACAAAGGAACACATACATTTGTCATAAATCATTCTGCACTTACCCCAAATATCTTGAAAAAATAAATTTAGTTCACTAAATATATACCCATGATCCTTATAAATATCTACAAATATTCATACTTATTATTTTCAATCATAACATAAACATGGATATTAGTTAGTTTTTATATACTTTGAACACCTCTGCTTAGTTATCCATACCGTTTTGAACTAATTTCTTAAAAAATTACAAGTAGATATTTTGTTTTTAAATTACATAATAGTTTATCATATATTTAATAGATATATATTTTGGATAAAAATTTATAATAATACATTTTATTACATGGTAGTTTTTGTTACAAACCATGAAGATGATATTGTAAAGGATCAGGTTTATGTGATTCATAACAAACCAAATGCACATTCGTAATTTACCTATTAAAAGATGATATAACCTCACCAATGCCAAAACATTTTTTAAGATATTTATATCATATTAAAGAACTAAATATTTTCTCATATTAATCCATTATATAAATTCATAGTATTATTATTTTAGGTGGTTAAACCGACCCAAAAATGAACCTACCATTATTTGATAGTGACTATAACGTAACGTATTAGTAAAATCATTATATCCTAAGAGTAAATACCTTATTTATTATTAATAGTGTGATAGATTAGAAATGGATAGAATTATTTATATGATATAAATTATATAAAACAATTATATAGAAGAAATGGATCATTTTCATATCAGTTATCTTGTTTTCATTGAGTTTTTTATTGTTAACTATGTCATTATCATATAAATAAATGATTGTAAATTTTTAACGGAAAAACATAAATGATATCATAAAAATTATATTTATGATTTAATTAAATCTTCAGAACCATACTTGTATGCTTTTTATTAAAAGATAAATGTAAATTAATTGTTCTATGTGGGTGACAGTCCAAATGAATGCATGGTTTAGGATTTATTTCCCAAGGAATGGGAGGAATGAGTGTTGACACCAACCAAATGAGCTTCAATAATTCCCTATGGGAAGAAATACCTAGATATGGGTATTTTTTTCCCTAAAAATCAAAGGATGGAGATTATTTTTTAGAATCATGGATCTCGTAAACCCTTGAGAGATTTTTGATTCTGTGACCATCATAAGATCATGTGAAAGAACCATGGGTAGTGTATAACCTATAGTGCATCCCATAGAAGGCATTTCAATAGGATGTCCTACTATTGAGAAGGAACTCTATAAAACCAACAGTCATACAAACATAACCGGATATATTCCCCCCAGCCACAAAATTTTTCCATCAGTGGATGGCTGAAAACCCATACTATATTCATCAAAAATAAAAGGAAAATTTCATAAAATTAAAAGTATCTTTGTGTTATAAAGATCATGTGACACATCAGTGATGGGAAGGATGATTTTCCTTTTCAAAATCAATGAAAAACCATGAGACCCATGATCCTTTGTTAAATAAAACAAAGGAAATAAAAATTGATGAGGCGAGAACCACTTGTAGTCATAAAATACTTGGGAGTTACCATAAGTCATCAGAAAGACACCATGAGACGACAAATACATTTCCACTTCATCTCATGAAAGACCTTCTCTATGTCACCCTCATTGTTCAAAGGGAATCAATTATGTATAGGGTCCTCCACACTCTCCCTTTATCTATCTAATGACATATAGATGGTTATTTCTATGAAATAATCATGCATCATTATTTGACCATTATTGTTCATGCGACTCATCAACGAGACGTAGAGTATTTTTCTTCGACAATACTCAAGAACCCTCATGAAATCACATACCATTGCACCATAAACAAAATAAATAGAAAGGGAGGAGGCCAAATCCATTCACAATCATGAAATACATGTGATGCGATAAATAAATCTACAGAATGGTCTTATAATACTTTTTAAAAGGCATATTGATCCCAATAAGGCCCCATTAAAAACCTTCATTTTCTCGAGGAATCCCAAAACAAGTCACTTGCAATCATAGGAAGGCCATTCAATAAGTTCCCTACTCGTGTGAAAGATCTCGGACACATTGATATGACATTATGAAATCCACATAGGGTATCCAAATAATTCAATAAGTCCCCATTATTTATAAATAATAAAATAAAGGAGTCATTGCTGAGAGGGACTCGTAGTCACTGAAAATTTAGGCAGCACCCTTAGGGTCATCCGGCTCATGCGTGGACACCTAGTAATGTTAGTTAGATCATGACACACCCTTTTGAAAAATCAGCCAAGCCATATGGATTTAGGGTTGACTGGATAGGTCTTTTGATGTCCTATTGATGAGGTAGGTTTGATCATGCAACAACATAAATATATTTCATCAAAGATATGTAACTAGTATATGAAAAGTAGATAAGATAGTACAATTTTATTTAGACATGTTAGGCAGACACTCCTCGACATATCAAGTAGATATTAATGGAATACTGAGTTAAAAATCATTGCATGTCAGGTACGCAAGCAGGATAGGTCACCAATGGAATCCTAGGGCTTTATATCTTTGTCTACACATTTTTTGTAAGCCCTGAACTATTTGAAACCTTAGATCCAAATCCCTGACTAGTGGCATAACATGACATGACATGCATATATGGGAAAAATTAGCGTGTAGGACTCGATCTAATGAACAATGATAACTTTGATTCCAACCATAATCAAGATTCATATGGTTCCTTTCTAAGTCCTAAGCTCTATATCAGATCTCCAAAGGTATATTCCAATACATGGGTCCCTCATCCAAATGAAAATGAGACTAATCATTTACTAAACCTTTTTTCTCACACTGAGGCATTATCTCCATATTAAACTTCACAAGGGATTTCCCAGTTCATAAATTCACCACATCCATATCTTTGATGTTCCATGAGACTTATTACATGTCTTACATAGTTTCTCACATTGATTATCACTCATGTGGGCTTAGAGAGCTACAATTAACACCGCATTAGCATCATGAATATCCACTATCATGGGAAATCCTAGAATGTAAGACCCCATGAGTGGAATGATAAAAATAACATTTCCCATATGGTAATTTTCCTTAGGTCTAGTCACATGGGTGTGATCCAAATATGATAACATTGACTCCTACAGTTACTAGGATACGTAATACATCTTTATGAGATTTGATCTAAGACATATGGTGAAACAGTTCCCAAACATATGTCATTATCTAATGATGCTAAACTACACATGTTTAAAAAATATAAGGGTTTTTGTTCCTAAAATAACTATGATACATATGATGCAATATAATGGATCAAGCCCCTCCTTGGAATATTCAATACCTTTATGTCTGGAATTAATTTTTGAAGTACATGGTTATACAACTTTATCACATAATCATATACCCATTAACTGGGAATAGATTATGAACTGTAGATAATTCAAAATGGATTCAGAAATAGGGCCCCGTTTTTAATTCTCATTATTTAGATTCCCTTTCGTTTTTATATAATGTTAATTAACCTATCATCTTTTTTAGAGTAACTGGTCACAGATGTTAAATAAGATGAAATTCAAAAAAATATATTAAATTTAAGTATATGATTTGAGTAGGAAACAATTCCCTTCATAAGGGTATGATTAGGGTGAACTCACATCCTCTCAAATAATGTGATTCCATAAGCATCATTGGTTGTGAATACCCAATTGACAACATTCCATTGGAAATTAGTTATTTAACATGGTATGGATGAGATAATTGAAGGATGTTTTTATTATAAATTAAATTACCTAATATTAATGATGGTTCATGAAATAAAACCCCATTATTCAACCATTAAAACAAGATGAACACGCTATTGTGTGGGTTTAATAGGTACTCTCTTATATGTGAAAACAGAAAAGTTGAAACTGAAATGAATATATGAAATAAAAAATGATAGGTTATTTTTTATAGGGCCATTTTTTCAAATGATATGAAAATAGAAATGGTGAACCAAATATGAATTTATAAAAAAATTAATGGTTATTATCCATCGGGCCATTTTTCACACTATACGCAAATAGAAATTTTGAACCTGATGTGACAAGACACTATTTTTCAACACATATACAAAGAAATCATTAAGACTGTCATGATCTCATAGATGAACCTCTATAACTAGGGTTCTCAAGAAATTATTCAATCCTCTTATTGAAAAGTTCAAACAAATAGAATAGAAGGATATAGAATAAATGGAAAATAGTGTTAACCATGAATATCTAACTGATCACATCGTGTCTATGATATTTCACTAATCAATGAAATTGGTCATTATTGTCTACGTGACTATAGATACAAATCACATCAATAGAATCAAATTCTAATTCAATTAATTCTTTATCCACCTATTGTTCTGGTAAATCACATATGGATGCAACCCCACGAGTCACAAAATGATCTCACTCTCTCGAAAGCTTAAATGGAAGGAGGAAAACAATATTTTTTAGGAATACCATTTACTTGGAACAATCATGACCCTATAAGATTCAATCATGGTTCTAAAATCATGGAAACTAATGAGTACACATCTCATCGGGAATTTTGTAGCAATGCAAATGGCCCCCATTACCACATCCAACAACATTAGGATCATATCACCAAAGCATGCCAAGTACCCCCTTCAATATCTAATGATGGTGGACCAAGAATACAAATACAAATATCATATGGTTTTGGTTCCACTATGGAGGGAACCTTTTGACCACCAACACTATCATCATCACATCAGTACCCACTGATCATCTGATGAGGTTACCACCTGACACACCACCACCTCTGACACCCAAGAACGATAAACAAGGTAGGATCCTTATGTAAGGAAGGTGATGTATATACACCATAAGGATCATATACCCACACAAACTAAGGGAATATTTCGGTATATTTGGGAAGCATCCATTTAGTAGGCTCAAATCCCTACTTGCTTGAAACATGCCTTTGGGAATATTCCTTTAATATGAATGGGGGTGGCCTATATCCCTACCTTGTTCACAAAGTCACTCATCATATTTTGGTTGTGCAAGGAGAAAATAAGTGGAAGAGTATTCCTAATTCAATTGAATACATCTTCAATTGTATAATAGAGATAGAATATTTTCATACTTACACCCTTCCGCACACTTTTCTAAAATGGAAACACATCTTATCATCAACAAAAATCTTCACTAGAATATTTGAGAACTGATTCAAATATAGGGAAAATCTAAAAGTATTATCCCTACAACTTGGATTTCCTAAAACATTGATCATCACAAACAAGAGGCTACTTTGAAGTAAGCACACATTCCTTTTACTGCCCAGAAATATTATCATCACATTCCAATAAAGTACAATGAATCAAACTCGAATCATAATTCTGTTTAAATTGGGCATGACTAGGTGAGAAAGGAACACACTAATATAAAGGGGTACATGGCTATCAAAAAAGTCTAGTAGCATATTCCAAAGGCCCATGATTGGGCTCATATCCCCATTTTGGTCAGGGATCACCTTGTGAGAGGGGGCACATTCCTTAGGATATGTTCATAATGATAATGAATATGTATACCGAGTTACTTAAAAGGCCCACGATTAGGAATATATCCTCAATCAGGATGACGGTACCCTAGTGAGTATGGAACAAGACTTGGGGTACGCACATAATCATCCTATTAGTAAATTTTCCCAGAATATTCCCGAAGATTATGGATTTCATATGCATATTCCTACTTCCACCAATAAATGACTGCATCGATATCATTACATGGAGATATTGGTGGAGTCAAATATTATTTCTCCCATTCTAGTTGTCCATCAACATATTCTAGCGGGGAATATATTTTTGTAATAAGGTTGTATTCCAAATCTAACTTGGGATCACCAAGTAAGAGCGAAAGATGCCTTGAGGCAGGCTCATACTTCTTAAAAGAAAGACCCCTAGCATATTCCAAA
Organism: Viscum album; assembly: GCA_963277665.1. Classification (NCBI taxonomy): domain Eukaryota; kingdom Viridiplantae; phylum Streptophyta; class Magnoliopsida; order Santalales; family Viscaceae; genus Viscum; species Viscum album. Next base: position 877,426,958 of record OY728163.1, read on the forward strand.
GGCTATGGATCATGCTCATTATACCATCTTAACTAAGGCTCACCCTGTGAGAATGGAACATTCCTTTTTAGAAGCATATATTCCAATCAAAACTGGGACTGATTGTTTGAATATTTCTATTTCTTATGAGCAGTAGACTCATATTCCTACAACATCAGATGGTTATAAATTTGTTTTGGAAATGGTCATATAGTTGGCTCATATCCCTACACAATCTAAAAAAGAAGGTTGGTATATTTATTTCATAATGAAGAACATGACCCATATTTTTAATCTCATTAATGAACGTGTCCTTCTTGTCATTATAGGCACATTCTCAATGATATAATAGACATTAATTTATTCCACACAAGAAGAAGATGGCCATTACCAAAATATTTCACATCATGGTAGTGTGGAGATAGATCATATGTACTATACTTATGATATACATTGTTGTCAACCTCCCCAAAGTTATATCCTCAACAAAAAAGGAAACAGAACTCTTTCTAAGACATCTCTATTAATATCATGTGTTTTATTGGATTTTTTCTCTCAAATAAATTTAACTTTCATTGATATATTTTATTTAAATATGTCAAAAACTCATTTCACACTAAACCAACATGGAATACAATATACACAACACTGAAATAGCATACATTTCTTACAACACCTCCTTGGAATACGTTACATGCAACACCAACATGGCATACATTACATGGAACATTAAGTTTCTAGAAAACATCATTTTAATTGTTATAATTATTTAAAAGAGATAATTATAACTTAACCGTTAAGCATAGTGATATGAATATTAATAACTACTTTTTTAATTTTTTATAATCGTTTCATATAAATAATAAACAATGATAATGAATGATATTTTTTTTGGAAAAGTCCTTATATATTAAAGAATAATATATTTTCAAATGAACTACATTTCATATCCTTCTGTGAACCAAACAAAATTATTTCAAAAAAAATTTACAATTAAATTGATAAAATAAACATTATTTTTTAATTTACAGTGCATAATTCAAAGAAGAGTGAATTTTTTGGTTTTTTAGAGAATGTTCATTTTTTGATGGATAGTTAAAATACCGAATTTAAATTCAAAACTATATTTTTGTCTATTAATTAATAAAGATAAACTACATTTTAAATTGTTTTTAAAGTTTAATTAGATCATATTTTTATCAATAAACCCAATGTGGTTAATTTTAATTTACTTCAATTTGAATTGAATATAAAAACACAAAAACTTTTTGAATGTGTTTATTTCAAAAACCAGCATTTGAGACCTGAGTATGGGATTAAATTGAAATTAATTTTTCACACTTTTGTAATGTGAATTTGGAAAAATATATTATATATTTAAAATAATGTAATTTATAATTTTTAATAAGATAAATGTAGTTTTTTAACAAAATTATTAATGAATGTAATTAAAATTAATTATATTGATTAAGGTAAAATTAAGCTTAACAAAGAACTAAACCCTAATCATAAGGAAACATATCGTATAAGAAAGTTTAAAAATCGGTTTTATGGACATATTTAGACCCAATAATAACTTTTAAATACATTTTACCACTATTGGATCAAAATTAAATGGAAAACATTGGCGGAATTCCCTTTCCCAAATTTTACAAGAGTGTCACACCACCTCCACTATAAAAAGGCCTCTTATGCTCCCACTTCCTCAAACCTCTCAATAAACATTTTTGTCCAATATTTTTATAAATATCTCCACAAATTCCCTCCCATAATAATTGAATACTATTATTGGGAATCATGTAATCCATGGAATCCCATTTCTTAAAACCAGAAGGATTTATCTGAATAATGTGTAACAATAATTCTAATGTCCTTTTATTTAAATTCAAGTATACATCCCTAAACTTTTCATATTACATAAATTTATAACAAGAAAGTATCCCAAATATAATAAGATGTTTTTATACTTAATTTTTGAAATAAAATTTTGAAAAATTCCATCTAATGAGTAACAAACATTTGATTTACATGTACAGAGAACTAACATCTCACAAAACTATGATTGTTCATTTTTATGTTACATCCTCTCATGGTGGAAAATATGGTGTAAAATATGTTAATATATGTTATATATAATATTTATTATGTCATTATGATTATTCATTCCTTTTACAACACATATCTTTATAAATTATATATTTTGTAAATAGGATAATTTCATTTGAGGAAGTTTGGTCTACCGCCCAATCAAATTGATGTGATTCGTTCACATGATAGATGAAAGGTATTAAAGATGGATCTAGGGAACTTATATTATATATATGATATATTAATTATAGGTAAATAATGATATATATATTCATAAATATATATATAAATATACATAAATATATATATATACATATATGTCATTTACATTGTTTCCTTTAATATGAAAATAAAATAGAAACCATGTTAATGTGTACGTACGACCAACCATCTCCTTGAATAGTGCATTAAATTTCATACTTATATATTATATAGATTATAACAAAACAAAAAAAAATAGAGTATAAATTATATTTATATCATTATTTAAATTCTATAAATATTGATATAAGTATAAGGACCAAAGATAAAACAAATGAATACACATGTGAAGAACAAAGAAGATCATGCCAAATATGGAACATAAACATAAATTAATTAACAAGAGGGTAATATAAAGTCATAATAGAAACATATAAGGTTTTAGATATAATAATATTGTTATGCGATTGATTTATAATAAACTAATATTTATTATAAATGGTGTTTCTATGAGTATGATGAGAGTCAAGACACAAGGTAAATGAATTTCATTTCACTTTTTAAATTTGGGAGATACATGGAATGTTCATCAATATTTTATATAATTTTGTTTATATAATTCCCATAAATATTGTATATTATTATTTTTTATAAATATATGTGTGTTTATATATCTTTTCTACTATTTTTATTTTAGGGTTTTTATGTTTTATAGCATTCTAAACCGGTAAGATATTTTTGTCTTAATTTTATATCTTTGAGGCTCATGTTTTGTTAAGCACCTAAATTATTTTTAGGGGTATATAATTACATATGAAATATTATGTCATCAATATAAATCCTTTAAAGATATTTTGTGATTTATATAATTTTATTTTATTACATGAAGATTATTATCATAAGTTACAATGTGGTATGAGTTTATTGAAACAATCTCATCCTTTTTCAGGATTGTTCATGAGTATGCTTATATTGATGAAATCTTATGATCTATATATCAAGAATACTCATTAGTTTTCTTCTTCTATATTTATTCAATATATATCTATCTATTACTACCATTTTACCCACATTGATACTTAAGATAACTAAGAGAATTTTTTTAATAAAAACAAGATCGTGTCACTCTCTTCAGTTTGAAATCTATATTATTTTAAAAAAATTCCAAACATGTTTTAAAATGATCCAGGAAGATCATTTTCAATTTAAACAATTATTATTATTTTTATTTATAATGAATCGCTTATAAGTTTTCAAAACTATTTTCAACATAAATGGTTTCAAAAATGTTTTATGTTCTAAAAAAATTAAATTAAGAAAGTAAATATTTCTCAACAAATGTTTTTAAAAGATCTATCAAAATTATTTCTCATCTAAGATGACAACAATTAGTGTAAATCATGCCTTTATAGGAAAATTTTTCCTTTTTTCTATTCATATTCATTCTTTAAATTGATTATTTTTTGATTTATTTATTATTATGACACATGTATCTCATTCAAGGGTAATTTTCATTTGAAACCAGCTCCTTTTCTAGAGGTTCTAATTTTGAAATGATTATGAGTCCTGTATATTTTTCAAATGATTATGATATGATTATATTTTTATGATACCCATTTTATTTCTTGTGTGATACTATTATTATTTCTGTTTTTGTGGAACATTAATGTATGATTTCATTATGAGATTTTTGGGACATATATCTTCCACCAATCCATTGGATAAAGATTTTTATCTCGTGAGATAGACTAAGATAGTCTTAGGAGTCAAAATTGACTACTAAGATGGACATGGGAGTGCTCAATGACTACCAAGACGGTATGAGGAGTGAACTTAATCTACTTATATGGATGTGGGAATGAACCATGACTTCCATGATGGTATCGGGAGTGAACCCATGCAACTAAGATGGCCTCTACAATAATTCATTGACTCTTATGAAAATAATTTTGTCTACTTATGTGTACTATATAATTCTATGATTTATTCTTGTTTTATTACTCCATAGATTACATTCATTATTTCCTTATGATTAATGTCTAATTAACAACTATCATTATTCTATGATTCATATTAATGATATTTGAAATGTGGGGTATGATCTCTTACATTCATGATCACGTTCTAATATACATATTTTCATATTTATGCTTACATATCTTACCTTTATACACAAACTGTGGATCTGTGATCCCCAATTTTTATGTTTCCTTCCTCATATTGTAATGATATGTTTTATTTTTGAATTTTCAAGGAAAGGTGCTTGTCAAGGATAACCTAGTAGAAAATAATATAACTCATTTATTTACTAGTGTTTCTGCTTCCATGTTTTCAAAGGCAATAGACTAATATTGTTTTTGGGTATCCTTTGTATAATGCCTTTGGTCTTCCAAAAATATTTTGAAATGTTATTGTATAAAAATAGATGATCACTATAGTTTGTGTGACATCAATGTTTATGCTAACATTTAAAAACAATGATAAGAAGACATTAGTGAAAAGTGTAATGATGTTTTTATGGACAATTCTTAGGGTAAGGAAAAGTATAGGAAAGTATAATATAATTTTGGTAAAATTTAGAGTAAGTGGTTTACAAGAAATAAATACCTATATTGACACTACATGTGGATGTGGCTCTATCACAAATGAACATAGGATTAAGTACTTTTGCAAGATTTTTCAGGCCTGAACTAAGGTAATCTGGTACATAACAGTGGGCCTTGCTTCACCCCTACATTGAAATTCCTAGGGTATATACATTGGGAATACAAAAGCACTTTATAAACAATATTGAAGGTTTTAAATAGAAGTTGGCTATGAAAAAACTAGGATAAACCAATGCTGTCCTATATTAAGGAAGGTGTCAAAAGTTTGACAACCTAGAAGTGATTTTTCAATATTATGTGATTCCTCATTTTGATAAATGTTTCTTAATCTATGGTTTTGGTTTTACTAAATGGTTGGTACCTAAAAGAACAATGTTAGTTGTGATTGAAATGGGAAATGAATCAATTTTTTTCCAGAGAAACCAAATTATATGGGGGTAGGAATGAAAAATCTCACTGCTATGATCACCAAAACCTCTCAAACAAAAAATCATGGTGGAATTCAAAATGAGAAAAAGAGTGAAAAAAATTTTGTTTGAATTAATCGTGAGAAAACGTAGACATTCTTTAAAGGGTATTATGGTCTAGTTTTCAATGATAATTTAATAAGTACTACTGAAAAGATATTCTATGCAATCTAGTTATTGAACCATGATAAAGTCATTCTTTCTTTTTATCATTAATAAGGAAAATAAAACCAGTGGTATACAGAAATCAAAAGTAATAGGAAACAATATGATATTAAACCCATAGATTGGGGAATGTAAAAGAACTTATTTTACAATATGTACCGTCCTTGTATTCTTTATATCAAGATGTATATAGTGATTTTTGAGTTAAAGAAATGGGTAGATGACAATTTATGTACCTATGAGGATCATTTCACAAGAATTCTATCATACACTTCAAGAAATTACCATCCAACCTAAAATTAATGGTGATAGGTTCGTTAGTGGTTTAAATACAAGTCTCATAAGGTTATTGGCTAGAAGATACTTTAGCAGCTATGTAGATATTTCACTTTTTCCAGTCACAATTGAAATAGAGGTCAGAGTCATGTATCACTCTCATGGTTTTGATAAGAAATAGAAGATGGGATTTAATAGACAATTTAAAAACTAAGAAGATAAGAAGATTATTGTTCCATTATGATCTATGTGTCAGAAGAAGCATGAAAAAAATTTACTTTAATGGATAATAAATGTTTTATCTATGGAAGGGAAGTCCATCCATATTTCAATTTTCGAAGTGATGGGAAGAAGTTAGATAACGGTGTGTATGGATCAATAGCCGCCAAAAAATGAACCTCCCACTATTCATTGCTACAAGTGTAAGGATAAAGGGAATTATGATATAAATATTCCAAACCCTTGTGCTATTTATTTAAATGATGTCATCAAACTCTAAAGACAAGTGATAGGGGTAAATTTTAATAAATCACTATTTCAGATGAGAGGTGTGATAATGATGTGGTGAAAGGTTCACTTACCATCCACTATATAAATGCTAATGTCTTATTTTATTCTGGATCTATTGAATCATTTATATCAAATGAATTTTATAAGGTTGTTGAGACTCCACAAAAACAATTAGATGTGTGAAAAGCCATAATGGTACAATGATTTCATCCCATGTCATTGATTTCTCTCCAATTTATGATTCATGGAATGTTCTTACTTTAAATCTTGTCAATATTCCTTTGATTGGATTTGATGTCATCTTAGGCATGGATTGGACTTCACTGCATAAATACCATATCATTTATTAAAAAATGAATGTTACATTTGATATTTAAGACCATAATATGATAATACATCAAATTGATGATAATAATGAACATCCTATGGAGAATAGATCCAGTGTATGAGTCCTAATTCACATTAATTTGGGTATATTATATAAAATGGTTGGGGAGAAAAGTGAAATCCTTATTATGCCTATTGTTTGATGATTTATGGATGTATTTCTGGAAGATCTTCCTAGACTCCCACCAAAAAAAGTGTAGTTCACAATAGAACTCATACCTAGTTCGATGCCAATTTCAAATACTTACCTATAGAATGGCATCGATTCAGTTGTAGGAATTGAAGAAGAAACTCCAAGAAAACCATGATAATAGAATCATTCAACCTTCTGTATCACCATGGGGTAAACATATTATTTTTTTGAAAATTAATTATGGATAAATGTGACTCTATAATGATTATTAGTAGTTGAACAAAATAACGATGAATAACAAGTATCTTATTACCTGTATTGATGACTTATTTGATCAACATTGTGGATCTCAATACATTTCCTAGATAGAACTTCATTCTAGATATCATCATTTTATAGTCAAGAAAAAGGATATACCAAAGATGTCTTTGAGCACATGGTATAAACACTATGAATATATAGTGATACCTTTTGGTCTTACTAATTCCCCGATTATCTTCATGGATCTGATGAATTATGTCTTTAGATATTACCATGACTAGTTTTTTGTAGTCATTATAGTTGATATTATTATATATTAAAATAGAAAGAATGAGCATGAAAATAAATTGATAGTTGTATTTAAAACCATTAAGGAAGGATAATATATATGAAAAATTTACAAAGTGTAAATTTTGGATTCAAAAGGTTTAATTTTTTGGTCAAATAATCTCAAGAGATGGTATTTATATTGATCCATCAAAAAAAAGCTATTGAATATGAGATTAAATAATCCTTGGTGAAAACGATCCTTAGATTTATTGGATTAGATGAATATTATCGACGTTTTCTAGAGAATTTATCATTACTATATAATCTTGTGACCATGTTAACATAGAAGGGTGTCATGTTCTTCTTGGCCAATTAATGTGAGAAAAATTTTGTGGAACTGAAGATATGGTTATTCAGATGACATGTGATTACATTACCCGGTAGTGGGGAAGGGTTTGTAATCTTTAGGGATTCATCCATGAAGGGACTAGGATTGTTTGTGCATAATGACATGGTTATTTCTTATTCCACGTGGTAGTTGATGATTCGTGAAAAAAATTACCCAACTCATGATTATTATTTAGTAGCATCATTTTTTTCATTAATGGTATAGAGACATTATCTTTATATATAAAATTGTGATATATATACTAATAATAAAAGTATGAAATATGTATTCCAGGAGAAGGATTTTAACATCGCCCAGAGATGGTGGTAAGAGTTTACATTGGATTATAACTACTCATTACATTACCACCTTGGGAAGGAGAACATGTTTCTTGATTATTTGATTTGAAAGGATATTACTAGATTATCCATGATGAGGATCACCAAAGATCCAATATTTTTGGATTTTCATCAGATAGAGCTGAAAATACAGATTGAATGTGAGAAACCTATCATTTTAAAATTAATGTTCATCTTTATCTTTATTTGATCATTAAGGGGGTATCGAAAGAAGATACATAGAAAGAAAAGAATATTAGAAATGTTTCTATGAGTAACAATGATTAAGATATAATGATAAGGTTCCAAAACCATGTATGTATTTCTACCTACTAGATTTGAAGAGTGAACTGGTAGACAATGCTCATAGTTATTATTGCTCTATTCATCACGGATGTGTGAAGATGTACAAAGACATGAAATAATAATTCTGGTGGGATGGAATGAGTAGAGATATTTTAGAGTTTATATCATGGTTCTTGGTATGCCAGCATGTTCTATTTGGAAGTAAAAACTCAAAGGGCATGTTTCATAAATTACCCAAACCAAAATTTAAGTTGGAAGACATCATTACGCATTTTTTAATTGGTCTACCCAAAAACTACAGAGGTTTTAATGCTATATGTTTTGAAGTTGATTAGATTAAAAATTCACCAAAACTCAATGATATTAGAGGAAAATCTTATTTAGATCATCTTTATAGGATATACATTATAGAAGTTTTATGGTTTCATAGTGTACTAAAATCTATTGAATCTTATTTGGATATGAGTGTTAACTCTTTGTTTAGGTGAAGTATTCAGAAATCACTTGATAGAGAATTGTGTTTCATCACTTATAGTCATCCTCATGTGGATGGTAAATGAAAAATAATAAGTAAAACCCAATAGGATATATTGACATCTTATTCTCTGGATTTCAAATATGGTGGATATCAAAACCTTCCCCTAGTTGAGTTTTCATTTAACAATAACATTCCCTATAGAATTCATATGGAACCTCATGAATCCTTATACGGTATGAAATGCATAGATCAAACATGATGGGATGAGTTTAGATAAAGAGTGCTATTGGGACACGAGATCACTGATAAAATGAAAGAGAATGTTAGAGCAATTAAGAAACATTTCAAGACAGATCAAAGTCAGTAGAAAAGTTATGATGATAACCGATAGTGTGATATAGAATTTTAAGTTAGTTAAAATGTTATTATAGGAATCTCACCATATAATAAAGTTATGAGATTGTAGAAGAAATGGAAAATTAATTTTTATGTATATAGGTCTATTTGAGATTATTGATCGTATCAGGAAGATAGAAAAACATTTGGATATTACACTAAATCTCTCACAAATCCATGATGTGTTCCATATACAACACTAAATGAATTTTATACATGACCCTTCACATCTGGTGAACTCAAAGGTAATACCACTAGAGTAGGATTATTCTTATGAAGAACACCAATTAAAATTTTGGACCAATCATAGAAATATATATGAAATAGGACCACTCACCTGGTCAATGATTTGTGGAAACATAACCAATTAGAGAATGATACATGGGTACTTGAGGATATAATGAACTATATGAATCCTTATTTATTCAATAGAATGAAAAATTTCATGGACTAAATATATTTTAAGGGGGTAGAATATAATACACTGAATTTTTATGGACCTTGTTTCTCTCATATACACTAAATGTTCAATGCTATATTACACTATGTAAAAAAATAAATTAACACAACACCAATATTGAATATGTTACAAGAAAAAATATATTTGTATATGTTACATGAAACACCAACATGGCATATGTTACATGAAACATTGACTTGGCCTACATGACACACTATATTGAGTTTCTACAAAAATAATTTTAATTGTTATAATTATTTAAACGAGATAATTATATCATTGACATTAAAAATAGTGCTATGTATAATAATAACTTCTGTAATGATATTTTTTATAATTTTTTTATATAAGTAATGCATATTTATAATGAAATATATAATTTTTGGTGATGTCCATATATGTTTAAAAAAAATAATATTATTTAAGATGAACTTATTTTCATGTAAATCAATTAACAAAAATAAAATTAATTTTAGACATACATATAAATTTAATTTCATAAAATAATTTTTTTTATTTTTACTGCCTAATTTATATTAAGGTGTAATTTTTTTATTTTAATGAGAAACATCATTTTTGGATGATAGTGAAAAATACCAAATTTTAATTCAAAACTGCATTTTCATCAAATTTATTTATAAGGATAAAATAAATTTTAAATTGGATTAAAATTTTAATAAGATCACATTTTTATCAATAAACAAAATTTGGTTCATTTAAAACAATTTCACTTTGACATTGAAAATAAAATACTAGAAAACATTTGAATGTTTTTACATTATAATCCCGCATTGCTGACCCAAATCTGAGATTAAATTTTGTTTAATTTCATCTATTTATAGGATTTGAATTTTAAAAAAAATATTCCAAATTTTTAATAAGAATAATATCTCGTTTCTAATCACATCAACATAGTTTTTACCAAATTAGTTAAGGCAATTAAAATCTATTACACTGGCTAAGGTAAAATTATGAATAATATATGACTAAGCTGTAAACATGAGGGACTAATTGACATAGAAACTTGTCCAAAATACATTATATGGAAATATTTATACCCTATAGTAACATGGATCTAATTTGGACCATTATTAGATCCACCTTCCATTGAAAAAACGTTGGTGGAATTCCCTTTCCCAAAATTTACAAGAGTGTCACTCCTCCAATACTATAAGAAAGAATCCTCTCCTCCCACTTCATCAAACCTCTTAGACACATTAGATCAGAAAATATATTCACAAAAAAGTTCCTCAAAATACCTCACCATATCTTATATTACTCCCCTTATGTATAAATAAATCCATAGGAGCCATTTAAAACATACAAAAAATTGATTCCTGAATAAGAGGTAACACTTTTCCTCAAGATATTATTTTTAATTTCAATATCCACGATTTAAATATTTCTTATTCCATTATTTTACAAAAATAATTATCTTAAATTTACTAGTATGTTTTAATTCTAAGGGTTCATCTTACACTTACATACACTTCAATCTAAAAGGTAAAAATATACTATTTATGTGTATGACGAACTACCACCTCACAAAATGATGACTGTTCATTTTTTATTTACCATCATTCATGGTAGAAATTGTGATGGAAATTATATTTATATTTATGTTATATTATATTTATTATTTCATGTTTTATTCTATAATCATTTTATAACACATATCTTTAGCGTTTCTATTTTTTAAAATACAATAATTTCATTTAAGGATCTGTGGACAACCGCCCCTTAATGCGATGTGATTCATTTACACACTGTATGGAATGTATTTAGGATGATTATAGTGAACATATATGACATATATATTATTATAATACTTCTGGGATATTTATATATTTATATATATAAATATATTTCATTTAATTTATTTCATTAAATAAAATAATAACATAGAAACAATATTCATGTGTACATTCGACATACTGTCTCCATGAATAGCGTATACAATTTCCTACTTATAATTGATATAGATTATTATAATAAAAATATACTATGTATAAATTATATTTATATCATGTTTTATTTTTTTGAAATCATGATATATGTATAAGGACCAAAGACATAAAAAATTAAGACACATCGTAAAAATAAAGAGGATAATACCCGAAGTGAAACCTTAACATAGAGTTTTTAAAAAGTGGGTAATATATTGTCATAATCAAAAAATATTTGGTATTATATATAATAGTGTTATTATGTGATAGATTTATAATTAACTTATATTTATTATATAATAATTTCTTATGGGTACAACGAGAGTCAACACACAAGGTAACGGAATTTCATGTCACTTTTTATATATGTGAGATACATCCAATGTTCACCACACTTTTCTTTTGAATATTGTAAATAATTAGTGTTAATAAATTTATGGGTGTTTACATACACATTATATTATATTTCTTTCATGGGTTTTATGTTTCAAAAGATACAAAATTGGTATGATTGTTTTGTCTCAATTTTCCTTTTTTGAGACTCATGTTTTTTTATGTATATAAATTATTTTCAAGCTATTTATACTTCCTTATAACATGTTATATCATGAATATCATTTTTTTTATATTTTAAGATTCATGTAATTTCATTTTCTTACATTATGTGTATTATCATATGTTACCATGTGGGAAGAGTTAATTAAAACAATGTCAATGTTTATCGAGATTGATTATGATTAGTCATACATTAATTAAATTCTATGATACATATCTAGATAAAACTCAAGAGTATCCATATCAAATGTTTTATTAATATATCTCCACTTATTAATAGCATTTTACAATATTTCTTACTTAATATAAATAAAAAATATTTTTAAGAAAAATCTGACTATAACACTCTCTTCGGTCATATATATGTTTTATATGAAAAGTGTTTTCAATTGACCCTTGGTGATAATTTTCATAGAAAAAGAATATTAAAAATTGTTTAATGTTATCAACGATTACAATATATATTTTCATATCTTTTCTCACATGAAAAATTCATCCAATTTTGTTTTGTTTTAAAATTATTTTTTCAAACAAGAAAGGATATTTTCCTTTAGAAATGTTTTTAAAATATGTGAAATAATTATTTCCCCTATAATATTACTTCCATTGGTGTTAATCATGAATTTCTAGGTAAATTTTTCAATTTTTCCATTCATACTCTTTCTCTAAATGTATAATATTTTGATGGAATGAGGTTTATGAAACCTATTTTTCATTTACGAGATATTTTCTTTTAAAATAAGCTACATTTCATGGGTTAAATATTGAAATGTTTATGAAACATGTTTATTATTCCAATAGTTATGATATGATGAAATTTTTATGATACACATCTCTTTTTATGGGATATAATATGAATATTTAAGATATTTTGGCATAGGTTTGTATGATTTCATTATGAGATGTGTGGGACCTATATCTGCCTTGGATGCATTGGGTAAAGATTTATATATCATGAGATAGACTAAGAATATATTGGGAAAAAATGATGACTTTGAAGATGGACATGAGAGTGATCCATGATTTACAAGATGGTATGAAGAGTTATCACATGCTAATAACATGGCCATGTTAATGAACCATGATTACCAAGAAGGTATGTAGAGTGACCCATGATAATAAGATGGAACAAAAAACAATGACCTCAATACGACAAAAATAATTTTTTATGATTATGTGTCTTCCACAATTATATGTTTTATTCTTATATTATGATTTCATGAATTATGTTCTTTGTTTCCTTATGATTAAATTATTATGAACTGCCAATATTTATTCCATGATTCTTATTTATGATATTTGATATACAGGGCATGATCTTATATTTTCATGATCATGTTATCATACCACTATGTGCATGATTATGCTGACTAATAACCTCTATTTAACCTTAATAAACATCTGAGATCGCCCCTTTTTATGTATTATTCCCTTGGATATGAAGATATGTATTATTTTTGATCTGTCTAAGAAGGGTTCCTATCATGAAGAACCTAATGGGAGATAATGTAGCTCATTTATGTTCCAGTGTTTATGTTTCCATGTTTCCAAAGGCACTAGACTAATATGGTCTTTGGCATCCGTTAGTATAAGGTTTTAAGTATTTTGAAAAAATTATATAATTTTAATTAATGAAAATAGTGGGTTTCTATACCTTCGTATAGAGAGGTATTCCAAAATCTGATGCATTCAAATACATAGGTTGTCAAAGCATCAGGGTTAACCACAAATAGTTTCCCAATAAACACTGAGAAGCATTCCACACTCTTCAGTAGGAGAAGATTAGAATCATCTTCTATTGTGTGACTATATGGAATCATGTATGTTTAATTAAGGGAAGGAAGATATTTAAATAATGAGAGTGTTATCTAGAAAAAACATTACCATCATGTTCTGACCCCTCACCACTTCGACCATGCTAAACAAAATGAGCTAGAAAGGGGTTGAATGCCTTATATACACCCAAAAATGTAGGATTGTCATCGGTGGAAGAAAGATAAAAACCATACTTATCTAGTACATGAGATTCAAATTCTCACCATCATGATAATATGTTGTTAGCATGACCTTTCTACTATATCCATAGACCGGGATCCATAACCAGAGATGCAATGTTAAAATATGCAGCTGTATTTCCACCATTGCATCACAACTCTTCTATAGTTGATATCTAAAGCCAAGTCATGAATTCATATTATAGGATATTGTAATTATGGAGGGTTACACTTTTATTCACCCCTATAATAATAGAACCTATCAAATATTGTGTCCTCTAATGTTATAGCATTCAAGGAAATCAATGGACTATGAAACACTGAAGCTAGTTGTTCAATAAAACAGAATGACCCCATGTCATGACCCATCCCCTGGGGCCCGTGCCGTGACTACCCCAAGCCCGCCTTCCATAGGACAGGGGCTAGTGACTAGTACCAAAGGCTTAATTCACTAAAATTGGGAAGGAATTACCTTTATACCCTATAAACACACACACAAGAAAGCACACATCTTGACGAGACAACCAATAAAATATAAAAAAATAGTGCTATATGTAAAAGGGGCCAGAATACAAGCCCAATAGTAAAGGTACAAGTACAACTGAAATTCAATAAAACTGAAGAAAGAGAAAAGGAAGCTATTGGATCATCCTCTGAGGTTCCTACATGAAAGGTAGATACAGATATCGTCTTCAACACTCCATGTCCGTCCGTCTCCTCTAGGTACTGACATGCCGTATGGTCCACCTCTGGGTACTATCCAGTCCGGGTCCTCTCAGCCTCTATTAGTGATGTTTGTCGTCTTCATCCAACACAACGATCTGTGGGCATAGCTCGTGAAGGGGTGAGTATATCGATACTCAGTAGGGACCCTGATACCCTCTCGGTCTCACAAAATCCACCAAGGATAAATCAAAAATAATTAAATCAACAGATAACCCTACTTAGGTATATTCCCATACATATACCTAAGTTATCAAGTGATCCATCTCAATCATGAGGAAAACACAGAAAAAATGGATCAGCTCAACTAGGATTTTATTCTAGAGGTAGTATCAAGTAACATCCCCAGTCACATTATCAAAACCTCAGATTCTTGAGAACTCCTACTCAATTGAGTACAGTGGGCCTACCACGACACCAATCATGCTTCACACTAACATTGGATTGCTGAGGTACTCCTCAATTGAGTACAGTGGGTTCCCCACTATGGGTCTACCATGTCACCATACAAACTCCCCCTCATTGCCTATTGAGGTACTCCTCCTGCCAAGTAACATGTGTTTTCCACATCACCAAGTGCACTCCTCCACAGTGGGTCTACCGCGACACCAAGGCGCTCTCCACAGGACTAGTCAAGTCACTCCGAGTCAAACGGTCAGCAGTCCTCAGCTCTCAACCAGCTACATGGTCTTTGCACTACACATGCTCATCTTCGAGAGGATCTTATCCATGATATAGTGGTCTATACACCAACTGTCATGAAGTTCCATGAAGAAGTATCTCAAAAATATGCCACGTAATAGGGGTCTCAAAGTAAAAGACAACGCGTCAATCGGACACTCGGTCTGTCAGTTATTAGCCTTTTAGTCCTGGGGTCCTGGTTGTATTCATGCACGATCCAACCTAACTGTATATCAACTATAAACCAAACTCAAGTGGGGTATACTCAAAGGGACCGCCACACTCCATGATTTCCAATGCCGCTAACGGTTCATCAAACGGACGTCTGATGCCAAAGATATGGTCGAAGGAGCATAAATGGGTCGTACTGGGCCAGGGTCTGGTCCAACCCGGTCACAGCAACCCGGCATGAACCTGTCTGGGCCAAACCAGTTTTGGTCGACCCAGCCTGACCCATTGGGTTCACCCCGGCCCCCTGGGCCCAGCCCAGCGGGCCGCGAGGGGCCATGGAGAGCTGAGAGGATGCAGACCGGCCATGAGGGTGCGAATCGTCTATGGGTCGGCGTGAGGGTGGTTCGGCCTGGAGGGCGCCACGAGGCCAGCATGGCCCATGGTGAGAGGATGGTTTGGCTAGGTCACCACAAGGGCGTGCGCCTATTCTGCCGGTGCGCCGTGACGGCGTGGGCCGGTCTGGTTAGGGCGTCGTGAGTGGCCAGTGCGGCTGGGGTTTCGGAAGGCAGAAGGGCATGCGCTGTCATGACTCCCTCCCACCAAAGATGCCCCTCCTGAGCTGGTAATGGTGAAAGGGAGATAATGACCCCCGATTCCCACCACCAGTAGGCCCAGGAGTGGAGACTAGCTCCAAGGGTATGAGTATTCACAAATATGGGAGGCATTACCCTTTTTATTATTTAAGATCGGGAAATAGGATGAGTGAAACACCAAAAGAAAAAGGGACAAGTAAATGAAAACAAACCCAAACCCATCCCCATATGAATGTTTTATAAAATACTAAAACAAAAGTACAATTTTAAGAAAATATCCAAAGTACGATACAAAAAGAAGCAAAAACTGCAACAAGCAAACTGCAACGCCCAACTAGCAAGGTCCCACTATGTCCTTGATGTCCTCTTGAAAACCTAAAAGTAAACGTAGGGAGATCATACAAGTATACTCAGTAGGAAAACCTAATGCCCTCGTGCATAGGTGGGGAGACATCCTAATGCCCCATGAGAAAACAGAAGGAACCAAATCCTATCAAGGAATCTATCCACCTAACCTTACAAGCCACACTCACCAAATATCGCATGTCTATAGAGTAGTATAGTAATATTATCAAAGTATAGGTACCCTGAACCACCTTCCCAACGAATACTGCTCAATCCCTCATGCCTAACGCTCTGATGAATCCCCCTATTCCTGAGCTATTTTCGCAACCTAGCCATACGAAGCTCGAGCTAGTGCCGCAACCTGGCCACACGAAGCTCATAGTATCCCGCCGACACTCAATCATCAGCCATCATAGTATCCTGCGGACACTCAATACTCGGCCATAACCACATCTCATCAGAAAGACACCTGGGAACCACAACACATCTCATCCTAAAGATATTTGGGAAAATATCACATCCTCATCCAAAGACTCTTGGGAAACATCTGTCATAACCTGCCCGAATGATCTTGGGCTATAGAACCTGGAAGAGGGAGCACAGGGAAGGGCAGTAACTAGCCATCCTTTAGATGTTTGAGAATCTCACCCTCCTATCCCATGGGTGTTCAACACATAGTTCTCATCATGGGTGGAGTGTGTAAAGAAACATAAAATGTACATATTTATATAATTATATCAACTACTCATCCCATCCAAAGTCTTCTATACAAAAGAGCTGAGCACATGCCTCAGCACTGCACCCCGAAAGTATGCACACAATAAACAGCCCCAAACCCCATTAAGCATTTCATGTTTTAATAGTTTTTTTATCAGTTCCTTAACTACTGAGAAACTAACAACAACCAAACCAGATCAATTTTTTGTGAAACATATCCCTGCCAACCACAAATAAAGTTAGAGAAAACACAAGCAACACAATACCATTTTCTTTTATCATCCAATCAATTCCATTGATTTTCCGTATTTAATCAACTACCATGACCCACAATGAATTAGTTAATTCTTCCACTTTTATTCATATGCACAACCCATCCCTACAACCCTACTTCTAACCACCATAACCACAAACACATTGGAAACAGTACTCGTACCACATTATAATCCCTTTAATACCGCTTACCACTGCTCCGCTGCCCATCACAACCATATCATACATGCCAACCCACAACCAAGCCAACTGAAAACCCACTACTCACTCGTTCCACAACAACACACGAAACACCCCTTCACATAATTAAACCCCAACCAGCTCTCACAAATTCATTCTTTCATTTAGTTCAATCGGGGTGATCATACATGGGTTCCAGGTATTCATTTAATAATCCAACTTTACATGATTAACTAATTTCCATATTCTATGAAATTTAATCCACAAAACAATCCAGAAAAATAGGGAAACATTTAATTGTGCAAGAAAAGGCCCCCAATGACTATGATTTTGTAACACCCCGAGCTTCCACGATACGCTTCTCATTCAATAATACAATAGCTTGCATTGTACGCAACTTCGAGTTCTAAAACATCGCGAAAAATCAAAGTAGCTGTTATGAATAGTAATAACCACTTTTTAAAATTATAGAAATTTTATATTTCAAAATGGACTTCATTTTTTTATTCCTAATATTTAAATTAGCCTATGTTGAATTTTTTGTAATTTTCTGAGAACTTCAATATTTTTATGAATAGTGAAAAATACTTAAAACAACTTTTTTAATAAAAATAATTCATAGTGATAAATTATACTATTGAGTGGTTTTAGAGTATAATTAGAATATATTTTTACCATTTTATCCAATTGTGGTCATTAGAATTAATTTAACATTGAAATTGGACATAAACAATTGCCAATCTTTTGATATAAATTGTTTCTTAAAAACTCGCTATTTGTTGTGACAGCGGGAATTAATTATAAAATTAATTAATGCAACTAATATTTTTGGAATTTTGTAAAATAGAAATCATTTTTGAATTCGTAATATCAATTATAGCTTAGGGTGAAATTTTGGCTTTATTCTGAAAAACTTCAATTTTTGATGAATAGTGAAACCACTAAGTGGTTGTTAAAAACTGATTTTTCGTTAAAATGAAATATTACCACTTCTGTGATTTGATTTTCAAAAATCCGACATACATGGTTGTCATTAATAAGTAAAATGTGGTTCAATGAGATTAAAATAATTTTTTGGTGAATAGTAACTTTTAAGTTCTTAATCGCGATTAGAGGTAATTAGTGTAGTTTAAGGTACAAATAATGTTATAATAATATGAGATGAGCATGACACTTGTACTACTCCTATTGGATGAGTCATGGCCGACCAAGACAACCCATGGGTCAACTTGGGGACCCCATGGAGCCACTTTAGTTAGAAAATGACATAAATAACTTTTATTTAATGTTAAAGTAAAAAATGACACAAACATAAAATGTTTTACTAAAACAATTTTTAAGTGGGGTTACACAAGTCGAAATTTTGATTATAAATATTCATTAGAAAGATAAAAAGATTTCCTACATCCTAGTATTTGTTTTATAATTTTTAGACATTAAATAAATTAAATTATTTATGACATCATGATGATGCAGTGATGACCTCATTATTTAACGATTTAAATAAAATGGGAAGATAATGCAAAATCCAAGGCTTACACTTGTCCAAAGCCAATTGGATGAGGATATTTCGAACCCTTATCACCTTAGCCTCTAATTATATAAGTGTGGGACCTTTAGAATCCGAAAAGCATTGTGAAATAATGTAACATTTCAATCTTTCCAAAAGTGCCCCTCCTCTCCACCTATAAAAGGCCCCCACATATCCCACCTCATTTACACTTTCAAGCCATTTGGCTAGGCCAACCTCTGCCCAAATACTCTCCCAACATTCCTCCCTTACTCATAGAAGCCTCACATTGGGCAGAACTCTTCCCAAGGAGGCCTTTGGCTCAAATCAAAAAGAGTTACCCGATTTTGAGGTAATGTCTTCTCTAATGTTGTTTTGGTTTATTTTTCTTCTCCAACCCCCTAAACTCTTTTTATTCATTTCTTTTGTAACAACACCAGTATCCTCAATATACTATGATGTTGTTATAAGAAGGATTCGAGCAACAATTACACACACCTACATCTAATGGTTAAAGAACATACGGTTTCTGTGGATGGAGAATTTCTGCCTCACGAAACGATGATTGTTCAACACTCATATAACACCTTCAAAGGTGGCCATTAAGATGTCACTATATTTATATATGATATATAATGTGCTTATTTATTTTTCATTTGTGTCTTACCTTTAGGGCTTCCGTTATGGGTATACGCGATATCTTCATTTTAGGAAGTGCGGACTACCGCCCCCTCAAAGTGATTTGAATCGTAAATGCCATATGTGGGATGTATAAAGGATGGAGTAAATGGTATTATACACTATATTATACTGGAATTATATTATACATTTATATCATTATGATTTAGTTCCATTAAATATGAAATTCAAATGAAAGTAGCGTTCATGCGTACGTACGGCTTACCGTCTCCATGAACGGTGCATTTCATTTCTTACCTCTAAATGTTACGTAATATTATAAATGAATGTATATACTGGATATATAAGATATATATGACATCTAAATCATGAATATAATTCTGGATATAATGGATATTTCACCACATAAACAACTTGTAATTATAAGAAGCTTATTGTTGACTCAAGTACCAAAGATCGACAAAACGACCGTTATTAACTTAAATAATTACATAATGTTCATATCATTGTAATAAGTGATATAATAAGGATAATGAAGTTGAAAATGGTTCTTAATAAGGTATATATTAACTCTAGTTTATTATTCAGGAGGTTAAAGAACGGTTGAGTCAAGTCGGACACAAGGTAAGGGAACTTCTTAACCCAACTTCCATTCTTTGGGTTAATCTCCTACTTTCAAATTATGTCACGATATTATTATGTCCTATATTGTATTTGTACTTTCTTTATGTGTACATATAGTGAATACACATAACATATCTATTTCATTTTAAAAATCATCTTTCTAAGGACTTCGTCTCAATCTCCTTTCATTGAGGCATATTTGTTTTTATACACAACTTTCTTTTATATAGTGTATAAACCCCTTTGACTTTTACGTTTATTCAAAAGGAATCTTTTTTTTATACGAAGCGTTTTGCTAAACAACAAAAGGGAATGTTTTTCTTTCCGTACTTATGTGGCGACAACGACTTCTCCACCGCCGTGACCATTATTTGAGTTTTGGCTTCCTCTACAAGCCATCATTTTTTTAATGAAAAATAAATACAAAGTTTTAACATTATTTTATGCTGGTATTAAAAATTGTTTTGAAAGCATTTTTATTATATCAATGTGTTGTATTGATATCTTGTGATTGAAATGTGGAAATGTTATGTTTCCTTTATGCATGTTTATGTGATACGATTATGTTATGGTTTATGATATGTTTAAACCTAATCATATGAGGAATGTATTGGACTTAATAAGTGACGGGTGGAGCCCGCTATAGCTCCTCGATGCATCGGTAGGTCTCATGAGACAACTAGACGTGGAATTGGCCGAGGCCCTTTCCCAATTTGATTTATGGTTTTGGCCGAGGCCTTAATCATTTTAGATGTCTTGGCCGAGGCCTTGACAAAATGTTTCAGAATGTCCGGCATTATACATTCCCTCATTATGAAAGTGGTTATTGATATTGCATGTGATTATTCGGCCAGTAGAATATCCATGTGAAGAAGTGAATGGCATTATCTCATTTTACTTTTTCCATATTATGTTGAAGTTCAAGTTTAAAAGGCTTTTGTTTTAGTTATACATTGCCTTAAATGTTAATGTTTATTTACGAAAGCTTTTGCAATATTGTTATCCTTACTGAGTGTCTGAGCTCACCCCTTTCAATGTTTTAATGTTTTCCAGGATTTGAAGAAGTATATTATGAATGACCTGCAGGGATAGTCTGAGGAGATATGAAGACAATATGTTGTTGTTGTTTTGGTTTACTTTATGATGTAATGTAACATTTACAAATGTATCTAGTGTTTCCAAGGCTACTAAACTAATCGGTCTTTCGAGACTTGATCTTTTGTGATCATGCCAATGTTACGAAGTAATGCACTGACTCTGGGTAGCTGGGGTCGGGGCGTTACAGTTGGTATCAGAGGCAGTTTAGTACTAACCTTGGAAGCTAGATTTAGATAAACTCTGATTAGAGCACATAGCCCAAAGATAGACTTTGAGGATTAGTATAGAAGAACTTCCTAGAATTTTGGTATTATAGAGATGTTATGACTTTTCCGAGCAATACATCCCTGTCTGGATACGAGCAGGTAGAGGCGGCTCTGGCACAGATGTACCTAGGGGTAAAACCCGAAAACACCGCTTTGAGCTAGACTCGAACGGGAACTGGTGCACGACAACGGGCCTTGCTGCACTCTTGGTTACGACACTCCCGGGGGATATGCTTAGGATAATTCTCATTTTATTTACAAACCACTATGAAGGGTTATGAGTATATACTTTCTCAAAGAAAACATTTCTTTTTATGATTATGGATTATATCCATAAATAGTTCAATTTATGTTAAGTGTTTTATAAGTATGGAATTATGTATTTTGATTCATAAACTAATCTAGTTTATGCCATTGTTTAGAAATGGCGCCTAGTGGAAGGAATGGAAACCGTATCAATGCACGAACTCCGTGTAGGGATTGCCCTCCTGATCAAGATAATTATTGTGGATCTGGAGATACAACTGGTGCTGATCAACTTATTACCATACTGGGACAACTCACTCAGGTTATGAATAATAACCTTACTCGTATGGAGCACCCTGATCCGCAACGTGGAGGATCAATGCTAGATCGTTTAATGAGGCAACAACCACCAACCTTTAATGGGAGTACAAATCCTATAGTAGCTGAGCAATGGATAAATTCCTTAGAGAAAATATTCCATGCCTTGGGGAGTAGTGAAAGGGAGAAGGTTGTCATGGCAGTTTACCGCCTCACTGGAGATGCCGATCAGTGGTGGTCGCTGATTTAAAACACAAAGGAAGATGATGACGTATCGAATATGGAATGGAGGTAGTTCAAAGATCTTTTCTTAGAAAAATACATTCCTCGTGACCATCGAGCAGATATGGAAAGGCAATTTCTGAGTCTGAGGCAGAAGGAGGATGAGAATGTCGCAAAGTATGAGGCTAACTTTACAAGGTTAGCGAGGCATGCTGCCGATTATATACGTAACCCAAGGAGTAAGATTGATCGTTTCTTTGATGGGTTAAAACCATTTCTCCGTCGAGCTTTGGTATCACAATCCTTCTCATCATACGAAGATATTGTCTCGTGTGCTATCAAGACAGAAAAGGAATTCTCTAAGTCTTATGACAACAAAGTAAAGCAAGAGAAGAAGAGAACGGTGGAACAAGAGACAGATAAAGGGAAAAAGGGAAAGAAGGATTTTCCAATATGTGATAATTGTGGGAAGAATCACCCTGGTACTTGCCTAAAAGGAATGGGAGTTTGTTATAAATGTGGAGAAAAGGGTCACCAGGCTCGTGATTGCAAGGGAAAGAAAGAGGCTGTCAAAGTTGAATGCTACAATTGTAGAGAAATGGGTCATTATGCAAATGAATGTCCTAAGCGTCAGGGAAACTTACCTCAGAAAAGGCCAAGGGATCAAGGACAATCTTATGCTGTTACTACAGTTGAAGCAGAATAACTAATGTATTGGTGCTTTTGGACTCAAGGATTATATTCTGGTTATAAGAATAATGTAATATATATATATGGATTGTACTGCAGTACTTTTTGATTTCAGAAAGGTTTTAATATGATTAAGGTGATCATATTTTTAGTATGTGACAATAAGAGAAACTTTTCTTTGTTTGGAGAATCTGATGTTACAATTGATTTTGGAATTTAGAGACCTTTTAGAGAAAGTCTGGATGAAGGTATTTTGGATAACTATAAAGGTTGGAGTGGATTAAGTTGAAATTTGGATAGTATTGTTTAAGGTTAAAAAATTTATGAAGATTATTTTTGGAATAGTATAGTAATATATTTTTAGGAAAAGGACAACCTGCAGGGTGGGGAATAACTCGTCGCGTCGGACAAAGCTGCAGGAATCGAACCCACAACCATAGTGCGACAAGCCTTTATTTCCTACCACTAGCCTACAGGAAGTCCCTGGTTATTACAAAATAGTTTTACTAATCTAAATGGTATGTGTTAACATTTGGAACCTTATACAATTAGGATAAATAGAATATTTTTGAGTTCCGTTACCATTTGGAGTAAAAGTTGGGTTTGTGGTAAAAATTTATTAACGAATGAAAGTATACATAACAAGTATGTATATTCCCTTACGTTCTTAGTAAATCTCATAAATAAATTCCTCAACATTATAAAAGGTAACTTAAAACCAAAATGTTGTCGGTTAACTTTTCCAACTGGGGATTCAATGACCGTTTAACCAATCACAAGTTTGTGATTTTCTTATGGTTAAACTTTCTCCTAATCCTGTTTTCTATAACTCTCCATCAGACCTTGATGGTTTGTTTTTTCTTCCATATCCATATTTTCATAGAATCCTAGAATGGGCTATATCGGGTGACCTTTTGTACTTATCTTGCTTTCTTTTAATGTCATATATTTATTAACCTTATTTCCGATGTGGGTTATCCTCAAAGGTATTTTCTCTTTTCAACCTTTTATTTTCCAAGAAAAATTTCAAATTGCGAGGACACAATTTATTGAAGGAGGGGAGAATGTAACACCCCGAGCTTCCACGATACGCTTCTCATTCAATAATACAATAGCTTGCATTGTACGCAACTTCGAGTTCTAAAACATCGCGAAAAATCAAAGTAGCCGTTATGAATAGTAATAACCACTTTTTAAAATTATAGAAATTTTATATTTCAAAATGGACTTCATTTTTGTATTCCTAATATTGAAATTAGCCTATGTTGAATTTTTTGTAATTTTCTGAGAACTTCAATATTTTTATGAATAGTGAAAAATACTTAAAACAACTTTTTTAATCAAAATAATTCATAGTGATAAATTATACTATTGAGTGGTTTTAGAGTATAATTAGAATATATTTTTACCATTTTATCCAATGGTGGTCATTAGAATTAATTTAACATTGAAATTGGACATAAACAATTGCCAATCTTTTGATATAAATTGTTTCTTAAAAACACGCTATTTGTTGTGACAGCGGGAATTAATTATAAAATTAATTAATGCAACTAATATGTTTGGAATTTTGTAAAATAGAAATCATTTTTGAATTCGTAATATCAATTATAGCTTAGGGTGAAATTTTGGCTTTATTCTGAAAAACTTCAATTTTTGATGAATAGTGAAACCACTAAGTGGTTGTTAAAAACTGATTTTTCGTTAAAATGAAATATTTCCACTTCTGTGACTTGATTTTCAAAAATCCGACATACATGGTTGTCATTAAGAAGTAAAATGTGGTTCAATGAGATTAAAATAATTTTTTGGTGAATAGTAGCTTTTAAGTTCTTAATCGCGATTAGAGGTAATTAGTGTAGTTTAAGGTACAAATAATGTTATAATAATATGAGATGAGCATGACACTTGTACTACTCCTATTGGATGAGTCATGGCCGACCAAGACAACCCATGGGTCATCTTGGGGACCCCATGGAGCCACTTTAGTTAGAAAATGACATAAATAACTTTTATTTAATGTTAAAGTAAAAAATGACACAATCATAAAATGTTTTACTAAAACAATTTTTAAGTGGCGTTACACAAGTCCAAATTTTGATTATAAATATTCCTTAGAAATCTAAAAAGATTTCATACATCATAGTATTTTTTTATAATTTTCAGACATTAAATAAATTAAATTATTTATGACATCATGATGATGCAGTGATGACCTCATTATTTAACGATTTAAATAAAATGGGAAG
Organism: Viscum album; assembly: GCA_963277665.1. Lineage (NCBI taxonomy): Eukaryota > Viridiplantae > Streptophyta > Magnoliopsida > Santalales > Viscaceae > Viscum > Viscum album. Next base: position 877,452,707 of record OY728163.1, read on the forward strand.
ATAATGCAAAATCCAAGGCTTACACTTGTCCAAAGACAATTGGATGAGGATATTTCGAACCCTTATCACCTTATCCTCGAATTATATAAGTGTGGGACCTTTAGAATCCGAAAAGCATTGTGAAATAATGTAACATTTCAATCTTTCCAAAAGTGCCCCTCCTCTCCACTTATAAAAGGCCCCCACATATCCCACCTCATTTACACTTTCAAGCCATTTGGCTCGGCCAACCTCTGCCCAAATACTCTCCCAACATTCCTCCCTTACTCATAGAAGCCTCACATTGGGCAGAACTCTTCCCAAGGAAGCCTTTGGCTCAAATCAAAAAGAGTTACCCGATTTTGAGGTAATGTCTTCTCTAATGTTGTTTTGGTTTATTTTTCTTCTCCAACCCCCTAAAATCTTTTTATTCATTTCTTTTGTGACAACACCAGTATCCTCAATATACTAGGATGTTTTTATAAGAAGGATTCGAGCTACACTTACACACACCTACATCTAATGGTTAAAGAACATACGGTTTCTGTGGATGGAGAATTTCTGCCTCACGAAACGATGATTGTTCAACACTCATATAACACCTTCAAAGGTGGCCATTAAGATGTCACTATATTTATATATGATATATAATGTGCTTCTTTATTTTTCATTTGTGTCTTACCTTTATGGCTTCCATTATGGGTATACGCGATATCTTCATTTTAGGAAGTGCGGACTACCGCCCCCTCAAAGTGATTTGAATCGTTAATGCCATATGTGGGATGTATAAAGGATGGAGTAAATGGTATTATACACTATATTATACTGGAATTATATTATACATTTATATCATTATGATTTAGTTCCATTAAATATGAAATTCAAATGAAAGTAGCGTTCATGCGTACGTACGGCTTACCGTCTCCATGAACGGTGCATTTCATTTCTTACCTCTAAATGTTACGTAATATTATAAATGAATGTATATATTGGATATATAAGATATATATGACATCTAAATCATGAATATAATTCTGGATATAATGGATATTTCACCACATAAACAACTTGTAATTATAAGAAGCTTATTGTTGACTCAAGTACCAAAGATCGACAAAACGACCGTTATTAACTTAAATAATTACATAATGTTCATATCATTGTAATAAGTGATATAATAAGGATAATGAAGTTGAAAATGGTTCTTAATAAGGTATATATTAACTCTAGTTTATTATTCAGGAGGTTAAAGAACGGTTGAGTCAAGTCGGACACAAGGTAAGGGAACTTCTTAACCCAACTTCCATTCTTTGGGTTAATCTCCTACTTTCAAATTTTGTCATGATATTATTATGTCCTATATTGTATTTGTACTTTCTTTATGTGTACATATAGTGAATACACATAACATATCTATTTCATTTTAAAAATGATCTTTCTAAGGACTTCGTCTCAATCTCCTTTCATTGAGGCATATTTGTTTTTATACACAACTTTCTTTTATACAGTGTATAAACCCCTTTGACTTTTACGTTTATTCAAAAGGAATCTTTTTTTATACGAAGCGTTTTGCTAAACAACAAAAGGGAATGTTTTTCTTTCCGTACTTATGCGGCGACAACGACTTCTCCACCGCCGTGGCCATTATTTGAGTTTCGGCTTCCTCTACAAGCCATCATTTTTTTAATGAAAAATAAATACAAAGTTTTAACTTTATTTTATGTTGGTATTAAAAATGGTTTTGAAAGAGTTTTTATTATATCAATGTGTTGTATTGATATCTTGTGATTGTAATGTGGAAATTTTATGTTTCCTTTATGCATGTTTATGTGATACGATTATGTTATGGTTTATGATATGTTTAAACCTAATCATATGAGGAATGTATTGGACTTAATAAGTGACGGGTGGACCCCGCTATAGCTCCTCGATGCATCGGTAGGTCTCATGAGACAACTAGACGTGGAATTGGCCGAGGCCCTTTCCCAATTTGATTTATGGTTTCGGCCGAGGCCTTAATCATTTTAGATGTCTTGGCCGAGGCCTTGACAAAATGTTTCAGAATGTCCGGCATTATACATTCCCTCATTATGAAAGTGGTTATTGATATTGCATGTGATTATTCGGCCAGTAGAATATCCATGTGAAGAAGTGAATGGCATTATCTCATTTTACTTTTGCCATATTATGTTGAAGTTCAAGTTTAAAAGGCTTTTGTTTTAGTTATACATTGCCTTAAATGTTAATGTTTATTTATGAAAGCTTCCGCAATATTGTTATCCTTACTGAGTATCTGAGCTCACCCCTTTCAATGTTTTAATGTTTTCCAGGATTTGAAGAAGTATATTATGAATGACCTGCAGGGATAGTCTGAGGGGATATGAAGACAATATGTTGTTGTTGTTTTGGTTTACTTTATGATGTAATGTAACGTTTACAAATGTATCTAGTGTTTCCAAGGCTACTAAACTAATCGGTCTTTCGAGACTTGATCTTTTGTGATCATGCCAATGTTACGAAGTAATGCACCGACTCTGGGTAGCTGGGGTCGGGGCGTTACAGATTTTTAGTTGGAATAAGCCTATTCAATTCACAACATAATCAAAGGATAAGCATTAATGGAAATAAAACAACAATATCAAAAACAATTCCCCAAAACCATTATTGAACTAGTTGTTATCTTTATTTACTGGTTCAACTGTATCTCACGAAAACAAGAGGATACCCACCCAACATGATGCACAAAAGAGTGAGTGGCAAAGGTTGGATCCATACTTGAACATGTTTTGATGTCCTTCTGTGAGAATAACCATCACGAGGATTTTGATCACTCCTCCTAATGACTACGTCCTCCCGTGGATGTTGTAGCACAACCACACTAACAACCATGAGATACTTCATTAAGTTTTAAGGTGTCAGTTGTCATAGAATGGAAAGGAGAAACAGAAAGAAGAGATTGAGGGAGGAATAAGAACGGGGTAGAATGTACCATTAAGATGACGTTCGTCGAAGAGTGTCGTTCTCGTCAAATATCAGAAATCTCCATGGTAGGAAATAGAAAAGAGGAAGTCGAAGAAGAGGGAAAGGAACGAGGTGCACGATGTTTGCCTCGTCGACACGATCCCGCAGCCACTGACAGATCGATGATCGGAGTCCAGATGCAGAAGATATGAGAAATGATTCAGGGTCATCCGGGAGCATCATCATGTGGAGAAGAAGAGGGGTCCGTAAATAAAATGTGACCCTCTCTTATATAGGAAACAGAATGGTAAAATGGTGCATAGTGTGTATTAATTAATACACGACCTGACCTTACAACTATTACGTTGTTTGACTAGTCAACACACGAAACGTCAAGCAGTTTCCATGCGTTTAATGATAATAATAACATCAATTAATAATATATGTTTTATAGACCCGAGGCACGATTCATAAAAAAGTATTCATCATTTCTCTTAAAATGACCGTCATAATTTCAGGGTTTCAAGGTCACAGATGGTTCGCCATTCAAACACCATATGGGGGAGATACGTTGGATACAAGATCCCGTAATAATAATAATATTATCATTATTGGATGTTTCATGGACTTGAGCAACAAAACATAATTTAATATCCAACCTTAGACTTGAATTGGTCGTATTAATGACAGGATCACATCGCCACTGACGAAAAGTCAATCGGAAATTTCACGCAAGAGTTATGACGGGTCGAAGATTTAATAATAATATTAAATCTATTAATTCACGAGCGTTTCGGGTTCCCGATCTGAATACCCAATAAATTCATCCAATATTGGACTCATAATTTTTGTCTCATAGTAAGGGTCACACTTCCGCTGACGATTCGTAAAACCGAGGTTGCACGAAGATGTTATGGACTAAACATGGTTTTCCCAACAAAATTAATAATTACATTATTATATTATTTAATTTAATTTAATTTAATTTCTCATATCCAAAATCCACGTACCACCAAAAAAGGCACCTCTTTGAATCCATGTCAACCACACCCCACCCCTTGATTGATTTCCTTTCTAATTTAACTTATTTATTTTATTACATTAAATTGTAAATATTTATTTCCTTTAACTCTTTCTCTCTCCAATCTCAATTATTCTTCCACAATTTTATGATGCCCCAACCTAAAGTGGCACCTCCCATTTTATTCCATACCCATCACAATCCATCTTAAACCACTATCATTATTATATATTTTTTTAACAGAATTATCATATATAATAACATCTCTCATCTATTCTCATATCACAAATCTCATTGCATTGAATTCAAATTTTGAATCTCATTAAATATTTATTGATGGATCTTTCAGAATTTAAGCCAACATTATTATTATAATTATTTATTATAATGATTATAACAATCCCCAATTAATATTTATTAACTCATCACCAATTATTATTAATAACAATTATTATTTTTGACGCTCCCCCGTTTACCAAGTCCGACCACCATTACGTCAACGCCGAGCAGCCTCCCATTACATGTCCATTACATAGATAATTTATTATTTATTAAAATTTAAATAAATCAAAAATAAATCATATACCTCCCCTCATTGAATTAAATACATCCAATTTTATTTATTTTATTTCACAATGATTAAATTATAACCATTTAATCTCACTAACACCAAATATTTTCATGCCACCATTATCAATTATTATTATCAAAAATTATTATTATAGCATGCATTGTGTTTAACCACATCAAATTTTTAAAAAATAATGGACTGAAGAGAACCGGGCCATTACATCAGATACCTCCCAAAACATTCTCGTCCTCATGAATTTAAAAACCTACCCATATAAAGGGGAAAGGTCCAAACAACCACCTAGCAAGATACCTCTCAGGGATCTCGTCATAATAGGAATCCAACCACTATCATAATTATATGAGTAAGGGAATTCATTCCCCCATGTCGAGATATTATCCACTTCAGGCGGCACTGACTCGCTTGCACGGGTTTAATCGCATCCACATTAATGCATCTCGATTAGGGATTAGGTCCTCCTCTCCCCACTTGTTAGGACTCTTCACACACATTTAAAGAAAAGAGGGAAACAACTTAGCCTTATAGACTCATGAAAAACATGTTTCAGGCCCATGCATGGTAGGGAATGAGTTTCAACAAAGGACTGTGATGCTCATGAATTTAAACAAAACCTAAACGAGAGCATTTAAGTAAAACTGAAAACATCTCTCTCAATCTCTGGACATTCTAAGGTTTCCGCTTCTGTTGTGTGAAACTATCCACATCCCACTCCTCTACCTCTCTGTTGACATCTACCTCCCCGACCATGTCCCGATTAGGGTCGTTGAGGAACTCCAAGTGGTTGGCCACTACCTACTCCAAATCCCCTTAGAGGGACTGGAGCCTATTGCTGGTGGAAGGGTCGAGTTGGGAACTGCTGCTGGGGTTGGGGCTGAACCTGGTCAGACCCTCCATACTGGGTCTGAAAAGAAAAATGTCTTCCAAGATGCCCACGATTCCCACATGCAGAGCACCTTGGTCCCTGGCCCATATAAAACAAGCAAAAATAGAGAGATCGGTATGGGACCTGCTGAAGTCTGCTCCCTGCCGGTAGAAACTTGGATGGTCCTGTTTCTGGGGATCTACTGCTAACCAACTCCTTCTTGGACAAAGTTGGGTGACTCGTCTCTCGCAGTGGACCTACTTGCGAGCGCATCCTCCCGATTATCTCTTCCTTCTTCTGTAATTCCAAGTACATTTGTATGGTAAAAGGGGTCACCACGCACTGAATAAAGGGGTGAAGTGCCTCCTCTAAATGTCTGGCTCGGGAATCCTCATATGGAAAGAGATTTAGGAAAAAAAAGTGATCCTTGAACTTTACTCCTAGTTCCTGCACTGACATGCTTCCTTGTTGGAGAGACAACAACTCCTTCCTCTTCCTGACCTTCCTTGTCGAGGAATGAAATTCATCGTGGAACACCTTCTCGAAGTTGGCCCATAGAAATTTTGTCTCCTTCCCCTCCCCAAGGTAAAGCATCCACCACTAATGTGCCGCTCCTCATAGCTGGCTTACTGCTAGGGGAACATAGTACTCTGATAGAGCCCTGATCATCCCAAAGGTAATCTCGATTTCCTCCAACCAACTCTCTGATTCCGTATCTGAAGTGTTGCATTCATACTTCTTCAAGCTCTATCACTGGAAAGCACGAAACGTGCACTGCCACATGTCCTCTTCCTCCACTCGGTCAATCCTCGGCTAATCGACCTTCTTAATATACTGGGCCACGACTTCCCGTGCCACCCGAGAACGACGTCTAGGTGCCATAGTTGTATGGTAAACAAAGAACGCCTAACCCCAAGTAGCATGGAAATTTTCTCAAGGATTCATTTTATCATTTTATTTTTATTTCTTTTCTAGAACACCCAAATAAAGTAAAAAACAAATCATGATGATGCATGTACCTTTACTAGGGTCTCTACCCTACAATCAATGTAGTCTTACTTGGACGTTCGGTAAGCTCCAAGTCCTTGCATCAGATCATGGAGGGCCCTAAAATCCCGTGTCCTAGCTGGTCGTTGCTGGCCTATGTCACGCACCAAGATCAGACAACACTGTTTCCCTACCATCCCATGCAATCCTCACTATTCCTAACTCCAGACTCCATCCTATCTCTCAAACATCCCCTCTAATACCATTCTGTCAAGACCCCCTCCCACCAAATATGCGCCTCCTGTGCTGGAAATGGTGAAAGGGAGATAATGAACCCTGAGTCCCACCTCCCATAGGCCCTGGAGTGGTGACTAGCACCAAGGGGATGAGTTATCACAAATATGAGAGGCATTAACATTTTTATTATTTAAGATTTGGAAATAGGATGAGTCAAACACCAAAAGAAAAAGGAACATGTAAATGAAAATAAATCCAAAACCAAACCCATATGAATGTTTTATACAATACTGAAAAAAGTACAAGTACAATAAAAGCTCCAAAGTACGATACCAAAAAAAGAATTCAAAAACTGCAACCAGAAAACTCCAACACCCAACTAACAAGGTCCCGCAGGGTCCCTAAAGTCCTCCTAAAGACCTGAAAGTAAACATAGGGTGAGCATACAAGTATACTTAGTAAGAAATCCTAAAGCTCTCATGCATAGGTGGGTAGATATCCTAATGCCCCATGAGAAAACAGAAGGAACCAAATCCTAGCAGGGAATCTATCCATCCAAACATACAAGACACAATCACCAAATATTGCAAGTAAATAGAGTAGTATAGTAATATTATCAAAGTATAGGTACCCCACACCACCTTCCCACTAAATAATACTCAAGACCTCATGCCTAACACTCTGATGCTTCCCCCTCTTCCTAAGCTAGTGTCGTAACCTAGCCATATGAAGCTCGAACTAGTGGCACAACCTGGCCATATGAAGCTCATAGTATCCCGCCGACACTCAATCTTTGATCATCATAATATCCAGCCGGCACTCAATCCTCAACCATAACCACATCTCATCCTGAAGACCCCTGGGAACAGCAACACATCTCATCAAGAAGACACATGGGAACATATCACATCCTCATCCTGAAGACTCTTTGGAAACATCTGTCGTAACATGCCCGAAGGATCTTGGGATATAGAACGTAGAAGAGGGAGCACAGGGAAGAGCAGTATCCAGCCATCCTTTAGATGTTTGAGAATCTCACCCTCCCATCCCATAGGTGATTGGAACATAGTGCTCAACATGGGTGGGGTACGTAATGAAACATAAAACGTACATATTTATATAATTATATCAATCACTCAGCCCATCCTAAGGCTTATACACAAAAGATCTGAGCACATGCCTCAGCACTGCTACCCTGAAAGTATGCACACAATAAACTGCCACAAACCCAATTAATCTTTTCATGATTCAATAGTTTTTGTTTATCAGTTCATTAACTACTGAGCAACTAACAACAACCAAACCAGATCAATCGTTTGTGAAACATATCCTTGCCAACCACAAATAAAGTTAGAGAAAACACAAGCCACACAATACCATTTTCTTTTATCATCCAATCAATTCCATTGATTTTTCATATTTAATCAACTACCATGCCCCAAAATTCATTAGTTAACTCTTCCACTTTTATTCATATGCACAACCCATCCCTGCAGCCCTGCGGCCAACCACCATAACAATAAACACATTGGAAACAGAAACTATACCACATCATCATCCCATTAATACCACTTACCGTAGCTCAACTACCCATCACAACCATATCATACATGCCAACCCACAACCAAACCATCCGCAACCCCTCTGCTCACCCGTTCCACAACAACCCACGAAACACCCCTTCACATAATTAAACCCCATCCAGCACCCAAAATTTCATTCTTTTATTTAGTTCAACCGGGGTGATCATAAAATGGATCCAGGTATTCATTTAATCATCCAACTTTACATGATTATACAATTTCCACATTCTTTGAAAATTCATCAACAAAAAAATCCAGAAAAACAGGGTAACATTTAATTGCGCAAACATATGCCCCCAACGACCCTCATTTTTAGTAGGCATAATCCTATTAAATTCACAACATAATCAAAGGATAATCATTGATGGAAATAAAACAACAATATCAACAAAAATTCCCCAAACCCATTCTTTAACCAGTTATTATCTTTATTTACTAGTTCAACCATTTCTCATGAAAACAAGAGGATACCCACCCCACATGATTCACAAAAGAGAGAGAGATAAAGGAAAGATCCCTACCTGAATAGGTTTTGATGTCCTTTAGCGAGAACAACCAGAACGAGGATTTTGATCACTCCTCCCGATGAATACGTCCTCTCGTGGACATTGTATCACAACCACACTAACAAATAAGAGAGGATTCATTATGGTTTAAGGTGTCACTTGTCATAGCATCATAAGGAGAAACAGAAAGAGGAGATTGAGGAAGGAATACGAACATGGTAGAACATACCATTAAGATGAAATTCGTCAAAGAGAACCATTCCCGTAAAATATTAGCAATATCCTCGGTTGGAAACTGCGAAGAGGAAGTCAAAGAAGATGGAAAGGAACGAGGTTCGCGATGTTCACCTCATCAACACGATCCCGCAGCCACTGATAGATCGACGATCGGAGTCCGGATGAAGAAGATATGAGGAAGGCTTCTGGGTCATCAGGGAGTGTCACTATGTGGAGAAGAAGAGGGGTCTATAAAAAACACTTGACCCTCTCTTATATAAGAAATGAAAAGGTAAAATGGTACACAATGCGTATTAATGAATACACGACGTGATCGTACAACTATTATGTTGTTTGACTGGTCAACACACGACACATCAAGAATTTTCCATGCGTTTAATGATAATAATAAATTCAATTAATAATTGGTGTGTTATTGACTGGAGAAAAGAGTCATAAAAAAGTATTCATCATTGGTCTCAAAATGACTGTCATAATTTCAGGGTTGCAACGTCACAGACGGTTTTCCATTCCAACACTGTATTATGGAGATACGTTAGATACAAGATCCCGTAATAATAACAATATTATTATTATTAGGTGTTTCGTTGTCCCGAGCCACGAAATATAATTTAATATCCAACCTTATACTTGAATCCATCTTATTAATGACAGGATCACATCGCCACTAACGAGAAGTCAATCGGACGTCGCACGTGGGAGTTATGATGGGTCGAAGATTTAATAAGAATATTAAATCTATTAATTCACGATCATTTCAGGTACCCGATCTGAATACCCAAAAAAGACATCCAATATTGGACTCATAATTTCCATCCTGAAGTCAGGGTCGCACTGCCAATGACGGTTCGTAAAACCGAGGTCGCACGAAGAAGTTATGGACTAAACATGGTTTTCCCAACAAAATTAATAATTAAATAATTATTTGATTTAATTTAATTTAATTTAATTTCTCATATCCAAAAATCCACGCACCACCAAAAAAATGTGCCTCTTTGAATCCATGTCAACCATGGCCCACCCCTTGATTGATTTCCTTTTAAATTTAACTTATTTATTTTATTGCATTAAATTTTAAATCTTTATTTCCTTTAACTATTTCTCTCTCTAATCTCATTTATTCTTTCGCATTTTTATCACGCCCCAACCTAAAGTGGAACCTCTCCTTTTAATACATACCCATCATCCCCAATCTTAAACCTCTATCATTATTATATATATTTTTAACACAATTATCATAAATAATAACATCTCTCATCTATTATCATATCTCAAATCTAATTGCAATGAATTCAATGTTTTAATATCATTAAATCATTATTGTAGGATCTTTCAAAATTTTAGACAACAATATTATTATAATTATTTAGTATAATATTTATAACAATCCCCAATTAAAATTTATTAACTACATGCCAATTATTATTAATAATTATTCTTATTTTTTACCTTCTCCACGTTGACCATGTCCGACCACCATTACGTCAATTCCAAGCAGCCTCCCATTAAATGTACATCACAAAAATAATTTATTATTTATTAAAATTTAAATAAATCAAAAAGAAATCATGAACCTCCATTCATTGAACTAAATACATTCAATTTTATTTATTTTATTTCACAATGATTAAATTAAAACCATTTAATATAATTAACACTACATATTTTCACACCACCATTATCAATTATTATTATCAAATATTATTATTATAACACGCGTCGTGTTTGACCACATCAAATTTTTTATAATGTAATAGACTGGAGAGGACCGGGACATTACAGGCACGGCTAGGGCAGCTCGGAAGGTCGGGGGCTGGCATGACCGGGGCTGCTCGAGAGGCCGACGGGCGGCGCAAGCCCCTGGGAGGTGCGGTCGGCAGGGGACGTGATCGGTGGGTGGCGCAACCGATGGGCGGTGTGGTTTTCCCCGGGGTGTCGTAGCCGGTTTTTTCGGGGTGCCGAAGCGTTGTGGGGGCGACACAGGTCGTAGAGGGCGCGGGTGGCGCGACCATTGCCTTCATCGCCATCAACGCTGTTGTTGCCATCCTTCATTTCAAAGAACTCCACAAAGGAAAACAGTGGTGGGTCGAGCCATGTTTATTTGGCCCATACCATCAGTGTTTTGAGTGGTAGCAAATAGTTCATCAAAAAAATTAACAAAGAAAAATCATGGAAGATATTTTAAAACATCAATTCCCATAATCCCTAGATATTTTCTATTCCCAACCCCACAAAAGAAAAAAAAGGGAGAACACGGGAATTGTTAATAAAAAATGAATAAACCCCTAAAACATACCACAACAATTTCTTTCCAACCCACAAGAAAAACATATGCGGATCAACTTGATAATAAGTTGATCCACGTTCTTTTTTTTATAGAAGAAAAGAATCACAGGAATACAATCATACTTAATTAAAATCCTTACCTTGTATTGATCGTTGAAGACAATGAGGAGGGAAGGTTGATCATTAAAGAAGCCCCACATCTGTTGCCTCCGTAAGGTGCTTTTAAGGAAGAAGTCAAAGACATTCCTCACCGTTGTTCTTCATGGAGGAATCATTCTTCGTTTGAGAGCATAATCCTCCATGTGTTGGGCATCGTGTCACTTTACAAACGCTTCATCTCTTAGTGAAGCTATCCCAAATCCTCCTCCCAAGATCGGTGTATATAGGGGAGGGGGAAGGTAGGTAATGATTGTGGAATTTATGACAGTTCATTTATTTGGAAATTTCATAAATTCCAACAACGTTGTTACTTAATTTAAAAATGGGGCAAGCCAATATACTAAGTTAGAACAATTAATAAGCTGTGTTGGAACAATTAAAAATTGTGGAGGTATTGATGAGGATCCCCCCACATTTATGAGGGGGGTTGAGAGGTATTCCTCTCCTCCCATTAATAGGGGGTCAGGTGTTCCCCACCACAATAAATCTAGAAGAGGAGGTTTAGTTCTGGTGGACCCCACCCCTGAACATCCCCATTTTGGGTGGTTACAACAAAATAAAATAAAATATGTGCATATTTTATTTTATTATATCCACATAAAACCCCAAAACTCTTTCACTCTCTACCCACTACTGTCGAGGGGAAAGTATCCTTAAGTGAATATCGACGATGTGAGTTCAACAGTGCCCTCAGATATCAATTCCCAGCACTGGTTCAAAAGTTAAAAAAAACCACTCGCATGTTTGCTGAAAGTACCTGAAATAAAGTTCAGAAATTCATTCCAGGCACTATGGGCCTCAGAATCATGTGCCATCAATTTTCGTGGATTCATAAAATATGCATTTAATTAAAAAAAATTACATGGAAATTTTGGGTCTTTACACTCTCCCCACCTCAAGGCTCTGTGCCCCTATATGCCACAACTCAACTATGTGAACAAGTGGGGGTTCAAACCACGCATCCGAGCCTCCTGCTCCCATGTTCTCTCTTCGAGGTTCCCGTGTTGCCAGAAAATGCGCACCAGAGGTACTGACCATCCATGAAGCACCTGCTCCTGTCGATCCTCAATCTTCACTAGAACATCCATAAAATTCACCCCATTGTTGATATCCAGCTCTCCATGGTTGATGAAGTGAGAAGGGTCGTGCACGTATCTCTCCAGCTGGGATATGTAGATTATGTCGTGCACCCGGTGCAACTGATGTGGAAGAGATAATTGGTATGCCACCTTGCCAACTCTGCTAAAGACCGGAAAAGGACCGATAAACCTCAGAGATAACTTGCCACATCGGGCAAATCTCCGCAATCCTCATTGAGGTGAGACCCATAGAAAAATGTGGTCGCCATCCTCAAAATCCAAAGGTCTCCGTCTCAAGCTGGCATATGACTTCTACCTTTTTTGTGTAGTCTTCATCTGCTCCTGGATGACCCACACCTTCTCTGTGGTAGAACTTATCATCTCTGGTCCCACTAGTGCTGACTCCCCTGGGTTAGTCTAGCACAGGGGTGACCTACAAGGTTTCCCTTATAATGCCTCAAAAGGTGCAATCCCAATGATGGAGTGATAACTTTTATTGTACAAAAACTCCACCAAAGGCATGTGATGCTCCCAGCTGTGACCAATGTCGAGGACACAAGTGTGCATCATGTCCTCGAGGTTCTGAATGGTCCACTCAGTCTGACCATCTGTCTGAGGATGGAAGGCGGTGCTCAAACCAATATTTGTACCAAAATCCTCCTGCAACACCTTCCATATCCAAGAAGTAAAACATGTTTCATGATCATAAACAATCTTTGAATGTACTCTATATAGCCATACAATCTCCTCCACATAAAGGCATCCCAAGCACTCTACTGAACCCTTCTCTCTAATCAGTAGGAAGTGGGCCGACATGGTGAGTCGGTCGACAATCACCTAGATAGATTCATGACCTCTGAATGTACAAGGAAGTCCAATCACTATGTCCATGGATATCCTATCCCACTTCAACTATGGAACCTCTAAAGGCTAAACAAAGCATGCTGGTACCTTATGATCTGCCTTCAATTACTGACAAGTGAGGTATCGAGATACAAACTCCACAACTGCTTTCTTCATTCCCGGCCATCAGTGTTGTCTTCGGAGGTGCTGGGACATCTTTTCCACTCCTAGATGTACCATTAGTGGGGATGTGTGGAACTCCTTCAATAGTTTCTCCTAAAGTGACACTGGTACCATGATACATCCTATAAAGAGGATAATGTGCTCCCCACCTTCATAAAATCCATTAGGTACATGTCCTGTGGATATATGAGAACATCGTGTCTTGCAGTCAGATTCCCCATGTTTCCCCTTCCTGAATTGATAAAAAAGTGGAGGATTGACTGTAAGAGACTGAAGAAAAGCTGCTCCATCACTATCCACAAAGGATATCTGCAAAGCGGCCAGTTGCTTTGTGACCTCACCTAGTAGCTGAATACCAGATCTCTTGCTGAGTGCATCTACAACATCTTTACCATTCCAAGGAGTATAGAATATCCCTAATTCATAGTCCTGGAGGAACTCAAGGCAACATCGATGTCTAAGTTTCACGTACTTCTAGGAGATGATATACCTGAGACTCTTGGGATCATTGTACATTCTAAATTGATCACCCATTAGATAGTTCCTCCAAATATTCAAGGCGATGACCAATTCTACAAACTCCAATTAATGGGTAGTGTAGTTCTGCTTGTGTTGACTCAGCGGCCAAGAACCATATGCGATAAGTGCTCACTCCTGAATCAGGACACATCTGAGTCTGATCCCTGATGTGGTATAGAGGACTACGTACCCTACACCTTCCTCTAGAAGCCTCAATATGGGTGCACTAGTCAGCTTCAGCCTCAGCATCTGAAAGCTCTGCTGGTATCTCTCCAACCACACAAAGGTTTGCCGCTTCTTCGTCAAGGCTGACAGTGGTGCTGCAACTCTGGAGAAATATGGCACAAATATTTGGTAGTATCTAGCCAAACCTAGGAAACTTCGTACCTATGTCATACTCATGGGTGGATCCCAATAAAGTATCACCTCAATCGTTGCTGGATCTAATGCAACTCCAGCCTCTGAGATGACATGTCCCAGAATGTGAACTTCCTGGATCCAGAACTGACACATCGAGAGCTTACCATAAATCATGTGCTCTCAGAGTGTGTCCAGTACTACCCGAAATTTGTAGGCATGCTCCTCCTAAGTAGTCGAGTAAATCTGTATGTCATTTATAAAGATATCGACAAAACGATCATGGTATAGCTGAAAGATCATGTTCATGTGTCCCATGAACACTGCTAAAGTGTTGGTTTTGCCGAAGGGCATAACGAAGAACACATAGTGGTCATACCGAAATCTAAAATTTTTCTTCTACACATCCTCATATAGAACTTTGAGAAGGTGATAGATTGATATAATATTTATCTTTGAGAACCATTGTTCTCCCTTCAGTTGATCAAAGAGTTCATCAATCCTCGAGAGTGGGTACTTTTTCTTCACGGTCACCTAGTTCAGGTGCTGATAGTCAACACAAAGCCTCAAGTTCCCATTCACCTTTTTGGTGAATAGAATCGGGGATACCCAAGGAGAAACACTGGGCCGAATGAATCCCTTCCCCTGCAAGTCCTCTAGATGTACCCGCAGCTCACAAAGCTCCGCAGGAGCCATCCAATATGCTGGTGTAGATATCGGTACATTCCTCTGGTACATGTCAATGTAAATGTAAACCTCTCTGTGAGGAGGTAGAACTCTGACATCATTGGGTAAAACATATGTCTACTAGTCCACCACTACAGGATAACTCGGACACTCCACCTCAATTTCTCCGAGGGTAAGGCCAGCCAACTGATGAGTGATTGGTTGCACTCCCCTCCAAGTAAGTCCATCCAACACTGCAAAGGCTACCTTCTCACCGGTGAAGGTAAACCATGTCCCATATGTGCATACACACCACACTCTGTGACTAATATAGTCAATCTGAGCATGGACTTAAGATAACCAGTCCATACCCAAGATGACATCATCAGGCCTCGACGCCACTACTAGGAGATCCCAGCCTAAGCGATCGCCTCCTAAAGTAAGCTCACACTACCGGCAGTAGTGCAAAATCGACGAATCTTCCCTCATAAGCTTCCATATCTATAAGGATCAAGCCAATGGATCAGTCAAAATCTCCATGCTATGAAAGAGGGTAGAGGAAATAAAAGAATGACCGGAACTTGTGTCTATAAGTTCTGCAGCTAAGGTGGGGTAGACAGAGATCATACCTCATATTATCTCTAGAGAACCGTGGTCATAGGCCTCACTGCCTAGAGCTGAGATCTCCCTTTTCCACCAACTCCCTATGGTCGGGGTGGAACTCCTTGTGTTGGTAGAAGTAATATCTCAAAATGTCACCCACCACCAGCTGCTCGACCAGCTGTTCTACCACATCTGCATGTGCCCTGCAGACCGACTCGATCGAATCTCTATCTCTACCTGGGCTATCCTTCAAATTCCTTTTGATAATCCGTACGAAGGGTCAGAAAGTCATGAGCCTTGTCACCCAGCCTAGCGCATGAGTAACACTGCCCGCTCCTAGAATGTATGTCTCCACATTGGGTTCCCCACACAACAAATCCTAAGTCATGCGGTCGTCCACCTGTAGGTCTGGTCTTCTTGGACCTCTGTGAGGTTTGTCTGCTACCAGCTCTAAAAGGCTCTTCTATGTGATGACTGGTAGTGGGTCTCACTACTAGGGACTTCTTAGCAAGGAAACTCTCCACCAAGAGGGCTCTATCTAACACCCCCGCCTACGTTAGGATGCTGAGTGAGACCATCGAAGCTCCAATCTCCTGTCTGATCCCATGCTCGAAGGTATGGGCCCTGAAGAATGGGTCCCGCACCATATCAGTGGAGTAGCATGATAGGTCAATAATCCTTACTGAGTACTGAGCTACAGTCATGCTGCCTTGCTGCAGATGTAGTAGCTCATATATGCGCAATGTACAATGAGTCGTCGAAACGAACTATGCCCGAAATAGGCTCTCAAAGTATTCCCAGAGAAGTGTCATCTCGTCATGGACCTGGAGCATCAAGCTCTAACCTCTTCCTGCTGCTGCCTGTGGAAGG
This sequence comes from Viscum album, assembly GCA_963277665.1. NCBI lineage: Eukaryota > Viridiplantae > Streptophyta > Magnoliopsida > Santalales > Viscaceae > Viscum > Viscum album. Next base: position 877,469,237 of record OY728163.1, read on the forward strand.
TTAGCAGTAAGAATCACGATGAGATGGCTGGTGTCCCTTCAAGTCGAAATAATCTCACCATAGCCTCCATCCAATCCTCAGCTGCTTGTGGGTCCCACTCTCCCTTGAACCTGGGTGGCCTTTGGAGTGAGAACATGTGCAACACACTCAAGCAACGTGCACTGTCTGCTGTTGGGGATGGTGGAATCAGTGGCCCAATGGGGAGTGGTATCGCTGGTGCATCCGCTGGAAAAGGGCCCTCCATCGAGGCCTCTTTTCTCAGTGGGATATCAGAGCATACAACTCTCAAAAATATAGCCGGCTATCTATGTGGAGGCATCTTGAAAAGAAATAGGTGTGCTACGGTTAAACGTTATACCTAGTGAGATGACCGGGTGAGATAACATTAAGAAAACTTTTCAAAACACACATGTAATTAGTGTTTTCATGCACCGAGTCAGAAATTCGAAGTCAGGGTCCTTGTGTATGAAACGTCATCCATCACACTAACACTGGACTCCCATAAATGAAATCCACACTCACTACACATAACACTATTTCTTCATAGGAAATAAACATCCGAGTCCTATGTTATGTGGTAGAACTGACTCCTGTGATACCAATTTCTCATGATCCATCCCCTAGGGCCTGTTTTGTGACTACCCCAAGCCCTCCTTCCATGGGCCAGGGGCTGGCGACTAGCACCAAAGGTGTAATTCACTAAAAATGGGAATGCATTGCCTTTATAACCAATAAACACACAGTTTTATGAAACACTAAATAAACTATATAAAAAATGAGTGCTGGAAGTAAAAGGGGTTAGAATAAAAGCCCAAAAGTATTGGTACATGTACAACTGAAATGAAATAAAACTAAATAAAGAGAAAAGATAGATACTGGATTATTCTCTAAAGTTCCTACATAATGGGTTGGTACAGGTCGCCTCCTCCGCACTCCAAGTTCGTTCGTCTCCTCAGGGTACCGACACGTCGTATGGTTAACCTCTGGGTACCATCCAGTCCGGGTACTCTCAGCCTCCATCAGCGATGTCTGTCGTCTGAATCCAACACAATGAAGTTCAGGAAAATCCCTTATAGGGGTGTGTATAACGTTACTCAGTAGGGACCCCAAGACCCTCTAGGTCTCATAAAATCCACCAAGGATAAGTCACAAAGAAGGAAATCAACAGATAAACCTACATAGGTATATGCCCAAACATATACCTAAGTTATCAAGTGATCCATCTCAATCATGAGGAAAACACAGAAAAACTGACTCTGCTCAACCAGGATTTTATTCTAGGGGTAGTATCAAGTAACATCCCCAGTCACATTATCGAAACCTCGGCTGCTGGAGAACTCCTAATGAATCGAGTACAGTGGGCCTATCGGGACACCAAGTGCACTTCCCACTAACCATGGACTGCTGAGGTACTCCTCTTATTGAGTACCATGGGTCTATTGCATCACACAGAGGTGCTCCCCACCATCGGTTTTCCGCATCACCAAGTGTGCTCCCCCTGGTAGCATGCTAAGGTAATCCTCCTACCGAGTACCATGGGTCTGCCGCGTCACCAAGCGCACTCCTCCATTGTGGGTCTTCCATGACACCAAGGACCTCCCAACAAGGTGTGTAGAGTCACTCCAAGTCAAAAGATCAAAATTCATCAAGTCTCTTCCAGATTCTAGGTTCCCACACTATGTTCACTTGTCTCTGAGAGGATCCACTCCCTGAGCTATTGGTTGATACTCCAACTATCACGAAACCCTGCGAAGAAGTATCTCAACGGTCTGCCACGTCATAGGGGTCTCAACATAATAGATGGTGCATCAATCAGATGCCCGGTCTGTGAGTTATTAGCCATTTAATCCTAGGTCCTGGTTGGATTCTTGCACGATCCAACCTGACTGAATCTCAACTATACACCAAACTCCTATGGGGTATACTCAAAGGGACCGCCACATTCCATGATTTCCAGCACTACTGACGGTTCATCAAAGGTATTTCTGGTTCCTAATATATCTTTGAAGGAGTATAAATATGTCATAGTAGGCCTGGGTCTAGTCGGACCTTGCCTGACCCCATCTAGGCCGACCCGGCCTGACCTGTTGGGTTTGGCCTGGCCTGCTGGGCCCGGCCCAATGGGCTGTGAGGGGTCGCGGATAGCTAAGAGGGCACGGGCCGGCCACAGTTTGGCATGAGGGCGGTTAGGCCCAGAGGGCGCCATGTGGGCGGCTCATCCCGGAGGGCGCTGTGAGGGTGGCTCGGCCTGAGGCGCAGGGCCAGTTCAGCAGGGGCGCCACGAGGGTGCGGACTGGTTCAGTAGGGGTGTCGTGAGGGGCCGGTTCGGCCGGGGGCTCGGAAGGCTGGTGGGCTTGCAAGGCCGGGGGAGCTCGGAGGGCCAGTGAGCGGGCGCATCCGGGGTGGCACAGGAGGCTAGCGGGTGGCATGAACAAGGGGTGGCATGGCCAGCGGGTGGCACGATTGGCGGGGGGCACGACCGGTGGGTAGTGCGGTGCGCCTCTGTGCGGTGGAGCCGGTTCGACCAATGCATCGAAGCATCGTGGGGGCAGTGTAGGTCGCAGAGGTTGTGGACGGCACAACCATTTCCTTCATCGCCTTCGACGTCGTTTTCGAATTCCTCCATTCTGAAGAACATCACAAAGAAGAACGGCGGGGGTCGAGCCCTGTCTGTTTGGCTCACATCCTCCACGTTTAGAGTGGTACCAAGCGGTACATCATAAACATAAACAAAGAACGAGCATGGAAGATATTTTAAAACATAAATTCCCAAAATCCATAGATAATTTCTATTCCCAACCACATAAAGGAAAAATATGGGAGAATATGGAAGTGTTAATCAAAAATGAATAAATCCCTACAACTTCCCGCAATAATTTCTTCGCAACCAAAAAGGAAAACATCCGTGGATAAACATGATAATATGTTGATATGCGTTCTTTGTTTTTTAGAAGGAAACAATCAAGGGAATAAAATCATACATAATTAAAAACCCTACCTTGTATTGATCGTTGACGGTGATAAAGAGGGAAGGTTGGTCGTTGAATATGTCCCACGTCAGTTTCCTCCCAAATGTTCTTTCAAGGAAGAAGTTGAAGAAGTTCCTCACTGGAGTTATTCGTGGAGGAAGCGTTCTTCATGGAGAAAGAGCTCTTTATTGTAAAGTGTAATCCTCCAAGTGTTGGACGTCGTGTCACTTTACCAGTGCTTCGTCGCTTGGTGAATCAGTCCCAAATCCTCCTCCCATGCCCCTTATATATTAGAGAGGGGCGAAGGTAGGTAACGATCCTGGAATTTATGACAGTTAATTTATTAGGAACCATCCTAAATTCAAACGATGTCGTTAAATAATTTAAAAATGGGGCCAACCAATTTACTAAGTTGGCATAATTAATAAGGTGCATTGGCACAATTAAAAATTGTGGAGGTGTTGATGAGGCTCCCCCACATTCATGAGGGGGGTTGAGAGGTTTTCCTCTCCACCCATTAATAGGGGGTCGGGTGGTCCCCACCACAATAAATCAAGAAGAGGTGGTTTAGTTCCAGTGGACCACACCCATGAACATACACAAGGTGGGTGGTTACAACAAAGTAAAATAAAATATGAGCTTATTTTATTTTATTATTTCAAAAAAACCCAAAAAACTATCTTTCACTCTCATCCTACTGTCGTCGAGGTGAAAGTCTCCTTAAACGAATACCAGCGCTACGAGTTCAATGGCTCCCTCATATTTCAATTTTGAGCACCGGTTCATAAGTTAAAAAAAACCCACTCACACATTTACAGAATTTTCCTGGAATAATGTTTAGAAATTCATTCTGGGCACTCCGGGCCTCAGAATCACGTGCCATGAATTTTCGCGTACTTGTAAAGATCCCATTTAATTAAAAACAATTCATGGAAATTCCAGGTCTTTACATCCCACTATAGTGGTTCCCTGACATGACGAACAAAGATATTGGATAGAAAAAATAATTTCAATATGGTCCCCTTAAACCATTGATGATGAATTTAAAATATGAAGATCTATGTTGTGATTTCTTGTACAACTTCCAAAAAGAATGGTTCTCACCATAGGCTACTGTCTCACACTAATCCTAGAGAGAAAGTATACACTACATAAAATGGTCCATAGTAGAAACTATTATATTATATGTCTAGGATCAATCCCAGATCACCATGTTAAATGAATATCTACCATCACCTCCACATCGTGGGTCATCAAATCAAAATAAGAGTCATGATACATAAACAAAAACTATGAGCCAATCCCAGACCACTAGTTTGGGGGAATTTATATATCAATCAACATCCCTGATTTCATCATCCCCTGAGTTAGGCCAGGGGGAAATAGTGTAGATTCAAGATCAACCACATCCCACTGCTCTAGTGACATTTATATCTTTATGTCCGTCTTGAGAATCATCATATCCCCAATTAGAATCATTGGATCCTCAACAACAGGATTCAAAACCCCAATAGTAGTCCCTATAATCCACCACCATGCAGGGATGGGAGAATTTTCATCTTCATCACCACCATAGAGGGAATTAGTCTTGTCCATATTGGGAGGGAAATATCAATAGTCGACATCACACTTATTCTTCACACCGCAGGACAAACCTCTGATGAACATTGATCATTATAAAAACATGACTAAAAAATCCCTCAAGGTCATTTTTCAAAGATAAATACAGAATAATTGTATTAAAAATGTCATCATACCAAGATAGGTTTGTATGAAAAAATGTCACAATGTGAATACTGGTTTGAATAATGACCATTGTGAATGTAGTAAAGAATCATCACGTGGTGTCAAAAGTATTGTCACAAACACCATTTCACAATATGCATATTTGAATATTGTATCTTTTGATATGAAATACATTGTGGATCAAGGTAAACTATATAGAGATGCAACAAAAAAAACATACCCCATGAGGAGGCTGATTTGGATGCACCAAATGAGGTTGTGAGAACTCGAAACCAAAGAAGGCTCCAATACCTGGAACCCTAGAATACCGAGTTTCCACATCCATGTTAATACATTTTCAAATGGAATATTAAATATACATCAATATCACCACCCTAAAGTGTTGAGGATCCTTCCAGAGAGGAATAGTTATCCCAATACAATAGTGAGATATAAGATCTCAGACAACTCAACGAGGAGCTACTCCGGGGTAATATTCCCATTGGGTAAAATCATTAAGAAGAGATAAATATTATCTATCCAATAACAGATCCTCCATCAATAATGGAATCTAAGAATTATTTTTCATCTAGATCAAGGAATCCATTCAACATAAATGATGAACTTGAAAATGATCATTACATTCCTTCTTTTGTGGTGAAACCCTCTCCCTCCCCAAATGGATCATTCAGTCATTGAATGAATCAATAATCTACTGAAGATAAATCTTAGTCCATGTCATCAACACAAAATAACACTTTATATATTGGAGGTGTCTGAGAAAATAGTTCCCACATAACATATCAACATCCTTGAGTCCCTAGCTACTCAAATGTATATAGTGGTTGGGAAACACACACTTTTTCATAATGAGAATAATCCACATCCTGAATGGGGGGATGATTCTATACCTCCACCGAACATCATAAATTTATCATTCTGTACCTTTGATGGTGAATTTGACCCTAAAAAATTCTCATATTTTTATCTTTTTTTGGGCTGATGATGGGTGGTAGAATTCAAAATGAGGAAACAAAGATGAGTTGTTTTGTACAGAATCTGATTGGCCCAACCATTTTATATTACTATAGCCGGCATATAGGATCTAATACAAGATAGAAAGACCATTATTTTTAGTTCCAACAACTATTCATGTCAACACTGCATAAAACAATGATCATTGACTAGAAAAACTATATAAAATGTGATAATGAGAGGGTGTATGACTTCAAAGGAAAATGGAAATTTTAAACAAATTAACACAGAAACCCTCGGTTATAGGAGAAAATTATAGAACATTGTTCTAAAAATTGTTAGGTTGAGTTGTAGACACCTCTAATACCTTTGTAATATCATGGTGGGTTAAATTAGTTTATTGAAATGGCGCATCATATTGAGGTGTCTATTCAGATAACCAGATCAAAGAATCGACTCATGGCTGCAACATAGGGGAAAATTACAAGAAAATAAGAGGGTTTAATTGACACTCTTATGCCAAGAATGGTTCCTATCCATGTACCCAGAAAGGTGCTAAACCACCCCACACATCAGGTTGGGGGATTAAAATCATAGAATCACCCTCATAAATAAGAATATAAAAATCAGGGTCACCCTAGATTTGAATAAGGGTGAAAAAAGATAAATCATTCTGAAATGAAAAATTCCACTATGATTTCTTGGTAGCCATGGACAATAACCTTCTCATTCTAACAAATACAAGGAAGCCTGATGAGGAAAAATTCACCAAATGTACCAACAACTTCCATTTCCACAAAATCGTAGGTAATAATATCAATTAATTATTCATCTTCAAAGACATCCTTCATGGAATGGTCATTTTTTAATAGGTGATATTTGATTACACATTAGAGTGGGCATCTTGCATAACCTTTTCCCATTTATAAGAAGACGGTGGTTGGAATACGGTTCCTTCAATGTGTGGATGAATGTTCAACAAATGTATGACTCAAAAATTAGAAGACTAAGAAAATGAAACCCTAAGAGCATAGTTTCTCATACCCAAAATAACTCCACCACGCAATGAAAAAACTTCAAATATTCCTCCCAAATGTTGGTGTGACTATTAGAAGCAGAACAAAACAGAGTAGAAGGAATCATATTCTTTCCCAAAAGAATCCTCTAACTTCTATAGAATTATTCCCTTTAACATATTTAACATGGGTTCCACCCCAACAAATGGAATCATCATCATATGAATATCTCATATTTTGTTCACTAAATGTGATACACATGGATTCCCCCTTCTCTAATGAGAATATACCTAAAAATATGAGTTCCCTTCATATAACTAGGGAATGTGGGACACATGCAATAGAATTGAGGATATTGGGGACCACAAATATGTAGTCAGAACAAATATTTAGGTTATGTCTACATGGAGAATATATAAGTAGTCGATCCACATAAGAAAGTGCTTCATAATGATCAAAATAGGCATATAGGCATTAAATAACACTCATGTGGTGATCCACAACCAATTTTATTTGATGACCACCTCCTGAGGGGTTGATTATATAGTCAACCCAGGAAAAGGGGAAGGACATCATGACCTATGTCCCTAGAAAAAGATACTCCCTTGGCCTTTTCATAAGCATCAAGCCCATCCACCTCAAATTCCTTGGCTCTTATAGAACATGTGCATGTGAATCCCCAAATTGGGAATCATCATCATCTAGAGAAATGTACGAAATTTTGAAATACTTTGTGGTTTTCCATAAAATATAGCAGTAATTGAAGAGAACCATCATTCAAAATAACTCATATTGTCTCTTTTTGAATCCCTCTGAAGCACATTGTAGTTTGAGAGATAAGTTATTGTTGCCTAGGATTGTCGTGTTTAAACCATGTCAATAGAATGCACTGTCTCTATATCATTCATCGACCATGATCAGGAAAAGGTCATCTAAGGGGATATCATGCAAAAATATATTTTAGATAGACTCAATAATTTCAATTTCTAATTGTCTCTAATAGACAATGGCTCTAGGATCAATCCCATCCATATTTGAAACATCTAATGATTGGGATATGGCTAACGTAATATTTCTCCCACAAATTTGGTCATTGAAGTGTACGATACATTTGAGAAAATTTTTCTCAGGTAAATAAATATTCATGATTAGTTTGTGGATCTCACATTTGATTCTGAGTTTTTGGTAATCTAGTAATACCATGAATTCAAGGTCTTACTCAGATGTCCCTAGCTCCATAAGAATTGGGCATTACTTTCAATATTTAATCATGTTCTGAAGTACCCCATCAATGGAATAGTCAGAATACTTCATGGTGACAATTCCCCCTTAAAGGCTTACAGAGCCACATATGTTGAAGAATATTTCTTCACAGGGTAGGCATGAAACCAATGGTAGATTACAATATTCAGTTTTCATTCCCAATTGACTTGGTACAACCCCTACAAATCCTAGGAGTATTCTCTTTGGCCACAATGTGTTCCCTATAAATCTAGTTGAGGTAATAAACTTGAACCTAGATGAACAATCTTCTCATGTTCCCAATGAAAGTTTAATAACTATTATATACGGAATATGTATACAATGACTTTCGATGTAGGGGTGATAATAACTTTTCTCACATCCTCCCACACCCTAATATTGATGGGGAATCCCCCATATTTCCATCATCATCTAGAAATATATTCACAGACTCATAGATGGAATTAAATTAGGATGTTATCAGGAACACCACTATAGAATTTGAGGATGGAGTCTACACCACCATCGACATTATCTAGAAAATAAATATGTGATTAAAATAAGATATAAGGAAAAATATGATTAGTGTCATCATGCCCCTATAATATAATGAGATGTGCATTGTATTTATAAAGAATCATCAATATGTATATTCCTGGAACTGTAGAGAAACTCTCATACTAAATCCATATATGGATACACACCATCTCAGACTGCATTTGGAGCATTGAGTCATCAACTAGTCAACCTATTGGATTCACCCCTATCATTCCACTAATATAGAGATGGATGTCTCAAGTTCGATCAAAGAAATTTTTATTGGTGAAGTGAAATACTCGTGATGGCCAACCAATATCATCCCTTTTAAGAAAAATAATTAAATAATTGGGGTTGCATCAATTTTAGATACCATAATCGACATTTCCTATATGATGAATTCCTATTTATTGTCATAAAACACTTGAATGATGAAATGTTTGGATTCCAATACATTTATTTCAAAGAAGTGTACTTGGGATACAATCAGATCAAGATGGCCCTTTATTATAAAGAATGAAATTACATTATAGTTCCTTGGGGGATGCTTTTATATCATCTCATTACCTTTGAATTAATGAATTGTGGTTCCACTTATCAATGTTCCATACATAATATCTTTAATCCATTAATTAGAAAGATTGATTAATTTTATGTTGAAGACCTGGTGTCCAAATCCCAATTGTGATGTCATCACCTCATTGGTCTTCAAATAATTTTCAATAAATGGAAAATACACTGTCAAATGATGAATCCATTGAAATGCATCATTGGGGTAATATAAGGGATGTTCTATAGTTTTTGTATATGCCACTACAACATCAATATTCACCCATTTAATATTATTTTTATCTTTGTAATGTCTCCCTCAAGAATCATAACGAACTATGGGGTATCCCAGGGCACTAATCCAAAAAATTTCCATTCTTTGCCAACCTGGTTTCAAAAGACCTCCCCTTTACTAATCCAATGAAGAAGTGGATCTCCTATCAATGGGATGATGATTTCCAAAAATCATTCAAAAGTATCAATATGTACTTGTTGTACCCATCGATCTGGATTCCTCCTGGGGAAGGTAAGGCAGCCATATTATATTTGGCCACCATAGAAATCCCACTGGATGCCCTCCATGCATAGATCACAATGTCGGTATCAATAACAGTCCCCAATACATCATCCAAACTATGCTAGGCACTAATACCTAATACACTGATGTCAAAAATAACCCCTATACCCACATATTGGTAGTAAAAAAGGTGTGTAATTACATTAAACACTAAAAAGTCTATTTGGTATATTTTATTGATCCTATAAAGTACATTCTTGTAAGCCATATACATACTGGGAGCATAAACCAATGGGTGGTCATTCTACATCTATGTGAAATTATCTTCATGACATGGAATTCAGTGGAAGGGAAATCTTATATGATTTCCTCTCAGAACATCCTATCCCATAAAATGCACCGGTGGACACCTATCTTCTAGTTAATAAGGTCTTCTATGCCTATGATAGTCCCCAGACATGGGAGATGTATTTTTAAGGCACCTCTCCACGTCCCATTTAGAAGAGGATAGAAACCCAAAAGGACAATTAGTTTGGTATAGTGGTTATATTTTTCTATCCAAACAATTTATTTTTTCACTAATGTTTGTCACTATCCAAGAAATAATGGAATAACAAGGATGCGTACCAACCCTATATTTAATGATAAGAATTGTCTATACAACTACAAATAGCCTACCTGAATATCATAGGGGACTCATATGTAGTGATAAAGAAGATACATGATGAATATTCCATTAAAAAGGATGAATTGTACCCTCAAACTAGAATTGTTAGGGGACCAATGGCAATGTTCCCAATTTATCCCACATTGAATCATGTTCCTCGATCATAGAATGATCATTCCATCACATTGGATAATGTAGCGACCATCCTAGATGACTCTGATTAGGTGGAATAAATTTTATATATCACACATCAAAGACTAGTCTCATCATTCTTCATAGGTGATATGGAAAATAAATCAGGCCAACACCACCCTAGAGCATGAAAAACCAATAACCACCACTCAATAGATGGTTCATCTAATTGTTTTTCTTCAATATGTGGCTATAGTGACACATGAATCTAAAAAGGAGTAGATTCGGTTTCTTGTAGTGATATTTACTTAGTAGAGTGGTTTGAAATAATAGAATTACCTATATAAGTGTGGATTTGATGAAATCAACCTCAGTTGCTTAATAGAAGCATTGATTCTCATCGTTATAGAGTAATTCCATGCGATCTATTGTGACACCCATCAATAAGGGACCAGGTCTCCCAACAAATTAAGAGGTTGGGATATTATTATAAAATCATGATACAATAATATGTAGAATAGACCATGAAGATTCATGTGTCTTAGTTCCATACCATCTTCATCCATCAACCTCCAAAATTTCTACATACGACTAAATATTCCAGGCCATTTTTCATTTGGGGAATGGATGATGTGGGGCCATATCCCATAGCCACAACCATAATGTTCATGTAGACCCTTACTTCCACTAGAATTTTTTACAAATTAGAAGAAGCTATACCCCTCATGTAATTCAGGAGAAATTGAATAATTATCTTTGTAATGTCCCATATCATCCCCGGATTCAAGTTCCCTGACACAATATTTACAGAGAACAACACTAAAAAATATTCTATGAATTTTATGAAACTATAATATTAGTAAAACATTGGGTATGATCTCTCATCTCTTAGTCATGAAGTTGTAGATGTAAATATAAAGGCCTTCAATAATACTCTATCTAATATACTCTAGAAGTCGGTGAATAGGTATAATAAGTATTGTCCAAAAAAACTCATTCACGCATTATTATCCTACCATACCAAAAAACATATTGTTATACACGAAACACCATACATAATGGGGTATATTACTAAGGTAGTGTTACGAACTGAATTTAATATACCTTCATCCTGAACTGCCATTTTCAAAAAGACTCTCAGATGATGAGAAATCATAAAGGTAGTTGGACGAATTGGAGCAGCTCAATGAGAACATGTTGTACGCAGTACATAACCTTGTAGTCCATTAAAATAGGATTGAAAGGTCTTTCAATAAAAAAGTATCACCTATACTAATTCCTCTGGGGGGAACCAGTGTTGGCTCTCAAGACCCCAATGATACTAGGGAATAATCCAACAATGATTGAATGAAAATGGGAGGGACCTTACATCAGATAAAAGGACTATCACAATGTGGATACATATTGGAAACAATGCATGGGGATCAGGTCAAACCACCCACTAACATCATATTTCTCCACAAACACTTCTCATAGATATCATATCATTAGAATACACGTCAGATTAAATCCCTCGATTCAACAAGGTTACATGATGTTATCTTTTTCAATATCATCCTAACCACATGATCTTAAACTATATGAAGACATTCATTCCACATGATGTTAAAACTACATGGATCCATAATATTACTTTTCATTCACATTAAGTCCTTATCACATGATGTTAAAATACATGGAACTATTCCTTTACACATGAAGTTGATATGCACAGGACTCATATAACAACATATGTCATTGTTCTCATTTTAATGAGATACACATGGATGCATCGATTCTATATCTTGGTATCTCCACCACAAGATTCAAAATTTCCTTTTCATTCTCTTAAATGATTCTTCATGGTTAGAGTATCCCTTTACATTTCCTTATTCTCACACCAATCATTGATCTCATGAGATTAGGAGTTTAGGTAAGGTATTCTCGACATTAACAAGGAATTCCCAATTGTTTTAGGTTCATATGGGTCATGAATAAAAGATCATAAAATTATTGCCATGAGTACTCACTATAAAACATTAAATTGTATAGTTTATGTCCCTTGCATGACATAAAACATCACACCACTGTTGAACTTGCCTGAGAGGTCCACTAGATTTGGTGTTGGTCTTCTACCTCACCTCTATTCAAGAAATACATATAACAAGATTATTATCCTCAAAGGATACACAGTGGCAATCGAATTTCCAACTCCAGGCCCGGTCATAGTAGATAAATATGAAAATACCCCTATCTTTGAATATGAGTTATAAACATGCATTAAACCTCATTCTAATCAACATGTGGCTTGTTTACCACATTAGGGGAAGCATAAATACACCCAGAGTCCAATTCATGGCCCCAACTGCAATATTACCATTTCAGGTCAGTTCATTTTTTTCATCATCACATGATATTAAACAACATGATTCCCTCAGAAATACACATGGATTGATTCTAATCATCATGAGTTACGTATTGTTACTTGAATGGGACCATCTAATACTGTTATGCGCTTCCTCATCAGTTCATTTTTATAATTACTACGTGATGAAATATTTCATGGGGATTTAAGAAATATGTATGACATGATTATTATTGACATAAGAAACGTAGTGGCACCAATATTTCTATGAATGAGTCCATCCAAAATTCTAATTTTCATGTCAGGAAGACCATACCCTTTCTTCTTGATGTTAAACTACAAGGTTCATCATAAACTATGTGTGTCTTGATTACTATCATCACAAGATAAATAATGATGACTAGATACCAATTATGGTCCAAGCTATGAAAATCAATACAAAATTGAACATGAAACAACATCAGGGGACTGATCCATACTTGTAAAACACTCTAATGATAAAGGGGTAAGTGACTAAATGATATGGCTCATGTCAAAAAGGTGCACCTTCCTTTTGGGGTGCCTACCTAAATAGAACTGAACAGTTATGTGTGCTTGGCCTGATGTAGTGATCAGGATGGGTACCCTTCTGAGAAGTCTCTCATGGGGTGTGTGAGTGAGTACAAAGCACACTATAAAGGACATGTGTTGGCATGTGGGGACAATCATTATTCAGATGACCCTTTTAGTCACATGGGTGTGCCCCAATGTATGGATCACATGTCTTCGAGGCAACTAGTTGTATCTGGTGGGCCAGATCCCAATGACCGTGTAAAGACAGGTTGTAAATTATGCCCTTGAGACCCATTTGTCACATTTCGTAACAGAGGTGGTACCCATAATTAAGTGTGGTGAACTATCTGGGTTGAGATATAGGGACCACAATGAGGACATTGTCCTCCAAGAGGGGGGGGGAGTGCAACACCCAAGAATGATAATGGTTTAAATGAAACTCGGAAGCACATGTGTTGTCCCATGGGGACAATCATTAGTCAGATGACCCGTTCATGAACATGGGTGGGCTCAAATGTGGGGACCATGTGTCTTCGAGGGAACTGGTAGTACCTGGTGGGCCACAACCCAATGGTCGTGTAATGGCGGGTTGTCTGTGCTGTCACCATGCCCCAATTGTAACATTTAGTATCAGAGGTGGTATGAATCCTAAAGTGCGGTGAACTGCATGGAATAAGATTTAGGGCCTATAATGAGGACATTGTCATCTAGGGGGAGTTTATATACCACCCCACAATGATAAAAGGTTTAAATGAATAAAAGATATGCCTGATGTCAAAAAGGATCACCATCCTTTTCGGGAGCCTACCTGATTGGAACTCCACAATTATGTGTTCTTTCCATAGAGTATTGATCAGGATGCATGACCTTCTAGGATGATTCCAATTTTGTGTTTGAGTGAAGAAAAATCACATTGGAAAGGAAATGTGTTGGCCTATGGGGGAAATAATTATTCAGATGACCCATTCAGGCACGTGGGTGGACCCCAAGGATGGGACCACACTAGTGGTACCTGGAGGGACAAAGTATGATTGCTGGGTTAAGGTGGGATGTTTTTTGTATAACCATGAATAAGTTGTTACAATAAATTTTCACTCTACCTATGTATGAGTTAGATATACACATGACCTTCTTTCACATATAATATTCCTCACATAATTTTTCACATTAGTTCCCATGTCCTTACCAGATGATGATAAACTACATGGATATATCTACGTTCCACATGATGATTAACTACATGGAAGTACATCATTAATAAATTACATTAAACTAAATTGAAGTATGTCTTTACTGAATGATATTAAAATATATGGAAGAACATCCTTACAAAATCACCATATACTGCATGGATGTAAATCCATACCACATAATGTTAAAAAATCACATAATTACATCCTTACTACACGACATGAAACTACAAAATATTCTTTACCAGATGACATTAAACTGCACAGATATGCATCTTTACTACAAGATGTTAAACAGAAAATAAATACATCACTATTACATGAATCTAAACTCCATGGGGACCATCCAAGTTTCCTGAAACTAAAACATCACAACAAAAAATTTTATTTTCATATTATGATATACTACATGGAATGTGTCTTTATATCTTGATTTCAAAATACCAGAGAAACATCCCACTACATAATGATAAATAGTTCAGGCTATCACCAATTTTTCATCCCCTATCACGAGATCACAAGAGCCTTACCCTAGTCAACTAGTGTAGGGGATTATTCCATCAAATTTTAAACCTCAATAAATAATAATCACTTCATTCCCCGGGTGATTTAAGTTTCTATAAATATTACATGGAACTTGGGCAGAAAACCCACCTTCAAGGAACATTTTTCTTTATTATGCATATATTATTATGGATCCTGTATATGCGCCTATGGTCATCAGCCAAATATGTCACTCTACAAAAAGTAAATTATGATTCTTGTGAGCCATGCTATCTACATGGAAGAAGTGAACACCCTATTGTATTCTGAACCTCTCTCGGTATGATTGTCCCATGTCATCACTCATGACATAAGACCCTTGACCCATTACATATAGTATTTTCATCCCATGCTCAAATGTACAATGGGGTAATCCTGATAATTGGTATCCTAATTAGGATCTTCTGTATCATTACCCATATTAGGCCCATGTGTTCCCTGACCTTAAGCATCCGACACTTTTTTCAAATTTTTGCGAACATAAACCCACAAACCCACAAAAACCCACAAATGGAAGCCTGAAAAAAAATTCAAGCCTCCACACAATACAATATTCATTCCCAGATTTTAGGAATAAACTAGGGTGAATATAAATAATGAATAAAGCTCATATGGTTTAAACTATAGCCTTAGAAAAATCCAATATATTCTCACTATACCCCATGGTTTAGGAAAAACTATGAGTACACATTTTTAACATTTCCTCCCTTTAAGAACACGTTCTCCAAGAGGTGGATCAACTTCATTGGTGATCGAACACTTCATGGAAATTTCCCTTACAAAAAATCAAACACTATGATTAGGGGTTTCTTAGATCTCCATAATCCTTATATGTCCCTTAGAAAAGATATCCATTATAAAGGGACACTTTTCATAACTATGAATGTATGCCTATGGATCTTGAATATGAGACTATGGTCATCAAAAAAAAATTCACTCTATAAAAATAAAAAATTTCACCTTGAGATCCCATACATCACTGGGGTAACACTAAACACCTCAGTGTGGCCAAAATAATCCTATTATGGTTTCCCCATATCATCCTTAAGATCTCAGAACTTTGTAAAATTACTTACTCTCTTCATTGAAAACTATCTAAGTAGATTCGACATCCTCGATGTTAAGTCATTGTGCTTCATTCTAGTTGTAATGTATGGAATGACAGATTACATTCCATACCCATTTTTGGCCCACACCACATGACTCAAAACCACATGGCATAGAGCCCAAGATTAATAATCAAGAGGTATATTGGCCTAGGGTTATGGAACCATTCCAGGATAGGATTCCTACCATACCGAACATACACACCTGGATGATTGAGTCTTCCCAAATCATTCATGTCCCCCATAAAAGAGTGGATATCATCATTTTATTGATTATGATTCTGATTCATATGGGCCTTGAACTACGAACTAATATAATCTCATCCTTTTGAGAAATGAGCATAAATCTTTGGGAGCCCTAACAACACTGTTTCGGAATGCAAAATCTTAGAATGTTGCAGGGCATACCTGACATTTCTTCCCCATTTCATATTCAAAGACTCAATCTTTTCTATTATGATTTACATCTCCCATATTCCAACTATCCAAGAGGACATATCATTATTAGTATTTCACCATGAGATAATATTACCTCCATATATATTTTATATCCCCTAGAAAAGTTACAAATCTTGAAGTACCATTTTATTGATTATTCATGTAAGCATGTGGCTCCTACATGTGCACCTATGGTCGTTACCCGAATGTGTCACTCTTCAAAAATGGATTTAAAATACATATGATTATTCTCTACACTATGAGAGAACCGGACAACCCATAGTATTTTGGGTCATTATTTGCATGTATTCACTATATTCTATTATAATATCATGTATGACCTAAATGATATTAAAGTAAATCAAAATTAGATATGATCTAAAATACCTTAAACTAAAGTGATAAATGTTCTGAGATAAAAGAACATAAACTAAAGAAATATTTGGTCCGAGATAAAAGTCCATAAACTATAGAACTATATTGTTTGGGAAGAAACACCTTAATCTAATGTGATAAAATGACCAAGCTAGAAGATAGTAAACTAATGTAATATCAGGTATGAGCTTAAATACCATAAAGTAATGAAATATAAGGTCATGTCTAAAAGTCTTAAATTAATCAATATCATGTCACTAATAAAATAACCTAAACTAAAGTAATATCAGGTCCAATCTAAAAGTCCACAGACCCAATCAATATCACATCTGAGCTAAAATAACTTAATCTATAGATGAAAATTGATTTAACCTACAGGAATGGAAAATATTGTAAGACCCACCAAATGGCTTTGATAGTGATAAAGATGATCTCACAAAACCTATCAGATTAATCTAATGATATGGGTCTCTCTCTATGGGACATATACTCTACAAAATTATCCTTCTGTACAATAGTTAATTTCAAGATAACGGGATCAGATACACTGAAAAGGTATCTCATGTTGGTGGGAAATCATGAGAACTTATTGAAGAAGAATCTATTTTGATTCAAGTATTCAAGTCTAGAAATTTAATTTTTTTCATTGATAATATAAACAATATGGGTGTATTCAGAGATAAACATAATATCAGATCAAAAGAATGTCATATAAATTATGAAAAAAGGATTTTAGAAAACATATAAAAAGTTCAACAAACAAATTCTCCTATAAAATATGAAATGTTAGGAATGTCAACATATCAGAGTCTCTCCCCTAAATATATGGGCCGAAGAATGATGACAAGACTAAAATTTCACCATAGAATGTTCTTGGATGATTCCTTATATTATGCAAGTCTCTTCTTCAATGAGGACACTGATTGAAGTAATTAATTAGCAGATTCAGTTTTTTCCTTCACAACCAATTCCAGCCCCTCCATCCTAGAAATGGAATCAAGCCACATCTTTTCTGCAACATCAAGAAGTCCTTGATGCTCCAGCACAACCTTCACTGATATCTAGAGTGTGTGTTGAAATTGAGATATCTCTATATGATGAAATGTGATCAAAGAATGCTTTTAGACTAAAACAATCAAATTTAATACTTCCTCACAGGGACTATGTCTCGTCGAGTGTCCACCTCTATTTCACACTAGGAAGCTTCCTTCATATCCTAATCCTAGTTGTGTTTTAATGATGAGGAAGCCTCTGCAGCTTCCACCCTCAAAACGAGGGCCCTATTTTTCTCTCTCATAGAGACCACATCCTTTACATGAACATGAGAAAAATAATAATCAAAACCATCATTACCAATGTAAGGAAAAATGAATCATGGGTGGCCTAAAATATTCTTCAAATACTCCAGGGGGGTCTCTGAAGCTAAGTCCCAAACCTCCCTCAATATGTGTCATATGAGAAACTGATAGAATTCCATAGACATCAGGCCATCACCTAATCACATCCTAAGAATGAGAATATATTCTAGGACCAGGATGCATAGAGATAGGGTCATTATCATAGTCATGGATGATGATGGAAGATAGTCATCCTTCTTATTAGTTGACCTTGATGGCGGGACCCTAGGGGAACATACATCAAACCCTCCAAAAATTAGGCTGAATATATTGTAGAAAGGGGTAAATGGGTATATTAGTAATAGTATAAATAATACAATATCATTGGTTAATAAGTGGATATGACTGATTATATAAAAATACATTTGTCATTCATTTCATTGGCAACATTCGGGCTTCCAACTCCATCCTTAGGTGAAGATGCAACTTCTTGGGACAAATGAATTCATGGAACCGCTAATACTTTTCATGAAATGTGATTCATTATCCACTATTGATGACTATATGAATAAGAAGATAATACCATGTGATATGACATAAGTAGACAATTTGTTCCTTCTTGAATAAGTATGTACCTTCTCCAAAACTCGATTCCATCAAGGATAACATGGTATAAGAATAGATACTTATGTCAATATCCTCCTAAATCGTGTCCACCAGTGCCAGATCAAATAATATAATCGATGAATCTTATGTAGGACAAAATATATCTGATTTAATCAACACCTAATCCACATCCACTTCTTGGAGGATCAGTCCTGATAGTAAAGCATCTACCAAAGCAAGAAAATGCTTTACTGCATCCATGGAAGAATATATGTGCTCTTTAATAATATTTTTATTAGTATCCACTATGTCATTATATAAATCATGTCAAATAATTATAAAATCACTTTAAACATTTAAAAATAGAAGTGATCAATGAATTTACACTTCATCCGCAACCGAATAACCCTATTTGTTAGTAGGAATCTATAGTGTTCCATGGAATACCAATCGGTAGACCCATAGAGAATATAATATCGAAAACATGACGCTATTTAAAGCAACACAAGCTCTCAAAGAAAGGTCCCCCCTCTCCGTAATGGTCTCAAAATGTGATACCAAGAGGGAAAGTGATATAAGGAATGCCTTCCAATAGTACCTCTTCCTGGGACAATATACTCTAGAACTCAGACTCTATGTTCATCACCTTCAAAGCCACTCACTGATGAGATGTGATGGGAAACAATAACTATAGTAAAGTCTCACCCATTGTAACCACATTATATATATAGTCATTTCAGTATTTACTTATTCTGATAATTGAAATGGTATGACTTCCATGGGAGGTGTTTCCAAGGATTTCGGCCCTATTGAAGATAGTTGCATTCTAGGACTGAGATTATTAACCACAGCTGGTGGTTGGAAGGCCTCATATACCAATCGGGGTACTCTTTTACTTGTGTTATAGAGAATAGAAATATATGCATATTCATGAGATAAAATGATATCTGCATTAAATGAAGGAAGGTTTATCTTAGAACCATCTTCCTATCTGGTAAACATTATCCAAAATTGGTGACATAACATTGGGTTCTTCTCAGATATAACATAAAAAGAGAATAGGAATCATTATTACACACATAAGAATAGGTGATTGAATCGGTATGGTGCATACAATTAAATGAAATGTTCCTCGTCAATATGGGTGGAATGAAATCATTTGTTATGTGACACCAAATATGATTATGAATCAAGAATGGTGTCACCCGATTCAAAAATATCACTAGTCATAATTGGTACATATGGATGAAATATTAAATTATCATAGTTTATTATATATGAATTGATATCCTAATCTTTCAATGGGAGGGGTATCACCCCGCTGTTGCAAAATAATAATGGTATGAAGAAAACATTATAAATATCATTAATGTTCATATGTCCATAATATCCCAGGCGAGATCCTATGAAACCTTATAATACATGGTTGGGGACCATGATCCTTTAATGAGAATTTCCCATATACACATGATACAGTTGGAAATAAAATTTGGCTAACACAAGGAAGGATAACCCGATACACACCTACCAATGAGGTCACCATCGTTAAATTGGAACATCTGACTACAACTTTATTATTCATGGAATGTATGTACACACTATCTATATTGCACGAAATACATCTAGTTGAATTTCTTGGTCAATACCATATAGAACCTCCCATCCCCATTCTTTAATCTACTCTTCTAGGAATATGGGGAAATAAGAGACTAATACACCATGGGAGTCCTTCATAAGATAGGATTACAATTTCTTAGATTCTAACTCAGGGATAACCTTCTTAATAAATTATCCTACCCATTTCTTGAATGAGATATTTTCTCTAGGAAGATTCTCCTTTATGAGGGCTTTCTCATCCAGCATAATAATCTTACGAGTCAGAGGAGGAGTCCTTGTTAGATCATCCGAAGCAGATCCTAGAGGAAATAACTCATCATATATGACACCTAATTTTGGTTCATTGTATATCATCTCTACATAAAAAAGATGATTCTCACCTACCATTATTAAGGTGGAATGTGTTTATGTCTAGGCTCTGATGACTGAAAAACTCTATCATGAGACCCTTTTTGTTTTCGTTTGACATCTACAATATCCAGATAACCTCATATATTACAATTTTCATCAACACCTCATTAAATTTGGAAGAAGTATATTGAACATAGAAGGGACATTTCTAGTTCATTCCCCAACTACCTCTTTCTTGAATTTCCCAATTAGTATCCCATCCATTCATCTCATTGAATGTAGATTTAAACATTATTGAGTGATACATATTAACATCCTCATCATGTTCTTGATCATTCCTATCAATGTCTTTGGCAATGAATATTAGTAAATCATCATATTCATGGTTCACAATGAAGAAAAAGAAACCCTCATAAGATATTATTTGGAATATGTTGTGGGTTTTTAGTATCCAAGAAGAGGGTATAATTGATGACCCCGATAGAGTAGTGGGAGCATCATCGGAAAGAAAATAATTATAAAGTGGAAAAGGTCTGAAATTTTATAGTTTGGGAATTATAATCCCGTATAGATTATTTTAATAATTTGGTCTAATCCAACATAATGTAAAAAGGAAGGATCTACTCTTTCCAATATAACACCACGATGGGATATCGATGCCTTTACCTCCTTCTGTGATGCTATTTGGATCATCAATGAGAGCTGGAAGACATTTGAATAGAAGTTTGTCGTATATATGAGAAAAAAATATATAAAATACTTTCAAATGTAAATATATAATAAACCAGAAATATTATGTGCATCTCATGAATAAGAATGTGATTTGTGAATTTTATAAGGAGTTTTTGTATTGCCTTACCCACAAAGGTCTCGCGGGTCACATAAATCTGGGAGGTTATCACACAATCAGATGACCCCATGACGACTCATGATTTCATGATCTAGACATAGTCAAGTGAATCTAATGACAATAAATTGACAATATAATCAAGTTTGCAGACCCCATTAATACCTCAAAACAATCGAATTCTTCCTGGGTGAAGCTCAAACTATTAACTTAATATAGTTCTTAGTTGTTCAAATGGGATCCTGATAAAAAGAGGTTATGTGAATGAGTTCTTGGGTAATAGACTCACAATGGAGGCTCGTGGAAAATTCATGGGATCGAGACATTAGACATAAACATGGGATGAGGAATTCCAATTGAGGTAAGTTGAAAGGGCTCTGCATTAGTGAGTAATCAGTGAAAAATATTCCCATGCTCCCCTATATATAGTTATTTCTTGAAATACAATATGTCACTTGAACAACCAAGCATCATCCCAAACACCGATTCATGAAAATGAAAATGACTCAGGAAAACAGAAACTGTCCTCAAAACCAACCCCTTTACCCCCACATACATTGATATTAGCGGGGGGGGGGGATTTTACCCCGACCAAATGAGCATTGGAAAATCCCCAAGGGAAGAAATACCTAGATATGGGTATTATTTTTACCCCAACATTAATGGATAATGCATCTAATAATTTAATTTCACGTTAACCCACGACATATATGTGATCATTTTCCAAAGTAAGGTCACACAAAAGAACCAAGTGTAGAGAATAACCTACAATAGATTATAAAGAACCCCTTTTGAAAATACAACTTTCTCTTCATAGGGAACACTGGAAAACCTGTGGTCACATGGTCGCAACTAGATAAGATCCCTCATGCCAAATGATCTTTCAATTAGAGAATTGTTGATAATACATCATAAATTCATCCAAAACTAGAGGAAATATCAAAAATGGGGGAGGCCTCTTGTTCTCATAAATATCATGCAACCATCACTGATAAGAATGATGATGGTCCTTGAAAACATCCATGAAAACTTAAGATACCCCTGAGTATTTTAGAAATAAAACAATGGAAATAAAATTTGGAGAGGGTAGAGACAATATCTATCATAAATGATTCCCAAAGTTCCCCTGGATGTCTACAGAATGTTGCAATATCCTGATGGCATGTCCACCTCATCTCGTGAATGACTGCTGACATGTCACCCCCATCATATGAAAGTCATCGGGTATGTGTAGGCTACTTCACACTCCCCGTTTAGATACATAAGGATAGACAGATGGGTTTGTCCATGAAATACTCACGCATCTCCACAAGAACATTATTAGTCACATGACACATCACCAAGAGGTATAGTATCTTTCTTCGAAAATAATAAATCACCCTGATGTACTCCCTGACCATTAAAACACACAAAAAGAAAATAAAAAGTGAGTAGGTATAAGAGTATTGTGGTTATAAAATAATTTTTCCATTTGAAGAAAATCGATAACACAGTCTCACGGGACTCCTGGACAAGATAGCATGATCGCACGGAGTCCCCTTGAAGAACCACACATATCTCAGAAAATACCCAAATAAGTCACAGAAGATCACAAGAAGGCATTCCAATAAGCTTCCTAATAATGTAAAAACCCTTTTATATGTTGATATGATAATATAAATGTACTTTGGCACAATCCCATAATTCAAAAAGTCCCCATTAATTTTTGATAACCCAATAATGGCAGTGTTGATGGTACAAACATGCAATTATTGATAATTATGAGACACACAAGGATATATCCATGAAAGCGACTCACAAAGAAGTGTGATACTGAATCCCTGGCTGACTCCATCCAGGATCTATGTATGATACATCACAGAGAGTGGAGAACAACAAGGGTGGTGAGGCATATAGTTTCCACACCCCACGGTGAAAAAATTAGATCTTCAACTCGATGTAGTTTGATGTATTCATGGGAATATATGAAATATCTAGATCAGATTTATTAGACCAGTTGATCTTGTGATCAGAATGATTCCTGTAATGTAAGATACCAGTGAATAACTAGAGCAATCATGAAATATTAATAAGTCTCATCATGTGATCACTCATAGATCATGCGAAGTAATTCTGGGAAGAAATGTGTAGTACATCCCACACATCTACTAAATTTCATCTGACATAAAATAAATTTACACTGAATGAATCTATGGATTTCACTATATATTGGATAGTAAAATGATTAATGGTGGTGTTAAATGAGAGAAAAAAATGTCTGTTGATCCTCACAAGATTCCCATGAACCATTCATGACATGTGACAACGCCAAATCATGTCACTCAAATCTCATGATACCCCTTTGGTATACTATTTGGGTCATGTGAAGTCATTCAAACATGTCGAAGAAAGTCACATGGTGTCCCATGTGAACCTTTGAATCATGAAGCCATAAAGGCTCACATTCTAAATCATGTGGTGTCATTAAAATGTATTTATTCACTCACATAATGAAACACACACATGTCAATTGAGTCTCATGAAGGTACCCATGATTGTCAATGGGATCTCATAATGCCTAAAGGGAAAGAAAACAAGGTCAAAAAATGATCTTCATACATGTTATCTAGGACATGTGACACCCTCCATGGAATTTGAAATTATCTATTACAACACATTCCAATTGTGTTCCCCCGCTCTTGCGATGTCACTTGGGTGAGTCAATTGGATCATGCCATAATCTTTGGAAAAATCAGTCAGGTCATGTGATATCTTCCAGGGTCAATTAGTGAGGTATTAAAATGTAAAAGGGATGATTAATCTATGATCACAAGAAAAACCTCAAATGTGACATCAATTATATACAGAGTCCATTGTACAAGACAAGTGGAATTTGAAATTTTATTTTGACATGAAAGGAACCTCCCCCAACATGTCAAGTAGGAAACCACTGAATGTCGAGTCGATAATAAATGCATGTTAAGTAGTCATTCCGACCATGAGAACAAGGGAATCATAGAGAATTATAAATTTTTCAACTCTCTATGTGTAAGAATTGAAAAAAACGAAGCCTCATAGTGAAATCCCCTAGAATTGGCATAAGATTATATCCCCAAAAAAGGGGAAATTTAGTTTGTAAGCCCCAATATAATGAAAAATGATAGCTATGATTCATGAGATAATTAGATATATAAGATGATTTTATGAGGCCTAATCTCCATATCAACCCCCAATGGTCTATTCTAATATGTTATTCCCACATCGAAAAAGAAATGAGACTTATCATGTTCCATCCATTGTTTCTCAAACCGAGCAAAGTTCATGTTTGATTAAGGAGCTACAACGAACATTTCATTTTCATTGTGAAGATAAAAAAAAGAAAGGGAAACCTCACAATGTAATCCTCATCCAATATAATAACATGATATTCCTCGTATATGATGGATACATTATCATGTAAACCCCGATCTAATGAACTATGAGAACTATGATTCCTACAATGATCAAGATATGTATAACACCTTCTTATGGGCCACGATAAAATAAACATCCATTTCAATGTAAGACCCATGTATCCATCATTTCAAACATTGGGAGCCAATCATTCCTCTGGGATGATCACGTTACTTCATCCCTAAATAGATTTAGAAACGCACTGAACTATGATGACATAGATTCCTTCTATAAAAATTATACTTAGGATACCTCTCTGATTCCCGAGCTCCATATCAAACATTACATGGCCTACACTGGTTAATATTTCCCCTAAATCCATAACATCAATGTGTTATGAGGCTGATCAATTTTAATCCATTGTCTCTCAATCTGAGGATAGCTCATGTGGGATTAGTGAGCTGCAATGAACATTTAATTTGTATCACAAATCTTCACTAACTACAAATATACAAGAATTTAATCCTCGATGAGTGGCATGATATAAATTCCCCTAAAAATATATGAATTTTCCTTAGGTAAAGACATAAGGAGTGATCAATCTATGATAACTCTAGTTCTTTCCATAAATAGGATAGGTAGGACATCCTTGAGATACTGGAGCTTGAAAATTAAATTCCTCAGTGCATGAACATATATCCTCTCAAAATGATGTTAAGATACATGGTATTAATGAACTATGGGTGTTTTTATTCTAGAAATGACAAGGATGTTTAGGTTTCCATATAATGGCTCAATCCCCTCCTAGGAATATAAACCACCTCCCTACATGGCAGAAAATTCCAATGTATCAGTTATACAACATTAGTTCATAAGTAGGAACCCATTACACCAAAATTTCTAAATAACCTCATATATATATATATATATATATATTCACTAATGATATTCCCATTACTTTGTTCATAAATGAAGATTCATTATTTTATATAAAGAGAATTTACCTAAAATCTTTTTTATGGTAACCAGTTGTTTCCAACACTTTTGTCAGGGTGCACATGTCCTTCTATTTTGGGGGGACAACCATGTTGTTCCCCCCCCCCCACATTCATGCTTTCCAAAGGTGGGAGGCATTCACTCCTTATTCAAGGATGTCTGATCCTTGATCGAAATGGGATGATGGGATATAGGATCTTCCATCCATGGATTCCTCCTTGGAACTCGTTACCTTGTATGGGTCTCCCTTATAGATTTAATACGTTGCTCGTCTGGATTTCAGTCCCTTGGTATAGGGCTCCTCAAGGGCGTAGAAGCCCGAGGCCTCCCGCATCGAATGCCAGGAATCATATTCAATGGGCATGTATCTGAGGTTTTCCTTAGATTCCTATGTTTAACATAGGGTATGCCGCAAGTTTAACATCCATCGGAGATAGATCAGACTGATCAGAACACTATGTAGAGTGGATCAGATGGTTGCCACCCCCGAAGGGAGTACTGATGCTTGGGCCAATGTGTGGTTGACTTCTCGGTTACTATTGAGGGGAATCAGTTATGTGGTGACATGATCCCACCAGGATGTGGTTGCACGGGAAAGAACCAGGATGGATGATGAAGTGACTGAATGAAGTAGATGGCGGATGGGATGGAACCACCATGTGGATGTTTATGGTTTTGGGCTTGAGCCTTGAAGAGTCTTCCTACGTATCCCCATGCCAGGGAATCAAATTCTGCGTAGTCTGATTAGATGATGGGACACCTGAGGAGGCGGCCTATGAGAATGGATGCATGGATGGGACACGAAAGAAGTAGAACCTGTGGGTTGGGGCATGATCTTCCCTGAACACATGGGATCGAGGGATAGATCAAGATGAGAAATGGGTGACTTTCTTGACGCTCACAGAGCCTTCCTATGTATCCTAGTGGAAGGGAATCCATGTCTGCGTAGTTCATCTGATGACAACTTACTGTCGATTGGGGACTTCAATGGCTTACCGACCAATGAGGATGAAAAAATCTTGCCGATTAATTGGAGAATAATGGCTTACCACTAATTTTGGTACATTGTTTAATTTCATTTAGGACGACGGTGATCTGACAAGAAAGGGGAACTGGGGCCTAGATAGATAGTGGGCTTGATCCTCAGGGAGGCTTCTTACGTACCTCACCTTAGTAAGGATAAAAGTACACATAGTTCGGAATATGTGTGGGGCTTACACTCTAGGATACCTGTGGTATTGGTGAACTGACGTGAAGATTGTCGAAATGACCAATGGGTAGTGGGATTTAACCTCAGGGAGGCTTCCTACATACCTTTCCTTGGAAAGGATCAAAGTTCATATAGTTTTGAATAGGTGTGGGGTTTACACTCTATGTTGCTCGAGGTGTTGGTGAACTGAAGTCAAGATATATAGAACGACCAATGGGTGGGGGGCATGAACCTCAGGAAGGCACCCTACATACCTTGCCTTGGTAAGGATCAAAGTCCCCGTAGTTTGGAATAGGGAGTCGGTGGACCGACGTGATAGAGGACCTGGGGTCCCATGGGTGGTGGGATTGAACCTCAAGGAGGCTCCTAACATACCTCGCCTTTTCAAGGATCAAAGTCCCCATATTTCAGAATGGGGCGTCAGTGAACCGACGTGATAGAGGACCTGGGGTCCCATGGGTGGTGGGCTTGAACCTTAGGGAGGATTCTTACGTACCCTACCCTGGCAAGGATCAAAGTCCCCGTAGTTCGGAATAGGTGTGGGGCTTACATTCTAGGTTGCCCGAGGTATTGGTGAACTGACGTGAATATGGCTGGAATGACCAATGTGTGGTGGGCTTAAACCTCACGGAGGATTCCTACATACATTGCCTTAGCAAGGATAAATGTCCATGTAGATCGAAATGGGAGTGTGGGACGTACACTCTAGGCCACCCAGAGAGGATGTCATGGTCAGTTCTTGCATAAAGCCCATGTGAGTCATGCTTGATGTGAGAAACAAGAGGCAGTAGAGACCTGACGATCACGTCTTAAATGTTGTGTCCATGAGAGGTGAAGGGAGTCTTACATGTATTTAGAGGCCTCATGAGGTTGGGACTTACTCCAGGATGGAGGCCCAGTAGCGACAAAGCCCAGTGGTAGAGGGAATTGGTACTAATGAAAGAAGGGGTCTGGTGTCCATTCCTCCCCCTCATCCATAGGATCGAATAAGAAAAGAGGAGCATGGATGCTGCCTCTAGCAAGAAAAGCTAGGGGTTTACACCGAGATGGTAGCCCTTTCCCCATGGAAAAACGCAACTCCGATAAGGAGGATATCATCCCCTATGAGGTATGATAACATCCTTGTGGAGACCAATGGGCGCAGAGAATGTCCAAGGTGGGGGGACCTTGCATGTGAGGCACATGGTGAGGTCACAGTTTAACGTCATGTGATGAGGATGATGGTGCATGGCAGTTTAACGTCTTCCAGCTCGGATGAGGTGGGTTAGCTCTGCACCCCTTGGAATTACATAACCAGTATCCTCTTCTCCTTGGGGAAGAGAGGGGACATGCAACGCCTTGGTTAAGGGTCGTTAAGGAATGAACCATCGAGGGGTCCATGTTAGTGTAGCTATGTGAAGAAGAAAATCCATTAGCGTACCTAGGTGAAGAAGCATGAGGTGAAACAATGCAATGGGCAGTAGTGTCCAAGGGACATTGAAGTCACATCGTTAAAATGTGGAGGGTCACATGGGAAAAAGAATTGCAAAGAAGAGGGGCTCATAAGGATGGTCCTTGTGAAGGTCTGCTGCTCCATGTGGTGGAGGGTGCTTTCTAAAGGTTGTGCTTCATGAAATGGGGCTCTTCATCCTATGCATAGGTAAGTGGTGCATATGGGAGGTGCTTAGTGAAGTGGAAAGGCATTCGTGGAAAACTACCGTATGGAGAAAAGGTTCTTCGCGAAGAAAGGCACCATGAAGAAATGTGCATCACGAAGTATAGCGAACATACCTTGGCATGTGGATCATGTGTACATGAAGGGTTTTTAGCGAAGAATAAATTCTCCGTGATGACTTAGGTCCTCTTGGGAATCCCCTTCCTTCGCAGAAGACCTTAGGCTCTGCGAAAGGCATCCCTCTCGAAAGAGGGGATGAAAAAAGGAAAAGGGGAGGCACTTCGCAGAGTATAAGTATCTCGCAAAACTCATGGTTTTCAGAGCCGAAGATGCTTCGTGATTTAGGAGATAGGAATATGAAAGGTCAGATGATCCGCGTCCGGGACATGGAGGGGGGGAGGTCGATATTTATAGTGTAGAAGCGCCACGTAGCAGTGCATTCTCACTGTGAAGCCTGATTTTTCGTTGCTCCATGGCATGTCTCAAATGTCAAATGCGCTCACTGAGAATCCCGCCTCCTTGATCTGAGTCACATTGTGAAAATAAAATGCGTTCACGGAGCGTCCCTCCTCCTTGCTCTGTGGTGCGTCGCGAACATCAAATGTGTTCACGGAGTGTCCCGCCTCCTTACTCCGTGGATGGTTGTGAACGTCAAAGGGGACTTCGTGAAGGGGCTTCACGAGGCATCCATCAGGTCTGTGTATTATCCTTATCCACAGATTTTGGTTTCATAAAAATCCCACCCTCAGTCTTGGAGCCGTGGAGAAATCAAGGGTCGAAATCTGAGGTTGGATTGCCAAAATCCTGATCCATTGATGAAGCAATATCACAAAGGTGGATCTCCAAGCCAGAAAGAGAAGCTCCGGCTAGACGCACCGCAAAGCTGGCTTCAGTCGAGATGCGACATGAAGCGCCAGGGTTCCCTCACCTATAAATAGGGGACCTAAACTATCATTTTTCTTTTCCCCTCTTAACAATATTGGAC
Organism: Viscum album; assembly: GCA_963277665.1. Lineage (NCBI taxonomy): Eukaryota > Viridiplantae > Streptophyta > Magnoliopsida > Santalales > Viscaceae > Viscum > Viscum album. The sequence goes on from OY728163.1 coordinate 877,499,089, forward strand.
TTTAGCGCTCTCAATTTTACAAAGCTCCACATACTCCACGATTGCTCTCTGTGTATAGGGCCTTCTGCTTCATGGTCCTTCAGAAAGCCTTTGACATAACATCTCAACACTTCGCGACCCTGCATCTAAAAAATGAGGCAGGGCTCCACGAATAGGCTTTCCAAACGTTCTATGCGAACTAGCTTCGCAAACCAACCCGAAAAGGTCCCAAATTTCAAAACTAAATGGCTCATCAAGAAGCTGCCCGAGGGGGGGGGGTCCTGGAAGATGTCATCTGGATGGATGAGATGGTGAAGAGTCTGGGTCTAGGGGATTTGGTATGAAGCCACTCTGACCATGATTTCCTAGTGCAGCTGCTGTCGGAGAGCCAGAATAACTACCCGCTATATAAGAGGTTTCCTTTGTATGGATTTGGGATGATTGATGGTTTTTTTATCCTAGAAGAATGTCATGACAAACTAGATAACTGGTTCAGGAGCACTTCGTGCCAGCACTAATGGTTCAGGGCGGCTTATGGCCATTCCTGGGAGGATTTCACACATGTCGATGATGATTACTTATAAAACCACCTGAATAATGTTGACGGGATGGAATTATTGCAGATGACATATCCCCTTATATACCATAAGATTTTGAAGGCTTCTTTGAGAAACCTGAGGAAGGAGTGGTCCAAGGAATGGGACTAGCTCTAGGGAGGCAACTTCATAGACGATTGGGCCTTGGCCTATTGGGTAGGCACATAGTGTGAAGAGTTTGAGGATATGATGAGAAGAGTGGGTTTGTATGAGGCGTCTTGGGCCTCTCAATTCCACATATATCAACTGAAACAACTGATGCTAGAGCTGTTGAGAAGATGGTCATCGAGGACCAATACCATTCACTTACACCATGGGGAGGTCGGTATCAGCTTGTGGGGTGTCCACCAGATCATGGGTGTCCCGATACTGGGGGTGATGCACGACTAATTCCTTCTCATCATGAGTGCGTGGGAGGATCCATATCAAATTCCACAGCAGGCGATGGCGTTGATGGAGCTTGTGCTCGAGGAGGACAAGGAATCAGTAAGGGATGTCCACTTCAGGTGGTGGTTCAAACAATTCTTGAACTTACTAGAAAAAGGCAGTTTCCAGCAAGACCTCAAAACTTCCCTAAGTTGGCTCTGAGTATAGAGCACTCGTACTGGTAGCTTTTGGAGGGCAGCCAGTGGAAGACGTGGGGATTCAGCGTCAGCACCAAGCAACAACAAATAGTTATGCTGGCAGTGTTCATCGTGACTCTTATCTGTGGTTGGATCCTACCAGTGTGGGATACCAACATGGGGGTACACCTGAGGACATTTAACATGGCATCCACATTGGTGACAGGAGGGCGGGTCAATCTATAAATCCAAATGCATGCCAAGCTGTATGAGGTGTTGGGGAATATCAGTGAGGGGAAAAGGCCGTAGAGGTTATGTGGGACATTCTATCTCCTGTATGGGTGGATAGAGGCACATATATGGGGGTTTATGAATACCCAAACCCTATCTCTCCTCCGGGCTCGAACTTCCACCCATCGAAACTGAATGTCACGGGGAGAATTCTAGCAAAGTTGGCCCCATCGTAGATTCTAAACCGGGTGTTGAGGGAGGAGGAATTAAATTTCCACCTATTTCCATTGCCAAAAGGGGTGTTTACTGATGAGGGTTGGGGGAAAGAAGTGCACCAGGCCTATCTCCTAGCCTTTCGAGGTGGAGTCCTGCAGGTGAGGGTGGACCGTGAGACCCTCTGCGAGACGTATACCGTACACCAGTTTTCCTAGAAATTTTGGTGTATGCAGTGACTAAACACACAGGTCTATCTGGAGGAGCACTATGAAGAAAAACCATGTGTGATGAGGTAGATTTGGCTCATGTTCACACAAAAATATGGGAAAATGCAGAACGAGTTTCCTTCACCAACCACCGTCCTTGGGCTTGTAAAGGAATATTCTCAAAGTTGGGATGCGGCCTACCCGGGGGAGAAGCTGAAGCATCCAACCATTCGAGTTCGTGATGGTAAGCTTCCACAACCTCAAGGCCAGGGCCAGAAGGCAGTAAGGGCATTCCGCAGTGGCGGGGCCACTGTGGCAGTGAGGCCCACACCACTTGAGGGGGAAGCAATGGTAGCAGATCCGGTAGTTGCAGCCGACCCGGTGATTCTAGAAGAGCTGAGTTATCTAGAAAGGAGGCCGCCAAGAGGATTTTGCAGGATACCCACCCAGGATCTGGTGAAGCAGCTGCACTATATCGACATGCCCGAGAACACTATCTTCTTGGAGGCATGGTACATCTGGGAAGTCAACAGGAAATTCCTCTACCCAACCGAATTGTGGTAGCACCTGAACCATCTCGAGATGTTTTTTCCAGGAATAGGTCCCATCAGGGCCGTCTTTGCGGTGTACCAATCTGAAGGGGAACAATATCTAACTGAGAAGGAGGAATTAATTCACTCCCACGGTGCTCCTCATCCAATGATAGGTCTAGTAAAGGTGTTTCTTGATCGCACTACTACACCATAGTTGTCAGCCACTGATTTGAGAGAGCGCTTCCCTCTGTCGGAAGAATAAAAAGAGTCTTCCTGGCGGACAAGTATGAGAGAGGGAGCATGTTGGAGGAGGACGAAGATGGAGATAAAGACTCTGATCTTGAAGAGTTTGCAGAGTCCCTTGAGGTAGCAATCTCAAAACCTCTTCTCCGATACTTTCTTTGAGGTCATTCTGGACTCCTTGCTATCATCTGAACCTTGCAAGGGAGTCTTATATATAGAACTCGTTCTCTTCCCTCAATGGATGCAGATGCGGGACCATCAAGATATATACTGGCCGCTGCATATATTATTGCATCTAGTGGGGCTAGGACACCTGAGGTGACCCTTACAGAGTTTTTAGACCTCTCGACCATATACGGGGGGCCACACTTTAGGGTCCCAATGACATCTGCCCAAGAGAGAGACCAGGGATTCAATCTTTATAAGTACCTCCAACCAATTTTATGACATTAATCCCCTACCATGTCTACTAATGTCCTTTTCCTTTTTGTTTTTGGAACATACAGCTCTTCAAATGGTGTGTTTCTCCTTGGAGAGGTTGCTTGGGGCTTCTTACAATGTCCTTCCCAGGGGAATGCCGGTGATTATGGAGGGGGAGCACCAAACTGACTAAGTGGAGGCACTCTCTATCACTAGTGGGAACGTCAGTGGGGACGAACCTGAGATCATTGAGGTAGGATCTGATAATGAGGATCAATCATATAGTCCAGGTCCTTCCATGCCTAATCAAACACCAGACGTGGACCCACCTGAAGAGTTCTGGGGGTCGTTCCCCACGTATGACACTGCCAATCATGCTAACTAGGAAGAAATAACCTCTAAAGAAGAGGATATCAAGATAGTCCATCACCGATCCTGGAGGCTGATCACTTGCTTCATCAATGACACCCCCAAGCACTATGGTTGGATGAGATGGATAGAAGTCGCTCACGACTGCATGAACTGTGTGATTGGGGAGTTGATATCTAACATCCTCACATGCTCGTCCGATATCTTATGGTCGAAATGATTTGGGAGTATGACCATGGACTTGGTGTGGGATGGCAGTGGAGGAAAGCGGTAAACATCAAGAGGATTTAGGAGGCTGAAGATGAGCTTCAACAGCTGCAGGCCCAAGCATATGAGCATTCTGCATCCCTTTGCATGCAATAAAAGCTCGTCTAGCAGCTGAAAACCCAGATGGCGGAGGCCAAAGAGGGCATGTGGTGTGCTTCCGAGGAGATTACTGTCATCCGGACCAACAAATAGTGGGCCCAGATTATGACCGATGAATTGCACCCCGTCACTGCCAAGGAGGAGCAGGAGATGAACAGGGGACATTAACTCTTGGAAACCACCATCCAGAGGGTGGCGGAGCTGCTACACTCTTTTGACGAGGTTAACCCATACATGGGGGGAAACGACCCCCGGGTATGATAATGATCAAAAAACCGTCAAACGTACTTTCATGTTTTGATTGTTTGATGCCATAGCATGCATGAGTTCCATTGTTACATTGGTTTATTGCATTCTCATTAAATTCATGGAGTATGTAGCGATCATTCCCTAAGCTCATGTGGGTCAGACCCGATGTGAGAAACAAGGGATGACCACCTTCTCTCCCCCATCCAGATGTAGGAGTGCAAACCACGCTTTTTGAATCCGGGTTTTGAACAACCGGCCTGGATTTCCAGGGGGAATGGGAGAGACCTGACTGGAAATGAAGCTCTCATAACATCCTAATTACCATTTTCCTAGTGTGATCTTGTGCACGAATGGGGTAACACCAAGGGCACTGGAATTAATCCGAATATAAAGGAACAGAAGGTGTGAATCATGATACTAAGGATTCTGAACATTGTGGGGGTGGAGTGACAATAAGGAATAACTGTTGACTAAATTCGAAACACAATATCCTTATTGTGTTAGCCTGGAATGGGGATAGAAAATGAGGGCCGACCACTGACCATGTTCCAAACATGGGGACTGACTCAAAATGTCATCCATTAGTATTCCAAAACATTTTCCCAAGACAATCGGTGGGCCATAGGATGAGCATCTATACTGTTTGGGGGTTCCATTAGACATGAAATAGAATGAGGGTCTGAATAAGGGGAACTCAAAGCATGGAATGTGGAGTGATGGTTTGTTCGAACATAATCCAACAATCGAAATAAATCCACTATGGAGGAAGCACATTAGATGGGCACATCCGTTTGATCATGGATCATTCCTTCTATAAGACAGGACCTCTCTGGAGAGGGATCTGTCACATCCCAATGTCATGGTGGGGCATCCCGAACATGTTCAGGGAAAAACTATAGTTACATGGTTCCCCACAAGGGGTCAGGCCAGGGGGACAAAACTGAGAAGGAATAGGATTTATGATTCCTAGGGCTGGACCCAATGTGAAATTCATGGGTGTCTTTACTTATCCCATGAGGATGGGAATAAATCCATATGTAGTTCTGGAAGATTTAGTGCAGTTTAACGTCTTCTGGAAAGGACGGAGAGTGGTCTTAGTTTATGGTCACAGAGCATGGAAGATGGATCAGAAAGGAGTGTCGGGGACACATTTTAAAGTGATTATGAATCCCGATGAGAATGAGGACGTAGACCCATATTACCATGTGTTCCTCGGAAAGGTTTTAGGTCGAGGGACTAGAAATGAGAGTTATGCTGGCCCCGTGGGGGTAGCACTCGAGCGTTCCTACGTATCTCATGAGAATGAGAATTAAGCTATACACGGTTCTATGAGGTAGCACAATAAGGTACCAGTGACAAGGATAAAAGGTGCATGAGGGAGTGTCCCCCGCACCAAAATATGTGGTATTCGATGTATCTTGCTTGTCCTTTATATTGAATGGGATTTTTGTGAAGCGATAGGCCTAGGATAGCATGTCCTGGCATCACCACAAGAATAATGCTTTATACAACTATTGAAAAATGGTATGGCATGTGACTGATACCAAACATGGTGTCCCCTAGAGTGAGGACATCATGATGCAGTGTCGTTTTTCATCATGCAGTTAGGATGATAACGTCACAGTTTTATGTCATGCGATGCGACCAATCGTACATTTTAATGGCATGCGTCACAGACGTAGTAGAGACGATGCTAAAGGGGGAATGTGCACAATGCAATAAAAAATACCTGACGTAAATGATGAAATAATCCCATACCACACCATATGCAATTCCGTGAAAGAAACCTCGGGCCAAGGGGCCAAGATAGAGGTAAGAGGGTAAGGGGCAGGAGACACTTGCTCCCAATTGAGCTGGACTTGAAAATGAGACGTCTGGGTGTTCCTATGTATCCCATGAGGATGTGAATCAATCCACACGTAGTTATAGAAGATATATTAGTTTGTGTTCTTGGAGCTCAAACTTTGGAGAAGGAATAATCCCATGTAAAAGGGAACCTTAACCCAATCCCTAAGCCAACGTGAGTCAAAATCAGTGTAGAAAACAAGGACGGATAAGGTATTTGCAATATGTGAAATATATGAAAAAGGGGAATCAATGGAGCACCTAATGATTACCTTATCATGACTTTTCACTCTTAAAGTGTGGATGCACACTGAGGAATAGTACTAATAATTTTTAAGTTCTACTTGGACATGATGATGTGGAGAAGGATGTGAATCATGTAAACTATATTCCGGGCTTAATAGGGTTGGCATGATGATAGAGGATGACTATTGACCATGTTTGAACCATAGCATCCATATCGTGTTAGCCTGAAATGGGGACAAACAAATGAGCATTGACCACTAACCAAATTCTCAATGCGGGACTTATATCAATTTGTTGTCTGAAACCCTCGAGGATGTTGGCCCATAATGGTAGGAGGGCCCTTGGGCTGAGAATCCATGCCATTCGGGGGTCCCTTTGAATGTGAATGGTGATGTAAGACATAATGAGGGAGGATGCGAAGCCTGGAAAATGTGTGAATGCATTTCCAAGTAGAGTTTGACATTCCAGGTATTAAACCAGAGTACCCTTAGGCACATTGGTGAATTTTCAAAGAGGGAAGAGGGGCTCATCTTGAGAGTGGTCGATTTTAAAAGACGAGGATAGTTCAAGGGGATGGAAAACATTCCAGAGGAGGAGGTAAATGGAATTTTCATTAAAACACCCAACGTGACTGAGAGCATAATCCCATACCACACCATAAATTTATCTCTCTGCATGAATGTGGGCTAAAGGGCCAAGATGGGGCTGGACCTAATGACGAGCTTCTTGGGCAGTCTTACATATCCCAAGAGGATGGGAATCAAGCCATACATATTTATGGAATCACACATAGGGGTAAGATACCCTAAATATGGGGGTGTACTGTATGAAAAATAAACCAATGTGAATGAAGACATAATCCCATACCACACCATAAAATTACGTGTAAGAACATAGGCTGGGGCCTGAGAAGGAAAAGGGGCCGGAAAAGACCAGGGGACCCATGCTGGGCCTTAATCGGAAAGGCCCGACCAGTTTGTAGTTTAACGTCTTGAAGTGAGGACGAAGAGAAGATAAGGTATCTCATCCAGGGATGTGTACAACACTACAAGTAACCTGGCTTGAATGGGGACATAATCCCATACCACATCGTACAACCCTAAATGAGAACTTGGGCCAGGGGACAGAAATGGAAACGGGTCCAGAAAAGGCCTAGGGGCCTAAGGTCGGACGTCTCATCCAATGGTAGCCATACAACCTAATGATCGATCACTGCCTCATCAAATCTCCTAATCCCACATGACCAGTGATCGGTGTGGGAAACAATGATCCAAATTCGTCTCTTCCTACCATACAGGGGTCTGGTAGCTTGCATCGCTTAAGGGGGATTCATCGCTTGGATATACAATCAGGAAGAATGAACCACTGCACACAATGTTTGGGACATCATGGGGTAGCTCTAATGAAAAAGGATAGCAGTTGACCATTTTTGAAACATATCATCCTTAGAGTGACATGGAATGGGAAAGGAAAATGAGCATCGACCGTTGACCATATTTGCTATGTGGGACTTGTATCAATTTACTTCTCAACATCTTCGAGGGAATTGGCCCGAAATGGTAGGAGATCCCTTGGTCCGAGCGTCCCTACAATTCAGGGGCCCTCCAGATGGGAAGTATGATGGAGTCCCAATAAAAGGAGTGGGTGAAGAAAAGATGTACCCATACATTTCAAAATCAAGAAGGGTGGTGAAAAAGGAAGACACTTCTAAAGAGTGGAACATACGACGAATTTGAGATGAACTTGACGTGTCTTCAGGCAAGAACCTACCCCACACCATATTTCTTGACCTGAGGGGAGGTTCGAATGTTTGGGCTGGGCCAACAAGCGAAATGTCTTAGAGTTCATACATATCCTCTAAGGATGGGAATCATGCCATACGTAGTTCATGAAGGCCATGCAGTTCAACGTCATATAGTGAGGACATGGGAGGATAGAAGAATGGGAAGCATGCACATGGTGTGACCGTTATAATACTGGAATGGGTGGGACTAAGGAAGCCTATCCCATATCATGCAAGGATCCTCCAAGAGAACTATACCCAAGGGGGATAGTCAAAGAGAAGATGTGGGGCTGGTATCAAGACAAAATTCTGGAGTGTTCCTATGTACCCCATACGGATGGGAATCAAGCCATAAATAGTTCTATGGGAGAATTTTATCTTCTTGAGGGTTGATGCCCAATTTAAAGTCATGTAGGAATGAAAAATTTAAGGTCATGCTGGACCGAACCGTTTAAGGGCGTGCAGGACCAAACAGTGTAGGGTAATGCCGGACCAGCCAGTTTAGTGTTGTGATGGACCTGCTGGCTCATGAAAAGTATTTCTTGAGAAACATGGCATTGGTGGGAGGCGTTATATGCTCACCATACATGGTCACTAGAGAGTATGCTCCATTGGGGTAAACCCTATGAATTATGTATGGTCCTTCCCATTTGGTCTCCAACTTTGTTGGTTTCCTTCAAGGGATCATTGGCGCCCAGAGGGCCAATACCAAGTCACCTTGCAGGAAAGAGCGGAGGTGAACCTTCTGGATGAAGGATCATCCTATATTATTTGGATGCTTTTCCATATTGTGCAAGAAAAAAAGCCTATTCCTGTTATGTGCTTCCAATTAAGCCAGATGAATTTTGACTACCATATTTGGCTCGTAATGGTCATAAACTATTGTGCGTAATGAAGGTAGCTAGATGTCAATGGGCAGGACGACCTCTGCTCCTTACCCCCGGGAATACGAGGTCACTTGGTGGAATTATGAGTCGTTGTCCGATAATCCTAGAGGGTGTTGGGGGGCATGTCTGGCCAACTCTTCTTATTCTTACCAAACATTTTATACAAAATGTTAGAGAGGGGTTTCTTGAACTCCTCGGTCTTCCCATTTTCCTGCATGTGATAGCGGGAGGTATAGTACAAATGGATGTTGTACTTGGTTTACAATTTCTTCAGCTCAGATGCTAGGAATTTGGTGCCGTTATCGGTGAGGATAATGCGAGGAACTCTAAACTGATGGATGATGTTAAAGCTCATAGTCAATGATAGAACAGGCCCTGACCTCCATGAGTAGAACTGCTTCTGACCACTTAGAAAAGAAATCTGTGGTGGTCAGGATGAACCTGCACTGGCTAGCTGTCGATGGTGGATATGGTCCCATGACATCGAGTACCCATAACGCAGATGGCCAAGAATACTTGGTGGAGTGGAGAGTTTCTAGCGGCCGATGTAAGAAGTTTTCATGAATTTACCACATGTCACATCTCTTGGTGAACTTGATGCAATCATGGATCATGGAGGGCCATAAGTACCCCAGTCTCTAGATCTGATGGGATAGCTTCAGCCTAGTCTAGTGATCCCTATAGGAACCAACATGAACCATTTTCTTGACATGAGAAATCTCTACTCATTGAATGAAACGGAGGAGAGCACCATTGAACCCATGCTTGTAGAGGATCTGCTGAAGACTGGGACCACTCTAGAGGGTAAAATGCAGTGCGCAGCGTCAGATTTGCTCGCGTTCGGCCTGATAGGCCAAGAGGTAACCATTATGGAGATATCGACAAAGGGGGCTCTCTAGTCAGGGATCGTTCCAACCACTCCATCTGAGGAACATTGGGGGTCCTGATGTGGAGGCTACGATGGTAAGATGGATTACTCCTAGGCCATCGTCATCCTCTAGGGTGATGGAAGGAATGACTCTCTGATGTGAAACATGTATAATCAAGTCATCCTGCTCGGGTTCTATAAGAGATATAGCTAGGCTGGCCAGGGAATTAGCATGACCGTTATGAGATTGAGGGACATGAGTAACTTCCAGAAGAGATGGAAATTGGGCCATCATCTAGCGGGTTCCCTCCAACAATGGGATGATCTCTAGCTTTCTGATTACATAGTCATAGTTTATTTGCTTGAATACTAGTCTAGAATCCCCTTTCATATGTAATTGGTGCACATCGATCTCGAGGGCTAGCTCGAGGCTAGTGCCAAGAGCCTAATAATCTGCCTCATTGTTGGTGCAGCCTTCCAACCATAGGAATGAATACAACAGAATGGCTTGTTCCACAGTAATAAAGACAATACCCAGGCCCACACTATTTAGCCTAGGATCATTGAATCCATTTTTGGTGGGTCTCCGGGAGGCACCATCAATGTGAATCTTCCAACATGGGATGGAAGGATCTACCGAGATGATTGCCTCATTGGGAAAATCCAGGTCTAGGGACTGGTCTGCAGGGGTTGGATTGGAAGCTAGAAAATCATCCAATGATTTTCCCTTGATAGCATTCTAGGGAACGAACCTGATGTTGAACTGCTAGAGGATTACTACCCACCGTGCTAGACAGTCGGTCAATACGTGGTGATTCAGAATGTACTTCAGTGGCTCTACCAGAGACAACAGATGTACCTTGTGGTGCTGTAGGTAATTTCAAATCATTTTCATTGTGAATGACAACACAAGGAAACTCTTTTCGATGGGGGAGTATCTGGTCTCCGTATCAATGAGCATACAACTGAGGTAGTAGAGATGGTTCTCCATCCCTTCATTGTTCTTCGGGGTGAGAAGGGTTCCAAGAGATCATTTCACGGCAGTCACGTACAGAATCAGTGGTTTCCCAGTTACTGGTGGCATCAGGACTGGAGTTTGGAGTCATTTCTGCTTGATTTCCTCAAACGCGGTCTACCACTCTTCTTCCCATTCATAGGTGGAGCCTTTCTTCATGATTCGAGAAAAGGGATTACACTTTCCGGCCAGATTTGGAATGAATCGGCGTGTGTAGGATATGTGGCCTTCGAATACTCAACGTTGTCGAATATTGCTCAGAGGAGGCATCTGACTGATGGACTTAATCTTCTCTAGGTCGATCTCAATGCCCAAGTACCTGACAACAAAGCTAAGAAACATCCTAGAGGTGACCCCAAAGGCACACTTCAACGGGTACATCTTGGTGGGCAGAACGGAGGAAGCCGAACACTTTATAATAGTCCTTAATATGGTCCTAGAACTGGAAATATTTGACCACCAGATCATTTACATAGCATTCGACCAATGTCCCGAGGACTGGCTTGAATATGCGGTGCATGGCCCGATGATAGGTGGCACCTATATTTTTAAGCCAAAAGGAATAACCTGGTAATAGAAAGCACCTTGGGGCACCCTGAAAGCTTAGGACTGCTCGTCCTTTGGGTCCATTCAGATCAGGTTGTATCCAGAGTAACCATCCATGAAAGAGAGGTCTTGGAACCCAGCTGTAGAATCGATCAACAATTCTCTCAACGGAAGGGGAAAATCATCTTTTGGAAAGAGTTGGTTGAGATCTTCGAAATCTATGCAGACTCTGATCTGTCTGTTCTTCTTCTGGACTAGCACAATATTGGATAGCCACTTGGGGTACTGGAACTCCTTGAAGATGTTGGCTCTGATAAGCTCCTCAATATCATCCTTGACCATGGCACCGTGATAAGGGAGCATCTTTCGGGGAGGTTGGTTGAACTCATGATGGTTTGTTGGGAGATCGAGGTGGTGGATGGCTACCTCAAGATCTAGTTCTGGAATCTCGTCATAACTCCTAGAAAACACATCACAATGCAGTTTAAGGAAGTTAGTGTTCTGTTGCTGCTCCTAGATGGACATGGCGACACAGATCAATGATGGTCTCGGATCTTCCTCGCTATAAAGGTTCACCTGTACCAGTTCATCAACCATGGCGGAAACACGTTCTTTGAAGGATTGGTGGGGGGAATCCTCTAGAATCTCTTCTTCGCTAATGGAGAATGGATCCCAAGTATCAGAAGCTTCCTCCAGGGTAGAAGAACTTGAAGAGAGGCGGGTACCAGTCTAAAGGGTAGTGGACATCATATTGAGAGATTCACGTGCTGTGAAAACCATAGCAACTAAGGCAGTCGATCCAAACCCATCTAGTCTTTGGCCCATGGGGCCAAACTGTATGACATCAAAAGCTACAGCAGAACATTTTCATGATCCGGTTTATCACAGCTCAGCAAAATAGACATGTATTATGCACCGTTGTTTCCATGGGATAGACATCCCGATACAATACGGGGGTAGGAGGCTTCAGGATCACATGAGACTGGTTTGTGTAGAAGTATGAGGTGATTTCTCACCATCGCTTGGAATTGGGAATATTCTTCCCTGTTGTACTAGAGAAAACAAAACATTTCCTCATATTGGGGGTTATGGCCTCCAATCATTGGATCGGGATGATTTAGGTGTCATCCAGACCTGTCTAGGGGTCAGTTGCGACCGTGTCGGGCTCAACCTCACTCTCCTGAATTTGTCTGTCCATGCTCTTATAATAGTTGGTATCTTGGTAGCAGGATTCACATGAAGTGAAAAGAGTTGCATAACCTTGGAGTATGCCTAGTCGACCATGAAGGGAGTACTTGAGGCACTGGTGATACGATGGGGGGACAACCGCCTGTAGGTGGATCCAGGGTCTTCCCATAAATTCATTGTACACGGTGTCCTGAGAGACAACCATATACTCAGTGCTAGAAACTAGGCCACCGAACTGGGTCTTCAAAAGGATCTTACTGAATGGGGTTTGTTTAGTCCTATCATATCCTTAGATTCTTATATCATAGGGAGTCAGGTCATCTTCGGATAATCCCATCTTCCTTAGTGTCCATGTTGGGATAAGGTTAAACCTAGAGCCAGTGTCAGCAAGATAGCGGTGAACCTCCACGCTGTTAAATTGGTTGGTGATTTACAGTGGTCGGATGTTCCCCTATATGGGAGAGCCTTCATCTTCTCCAGATAACAAAATGATGGTCTAACATTCATTGTTCTCGACCACTTCATCTTGAAAGGCTTCTATAGCTGCTACCTTCTCCCCATACTGGAGGGGGCTTCTTAAGGCCTCAACGAGGGACTCACGCATATCTGATGACATGATATGGGCCTCGAGGATGGAAAGCCTCACATGGATGCCATTTAGGTGCTTAAGGACAACATATTTATGTTCCAAGAATGAAATTTTTCTTATAGGAGGCCTCTCTATGATAAGAGGCATAGCGGCCCCTGCCGGATGGACTGACGGCTGGCTGGTGCTGGGCATGTCCCACTATTCACTAGTCGAAGCCCGGAGAGTAACTGCTAGATGAGGACCGGCCGACTGATATCATCCTGTATCAGGGTGAGGGTAGTCGCGGTATGGTCAAGGTGGCTCTTCGTGATCTAGTAGCACAAATGGTGGTGGAGGCGGGCCTGACGACACAAGATGAAAAGGCTGCGCATGCTGAGCTCTGCACTGGGCTATTTTCCTAGTCTCAGTGGCACGCACAGCCTGGCTAGAGGTGCCAACTGATGTTCCCTGGTGACACATATGGTCATGGCTCTGCCGACATTGGCTTCATTTGGGGACATTAGGGAGGATCTCCAGGCGCTCCCCCTCATCGAGAGTCATATGAGGGTTTACCAACTCCACGGAGCCATCAACTACTTGGCAGATTCTAAGGGGGAATCCCCATCTCAGGGGGCATGAAGTCGCCGATAGTGTGGGATGACGATGGCATTGGCGAGGCGCATTGCTTTCCCTTGCATCTCCAATGCTTGATCCTCTGGGAAGAGGACGACTGAGATGATGATGCAGAAGTAGTGTTTGTAACATCCAAAGGATATGGATGATTTAGGTGTGCGCAAATGATACCCTGGGCATGAGAAACCATTTTGTGATCCATCCAATCACCATACTTCAGCAACTCACAATTAGAAACCTACTACCACTCGCCTTCATTGTCTCTACTACTATCTTGCCTTAAAAAGACACCTGTCACTTGTGTCGGGTCCGGGACCAGCCTGCCTATGTTTTTATCGACCTAGTATTGAAGCTAGTCTTTCAGCACATAGAACTACTTGAGGGTGTGCCCCAGGATCTGATGATAGGGGCAGTAGTTGGGGGGATCAGTGAGGTTCACCTCTTCCAGCCTTCTGCACTCAGGAAACCACACGATCCCTTGTTCCAAGGCACTTCTAAAATATCCTGGGACATGATTCTCATTGATCGAGCATGCCCAGTTTCTTTCTTCCTCAAAATGGGGCTCTTGGATCCAGGCCCTTGTGAGGAGCTGGAGACGCCTGTCGAGGAGGCGGAGCCTGGTTGCCCCGCCTAGGCAGTGGTACCGCATTCCGTAGAGGCCCTTGATGATTTTAAGGCAGATTCTGCTGATCCAGAGGTTGTGCCTGAGGTGGAGGGCCTCTGTGAGGATGTGGGGTTGGTGACACTAATAGCAATTATAGTTTCCTAGGGGCTTCTATTAGGGCCACCACAGCAGGATCGACTCTAGAAGCCCTCCATGCTGAAATTACACGGTGCAACAGACGTTCCTAGATGACCTATTGTAGGGATTCATTTAAGCATTGGTCCTTATCAGATAAGTCTTAGAATCCTCCAGGTTAGTTCTGGATGATCAGAGAGGGAACCAGCTCCGTCTTGACATTTCTTATGCACTTCATCAATAATTTATACTGAGTCAGTGGCATGTGAAGGGAGTATGTGAGCCCATTCCACTAGGAAATAAAGTACTTGACTGGGTCATTAGGCATTTTCATTCACTTGAGGAGGTCTATGATGCTCGTTTTCCGGGTGGTAGAGCTGAACCGGAAGAATAATTGCATGCAAAGGTCCTCCCAACTGGTTACGAATTTGACTGGGAGTAGGATGTACTAGGAAAATGCCGACCCCTCCAATGTCTGAATAAAAAACAGAACATGGCAGCCTCCTGCTGCGCTAGAGTCCCTAACATGGGCCCACACCTTTTGTTGAAGTGGGGTATGTGCTGCAGCGGGTCCCCCGTCCCATTAAAGGGGGAAAATGTGGGATTCCTGAAACCCAGAGGCGCTGACATATCATTCACCGATTCCGGGTATGGCTTATCATCAGGTGGGATTCCCACATGTCATGTTTCCAATGCCTCAAGGTTAGCTACGAGCACTGGCATAGGATCATCTGGACAGGGGAACCTATCTTGATAGGGATCCCAAACCATGAGCGTGTTGTCGGGTTCTTCAACACGGTAGACAGGCTCAGCGGCTCGTTGAGTGGTGTGTCGGGCAGCCTGTAAGGTATTTGGGGGAACCTGAGTTGGATTCCATGGATTTTCATGCCATTTAGGAGGGTTTGGTGGGACATACCTTGCCCTCTTTCCATGAGGTCTGACTTCAGCCCTGTCTACGGGAGCAACATGATAAGAGTTTCCTGGTGCCATCTCACCTTGGGGAAGTTGTTGATGCCCCTATTGTAATGGCCTAGGATTTTCATAGTTAGTTCGTTGCTCTACAACACATTCAACTAAGATTTTTTCAACCAACCTCTTCTGCTCAGCGTGATGTTGGTGCAACGTGGGCTTGTCAAGGTCCTACTCCATTTTTTGCACTGTGGTGAACGGTTCAGAGTGTTTGACAGCTCTGATGTGCTCTTTTCCATTACCAGAATTCCGACTGAGTACCAATGCCATGGTGGGAACATGGTGACCTAGTAGGTTCATCTGCTAATGAGTAATCCTCCCTGATGGGTCCAAGAGTGGTGGCACTCCCTCGGGGGGTAATTTCCCATCGAGAATCTCCAGATCGTCTTCCTCATCCGCTATATCCGCCATGTTTACTGCGACCCTTCCCAGGGGAATGTCTTTAATGTCACCCAGCAAGTCAGGCTGCCACCGAATAAGACTGAAGAGGAGGGTAGCATACTGCCCCCAGCCACAGATTTTCATGCGGGGGTGGCCTTCTTAATAATTGGTCAGAGTACCTTGATACTTTGAACACATTGTTGTTGGAGGGTCGTGCAGCGGCCTGGTGACTCGGGGTGTGAGGCCACAGGGAGTGTTTCCAGATAAACCAGATGACATTGATCGCAGATGCCTTCAAAATGTGGTTGGATCCTAGGATAAGTCACTCAACGATGATGAACACCGAAATGCCTCCCCTAGAGGGTGTGGTGGAAACACTAAACTTCCTCTAGGGTGAGGGATTCTGGTATAGAATAATTCAGTGCTACTATGGGCTAGAACATCTCAGGGAAGTGGTCTGCTGTGAATATGTTCCAGAAGCTCCTCAGCACATATTTTGGGGTAGGCCCTTCATTACCCCACTCGTCAACTAGAGGTGGCTGAGAGACTGGTAGTGGTACTGAGGCAGACCGCTAGGACGGCAGGCCGGCCGATGGAGAGTATGGAGAACGGGCTGACTGGCCAATGAATCTCAGGCTG
Source organism: Viscum album (assembly GCA_963277665.1). Classification (NCBI taxonomy): domain Eukaryota; kingdom Viridiplantae; phylum Streptophyta; class Magnoliopsida; order Santalales; family Viscaceae; genus Viscum; species Viscum album. The sequence continues at coordinate 877,515,367 of OY728163.1, forward strand.
TCCTCCGAAAAGGGTAGCGACCTGGCCGCTATGTTGCGATAAGACAGGATAACAACCACCATTCCTGGATCAAGGGCTAGGGATACTAATGATGGGAAGCAATGTTTCTCACATACCATCAGCCCCTAGAATAGATTTTCGTGATCTCTTGTCGAGTTAGAGAGTGCTTCTAGTGAAGATGGTGGTTATTTCATGACCGTAACCTATGGAGTCTCTATATTTTCATCCCCTTGGATATACCTGTGAAGGTAGGTGGGAATTTGATGGACCTCGCATTCTGGGATCATCAGGATGATGCACCTCGTCCCTACCACAGCCCTTGACTAGGATGAGCGAGAGGAGGGTTCCCGCATAGAGTTGTACTCCACTTCAGAGTATGAGAAGTGGAATGGTTTGATCTCCACCCATAACTTTCCCAAATTCCTCTTATGGCGATGAAGAACTGCCTTTATGGCCTTGGGTGGCTCCTCGGGACATGGCAGATTTCGGACATGGGGTCCTTCGGCCGTATCGGTGCTGGGGCTGAGAGGGTTTCCACCTGAGAGAGCCAGGGTACTAGGAGCACCATGAAAAATGTAAAAGGGGACATGGGGACAACCTCCATGGGTAGTGATGGAGTGGGATAGAACTCCACTAGAACTGGAAGAATCATCGGGAGGACCTCCATGCTTGATTTCCAGGAGAATCTCAGTATGAGGAGAGTCCTTGTACCGGTCTAGCTGAACACGGGTAGGACCTCCGTGATGGGTGCGGGTGGAGTGAGGCTTGAACTCACCCCTTTGGTTTCTAAGGAGAGGAGGACCTTCACCATCTGTTGAGAGGACATGGGAAGTATCCCCATGTTGAAGAGAGACCAGATGGGTGATGTCCCTACACCGGTGGTCAGGGGTAGGAGAAATGACTCCATACCCATTGTAACATGCATGAGAGAGGCTTCTATGCTGAGTATCACCGCCATGAGAAAGACCCTCATTCGGATTTGGGGTGGCCCGAGGAGGACCTCCATGCTTAGCCTCGATGTGGGGAAGGCCCACATTTTCTATGGTAGTGGTGCGGGGAGGACCTCCGTACTGGGTGGCATCACTGTGGGTTGGTTCACGGTGGACATTGCTTGTGCCAGTGACCAATAGAGTTGACCATGCCTACCCATGGGGAGGTTGGGGCCCTTATAGCAGTTGGGATTATAAGTTCCCCTACTCAGTTTATGTAGGGAACTCATGATATGTGTCGATGGTGGCTCGGCCCACAGTAGTTGCTGACGTTGACACCCCTTAGCAGTCATCCTTCATAGCTTGCGCCCAACGCTGGAGTTGGGTTGAATGATCTAGGGTTGGTGGTACAGATTTGTAGCTTACCTGATCCTCTTCTAGCAAGACCGAGCGGTGCAGCTGACGCTGCCGGGTGGGAGCCCTCACTGGGAGCCCCTGGAATGGGACTCTAACCGGTATGGCTCAGACCTGACCTGCCTCATTAGCATAATGAAGGGTTTCATTGAAGAATTTTGTGAAGAGGATCCCTAAACGGTTGTATGTCAGGGTGGGGAGCAATGAATCCCAGCATGGTCCTCGGGGGGAGCATTGGCAATGAGGCACAAACACCTCCAGATCTAGGCGGTCCATATCCTAGGACATGATTATGCCCTCCTCCTCATAATGTCACACGAGGATGTTGATTACCCTCGGTTGAATGACCTCGGATGGTGGAAGGGGGCATGGGTACCCCATGGTTGTAGATATAGAGGCCAATGTGGAAGAGGTGAAGCCACGTGAAATGGTTGTGTGGGCGCTTCCCCTGACCCTGAGTCGATGGGAAGGTGGTGATCATGTCCCTGAACCAACATCTTGATTTCTGAGACCATGGATATCTACTCATTAGTGCTGAATGGAAAAGGAATCAACGACCAAACCCCCAGTGCCACCCTATCTTCTATGGATGGAAAGTGGGATCCATGCAGACAACGTCGCATAACGGGATGTTCAACATTCTAATGCCCCAATTTCTAGTGAGTTTTACACCAGTCCTGTTATTTGATTGGTGAGACATGACACTGGATAATTGGATTAGGTGATACGTCAATCCATTGATGCCCCGAGATCTACTAATCTCTATATGGAGGATAAGATCTTCACGTTGGGTTACCCATTTCTGTATCCTACGCTTTCTCCAGGGCGCGCATGTCCATCTCTTTTGGGGGACGAATGTGCTGTTTTCCCCCCCTCATTCCTGCTTTCCAAAGGCTGGTGGAATTCACTCCTTATTTCAGGACGTCTTCTCCGTGATTGAAATGAGATGATGGGATGTTGGTTCTTCCTTCCATGGATTCCTCCTTGGAACTCGTTAACTAGTCTGGGTCTCCCTTATAGATTTAATATGTTGTATTAGAAAATCTTCCAAGAGACATATCATTATGGACCCCAATTAATTATGTTGCATATATGAGTACATTCCAAGGGGTCCGGCCAGGGCCGCAATCTTCAGTCAGGGGTGTAGTCACGTTGGGCATCACTGGCATGTCAGGGGGTTTGGGGATTGGCGTGTCTGGATTTTAGTCCCTTGATGTAGGGATTCTCGAGGGCACGGAAGCCCGAGGAATCCCACATAGAACGCAAGAAATCATATTCCATGGGCATGTTTTAGAGTCTTCACTCATCTTCCAATGTTTAACACAGTGTATGCCTAACGTTTAACGTTAAGAGGATACAGATCAGACTAATCGAAACACTGACTAGAGTGGATGAGATGGGTATAACCCCCCTGGGGGAACTCTGATGATGGGGCCAATGCGTGGTTGACTCCCCAGTTACTGATGAAGAGAATGGGGTATGAGGTCACATGATCCCACCGGGATGTGGCGGCCGGGTTAAGAACCAGGATGGATGATGAAGCGATTGAATGAAGTGGATGGAGAATGGGATGGAACTACAATGAGGATGGTGATGGTTTTGGTATTGATCCTTGAAGATGATTCCTACGTATCCCTGTGGCAGCGAATCAATGTCTTCATAGGTCGGTGGGACAATGGGACACCTGAGGAAGAAGCCCATGAGAATGGATGCATGGATGGTACTTGGAGGATTTATAACCTCAGGGTTGGGGCATGATCTTCCCCGAACACATGGGATTAAGGTATAGATCAGGACGAGACCTGAGTGATGGTATTGAACCTCATGGAGGCTTCCTACATATCGATGTGGCAGGGAATCAATGTCCTCATTGTTTATTTGATGGTTACTTACAGTTGATTGGGGATTTTAACAGCTTACTGCCGAATGAGGATGACAACGTCTTACTAATGAATGGGGGAACAATGGCTTACCGCTGATTGAGTTCCGTAGTTTAATGTCATGTAGGACAAGGGTGAACTAACATGAAAGAGGGATTAGGGCCCAGATAGATGGTGGGAATGAACCTCAGGTAGGCTTCTTACGTACCTCGCATTGGCAAGGATCAAATTCCATGTAGTTCGGAATAGGTGTGGGGCTTATAGTCGAGGCTCCCTGCGGTGTTGGTGAACCGATGTGAAGATGGCCGGAATGACCAATGGGTGGTGGTCGTGAACCATAGAGAGGCTTTCTACATACCTTTCCTTGGCAAGGATCAATGCACCAATAGTTTAGAATAGGTGTAGGGCTTAAACTCTAGGCTACCCGAGGTGTTGGTGAACCGACGTGAGGATGGCCAGAACGACCATTGGGTGGTGGGCTTGAACCTTAGGGAGGCTTCCTACGTAAAATGCCTTGGCAAGGATCAAAGTCCCCATAGTTCTGAATGGGGCGTTGGTGAAAAAATGTGAAATGGGACCTGGGGTCCCATGGGTGGTGGGCTTGAACCTCAGGGAGGCTTCCTACATACCTCGCCTTGGAATGGATCAAAGTCCCCATAGTCCAGAATGGGGCGTCTGTGAACCGACAAGAAAGAGGACCTGGGGTCCCATGGGTGGTTTCTTTAACCTCAGGGAGGATTCCTACATACCTTGCCTTGGCAAGGATCAAGGTCCCCATAGTTTGAAATAGGTGTGGGGCTTACACTCAAGGCTGCCCGAGGTGTTGGTGAACTGATGTGAAGATGGACAGAACAACCATGGGGTGGTGGGATTGAACCTCAGGGAGGATTCCAACATACCTCACATTGGCAAGGATCAATGTCCCCGTAGTTTGGAATGGGGGTGTGGGGCTTACATTCTAGGCCTCCCAGGGAGGATATCATGGTTGATGCTTTCTCTAAGCACCCATGAGTAATGCTTAGTGTGAGAAATAAGAGGCAGCAAAGACCTGAAAATCACGTCGCAAAAGGTGCAATCGTGAGAGGTGAAGTGGGCGTTACACGTAGTTAGCGGCCTGAAAAGGTTGGGACGTACTCCGGGATGGAATCCCAGTGGTAAAAAATCCCAAAGAGAGAGGGACTTGGTACCGAAGAAAGGAGGGGTCTGGTGTCCATTCCTCACCCCTAGTCCATGGGACCAAAAGAGAAAAGAGGAGCAGGGATGCTGCCTCCGGAATGAAAAGTTAGGGGCTTACACTGAGATGGTCACCATTTCCCCACAGACAAATGCCTCACCGATAAGGATGATATCATCTCCTGGGAGGGAAGATCTCATCCTCTTGGACAACAATGGGTGCGGAGAATGTCCTAGGTGGGGGGACACCGCATGCGAGGCACTGGGCGAGGTCACAGTTTAATTTCATGTGTTAAGGAAGATGGTGCTTGACAGTTTAATGTCCTAAAACTCAGACGAGGTTGGTTTTCTACGTACCCATAGGACATACCTAACTAGTACCCTCTATTCCATGGTGAAGATATAAGAGAGGCACCGCCGTGGTTAAGGGTCATTATGGTGCGAACCATTGAGGGGTCCACGTTAGCATGGCTATGAAAAGAAGCAATAGATATTACCAGACTTATGTGAAGAAGCATGAGGCAAAGAAATGAAACAGGAATTAGTGTCCAAGGGACATTGAAGTCACATTATACAAACCTAGAGAGTCAAACTAGAAAAGAATTTTCAAAGTAGAGAGGTTTATAGGCAGGGTCCTTGTGAAGCTCTGCTGCTCCGTGTGGAGGAGGGTGCTTGCAAAAAGGTGTGCTTAGCTAAATGGGGAACCTTAGCCTAAGTATATGGTAGAAGTGAATATGGGATGTGCATTGGGAAGTGGAAAGGAATTCATGGAGCACTGCCTTTCAGAGAAAAGGTGCCTTGCCAAGCAAGGTATCATGAAGCAATGTGCTTCACGAAGTATAGTGACCTTGCCTTAGCATGTGGATCATGTTTACATGAAGGGTGTTTCACAAAGAAAATATTCTCCATGAAAACTCGGGTCCCCTTGGAGATCCCATTCATTGTATAATCCCTTAGGCTCTGTGAAAGGCATCCCTCTAAAAAGTGGGGATCAAAACTAGGGAAAGGGGAGGCACTTCACAGAGCAAAAGTAACTCGCACAGTTCATGGTTCGCATATCAGAAGATGCTTCACGATTCGGGATCTATGAAGTTGAAATATTGGATGATCCATCTCCTGGACATGGGGGGGGGGGGGGGGGTTGGTATTTATTGCGTAGAGGCACCATGAAGTAGCGTGCACTCAGTGTGAAGCCTGATTTTTCATTGCTCTACAAAGCGTCGCGAATGTCAAATGTGTTTGCGGAGTGACCTGCCTCCTTGCTCCGTGGCGTGTCGTGAACTTCAAATATGTTCGTAGAGCCTCCTTCCTCCTTGATCTATGGTGCCTCATGAACTTCAAATGTGTTCATGGAGCATCCCACATCCTTGCTCCGTGGCAGGTCGTGAACGTCAAACGAGACTCCGCGAAGGGTCTTCGCGAGGCAAGCATCGGGGCTGTTTCTTCTTCATATCCCCACATTTTGGCGTCAACACTAGTCATATACTGTTATTTGTTAGATATTCAATAACCTATCTTAAATATATAATAGATTCATGTAGTAAAAAAAATTTCCCTAAAAAGGGTGCGATGAGCTCGACCTCCCATCCTCTCAACTAATGTGAGTCCCTAAGCATCTTTGGGTCTGAAACCCCATTTGTCCACCTACCTTTGGAATGTTGGTTGGTACCTTTTTATGGACAAGGTAACGATTGGTAGTTTCGCTTAAGAGTAATAATGACATTTTTTAATGATCTTATAAGATATTTAACCACCCACAATAAACCATCAGGCCAAGCCAAACCCTCCCCATATTGACTTTCTTTGTCCCTCTATTATCTATCAAAATATTGACTAATAAGGTTTATTGTTTTAGAATAATGACCAATATATAAATATAATATTTTTTTATTAAACACTAATTTTATAACATACTTTTAATGCGGCGAATAAAAATAACCGATATTATGTAGAATAGTTTCTTGTTTGCACAATGAATGAAATAAAACTTTGTTTTAAAAAATAAAAAATGGGAAAGGAGATTAAGGATTATTCCATTTGAGTAATAATATTAATTTTATAAATAATTATTATTTCATTTTATATTTATTTGAAACAAAAAATGTGAAATTAAAATTATAAAATAAAAAATTGAATTTAAATATAGTTACTCACATTGAGAACATTGAGATTTTCTTGGAAGATCATTTGGATATGGATGGAATACAACAATTGTTTGTGAGAAGATGATCAAGAGTGAGAAGTATGATTCTGGTTAAGGAAAGAATATGATTTTTATTATTATTAAAAATTAGTTGGTGTTCCATGCAAAAGAGGTGAGAGACCCATTTTATAATTGGTGAAAATGGGGTTTTGTATGTATGTGAACAATTTATAAAGGGAGAACATGTTAAAAACGTAATGTGTCCCAAAAATTGATCACTAATTATTTTTGGAATGATATAATGTTGATTAAATCTATATACACACAATTATTGATATGTTTTTAGTATTTTTCCAGTTCATTACCTAGTGTATTATTACTTTTACTCTTTTATGTTTTTATGTGGTAACTAGTTTTTAAAAAATTTAACATAATGATTATTCATTAATATGACGTGGAACATATTAGATAAATTATACACCTTAATTCATAATTTAAAATCCATTAAATTTGATTAAATTTATAAAAGTGATAAAAATATTAATTTAAATAATTATAATATATTAAAAACAATTTTATAAAAATATTCCTTTTGTTTTAAAATATAAAATATTTTTTTTCAAATTAAAAAAATTCCATAATCATAAATTCACATATTACATAAGAATTTTTCCAAATAAAAAGGTTTTATAAATTTTCAATACGTACTTATAAACTGACAATCCCATAAATTCATGTTATTAGTAAAAATGGTTTATTGGATTATTCACCTAAAAATAATTCTTTTTCAAAAACTAAAAAAAATCATGAATTCATTTTATTATGCATAAAAAGAGATGTAAAATTTTTAAATTAAAATTATAAAATTTATTTATTAAATTTTTAAATAAAACAATAGAATATAGAGAAAAACATTTCACATTGGGAAAAAGGTTTTTAAAATGTCTACCATTATTTTTTCTTATTTAATATAAATTAGTAATTAATTTTTCAGTATTATTTTATTCTTATTACCAATATATTTTAGTATTATATAATAATTATAAAATTAGTTTCTTGAAATAAAGAAATAATTTTAGAAAAATATGATTATAATCCTACAATGAATTTTTTATTTGTTTTAGCTATACTAATTGAAATTCATTAATGTTGAAATGAAAAGATAAATTCAATAAATAAAAATTTTATAAAGAGGTTAATCTTATTCATTAATAATAATTTAATGGCTATGATTTAATGACCATTCTTAATATATATTTTTATTAAAATATATAGTGGTTCTATTGTAGTTCAGTATTGCATATAACAATATTTATTGTTCACGTTAGCTTGTTTATTGGCCTGAAAATATTATAACATCGAGGTATCACATGAATCCAAAATAATTATTTAGTATCGTGTTGCATTTTTATCATATTTCTTACTCTATGAATTCATGGTGTTAATACTTGTGTCATGTTAGGAATGTATTATTTTCCATCCACTTTATAAAACAATAACCCCCATTGAACTCCCTCATTCTCCATTAACCTATCTCATTATTTGGGCGATTCCCAAGAATATTTAAAACCCCTTTTACCACTAATATTTTATATTAGTTATTATTGTCAAAATATTGTGTTTTCGAAACATCACATTTGAACATGATTCTTCTTTTGTTCTCTTTCTTGTTTTCTCTTTTCTCTCATCCCCTGGAATTATCTATAGTGGTTGTGGATCAATATTCATGTGGTTGTTATGATTTTTATGAGACATCCAAATGTTTTAGATTAATTTAAGGGTTTCTTGTCTAATTTTGGACCTTTAATTAATCCTCTTTTTCATTGTCATTTCCTAGAAAATATGAAATTTTATTTAGAGGAAGGGGATTTTTGTACACTCCCATTCTATATTCAAATATATAATTATCCTATTTTTTTCATTACATTATATCAATGGAATGAATTTTTTTAAGGAATATAATAAACCAGAATAATGAAAGTGTAACGAATGGTGTGATACACATGGGGTTAGTTTTTTTTCCATCATATTGATTGTTATTTTTTGATGATATATGCATGTCATTGAATTTTTCATTAATGTGTTGGATTATTTGAGAATACCACTTACATGTTTAAATAATTAAAATCATTAATTGAATAGTTAAATGTTTTATTTAGTTTTTCTAGCCTTTATGGTTTTTATTTGGTGAATTTTGGTAGTGTTTGTTTGTGGTTTGGTGGATTTGGTTCTTATGGCTTAGACGCCTTGGTTTGGACATGATGGATTATCATGATTGTTTCGTGCTAAAAGATCAATATCACTAGAAAAATATTAGATTACATAATATTTTGGCAATGGAAATAAAATTTAATGGTGAATATTTTTTTAATAATTAAATTGTGAAATCATTGTGGCCAACTAGTTATATTAAATAATTTGAAATTGAACTCAGGTTTGGGATGATTATGTGACTATTTTGGGTTGGATGTTCTTAATTAGATGCATCACATCATGGAGAGATATAAGTAGTTTTATGAATGTTGATTTTGTGTTGTTTTTACAGTGAACATATATTTGTGGGTATTTGTGAGACTACTCTATTTTGGTGTTCTGTTTTAATTTATTATTCACCCAACCTTTGTCTGATAACCCGACCGACTCCCAAAGACCAAGTGGGTGTTTTCCATAATATCTGGTATGGGTAGGACACTAATGAAGGAATAACCCTATATGAAAATATCCTTTATATAGGAGATCCATTTATACTGTTTATGGATGATGTGACATGTTATGGGGGTCATGCATATGTAGGGAGTGATTGAGGTCAATTTCTTATTAATTCATGATAAACTACATCCCATGGTATAAAATATGATATATGGGGTTTGTGACATAGTATGTTATATGTGAATGGAACTTTTTGATATGATAGAAAGATGGTTTATCCATTACTGGATATTATTTGGATGAGAGAAAATAATGCATTTTAATTGGGAGAGAGTGAAAAATTAATGTGTATGTAATGTTGGGGATCACGTGATTGTATTCATCCGATTATGATTATATTATAAATTGATTCATTATTTGTTGAGAGAGCTATAGATTGGCCTAAAAAAATATGGTAACCTATATAGGTGCTGGTTAGTTCATATATTTTTTTCACTAGGATATTAGTATGAACTTTTATCATTTTCTCTTTATGGGGATGTTGGAGCTATTTAATATTCATTTATATAAGATCTCACTTTTATAGTCTTTTGGTTTTTGTTATAATATTAGATGGAGTTGTTGGGTTTTTTATCATTTATCTTGATCTATTTTTTTTAAGGAGGTCAAACCTTGGCACATTATTTTATATACACTCAACTCTAGTCTCCAACCAAGGCCATAATTCTAGTGAGACCATGTGATAAATCATTATCTTCAGTATCACCACACTAGGGGTACTAGTGGAGGGATAGATATGATAATAACTCTCTAAAAAACTAAAAAAAATAGAGCATCACAGTGTACATTAGAAAATGACTAAAATCCTGGACCATCACATTTCATAACTATAGAAAGGTCTGTAGTCCCACTCATTAGCAGGAAGCTATCACCCACTGATTTTTATCAGTACAAGTAACTGAATATCCTGATATGAGAGAATAAAATCACGGCTAACATCTGAAATTCGATTTGGATTGTGAATACCCATACTATATGAATATATTTCAATCATCCTGTCATCAATGAGGTAATGATATGAGCATATCTCTGGCTCCCAGGCCCAATAATTTGATCATATTATACCTTGAGAAAAATAATTGATATCTTCCATATATATTTTAGGTAAAAGGGGATATAAATATCACCACCATTAATACAAATTATCTATCGAGGAGGGATTTTATTGGCCTTCATACTCATCAAAAACATCATATAGTTCCAAACTCACATGAATATGATAATAATGACCCATTGGTGATTCTAGTTTAGGATATCTAAATCCATCCTAGCGGTCTTCCTCAGTACCACTGCCAGTCTCTCAGCCACCTCTAGTTGACGAGTGGGGTAATGAACGACTTACCCCTAAATATATTTTGAGGAGCTTCTGGAACATCCTCACAACAGACCACTTCCCTGAGAAGTTCTAGCCCATGGTAGCACTGAGTTATTTCATACCAGAATCCCTCACCCCAGAGGAAGTTTAGTGTTTCCACCACACCCTCTGGGGGAGGCATTTTGGTGTTCATCAATGTTGAGTGATTTATCCTAGAATCAACCTAGTAGTTGATGGCTCCCATCTCAGGGGGCATGAAGTCGTCGATAGTTCGGGACGACGATGGCATTGGCGGGGCGCGTTGGTTTCCCTTGCATCTCCAATGCATGCTCTTCTGGGAAGATGACGACAGAGATGATGATGCAAAAGTAGTGTTTGTAACATCCAAAGGCTCTGGATGATTCAAGTGTGCGTGAATGATACCCTTGGTATGAGAAACCATTTTGTGATCCATCCAATCATCATAATTCTGCGACTCGAAGTTAGAAACTTGCTACCACTCACTTTCATTGTCGCTACTACTGTCTTGCCTTAAAAAGACACCTGCCACTTGTGCTGGGTCTGGGACCAGCCTGACTATGTTGTTATCGACCTAGTATTGAAGCTAGTCTTTAAGCACATAGCACTGCTTGAGGGTGTGCCTTAGGATCCAATGATAGGGGCAGTAGTTGGGGGATCAGTGAGGTTCACCTCTTCCGGCCTTTTGCACTCGTGAAACCACACAATCCCTTGTTCCAAGGACCTTCTAAAATATCCGGGGACATGATTCTCATTTAACAAGAAGGCCCAGTTTCTTCTTCCTCAAAAGGGGTCTCTTGGATCCTGGCCCTGATGAGGAGTTGGAGGCGCCTGTCGAGGAGGGGGAGCCAGGTTGCCCCACCTAGGTAGTGGTAGCACAATCCGTAGATCACATTGCTGATTTTGAGTCAGATTCTGCTGAGCCAGAGGCTGCACCTGAGGTGGAGGGCCTCTGTGAGTCTGTGGGGCTGGTGAGACTAATAGCAATTATAGTTTCCTAAGGGATTCTATTAGGGCCACCTCTTTAGGCTCGGCTCTGAAATCCCTCCTTGCTGAAATTACATGGGGCAACGTATGCGCCTGGATGGCCTATTGTATGGATTCATTTAGGAATTGGGCCTTATAGGAGAAGTCTTATAATCCTCCAGGTTAGTTCTGGATGATCAGAGAGGGAACCAGCTCCATCTTGACATTTCTTACGCACTTCATAAATAATTTCTCCTGAGTCAGTGGCATGTCAAGGGAGTATGTGAGCCCCTTCCACCGGGCAATAATGTTCGTGACTCAGTCATTAGGCCTTTTATTTCACTTAAATAGGTCTCCGATGCTCGTTTTCTGGGTGGTAGAGCTGAATCGGTAGAATAATTGCATGCGAAGGTCCTCCCAACTGGTTACGGATTTGACTGGGAGTAGGATGTACCAGAAAAATGCCGACCCCTCCATTGTTTGAATAAAAAAAAGATCTTGGTAGCCTCGTACTGTTCTAGAGTCCCTAACATTGGCCCAAACCTTGAGTTGTTGTGGGATAGGTGCTACAGTGGGTCCCCCATCCCATTATTGGGGGAAAAGGTGGGATTCCCAAAACCCAGAGGCGCTGACATATCATTAACCGATGCAGGGTATGGCTTACCATCAGGTGGGATTCCCACCTGTCTTGTTTCCAATGCCTCAAGGTTAGCTACGAGCGCTGGCATAGGATCATCTGAAAAGGGGACCCTATCTTGACAGGGATCCCAAACCATGAGCGTGTTTTCGGGTTCTTCAACACGGTAGATAGGCTCAGCGGATCGTTGAGTGGTGTGTCGGGCAGCTTGTAGGGTATCTGGGGGAACCTGAGTTGGATTCCATGGATTTTCATTCCATTCAGGAGGGTTTGGTAAGACATACCATGCCCTCTTTCCAGGAGCTCTGGATTCAGCCCTGTCCACGGGAGCAATATGATAAGGGTTTCCTGGGGCCAGCTCACCGAGGCGAAGTTGTTCATGACCCTGTTGAAATGGCCTAGGATTTTTGTAGTTAGTTCGTCACTCTGCAACACATTCAACCAAGATTTTCTCAACCAAGCTCTTCTACTCAGCATGTTGTTGGTGCAACGTGGGCTTCTCAAGGTCCTACTCCATTTTTTGCACTGTGGGGAACAGGTCAGAGTGTTTGACAGCTCCAATGTGCTCTTTTCCATTACCAGAATTCCGACTGAGTACCAATGAAATGGTGGGCACATGGTGACTTAGTAGGTTCATCTGCTAATGAGAAATCCTCCCTGATGGGTCCAAGAGTGGTGGCACTCCCTCAGGGGGTAATTTCCCATCGAGAAGCTCCAGATTGTCCTCCTCATCCGCTATATCGGCCATGTTGACTGCGACCCTTCCCAGGGGAATGTCTTCGATGTCGCCTAGCACGTCAGGCTGCCACTGAATACGACTGAAGAGGAGGGTAGCATACTGCCCCCAGCCACAGATTTTTATGCGGGGGTGGACTCCTTAATAATTTTTCAGAGTACCTTGATACTTTGAACACATTGTTGTTGGAGGGTCGTGCGGGGGCCTGGTGACTCAGGGTGTGAGGCCACAGGGAGTGTTTCTAGATAAACAAGATGAAATTGTTCGATGATGCCTTCGAAATATGCTCGGCTCCTAGGATAAATCACTCAACAATGATGAACACCAAAATTCCTCCCCCAGAGGGTTTGGTGGAAACAGTAAACATCCTTTGGTGTAAGGGATTCTGGTATGGAATAATTCAGTGCTACCATGGTGTAGAACCTCCCAGGGAAGTGGTCTTCTGCGAGGATGTTCCAAAATCTCCTCAGCACAGATTTAGGTTTAGGACCTTCATTACCCCACTCGTCAGCTAGAGGTGGCTGAGAGACTGGTAGTGGTACTGAGGCATTCTGCTAGGACAGCAGGCCGGCCGGTGGAGAGTATGGAAAACGGGCTGACTGGCCGACGAATCTCAAGCTGTCCTCCGAAAAGGATAGCGACCTGGCCGCTATGATGCGATAAGACAGGATAACATCCACCATTCTTGGATCAAGGGCTAGGGATATTAGTGATGGGCCGCAATGTTTCTCACCTAACATCAGCCCGTAAAATAGTTTTTCGTGATCTCTTGTCGAGTTAGAGAGTGCTTCTAGTGACAATGGTGGTGATTTCATGATCGAAACCTATGTGGTATCTAGATTTTCATCCCCTTGGATATACCTGGGAAGGGAGGTGGGAATCCGATGGACCTCACATTCTAGGAGCATTAGGATGATGCGCCTCGTTCCAACCGCAACCCTTGACTAGGATGAGCGAGAGGAGGCTTCCCGCACAGAGTCGTACTCTACTTCAGAGTATGAGAAGTGGACTGGTTTGATCTCCACCCAGACCATTCCCAAATTCCTCTTATGGTGGTGATGAAATACCTTCCTGCCCTTGGGTGGCTCCTTGGGACATGGCAGATTTCTGACATGGGGTCCTTCGGCCGTACTGGTGCTGGGGCTGAGAGGGTTTCCACCTGAGAGAGACGGGGTGCGAGGAGAACCATGAAAAATGTAAAAGGGGACATGGGGAGAACCTCCATGGGTAGTGATGGAGTGGGATAGACCTCCACTAGAACTGGAAGAATCATGGGGAGGACCTCCATGCTTGTTTTCTAGGAGAATATCAGTATGACCAGAGTCCTTGTACTGGTCTAGCTGAACACGGGTAGGACCTCCGTGATGGGTGTGGGTGGAGTGAGTCTTCAACTCACCCCTCTGGTTGCTAATGAGAGGAGGAACTTCACCATCTGTTGAGAGGACATGGGGAGTATCCCCATGTTGAAGAGAGACCGGATGGGATATTTCCCTACACCGGTGGTCAGGTGTAGGAGAAATGAATCCATACCCAGTGTAACATGTAGGAGAGAGGCTTCTGTGATGAGTATCACCGCCATGAGAAAGACCCTCATTCGGATTTGGGGTGGCCCGAGGAGGACCTCCATGCTTAGCCTCGATGTTGGGAAGGCCCACATTTTCTATGGTAGTGGTGCGGGGAGGACCTTCGTACTGGGTGGCATCACTGTGGGTTGGTTTATGGTGGCCACTGCTTGTGCCAGCGATCAAGAGAGTTGACCCAGCCTGCCCATGGGGAGGTTGGGGAACTTATAGCAGTCAGGATTATAAGTGCCCCTACTCAGTTTATACATGGAACTCATGATATGTGTCGATGGTGGCTCAGGCCATAGTAGTTTCGGACGTTGACACCCCTTGGCAGTCATCCTCCATAGCTTGCACCCGACACTGGTTTCAGGTCGAACGAACTAGGGCTGATTGTATAGATTTGTAGCTTACATGATCCTTTTCCAGCAAGACCGAACGGTAGCGCTGACGCGGCCGGGAGGGAGACCTCATTAGGAGCACCTGGAATGGGACTCTGACTAGGATGGCTCAGACCTCACCAGCCTCATTAGCGTAAGGAAGGGTGTCATCAAATAATTTCGTGGAGAGGCTCCCAAAACGGATGTACGTTGGGATGGGGAGCAATGGCTCCCCACACGGTCCTCAGGGGGAGCATTGGAGATGAGGCGCAGACACCTCCAGATCTAGGCAGTCCATATCCCAGGTCAAGATTATTCCCTCCTCCTCATTACTTCACACGAGGTTGTTGATTACCCTCCTTTGAATGACCTCGGATTGGCAGAGGGGGTGTGGGTACCCCATGGTTTTATATGTAGAGGCCGTTTTGGAAGAGGTGAAGCCATGTGAAATGGTTGTGTGGGCGATGCCCCTAACCCTGTGTCGATGGGAAGGTGGTGATCATGTCCCTGAACCAGCAACTTGATTTCTGAGACCATGGATATTTACTCATCAGTGCTGAATGGAAAAGGAATCGACGACCAAAACCCCAGTGCCACCCTGTCTTCCATGGATGGTAAGCGGGGTCCACACAGACAATGTCGCATAACGGGATGTACAATGTTCTAATGCCCCAATTTCTAGTGAGTTTTACACCATTTCTACTATTTTCTTGGTGGGAAATGACACTGGATAATTGGATCCGGTGAGACGTCAATCCATTTATGCCCCAAGCTCTACTAATCTCTATATGGAGGAGAAGATCTTCACGTCGGGTTACCCATTTCTATATCCTACGCTTTCTCCAGGGCGCGCACATACATCTCTTTTGGGGGATGACTGTGCTATTTTTCCCCTCATTCCCGCTTTCCAAGGGCTGGTGGAATTCACTCCTTATTTATGGATGTCTGCTCCTTGATCGAGGCGAGATGATGGGATGTTGGTTCTTCATTCCATGGATTCCTCCTTGGAACTCGTTTCTAGTCTGGGTCTCCCTTATAGACTTAATATGTTTTTTGTGAAACTCTTCCAAGAGCCATATCATTATGGACACCAGTTAATTAGGTTTCATATATAGGGACATTCCAAGGGGTCCGGCTAGGGCCACAATCTTCGGTTAGGGTAGTAGTCATGTTAGGAATCACATGCATGTCTGCGGGTTGGGGGATTGGCATGTCTGGATTTTATTCCCTTGTTGTAGGGATTCTCAAGGGCACAGAAGCCCGAGGAATCCCACATAGAAAGCAAGAAATCATATGCCATGGGCATGTATTTGAGGTTTTCCTCAGCTTAAATTGTTTAACATAGTGTAAGCCTAAAGATTTACATAAAGAGGAGACAGATCAGACTAATAGAATCACTGACTAGAGTGGATCAGATGGGTACAACCCCCAGAGGGAACACTGATGATGGGGCCAATGCATGGTTGACTCCCCAGTTACTGATGAGGAGAATGGGGTATGAGGTCACATGATCCCACCGGGATGTGGCAGCCGGGGTAAGAATGAGGATGGATGATGAAACGATTGAATAAAGTTGATTGAGAATGGGATGGAACTACAATAAGGATGGAGATGGTTTTGGTCTTGAGCCATGAAGATGATTCCTACATATCCCTGTAGCAGTGAATAAATGTCTTCATAGTTCAGTGGGATGATGGGACACCTGAGGAGGTAGCCCTTGAGAATGGATGCATGGATGGGACTTGGAGGATTGAGAACCTCAGGGTTGGGTCATGATCTTCCCCAAACACATGGGATCAAGGGATAGATCAGGACGAGACATGGGTGATGGTATTTGACCTCATGGAAGCTTCCTACATATCAATGTGGTAGGGAATCAATGTCCTCATAGTTTATCTAAAGGTTACTTACTATCGATTGAGGACTTTAACAGCATACCGCCGAATGAGGATGACAACGCCTTACTGATGAATGGGGGAACAATGGCTTACTGCTGATTGAGGTCCTTAGTTTAATGTCATGTAGGACAGGGGTGAACCGATGTGAAAATGGGCCTGGGGCCCAGATAGATGGTGGGAATGACCCTCAGGTAGGCTTCTTACATGCCTCGCATTGGGAAGGATCAAATTCCACGTAGTTCGGAATTGGTGTGGGGCTTACAGTCTAGGCTGCCTGCGGTGTTGGTGAACCGATGTGAAGATGGACGAAATGACCATTTGGTGGTGGTATTGAACCATAGAGAGGCTTCATACATACATTTCCTTGTCAAGGATCAATTACCCAATAGTTTATAATAGGTGTAGGGCTTAAACTCTAGGCTGCCTGAGGTGTTGGTTAACCGACGTGAAGATGGCCAGAACGACCATTGGGTGGTGGGCTTAAACCTCCGGGAGGCTTACTCCGTAAAATGAGTAGTGAAGGATCAAATTCCTCATAGTTCCAAATGGGGCGTTGGTGAACTGACGTGAAATAGGACCTCGGGTCCCATGGGTGGTGGGCTTGAACCTTAGGGAGGCTTCCTACATACCTCGCCTTGGAATGGATCAATTTCCCCATAGTTCGGAATGGGGCATCTGTGAACCGACAAGAAAGAGGACTTGGGGTCCCATGGGTGGTGTGCATGAACCTCAGGGAGGCTTCTTACATACCTTGCCTTGGCAAGGATCAAGGTCCCCAATGTTTGAAATAGGTGTGGGGCTTACACTCAAGGCTGCCCGAGGTGTTTGTGAACTGATGTGAAGATGGACGGAACAACCAATGGGTGGTGGGCTTGAACCTCTAGGAGGCTTCCAAAATACCTCACATTGGCAAGGATCAAAGTCCCTATAGTTTGGAATGGGGGTGTGGGGATTACACTCTAGGCATCCCAGGGGGGATGTCATGGTCGATTCTTTCTCTAAGCACCCATGAGTCATGCTCAGTGTGATAAATAAGAGGCAACAGAGACCTGACAATCACGTCACGAAAGGTGCATTCGTGAGAGGTGAAGTGGGCATTACACGTAGTTAGCGGACTGAAATGGTTGGGACGTACTCTGGGACGGAAGCCCAGTGGTAAAAAAGCCCAAAGAGAGAGGGACTGGGTACCGAATAAAGGAGGGGTTCGGTGTCCATTCCTCACCCCTGGTCCATGTGAACAAAAGTGAAAGGAGGAGCAGGGATGCTACCTCCGGCAAGAAAAGCCAGGGGCTTACACCGAGATGGTCACCATTTCCCCACAAACAAATGAATCTCTAATAAGGAGGATAGCATCTCCTGTGAGGGAAGATCTCATCCTCTTGGAGAACAATGGGTGTAGATAATGTCCTAGGTGGGGGGACCCCACGTGCGAGGAACTGGGAGAGGTCACAGTTTAATGTCATTTGCTAAGGACGACGGTGCTTGGCAGTTTAGTGTCCTGAAACTCGGACGAGGTGGGTTTTCTCCATACCCCTATGACTTACATAACCGGTACCCTCTGTTCCATGGTGAAGATATAAGACAGACAACGCCGTGGTTGAGGGGCGTTATGGAGCGAACCATTGATGGGTCCACGTTAGCATGGCTATGCAAAGAAGAAATAGACATTAGCATGCTCATGTGAAGAAGAATGAGGCGAAGCAATGCAACAGGAAGTAGTGTCCAAGGGACATTGGAGTCACATCCTGCAAACCTAGATGGTCACACGAGAAAAGGAATTTCAAAGTAGAGGGGTTCATAGGCAGGGTCCTTGTGAAGCTCTGCTGCTCTGCATGGAGGAGGGTTCTTGCAAAGGGGTGTGCTTAGCTAAATGGGGGGCCTTAGCCTAATCATATGGTAGAAGTGAATATGGGAGGTTCTTCGTGAAGTGGAAAGGAATTCGTGGAGCACTGCCTTGCAGAGAAAAGGAGCCTCGCGAAGCAAGGTATCATGAAGCAATGTGCTTCACAAAGTATAGTGACCTTACCTTAGCATGTGGGTCATGTGTACATGAAGGGTGTTTCACGAAGAATAAATTCTCCAGGACAAATCGGGTCCCCTTGGAGATCCCATTATTCGTACAATCCCTTAGGCTCTGTGAAAGGCATCCCTCTCAAAAGAGGGGATCAAAACTAGGCAAAGGAGAGGCACTTCGTAGAGCAAAATTAACTCGCACAGCTCATGGTTTGCATAGCAGAAGTGGTTTCACGATTCGGGATCTATGAAGTTGAAATATTAGATGATCCATCTCCTGGACATGGGGGGGGGGGGGGAGGTCGGTATTTATTGCGGAGAGGTGCCACGAAGCTACGTGCGCTCAGTACAAAGCCTGATTTTTCGTTGCTCTACAGAGCATTGCGAACGTCAAATGTGTTTGCAGAGTGACTTGCCTCCTTGATCTGCGGCACTTCGTGAACATAAAATGTGTTCGTAGAGACTCCCGCCTCCTTGATCTGTGGTTCCTCTTGAACTTCAAATGCATTCACGGAGCGTCCCATATCCTTGCTCTGCGGCGGGTCGCGAACGTCAAATGGGACTCCGTGAAGGGTCTTCGCGAGGCAACCATTGGGTCTTTCTCTTCTTCATCTCCCCACATTTTGGTGTCAACACCAGTCATATACTGTTATTTTTTAGATATTCAACAACCTATCTTAAATATTTAATAGATTCATGTATTAGAAAAAATTTCCCTAAAAAGGGCGCGATGAGCTCGACCTCTCATCCTCTCAACTAATGTGAGTCCCTAAGCATCTTTGAGTCTGAAACCCCATTTGTCCACCTACCCTTGGAATATTGGTTTGTACCTATTTATGGACAAGGGAACTATCGAGAGTTTCTTTTAAGAGTAATAATGACCTTTTTTTAATGATCTTATAAGATATTTAACCACCCATAATAAACCATCAGGCCTAGCCAAACCCTCCCCATATTGACTTTCCTTATTCCTCTATTATCTGTCAAAATATTGAGTAATAAGGTTTATTATTTTAGAATAATGAACAATATATAAATATAATATTTATTTATTAAACACTAATTTTATAACATACTTTTAATGCGGCAAATAAAAATAACCGATATTAGGGGGAATAGTTGCTAGTTTGCACAATGAATGAAATAAAACTTTGTTTTTAAAAATACAAAATGGGAAAGGAGATTAAGGATTATTCCATTAGAGTAATAATATTAATTTTATAAATAATAATTATTTCATTTCATATTTATTTGAAAACAAAAATTTGAAATTAAAATTATAAAATAAAAAATTGAATTTAAAAATAGTTACTCACATTGAGAACATTGAGATTTTCTTGGAAGATCCTTTGGATATGGATAGAATACAACAATTTTTTGTGATAAGATGATCAAGAGTGAGAAATATGATTCTGGTTAAGGAAAGAATGTGATTTTTATTATTATTGAAAATTAGTAGGTGTTCCATGCATGGGAGGTGAGAGGCTCATTTTATAATTGGTGAAAATGGAGTTTTGTAAGTATGCAAACAATTTATAAAGGGATAACACGTTAAAAAAGTAATGTGTCTCAAAAATTGATCAATAATTATTTTTGGAATGATATAATTTTGATTAATTCAATATACACACAATTATTCATATTTTTTTAGTATTTTTCCAGTTCTTTACCCAGTGTATTATTTCTTTTACTATTTTTTGTTTTTCTGTGGTAACTAGTTTTTAAAAACTTTAACATAATTATTATTCATTAATATGAAGTGGCACATATTAGATAAATTATACACCTTAATTCATAATTTAAAATCCATTAAATTTGATTAAATTTATAAAAGTTATAAAAATATTAATTAAAATAATTATAAAATATTAAAAACAATTTTCTAAAAATATCCCTTTTGTTTTAAAATATAAAATATTTTTTTTCAAATTAAGAAAATTCCATAATCATAAATTCACATATTACATAAGAATTTTTCCAAATAAGAATGTTTCATAAATTTTAAATACGTACTTATAAACTGACAATCCCATAAATTCATGTTATTAGAAAAAATGGTTCATTGGATTATTCAACTAAAAATAATTCATTTTTAAAAACTAAGAAATATTAAATTGATTTTATTATGCATAAAAAAGATGTAAATTTTTTAAATTAAAATAATAAAATTTATTTATTAAATTTTTAAATAAAACCCTAGAATATAGAGAAAAACATTTCACATTGGAAAGAAGGTTTTTAAAATGTCTACCATTATTTTTTCTTATTTAATATCAATTAATAATTAATTTTTCTGTATTATTTTATTCTTAATACCAATATATTTTAGTATTATATAATAATTATAAAATTAGTTTCTTGAAATAAAGAAATAATTTTAGAAAAATGTGATTATTATCCTAAAATGAATTTTTTATTTGTTTTATCTATACTAATTAAAATTCTTTAATATTGAAATGAAAAGATAACTTCAATAAAGAAAAATTTTATAAAGAGGTTAGTCTTATTGATTAACAATAATTTAATGGCTATGGTTTAATGACCATTCTTAATATATATTTTTATTAAAATATATCATGGTTCTATTATAGTTCAGTATTGCATATAACAATAGTTATTGTTCACATTAGCTTGTTTATTGGCCTGAAAATGTTATAACATCGAGGTATCACATGAATCCAATACAATTATTTAGTATTGTGTTTCATTTTTATCATATTTCATACTCTATGAATTCATGGTGTTAATACTTGTGTCATGTTATGAATGTGTTATTTTCCATCACTTTTATAAAAAAATAACCCCCTCTGAACTCCCTCATTCTCCATTAACCTATCTCGTTATTTGAGTGATTCCCATGAATATTTAAAACCCCTTTTACCACTAATACTTTATATTAGTTTTTATTGCCAAAATATTGAGTTTTTGAAACATCACATTTGAACATGATTCTTCTTTTGTTCTCTTTCTTGTTTTCTCTTTTCTCTCATTCCCTGGAATTATCTATTGTGGTGGTGGATCATTATTCATGTGTTGGTTATGATTTTTATGAGACATCCTAATGTTTTAGATTAATTTAATGGTTTCATGTCTTATATTGTACCTTTAATTAATCATCTTTTTCATTTTCGTTGCACGGATAATCTGAAATTTTATTTCGAGGAAGGGGATTTTTGTACACTCCCATTATATATTCAAATATATATTTATCCTACTATTTTTTATTACATTTCATCAATAGAAAGATTTTTTTTAATGAATATAATAAACCATAATAATGAAAGTGTAGCGAATGGTTTGATACACATGGGGTTAGTTGTATTTCCATCATATTGATTGTTATTTTTTGATTATATATGCATGTTATCGAATTTTCCATTAATGTGTTGGATTATTTGATAATACCACATACATGTTTATATAATTAAAATCATTAATTGAATAGTTATATGTTTAATTGAGTCTCTCTAGCCTTTATGGTTTTTATTTGGTGAATTTTGGTAGTGTTTGTGTGTGGTTTGGTGGATTTGGTTCTTATGGATTAGACGCC
This sequence comes from Viscum album, assembly GCA_963277665.1. Classification (NCBI taxonomy): domain Eukaryota; kingdom Viridiplantae; phylum Streptophyta; class Magnoliopsida; order Santalales; family Viscaceae; genus Viscum; species Viscum album. The sequence goes on from OY728163.1 coordinate 877,537,690, forward strand.
TTGGTTAGGACATGATAGATTTTCGTGATTGTTTCTTGTTAAAATATCGATATCACTAGAAAAATATTAGATTATACAATATTTTGGGAATGGAAATAAAATTTAATGGTGAATTTTTTTAATAATTAAATTGAGAAATCATTCTGGCCAACTAGTTATATTAAATAATTAGAAATTGATCTCAGGTTTGGGATGATTATGTGACTATTTTGGGTTGGATGTTCTTAATTAGATGCATCACTTTATGAAGTGATATAAGTTGTTTTATGAATGTTGATTTGGTGTTGTTTTTATAGTGAACCTATATTTGTGGGTTTTTGTGAGACTACTCTATTTTGGTGTTCTATTTTAATTTTTTATGCACCCAACCTATGTCTGATAACTCGACCGACTCCCAAAGACCAAGTGGGTGTTTTCCAAAATATCTGGTATGGGTAGGACACTAATTAATGAATAATCCTATCTAAAAATATCATTTCTATTGGAGATCCATTTATATTGTTTATGGATGATTTTACATGTGATGGGGGTCATGCATATGTGGGGAGTGATTGAGGTCAATTTCTTATTAATTCATGATAAACTGCATCTCATGGTATGAAATATGATATATGGGGTTTGTGACATAGTATTTTATATGTGACTGGAAATTTTTGATATGATATAAAGATGGTTTATCCATTACTGGATATTATTTGGATGAGAGAAATGAATGCATTTTAATTGGGAGAGAGTGAAAAATTAGTGGGGATGTAATATTGGGGATCGTGTGACTGAATTCATGTGATTATGATTATATTATAAATTGATTCATTATTTGTTGAGAGAGCCATAGATAGGCCTAAAGAAAAATATGGTAACCTATATAGGTGCTGGTTAGTTCATATATTTGTTCACTAGGATATTAGTATGAACTTTTAACATTTTGGTGAGATTCCACAGGTATGTTCCTATAGAGTATACAATCCATTCTCACTATATATTATTATAATTTCATTAGGGTTCAATGAGGACATTATTGATTGATATGGATAGTACTAGGTCATAGAAAGAATAATTACAGTTTCCAATATAAGGTTTTACTGGGTATTGTTTTCTTTTTGGGGATGTTGGAGCTATTTAATATTCATTTATATAAGATCTCACTTTTATAGTCTTTTGGTTTTTGTTATAATATTAGATGGAGTTATTGGTTTTTTTCATCATTTATCTTGATCTATTTTTTTATAAGGAGGTCAAACCTTGGCACTTGATTTTTTATACACTCAATTCTAGTCTCCAACCTAGGCCATACTTCTAGTGAGACCTTGTAAAAAATCATTATCTTCGGTATCATCCAACTAGGGGTACTAGTGGAGGGCTAGATTTGATAATAACTCTCTGAAAAACTAAAAAAATAGAGCATCACAGTGAACATTAGAAAATGTCTAAAATCCCAAACCATCATATTTCATAACTATAGGAAGGTCTGTAGTCCCACACATTAGGAGGAAGCTATCACCCACTCATTTTTTTCATTACAAGTAAGTGAATACCCTAATATGAGAGAATAAAATCACATCTAACATCTGAAATTCGATATGGATTGTGAATACCCATACTATATGAATATATTTCAATCATCCTGTCATCAATGAGAAAATGATATGCACATATCTCTGGCTCCCATGCCAAATAATTTCATCATATTATACCTTGAGAAAAATAATTGATATCTTCCATATATTTTTTAGGTAAAAGAGGATATAAAAATCACCACCATTAATACTAATTTTCTACCTATGAGGGATTTTATTGGCCTTCATATTCATCAACAACATCATATAGTTCCAAACTCAGATGAATAGGATAAGAATGACCCATTGGTGATTCTAGTTTAGGATATCTAAATCCGAGAAATGTAGAGGATGTATTTCTAAGGGATATTGATTATCATGGAACTAGAATATGTGAAAAATAAATATTCACACAGAATAGTTTCAAAAAATCACCATGTAAACATATATAGTATAGGACAACATCCTTATCAACACTTACAAAATCTTATCAATATATTTCATTGGAATCAACTGAGGAAGATAATGTCTCGCATCTCCGTAAAAAATCGCATATTAATATCCTAGGCGTAACCACAGAAGAAGACCATATATATTTTCACACAAATGAAGATCATTAGAATAACATGGTGTTGTCCATAGAGAAGTCCCACATCCTTAATCACACCTGAGAAGCATACTGGAATATCCATTATTATATATGAGAAGTTCATCAGTATATTTTGATAAAAACACAGGAGTGGGTTGATATACTTTACCCACACATAGATAATTCATTAGAATATTCCAGGAATGAATAAAGACCATGGGAGCACTCATATCCAGTTTCTCTCCATCTTTTATCAACCAATCCAAATAGAAGCATAAGATTAGCTACATATTTCTTCTCGTATCAAAGGTGGTCAAAATTATATTTCAATGATAAGTTAGGGCCATAAATATATCCTTACTAGTATATATAAATACCATTGAAATATCACATGGTATACAAGGTGTAACATCCCATGTTTTAATAATGAAACACTTTGTTCAATAGCATACATGATATACTTCAACAATATTAAACGAATAACTAAATATTATTATTTAAATATTTTTTTTATAATGTATCCATTGGAATGGAATGAATCAATAGTATCAACGGAATTATAAAAATATGGTTTACAAATTTTAAAATAATGATTCATTGGTTACGAACATTATTATAAAAAGAAATAAAAACCAATTGAATATAGAGGATGTGTTTTTATGAAAACATATTTAAAAGATAATAATTGTGTTTATAAAACACTATGACTATTTATAAATTTTCATTCAATTAAAAATAAATTTCATATATTCAATTTATTATTTTAAATTCATCTCATATGTTTTTTAGATATGATATAAGAACAAATTCAATTTTACAGATAAAAGAAGTATTTTTCTAAAAATGTAGTTTTACCACTTTTTGATGGAAACCCCATTTTAAATAGTTTTATTGTTATTGTTATATGATATATAAGAAAACATAATATTCTCTTATAGAATATGGACATACAAATTTACTTCGGTTAACATTTTTGGTAATTTCCTGATAAAGTTATTTGAAAAATACAACATTTTAATTCCAAACTACATTTACATAAAATTTATTTATACAGTTATATTTCCACTGTAATTATTTTTAAATCATAATTGGATTATTTTTTATCATTTAATCTAATTATGGTTATTTTTTGTAATTTATATGTTATATTGGACATAAACACATGTAAATATTTTGATTATTTTTACATCTTAAAACCCCACTTTTTAGGTTTGGCAACGTGAATTAATTTTTAATTAATTTATAAAAATTCTATGTTTTGAATTTTGGGGAAAAAATCCATATTTATAATTATAGGGTCCAATTTTTTTAAATATGTACATTTTATTTGTTGACATTATGACTAGTAGCTTTAGACATTATTTTTATTTACCATGGATAAAGGGTAAATTAGGTATGTAAAGGTAAAAAATAATATTGTAATAATATAAAACAACCATAAAACATGTCATAATCATATTTGATGAGCTATTTTCAACCATGGGAATCATTGAGTCGATTTTGGGACCCCATAGGGCCACTTTGGTGTGGTAATGACAAGTTATAAGATTTAATTTAATGTAAAGAGAAATATAAAATAAACACGTATCTTTTAGTAAAAAATGACTAATATAGTGGTATATAACATATATATTTTACTATAAATAGTATTTAGAAGTATAAAAATATTTCCTACATCATTATATTTTATTTATAATATTTAGACATTAAATATATAAATTTAATTATGACACAATTGTGATGTACTAATTGCTTCATTAAAAAGGATTCAAATAAATGATATTATAAATATGAAAATAAATAATATTTTACAGTATTTATGTCATCCAAAAATTATATGGATGACTATGACATGTTAGGATTGATTCAATATTTTTTTTGATGTAATATTATTATTATGAATTTGTAAAAATTCATGTATGAATAGTGTCTAACATTTACAAGATTCATAACTTAAAAATAAAAAATAGTTTATTAAATGATATTAAATTCTTAAAAAATATAAGTTTCTAAATAATGGTTCATATATGTTATAATACATCATAAATTACAATTTTTTTGGTGTTTTGATAATCTAAGGTAACTACCTGAACCCACAATGTGTAAATAACCCGATATCAAGGTAAGATTAAAATGGGTAAAGTATTGTTTGAACTGAAAAGATAAGGATAAAAATATTCAAAACTTGAATAAATTTTTCTATTAAATGTATTAGAAAAAAAACATTATTATATTTGAATTAAATTATTTTTTGACCATATATAATAAAAATTGAATTTATAATAAATTAATAATTCCCAATATTCTTAAAGTTCCCCTCCTCTCACTTATAAAATTGCACAACCGATACCCACATACTCACACATATCTAGCCCTAGTATCATCCAAAAACTACTCAAATAGGCTCACAATGTCCCTAAATTCCTCATAGAATACTTTACTTGGGTTGAAGGATGTTCAATAATTGTTTTTTGGCTCAAATAAAAAGATGTTTCCTGATTTAGTGGTAACGAATTCTCTCAAATTCCATTCATTTATTTTCATTTTCCACTCCCTATGATATTATTACTCTTTGATTACTTAAAAAAAACATGTACAATAAATTTACTAGGATGTTGTTATGGTAAATATTCAAAATAAACTTACACACACCTCCATCTAATGGATACGAAAATATTGTTTCTATGTACGGTGAACTGCTGCCTCACAAAATGATGATTGTTCAATTTTATCCTCCCAACTCTCATGGTGGCCATTATGATGTCAATGTATTTAAATATGATATATATTATAATATTTTTTTATCAATTATTCTATAATTTATATTTACACCATTCATTTATGTTTTTCATAGTGTATAAATATGATAATTTCATTTGAGGAAGTGTGGACTACCGCCCCCTCAGAGTGATATGATTCGTTCATTCCATACAAGAAATTTATAAAGGATAGAATAAAGGCACTGATTTAACATTTATAACATAGATATTATACTATTATTATAATATATTTGTGTATCATTTATTTTTAATTCTATTAATGTGGCAATGAAATGAAAATAGCGTTCATGCGTACGTACAACCTACCGTCTCTATGAACGGGGAATTTAATTTCATATCTAAATATGTTATGGTCTATTATAAATACATATATACTGGATATATATGAAATTTAAAACATTTAAAATTATATGGAGATGATGTACTTTTGACCACATGGATAATTTTCATCCAAACAAGTTCATTTTTACTCAAATACCGAACAATGAATAAACGTTCGATATGAACTCAAATAAATAACTAATTAATATTACATGGTAATAAGTGATATATAATGAATAATGAACTCCAAAAAAGTTCTAAATATAGTAAAAAATTATCTTATGGTTATTATTCAGAAAATTAATGAAGTGAAGAGACAAGTTGGACCAAGGTAAGGGATTTCTTCTCAATCTCTTTTCATTGATTCATATCTTGATAATGTCCACCAGTATTATTTTGTAATATGTATATACAAACACTATTACATTTCATATGCATATCTTATCTATATATATGTTATTTATGAATTCATGGAGATTAATAATTAAATTTCAATGTGGTATGGGGCACCTTGAAAATTTAATGATTTAATTGTCAAATCATTTTCTACATGATATTAATTTACATATTTATTTATATGAATATAAAAGTATTATAAATGAAGTTTTTTGTCTATATAGTATTTCATTGAATGTTTTAAAAAGGAATATTTTTATAAAAATTATTTTATTTTATTTTCAAAGGAAAAAAATTATGTTATTTGTTTTAACATATATGATGATAATGACTTCTTTGCCACTGTAGCCATTATTTGATATTTGGCTTCCCTTATAAGCCTTATTGTATTTTAAATAAATATTTTATTCTTATATTTGGGTATCTTGGTATTGAAAATGGTATTTAAAATTAAAATGGTATTATTTTATAGAATTTGTTTTCATATGGGATTAGATGATTTTTTTAATAGGGGTTTGAGATGAATGTGTTTTATTCATAAAATGATACATGTGCATTATATGAGACAGGTGAGCCTGATATAGCTTATATGAAGGGTTTAGCCCCATTAGAGAACACAAGTGAACCTGATATAGCTTATACGAAAGGTTTTCCCCATTATAGATCAGGATTGAGCCTGAAATAGCCTATATGAAGGATTGAGCCCCATTATCACTCACGGGTGATCCTGATATGGATTATATATAGGGTGATCCCCATTATAGATCTCCAAATTGGATTTCAACCATATGATTATTTCAACTAGAATATGTTTGAAACGGTTTTAAATATATGATTCTATATGTCATCTAATGATGTTTTACTCTCTTGAAATTTGTTTTAGTATTTTTCATTGAGGAAAAAGTATGAGTGTTATTCATGTGAAAATGTTTTTTTCATACACTGAGAGAGAATTGAATGGGTTATCTTGTTTTAACTAGAATAATGGTTTTTAATTATTTTTATTTCCTTTACAATGTTTTTTTTCCTCATCCCATGTTTTAAATGTTTTCATATTATTTTTGGGAGAATAAAGTCAAGGATGGCATCAAATAAAAGTTATGAGGATAAAACATAAAAAGAAACCATATTTATATTTAAAAGTTTAATTGTAATGGACTAAATATATATTATTGTAAGTGTTGAAATTTTATTCCTATGATTATGTTATGTAATAGTTATGGACAAATTCTCTAAATCTCAAAACATGAAAAGATTAAAAAAGTGAATTATTGACTGAAATCGAGATTATGTAACGTGGAATCCTGAGGCCATATAGTTGGTATTATAGGAAATGATTAAACAACATTTGATATTTTGATCTTTTTTATTATCTAGGGATATCATAAGGTTTTATCATTTTATGGTAGATAATAAGATTAATGTCTTAGAAACCCATTTTTATTCTTTTTATCTCAAATATTGAGGTGACTAATAGTAATTTTCGAGATATTCACCTTTAATGAAATTAGGGGTTATAAATTTTTGGGATGCAAAATGCGAGGTATAAGATAACATTTTAGCTTAAGATATGTAACTTTTTTAGGATTTTACCTCATTTTAATAATGTTATTATAATTTATAGTTTTGGATAAAGGAAAACACGCAAACAATGTGGCAACCCATCACACCAGACAAAGCTGTGGGAATCAATCCCACCACCAAAGTGCAACTGGGATTTATTACCTACTACTGGACTAAGTGAGTTCCATAGTTAATATGACTTATTATTTTTAGTGAAATATATTTATGGATAACAAATATGTTGATTCGGGGAACTTATGTTTTATCGAATTGATATCATTACTATTGGAAAATGATTTGGTGATTAAGTGATAAATGTTATTTTGGAAGACATTCTCAGCTTTGGGAACTCTATATGCCTATGGAAAATAGAATAATTTGGGATTCCGTTTTTTGAGTAATGTGTGAATTATTATTTTGGAGGAATATATGTTCTTAATGTGGAAATTTTGAAATTTGGGTTATTTATTGAAATTATTAACCTATCATAGAGAATATGTGATGAGGTTAATTTTTTTTAGATTGAGAATTTAAGAGTAGCCGATGTTATTTGGAGAAATATGTTAAGATTTATCATCGAAGACCACATGATCACATCATTATGAATCAGTGGTTTTAAATATAGTTAGAATTATTTTGAAGAATTTTAATGAAAAATGTTTAATGAATGGTCTTTGTTGAACATTGGGTATTTTTTGTTCAACATTAGAGATTAACAGTAGAATTTAATTTTATAAAGGATTATTCGTTTGAGGGATTTTATGATACTATACTAACCATTTTGATTTTGGTTAATATTTCAAGACATGATCAATATATTTTAAATTGTTTAATATTATGTGATTCATTAAAAGTTTGTTCTAGTGATTCATGTGTGACTAAGTCATCTTGAATACATATCCTTTGGAGAAAAGATTATTTTGTGGTATAAATTTATTAAATGATTATACTATATTTTAAATGTAATTATATTTCCTTTTTTTCATAGTAAATAACGTAAATAAATTCCTCATCTTTATGAAAGGTAACTTCAAATAAAAATGTTGTCCGTTTACTTTTCCTACTGTGGAATCAAAGACCATTTAACCAATCACAAGTGTATGATTTTCTACTAGATAAAATTTTAATGGTAGTGTTTTCTATCACTCTATATCAGAACATGATGGTTATTTTCTTCTTCCAAATCCATGTTTTTCTATATAGAATCTTGGTATTTAAAATCTCTAGTGACAGTTGTAGTTCTCTTTCCTTCTTTTAATGTGATAGTTTTATTGAAACTTTATCTTGATGTGGGATTTTTTTAATGAAGTTATCGAGAGATATTTTAAAAATGATAGGACATAATTTATGAAAGGGGAAAATGATGTAACACGCCATGTTTTATGAAATAAACACTTTTTTCAATAGCATACATGATAGACTAACTCGATCTTAAACAAACAACTAAATATTATTATTTAAATGTTACAATTAGAATGTAGCCATTAAAATGGAGGGAATGAATAGTATCAACTGAATTATGAAAATATTTATCCAAATTTTTCAATAATTAATCACAGGATACCAATTATATTAGAAATGGAAAAGAAATCAATTGAATATAAAGAATATGTTTCTATCAAAACCCATTTAAATGAGAATAATTGGGTTTATAAAAAAATTTAACTATTTATGGATTTTTATTTAATGAATAATTTATGTTATATATTCAACATAATATTTTAAATTCATCTTTTATGTTTTCTAGATATGATATTAGAACAAATTCAACTTTTTAGAAAAAGAGAGTATTTTTCTAAACATTCAATTTTACCACTTTCTGATGGAGAACCCTTTTTAAATCGTGTTTTTGAAACTTTTATATTTTCAATTTGACAAAATAAACTTCTTCAATAGAACCAGGACCTCAAAATTTATGTTGGTTAACTTTTTTTTTAATTTTATAATAATGTTCATTTTTTAATGAATACTGAGAGATACTTCATTTAAATCAAAAAAACTTTTTCATATAATTCATTTATTCAGTTAGATTGTAATTATAATTTGTTTTAATGATTAATTGGATTAATCATTTAATCATTTAGTCCAATTATGGTCATTGGAAGTAATTTCACTTTTATATTGGTCATAAACATATGTTAATCTTTTGATAGTTTTTATTTATTAAAACCCCCCTTTTTATTTATGACAAAGGGAATTAAATTTAAATTAATATCTATAAGATTTCAATTTCATATTTTTATAAATGAATTCCTTATATAGATTATATGGTCCAAATTTTATAAATATTTACCTTTTATTTTTGTACATTATGAGTAGTAACTTGATTAATTATTTCTATTTACCATGGTTAAAGGGTAAATCAGGTAAATAAGGGAAAGCAAATTATATTATAATAATATAAAACTACCCTAATACATTTTCTAATATTATAAAATGAGATATTTTGGAACATGGGTATCCTAGGGTAGATATTGTGACCCCATTGACCACTTTGTGGTGATAATAACATTTTATATGTTTTAATTTATTGTAAAGAGAAATATAACATCAACTTGTATCTTTTAGTAAATCAATTTTAAGAAATGGTTATATAACTGATCATGTTGACAATAAACAGTTATTAGAAAGATAAAAATATTTCCTACATCATGGTATATTATTTATAATTTTTAAAACAATAAATTAATAAATTTAATTATGACACAATGATAATGAATTGATTGCTTCATTAATAAAGGATTCAAATATATGATATTATAAATATTATAATAAAATATTATATGACATAATTTATATATTCCACTAATTTTTTGGATTACTTTGCAATTTTATTATTGATACAATTTTTTTCTATGGATCCAGATTATTATGAATTTTAAAGAATGTACTATATGAATAATGCCCATAATTGACATAATTCATAACATAAAATACAAAATAGTTTATTAAATGGTATTAAATTCATAAAAATATATGATTTAGAATAATGGTTAATATAAGTAAAAATATGTCCTAAATGACTTTTTTTGGTCTTTTACATGATATGGTAATTACATTAACCTACAATGTGTACATACCATGATATCACAGTAAGATAGAAATGTTAAAATAAGGGTTAAACCAAAACAATAAGGATACAAAAATAAACCAAAATTATCTAAATAACATTGGATGAATATTATTCGAACCAAAATAATCGTATCATTGAATTAAATTAGTTTTGGACATTTTTTAATCGATATTAAATTTATAATAAATTAGTAGATCAAGAATTTCCAAAAGTGCCCCTACTCCCTCATATAAAAGGCCAGAAATTCTACCCACTTACTAACACCAGTGATAACCCATGTATCATCCAAATTCTACTCAAATAAGATCCAAACATCCATCATTTACTTATATAATCCTTACCTTGCGAGTAAGAATTTTCAAAAAATCCTTCAGGCTCGATGTAAATGAAATTACCCAATTTATAAGTAACGTCTTCTCTCTAGTTAATTTACATTATATTCCTTCTCAACTCCCTATTCTCTTCCTATTCATTAAATTAATAACCTAACTTGTATAATAAATATACTAGGATGTTTTTATGAGAAGTATTAAAACAACACATACACATACCTCCATCTAATGGATACGAACACATTATGTCAATTTACAGAGAACTGATGCCTCACAAAATGATGATTGTTCAATTTTCACCTACAACTTCTCCTGGTGTCCATTATGATGGAAATATATTTAAATAGATATTTTTTATTTTATTTATCTAAACTTTTGTAAATTTTATTTACAACATACCTTTATGCTTTCTATAGTGTTTAAATTGTAAGGGTTGGTGTCCTGAGAACCAACTATTTTGTACTTTGATTATATGAATGTACACTTATTATATAATGTTCATTTTTATGCTTGACTATAATATAAAAATGTCATATAATATTTGTTGCATTGATAAAGTCCCGTAAGATCCCTGCTATGATGAGAACCTTGAAATGCTATAACAATATTCTTAACTAATGTTCTATGGTTGGATGACATACTATGATAGGACACATAATATACAAACCGTCATGTGTGAGTACTCATAATAAGACGAGACTCTCTCTCACGGAGTTCACACTTGGTAATCTTCAAGATGGAACATTATGAGAACAGACCCACTAGTAGAAATTCCGCATGTCTTGGTGTCATTGAACATTGCTATCTATAAGCGTGTTTAATGGTCCTTATACTTGAAGATTATCATTAACTCATGTCATGACTCACGTGCTTAGATTTACTGACAAAAATCATCACGTAGATAGTTGGCAGGAAGTAGGGTACGTTGGGTGCATCACGAGTGACATGTTGTTAATGGATAAGTTGAGGAATGATGTGTCCCTTCCATTTGTAGAAGATGATATTTTGGACCTTTGATTGAAATAGAACCGTCGCATGAAATTCCATGGCCATGGTGTAACGATGAGTTTATTTCAGGTAGTCAAAGAATGATGGATCAAGCATAAAGGTTTATGACACTGCCATGAAACCTTCTTGATGAGACATTGAGACAAAGGGATTAAATTAGACAGTAAGCGTTCATATGAAGTGACACGTCAATGTGGCATCAAATTATTTCTCTTGGGTGCCTTGACCCGTTTCTAGACAGTAATCCTGGACATTAGGCAAGACCGCCTAATGCCAATGAGAAAGATGCCTAGAGGGTCAGACAATAAGTGTATTCATGTATCTCAAGTAGAATAAAGATTATTCCCATATGTGGTTTAATAATTATTCAAGGAAGACTTCATCGTTTTAATGATGGAGGAAAAGGAATTGAAAAACAAGATATACATGTTGTGTATTAATGATTGCAGGCCGTATAGTTTTTCATGGAAAACAAGTACACGTCGTGTATTAATGAAACATGCCGTATAGTTTTCATTTTTAAAGGAAAAAAATAGGTACACACCATGTATTAAGGATTACAATCCGTGGAGATTTATGGAAAACCAGTAGACATCATGTATTAATGATTATACGCCGTGTAGTTTTCCAGTCGGTATTTTGAGGATATAATATTGTTTTATTAAATGATATTTATTATATTCAGCGTGGGCGCATGTAAAGGAATTAATTATTCGACATGGGGTTTTAAATAAGAGTCAATGAAATAAATAAAACGCTTAATGTGTTTATTTATTGTCATAACTGTATAACCACAAACTCAATTATAAATATCCTCACAACCCCAACTCTTTTCCTACACAAGAGAATCGTTGTGCACAACAATTCTAGACAATTATCTCAAGACCGAAAGAACACCTTCCTCCAAGAATGCTCTCAAGACCTAGAGAGATCCTCTTCCATCAGATCAAGAGGATCTAAGCCGGAGAACATATGCAAAGGATTCTCCACACTAGCACTCAGAGACACCTTTGGCGACATCCAGAGATACGAGTTTCACGTGTGGATCACCGCTAGAAGAAGTCTACACTTTGCTTCGGTGACATAATGACATATCACATCGGAACGTGATCAGAAATATCAATAAAGAAAGAACACCAAAAGGTACTTCTTTTCAATTAATTAAATTAATTATAATCAACCTGTGAGGATCCACTTTAATGGTTTTGGGTCTTTCCTTTTCTTTGACTATTTCTATGATTTGATCTATGGAGACTGGCATTTATTATCGTATTGATCCTATATTTATCATTGTTAAAAACAAAAATCCAAGTTGGCTCATCCACCCATGATCATCCACTGTGACTGGAACCTTCAATTAGTATCATAGGGAGGTTACAACTTTGAATATAGTTATTCAAATTTCCTTGGTAATTTACGCATTTATATTTCATTCAATTTGTGATAAATCATTCTATTAAACAAAATGAACGAGATATGTTCTTCCTCCTTCGTTTCTCGATTCACATCATAGGAACGACCTTTTGATTTTAGTGTTGATTAAAATAAAAATGAGGAACTCATACGGAGGATCTGCTTTTTCTATTTGTACAACACAGGAATACACGGTGTGTAATGAAAAAATACACACTGTTTATTTATGTTCAAAGAACTAGTACTGGTCCACCAAACCACACCATGTTAATTGAGTATACCTGAGTTTTATTACCTCGTGTTGACCAGAAATGAATGGCGCGTGCAACCAGAATACATGGCATGTATGTTGAATCAACGCACTATATACTCCGATCTGTCCCAAGTGAAACCATGTACAAGGAGAAGCTGTGTTCCGTGTAAACGAGATTTCCAGGTCGGTAACCGTGTAACAAGAAAGTACACACCATGTTAGATAAATTTACACACCGTGTACTCCAAAATTTAAACAGTAGAAAAATCACGCCAAATCCCCCGACCTATACATTGGATAAAGGGTGAAAAGAAATACATGCTTTTTAAATATAAACTACATGATGTGTATATTCTAGAAATGAAATATCACCAGGTTTCCTTTAAAAGTTCAAAGACCTATACAAGGAATATGGATGAAAAGAATCTTGAGGAAATTTATAAAGGAATTTAAGATAAAGAATTGATTAATTATAAGGTCATAATTAATTAATTTCTAGCGTGACATATCTTAAATAATAGAACTATTAAATGAATTTGAATTCTCAATATGCGTAAATGTCATTGCATGCTATGGATGATCATGAGCTAGACCAAAGACCCTTTTTATGTGAGTTTGGTTTCATTTAAATTTGTTTGATTTAATATTTTTGGCCAGCGAGCCTTCTTCCAATAAAATGTAGGGCCTGCATGCCCATGGGTTCTTTTAGGTAAACCCCATGTAATGGAGAATCTCCCAAGATAGAGGAGATAGTTCAAAACCCGAAGCTGAGGTGAAACCAACCTAAGAAGATACAAAAGGTGGATAGGTGGGAGATGCAAAACACGAACCATCCGTTGAAGGTTTTTTCCCCTAGATCAGGGTTAGCTTATTAAACCGCTAGATAAGATAACCAATAGAAGCTCAAGATCATGCCATCTTATTTTTTTCTGTCTGATTTCAAGGTTTATTTATAATGTATGTGTTGTCGCGATCACATAATTAATGAAATAAACAAGCATGTAGAGATGGAATAAAATAAAATCGGACTATGTGTAAACATTATCAGAACATGGTTAATCACTTAATCAAGAATCAAAAAATATTATCAATCATGTGATAATGTGAAACTACAAAAAAATGATTAAAATCCCTCAATACCATATTAATTCATACCAAGCCTTCCGTTACTTGATAAAGGGAAATACTCAATAAAATTATGTGTTTGACTAACCCTTGTTGGGACACTTACTCTTATAAATGAAGCCCTTATGAAAGGTTTCGGGATGACTTAACCATATTACATGAAGAGGGGTATCCCTGGCAAGAATTGGTGTAATATTGGAGGCAAGAGTTGATGAAATCAAAGTCAGGATTTCAGGATTGGGGAGTCCGCTCAACAGATCAAGGAACTATAAGCTCATAGTTGGCAAAGACCAACATACCTAAATACATTATAATATCTTGAACAACCCTTGTTGGGGTTATTCAAAGGGGAATATGGATCCTTTCCACTAGAATGTCAAAGAAGCTGGAAATTCCGAGTTCAATGGTGAGGGCCATTGAGACTTGATAAAATAGTGGGAGAGTTAATAAAAAGTATTATTTCTCATAAAATGTAATCAAGAAAGTACTGTTGAATATTCTATTTTATTTTGTAGAATCAATATGAAAAACTCTTCAACCACATTTTCGCTACGATCAATTCTAGATAAAGACAATATCCTCACTGGTAGTAACTTTCATGAATGGTTTAGGAGGATTCAGGTTATCCTATGCCGTGCATGAATGTTTTATGTGCTGGAGTCCTCACGTCCTGATTCACCCACCCTTTGGGAATGTGATGAAGATTTCATGGTCTACGATCAACATTTGAATGATTCACTTGACATTCAACGTTTGATGCTATCATCAACGTCTAGTGAGCTCATGAAGTCTTATGAAGACATGGATTCCTATACCATGTTCGAGAACCTCCGTGGTATATACCAGGAGAGAGGTAGATAGGAAAGGTTTTAGATCTCAAAGGCTCTATTACATAGAAATCTGGGAGAGGGTTCCCTAGCTGGGCCTCATGTAGTCAAGATCATTGGATACATTGAGCGCTTGGGGGTTCTAGGGTTTAAACTCCCTAAAGAACTGAGTACCAATCTCATTCTTCCATCACTCCCCAGAGCTTCTCTAACAATGTTGTAAATTTCAACGTGAACAACATTGAGAAGTCTCTATCTGATCACATTATCCTCATTCGACAAGTGGATAATGATATGAAGTGAGAAAATCTTTATGTACTCATGGTTATTAAAAGGAAAGGGAAGGAGAAGAGCTCTAAGCCCAAATATTATTCAAGGCCTTCCAAGAAAAGGAACATCAAAGGGGAGGCAAAGGAATAGGAGGCGGTTTGTTTTGCATGTGGCATGCAGGGCCACTGGAAGAAAAATTGCACTCAGCCAAAGAAGTAAGGGGAATCTTCCGGTGCATTTGTCATCAAATGCAATCTATCTATTTCTACAAATTCGGTATTAGATACAGGTTGTGGTGCTCACATTTTTATCCAAAAATAGGAACCTAGTAGATTCAGGAAGATTGATTGAGGGGAGGTAGATCTACGACTAGCCAACGGAGTCGGACTTGCTGTTGTAGCTGTCGAGGACTACCACCTCACATTGCCGACTGGGATGGTCTTGGTTTGGAAAGGATGTTATTATGTACCCTCTTTAACCAAAAACATTATTTTAGTATCCAGATTAAATACTGATGGATTCATATTCATTTTTGGAAGTGAATGTTTCTACTTTTATAAAGATAGCATTTGTTTTTGTAGGGCACATTTATATAACAACCTTTATGTGTTAGACTACACAAACCATGTAATTGAAATCTATGAAAAAGTTAATTCACCTAACTCATACCACAACCAACATTGGCCTCATGGGCTAGGTCATGTCAATGAGAAATGTTTGACAAAATAACATCAAGATGGGTATTTAGATTCTTTCGAAGTAAAACCACTTGGTGTATGTCATGCGTATCTTCAAGGAAAAATGACCAAAGCCCCATTTAGTGGGAAAGGTGTAAGGGGTAAAGAGATTGTAGAATTAGTTCACACAAATGTATGTAGACCATTTCTAGTTGAACCAAGGGGTGGGTTCACATACTTCATAACTTTTACTGATAATTTTTGTAGATATGGATATATTTACTTAATGAGGTATAAGCCAGATTCTTTTGATCAGTTCAAAGAATACAAGAATGAAGTTGAGAACCAGCCTGGTAGAAAGATTTAGAAACTCCACTCAGACAGAGGAGGAGAATATCTTAATCTAGACTTCATTGATTTCTTATGGGTGTTTGGGATTCTATCCCAACTCACTCTTCCTTACACACCTCGGTGGAATGGTGTAAGTGAAAGGAGGAACTGCACCCTATGGGACATGGTGAGATCAATGACGAGTCATCTGAGTCTTCCATTATCCTTTTGGCGACATGTATTAAAATAGTAGCACACATACTAAACCAAGTACCAACTAAATTGATAAACGGTATTCCATACGAGTTATGGAGTGGAAAGAAAGCTATGTTATCGAATTTACATGTGTGGGGGAGTGAATCATTTGTTAAGGCCTCTTCAGGTAACAAGCTTGATCCCCAAGGCACAATGTGTTTCTTTTTAGGATATCCCAAAGAAACAAGGGGATGTTACTAATAAAACCTGTCATGAACCCCTCCCCACAAACTGTACCCCTCCTGGGCCAACAATGTGTGAAGGAAGATAATGACCCCCGAGTCCCGCCTCCAGTAGGCACCAGGTTGGCGACAAGCACCAAGGTTATAGTGAACACACAAATGGGAGGCATTACCCTCTAAGAGAACACATGCGGAAGAGAGAGATAAGATAGACACCAATAAACTCCAACTCAGAACTAAAATATAAAATAAACCCAAGTACATATATGAAATGTCATGCAAATTTACTACAACTAAAATGGAAAACCAAAAGTACCAAAAAGAAAGTAAAACGGCAGCGACCACAAGCCCGAACAGCTCCTCCAGCCACAATCTAGTAGTAACCAGATTGATCTCCAACCTGCTCCATGTGACCTGAAAAAAAGTTCATATATACATAGGGTGAGTATAACAGTATACTCAGTAGGATCCTCCCCAATCCTCTTGAGAAAAAGTAAAGAAAGCATGCTAAAGCCTAGTGAACAACAAGTGAAACTAACTCATCACCTAAACAGGTATACTAAGTTCCCAACCTCACCATGGCCACTCTCTCCAAGTAACGCATACAAGAATATAGAATATAATGAAAAATATCAAGGGTACCCCAATAATACTTCCCCAATGGTTTTCCGCTTTTCCCCAATGACATACGTCCTGTGCATCTCTCTCCAATGCCTTTCCCGCAGACAGCTGGGCTATGTTCCAATATCTGCACCTCATGCACCACAAAGGATTTCCCACAGACACTTGGGAAAAGCACCACACCATCCTCACAACCAAAAGTAACCAGGTATGTTCCGGGAGCCACCATATCCCGCATAACGTGCATCATACATCGGGTATTATACCTCAAGCCATTATATCCCATACACCGAGTAGGGATCCTCAAACCATCACAGCATAAACACGTTACACCTATAGTAGTCCAAAGGATAATATATCCAGAATATATGTGTGTGAAATAACCACAAGCCATTACAACCATCTACACACATATATGGGGAAACTAACTATTGTGCCTGTTGGCACATGTATCTACCAAGAGAAGAGAGTGGGGCCAAAGGGGGTAGTCAGCCATTCGACCTCCCATTAGAATGTTGTGGAAAACACCCCATTCCCCAGGGCTCAGAATCCTCGGGGTGTTAGTTTCCCTTACCGACATGGTGGAGTAGCGTACAGAAACAAAAAAAGTACAGAATATATATATATAACTCACATCAACACTATGGGCATCACATAGTCTTAGATACAACTTCAGCTAACGTCTCTCAGACTCCAGGCTGCTACTTCTAAGACTAGGTATCCTATATGCCCACAAACATTTTAAGAGCTCTATTAGATTACTCCATTCTCATTTTATTAGTTCCACTTTACGTTAATTAATTCTTTAAACATTAATTAACCATGAACAATTCCACATTAAACTGAATTGTCATCACATTCAAAATCAACTACTCCTTTTAAGATTCACATCACCTTTAAATTCGAGTATCTCCCTCCCCCTGGATTATCACCATTTTATCAAACTTTCATTATGGAATTACTTTCCCATATTCCCAGGCATTCTAGAAAGGCATCCTATGCTACTAAACACAAAGGGGGCTCAACACAGTGAGTAGATATACTACCCGTCGAGTCTTTGCCGCCTATAGAAAGAGCATAGACCCATTCTCCCGTGAGAGGATAAACACGGAAAGCATGTGGCATTCGCCACATGTCTTCGCCTCCTTCAGAAGAAGGGTAAGCAAGACCAGCTACCATGAGCAGTGGGAAAAGTAAAGATAATAAAGAACCAAACAAAACCACCAACATCTAGCCATCACATTCATACCATACCATCATCCTTGGTGTGCTCCCCGACACCCACATGTATAAGCTGATGCATCTCACCACCCTAGGTGTCATCCACTGTCACAAACACAAGTCCCCATGCCTCTACATATCACAACAGCCATCCAGGCTCACATTACATCACAAGCATCAAGAAAACAAACATCACATCAATGGGATCATGGACCTTAAACAATCAACAGGGTAATCCAGAACCCCTTTAAGAAATTCTCACACACTCTATTCTTTAATCCATATTGAATAAGAAGATTTTTTATTTGTAGGTTCCAATTACGGGAGACCTAATCAGTTAGCTATCACAATTAAATAACCATGTTTACTTCCCTAATTTGATTAACCTCAAATTAGAACAACTACAACAATGGCATCAACCAGATTCATTTACATGCCTCTTTATCTTTAGCCAATTAATTAACAATTAATTTCGGATTTATGTTCATTATCAATTTCCATCAAGAACAAACAACTAATCAAAGAAAACATAGATATTACTCTATCTAGCAAAACATGAGGCAAACTGTTATCACCATACAAAGCAACAACATGCGATCAACCAATTATTTTAATCCAGTTCAAGTATGTAATTAGGTCAATTTCATTGTGATCCAAGGGCTAAATCATGCTAATTATATGATTTCACATATACAATTAGAGAATCCCGGAATCCCCTACCTCGAAGAGTTCTTGACATCCTTTATCCACACAACAGGTCACAATTCTCCTCTCACGACAACTGCATCCATCGGAGGATGCCACGGTACGATAGTACCAACCAACCCCAAGAAAAACCCATTAGAATCAGGGAAATTACATGTTATAATATGGAAGGGATAAACAAGGGAAGATGATCCCCAAATGAATGACGATAAAACATACCTTATTGGGAATATTGACAGACACAGCTCGGTTACATCCAAAATAGAGCGGAACCAATCGTAGGATTAGGGTTTGATTGTGAAAATACTACTGGAATGATTGAAAGGTTCTAGTGTATCTTAGCTGAGAACAAAGGGGAAGAACAATAGAGAATGATATATAGTTCCTTTTTGAAGATTTAACGAGGCAATGGAATAAGATCCGGTTAATTTTCCATTAAAAACGGATCGCATTAACCCACCCGGTTTGACCCATTAAAACATCCCGAGCCATAGGAATAATTAATATAGGATTTATGGAATTTGAATCGGCCTTAAGAGTCCTTAAAATAAGGCTTTAAATGTATTTTACGTCAACAGAAACGTCAAAGGGGCGAAACTGTAGGAAGCTGGAAACACTGTTTAGATACTCAAAATTTGGCAAAGGAAAGAAAAGGTCACCGTTAGACCTCACCATTCTAGAAACACTATTCACGTCTACCATTATAAGGTCACTGTTAGAAGGTTACCATTCTGGAATCACTGTTCAAGTCTACCGGTATAAGGTCAACGTTAGAAGGTTTCCGTTCTTGAAACACTGTTCAAGTTTACCATTATAAGGTCACCTTTACAATGTTACCATTTTGGAAACACTGTTCAAGTCCACCGTTAGAAGGTTATCATTCTAGAAACACTGTACAAGTCCGCCGTTAGAACCTCACCGATAGAAACACTGTTCACTGAACCTCACCTATAGAAACACTGTTCACCTATCGATACTGTTCATAAAACTAGAAACACTGTTCACAGAACTAGAAATTTGGCATTGTTGGGGATAAGTCACCTTGACCTCCCGGAACACCTCCAACACCACATTTTAAAAAAGTAATGGACCAGAGAGTTCTGGGCCATTACATCAGATACCTCTCAATACATTATCGTCCTCAAGAATTCAAAACCAACCTAAAGAGGAAAAAGAGAAACAGGGCCCGAACAACCACCCATCGAGATACCTCTCAAAAGAGAGCAATCCAAAAAAAGGAATAAAAGAAGTTCATAAATAAAACATGAAAGGTCTAACCACCAAGGAAACATTATTACATGAAAAGATTTAAACATTAAACAACTCTAGGTACTGAGCACGTATCTATGACTCATGCTCCCTGGTACTCTCCTCCATGCCACCGTGTCGCCATAGGACATGAACTAAGGGGATAGAACACCCACGCAACACCTTCTCCTCGCGGTCTTGGATCTCCAGAGGTTGCTCCTCGATGGTTGCATCATCCTCAATATCGATCTCTCCCCAATCGATAACACGAGATTCATCATGAAGATAACGACGGAGTTGTGATACATGGAAAACATCATGTATCCGACTCATCTGAGGGGGAAGTGCTACTCGATATGCCACAGCTCCAACACGAGTTAACACCTCGAAAGGCCCAACAAACTGGGGAGAAATCTTACTTCCACGACCAAACCTTCACTACCTATGACAATGAGTCACCTTCAGAAACACATGATCCCCAACATTAAACTCTAAGGGTCTCCTTCTTTGATCATCATATGATATCTGATGATCTTGCGCTGTCTTCATCCTCTCACGAATCACCTGAATCATATCTGTTGTATTCTTCACTAGTTCCGGTCCGAGGATTGCTGACTCTCCGACCCCAGTCCAGAAAAATGGATAATGGCAAGGCCGACCATATAGGGCTTCAAACAACAACATACCAATGGTAGAGTGAAAACTATTACTGTAAGAGAACTCTACCAAGGGTAAGTGCTTCATCCATGAACCTCCAAAATCAAGAACACAAGAGTGCAACATGTCTTCAAGCGTCTGGATGGTTCACTCTGTTTGACCATCCGTTTGAGGATGAAAAGCTGTGCTAAGGCATAATTGAGAAACTAAAGCATGTTGGAGACCCCTCCACACCCTGGAGGTAAAACATGTATCTCGATCAGAAATAATCGTCCTAGGGACTCCATGAAGTCTCACCACCTCCTCTCGATATTGCCTCGACAAAACATCCACTGAGCTCGACTCCTTGATCGCTATGAAGTGGGACGATTTTTTTAAATGATCTACTACCACCCATATAGCATCATGTCCTCCTGGAGCTCGAGGTAAACCTATAACAAAGTCCATTGAGATGTCCTCCCACTTCCACTGAGGAATCTCTAATTGGTGGAGAAGACCTCCAGGAACACGGTGTATGGCCTTCACCTTCTGGCAGACTAAAAATCGAGACACACACTCTACAACCGCACGCTTCAGCCCAAGCCACCAAAAATGACTCCTCAAGGATCGGTACATATTTGTCACACCAGGATGTACTGCCAAGGGAAAACTATGGAACTCTCGGAGAACCGTCTCATGCATCGCCAAGGGAACAAAAAGCTTTCCATGATACAACACTCGAGGTTGTTCATCCTCCGACCAACCATCAGGGGCCTCACCACAAACAACCCTATCACTCTAAACTTCCTCCTCTAGATCCCCCAACTGAGACTCTTCCACCTTCTATATCAAGGATGACTGCACCATCAACTAGAAAAGACAACCTATACCCCTAACTTCTCCCATATCAAGATGAAAAGATGATAGCTCTTCCATCATTCTACAGGAATCACCAGATTCATGCACAACATCATTACGTGACTTTCGGCTCAGTGAATTAGCTACAACATTCCCTTTTCCAGGTGTATACGATATTTCAATGTTTTATTCCTGCAAGAAATCTATCCACCAACACTGCCGCAAGTTCAATTCATGTTGGGAGAAAACATACATAAAACTCTTATGATCAGTGAAAACCACAAAGTGCTCACCAATGAGGTAATGTCTCCACGACTTCAGAGCAAACTCCACAGCTGCCAACTCAAGATCATGGGTGGCATAGTTGCATTCATGGGGACGCAATTGCTGAGACCCATAAGAAACAACTGACCTCTGATGCTTGAGAACACATCCTAGCCCCAGATGTGAAGCATCACAGAAAACATCAAACTGGACTCCCTCCCCTGGAAGACAAAGGACTGGAGCACTTACAAACTTCTCCTTTAGATACCCGAAAGCTACCTGACACTGATCAGTCCACATGAATTCTTGATCCTACCTGGTCAAAGCTATCAGAGGAGTCGCATATCAGGATAAATTGGCTACAAACCTCCTATAATTTCCTACGAGACCAAGGAAACTTCGTACCTTTGACACGTTCTTGGGGGCTGCCCAAGACACCATTGCTTCTATCTTCAATGGATCCACTGCTACTCCCTATTGGGACACAACATTCCCCATGAAACAAACTTCTCGAACCCAAAACTCACACTTCAACAACTTCCCAAACAACTGATGTTGGTGGAGAACTCCCAAAATGGCTCGTAGATACTATGCATTCCCCTCTTTAGACATGGAGTACACAAGGATGTCATCGATGAAAACCACAACAAACTTGTCCAATAATTCACAAAACACAATATTCATCAACCTCATGAAAACAGCTGGAGCATTCTCCATGCCGAATGGCATTACAAAAAACTCAAAATGCCCATGACGACAACAGAAAGTATTCTTCGGGATATCCTCATCCTTTTCACGCATCTGATGATATCCTGACTGCAAGTTGATCTTTGAGATCCAACTTGCACCCTTTAGTTGATCGAATAAGTCATCAATCTATGGGAGAGGATAGAGGTTCTTTATTGTCACTTTGTTTAATCGACGATAATCGACGCACAACCACAAACTGCCATAAACCTTTTTCACAAACAAAAATGGCGCACCCCAAGGTGACACACTTGGCTGAATAAAACCGCACTACAACAGACAACCAAGATGAATATATAGCTCTCGTAACTCAGAAGGGGAAATCCTATATGGAGACATATAGATAGGTGACGCTCCTTGCTGTAGGTCGATCCCAAACTCGGTCTCTCGTTGAGGGGGTAATGCTACAACCTCTTCTGGAAAGACGTTAGGGTACTCCTCTACAAACTTAGGAAACGCCAACTGCTAAACCTCTGAAGAACTCAGTTTCATCTCCGGCATCAAAGATGATAATGATGGAACTCGTCTATGACCCATATGAGGATCTCTCTCACCAACAAACACCACTTTTTCTCTATCTGTATCATAGAAGATGACCTTTTTCCTGTAGCAATCCACAATAGCATGCACCGAATAGATCCAATCCATGCTGAGTATGACATCATATGGTTGTATTCGTAAACATAGGAAATATCCCCAAGAGCGGTGTTTCCCCAACACTAACTCACAGTCTCTACATACTTCAAACAAGTTAGCTCGACCTCCTACTGGCATAGTCAACGCCAAGGGCACTAGAAGCCTCTTTACCTCAAGTTCCAAATCATGGAAAAGGGTAGGTGATATGAAGGAGTGTGTTGCTCCTGAAACAAACAAGGCATACAATAAGGTAGAAAACAAGCAAAGGGTACCTCGAACGACATTTAGCTTGCCTGGGGCTGGCAATGATAGAGCATGAAGCTGACCACGACCTCCTCCACGCCTATCTGACCCTGATGAAGACCACCACCACGGCCGCTCTCTGCTCTCTAAGGACGGGGTGCGTCATGGGGTTATCCTTTCCTTGCTCCATCTACCCTCTGGTGATCTAAAGCTGGTGCACCTGCTACTACTACTTCAACTGGAACTTCCTCAACGGAGGAACCTGGAGTGGAGCGCCCGATGCACAATGACTGGTCTGAAAAGTCGCGCACTCCCGTTGCTGATGACCACAACCACCACAAGAAAAAAAGTGCATGATCCCTTGGCATAGGCCTGAGAGTTGCTGCCTACAATGAAACGTGATGGGAAGGGCTGGGATCTACCCCCAGGTGAACGGAAACTCTTCTTCCCTGAAAACCGAGAACCCCGAACCACAGCTCTGCTTCATGAGGAATCATGAAGATTCCCCTCTCGTGATGATCTGGTCCTAGCCAAAGTCCTATCAACAACCTCTTCCCTCACCAGCACCTCAAGATATGTCTTCAGCATAAATAGGGTGACCTAGTGCTGTATCTCTCGATGCAAAGCCTCCTTGAAATGCCTCACCCTGGCCTCCTCATTTGGTAACAGGTGTGAAGCATATCGTAGAAGGTTCCTGAAATGGATTCCAAACTCTCAAACACTAGAGGTCCCCTATCGAAGGGTAAGAAGCTCCTGGTGACTGGACGACTTCGAAGTTGATGAAAGAAACTCAACTCTAAACCTGTTCAAAACTCCTCCCATGAGACCGTTGACTCCTCACGATCCCCGAGGAACAAGAACCACCACTACCTTGTTGTTCCACGCAGCATCGTCACAACCAAGGACACCCAGTGTTCTTTCAGAGCACGAATTGTACTGAAGCCTATCTCGACCTCCTCCAACCAGTCTTCTCTAACTGCATCTGAAACGGAGCCCTCGTACTCTTGTAGACTCTGGAACTGAAATTCTCAGAGTGTCTTCCTCCAAGTGTCATAATCATCAACCTTTACCCGGCGACGATCTACTGGAATAGCCTGCTGGACATCTTCCGCGCAAACCTGACGAGGAGGTCGACCTGGAGCCAGACCTATAAAATAACAGCTATTAGAGCTCCTAAGACTGGAATATGGAAGACTCAACAGTAATAAATTAATGGTTTTATTTTATTAATTTTAGGTTAACCTATCCCAAGGTCTACCCATTCAAACACAGGTGCAAAGAAGAATGATGCATGATCCTTTCCTATGTCTCTACACTGAAAACATTATCACATTGTTTAGTAGCCATCGTAAACAAAAAGGTCTGTGCAACAGATCATAGGGGGACCTAAACGCCTATGTCTCTGCCGGTATCCAGTGTTTACCCCACTTTCTAAACATGAATGACACTGTTTCCCTACCATCCCATGCAACCTCACCTGTGCCTATCTCCAAACTCCATCCTATCCCTCAACTAGACCTCTGATACCACTCTGTCATGACCCCCTCCCAAAAAAGTGTACCTCTCATGGTCTGGAAATGTGATAAGGAAGATAATGACCCCCGAGTCCTGCCTCCAGTAGGCCCTGGGTTGGCGACAAGCACCGAGGGTATAGTAAACACACAAATGAGAGGCATTACCCTATAAGAGAACACATGCGGAAGAGAGAGATAATATAGACGCCAATAAACTCCAAATTATAATTGAAATATAAAAGAAACCCAAGTAAATATATGAAATGTAATGCAAAAGTACTACAACTGAAAGGGAAAACCAAAAGTACCCAAAAGAAAGTAAAACGACAGTGACCACAAGCCCGAACAGCTCCTCCAACCACAAGCTAGTAGTAACCAGCTTGACTCCAACCTACTCCAAGTGACCTGAAAAATAGTTTATATATACATAGGGTGAGTATAACAGTATACTCAATAGGATCCTCCCCAATCCACTCATGAAAAAGTAAAGAAAACAAGCTAAATCCTAGTGAACAACAAGTGAAACTAACTCGTCACCAAAATAGGTATACCAAGTTCCCAACCTCACCATGGCCACTCTCTCCAAGTAACGCATACAAGAATATAGAATATAATGAAAAATATCAAGGGTAACCCACTACTACTTCCCCGCTGGTTTTCCGCTTTTCCCCAACGACATACGTCCTGTGTCTCCCTCTCCAAAGGCTTGCCTGCAGACACCTGGGCTAAGCTCCAAAATCTGCACCTCATGCACCACAAATGCTTGCCCACAGACACCTGGGCGAAGCACCACACCATCCTCACAAGAAAAAGTAACCAGTTATGTTTCGGGAGCCACCACATCCCACATAACGTGAATCATACATCAGGTATTATACCTCATGCCATTATAGCCCATACACCGAGTAGGGATCCTCTAGCCATCACAGCCTATACACGTTACACCGATAGTAGTCCAAAGGATACTATATCCAGAATATATGTGTTTGAAATTACAACAAGCCATTATATCCCTCTAAACACATATATGGGGAAACTAACTATTGTGCTTCTTGGAACATGTATCTACCAAGAGAAGAGAGTGGGGCCAAAGGGGGTAATCAGCCATTCAACCTCCCATCAGAATGTTGGGGAAAACACCCCCCCAAGGCTGAGAATCCCTGGGGTGTTAGTTTCCCTTACCGAAAAGGTGCAGTAGCGTATAGAACCACAAAAGGTATATAATATATATATAACTCACATCCACACTATGGGCATTACCTAGTCTTAGATACAACTACAGCTAACGTCTCTCAGACTCCAGGATGCTACTTCTAAGACTAGGTATCCTATAAGCACACAAAAAATTTGAAGAGCTTTATTAGATTACTCTATTCTCATTTGATCAGTTCCACTGTACGTTAATTAATTCTTTAAACATTAATTAACCATGAACAATTCTACATTAAACTGAATTGGCATCACATTCAAAATCCACTGCTCCTTTTAAGATTCACATCACCTTTAAATTCCAGTATCTCCCTACCCATGGATTATAACCATTTAATCAAAAATTCTTTACGGAATTACTTTCCCATATTCCTAGGCATTCTAGAAAGGCATCCTATACTACTAAACACAAAGGGGGCTCAACAAGGTGTGTAGATGTACTACCCGTCGAGTCTTTTCCGCTATAGAAAGAGCATAAACCCATTGTCCCTTGAGAGGCTAAATACAGAAAGCATGTTGCATACCCCGTGTGTCTTCGCCTCCTTCGGAAGGAGGGTAAGCAAGACCAACTGCCTTGAGAAGTGGGGAAAAGTAAAGCAGATAAACAAGAAAACAGAAGCACCAACATCCAGCCATCACATTCATCCCATACCATCATCCTTGGTGTCCTCCCCGACACCCACATGCATAAGCTGATGCATCTTTCCACCCTAGGCATCATCCACTGCCACAAACACAAGTCCCTATGCCTCCACATATCACGACATCCATCCAGACTCACATTAAAACACATGCTGTAGGAAAACAAACATCACATCATTGGGCTCTTTTCCCTTTAACAATCAAGAGGGTAACTCAGAACCCCTTTAAGAAATTCTCGCACAATCATTTTTTCAATCCATATTAAATTAGAAGATTTGTTATTCGTAGGTTCTAATTATGGGAGACCTAATCAGTAAGCTATCACAATTAAATAACCATGTTTACTTTCCTAATTTGATTAACATCAAATTAAAACAACTGCAACAATGGCATCAACCAGATTCATTTACATGCCTCTTTATCTTTAGCCAATTAATTAACAATTAATTCCAGAATTACGTTCATTGTCAATTTCCATCAAGAATGAACAACTAATCAGAGAAAACATAGATTTTACTCCATCTAGCAAAACGTGAGGCAAACCGTTAGCACGATACAAAGCAACAACATGCGATCAACCAATTCTATTAATCTGGTTCAACTTTTTAATTAGGTCAATTTCATTGTGATCCAAAGGGATAAATCATGCTAATTCCACGATTGCACATATTCAATTAGAGAAGCCATGAATCCCCTACCTCGAAAAGTTCTTGACGTCCTTTATCCACACAACGGGTCACAATTCTCCTCTCATGACAACTGCATCCACCGGCGGATGCCACGGTACGACAGTACCAACCAACCCCAAGAAAACCCCATTAGAATCATAGAAATTACATGGTATAATATGGAAGGGATAATCATGGAAAGATGATCCCCAAAGGAACGATGATAAAACATACCTTATTGGGAAGATTGACCGACAGAGCTCGGTTGCATACAAAATAGAGTGGAACCAATCAGAGGATTAGGGGTTGATTGGGAAACTCTTACGGGAATGATTGAAAGTTTATAGTGTCTCTTAGCTAAGAACAATGGGGAAGAACAAGGGAGAATGATATCTAGTTCCTTTTTGAAGATTTAACGAGGCGACGGTTTAAGATCCAGTTAATTCTCCATTAAAAACGGATCACATTAACCCAGGCAGTTTTACCAAGTAAAACATCCCGAGCCATAGGAATAATTAATATAGGATTTATGGAATTTGAATCGGCCATAAGAGTCCTTAAAATAAGTCTTTAAATGTATTTTACGTCAACAGAAACGTCAAAGGGGCGAAATTGTAGGAAGCTGGAAACACTGTTCACATACTCAAAATTTGGCAAAGGAAAGAAAAGGTCACCATTAGACCTCACCGTTCTGGAAACACTATTCAAGTCTACCTTTATAAGGTCACCGTTAGAATGTTACCCTTCTGGAAACATTGTTCAAGTCTACCGTTATAAGGTCACCACTAGAAGGATACCATTGTGGAAACACTGTTCATGTCTACCGTTATAAGGTCACCGTTAGAAGGTTACCATTCTGGAAATACTGTTCAAGTCTACTGTTAGAAGGTTAACGTTCTGGAAAAACTATTTAAGTCCACCATCAGAACCTCACTGATAGAAACATTGTTCACTGAACCTCACCGATAGAAACACTGTTCACCTACCGATACTGTTCAAAAAAGTTGAAACACTGTTCATAGAAATGGAAATTTGGAAAAGTTTTGGGGATAAGTCACCATGACCTCCCGGAACACCTCCAACACCACATTTTCACAAAGTAATGGACTAGAGAGGTCTATGCCATTACACACCCCCTCAGATAAAATGGTAATAGTGGAAAGACACGCCATATTCCTTGAGAGGGAGCACATCTCTAAAAGAGATAGTTGGAGTGAGATAGACTTAGATGAAGTCGAGGCTCAAGATTCACAAGAGTTGGTACAAGAACAGATTCCACAAAGTCCAGTGGAAGAAAAATCTATTCTAGAGACATTATAACATCATAGGAGCACAAGAGAGGTTAGAGAGCTAGAATGATATGGTTTTCTTATCACCGAGGATGGTGACTCATTATTGGATGACAATGATGATCCTATTACCTACAATGAAGCAGTTGAAGGCACATATGTTGCCAAGTGGCCAGAAGCCATGAATTATGATATGGATTCCATGTACCAAAACAAAGTCTAGATTTTGGTAGATCCTCGATTTGATGTAAACCATGTTGGTAATAAATGGTTATTCAAGAAGAAACTGGACATGGAGGGGAAATTCATCACCTATAAGGCATGACATGTTCCAAAAGGTATTAGAAAGTGTCAATGAATTGACTATGATGAAACCTTTTTACCAGTTGCGATGCAGAAATCCATCATAATCCTACTGGCCATTATCGCTTACCATGACTATGAAATTTGGAAAATGGATGTCCAAACAACATTACATAATGGGAAACTCCAGGAAGATGCCTACATGACACAACCTGAAGGGTTTGTGACTCCAAAGGATGCCAACAAGGTATGCCAATTGTAGAAATACATTTATGGATTAAAGCGAGCATCAAGGTCATGGAACATTCATTTTGATGAAGCTATAACGGAATTTGGCTTTGTTAAGAATGAATGTGAGCCTTGTGTCTACAAAAGGTATAGTGGAAGTGCAGTCATTTTCCTAATAGTATATATTGATGTCATATTAGTAATTGGAAATAATGTACCTGTCTTACAGTCAGATAAGGCATGGTTGGATAAATTGTTCTCTATGAAATACTTGGACAAGGCAGCATATATTCTTGGGATCAATATCCATTGTGATAGATCCAAGAGAATGCTGGGCATATGTCAATGTACATACATTTATAAGATACTGAAGAGATTAAGTGTGGAACGGTCCAAGAGGGGATTGTTGCCAGTGTCACATGGCATTCATCTTTCCAAGAAAATGTGTCCTCAGACACATGAGGAATGAACGAAAATGGTAAGGATCCCTTACGCGTCTGCAATTGGGCCAGTCATGTATGTTATGCTATGTACAAGGCTAGATGTTGCTTATGCATTGAGTGCGGTAGGCAGATATCAAGGTGATCCAGGAGACCGCCATTGGATGGCAGTCAAGACTATCATTAAGTATTTGAGGAGTTCTAAGGATATGTTCCTGGTTTATGGTGGAGATGAGGAACTAGTAATCAAGGGACATGTAGATGTTAGTTTCCAGACTGATCAAGATGACATGAAGTCACTGACTAGATACATATTCAGTTTGAATGGAGGTGTCGTGAGCTGGATGAGCTCAAAGCAATTTGTGGTGGCAGATTCTACAGCAATGTCCGAGTATATCATAGCTTTTTAGGAAGCTATAGAATCCATATGGATGTGAAGCCTCATTCATGAGCTAGATGTAGTACATAGTAGTAAAGATCCTTTCACACTCTATTGTGATAATACTAAAGCGGTGGCACTTGCAAAAAATCCAAGTTCACATCAGCGGACAAAGCACATACTTCGGAAGTATCATCTCTTGAGGGATTTTTCTCAGAGAGGTGAAGTTGTAGTGACTGGTATTTCCACGGAAGACAATTTGGAAGACCCCTTGACTAAGGCCATGACTCAGTAGAAACATGATCATCATGTGAGGTCTAGCGGACTGAAAGTCAAAGGCAGTTGTCTCCAGTCCAAGTGGGAGTTTATTAGGGTTGGTGTCTTGAGAACCAACTGTTTTTTACTTTGATTACATGAATGTACACTTATTAAATATTTTTCATTGTTCTACATGACTATAATATAATAATGTCTGGGAATATTTGTTGCATTGATAAGGTCATGGAAGATCGCCGCTATGATGAGAACCTTGAAATGCTATAACAATATTCGTAAATAATGTTCTACGGTTGGATGACATACTATGATAGGACACATAGTATACAAACCATCATGTGTGAGTACTCGTAAGAAGACAAGACTCTCTCTCATGGAGTTCACAATTGGTAATCTCCAAGATGGGGGATTATGAGAACAAACCCGCTAGTAGCAATTCAAAATTTCTTTGTGTCATCAGAAATTTCTATCTACAAGCGTGTGTAATGGTCCTTAGACTGGATGATTATCATTAACTCATGTCATGACTTGCGTACTTATATTTAATGATGAAAATTGTCCCGTAGACAGTTGGCGGGATGTATGGTACGTTGGGTGCATCACGAGTGACATGTTGTTAATGGATAAGTCAAAGAAGGATTTGTCCCATCCATTTATGGAAGTTGATATCTAGGGCATTTTATTGAAATAGAATCGTCTCATGAAATTCCATGTCCATGGTGAAACGACGAGTTTATTTCAAGTAGTCAAGGAATCACTACTAGAAAATGGGCCTATACCCACGGTTTTTGAAAACTGTGGGTATTGGGATAATATGGGGACCTATACCCACGGTTTTTCCCAAAACTATGGGTATAGAATATTTTTAAAGACCTATGCCCACAGTTTTGGGATTGCTGTGGGTATAGTGTTTTTTCAGAATACATATACCCATGGTTTTGAAAAACCGTGGGTATTGGGATATTTTTTTGAATACCTATACCCTTGGTTTTTTAAAACCGTGGGTATAGCTGGCGGTGGGGAAAAAATTACACGGGACAACAAAAAAAATTGGCGGGAACATAGTTTGTGTTAATATAATTAAAAATATAAGCAAATAGATATATGACAATGTTAACAAAATATTTCCAGCTTATTTGGTCAGCTCTTGAATCATCTTCTCAACGGTCGCGAGTTCTAATATCACTGTTCTCATTTCTCAGTAAGGGCTTGTATTAATATATTTAGGCTGACATAAATTTATAAACACATTATTATAAATGCACACATAAAATGGCATTTTCATGGCGACCTAGTTGGTTAAGTACCGAAGGATCACTTCGTCAGATGCGAGTTCTAATCCCACTTTATTCCTTTTTTTGATAACCAGTAATATTAATATATTTACATATATATATATAATTATCAAATAACTCAATATCTTGGATGGTCAGAGGTTTACTTCCACCAATGCAGTGGCCCGTGTTCAAGTCCCTCCTGCATCACATATTTTTGTGCGTTTTGATTTTATGAAAACTGGTAATATTGATATATTTATACAAATATATAGCCATATACCGAATAAGTCAATAGCTCGGTTGGTCAGAGACATTGTTCCGCCAGTGCAGTGCCCCGGGTTCGAGTCCTACATGCATTTATTTTTTGAGATATAAATCCCCACGGTTTTCAAACCGTGGGGGAAGTCCCATGCCACCTGTACAGAAGTGTGGTACACAGTGACCCCTATATATACCCATGGTTCATTCAAACTGTGGGGATAGCCTAAGACCCCTATTGCGACCCCACTCAGCCCCACGTTTCCCAAAACCATGGGTATAGGCTATACCCATGGTTTTGGGGGCTATACCCATGGTTTTGAACCATGGGTATAGGTTGTTTTTCCAATAGTGAATGACGTATCAAGCATATAGGTTTATGACACTGCCATGAAACATGCTTGATGGGATATTGAGACAAAGGGATTAAATTACATGGTTAGCATTCGTATGAGGTGACAGGTCAATGCGGCATTAACTTCTTTCTCTTGGGTGCCTTGACCTGTTGCTAGACAGTAATCTTGGACATTAGGCAATCCCACCTAATGCCAATGAGAAAGAGGCCTAGAGGGTCACACACTAAGTGTATTCAAGAATCTCAAGTAGAATAATGATTATTTACGTACGTGGTTTAATAATTATTCATGGAATCCTAAATCATTTTAATGATAGTGGAAAAAGGAAATGAAAAACAAGATATACACGACGTGCATTAATTATTACGCGCCATGTTGTTTTTCATGGAAAAAAAGTACACACCATGTATTAATGATTACACATCGTGTAGTTTTTATTTTGAAATGAAATGAAAAACAAGTACACTCTGTGTATTAATGATTACACGCCATGTAGTTTTATGGAAAACAAGTACACGCCTTGTATTAATGATTACACGTCGTGTATTTTTCCAGTCAGGATTTTGAGGATATAATATTGTTTTATTAAATTATATTTATTATAATCAGTGTGGGTGCATGTCATGGAATTAATTATTCACCATGGAGTTTTAAATAATAGTCAATGAAATAAATAAAATGCATAACACATTTATTTATTTTCATAACTCTACAACCACAAACCCGATTATAAATATCCTCACAACCCCAACTCTTTTCCTACACAAGAGAATCGCTGTGCACAACAATTCTAGAGAATTATCTGAAGACCGAAAGAACTCCTTCCTCCAAGAATATACTAAATACCGAGAGAGATACTCTTCCATTAGATCAAGATGATATAAGCTGGACAACGCAAGAAAAGGTTTCTCCATGCTAGCACATGGAGACTCCTTTGGCAACGTCCAGAGATACGAGGTGCACGTGTGGATCACCGCTAGAGGAAGTCTAAAATTGGATTCTGCGATGAAACAACATATCACATCGGAACATGATCATAAATATCAATGAATAAATAACACCAAAAGGTACTTCTTGTCAATTAATTAAATTAATTATTATTAACCTGTGACGATCCACTTTTGTTATTCTAGGACATTCCTTTTCGTTGTCTATTTTGGTGATTTGATCTGTGGAGACTGGAATTTATTGTCTTATTGATCCTAGATTGATCATTATTAGTGACAAAAAGCCATGGGGAACATCCATCCATGAGCTTCCACAGTGCTCAGAACCTTCATAAATATTATAATTTCATTTGCGGAATTGTGGACCACCACCTCTACAAAGTGATATGATTTGTTAATACCATACATGGAACATATAATGGTTATAATAAATGAAATTATTTAACATATATAACAGAAATATTCTACTGTAATTATAATATAACTATGTATTCTTTAGATTTCATTCCATTAATATGACAGAGAAATGAAAGTACCGTTCTTGCGTACGTACATCCAACCATTTCCAGGAATAGTGAATTTTATTTTCTATCTTGAAATATTATGAAATATTTTCAATACATATATACTGGATATATATGATATATATATCATTAATAATATTCATTGGATGATGTAATTTTTACCTCATGTACAATTTATATCAGAAAAAGTTCATTTTCGACTGAGGTACAAAACATTTAAAAAATGTCTAATATGAACTCAAACAATTAATAAATTTATATAACATGGTAATAAGGGATATAAAGTAAATAATTAAATTTAAAGAGGTTCTAAAGATTGTATATGTTCACCTATGTTTATTATTTAGGAAATTAATGAACGGATGAGACAAGTCAAACCAATGTATGGGATTTCATCTCAATATCCTTTTAATAAGGCTTGTATTGATATTACCCAACTCTATTATTTTATAAGGTGTATATACAAAAACTATGAAATTTCATATCAATATTTTATATATACTAATTTTATTTATAAATTCATAGAGAAAAATATGTAAATTTTAAAACTGATATGGGACACCTTGAAAGTATAGTAATTTAATAATCAAATCATTATCTTTATAATATTAATTTACATATTTATCTATATAGATATAAAAGGATTATAAAGGACATTTTATGTCTTTCATGAATTTCATTCAATGTTTTCAAAAAGAATGTTTTTATACCAATAATTTTACTTTCTTTATAAAACAACAAATGAAATGTCATTTCTTTTATCTTATATAGAGATAACGACTTCTCCACCGCCATAATATTTATTCGATTTTTGGATTCCTATATAAGCCTAACTTTAATTTAAATAAATCTTATATTCCTTTATTTGGGTATCTTGGTATTTAGAATGGGATCATAAATGAAAAAGATAATTTTAGATAGAAATTTTTTTCATATGGTATTTGATGAGTTTTTCAAAAGGGTTATACGGTGAACATGTTTTATTCATAAAATGTTAAATGAGAATTTTATGAGATGGGTGATCCTGATATAGCTTATACTAGGGGTTGACCCCCATTATAGCTCATCGGTGTGCCTGATATTGCTTATAAGAAGGGTTGAGTCCCATTATAGCCCATGGGTGATCCCATCACATCTTATAGGAATGGTTGAGCCCCATTATAGATCACGAGGGAGCTTGATATAGCTTACAAGAAGGGTGATCCCCATTATAGATATCCAATTCGGAAGTCAATCATATGGTTATTCAACTGAAAGTTTGAAATAATTTTATTTATTTGATTTTATATGTCACATAAAAGTGTTTTATATTTTGGCTATTTGTTTTATTGTTTTTAATTGAGAAAAATATATGAGTGTTATTCATGTGAAAATGTTTTATTTAATCCTCTCAAAGAGAATTGAATGGGTTATTAGGTTTTAACTATACGAATGGATTTTCATTATTTTTACATCTATTGCTGAGCTTTTTGTGAACATCCCATGATTTAAATGTTTTAACCGGATTTAAGGTAGAATAACATCAAGGATGGAATGAAGGAAAACTAATGATGATTAAACATGAAAATAAACCATGTTTATTTTAAATTTTTTATTGTTATGGACGAAACATATACAGTTGGAAGTGTCTACATTTTATTTCTATGTTTTTAATGTAATAGTTATGGCATAATTATCTAAAGCTATAAACCAAGAAATATCCCAAATATGAATTCTTGACACAACTCAAGATTATGTAACATTTATTATTGGGGTCTTATACAAGGTGTAAGGGTTTTATTCCTCCCTGGGTCTAGGACGATGACCGATATATTTTTACATCAACTTGAGAGTCACATAGGCAGACTCCTATGAATGAAGGTTACTACTAATATTTTTGTGACCCCAACCATAGTAGAGGTTAAAATAACCTTAACATGAAGTATGGAATCTAGAAGGAAGTCCTTCCAAGGGAAATATATTACTTGGGAGTAATCTTATAGCACTGCCATAATCATGATGGTCCTCTCTATGATACTCTTACCAGAAACTCTATAGGTTCTCCCTAGGTCACCATTAATAGTATTCCTTACTATATTTATTTGAATATCAACCATAGATATTCTCCCCAAGTATCTTGTTGTAGAGG
Organism: Viscum album; assembly: GCA_963277665.1. Taxonomy (NCBI): domain Eukaryota; kingdom Viridiplantae; phylum Streptophyta; class Magnoliopsida; order Santalales; family Viscaceae; genus Viscum; species Viscum album. The sequence goes on from OY728163.1 coordinate 877,574,257, forward strand.
TCCTACGTATAGCATAAAGAGTTACTAACATGAAAGTCATCCAAATGCAAAATAAATAGAAAATGGTAACAATATATGACCATCTTATAACAACGTTCTTATAAAATTCGAGATGTACTCCCTGTATAAAATATTTTTTATATTATTTTTGAAATAAGGTATCCAACTATTGTTGGTCCTATCCATAATGCTCATTAAGAAATCCATCATAATTATAGCTTATCTTCTTGAAATAATGATTCACCATTTGTCAAAACTAATACAACATTACCCACATATGAAGAGAAACTAAAAAAATTGACGGTAGATAATCTAATAACACAATCATGATTCATGACACCGCATCCATGTTGATAAATATTATTATGTAGTGTTTATTGTAATCAGATCCCTTAGATCACTTATAATATAATTTAATTAGGTTTAACTTGATTTATAATATATTTTTTGATGAAGTATAAGAGAACAAACCTCAATGGCTAGATTATTAAATGAATCCCTAAAATAGGATGAATAGATTACCAAGAAAATGTGTATAAAACATATAGATGATAGAATAGTGGAAATGCTCTAGCCTATCAAAAAAATGATATAAGGACATTCTTGATGTACTTACTATGGAATTACTACCTTATCTATTCCAACATATATGAGAAGCTCGTAGACATGGTAAGAATTTTAACCCGTTTATAAGAAAAGTACACTAACCACCCTGAGATGTGGATAGAACTATGATTATAGTTGACATAACCACCTTATATGTGACCTAAATCCATAAGATAACATAGCATCACGAGTTCCTCCAATGATACTACTTCAATATGATGATGTAAATCCACCAAATAATCATTAATACACCTCATAACATTAACATCCGGGGATGGGGAATATGTGGTTAAATATGTTATGGCAATGTATTTTTTAATGATGTGTTTACTTATTTTCATTTCTTTTTCACCATTTTTTTGAATCACTCATGATTGATGATATTATTATTTCTGTTATTCAAAGGTATTTAGTATTCCTAAAAATGGTTCTCATTGTTTGAATGAAGATATATTCTAATTCAATTTCATCTAGATTTTATAAATCTCATCATAACATTTCAGGTAGTCATATGAAATTGAGTTATGTAATGAAAAATTGAAATGTCACTAAAGAAAGATATTTTTTTGAATAGGTATAATAATTTTAGAATTAGTGTATGTTATTGAACTATCATTACAAAACATCACAAAACGCAATCCTTTTTAGGTTATAAGGATACATCTCTCTGAGTGTAAGACTACGTAGTATTGAGAATTAATCTCTGATTATGCATAATAATTTCACCTTAGACCTTATCTAAGAAGCATTCATTAGATTCCCTATATAAGTCTAAACAATTAATATATTTTTTCTAGTAGTTGAAAAATAGAGTTTCCAAAATTCAAATATTCTATTGAATAAATCAAAATAGGAATTAATTGATTTAAATTTTTTTAAAAATCATATATTAAATTTTATTCAAACTAATTCAAATGATATTCCATAAAAAGTGAACATTGATAATATGTGTTATATGATTTGAGATAGTATTTTAATAAAGATAATGTGGTTCTTCAAGTTGATATTGTTCTTCAGAAGGCTATAGATATTAAATCAAGAATGTTATTATTATGATGTTGTGTTACTCTTATAATACTAAATCATATTCTAATACGAAAGTGGAAAAATATATGTTTTTGAATGTGGTTAAAATAAATATAAATAATAATTATCATTACATGATATAATTTAAGTAAAATGGAAAATCAAGACATATCTATTTGAATGAAGAAGTGATATTTGAATAAGATGATTTTTTCACCTTGTTTTGTTGTATATTGAAGAATAAGATGAATTTATTACACCATATTTCTACATGTATGTGAATTTAAAAAATAGTAATTAATTCATCATGAAAAGTCAATTCATAAGGATTAGATTATTGGTCTGTGAAATGTTTGATATGGGAAACAAAAAAAAAACAAAATTCAATGTTCCTATAATTTGATATAAACTTTAATGTATTATTTGTTTTTTATTTTATGTTAACTAATTTTTATGGGATCCACTTAATTTTTTTAAATTTATTTACTTTTTATAATATCAATGTTGATAAAATAATAATAGTGGAAATAAAAAAATAATTTTTCTTATCGAACCATTCTGAGTGAGTTTGAGATATATCAAGAAGCAAAATGAGAAGAGATATTGTGTTCCGAGATTAACACTTATCATATATATTTGATTAATCTTGGGAATATAATGAATGAGTTTTTTTGGGAATAAATAATAAAACATAAATGAAATTATACAATAATTAAGTGTGTGGTCATGAATATTTTTTAGGGTCATATAGAATATCTTAATTAGTTAGTGAAGCTAGAAGAAGTTTTCTGTGATATTCCATAGTTGATTTGATTTATTTCAACTAGAAAGATATTTTTTTACATGAAGGATTCTATTTAATTATTTTAGTGGTATTCAATGAAAATTTATGTAAATGGGGATTCCACTAGACCAATTTTATGTTTGTGTTTGGCTTACTATATAAAAACTATATCAAGGGTTGTAATTGTCTTCTTTGAGGGTAAGTCTCACACACTATAATCGAACAAAATAAAATTTTATTTGTTATTTACTATAATAATTTGTTATCATCATTAATGTAGGATGTTAAATTTAAAATGTAATATATCATTCTATAACTAGTCATGGGAATTTATTTCAATAGAATAGAAGAAATATTATTAAGGAAAAATAAATAGTAATTCATACCTCCCCTATTAGTGTATCCATATGATCCATTATATATTACAATTTATATTATAAAATTATGTTCCTTTTTTCAAATTGTCTCATGTGATTGTATGATAGAAGACATAAAATAACTGAAAAATATAAGTGTGCCCATGTTTTATTGAAAAAAGATGCATGGTTGTTAAAAAAATATTGCCTTATTCATTATCTCTTTTGGTCAAAGTTCGTGAATAAATTATTGTCAATTTTAAACCTGTAAGGCCCCAGCCATAAACCTTACATAATCTTGAGTTATTACAAGATTACCCATTGAGGATCTTTTCAGGTTTAGAGTTTTAGAGAATTAGATCATGAAACTTGCATTATATTCCACATTTAAACAAAGTGGTTACATAAAAGACAATATTCATTCTTCCCATCAACGAAAAAATATTTAAAATAAAACATGGATTGTTTCTTGACACATCCTTGACACTATCATCCCATCATGTACCTTTCCCTTGACCTGTAAAAAACATTTCAAAAACTTGGGATGAGCATAAAAAGCTCAGTAAGTGTTATAAAAATATGTAAAGGAAACATGAGTTCATATATACATAAGAATGAAATCATAATTTACCCATAAAACATAGGCACTTTAACATACCTCATCAAATCATGAATAAATCATAGAAATAATAAGACATAAAAGGTAACTTGAGGCATTCATAACATTCTTACGTAGGGAGTAACCCTCTTGGTTATGTTTGGAATACCCATCACAGTATATTCCCTAAATCTCTTTGGAGAAACCTTAACGTTTAACCCCTTCGTGTTACCCAATGCATTTGAGAGCTATATCAGGCTCACCCGCCCTTAGTTTATCACGGAACCACCCATCTTCATAACAATTCCCACGAACCATAACATAATCTTATCACATAAAACATGCATAAATGAAACATAACATTTCTACCTTTCAATAACAAGATATGAATACAACACATTGATATAAATACATTATGAAAACCATTTTCAATACCAAAATAATAGAAAAGTAAAACATGGTATTTATTTTTCTTTTACAAATAAGGTATGGCTTGTAGAGGAAGCCGAAACTCAAATAATGGTCATGACGGCGGAGAAGTCGTTGTCGCCGCATACGTATGAAAAAAAACATTCCCTTTTGTCATTTAGTAAAACGCTTCATATAAAAAAGATTTCTTTTTGTATAAATGTAAAGGTCAAAGGGGTTTATACACCGTATAAAAGAAGGTTGTGTATAAAACAAAATATGCCTCAATGAATAGAGATTGAGATGAAGTCCCTTACAAAGACGACATCCTAGGTTTAAGGATAAATCAATTGAATTATTATGTGTGAAAAACTAATATACTAAATATAAGTGGATATTAAGTGTAAAATAATCATGGGTAATTCACACATATTCAAAAGATGACATATTCAAAAACTACATGTTGAACCCAAAGAAATTGAAATTGGGTTAAGAAGTTCCCTTGACAGCCTAACGGCGTCACATCAAAATGAGTTGATGAGAGATAAAAAAAGGGTATCTCATCACATGGACATAAAATTTACATCAATAAGGATATATGAGAACATATCCCAACATAAAAATATGTAATTTAAAAGACCCAACAAAATAAATCTTTTAAAAAGAGGAGGGTGAAAGGTTCCCTTACCGACATGGGTATCTTTCGAAACATACACCTCGTGAAAGAAGTACAATACAACATTGATGTAAATACTCATAAAAGAAAGTATATTACACAATGAATAAAATAATGGGTAGTACATACACCACTCAAAGGAAATTATGTCAAATGTAGCATAAATCTCACGGGAATAAAAGTGAGATGAAAAATCCCTTACGAAAACTCGGCAGCCTAAGGACGCCACTTAAAACTTCCAAAAATGGATTGATGAGATCAAATAGGGTCTCTCATCATATTAAAATAATGTTTACAGAAATAGTAATATAAAAGAACATCCCCCGACATAAAAAAGAATATCTTAAAAGAAGTTACATAAAATAGAGTACTTAAAAAGAAAGAGAGAGGATAGATCTCTTACAGAAATTCGGCAGCCTAACGGCGCTACTCAAAACTTCCAAAATGGATTGATGAGAGAGAATAGGGTCTCTCATCATATGAACATAAAAATTACAGTAAGATTAATATAAAAGAACATCCCAATAACAAGAAATATGATCTTTAAAAGGAATGACATAAAAGAGTGTACTAAAAAAGAAAGATTTGAGTAGGATCCCTTACCTCAAGTCCAACTTGTCTTGTTCGTTTCTTTATATTCCTGAATAATAAACTTTGGTCAATTAATAATTGCCTAAGTACCTACTTTAGAGAGTATTATTCAGTTCATATCACATATTATAATGTTATAATAATTGTTTAATAATATTAGTTCATATCAGACGTTTTTGCCGATGTTTGGTACATGAGTCAAAAATAAACTTGTTTGAAAAAAGATTGCCCATGCAGTTATAAGTAAATAATTTCCATAATAGTATTAATGATTAAAATATCATATATATCCCGTAAATATTCATTTTATACTATTCTATATCATTTGGAGATAAAAAACGAAATGCACCGTTCATGGAGACGGTAGGCCGTACGTACGCATGAACGCTACTTTCATTTTTTGTCATATTAATGGAATTAAAACAAAATGAGAGAGATATATATATGTAATAATTACAGAATGATATCCATAATTTATATGTAATATATTAAATATATATCCATTATATATATGTACTTATAATATTACATAACATTTTGAGATAAGAAATGAAATGTACCGTTCATGGAGACGGTAAGCCGTACGTACGCATGAACGCTACTTCCATTTCTATTTCATATTAAATGGAATTAAAAAATAATGATACATACTAGTATTTTAATTCTAGTATGTTATCATATATAATATCATTAAATATATCCTTTTTACGTACCACATATGGTATTAACGAATCAAATCACTTTGAGGGGGCGGTAGTCCGCACATCCTTAAATGAAGATATCGCGTATACCCATAATGGAAGCCATAAAGGTATGCCATAAATGAAATATACAGAATCTTAAGGAAAAAATAAACATATTATATATCATATATAAATATAGTGACATCTTAATGGCCACCTTTGAAGGTGTTAAAAGAATGTTGAACAATCATCGTTTCGGGAGGCAGAAATTCGCCATCCACGGAAACAGTATGTTATATAACAATTATATGTAGATGTGTGTAAGTGTAGCTCGAATACATCATATAACAACATCATAGTATATTGAAGATACTTTATTAGTTACAAAATAAATGAATAAAAAGAGTTTAGGGTGTTGGAGAATCAAAATAAAACAAAAGGACACAAGTGATGACATTACCTTAAAATCGGGTAACTCCCTTTGGTTTGAGCTCAAAGGCTTCCTTGGGAAGACTTCTGCCCAAAGTGAGGCTTCAAGGAGTTAGATAGGGATTAGGAGAGACAAAATGGGCAGGTTTTGGCCGAGCAAACGGCTTTGGGTGTGTGGGTAAGGAGGTAGAGGTAGGGGTCTTTTATAAGGGGAGAGGAGGGGCACTCTTGTAAAGTTACAAAATGTTACTTTATTTTCATGAGATTTTCGGATTTTAAAGGTCCCAAATTGATGTATTTCTAGGATAAGGTGATAAGGGTTCTAAATCAACTAATCCAATAGGTTTTGGAAATGTGTAGGTCTTAGATATTACATTATACTTCCATTTTATTTAAATCGTTAAATAATGAGGTCATCGCTGTATCATCATGATGTCATAAATAATTTAATTTTTTTAATGTCTAAAAATTATAAAAAAAATACTATGATTTAGGAAATCTTTTTAGCTTTCCAATTACTATTTATAGTAAAAAATATGACTTGTATAACACCACGTAAAAATTGTTTTAGTAAAACATCTCATGTTTGTGTCATTTTTACTTTAACATTAAATAAAAAGATATTTATGTCATTTTCCAACCAAAGTGGCTCCATGGGGTCCCCAAGTTGACCCATGGATTTTCTTGGTCGGCCATCACACATCCAATGTGGGTAGGACATGTGTCTAGGTCATTTAATTTTATTAAAACATTATTCTTTCCATGAACTACACTAATTACCTCTAATCGCGATTAATAACTTAATAAGTTACTATTCACCAAAAAAATTATTTTTATCACATTGAACCATATTTTACATTTTAATGAAAGCATGTATGTCGGATTTTTTAAATTAAAAACGCAAAGATGGAAAAATTTCATTTAAATGGAAAAATCAGTTTTTATAAGTACCACTTAGTGGTTTCACTATTCATCAAAAATTGAAGTTTATCAGAAAAATCCCAAAAATTCACCCTATGATATATTTCATATTCCGAATTCAAAAATGAAGTATATTTTATAAAATTCAAAACATATAAGTCACATTAATTAATTTAATAATTCATTTCTGCTGTCAGAGCAAATAGCGTGTTTTTATGAAACAATAAGTATTAAAAGATTGACACTAGTTTAAGTCTGATTTCAATGTGAAATTAATTCCAATGACCACTATTGGATTTAATGGTAAACATATATTCTAATTTCACTTTAAGAACAATTCAAAAGATAATCTAATCATATAAATACATTAGATTAAAAAGAGGTTTTGAATTAAAATACAACATTTTAAACTATTCATTAAAAAAATGAACTTTATCGGAAAGATACCAAAAATTTACACAAATTAAATTTTGATGTCCTGATTCATAAGAAGAGTTTTATTTGGTCCAATAGAATGTATAAGAGTGAACAAAACTATATTTAATGACTGTTTTCCATTAAAAGGTGATAAGTGAACCTTTAGTGAAAACTAGGGCATATACGCCTAAAATTGAATTCTTTCAGTATTTTAAGCCTTTACCTTTTATTGGATAAATGTAAAAACATTTAAAAACATATATAATCATATTTTAGTTATTTCTATCCATTTCCGCCAAAACAATGTCTACATGTTAACGACCATTTAAAATAATATGATTTTATTATTAGAGTGCAACGTAAGATTCCCAAGAAACTCGTTGTTGCGTGTTGGGTACGCCATTGAGCATAGCGTCTCCGTTAAAGTCGTATTAATATTTTATTCACAAATATAGACAAATATGAAAATTTCATATTCTTTATTTACCTGGGGTGTTACATCCTTCCCCCCTTTTAGGAATTTCATCCTCGCAATTTTTAAAATTGAGCATGGAAACATCCTTGAAAGTCCAACATCAGAAGAAGAGTCGGTAAAACAATCACTTTAAAATAAAGGAAGACAAGTACAGAGGTCACCCGAGTTAACCCATAATAGGATTCCATGTAGAAAACATGGACATGGAAGAAAAATCAAAGGGTCTTGTTCTTGAGGGAGAGTGATAGTAAACATGTCTAGGATAAAAGTTAACCATAAGAAAATAACAAACTTGTGATGGGTTAAACGGTATTCGATTCCCCAGTAGGAAAAGATAATAGAAAACATTTTTTGTTTTAAGTTACTTTTTATTGAGTAATTTATTCATAAGGAAATATAATCACTTATCATGTTGACTTTTAACTTTTATTAGATTCCTTACACAAACTCATATTTTCTCCAAAAGACAAGTATTTAGGAAGACTTGTTCACATTAAGAGTACTATAATCAACTTCTAGAGAATCACCTAATCCAAAAAAGAGAACTATATACTTTCCATGTCTTTAGACTTTAACCAAAACCAAAACTCAAAAGGTTAGTACAAGAACAGATAACCCAGAAAAGGATAACCCTTTATAAAAAGAAAATCTATTCTTAATCTCCAAAATTTGTCCAACAAAACCCAAAGTTCAACGAGGACCATCCGATAAACAATTTGTCCATAAAATTCTTCAATGTAAACCAATATAAGATTGAAACCCAAATATTTGAAGGATTTAGTCACATAGTCTTCCAATTTAAATCGTAACATTTATCTCCAAACAACATCAGTTGCACCTAAAGTCTCGTATTGAAAAGTAATTAAACTAATCACATATCCTCCATAATCGGTTAATAATTTTCATAAATAACCCAAAATCAACTTACTCTTAATTCATAAAATCATCTAACAAAAAATAATTAGTCAAACTAACTAGGGACTTCACGTAGTCCAGTGGTAGGCGATAAATACTAGTCGCACTTTGGTTGTGGGTTCGATTCCCGCATCTTTGTCCAACGCGACGGGTAGTCACATGGTCTGTGTGTTTTCCTTTTTGCAAAACTATATAATTCTCAAATAATTCCTCAAAAAGAGATAAAATCATCAAAAATAACCATAACATAATTTAACCTCAATTTTATCTCATGCCTTTCACTTCCATCATAACATATAGTAACCCATAATTTCCTCAAAAGTAAGGATCATATAAACTCTAATGGTTACCTTTATAATTAATAAATGAACTTCCACATCGATTTTTCTCGTACATGATGCATTAATGATCATACCATGGTTCAAGTGGTTGATCATGACTCCTTGATAGTTGGTTTAGAACAACCACGAGTTTCCTCATTAAATCCCCCATTTTATCTAGTATCTTAATCATAGAACCACAATAGTTTCCTTCAAACCTGTTGTCTCTTTGGTGCCTGCTAGATCCATCCATTCACTAAAAACAGAAATTTCAGTGCGATTATATCAACAAAACCATCATGTACTAATGAGTAAGGTAAACACTAAGATACACTTACTCATTCACTTTATCTAAAACTAGGACTCTTTCTGAAATCCTAACCATTATGGTAATGTCACTTATGCTTAAAGAATACCCTAACCTCTAAAGTCATCTAAACCGACCTTTGATACCAAATATAAGGCCCCAGCCTTAAACCTTACTTAATCTTGAGTTATTACAAGATTACACATTGAGGATCCTTTCTGGTTTAGAGTTTTAGAGAATTAGATCATGAAACTTGCATTACATTCCACATTTAAACAAAGTGGTTACATAAAAGATAGTATTCATTCTTCCCATCAATGAAAACATATTTAAAATAAAACATTGATTCTTTCTTGACACATCCTTGACACTATCATCCCATAATGTTCCTTTACCTTGACCTTTGAAAAACATTTCAAAAACTTGGGATGAGCATAAAAAGCTCAGTAAGGGTTATAAAAATATGGAAAGGAAATATGAGTTCATATATACATAAGAATGAAATCATACTTTACACATAAAACATTGGAACTTTAACATACCTCATCAAATCATGAATAAATCATAGAAATCATAAGACATAAAAGGTAACTTGAGGCATTCATAACATTCTTACGTAGGGAGTAACCCTCTTGGTTACGTTAGGAATACCCATCACAGTATATTCCTCAAATCTCTTCAGAGAAACCTTAATGTTTTACTCCTTCGCGTTACCCAATGCATTGGAGAGCTATATCGGGCTCACCCTCCCTTAGTTTATCACGGAACCACCCGTCTTCATAACAATTCCCAAGAACCATAACATAATCTTATCACATACAACATGCATAAAAGAAACATAACATTTCCACCTTTCAATAACAAGATATGAATACAACACATTGATATAAATACATTATGAAAACCATTTTCAATACCAAAATAAAAGAAAATTAAAACATGGTATTTATTTTTCTTTTAAAAAGAAGGTATGGCTTGTAGAGGAAGCCGAAACTCAAATAATGGTCACGGTAGTGGAGAAGTCGTTGTCGCCGCATACATATGAAAAAAAACATTACCTTTTGTCATTTAGTAAAACGCTTCGTATAAAAAAGATTCTTTTTTGGATAAACATAAAAGTCAAAGGGGTTTATACACCGTATAAAAGAAGGATTTGTATAAAACAAAATATGCCTCAATGAATGGAGATTGAGATGAAGTCCTTTACAAAGACGGTATCTTTGGTTTAAGGATAAATCAATTGAATAATTATGTGTGACAAACGAATACACCAAATATAAGTGGATATTAAGTTGAAAATAATAAAAGGTCATTCACATATTCAAAAGATGACATATTCAATAACTACATGTTGAACCCAAAGAAATAGAAATTGGGATAAGAATATCCCTTGAAAACCTAACGGCGTCACATCTAAATGAGTTGATGAGAGATAAAAAAAGGTATCTCATGACATGGGCATAAAATTTACATCAATAAGGATATATGAGAACATATCCCAACATAAAAATATGTAATTTAAAATACCCAACAAAATAAGTCTTTTAAAAAGAGGAGGGTGAAAGGTTCCCTTACCGACATGAGTATCTTTCGAAACATACACCTTGTGAAAGAAGGACAATACAACATGGATGTAAATACTCATAAAAGAAAGTATATTACACAATGAATAAAATAATGGGCAGTACATACACCACTCAAAGGAAATTATGGCAAATGTAGCATAAATCTCACGGGAATAAAAGTGAGATGAAAAAATCCCTTACAAAAACTCGGCAGGCTAACGACGCCACTTAAAACATCCAAAAATGGATTGATGAGATCAAATAGGGTCTCTCATCATATTAACATAATGTTTACAGAAAGAGGAATATAAAAGAACATCCCCCGACATAACAAAGAAGATCTTAAAAGAAGTGACATAAAAGAGAGTACTTAAAAAGAAAGATAGAGGATAGATCTCTTACGAAAATTCGGCAGCCTAACGGTGCCACTCAAAACTTCCAAAATGGATTGATGAGAGAGAATATGGTCTCTCATCATATTAACATAAAAATTATAGTAATATTAATATAAAATAACATCCCAATAACAATAAATATGATCTTTATAAGGAATGACATAAAAGAGTGTACTTAAAAAAAGAGTGGAGTAGGACCCCTTACCTCAAGTCCAACTTGTCTTGTTCGTTTCTTTATATTCCTGAATAATAAACATTGGTCAATTAATAATTGACTTAGTACCTCCTTTAGAGATTATTATTCATCTCATATCACATATTATAATGTTATAATAATTGTTTAATAATGTTAGTTCGTATCAGACGTTTTTGCCAATGTTTGGTACATGAGTCAAAAATGAACTTGTTTGAAAAAGGATTTCCCATGTAGTTATAAGTAAATAATTTCCAGAATAGTATTAATGATTAAAATATCATATATATCCCTTAAATATTCATTTTATACTATTCTATATCATTTGGAGATAAAAAACGAAAAGCACCGTTCATGGAGACGGTAGGCCGTATGTACGCATGAACGCTACTTTCATTTTTTGTCATATTAATGGAATTAAAACAAAATGAGAGAGATATATATATATGTTATAATTACAGAATGATATCCATAATTTATATGTAATATATTACATATATATTCATTATATATATGTACTTATAATATTACATAACATTTTGAGATAGAAATGAAATGTACGTTCATGGAGACGGTAAGCCGTACGTACGCATGAACGCTACTTCCATTTCTATTTCATATTTAATGGAATTAAAACATAATGATACCTAATAGTATTTTAATTCCAGTATGGTGTCATATATAATATCATTAAATATATCCTTTATACGTACCACATATGGTATTAACGAATCAAATCTCTTTGAGGGGGCGGTAGTCCGCACTTCCTTAAATGAAGATATCGCGTATACCCATAATGGAAGCCATAAAGGTATGCCATAAATGAAAAATAAAGAAGATTAAGGAAAACATAAACATATTATATATCATATATAAAAATAGTGACATATTAATGGCCACCTTTGAAGGTGTTAAAAGAATGTTGAACAATCATTGTTTCGGGAGGTAGAAATTTGCCATCCACGGAAACAGTATGTTCTTTAACCATTAGATGTAGATTTGAGTAAATGTAGCTCGAATCCTTATTATAACAACATCCTAGTATATTTAAGATACTGTATTTGTTACAAAATAAATGAATAAAAAGAGTTTAGGGGGTTGGAGAATCAAAATAAAACAAAAGGACACAAGTGAAGACATTACCATAAAATCGGGTAACTCCCTTTGGTTTGAGCTCAAAGGATTCCTTGGGAAGACTTCTTCCCAAAGTTAGGCTTCAAGGAGTTATAGAGGGATGTGGAGAGACAATATAGTCATGTTTTGGCCGATCCAAAGGCTTTGGGAGTGTGGGTAAGGGGGTAGAGGTGGGGGCCTTTTAGAAGGGGAGAGGAGGGGCACTCTTGTAAAGTTACAAAATGTTAGTTTATTTTCAAAAGAGTTTCAGATTTTAAAGGTCCCAAATTGTTTTATTTCGATGATAAGGTGATAAGGGTTCTAAATACACTCATCCAATAGGTTTTGGACATGTGTAGGTCTTAGATATTACATTATCTTTCCATTTTATTTAAATCGTTAAATAATGAGGTCATCGCTACATCATCATGATGTCATAAATAATTTAATTTATTTAATGTTTAAAAATTATAAAAAAAATACTGTTACGTAGGAAATCTTTTTATATTTTCAATGAATATTTATAGTAAAAAATATGACTTCTCTAACCCCATGCAAAAAGTTTTTTAGTAAAACATGTCATGTTTGTGTCATTTTTACTTTAACATTAAATAAAAAGATATTTATGTCATTTTCCAACCAAAGTGGCTCCATGGGGTCCCCAAGTTGACCCATAGATTGCCTTGGTCGGCCATGGCACATCCAATTAGGGTACGACATTTGTATAGGTCATTTCATTTTATTAAAACATTATTCTTACCATAAACTACACTAATTACCTCTAATCGCGATTAATAACTTAATAAGTTACTATTCACCAAAAAAATTATTTTTATCCCATTGAACCACATTTTAATTCTTAATGACAAACATGTATGTCAGATTTTTGAAATTAAAAACACAAAGATGGAAGAATTTCATTTAAATGAAAAAATCAGTTTTTATAAGTACCACTTAGTGGTTTCACTATTCATAAAAAATTGAAGTTTTTCAGAAAAATCCCAAAAATTCACCCTAAGCTATATTTCTTATTCCAAATTCAAAAACGAAGTCTATTTTACATAATTAAAAACATATAAGTCAGATTTATTAATTTATTAATTAATTCCCGCTGTCAGAGCAAATAGCGTGTTTTTATGAAATAATAAGTATCAAAAGATTGACACTAGTTTAAGTCTGATTTCAAAGTGAAATTAATTCCAACGACCACTATTAGATTTAATGGTAAAAATATATTCTAATTTCACTTTAAGACCAATTCAAAAGATAATCTAATAATATAAATAAATTAGATTAAAAAGAGGTTTTGAATTAAAATACAACATTTTACACTATTCATTAAAAAAATGAACTTTATCGGAAAGATACCAAAAATTTTCACAAAGTACATTTTGATGTCACGATTCGTAAAAAGAGTTTTATTTGGCCCAATAGAATGTATAAGAGTGAACAAAACTATATTTAATGACGGTTCGCCATCAAAAGGCGATAAGTGAACCTTTAGTGAAAACTAGGGCATATACGCCTAAAATTGAATTCTTTCCGTATTTTAAGCCTTATCTTTTATTGGATAAATGTAAAAACATTTAAAAACATATATAATCATATTTTAGTTATTTCTATCCATTCCCGCCAATACAACGGCTACATGTTAACTACAATTTAAAATAATATTATTTTATTATTAGAGTGCAACGTAAGATTCCCAAGAAACTCATTATTGCGTGTTGGGTATGCCATTGAGCATAGCATCTACTTTAAATTCATATTAATATTTTATTCCCAAATATGGATAAATATGAAAATTTCATACTCTTTATTTACTTGGGGTTTTACAAAACCTATTAAAAGTGGTGATAATTTGACCTCTGATACCAAGATAAATCATGATGATGGTATAAAATAATGAATTTATAGTTTTTGAATAATTACAAGAAAGGGATAACCAAGGTGGAATGTTTTCAAACATCAACTTAAGAATGAGTCCTATTAAATATATATATGAATAAAATTTCAATGGAAGAGAGTTAATGATATAAATCAGGATAAGCATTAATTATGAAATAATAATGATTATGGTTGAATACAACAAAAAATACATCAATAGAGTTTATGAAATTAAGTGTAACTCCAAATGTTTTAGTGAAAATTTGTATGATAATTTCATTATGAAGTGGTATTTCACTTTATGATTCCAATTATATCCTCATTGCCTATGAAATGACAAATAAGTCTTCTTTTATGAAGAATGTCAAAGATGAGACAGATTTAAATTTCATGAAAAAAAATCTAGAAAAATAATATTTGGACTATTCAAGTTAATTAAATGGTGGTAATGAGTTATATGAATATGTAAATAGAATCATGTCTCTTATCCCTAATGAATTAAGACAATAAAATATAACTATAATAGAAAATTCACATAAAATTATTCAATTGTGGTATATTTTCGCATTTATCTAAAAATTATTTATATAATAATAATATTGGATAAGGGGATAAAAAATTATAAAAAAAAACCAAAAAGAAGGATTAGTGGATTAAAACTAATGAGAGATAAAAATATGGTGATTTCTAGAAGAGGCCATTGAGAAAAAAATAAAAAACACATAATAAGAAAATAAAAATACGATGAAACATAATCATACAATCAACTTGAGGACAAAGAGAATAGAATTATTATGAATGTTATGGAACATTTGAAGAATAATTAAACTTCATAAATAAAAAAATATGATAGTAATTGATAAACATATTTATAGAATATTCTATGATATTTTTTGGAATACTACATTGAGAAAAATAAAAATACATGGGGGACGTTAAATATTTAATGAAGGAATATTTGGAGAGTATTGAATCAATAAGAGTTTATAAATAAATAAAATAGAGATAATAATGAACACATGAATTTAAAATTATAAACTTCATAGAATGAAAATATATAATAATATCCTAATGTTATAATGACGTATAGAGAAGCATAACTAAGAAAGATAGAATACAAATATATTACAAAAATGGGGATATAAAATCATTATAAATGAAATCAGCGTATATATTGAAGTCAAATATGATACAATTTGAATATATAATAATTTGAGTATTTTTTAAGGTTTAATAAGTACATATAAATATTGCGAAGATTTGATTTATTTTACGTAGTAGTGCAAGAATAAATTCCAAATATTATCCTGAAAATATTATGCGAAATAATCCTCTCCATATATTTATGAATGGATAATCTAGAATAAATGAATCTATTAGAATGGAATCAATGTTTATAAGACATATATGAATTATGCACAAAGTTTTAGAAGGAATTGTTTGCATTTTAATATAAATATAATAGAAGATATTGATCAGTAGACACTACTAGTGTTGTGGTAATTATATACATAAGTCCTACAAAATTCAACGCTATATATTTCTACCTAGAAGGAAACATGATTTAGGGAAAATTTTAACATGATGAAAAGTGATTCAATATAATGTAAATCAGCGAACAATGTCACATTAGATCTTTTTACTCAAAAAATGTTTTATATATTGAATGAAATGTGCGGGTGATTTCAGAAGACTAGGAATATTTCAAAAGAATCCCTGAAAAATATGTATATACACCACTCCTCCTATGAGAAGGGAAATGGAGTACAAAAGTAAAATAAAGAAAAGAATTCATTATTTTCAAATTTGGACTTATAATCAAGTATGAGAGGAAGATGTTTGATAATTGATAGATCATCCTCTATAAATATTAACACAAAAAAATTTTTCTGAATAACATGGGTAAACATAGTGGAGAAAAATTTCAAAATACCTATTATTGATAACTAAGGATTAAAGTAGATTGTATTGATGAGATTTTGTCTAAAGGACTCAAGTAGAAAGATGAATATTATCATTAATAGATAAAATAGAACATTCCAATTATTAAAAACTATGTAATAAGTAGAATGAAGTCCACATTTATAAGAAATTATTTTTGGTAAAAAATTATAAGGTTGTAATAAATATTATAATAGGTGTAAGAATGATTTTTAATGAGTTGTATATTATTGACTCATTTACATCATGCTACATGAGCACCAATGAAAAAAATGAAATGTAGCATTGGTGACATGGATACATTTTCCAATGGAATATGATCATGATCTGAAATCATAATGTAGTGATAAACCATCCAACAATCAATATTATAAGAAACGTTTTTTGGAGACATATTAGAAGAGGATGACGAGTGAATACACACTAACAAATTTGGAAATAAACACTACTAGAACATAGAAACTAATATGTTCATATAAATATGATTCCATGTGAAACAATTAAAAAAATTTGTCATATTTTGTTCATTACATTCACAGAATAATAAACTGAAATGAATAATATCCAATTATTGAGACATAAATCAGTTGTTTTTCGAATGTTCAATTTTTTCATTAAATAATTAGAAATAGAGGATAGTGTTTACAAAAAAAGGATAAAGATGGAAATTTATAAAGAACGCATATGATATTATTTGGAGACATACTTTGAAAATCATGTGAAGAACATCAATATAGTACACTATGCACACTTTAATATAATGGTGTGGAAGAAAGTAAAAATTAGAAGTATTATTTAAATAGGTAGAACCAATATTATAGGGAACATGTTTCCAATGTCCTTTTACAGAGAAGTGTTCAACAATATAGTGTATATCCAAGACTAGTTCTCTTTAAGAGATGAAACTCATAATACACAATAATAGTTTTTTGATAACCAAAAACCTTATGTAAATGACTATAATGATGATGTTCTTTGATGGATAACTTCCTTCCACCATTAAGGGGAATGAATCAGTGGGGGATACTTTTTTAAATTTAATTTCAATAGAAATAAATCTATATAATTATTTTAAGTTACATACCTCTCCGAAAAAATATCAACCTAAAATTATGAAATAGGTAATAAAAGAAAAAGGAACACTAAATTTTTACAAGGTTCAGATCTATTATGGAATCCCAGTCTTTTCCATGGCTGGTTTCCCTCCAAAACCAAAAATTCTTCTCTCTATAAATAGTTGTGAGATCTTATTAAATTAAATTGTGTGGAATCGCACAACACACATAACGTACCACAACAAACATAATTAATTCACACTATAATACAATAATATGAATATAGCTAGAATAATGTCCCCAAATAAAATATATTTCATTAGAAATAGAATATAATGACCTAATTCCATGAACCTTAAAAATGTATCAATGAATTTTCCCTAGTGAAAAATTATATAGTGCTACATAATTAATTTTAGACTCAAATTACATACACTAAAATAATGACATTCAACCAATATTGATTAGTGAATACCTCGCATCATCTTTACAAAAATATTATTCTTATTTTTAACATAGCGGAAAATATCTCCAAAATTACAACAATTATTGAACACTAAATATAAGAAAAAACAAAAATAATCACCCTATAATGAATTTTACATATCAAATCCACTCCTTTGAATTATCACCATATATTTCCATGAGTCCTAGAAATTAATAAATACATTAATAAAATAAACAAATCCTTAAAAATATCCCTTCAAATAACATCATTAATCATGTTTTACTATATTTCATGATGGGAAAATAGGATTATTTAGGTCAATCCCATTTTAATTACCAAATAAATCACCATGATTAAATTCCATGAATTTTTATCATATAATGAATTCATCTATGTCATTATCAATCTTGAAGTGAATTAATGATTGATGGCATGAATTATTTTCAAATATTTAGCAATAAAACCATCCACTGTACAACTCAACATAAAATCACATTCTGAATTCCTATTTATAATAATAAATAATTATAATTCTTCCTACTCAATAATTATAAGTAAAAATCATGATGTGAAATCCTAATTCACATTCCAAAACACATAACTACAACATGAAAAGTTTCCACTAACATCAAAAAACATATTATATTTTCTTGAAAGTATTATAGATAGTATATACACAATAAAAACTAAATAAACCACTGTTATAATTATTTAGGACCTCAAAATATGGTTTTAATCAATAACAACAACCAAAACACGCCATTATCCACAAGATGATCAACCATCTTCATATAATTCCCCAAATACATGGGGTTATTAATTTCACCCATTAGACTCGATGAAAATAATATAGACCTCCAAAATTAATGTGAATAAAAAAAACTAATAAAACATATAATATCAAGGTGATGTTTCATGAACCCATGCAACATGATAATTTTGTTTTTTGAGACTTGCATCCCTAAATGAAAACAATTTTTAGGCTAAGGGATTGAATTGAATATACTACTAATGATCCCACTATAAGTTCAAATATCACTTATAAACCACCTTTATCATATAACTCTCTCTCCTATTGGTAACATATTCCAAGGGTTTGGGGGGGTCTCAAAGTTAAAGAAACTCATGTTTGTAGGGATGTTTGAACATGTAGTTTCATCCAGAACTTCGAAAACCTCTCACATGGAATTACAATTTGTAAATATATCTATATGATATTAATTTGACCCAAAATTAATATAATAATTTCACATGTGTCCAAATTATCTATGATAATTATATATTAACTGTAAATATGTTTAGAAAAATAGTATTGGATGAGATTTTTTTAAAGAATAATAGAACTATGATTAAAACAAATGAATCTTCAATGGTATCTAAACATTGTCCAAAAAATTATTTAGTTGAAGTTACATCCAGAAAATCTATTTATCATTATTAGTAGCCAACATATTCAAAAATTCATATATACTCATGTTTACTAAACATTACTTGTTACTTTATTTTCTAACACAAACCTTACATAAAAAGAAAAAATCACCTATTATGGATATGTGATCTATGAAATCACCTTCTTAATATTCATCAATGTAAAATATTTAGTTAAGAACTATAATATATCAATATATAATTAAATAATAAAATATAATTTTTTTCTCCCCATAATTCTTTTAATTTCAAGCATGTATTACTCCTTCAGTTCATTTAAAAATCATTCACATTGAGTTAGTGTATGTTCAATGTCTGGTCTGGATAGTTTGAGAAACAACTGGATGATAATCTCACTTTTAAATTTCAAATGATAAATCTTATTGTCATGTTCATCTTTTATCATTATTGTTCCAACTGATATAGATTTTTAAACATATTTTAAATATTCTATTATAATCATTTTAAAATATTATTTGAAATTTTTTTCTTATGAAATAAGTACATAATATAAGTTTATCTAAATTTGTAAGATCATAACATAGTTTAGTGACACCATCATAGATAAAAAAGCACTTATTGAACTTCAAAATTAATTCTACACACAAGATATTATTTCTACATGGAAAAGCTTTGTATTTTACATATACAATGAACAAAAGTGTATATAAAAAATCTATCATCAAGTATAATATTCTATCAACAATTCTATGGTCAAATCCTTTTTTTCATTAATGTCAAAATATTTGTAATATGAGGACTTTAGGGACTATTTTAGGCCACAAAATTCTTTCTTAAACTAACAATATATTCTTCCATCATTACCAAATATGAAAAAAATCTAGATGCTCAATAAAGTATTATTCTTCTAGTATGGATTAATGAAATGTAGACATTACATCCAATTGTTATACACTATAATTTTATGTTCATCCACTTTCAAGAAAATGTCTATTGGCTCAATTTTATCTCTTGAGGAAATGATTTATTAAATTTATAATCTTTATATTTCACAATATCCTTTATAAAGAATTCAATAATTCTTCTGTGTTACATCACAATTCTCAATAATATCATTAATAAAGATATATTTTGTACTAATCAAATTTTTATCTTTCAGTCAAGGAAAAAGTTTCATTTTTCTTCTTAATTTTGTTGGATAATTCATTAATATAATTTACCAAATTACACCTTTTCAATAGCCATAAAGACCATTACATGATCGACCGGTAATACTTGGTTTTCATGATTCTATACTCTTAGTCTTTTTCTAGTTTGACTCGATGCCTTATAATTCCCAATGATATAAATGATTTCATGTTATTACATTAATCCCAAAAATAAGTTCATGTTACCACCAGAACCTTCGTCATCCTCACCAGATCATTGTGAATTTGAGTCAACTATTAGTAGTCTAATTTGAAAAAAAAATCCATTTTATCAAAAGTCTTATTGTGGTTTTCTATAAGATACTAAAAATATACATGAATATAATGACATGTTTTTCAAAAAATCTGTTTATTTTTACATCCAAATTCATAGAAATATTATGAAATATATATTTCTAGCATCCGTATCCTTTCACATTTGACATATTTCCCATACAGACTCTATCATCATCCCGTATTTTCAATATTTCATACCCTACATCCTTTGATTTTAATATAACACAGTCATCCAAATTACTTGAATAATATTAGTCTATGATTATTTTGGTACCATATCTCATATGATGTATCATGTGACATGGGTATCAAAACACATCAATATTGAATATAAAAATTTGTACACACCACTTATCTTATAAAGTATCTCGAAACAATATTAAATCATAACACTGTTATTTGTATTTAAACAATGATAACATTATTCCTCTATAAAATACTATATTTTTTGGTCTATAAGGTGTCAAATAATAGTACGTAGTTCTATTTTTTATATAATAAATTTCAATCACATCACTTTTCTATTACTTCACATGATATTATCTTAGTTTTTTGATACCTAAACCATGAATCTTTTGAACCTCACTTATTCACATTATAAAAATACCCAAACATTTTCTTATGGAAAAGAAAATTAGTTATTCATGTAAATTCCCATGTGAAACTATTGAAATAAATATTCCCTTCATTTTATTTTTTGTCATAGGACCAAAAAAATCTATATATACTAATTCTAATGGTCTTATAAAATCAATATCCTCCTACATATGATTCTTATGATTTATATTACCATTATAACTTGTTCTACAAATTCTATATTGATTTATTATTAGTTTTGGATGATCAATTACAACACCATGATTCAAAATAAATTTATACTTCTTTTTTCCAAGATACCCATGTTTTTAATGTTATAGCATGTTATCATCATTCATATTCAAATAAATTGTGGTGTAAGTACCCCCAATCAAGAATAAATTTATATTTTTTCTACTACATTGAAAAATAATCTTCTATAAATGTTGAATTTAATGATTCATGTGTTTTTCTTGAAAGTTACTTCATTCCAATCACAATAAAGATGGATTAAACTTCAAAAGTTGTGTTTTTTTGAATCAAAAGAAATAATATCATAATATTTCAAATTATCATTAACATTTTTATTTTTCAAATACATTTCATTGTAATGGAATATTCATTATCTAATGATACAAAAAATACATCATGCTTCTTAATCTGATTTATAATTTTAAAATCACTTGTCATGTGTGAGGAAACCCCGCTAAAAGGTATAGTTTTTCTTCTATATTCACACTCAAAAAGAAACATCTACCAAGAATGAATTATCCTCACTTAGAAATTTAATTTTTCTCCATTAATATGGTACAAAGGATATTCATTTGTATTCTCAATTTACCTTTTAATATAATCATCTACATTTCTATTGAAGACAACCAAAAATGATTTTTATTGTCAAATTGTAACAAATTCCCATATCTATATGATTTCTTCAAAAATGTATATCCTTCACATTGGATGTAATCCCATTATATTCCTTACTTATCTTAGGCAATTCTTTTTTTTTCCAATACATATAATAATTATGTATTAACATACCACAAAACCATCAATAACCCTAAAATAATTATTTACATAAAAAACAAGAGTAGTTTCAAAATATTTTTTGTTAATAATTTTATATCTTATAATGTATTGAATTAAAATTTCAAATATGATTTGGAATAGAATTTTTATTGAATATTCTCCATCATAAAAGTACTATTTCATGAAATTTCTATCTATTTTTATGGTTAAATATCTAACCAAAATTAATATTTAAATCATAATGATCAGTAATAGCTTTTTAGGATATAAAAATTTAAAATGGTGATTTTATTTGATTTTTTAAAAATCCCCATAACATTCTACCTTTTCATTAATACATCTTTTTTATTTCCTTCTATATAATAATTTGTTCTTTATCAGATTCCTAAAATTTTGATTGCGTCACTCATAATTATTTATCATTAAGAAGTCATTTTTCTTTAATATATTTTATCACATTCTCATATCTATAATATTTCAACGAATTTTCATTTACATCTATAATAATTTTATCACATTTAAATTTATCATTTTATTTCTATATCATATTCTTGTTCTCGTTCATTATCTTATTATTCTCTTCCATGATCAAGGTGTTTTTATGATGTGATGGACGATGTATATCCTTGATAATGTATTCATATTCTATTTGTTCTAAATTATCATCATCACTACTTGATGAATAAAAAGTTTTCTAAACATGATGATAAAAATATAAAAATATAACATATGTTTATTCATTAAAATTGTAACATGAGATAGGATCTATTTCCTCTTCATTTTACAGAAAAATTATTCTACTGGTTCTTTGAAATATATTAGTTCTTATCAATACCTTGGATGTTTATATATATTTTCTTTCAGATTATTTCATTAATTATGTTTATAATATTTTAATTTTTAGTCTTCTAGTCTCTGATCTGAAAAATTACAAACTAGAATACCATTCAATTAAATTTATAATCTATTTTATAGAATATAATTTTTTTATTTTATTTTCCCTTATCTATTTATATTGGAATAAAATATATGAATATTTGATATTCTTCATCATTCTCATAATCAATTTGTTATATAACATCTTTATTATTTCAATTTTTCATACACCTCTTGGTTTCAAAATAAATTACTTATTTTACTTTATTTTTGAATTATAGATGATTTCTCATATCAGAATATGTTATAGTACTTTGTAACTATAATAGATGATGTCCTAGAACCAACTGGTAGTAGTTTGATTACATTAATATTAAATATGTTTAAATATTAAACATCTTATTACATATTGTTCATTGTTATGCATTACTATAGTGTAATGATGTCCTTAGGTATTTTTCATAGTGACAAGGTCATTGAAATTCACCGCTATGATGGGAAGCATGAAGTGCTATGATAATATTCTTAAATATAGTTCCGTAGTTGGATGACATACTATAATGGGACACATAGTATATAGACCATCATGTTCGAGTACTCATAAGTATATGAGACTTCCTCTCATTAATTTCATACTTGGTAATCGCCAAGATGGGAGACTATGAGAACAGACCCGCCAGTAAGAATTCCACATGTTTTGGTGTCATAAGATTTTCCTTTTTTTGAGCATGTGTAATGATCCGTAGACATTAAGATTATCTTTAATACATTTTTTGATTCTAAGACTTTTATTTAATGATGAAAGCTTCTACATAGACAGTTGGTGGGAAGAAGGATATGTTGGTTATGTCAAGAGTGTCATGTTTTAATAGAAAAGTCAAGGAAGGATTTCCCCCTTCCATTTGTGGAAGATGATATCTTGTCCCTTTGAGTGAAATAGAACCGTTTCACAAAATTCCATGTCAATGTTGTAATGATGAGTTTATTTCAGGTATTCAAAGAATGACATACCTCTCACAAATGATGATGACACTATCATGAAACCTACTTGATGAGATATTGAAATAAGGGTATTATAATACATAGTGATCATTCGTTTGTGGATGTCATTGTTGTGTCATTAGGTTCTTTATCTTGAGTTCCATGACCCGTTGCTAGATAGTATTCTTGGACATCAGGCAAGCCCGTCTAACATGAATGAGAAAAAATCCTAAAGGTCGCCCACTGAGTGTTTCTGGTGGTATCTATTATATTCTAATTGAATAAAATTAATGGATTAAATATTATTCTAATAATAGTGTAATAATTCTATTCATGTTAATTTGTTTTCATAAATTAAATAAATATTTATTCTCTAAATTTGGGTTTAAATATATTTATTTATTTTATTGAACATATATAAAATAATTATTTACTTGTTTGAAAATAAAATATTTACTTAAGAGAATAAATAAATTATTTATTTATTTATTCATCTATTCAATAAATTGAAGTGGTTTTCCAGTGGACCAATGACGGTATGGTAGTAAAATATTTATTTTCAATATTTTAAATAATTTTTTAACTTGTTGGAAAAAATTAAAATAATAATAACTCTACTATTATTTTGTAATGCCGCTTTTTTTTAATTCCCTTTTGCGCAAGTTAGAACTACATAAATAATTCCACAATATTATTATTTATAGAATGGGGTTTCTCTAAGGTTAGGAATGCATTCAATTTTTATTACACAATTAAATATTCCAACTGAAGCCCTGTATCGATTAATAGACACGTACGTGTATTGTTCCATGTACCTAACTACTTGCCCGATGAATTGAGAATTGTTGAGATAAAATTTTTTTCTCTCAATTCATCTTTCTTCCCCTCTCGAGAATAAGAGACATTCTTCAAAGCCATAGAATAAGTGATTACGAATGGCCAACAAAAGACACTCACAACTCCATGATATCACCCAAAGAACGAGTGGTGTCCATCAGAGGCGATAGAATCAAGTATGGATCACCACTAGAGGGATTCTAGTATTGATTCTCACAAGCACAATGATATAATCTGGAAGGGTAATTCCAAACTATCAGAATCATCTCCAAAGAATGTACCGAAGATCCATGTATTCTTTTCTTTATGAAATTAATTAAATTAATTATAAACATGATTTACAAAGTCCTTTGTAAAATATTTGGGCCTCTTACTTCTTTATCTAAATATTAGAATCCATTCCGTGGAGACCGGTGTTCATCACTATATTTATCCTAGAATAATCATAGATTATGGCAGAAATTAATGTTGGGGGTTGGACCAGCCTTTCTCAGCAACTCCCAAAACCATCATGTGGTATCAGAGTGGTTACATCATAGTTTATAATTATTTAAATATTTTTTTGATGATTTAAAAATTTAAAAATTTAGTTGTTTCAATTAAAGTTAATCGATATTCAAATATGAATGTAAATATTTTTTCCTCCACAACAATTTTCTATTCATCTTACATAAATAATTATTTTATATAATTTTGATTAAAATAAAACATAGGATCTCATCTGGAGGTTCCATAGGTTCCTGTCAATACAACACCAAAACACATGACATGTATTTTGAAGTACAAATCATGTAGTCAATATTCAATTCACTAGGTCTGGTCCTCTAACCCAAGCTGTGTCATTGGATTTTTTTAAGTCTAAATTACTTAGTGTGTTGACCATGAATAGATGGAATGCAGTTTCCAGATTACACGCCATCTGGATCACTATAAATGGCATGTAGTCCCTTCATGTTAGGGTTGGACCATGTACCACATACACAACATGCCCAGCTTGAGACCATGTAACATGGATACTACATGACGTGTGGCCCACTTGACACACTATGTTCTCTGATGAGTTTTTATGTAAATTGACATGTCATATCCCCAAGAATGTAAACAAGATGAATGGTGAACAATAGTACACACTGTGTAGTTGGAACTACATGTCGGGTACCCATCCAAATTAAACAGATTTATTCAAATTTATTATTATATTATACAATCCCTTGAGACATGTACCATGTTGCAGGTGTAATGCTTAAGCATAACCCATGATATGTGTTATATATATATGTGTTTAATTTAACATCTTAGTAATGTCTATTTGTACTCACCTGGTAGTTATGAAATGGAATTAATTGGGTTCATTCCAAGGTATAAGTTATGTAGAATGATAATTTTAAATGAATTTATTTGATTAAAATTATGATGAATAAAAATCTCAAGGAAATTTAGAAAAGGGATTATGTAAAAATGGTTGATTAATTAAAGATAATTATTTGTTTCGAGAAAAATTTAACTTATACAAGAATGAATATATAATTAAATTCTAGTTTTATTTATGAAAAAATATCTTTTCATGTATGGATGATCTTGAGCAAGACTAGTACCTTTTTATGTGGATGGCTTTTTTAATTTATTTTCTAAATTAATTGTTGTCCTGCAAGCCATCACTCCTCATTAATATGTAGGGACTACACAACCATATTTTCTTTTATATAAACCTCTATTTTCCACTCACCTACATGTGACTATCAAATTAATATGTAATGGGTGGATATACCAAACTATAGAAGGTGTTTCATGTTGGAGACGAGACGAAACCAATCATAGTAGATATAGAGGTGGACATGTGGATATTTGTAAATAGGAACCCAAAATGAACAAGGTGTTTCTCCCATAGTTCAGGGTTATTTTATCAAAATCTAGATAAATTAACCCTGAAAAAAGATCATGATCATTCCCTTTGATTTATTTTATTTACTTTAAATTCATGTTTTATCATTATGGAAGTGTTTTCATGATCACATAATTAATGAATTCAATAATCATACAAGATGGAACTAAAATAAACCAGTCTTATGAGTTAATATAATCAATACATGGTTAATTAATTAAGTAAGTTCCAAATATTATTAACAAGAATGTGATAATGATAATAAACAATTTAAGTATAAGATATAAGAATTCCTCAAATAAAATATTATGTTAGACCAAGAGTTATGTAACATGAATAAGAAACAAACACAATAAAACTACGTGTTTAACCAACCCTTTTTGCGAAACAAACTTTATACAGGAATCCCTTATGAATGTTTTTCTGTTGAGTTAACCATATTAAATCATGAGGAGTAGCCCCTGCTATACATTGTGTAATATTGTAGGCAAGAGTTGATAAAATTAGACGTTAGGATTCCACAATTAGGGATTCCACTCAACAGATCAAGGAGATGCAAGCCCACAGTTGGCAACGACGTGCATACCTCAATACCATCAAATAGAGTGAACAACCCTCTTTGTGGTTATGCAGTGTGGAATATGGATCCTTTCTACTAGAATTTCATTTCAACTGGAAATTCATTTATCAAAGGTGAGGGACATTGCGACTTGACAAAATAGTGGGAGACTTAATAAAATTAATTTATTGTTTCTCATAAATTATATTGAAGCAAAAACTAATGTTTAGCTCTATTAATTGTAGAATAAAAATGACAATATTGCCGACCACACTATCCCATCGATCAATTCTAGATATAGACAACATCCTCATCGACAGTAACTTTGAGGAATGGTTTATATACCTTCATGATATCCTATGTCGTGAACAGATGTCTCATGTGTTTGAGTAAACATTACATGATCTGCCTAAAAAATAGGAAAGTGATGAGGATATCCTAGTTTATGAGAAAAACATGAACGACGTGGTCGAAATTCAATGTTTGATGGTATAATAAATGGATAGTGAGCTCATGAAGTTTCACAAAAATAGGGATGCTTATATCATGATCTTGCATCTCCATTTTCTTTACCAAGAGGGAGAATAACAGGAAAGTTATTGGATCTCTAAGAAACACTTTCATAGTAATATTAGAGAGGGTGCTTGAGTAGTGCCTCATTTAGTCATGATCATTGGACACATTGAGCGCCTGGAGTTTATATGGTTCAAAATCCCTGATGAACTGGGTACCGATCTCATTATTGCATCACTCCCACATTTCATATCTGTCATTTTTGTTAATTTCAATATGAATAACATTGATAATTCTCTATTTTACCTTTTTATCCTCATTCACCATACAGAAAATGATATGAAGTGTGAAAATCATTCTATCCTTATGGTGAATAAGAAGAAAGGGAAGGCGAAGAGCTTTAAACCCAAATAATCATTACACCCTTCCAAGAAAAAGAAGAACATATGATAGGAAAGGGAATAAGAAGCACTTTGTTTCACATGTTGCAAGAAGGGAAACTGGAAGAAGAACTCCACCCAGCT
This sequence comes from Viscum album, assembly GCA_963277665.1. NCBI lineage: Eukaryota > Viridiplantae > Streptophyta > Magnoliopsida > Santalales > Viscaceae > Viscum > Viscum album. The sequence continues at coordinate 877,603,016 of OY728163.1, forward strand.
TAAGAAGCAAGGGTGTTCTTCAGGTGGACTTTTTATCGAATGTAATCTATCTGTTTCTACAAATTGGGTATTAGATACCACCTGTGGTGGTCACATATTTATTAAAATAGAGGAATCAAGTATATATAATATGATTTAATAAGGGGAGGTAGATCTATGAGCAGCCAATGGAAGTAGACTCGCTATTGTATCTGTCTGAGAATACCACCTCATGTTTCCACCTGGGATGATCTTGGTTTTAAAGTGTTGTTATTATGTGTCATATGTTACTAAAACATTATCTTTGTATCTATATTTGATACAGATGGATTTTTTTCATGTTTGAAAATGAATTATTCTTCTATTATAATGATAGAATTTTTTTATTAAGAATATTTATACAATGGTCTTTACGTGTTTGATTACATATACCTTGTAATGAAAATCGATAACAAATATACTTCACATGACACATACCACACCCAACTTTGGAATCACCATCTTGTTCATGTCAATGAGAAACTCTTGAAAATGTTATATGAAGATGGATATATATATTTTTTCAAACTAAAACAACTTGGACTATGTCATGCATGTTTTCAAGTAAAAATGACCAAAACCCTACTTAGTAGGACATATGAAACAGATAAAGAGATTCATGAATTGGTTCATTCCATTTTGTGTGAACCATTTCTAGTTGAATCAAGAGGAGGGTACTCATACATCATAAATTTTACTGATGACTTTAGTATATATGGATACAACTACATGATGATGTATAAGTCATATTCTTTTGATAAGTTCAACGAATACAATAATTATGTTGATAAACATCCTAGTAAGATGATTAATAGACTCCACTCAAACTTAGGTAGAGAATAAATTAATCAAGACCTCGTTGATTTGTTACTTGAATTCCTGCTCCTATCCTAACACACTCCTACTTACATGCCCCAGTAAAATGGTGTGATTGAAAGGAAGAACTGTACCTTGATGGACATGGTGATATCAATGATGAGTCATTTGAGTCATCCATTATCCTTTTTGGGATATGCGTTACAAACATCATCACACATACTAATCCATGTACCAACTAAATTGATAAATGGTTTTTTATACAAGTTCCAGATTGGAATGAAATCCATATTATCGAATTTACATTTATTGGGAACCAATTATTTTCTTATGGGATATTTAGGAAATGAACCTCCACCCCAAGGCACAATGTGTACATTTTTAAAATACCCTAAGGATAAAATGGGATATCACATATACTACCCATCAGACAAAAATGTTATAGTGGAATGAAACTCAATATTCCATGAGAAGGACCACAACTCTAAAAAAGATATTTGGAGAGATATATAGTTCAATGATGTTAAGGCTCACGGAATACAAGTGTTGGTACAGGAATAGATTCCACAAAGCCCCATGGAAGAAAAAAAATCACTGAAACAAGAAGTGTATAGGAGTACAAGAGAGTTTAGAGACCCGAAACTGAATGGTTTTCTAGTTATAGTGGATGGTGACTCATTATTAGTTGATAATAATTATATTCTAACCTATAAAGATATAGTAACTGAAACATATGTTCCCAATTGGAAATAATCCATGAATTCAAAAATGGATTCCATATACCAAAACCATGTCTAGATTTTGGTAGATCATCCAGTTGATATAAATATTTTTGGTTTCAAATGGGTATTCTATAAGAAATTGGACATGGAAGGACAAGTCTGTACCTATAAGCCAATACTGGTTGCAAATGGGATAAAGTAGTATAAAATAATTGAGTATGCCGAACACATTTTTCCTGTTGAAAGGATGAAATCTTTTATAATTCTATTGGGCATTTCCACCTTCCATCACAATGAGATTTTGGAAATGGATGTCAAAATATCTTTCCTTTACAGGAACCATCATGAAGCTGTCTAAATGACACATCCTGGTGGGTTTATGACTCCAATGGTTTTCAATAAGTTATGCAAGTTGAATTAATCCATTTACGGATTAATGAAAGAATCCAGGTCATGCAACATTATTTTTGATGAAGACGTAACAAAATTTGGTTTTATCAAGAATGAATGTGAGTGTTGTGTCTACAACTAGTTATGTGGGAGTGAAATCGTTTTCCTAATAGTATATGTTGATGAAATTTTACATATTTAAAATGAAATACCAGCCTTATAGTATTTTAAGGCATGGTTGAATCAAATCCTATCCATAAAGGACTTGGGTGTGGAAAAATTTATTCATGGGATCAAGATCCATTGTGATAGATTCAAGAGATTGTTGGGGCCATTTCTAAGTATATACATTGATATGATACTTAAGAGATTCAGTATGGAGCAATCCAATATGGGATTTTTTATAGTGTCACATGACATTCAACGTTCCAAGAAAATCTTTCCATAGTCACATTGGGAAATAATGATAATAGCAAGGACTCCACATGCATCAGTGTTTGGGGTAGTCATGCATGTCATTCTATGTACTATGCTGGATGCCACCAACGCATTGGGTGTGGTGGGTAGATATCAAGTCGACCTAGGTGACCGCCATTGGATGGGAATCAAGAATATACTAAAATATCTGAGGGGTACTATGTATATATTCCTAGTTTATAGAGGAGATAAAAAACTAGTCATTATAGGATATGATGATTCTAGTTTCTATACTGATCAATGTGACATGAATTTGAAAATAGGATACATATTCACTTTAAATAGATGTGCAGTGATCCGAAAGAGCTCAAAGCAAAGTGTGGTCACAGATTCTACATTTTAGTCCGAGTATATCACAACATCTGAGGAAGATAATGAATCAGTTTTGATGTGAAGCTTTATCAAGGAGCAAGATGTGATACCTAGCAGTAAAAATCACGTCACACTGTATTATGAAAATACAGTAGTGGTGGATCTTGAAAAATAGCCAAGGTCACATCAGTGGATGAAGCACATATTTTAGTACTATCATCTCATGAGATATTTTTTTTTCAGATATTTGAATTTATAGTGAGATTTATTTCCCCAAAAGATACCATAAACGACCCCTTGAATAAATCCTTGACTCAGAAGAAACATGATCATTATGTGAGGGCTAACAGAGTCAAAGTCATAGGCAGTTGCCTCTAGTCCATGTGAGAGATTGTAATAGATGGTGTCCTATAACCCACTAGTTATAATTTTATTACATTAATATTTAATATATTTAAATACTAAACATCTTATTATATATTTTTTATTGTTCTACGTGAATATTGTTTAGTAATGTCTTGGAGTATTTGTCGCACGGACAAGGACATAGCAGTACACCACTATGATGAGAAACTTTAAGTTCTATGAAAATATTTTTAAATATTGTTATGTAGTTGGATGACATACTATAATGGGACACATAGTATATAAACCATCAGGTGTGGGTACTCGTAAGAATATGAGACTTTCCCTCCTGAAGATAGTACATGGTAATCTCTGAGACTTGATATTATGAGAACAGACCCTCTAGTTAGAATTTTGCATGTTTTGGTGTAATTGGATATTCTTATTAGTGAGCATGTTTAATTATCCATAGACATTAAGGCTACCATTATTATGTGTCATGATTTTCACACATTTATTTTCTGATAAAAATATGCTTGCATATTGTTGGCAGGAATTAGGGTATGTCGGGTGTGTCACGAATGACATGTTATTAATGGATAATCCAAGGAAGGATTTGTCCCTTCAATTTATGGAATTTGAAATATCGGCCCTTCGATTGAAATAGAACCATGACATGAAATTCCATGTCCATTTTGTAATGTAGAGTTTATTTCAGGTAGTCAAAGAATGACGTATCAGGCACAATGGTTGATGACACTATCTTGAATCCTGCTCAATGAGATATTGAGATGAAGGGATTATATTACACAATGAGCATTCATATGTTGATCTAGTTGTTGCAACTTTACCTTCTTTTTCATGGGATCCTTGACCCATTACTAGACTGTACTCTTGGACTTTAGGCAAGACCGCCTAATGCCAACAAAAAATAATCCTAGAGGGTCACACAATAGGTGTTTCTCATGGTTCCAATCAAATTCAAATTGAATATAATTAATGAAATTACCATTATTCTCAATACATTAGAATATTTTGATTCAAGTTAAATTGATTACATAAATTAAATAAATGTTTATTCGATGAATTTTGGATAAAATATATTTATTTATATTATTGAACATTTAATAAAAATTTATTAACTAGTTTTGAATTAAAATATTCATTTAAGAGAACAAATTATTTATTAATTTATTTGGGAGTTCAATAAATTGAAGTAGAGTTCAAGTGAACCTATGCTGGTATGGTAGTAAAATATGTATTTGTAAGATGGGAAATAATTATTTAACTATTTGGAAAAAATTAAAATAATAATAATGATACTATTATATTGTGACGAAGAATTTTATTTATAATTCTATTTTGCACAAGTAGGTGCACCATAAATAATGAAGATGTATTATTATTAAAAGCATGGGTTTTCGTTAAGGGTATGAATGTATTTAATTGTGGTTATGAAATTAAATATTGTAACTGAAACCCAATGTTGTTAACTAGACACATACTTCTATTTTACCATGTACCGAACTGTATGCCTAGTGAATTTAGAATTATTGAGCTAGAAAATTTCCCTCTCGAATTCTCTCCCTCCCCTATAAAAATGAGAAACATTATTCAAAGCCAAAGAGCAAGTGATCAACACCTACTAACACAAGACTCTCTCTTCACTACTCTAGAACATAGATAATTAGTTGTGTCGATCAAAGGCCATTGGAGCACATGTGGATCACCACTAGACATACATCCTATAAATATTGATTTTGGCTACGAACTGGCCAACTATACTATGGAGTCGATTTTGGATGGATTAAAAGATTACTAAAATACCTATTTGAATTAAATTAATAAGTATATGTTGATCCAATTATATTTCAAGTGGATGATTTTATGAATTTAATTTTTTATTATTTCAATTACATTAAATTTATCAGGATTCATTCAACGAAATCCATATAAACTAATTACTTACATTTTAACACCTTTTCATACACATGATAATCACCAAAATACACAGAGTATCAATTTAATGATCACTCCAAGTTAAATTATTTTATTACTACATGAAATGTATGGGAAAAAATTAAATAAATAAGAGTAAGAGATAAATCATTGAATGAAAAACCAAAATAATGGAAATAATTAAGACATAATAGAGTGGGAAATAACATCACATTCAACCCCTTTTTACTACCTTGTATCATAAAATAAGAGGATTATCTCCCCAAATTGATTTTATACTCTCAATGGAAGTGGGATATAAACCCATGAGGGAAACATTGGAGAAGGAAAACTATGAAATAATGATCACTTCAATGTATTATAATGAATTTCACAAATGATGGAGTGAATAAGGTTAAAAACGGAGACAATGATATTAAAATGATATTCGGAAAAATATAATATGTTGACATGAAGAACTTTTATTCCTAAACTGATGTGAATTATAATAACATATATTTGAAAAAACAAATGTGTGAATGGAAAATGGAATCATAATAGTATAATTGAAATGAGCTAAATCAATCCAAAATTCCCTCACCAACACTTCCATAAATAGGTATTCTAGAATAATTCGGTCAATTCTTAAATGTTCCAAGTACTCCCACATAAATATGGTAGTCTTAGTGTTGTGTAACGTTTGTGCAATGTGGAATTTTCCATCATTTACCTAAAATGATAGCCAACATCCACCCAACCAAAAGAGGAGTCGACATGAGATTCCAGAGTGCAGAATTTGGGTAGGACGTATAATAATGAATTGAATCCAATTATTTATTCTAAAATAATGGAAAATTTCATCCCAATTTTATTTTTTGTTTTGTTGATATGATTATAATGTTTTGATGTTATTGCGTGGAAAAGAATCTCGCTAATAATTCCATCTTCAAATTGGACTGCCTAAGAATCCATTAAACACATCTAATTAGCTCTGGTTAGTATTTAATGAATTTTTTATCATATTTTTATCTAAAATTTAAAATTTATGTTTCATTAGAGTTTTGATATTGCTAGAGCATACAAATAATTATAATGTGGTCAATTTATGCTTAATCCAAAATTTGTTGTCATGAAGGCCAATTTTGTTTGTGTTGCCATTTGATTCTTCATGTGATCAAGTTGAATGAAAATTTTCAAAAATAATGAAAAATATGATATTGAAATATTGAATTAATATAAATAGTAATAGTAATATTACAATATTTTTCAAAATTTACCACTTAATAGTGCTCTTTAACCAAGAATTGCAATTGTAATGTATAATAATGTCCAAATTGTGAAGTGAAATAAAAGTATTGTCTCAGAATAATGAAGAATGTGAATAATATAATATAGAAAATTCTTATTTGACACTTCATATTTATATTCACACCCTCACATTAGTTCTCAATGTCCCGATCAAAAAAAATCTCAAATATATGAAATCAAATTCCCTTCTCCAAAAATATGTTAAAATAAAATTCTCACTAAAATACGTAATTCCAAAAAAATATTGTAACCAATAAAAATAATTTAAAATAAGGTATATTAAAAGTAATATACCATTTCAAATCCAATTACTTTTTTGAATTCAAATCTACATTTGACCAGATATAGTTAACCATGATGAATTTTTTTGTATATTAATAAAAATGGGTCGATTTTCATATTAAAAGTGAAAAACAAAGAGGCACTAAGTGGAATATACTTTTAATATTAATAGTAGAAATCATTTTCTTTTGTTTTTTTGTTTTATTTTTTCAATATTTCAATTGTAATTTGAATTGATCAAAATCATGTCATTCTATGTAATGATACATTGCCGACGACTGCCTGGATGAGACACCTTTGGGAACCAAGTGAAGATCTCATAATAGGGACTCATCAAAAGATAAAGCATTTACTAGAAAATTGAAATTACCAAAATAGTGATAAAATAAATAGATCTATCCATACAAATATAGGGTCATTATATCCAACTGTCTAATAACACACATTATGTCATTCCATTTATATAGACGCAATTTTTTTTTGTATTTTGATACTCCCGTTAATATTAAAATGATAACCAAACCTAAACCAATTATCATTGGACCCCATGTGCTCAAACTAACACCTCACAATATAAATAAAGATAATTGTCATTTTTTTGTTAAATGTATGAATATATACATTGTAAAAATCACATTAGATATACATACATACCATGTTCTATTCTCATTAACTTAAATATGGATTAAAATTAGAAAAACATCATGAAAAATTATTTGATATTCAGTTTCATCGTTTCCAATGTGTATTATCATGTTCAAGGATAAAAAAAATTCTATTTATGAATGCAAAATATTTGTTGATACATACAATTTTTTTCTTTGGATTGAATCATATATAAAATATCATTGTTTTCATCATTTAAAAAAATGAAAATTTTATAAGGGTGTATAGGCATAGAAGATGAGTTATAAGTGAAAATTGAAATAAAAAACATGGAACAAATTCAATTTTTTGTGTATTTGATGATCATTATTCCCATAATTACTCTTTTTATTTCTATTTCACTCAGAGAAATATCATGAATGATTAAATATTATATTTGGACTTGTGGAGAAATTTTTTTTCTTAATAATACAACAACCTCGTCATCTGCTGAATCATACTCACCAACGTAATTAAAACAAAATAGAAACCCCTTGAGGATAGCTGAACTAAAAAAATAAATAAAATTGAAACATATAAAAAACAAATTGGTTTTAGAAATCTAATAAATGAGTAAAATAAAATGTAAAAGTTGGGTTCACTACTGTAAATTGCTTTGTCTGATTTCATTAGCTCTACATAGTCCCTAAATCTAGAAAATTTTATCTGTTTCATAAGTTGGATCAGTTATCAAATCATCTATTTCTTATATACTAAAAGATTTAATGAATTATTTTATCCGATGAAAATAGAATATGAATACATGAACAATTATGGGATCAAAAATCTATACTTCTCTTTGAGGGTACACATAATGCACTATGTATGTCCCTAACCATATATTTCATATCTTTAGTGATTTTAAACGATGCTAAGAACTATATATGACCTCAAATTTTTCTAGTACAAATTGTTTGAATTTTTAATTCCATGATTTTTAGGCTTGAACTCTAGATTTATTGATCTTTAAATTTTAATAAGCTTCCATCTTATGTTCCTAATGATTTTTACGATTGAACTTCATCATTTTTTTGGCCAAATAAATATGAAGGATCATGATTTTGATTTCCTAAAATGTATTATGTTCATATTAAAAAGGTAAATGGAATTATTTTACACAATCAAACCTATACGGTGACATTCCTATGATATTTTTCAACATATTATGATATTACCAATGGGAATCCAAGAGTTTCTAAGATAAGCATTTCCTATATGCATATGCAGTATTTTCAATAATTTTATTAATTTCCTTATTTTATAACTCACATGAACCATTGGTTTGAGGATAGTAGTTGGTGGAAATATTTTAGAAATACAATATGTATACATGAGTTACACTAAGGGACAATTTCAAAAATGGGTCACATTAGGACTGATCATAGCCCATAGAATTCCAAATATAGAAAATTTATGTTATTTTAAGAATCATATCACAACATGAAGGTCATTGGTCTTAGTTTCATTGGATTATACCAATTTTTGAGACATATTGAATAGATAAGTTGTGTAAAGGTACCCCTTAGAGTTTTGGAAGGTTAATATGAAATCAATTACCCAACAATAAAATATTTCAATAACCAGAATGAGAGTATGGGAAATTTGATTCCTTTTGGTTATGGATCTTATTTTTTTACACTAAGAACAACATTTTATGAATGTGTAGGAATACATAATAGGATTAGGACAAATGAAATAACATTGGATGAATTTTTAGGTTATTTTAGTTGTGAAATGAGATCCATGCATGCCTCTCCATGACACATTTTTTAATGGAATATTTCTTTGTATGGGGAACACATATTCTAATAATGTGATCTGGACAGAACATGAAGAGTAATGGAGAATCAAACACATAGTGTTTCCAATTAAAATGGAATTTACTCTTAGCATGAGACCTGAGTAATTTTTGAATGGAACCCATAAAAAACCAGGTTCCTAAAACAACCCAGTACCCAGATACCTAAATCCTATATCAAAATATATATCATTAAATTTCCAGGTTTGATGTCAATATTTGTGACACAATGTTTTCATTAGAAAAAAATGAAGATAGGGATCATATACATTCTTGGTACGTTTTAGATTATAATTTTAGATAATTATTAACATATTAAATAAAAATCATATATCAACATGCAATCTTAAGTTGTCAAAATACCATTTCTCATATTTAACTTATATTTTATTATTTCATAATATTTCATAAAAAACAACCTTTAGAAATCCATTATTGACATAAATCGTTTAATATTATTATTTATAGCCTAGAGAAAAATGAAACTTAAGAAGGGTGAGATTAAATGCTCTATAAGGGTAAATTTAATCATTAACCATTAAATTTCATCAATTAGAAAAATTGTGTATAAGGGTATGATTAAATAATCAATGTGAATAAGAGAATCATAAAAAAAACACATACATGTTGATACCAAAATCATCAAATCTGAAACCATTTTATAGTCAAAATTCAATAGAAACTATAATCGTGAACCATATGATATCAATCTTTATTGTCAGAAACACTATAAACTAATTATATGAAATTTTAACGTTTTTTGGTAAGATGGACCACCACCTTCAAAATAACATTTCAAAATACTTTTAAAACACATTTTATTGGAATAACCTTGTGGTTGATGTTTAACATTTTCATTACACAATGAATCTGAGATCTATAATTGAGGTTACACATTATATAATATATATTAGGATCAGTGGTTTTACATGATCAGTAATGCATATAAACCATTCATTTAATTTATAAAGGGCTCATCTGTGAGCTATAATGGGGTCAACCCTTCATATAAGTTGTATCAGGAACATCTATTTCATATAATTCATAAGTACCATGAATTAAAAATGTTCATAAAAAATCATAAAAACATGATAAAATCATGGAAAATAAATGATGGTTCATTAAAATATAATTGAAACGTGATTAACCCATGAATTTAAATGTGTTAAATAAAAAACTCAATGAGCATGATTAACCGAGGGAAAAGAAATTGGTTCCACAATAATCTCTTCTAAACATTAATAACACGTGGAAATGAAAAGGGATACATTAAAACCTATTTGAAATAATATTTACTAATATGTAAAATATCGTGGTCGATATGAATAAAAAATATACCTACTGTAGGATAAATAATTTTTTTTAACGTTGATGACTTGAAGTTCCCTTAACAGATCATTAATACATTATTGACGAAATAATCATTAAACATTCCATAGAATACCATACCATATTAAAAAAGTTGAACCATTAAACCCCTTTATAATTTAACAGTAAATAAAACATATAATATAATTAGTATAAGGATATTCATGATTTAATATTTCAATGGAGATGTATATACACCTCATAAAAAATATAGGTGTATAACATATCAAATTACTCAAATAAGGAAAACTATGACAAAAGTAAATTACCTATTTGATAACATCAAATAAATAAACCCCATGAAAGAATAATAATTAAATGTATCATTTAAATACCATTTAGATTACATAAATAATGATATAATATATAAAAAGGTTAATTAAAAACATCACATAAAAATAATAATTTTTGATTATGATGTATGTCTCATGAAAGTAAATGCAAGACAAGAATCCCTTACCATGAGTCTGATTTTTCATGATTGTCACTACATTATTGAATTATATTATTATGTGAAATAAATATAGTAAATATTAATTTTTAAAAGATTATTACTAATTTTATTCAAATTATACGAAAGATGTATTCAGTTAAATAATCAATAATTATTAAGTCATATGTTGTTGACCATATTCAATTTATGAGTCCAAAATGACATTGGTAGGTCAACTATTGTCAAATGGGTCATTATTAAAACATCTCCAGAATAAGAATCATGAAATAATTATCATATATAGAAATAAATACAACTTTTTAAACCAATCATAAAATATTGCTCATAAAAATTAACCATTGTTATAATCATAGAAATGATAGGTCGTACGAACACATGAGTTACATTCCCATTTTTCAATGATACTTTTTTGATGAATGTAAGTAAAATTTATATTTATTTAAGGATAATTAAATGATATATAACATATTATTTAATAATATATTCTTATATATATAATTTTTGTGTTTTAAGAATAATTATATCACATCGAGGACGTGGTACTCTATACATCCACGACCAACGTTATGACTTTTTTTGGGTGTGAAATGGTATTAAAAAAAGTGATATATTATATTTACATAAATGTAATTATTTTATTAATACCATATATATTTCATTTATGTCACATATATTTAATTTCACCCGTCATTAATACATTCAATGTAATATGTAAACGTATCACATCATTTAGATGAGGTGGTAGTCCACAAGTCTAGAGATGATGTTATCGTATTTACACCAAATAGAATGCATAAAGGTATGTGTGATATAAAAATTCAATAATAATTAATTAAACATAAATATCATATATATACATTATAAAACTATGGTGTCTAAAATAATTTCCAACCTTGATAGGTGCTAAAAGAGAAGTGAATCATTTCATTTTTGGAGGCTGTAATCTATCATTCACATTAGCTGAAATCTGGTACCAATTTGAAGGAAGTGAGTATATATGTAGATATAAACGTTGAAAAATAGTTAGTATAATTATGTTATTATATAATCATGGAATATAAAATTCTTAATGGTTTTTGAAATAAATGACACAATAGTGATCGTTGAAGAATGTTACATCTTTTTAGGGAATCTCTTTTTTTCAACAACGGACAACCTTGGTATTATTATCAAAAAATTTAGGTGTATCAGTTTAGTATAGGTTGTTTGAGAGATTATTTGGGTATATTGTTTAGGAGACTAAGTGGCTTGATAGGTGTGTGTAAGGGGAATAGGTAATGTCTTTCTATAGTGGAGGTGGAGTAGTATTATTGTAAATATTAGAAGGAAAACACTATTAGGAGGTATTTATAACCACAAGTTCTTAAAAGAAGAAAAATTAATGGATTAAAATGTATTTATGGTATTTCAAAATATACACCACACAAAAATAAATGATTTTTTATAATTTTTTTCTTTATTTTTGATGTTTTATATATTTTTCATTTTGGTTTGGGATTAATGTATCTATATTTATAACCATTTTAATGCATACATTAACACTGAATTAAAGTTACAATTATTAGAAAATTTATACCCAAAAAATTTATAAGTATGAAATATAATTTACCCAAGTAAAAATCTCTTTTGTGTTGGAAATTAATTTTAACAGAAGTGCATGTAATGTGAAAGACACTTGTTTAACTTGAATCATGACCATAATTTTTTACAATGTATATATAAATATGTTAATTATAAAAGATAAATTTTCCCATTAATAGTCATTATTTTATATTTATTAACATTTTAAAAGTCACTTGGAAAAGGGTATGATTTTTTATTTATTATAAAATATTTTATAAAATATCAGTTGTTATAAAATGACTATAATCTCAATTTTGACATTAATTACATAAATTAAATTTTAAAAAATTTAAATAAAAATAAGGAATTAAGTTATTTTAATATCACATATGAAATACCTGAAATATTCTTCAATAAAATAAGGCAACACAATAAGTCATTAAATTGTCTTCATTTTAAATATTTTTAGTATCATTTAGTTTATTTTATTATTTACCATATTATCACTCGATTGGCATTTGATAAGTGTTTAATGTAATTATAGAATCCTTAAAATTTAAAGATAATTTATCATGATAAAAACACTTCATTATACCTTCCATATATTTTTTATAAACAAAAATATATAGATTATTTCATGCTCTAAATATTTATATGAATTAAAATCTAGGAAGGTATTTTTTTTGAATTTTATATTACATAACTTATTATATGGTTAAATTTAAGGAAATATTTTTCCACTATATCAAAAAACTAGAACCCATTAAGAAATATGGTCGATATATGGGAAGGAAATAACTTTTAGAAAAGTATGTAGGTCATTTTGGTCTATATATTCACGGTTTATTCCCTTATTGTACTTAATTTTACTTTAATCCCATTAATTAATTTTAATTACTTTCACTAAAATTTGTTGTAAAAAACATTGTTTATATTATTATAGTATAAATATTATAATAATCACATATTTTAGGTCCATTTTATAAATCTATTTAACAGAAGTAAAAAAATTAAATGTAATGCTAATCCTATTAATGTGGCAAGAATTCGAGTTTTTAAAGTGAAAAATGTTCAAAAGATAATTTAGTATTTATATATAATATGAATATAAAAATTAATTCAGTCGCCTAAATAGTTTTAACAAATGAATTGTTTTTATAATTTTATGTTAAAATAAATTTATATTATAATTTAAATTTAATAATAATTTAAATGAAAATGCATTTTTTAAGTAAAATGTAGTATTTCTCAATATTCATCCTAAAAAGAAACATCGAAGAAAAATAACAATAATAAATCCTATGATAATTTCAATGTTCTTATTTCTAAAATTAAGTTTTTTTAATTTTTTTATTAAAGTGTAAATTTTTTTTTAAAAATAGGTGTTTTATTAAAACACAATAAAACTACCTTTTAAAAATATGTATCATTTTATGTTTAAAATTAGATTAATTCTTATTTTAGGACTATAAATATTATTGTATGAATATAAAAACATTTTATAATCATTTTTAAACATAATAGAGTTAGTCATATTCACACCCACAAATATATACACTAGAAGGTAACTTTAATATTAAATATTAATATCAATAGTATATTATTATTAGGTAATACTCAGTCTTTCATGTAACACAAGTTATCAAAGGAACATATTGATTCATGCAACATATGTTAAAAATGGATATGCCTGTGATGAAAAATATATTATGTATTACATATAAGATAATATATTAAATAATTTAAATAAAAATTAAAGAATATGTGTTATAAAATATTAATATGTTACATCCTACCTGTAGTAAAATGAATTTGACCCTTGAAATTTATCTTGGTTATCAAATTGCTGACATTTTAAAAATTAATTAATTTGAAAACACATCATACATGGGTAAATAAAAAATTTTCTTAAAATGGGATGGTGTGAAACCTAATGTTCACTAGAAGTTGCACATAACATGGATCCCACAAAGGGAGGGCATTCATGGGAAATTATGAGATGAAATTTTAAGGAAAAAGTAATTCATCTACACAAATAAAGAGTGACATAGAAAATGGTCCACTTTAAGTCAATAATGGGAAACCCACAAGAATAATAGGTTTTAAAAAGGCCATTGATTTTGTCATAAAATATAATAATAAGGTAACATTTTATTTCAACACCAATCTACAAAAGTTAAAGAATACTATTTTCATATAATGAAAGTAAAATATTCTTCTTTATGTGAATAATTTTATCCTTTAATAAATTTACACCAAAATATCATCTTTTTCTTCAAAGGATAATTTTTCATGATGATGTTTGAATTACTATAGCACTAAAATCAACTTTTAATGACCGCATATATGTAATGTGTATAGTTATATTATTCCACCTCTCTTTAGATATTAACCGAAACCCAAAATTTAATCACAATGTAAGATTATTCCTAAAAATAATAAACGATCAAGTGATATACAAATATTAACAATTAAATTGTCATATTGAACGTTCAAATTATATCATTTAATTGAACTACATCTCAAATAACACCAACAACCTCAAAATCAAAGTGTTTATTTACCAACATGGTTATCTCATACCTTCCAAATTTGATGAAAACATATGGATATCTTGTTTTTAATTAATATTATCCACTTAATCACCAAATCAATTTTCAAACATGTGGTTATCTATATGATATTGCTTATTTTACAATAATTAAGTAAATATCCAAGATCATATAAAACCTATTGGTTATACATTTATTAAAATTTAGTTATGTAAAAATCAATGAAATACATCATATTAAACCATATATTACCACCCAAAAAATGATCCTAATATTTCATTGATAACCAAATGTATGATGACATAAAACCCTAAAATAGGTTCTCTTAAGTCATAGAACTTATGGTAAACCATAATATTATAGTCATATGATGGTTTTAAAAACACTTAAAATATCATCATATTAAAACATGCAAATCTATAATGATATATAATCCAACTATTGATACAAAAAATAATAGACCAGGACCTCCAATCCCGAATCATGTGCTGAAATCTATAACATTAAATTTCTTTCTATGGGGATGATAATTACAACCCAAATTAATCCATCAAATTGAAATGAAAATATGGATCAATTATATTCCCAGGGACCTTTTTAGTTTATATTTTTTGAGAATAAGGAAATCTGTTACAAAAAACCCATATTAAAATAGAATCATATGTTATCCAAAGAAAATTCCTCCAATTTAACATAGAATTTATTATTTCACAATATGTCATCAACATCTTCCTTGTGAAATAATTTATATACATAAATATTTCAATATCATTCATTAAATCATGTGGAAGATGAAACATAATAAAGACTACCTCAAAAACTTAGTAAGGATAGATATAAGCACAAACCATTAATTTTATTCATTGGGAATAATATTAAACAATGGTATGATGAAATAATAAATTTTCATGAGATAATCATACAAGAAATCATACACATTAATACCTGAATTACAAAATATGAAAACATTGAAGATCCAAAAGTAAATTTAAAATACAATCATGATCAATGTAATATAAATATTGATTGTGAGAAATATTATAATCTCATAAGAAGATATTAAAACTCTTGTTGTTAATTTGGATAATCAATTTTATAAACCCTTTATTAACCCTTAAAAAACACCTAAATTTTGAATAACCATAATGTTAACTTCCAAAAATTTCATTAACCAATTCATCATATATCTATAGTGGAGATCACCAAACGTGTAAGCTATATCAGGATCATGTATTTTCAGTGAGATAAAATGGGGCTCAACCCTTAATAAAAACAATAAAAGGATTAAATGTGAGCTATAATGGGGATAAAATCTTCATATAAGTTATTTCAGGATAACATTTTTCAAATAATTCTCAAGTAACATTAATAACACACATTCATAAAAATGAAAAAAAAAACAAGATTAACCCATGGAAAAGAAATTTATTTAACAATAATATATTTTAATATTTATTGAACCAGAAAAATTAATTGATTAAATAAAAAACAGATTAAAAATGATTAACCCTTGGGATGAAATGGGTTCCAAATAATCTCTTCATAAAATTGTTAGCCCATGGATAAGAAAAGGCCTCCATAAAAATCTACTTAAAAATATCTTAATCCATTCATAAAATAATAAGGATAGTGTAAATATAAAATATCCCTAGTGGAGGGTAGATAAAATCAGTCGTTATTTATTTTGAGGAATGGAAATACAATTAAAGGACAATTAATACATTCTTTAGGAAGATAATACCTATTCATTCCAAAGTATCCCATACCACATTGAAACATTTGAACCATTAACCCTATGAATAAAATATAGTTGAATGAACTATATAATATCATGAGAATAGTAGAATTCATGATATAAAATGAGAAATGATATTTATATACACCTCTTAAATGATGATATTTTTATAACATATCAAATGTCCTATAGTATGGGAATTTTGACAAAAATCCATTTCTTTTTTGGTAAATTCAAAACGATAAACCCTAAGAAAGAATCATAATTAAATGTAAAATTTCAATAACATGAATATAACATAACCAATTATATAATACATAAAATTTGGTAGTTGAAATGCTGAATAAATAATATATGAGGTGATTATGACACAAGAATCATGATTGTAAAAGACAGACAAGAATACCTTAACATGAGTATGATTTTTCATGATTTCCCCATATCATCTAGAGTCATAAACATATGATAACTGTAGAATTGATCCAGAACCTTTTACTCATTTATTATAACTTTTATATAAATTATAAACAAGTTATATTCAATTATAATATCAATAATTTTTTAGTTGGTTGTTTTGACCGTATTATGATTATGTGTCAAAAATGACTTTGGTCATCTATGGTAAAATGGGTCATTATTAAAACATGTCAAGAAAATAATAATGCAATAATTACGAAATCAATACACAACGTATACATTTTAAAACAAATCAAGAATGTTAGTTATGAAAAATGTATCAATGATACAAGCATGGAGATAGTAGGTCATACGTATACATGAGTAATATTCTCATTTTTCAAGATTACATATAAAAGGAATTAAAGTAAAATTTATCATTCCAAAGTAATCATTATATTATATATATAATATTATTTAACTAAATATAATTATATATATAATTCTTGTGATTTTAGGGGATTCACAATGCGTTGAGGAGGCGTTAGTCGAAACATCCCTGAATGACTTTATCATTTTTTCAGTGTATGAAAGGGTAATAAAGAAAATGAGATATTATATTACTTTAAATTTAATTATATCCTTAAAATCATATAGATTTAAATTATGTCTCATATTTTTAATTAAACCCATCATTAATGAATTCCATGTAATGTGTGAATGTATCAAATTGTTTTGAGAAGGTGGTAGTACACATGTCCACAAAAAATGTTATTATTGGTACACAAAATAGAGCACATAAAGTTATGCCTTATAAAAAATTTATTTAATTACTAAGAAAACCTAAATATAATATATATCATATAAAAATATCTTTTCCATCATAATTCCCAACCATGAGAGTTAGTAAAGGAAAAAGGAATGACATTATCTCGTGAGGCGGTAGTCCGTCGTACACGTGAACAAAAATTTATTAACCATTTGATGGATGTGTGTCCAGATGTATGCATATCCCTTCAAATAATAAAATATAATTATATATAAGAAAATTATTTTATTATATAATTATGTATTATGAGAATTATAATTTTTATTATGAAATAACACAGAAGTGAACATTAAAGGATGTTATCTTTTTTTTTCAGGTAAAATCATTTGGTTTTCACAAAAGGAATTCCTTATATATATATATTCCTAGTTTAGGGATTCTATTTTGAGCGTAATAATTTTGTAATATTATTTGGGAAAAAGTTGTATTATAAAAAATGTCTTTATAGGAGAGAGGAATGTGACAAGTGAATTATTTTTATAGTAGATGAGGAGTGACATTCTTGTAACTACTATAAGATAATTATTGTTGGGAGGTCTACCTTACATAATATTTTTTCAAAAAGGACAAATAATGGATTAATGTTTAATTATAGTCAATCCAAATCCCCAACACTGAAACAATATATTCTTTTTTATATTTTCCATATTCTTTATGTTTTTTTATAATTTTCCCTTTGGTTTTTCATTTAAGTAATTAGTTTTATAACCTATGTAATTCATCCATTGAGACTATAAAATCTGAAGAATTATTAGAAGATTTAGACCCAATTATTTATAAATATTATATCTAATTTTTAAAAATTAAAATTCCATGTCTGTTAGAAATAAATTTTAACAGAACTATATGTAAGACGCAAAAATAATACTTTAACCCAAACTGTAATAAAAATTATTTTACTATCTATTTGTCAATATGATAATTATAAAATATAAATTTATAAACAAATTGAAAATATTTGATATTTTTTAATAAAAAAAGTCACTTTGCATAAGGTAATACTTTTTTATTAATTTTATATCATTTATAAAATTTCATTTAATATAAATTGTCATTAATGCCAATTCTAAAATTATTTAAATTTATAAAAATATCAATACAAGGATGTAATTAAAATATATTAATTTCACAACAATGTAAGATAACGTATTCATCAACAAAAATAAGGGAAAAAATAGTTCCTTTAATTTTCTGTAATTTTTAAATTTATAGTAAGATTTATTTTATTAAATTATTTACTAAATAATAACTTAATTCGCATTTTTGAATCATTTAATGTAATTATATCATATCTAAGAACTAAATTTAATTTATCTTAATAAAAATTCTTTGAAAATTAAAAATAATGCTTATAACTAACACAATGTAGATTCTTCCATACTCAAATGATTTGGATGAATTACAAACAAGGGTAGAATATTTTTTGCATTTTTCATCACTTAACATATAATATCAGTCCTTTTCTTGAACATGATTCTGAATAACATATAAAATTAGAACCCAATTAAAAATATGGTCTAAATAAGGGAATAAATTGTATTTTTGACATGTTTCTAGTTATTTTGGGCCTTATATTTATGGTTTAGTCCCTTGGTGGGCTTAATCTTCCCTTAATCGCTATAATTGTTTTAATTACATTCAATTTTGTTTTTGGTGAATTTTTTTTATATTGTTAGGATATAAATATTATACTTATTATAAATATGTTGGTTCATTTTTCCAAATTCAAGTCACACAAGTGGAAAAATTAATATTTAATCTAATCTTGGAGATGTGGATGGAAAGGGGGTTTTAATGTAAAAAACAATCAAATGTTCATTTAGTATTTATATTTAATTAAATAAAAAATTATTTCAATGACAGAACTTTAATCAATAAATGTATAATTTATCTATTTATATTTAAAAAAAATTAATACATATTTTTACATTAATAATTATTTAGAAAAAATGTAGTTTTGAACAAAAATATAGTATTTCCCACTATTAACTATAAAATGTAACTACTTATATAAAAAAATTCAACATAATATAATTTTCGTATTATGATTATATAAATGAAGATTATTTTTTCATAAAAAATTATAACAGAGCTAGATATTATATTTAAAATAGTTATTCCATTACAACGTGGAAAAAATACCTTTAAAAAATATACAGTATTATGTAGAAAATTAATTTTATTTTTATTTTATGCCTATCAATTTAATTTTACTAATGAAAAAACAATTTTTTTTAAAATAATATATTTAGTTATATTAACACCTACCAGTATAATGGATAGATGATAAATTCCTGGTTAAATATTAATATCAACAGTATATTACTATTCGGGAAGAGTGTACCTTGAATGTAACATAAGTTATTAGTGGAACTCAATGTTGCATACAATGTAGGATAAATATGTTTTTGCATGTGATTAAATCTACAAAAAATATTAAATGTATAAAATTTTGTAATAAAATTTAATTTAAATTGAATGAATATATTTCATAAATTATTGGGATGCTACGTATTATATGTTAGCACACCATGGGAAATCCCTCATATAGAAGATGTTATCATCAAGAAATGAATTAGTTAGAGACTGATAATGTGAGTTTCCATTTCATTCTATCATAGATTGGTGAATAGATGAAAAAATTCAACACTGTTTTTCCTAAATGGTTATATAAAATGCTTGATGAAGTTGGACCCACCTTATTTATCAAGATGTGGAATCTTGTTTTCAGAAATGGTATTTTTTAGATGAATGATCTATGAGGGAAATGATGACATAACCAAAGAGATATGATCTAAATTTTTATAATTTAAATATAATAGAATCTAAAACTTTTGGGGTGGTGGTGTTTTTAATTTTTGAACCAGTTATGATTTGCATTCATAAGAAATGACACATGGAGTTTAATAAAAACATTGTCTGAAGACATCTACTAAAGTGAAGTCACTCACACTACACATGATTTCATATGGAATTTTCTAATTGGGATCATTAATTATTAGTGGGGAGATAAGAGATGACATGTTTAATTGGAATGATTCTTTATAGTGTTCTATCAATAAAAACGGAGAATCACTCACTCGTAAGGAAAAAATTGTTCATGAAATGAATATAAAATTCATGATGATCATCCTATAGAAAGTCGAATTTCATATGAAATACCTCACTTCCTTGATCGTTTTTGGACCGTGAACATGGAAAATGTTGTATACCATAGCTTTATCAACAACAATACCTAAACTAGAGACCATATGTCCCATAACAAGTCCTTTATTTACTGAGAAATGGTATTGTTCCCTAGTTAGAATGATATTCATATCCTCACATCTATAAAAATATATTTAATTATTATAAGTAATAAACTATATTTATCAAAAAATATCAAAATTTCAACCCTATATACCTTTGAACAATACCCCACTATGATAGAGAAGATTCCCATCGTGCACTGCTATAATTTACCAGGGGAATTTCAGAAAACAAATGGGCATGTACTTTAATGAAAATATCCAAATAGACAAGTAATGTTTTTTCACAATCTTCTGAAAAATCATCAAATTGATTGTATCATGACTATCTATCTAGTAAATAGTAGAATTTATGTCCCACTACTCACTCAAGTAATTTGTTAAAGGAAGGAAATGGTAAATGGCCTTTAATTGTACATGAGTTTGACTTAATATAGACAATGCACAATCTACTTCCACAACTCACCCATATGGGGAAATGATCACCCTCATAATTGGTATTCCTATTAATTATATCCTTATTTGTTACAACTTGAATTGTTATAACCCACTCAATATCAATGATGTGGTAGATGATACCCTATTTCAATAACATCATATGTTCTTTCCTTATCACACCCATAATATTGTGATTGAGTCTCCTATATGGTTTATGATGTTTTTAGAGTCAAATTATAGAAAATTAATATAATTTTCAATGGGAGGGATGATTAAAAAAATATAATATTGGGTCAATATAACTGCATTCTTGTTTATTCCTAGGACATTTAGAACCTACCTGTATTTATTTTATTCAAGAGAAGAACATATGAAAATTGGGGTGGTTTGATTTTCCACTATGATTTTATAATTGATTCATGATTGAAGGAACTTTAATTTATGATCTAGTTGGTTAAAACATTCCAAGGAAATATGTGACTTTGCATGGAACTGAAAATCTTTTTCAGTATTTCTTGACACAATTTGTTCCTTTTGAATATAATTTTAACCACCACATTGGATAGATTTTCGTAATTAATGGGTATGAAATATATTTATTTTTTATTCGAATAATGGATTAATTGATTGGTAATTCTATAAAATCCTCAAAACAGATATCTGAAAGGAATTCAAGATGAGAATATAAATTCCCTCATGTGAAAATGGAAACCAATATCAGCTTGAAATAAATAGACATTAATAATTCAAGATGTTCCTATAGTTAATTATAAACAACATATATATTATATAAAAATGGATTTCTTTATCATAAAAAAATTTATATTATTCATTATAAATGATCAGATCAAGGCATAGGTTTTCCAATTTTATATTCTTGTTTCCATTCGTAAGTCGGGTGACTATGTTTTTTGTTTCTCATAGTGGAAATCCATGGATGATGGGGGTCTTATTCCAAGGACCTAAACATGGGTAAAATATAAGCAAATGAATTCATTTTTGTCAAAAAAATTCACAACGTTCTCCAAAACTAATTTTAAGATCCCCTTATAGAATCAAACACTATGATCTGGAATATGATAAATGAAAGATGTGGTTAGGTGTTCCTTGATCCATAAATAATGATGTATGAAATGATGAATGAGGTTCACACTATATACTATATCACATTAGGATTTGAAAAAATTGTTCTCTCCTAACTAAATATTGAAGTATGGGTATATTTTTCAAGTCAACATAGAGGGACTATCCCTTTAATGGTGGTACTCGCATTAATAACAAAAATCACTTGTTTTTTATGTAAAAATTATATTTTAGATGTTCAGAAGTCCTTATGGTACATTGAAAGGGAATGTATGGTTTTTATTCCATCAATAATGATAATGTTCAATGTAAACAAAGATAATATTTCCCTCAATGTTTCATTCAATATGGGTTTGGTTTTTCCTATCAGACATTAAGGAAACGGAGCAGACTATTTGACTATTTCTTGAGGTTGTGGTTCCATCATAGTCTCATTGTTTTTTTTAGAATATGTTCATGGTCTATTTTCGGGTGATATTTGATAATTTAATGGTTGTTGAATTGGGTTTTTAGGGATTTCATTAGATTTCCCACTTTATTATATAGTCCATAAATTTAGTTTTTCATGATAGGATTGTGAGTAAATGAATTATACACTTAATTTTGAGGATGGTAGCACTTGTGTAACCATGGGTTACATTCCAATATTAATAGTTTTCCATTCATGTTTATGTGATAAAACATCATAATTCATTATTTCCATTTGTTTTATCAATTGTTAATGGAATGTGAGAGGGACAAATTAAGATGGGGAATGAGATTGTTGGTTAATCCTAGGTGAATAAATAGGTTGTTCAGTGTCCTGTTAAATTGTTTGTAGAATGGGATGTTTAAATTAGATAGGGTAGGTTTCTATTAGACTAATTTTTGTTGAAAGTAATTATATGTTGGAAAATATTATGGAGGGTAGGGGTTTGGTCTTTTTGTTTCACTGGGTTATTGGATGGATTGTTGGTTATCACTCCAAAAAAATACTTTATGGTCATTATAGCTTGGATTGAATGTATTTTGGTAATGTGCCTTTTGATATTTCATATAATTGACCTAATCTGGTGGTCATTCAAAAAGAATGTATTTTATTGAAGGTATAGTTTGGATGATTTTGGTCTACTGGTCATGTTTGTTAATAATTGCACAAACAAGATCAATAGTTTAGTTTTATTTAGAATATCTTGGAATAATAGCTTTTACCATCCTTGTGTATAACCTATTTTCCCCTGTTACATTATACATCCCTAAGACTCTGCATTCATCCAAATTTATGAGGGATCTCATAGTAAGGTGATATTCCCCCTATTTGGGTTTTTCAACTAGACCTTTTAAATACCCATAATAATAATTTCTGGATTTGTTTCTAAAGGATACATTATAAAAATTTTCAAGTAATTTTGTTATTTCGTAGACCCAACCATTCATAAAATATTTGAATTTTTTTGTCATTTAAGATCGAAGGTTAGGTAACATGATGAATTTGTCCTATATCCATTCCGATTTATCATCATATGATTCTACATATTTTAAAAAAATCTAGATACACATTTAATGTGCACATGTTTTGTAATGGAGGAAGTAATGTTTTCCAGAATTTTTATTTCAATTAGTATTGGGTGTGGATTTATGTTGGTCTAATGTTTTTAAAAAAATTATTTGATCAGTTCGTTGTTGATAATGGAATAATCCTCCTCTTAGATTACTCAAGTTAATTTGGGAGGAAAATTAATTTATCAATGTCCTTTAATATATTACCATGAACGTCTTGGATTTCTGACCCCATCTAGTGAAATCTAGGAAGTTGGTTTAGTTAAGGACGTTTGAAGTCATAGTTGGATTCTCCTAGGTTGGATTGTTTTATGAAATGGAGTCATTGGTCCAATCATATGTTATGTTGTCATTCATGGATTGATTAATTGCATTACCCATGTCAAGGAAATCCTAATTTGGATTTCTATGTTGGTTCACATGTGGGTTTATGAATGGGTTTATTTGAAGACCCTTCAGTGGGATGGGATCAATTTTTGAGTTTGAAGAATTAATAATATTAGTATCTAATGGTAAAATACCTCTAGGTTTTCATAACCCTCTAAAACGTGGATTATCTGTCCAAACTATATGGTTTGATTGGTCATAGGTATAGGGGTATATTACCCAAGAATAGATGGAAAGGGGAATGTGGAAAAGAAAATAGAAATAAAATTATAATAGAGAAATATGGGAAATAACAATGGGACTCTAAGGTGACTTACATGGGACCTATGATAAATTTCCAAAATATGGTCTCACCCAAAATGACATATGTTTTTTGGTTGAAGTGGTTTCTTGTAGTATCATTTGAGTTGTCGAATCCTCAGATTCCTATGAAGAACCCATTGACACACATTCTATAGATATGGATTTTGGATATAATGTTTTCAATTTTAAATTGTGGTTGAGTTTGGTTAGATTAAAAGGGAACTAAAATACCTATATGAATTAAATTTATGAGAATTTTTTGATCAAAGGATATTGTAAGGTGTTTATTTATTGAATTTCTTTATAAATTATTTAAATTTCATTATCTCAAGAAGGATTAATTCAATAAAATTCATGTAACCCCAAAAAATATATGTTTAACACCTATACAAAAAAAATTACAATCACCTATACACTCATAGGATAATTTTCATGAGCTTCCCAAGTTAAGGGATTTATAGGAACATGAAAAGTGTGGTGAAAAAATATCAATAAGGAAGAGAAAGAGAGAAAATCATTGAATGAATAAATCAAATAAAAGAAATTATTAAATATTATAGATCCATAAAACACATCCAACACTCACCCTATATAATTTATTTGATCATAATATAATAGATTTATCACTCTTTTATTTCTAATAATTTAATTGAAGTAGAACGTAGTCTCATGAGAGTGGAATTAAAGAAGAAAAAAATTATATAATGATCAACCACCATTGTATGATAAATTTAATAACTATTGGTGTGAATACGTTCACATTATGGGAAATAATTATAAATGTATTATGAAGTATAATTGAGTAAGAAGATATAATGAATAGTTATTAAGAAACTAAAGTGAATTAGAACAACTTACATGTGAAAAAACAAATATGTGAAGAAAAAATGCCATAATAACATTATAATTTAAATACATAAATCACTATGAAAATCATTGACCTCCATATTCTTAAATTAACATTTATGAAGTCTTGGGTACTACCCCCGATATTCCATGTCTTCTCACTTGATCATGACAGGCCTATAGTGGTGGAATGTTTATTGAATGTGTACTTTTCCATCTTTGACCACCAATGAGATCCACCTTGAATCCACCCAAAAAAATTTCATAAGTGAGATTCTATATTTCTGAATTTTATTTTTCAATAGAAGAATAAAATTAATTTCATAATTTCTCTAATAATCCTTAAAAATTTTATTCCAATTTATTTATTTAGAGATTTTATTAAAATGGGTTCTAATATTTTAGGCTATGGAATCTAACCCAGAAAATTATCTTCAACAATGGACACCTATAAAACAATTAAAAACTCATAATTGTCTATTATTACTATTAAATGAAATATTCCTCCTAATTTTGGTTATATCCAAATTAAATTTGAGATTCATTGGAGTTGTGAAATGGAAGATGCGTGTAAGTAAATTGATTGTGGTCATGTTTTTCTTCTTCCGTAATCTATAGTCATGAAGGACCATTTTGGTATTTTTACAATGCGATTCATCATTTCCTTCAAGAGAATGAAATATTCCCAATGGAATGGTAAATATAGAAATTAAATATGAAATTCAAATCAATAGAAGTTGTCGGTATACAAAGTATCTCAAAATTATCCATGTATAGTTCACTTTATGAATGAATTGCAATCAAAATGTGAAATAATGCTAAAAAATTAAAAATCAATAAAAATTTTTTTATGAATATATTTTACATTAATATTATAAAATAATAAGCTATCATTATTATATTTTAGTTGATAATCATAACACATCTGTTTTAACGTCATCTCTGTGTTTAAGATATTTAAATTTGGGATCAAATCTATTAATAAATGTCCCCATCAATTTTCATCCAATTATGGAATCATTAATATTCTCACTAGAGCCTCAAATACTACTAAGAATTTCATTTAAATGTGTAATTTAATCATTATAACATTCATCTTCTACCATTTTTTTATTTTGATATTTTATTTATCAAATCTACTTACTCACTTTTAGGACATTGAAATTTACTTCATAACAACTCTCCATCGTTTCCCAGATTTCTTTGGCTATTTCTAGTCCCATAACATTATTTTATACATACTATAATAATTTCCAGATAATATCATTTTTCATTTTAATATCCACTACTATATTCCTCTTGAAGAAAAATCATCGAACCATTATTTATTAAGGGACAAAATCGCATTGTTGTTGCATCATCAATGAGCAGTACATGAAATAAAATACAAGAAACCATCTCATTCTTCCAATAATGATAATTATTATTTTTATAATGTTGGTACAACCCTTATATTGACTAAATTAATAATATAGATTCTCAAAATTGAACATCTTGTATCGTACTGTGGTAACCTCCCATTAATACCACTAGAATTGCCTCACAAGATAGGTTTCCTCCACAAAAATGGGGGCGTTGAATTTGTAGAGGGTATTTTTTACAATTTATTTTCAAAATAAATAATCCTACATGATTGATAATGTATGATTCACTCAAAAATAGACAAAAACAAACCCCACATGATCATGAAGGGTATTAGAGAAAAAACTAAAAAAATTACATGGTTTGGATCAAATGTGGAATCACATTATTTTTTATTTCTGGTTTTCTTCTCCAAACATGGATTTTATTTACTAAAAATACCTGTGAATTAAAATTAACCATATTTTTGGGACATTTCACCACACATGTTAGGTGTTACAAAATCATCACATCTTAAAATATTCCTATAATAATATAAATACAAGATGAATAATATAATCAAACGAATCAAGTTATATAGAAAAAAAAGATAATGATCAACTTCTATGAGCCTCCCTAGTCTGAAAGTGAGATAATTCACAATACTGAATACCTATCATAATTGTTTTTGTAATCTCAGTCTCAAATTAGATTGAGTGAAACAATGATATTCCTCAGATTCTAGTTTCTAAATATCCCACCAATCCTTTGGATGGTACTTCATTTTTTCATTTAGTGAAAATAATATAATAAATTTTCATTCCTCTCTGAAAAAATAAATCTAAAAATCATTTTTCTTTTAATTAATAGTCCAAATCGAAGCCACAAATTTTTTTTCCATCACCATATCCATCCATGTGCCTAATGTATTTATAATGTCATTAATAAACCTAATAACGTCCTTACATATCATCCAATAAAAAAACTTCCCAAAACTGTAATTACAACATTAATTAGGGAAATGTATGGTTCACAATGTTAATATAATTTTCATAAAAAATACCCATCATTACATCATGTGATGTTTTTAGATATCATGAATTTCTCTTAATCGTTATTACTCACAATGTGAATTAATGATTCCTAATGTGAATGAATTTCCTATAAAAACAAAATCATTACTTAAATATATATTTTTTTATACCATCATGAATTATTATTCCTGACATTATGTATTTCACTAAGATGCTTCTCAAAATTCTCAAACGAAGAACATTTTTAATGCCTATATAATATATTGAAAGATATATCTACAACATAGAAACATCCATCAAACATCAATAAATATTTATATCATCATGGAAATTATATCCATGGTATATAAACTATACAAACTATATTATTCAACATAATAATTAATGGGAACCTAGGAAACGTTTTGTCAAAAAAAAAACATAAACTCATTAATAGTTATTCAATCTTCAACAATCCTTATACAGTGTAAGAAATCCTGATGGTTCATAGAAATTCATTATATATTTTCTTAAATATATATCATGGATAATATTATGGGGAATGATGAATAAAAATATTATGAAGGAACATAGTTTTTATATAGTTTATATAGAACTAGTTACAAATACTAGAGAAAAAACCAAATAAGGTGATTGAATGTTTAGTTGTTAAAATAATTTATAATCATCATAGAATATATGTGATTTTTTAGAATAATAATTGACCATATAGGGATGAAAAAAATCCAAAATTATAAAAACAAAATTAGAGAGAAAGATATAACGAAGAATTATATTGTTTAAACTGATTAGAATTTTATCAATGAGGAATTATGGATTGAGAATTAAGGTAGGATACATCTATGTATTTTTGATACATTTTGACTCTAATAATATTCTTGGATAGTACGACACAACAATCTCAACTTGAGAAACCTTGTGGTTAAAAAAAATAAACAATAATTATTTATCATGTAAAAATGTAAATATTGATGTGGTAGAATATTTTTTTTGGTATTTTCGAAATGAATTAATATCATGATAAAATAGATAAATATTCAACTTGGGGGATTGTACCAAGAAAATACAAGAAAAAATTTCATTATCACAGAGTGTTTTTTAAAAAACAAGATTAATGGGAGTGGTGAAGTCATAAAAAAAATTATTGATACTATGTAATTGATACCCATGTATTTTATGATTTTAAAACATGATAACATTTTCACCTTTATTAATTATTGAAAATATTAGGATGTTTTTAGTATTGTCGGAATAAGGTATAAAAAACATCAATCAAATAGACATGAAATGTTTCTTTCTATATAGTGTTTTAAAATACTAGGACCAATAAAAAACCCAAGGCTATTTTAAAGACCCGTAAATTCCAAGGGAATTTTTTTATTAATTTTCTTTGTAATTTTACAAGAATTCAGTTTCTGACAGCGCCTGATTCTGAGGCCCGGTGTGCCCAGAATCAATTTCCGAAGTTTGGCTCGGGTACGTTCAGTGAACGGACGAGCGGGTTTTTCTAACTTTTGAACCGGTGCCCAGAATCGAATTCTAAGGGCACCGATGAAATCGCAGCGCCGGTATTCGCTTAGAAACGCCTCTTCCGGATTTGCGTTTTCTTGGGTGTGGTTTTTAAATTTTCGGGCTTAAGGTTAAGAAATAAAATAATTTTTCGACAACTTTATTTTATTTCACTTAAGCCACTTGGAAGCCATTTGGAAGCCACTTGAAGCCACTTAAAAGCGGCTTAAACTGAGTTGAACCGGATAGGGTACTATCCATAAATATCCTACCCTCTTGATAGGATATTTGTGAGGTGGGGCCCGCACGAGCCCCACCGTTTCTTTCCGCTAAGTAACGCACCCGCGAAAACCCGTCATTATGAAAGTCAACTGACGCGTTTTCTTACATTCTTAACAGACCATTTAATTGGGAGGTTTATTTCATAAATTAAATGAGCTTTTTCTTACGTTGAATTAATTCTACGAATTAATGGTTCGTTTCTTATCTTTTGAAATTCAAATGTTTAGTTGTGTAAATAAAATAAGGCTTAAGCTTATTTTATTTTGGGTTGGTCTCCTTTGCCACCTTGAGAGATTTTTGAGAAGCTCTCTCCATCTTCTTCAACCCCGACGAAGAACGCGAAGAACGCGAAGAACACTCCGATCTCCGACGAAGAACGCCAAACCCCCGGTGATCGACAACGTGACGCCGACGACTCTCCTTCAACGACGTTTCTTCCGTGACGAGAAAATCTGCGACGAACACTCACTCGACGACTTCGACGAGGTAGGGGATTGTCATGTTGAGAATAATTTTATTCCCTTAAATTCATTCTTTCTTTCTTCCTAAAGAAAACAATGAACATGGATCAAATTATTACCTAGTTGATCCACAAACGTTTTAATTGCGGATTGGAAGTTTACCTTTGTTTATGGAAAGAATGTAGGGGTTTTATTTTTTTTATTTCATTCGTGAATACAATCTTGTCGTTCTTCGTGAAAATACGAACTTTTGTTAATGACTAATGAGAGGGGGCTGGACCGCACAAACACGGCCGACCCTCCTCCATTATTGATGTTGTTTCTTTTGTGATTAGGAAGAAATGGCGTGGTGCCGTCGCACCACGCGGAAATCACACGGTGAATATTACACAACACCGTCGCGCCACGCCGAGGAGTTGAACGAGGAGACGACGCCGTCGCGCCGCGTCAAAGAAAACCGTAGACACCGCGGCCGGAGCGGGGCCACGGTGGAAGGGCGCGGTGCCGTCGCATCGCGCCGGAGAACCATGAAGGCAATACGTTTTGTTTTGACGTGCAGATTGGTGGGCGATGACAAACGGGGCCGCAAGGGCGATTTGAGGGCTTTGCAGTGACGATCGAGTCCCGAGAGGACTGTAGGCGAAGACGGCAGGAGGAACGGACCACCGGAGCGCGTCCGGTGGTCCGCAGAAGGCGGCGGCGTGCCGCCAGAAGCCTGTCGGCGGCGGTTGCCGCCGGCGCCAATTAGCGGCCAAAGGGGGGCGGCCGCGCGCACCCCCCCGCCACCCGCGGCGTCCGCTGGCCGCGGCCAGCCGGTCAGACCGGACCGGACCGAGCCGAGCCGAGCCGGGCTGGGCCCAGCCGGGTCGGACCGGGGTTGGGTCGACCCGGGGGGGGGGGGGGGGGGGTCGGGCCGGGTCAGTCCGGGCCCAGACCACCCGTTTTCGGACCATTTTCGGTCAAATGCCCGTAACTTGAGCTACAGGCCTCCAAACGACTCGCCGTCAGCGGCAACACGATCCTTGGATCGAGACGGTCGTTTCGGTATATCTTACTCAAGGTTTCGGATTACTTTTAGTTCGGCCGGGTTGGTTCGTACACGAAACCAACTGGGCCCTCGGAGCGGAAACACTCATATCTTGAGCTACGGACGTCCGAATGACGTGCTGTCAGCTTTGTTGAATTCCTCTAAGTGAGACGGATCTTTTGGCTTACTCCGCTCGAGGTTTGAATACCGTTGGAGTGTGGTTGAGTTGGTTTTAACTTAAAAACCAATCGGGCCCCAGAACGAGAAAGCCAATAACTTCCAGACCGGGCGTCCGATTGACGCGCCGTCTGTTGTGTTGCATTCCTGTTGACGATACGGAACTTTTGGCATCCGTCGTCCGAGATTTGGATGCAGTTTGATAGTGGCCGGGTTGGATTGCACCCGAAATCCAACCGGGCCCCTGGAACGGAAAAGCTGACATCCTTCTGGCAGGACGTCTGTTTGACGAACCGTCAGCGGCGTTGGTGATCTCGTTGAGAAATGGTCCCTATGAGTTTACCCTATGAGAGTTCGGGGTACAGTTTAGATACGGCCGGGTTTGGTTCGCTCACAAACCCAACCAGGCCCCTAGGACAAAAAGGCTAATAACTCACAGACCAGGCGTCCGATTGACGCACCGTCTGTTGCGTTGAGACCCCTATGATGAGGCGGACCTTTGAGATACTTCTTAGTGGGACTTTGAGATACTTGGATTATCGACTTGTGGCTCGTGGAGTGGACCCTCCTAGAGACGATCGTACGGAGTACGGAGACCGTATAGCCGGAAGAGACCTAAAGACTGCTTGTCCGATTCGATTCGGAGTGACTTACATTGCCCAGTGGGGAGAAATATTTTGTGAGGTGTCAGACCCACAGCGGAGGAGCACTACTATGTGAGGTGGCAGACCCGCGGTACTCGACAGGAGGAGTACCTCTATAGGCTATGATGGGGGAGCACTACTGTGTTTGGGTGGCAGACCCCGGCGGGAAGCACTACTGTGTGAGGTGGAAGGCCCGCGGTACTCGACAAGAGGAGTACCTCAGCAGTCTTAGGTTAGTGAGAAGTACCTCGGAGTCATGACAGAACCACTGTACACACCAGAGACGGAGCTCTTCAGCAGTTACGGTTTCGATAATGATAATCCTTGTTTGAGATGAATCCTTTGACCTTTGTGTTAACCTCATGATTGAGATGGGTCACTTGATAACTTAGGTATATGTATGGGCATATACCTGGGTAGTGGTTATCTGTTGATTTCACAATACTTGTGTTTCCTCATTATTGAGATGGGTTACTTGATAACATAGGTATATGTGTGGGCATATATCTAAGTAGAGGTTATCTGTTGAGATCTTCTTGTTGTTATCCTTGTTGGTTTAGTGAGACCTTGAGGGTCTCAGGGTCCTTACTGAGTATCGTTATACTCACCCCTACACGGGCTATGCCCGCACCTCGTTGTGTCGGTTGCAGACGACGGGCAGTGCTGACGGAGGCCGAGTGTTTGAGGACTGGTTGGTACCCGAAGGTGGACTACACAACTAGTCAGTACCCGGAGGTGGACTACATGACGAGACAGTACCCGGAGGTGGACTACACGACGTGATGACTCACAGAGGAGGTAGACGGACGAGTGCGTGGAGGAGGCTATCTGTACCTACCCTTCAGGTAGGATCCATGGTGGACGACCAGGAGCTGCGCTATCTGTACCTACCCTTCAGGTAGGATCCGAGGAGGATGACCCAGGAGCTGCTTCCTTCTTCCAGCTGTTTGTCTTTTTGTTGTTGTAACTTGTTCAGTTGTAGTCGTACTTTCTTTTGGGTTTGTATTCTGGCCCATTTACGTTTCAGCATTTCTTTTGTACTTAGTGTTTTGCTTCCACTTGTACTCTGTGGTGCTTGTTTTCTTTTTTAAAGGAAATGCCTTCACAGTTATCTGGATTTTATGCCTTTGGTGATAGTCTCCACCCCCTGGCCTATGGAAGGCGGGCTTGGGGTAGTCACAGCACGGGCCCTGAGGATGGGTTGTGACAGCTATATACATGATAAGGTTTTGAACATGGTATACAATCTAAAGAAGGACATGTATAGGTTGATGTAGGACCTATGATCACGGTGTGTAATTCTTTATGGATTCTTGAGAAGCATAGAATTATTAATGAAAAAATCATAGTTATCATTATGTAAATGTTTTGTATATAGGTAGTCCAATTCTCATAGAATATCTCTCAGATTTCATGTTCTTAGTGGAAATGCCTCTCCCTAATGAAATTTTCTAATGAGACATGATTTGATTTTAAAATGGATATGTTAGGTAACATGTCTTATATTCTGTGGTAAAATGTTATGTATGAAACTAGTCATATTATTCAATATCAATATAATTACACTAACGAATTATAAAACTTTTTTAGAACGGAGAATATATTGCGATATCTACTAATATAGTTTTTTAATCCAGATTTAACAATTAAGAGGTTAGATCCAATGTATATCAAAGAGACTACATAGAAATTATTGGTGACATTCTGTAAAGTACAACTTCAAAAATATACATTCTCTCACTGTGATAGTGTGTTCCATATTTCTGAGTGATCCCATGGATGTTCACAAACTAATAGCCAAATAAATCCACAAATACAATAGTAACACATTGAGTGTGGAATTACATTAATGATTTTGTTTATAAATGACATTGATATATTTTTATGATACTGAATGTGATGGTAACTCTATTGATATTAAATACACCTTAAGTGGTAAATTTTTTCTAGGAGAGAATTATAAGTGATAAATGAAAAAATTATAGTAAATTTTCATTAATAACAACTGAAGATGGGTGCATTACTAAAACGCATGCCTATACACATTGGATATTGATAATCATTCTGGTATCTATTTTGAGATTTGATGATGGCATAACATGATGTATTTCCTATGGTAATAAAATTTCTATAAATTGATATATGAATATGATTCATCACTTTAGATAAAAAAAGTCGTCATCATATATCATTTCACGAATGAATTCATTTCAAATAGTAATGTTAGATTTTAGATTTTTAGAATAAAGGAACTCATTTCCTTCCTTATTATTAAATCATTTCCAAATAATAAATTTCATAAAATTAGTACAAAACATCATCCTTAACCGTTCCCAATCACAAAAAGGTATTTTAAAGAAATATTCACAAGGTATTTTGAATTATATTGACATATGGAGACAAACATCCGAAAAAATCATAATAAAAGTGTATATTAATTAAGGAGATCAATTATGTCACCAAGAATAGAATTCAAATAACCAAGAGACATATTTATCTAAAAAAGATACCTTTTTTTGGTAGTATTTTTAATGAAACTATAAATACAAGGAAGTATGAAATCTGATTATTTTTATTGTATTATATAAATCATTTTGTTTTCATTCATAGCAAATCAAGAAGGTGTTCATTATTATGGAAATAAATTATTATTATGTTATTGATATATTTATTTTTTCAATATCCATTAATAAGAATCATTTTATGTTTCATAGATAATGTATTCATTGATTGGAATGTTTTCGGGATGATTAAAAAAATAAAAATTTTTTTTTGATGAATTTTTGTGCTTTTTAAGTGTAATCTTGGACTAATAAGCCAATCATAAGACTATAAATAATTATCTGAATTTTATATCATGAAGGAAAAAAGTGAATAATTAAACCATAATAATTATATGAACTAGAATAATTTATTAAGAATTAGCACAATATGTTGATCTATCAGCATAAGGTATAATTGAATGTAATACATTATAGATTTTAAGGACTTGTGTATTTGAGTTTAATCTATTGAAGAAACGCTATCAAATTTTTGAACTAAGATAAGACTATCATTATAAGTATTCCATGTTTATATGCCATTACATAATTTAAATAATTCTATGACACAAAAAATATTTTGAGTGTCTTATAGGTTAAAAATCTTGTCTCTCAAAATCTTATCTTCAAAGAAACATATCGGATGATGTAGGTACAATTTTAAACTGTCAAAACATCACATTGGAAATGTGATTGAAGATAATTCTTGTTAGATTATGAAAATTGTGGTCACTTATCATAAATGAGAAAATAAAAGAGAATATATACATATATATATGGTTAATGATATTTAATAAGCTCATGATGAATCTGCAAATATTAAATCGTTGATTTCATTGGGATGACATAATATTGTTAGAATTATCTAAGATCACATTCCAATAAAGTACTTATGTAATATGATTTGTTAAAATGAGTTTAAAATTAATCTATAACA
This sequence comes from Viscum album, assembly GCA_963277665.1. Classification (NCBI taxonomy): domain Eukaryota; kingdom Viridiplantae; phylum Streptophyta; class Magnoliopsida; order Santalales; family Viscaceae; genus Viscum; species Viscum album. Next base: position 877,638,760 of record OY728163.1, read on the forward strand.
TCTCCATCATGATGGAGGTTGATTGAAGAAAAATGGAATATTTAGAGTTATCTAGTTTAGTAAATAATAAACAAAAAATTAATATGAGTTTGTTCGTCATTATTATTGTATCTTAAAAAGGGGGAAGATGTTGTAGAAAAAATATTTCATGAAAGTTAATTTTGGTAATTTGAGATATTATCATGAAAAGAATAATAACATGGATTACATTGTAGGGTGGTGAAATGATTGTCATGTATAATAAGAAATAAGAATTATACATTAATAATTTTTACTAAAAACTGAAAAGTAATAGTGGTTTCCATTTTTATGTTAACTAATTTCAATTAGATCCATATAATAATGTGAAATAGAATTATTTATGAGTTCATCTACTCTATAAAAATCCTGATATTTGGAATAAGAAAAAATTTGTAGTTCTTTATTCACTATATTTGAGTTTTTAATATATCGAATAGAATAAGGAAAGGGATTGTGTTCCAATTTTTAAAAATGTCATCTACCAATATTTGATATTGAGAATATATTTAATGAGTTTTTAATGATGATAATAAATAATAAAATCCAAAATAGATGTTATAAAAAGTGAGTGTGCTATCTTAAGTATTCTAAATGACCATGGAGAATATCATCATCCTCTTTTGACGCAAGCCAAAGATTTTGGTGACCTTTATTATTTTTTATGTTGTATTTTAACTATTGGGATACTAAAAATGACTAGAGGGGGATGTGTAATAGTATAAATATGGTATAGTGATTATTTATGCAATGGTTGATTCCACGCAGCCAATAGTAAGTTAATGATTTAATAATATTGAAAAAAATTAGCCAAGATAGTAAATGGATACTATAATGAATAGTCTCAGAAACATTTTATAGAACATGTAATACATTTCAAGTACCTTGATACCAATATTTTCAATATTTTATTTCAAGGATGATATTTGTGATTGTGCCAAATAGAATAAATTCATAGCTTTTAATAAGGATTTTCAGAAATGTGAATGAAGAAATAGTAAAAAAGAAAAACATGAAACTGAATCAACCCTCAATTCTTAGTGAATACATGTGATCCATTACATGAAAAATCCCAAACATCACTACACTAACTATCTAATGAATCCTATTTTGGAATGAATCAAGCAATATATTTTATTATGTGAATGTCTTGGTCCATGTACTGTATATTTCATTAGTTCTCATGAGGAAATACCTCCACTCTTAAATATTATATGTTAGACATTCAATCGGAATTGTAAATTTATAAACACATACATGAAGATTAAAATAATGTTAGACATACATCCTTTCAATAAAAAAAATTATAATAAAATATCACCCCTCAATATTGAGTTAATATCATCTAATATCCATGAAATACACTATTGTAGCTAGCTAAGTGAAATTATATGAGAAACCTTAGAATTAATTTCTCAGTAAAATATTACCAACACCATTATTCCTAAGATTAGAAAATATATATTTAAAACAATATTTGATTGTTGTGGATCTGTGTTAATCCTAGTTAATTGGTTTGGGAAATTATTACCCCAAATTCTGAAGTAAATTGATCTTTTCCTAATTGGGATTGATTTCATGTGAAATTCACTCTTAACCTGACAAACTACATGGGAAATTTCATAAAATAAGAGAATATTTAGTGAGTTATTTTAGAGAATATTCTAATATAATTTTTTTGTAATTGAGACAAGAAAAATATTCATAGGAGCCACAAGACAAATGATCTTCTAAGAAGAAAAATATCAATGTTTATTATGATTATTCCCCTATGGGTAATTATATAAGATAAATCAATCAACAACACTAATGAGGATATGATCTCTATTGTGGGTTTCTCAGTATAGAATTTCATAATAATCAGCATCATGGATAACCTAATGAATGATAATTACATTGAGGAATATCATGAGTAAACATCCTCCTGATACTTATTATAAACCAATATTTTTAAAGTAGTTGTATTTACTATTCATCTTAGGCATGGTTATTATTTATAAGCTCCACTGAATAGGCATCCACCTTCATCTCTGTGTGTCTCAACCAAATGTAAATGGAAAGGTGTGGCTATATCACACAAAATAATATAAATAAATTGATTAAATATTCATAAAGATAAATTTCATAAATAAAAAATTTAGTGGGATATATTAATGTGACTTTTTTGAATATTATTCAAAGGTAATATTCTAATTGAGTACAACTCCCACAATTAGAAAATAATTATCGTCGGATGAATTCCCATTAATATGAATGTGTTGAGAAGACTATACAATAATTTATCAACCATATGATTGGATATATCATTAAAATTGGTATATATAAAAATTACGACTAACGAATATCATGATTTTTTCCCCTAGGTTTTAAATAACCACTCTATCATTACACTACCAATGGCTCGATTGAAAATGATATTAAAAAATGCATGTAATCTAACTATATTTGGACCTTCTGATTATATCAATATTATCATATTTCTAAGATATGGTCCCATGTAATCTCCTCAAATCCAACAATTTCTTATCGGCTGTAATGAAATCCATTTAAGGGGTATTCACAATGATATAAGTGGAGATGAAGACTCCTCTTAAATGGGTAGATTTTACTCATCCTCAACATAATCTAACAATCCCCCCATCCTGAATTAAATGGGGCATGAGACCTAGAGAAGAATCTCATGGACATCTTGTTATGTTATAGTATCATTAAAATAACATGTGGTCAATATTATGTAGAAAAAATAATATTCATTGTACAAACAACATATTAACAAGAATTTATTTTATATATTAAATAATTAGTGGGAGCTATTTCCAACTTAAAGAGTCTTTATAAACAATTCCACTACCAAATTATCTCTATGTGGAGAGGGATGAAAATATTTGAACTCTCAAAAAATCAACTAATTGAAAAGAAAGATGTCTTGGAATTTGTTTCTCAGTTGAAATGCATGACCTTTAAAAAAATATAATTCTTCTATAAGATTTCTGGGGGATATTTTGTCAAAAACATATGTGAAGAGTTATGTATGTCACTAATCACTTTGAAATATATCAGTGGGTGAAATTTTCATCCCATTGCACTACAGGATACTGTTTTCATCCCTAATATAATGTATTAACTTGAAATATCACCACAATGTATAAAACCTAATATATCTAAGGAAAAAACCATCATGATGAATACAATGTTGGTGCCAAATGTTGCTCCTATGAACACAAAATTTCACATAGTTCTTCCCTCTAAATTAAAGTAGAAACTAATGTTCCAACGTTGGAATAAAAAAATTAAAAATTCACCTATTGATCGAGACTCAAAAGAATAATTTTATTTATTTTTAAGGTAAAATCTTCTGAGATACATTGTTACTAGAATAGAGAATATCCTTGATATCATTTTTTAGGTTAAAAAAATGTAATTATGTTGTTTCAAATTATATCCCATATTATTTATCCTTCAATAATATTTTAGGAAACAATATCTATGATTAGTTAATTTTCAAGGATATAATCAGAATGATATTTGAATATGATAATGTAAAGATGAGAAAACACATGGAAGATATGACCTTTGTATCTATTGCTCCACTAGTGGAAGATGGATAATAGAATAAATACCAGATATACATGTGTCAAAAATTAATAACTAGATGAGAAAAAAATAGATCATTAAGGAAAATTCCATACTAATGGATTAACTCAATCAATTGTTTATAGACCCAATACCCATAAGATTTCAGATGATCACCCAGTGTATCTATCATCATCCGAGAGTCAATAAAGTTATCACTAAAATAATAGACATAGCTAGGACAAACGTTATCATTACCTAAATCATTTTATATGAACTTGGACTTCTAAATGACATCCATTGGAGGATTTTCTTTACCCCCCCACCAAATGATACCACAAAAACCACCTTACAAAATGTGAGTATTAATAGATAAATAACAAATTTATGGATCTTTCAATGAAATCTATTTGCTTGAACCCATCTCTGATGAATAAAATGCTTATGAATTCTATCTCCCCATAATAAATTGTGGAGTAGTACATGGATGCTAATAAGTTTGGGTAAGATGATGTAATGGTGGACCTCGATTCTTAGGAACCATTTTAGTTGAATCTATATAAACTATAGAACCCTATATGATGTTACTACAATGAACCTAGAATGATTAGTTATCTAATATTGATCCATACATTTTCATTTAGATTCCATTATATCAGAGTAATAGTAAACTGATGTACAATATTTTTAGTCAACATTGAAATGCATGGAGGCTATTTTAGCCTAACCCTTACACCATGAAAATCATAACTAATTTCATTCCGGGAATAAATGTTTCAATAAGGAATGTTTTTTCACTAAGACCACAAGATAGAGAAAAAACCAAGGGACATAATAATAAAACCCTCTATAGAAATTTGAAATGTTGAAGAATATAGCTGTCATCTTAGAAATTATATCAATTTTGGATACATGTCAGTTGTTTAAAGAAGTCAGGGAATCCACCATTGAGATCATTTAATTCACTAAGTGTTTTTAGGTTGAAACTTTTTTCTCTAATACATATCACCTAAATACATTCTCTACTAAATTACATATGGCCATTTTCATTGTGAAAAACACAGGGAATCTACCAGACTAGGGAATATCATAACCTTATACATATAAGATAGACATTGTGATATAAATATCTGGTGAGACACGTTGAATAACGGTTCCAGGATAAATCTAATCCCAATTTGAACCCTCGGGAACATAGTCTACAATGATGAGTTTTTTTAATCATTCTACCAATAATTAAATGAATATTGTATATGAAAATAACGATTCCTCCTGATGTTCAAGATAAATGTAAAATTTAGTAACTTCATTTACAAAATCAATTTTTTTATTGTTCATCGAGGATCATTGTGGCTCTATATGCATGAAATATTTCACTCTTATTTACACCTATGTCTGATGTACTCTCTTAATTGATAAATTAGTTCACTATATGGTGATAAAAATATATTTTTATGATGTGACTATAAATTTAATTATATAGGGTTGTATATGTAGCAGTGTAATCATTTAGTTGTAAGTAAATCCATTCATTTTTCACTCTAGTGGTTTGTAAATGTCCCCTACAAATGGGTGGAGTGAACATAGTGAATTCTTTGTATTGAACATAAATAATGATTTGGATAAACTCCCCATATGGAAACTCATCTGGTCACATGAGTTCCACTGAAATATAAACCAAAGAACACAATTACACCTATCTCATATTATAGTTATGAGGATGTTTCCATCAAAAAATCATTATTGAAATAGGAAGGGACTTCAAGAATTCCAATAAGATTAAGGTGGTTTTCAAGTGTATTAATTTCTTTAGGTTTAACCATTGATTGGTCAACCCATCCAATAAACATTGATATGATAGAATATAATCCTATAGTAATAAAAAGGTACCATGTTTTGGTAAAATTAACTTCCATTATTGTGGTATAGTTTTCTAAAAATGAACCTTTTAATCTGTATGAATAATATTAACCCACTCAATATGAAAATTCCACCATGTAACCTTTTAAATATCATATTTCACATTTTCCTTTTACATTAAAAAATATTAAGTTAGAATCTGAGAATGAATAAGATCATTAAGATTCCCCTCTAATAGTTTAAGAATTTCATTCCCCCAAAATCGAGGGTCTTGAAAGTATTTAACAATCAATTTATGAATATATGAGGAATAAATTTTTCATGTCTATATGGTTCCTAAATTAAAAATTAAAATATAATTTCTTCACTAATAAAATTGGGATTTATTTATGTGGAAATATAGGGAAGTTCATATATTATATCCTGATGTGTGTATCTGTCATTTTATTCAAGCAGACAATCACCATGGTTATAAACATGGGTTAAGAGGATTCATATAATCAATACATCAAAAGTGAATGAAAAATATATGAAGATGATCTAAACAAACTATATCTAGTGTGATCAATAATCAATTTTTCTCATAAATAATTTTCCATGTTAAGATATATAAGGGAAAAATATAGGTATATATTAGCTTTATTGGTATCAATTTTCATTGTCCAAATATAATTTACCTGACATGTTAATGAAATTACTGGTCAAAGTAATATTGGGATTCAAATAACTATACATAATTGATTGGTTTTTAGGATAAAACCAAATTAGAATAGCCCGAAGGGATTAGGATTTATCTTTATTAGGATACCTAAACGGGTTCAAAATTGTAAATTAGTGACCTTTTCTTTAATAGAACTATCTCCACATACAAAAATGTGATGAAAAATATCATCAAGGCCCTTATTGGGAAGACCATGTAATATTATGTGGATGATCTACTAGGAAAATATAAATTTTATTGCAATCACATAGCTCATCTAGAAATTTTTTTCAATAATATATTGTTTCACAACATGAATATGAATCCCCTAATGTTTGTTGTAAACTTATCAATATGGATATTATTTCCAATTGTTATATTCCATCATTGCATTGAAATTTAACCAAAAAAATACCAAATAGATATTGCATATTCCTTCCCTTTGAAACCACAAATTATTTTGACCACTCTAGTAGAATCTCACATTAATCAGGAAAATCATATCTAGAGACATATCTGTGGGTCTTACATGGTATAAGGTGGGTAGAAAATATATTTTCCCTTACGTTTCATCACATTAAAAATTTTCAATGTTGTTTCATGAACTAGGCATACCCAACGTTTCCCTAGAATAATAAATTTCATTAAATTAATTTGTTTAGACCCTCTTGAATACAATGGGGACCCTACATGGTGTTATATGTGTTGGTAAAACATTATTAATTGAGTTTTATTTTTTGTAAATGAGTTCAATGAATGTTTATGATGGTTCCGGACACTCCCCAATGTGGAATGGAGAATTGAAATAAGATGATTAATGCGATGCTTCTAAGATCACATAAAATTTATCGAAATGTGAAAAAATGATTAAAACATTGATGTATCATCCTTTTAAGGATTATTTAAGTAATTTGGATTTGATAATTAAAAAATTAAATAATGAAAAAGTCATTTGAAGAAGAGGATTGGACTTTTGGGTTCTATGCATGAGGTTGGTGTTGTGTTTAATGATGGCCATGCATTTTTATGTATACATGGTTTCATACAAGGAATTTTTTAGGAGGCTCACTTAAAAAAATGTGGCCATCCCACAAGCTATCTACCCCGTCATTATCCCAAAGAAAATTCGGGACCACAAGGGGTCGACCGCGCCCATGGGGAAGCCAAAACAGTTCCATCCCACAAAAAGAACATTGGGGCTGTGTATAATCCATAATGTGTGAATAGTGGGATCTAGGTGTGCACTCGGGGAGTAGATTGGGTGCTATGAGCATGCCCGTAGGGTGAACACAGTACGGGGAAATACCGTGGAGGGAGATAGGAGAGTTATGAGCGATTACTACCATATATTGTATTATAAATGACCTATATTTGTGTATCTGTTTCGATGTGGGTTGGGTTTAAAAAACACGGAGGTAATCCTGGTCACTCATCTGAGCTCGCATGAGATCTGAACCACAAGCTCCATCATGCGTCCTGTGTTATAATTTTTCCCATCCAAGATCTATCTGAGTTGATCCAATTTCCATGGAATTGTCCACAACCTAAGACCACATGGTGAGTAACCAGATGTTGTGGCTCAATGTTGCTACTGCCTATCCACCATGGTCATGCTCCTGATCTATGTTAATGATGAAAACACATGCATGGTGATCGTCAGATCGAACTGATACTAAGGATGAAATATAAGTCTTTCTTGTAAGAGACATCTCATGGATGAATGTTTGGTCGAGGAAAATGTATTTTTTGTGGCGACATAGGTTCAATCAAGAATAATGCATGAGTATTGGGCACATGATATTGTATCCATGCATAAATATAGGATGCCGCATTTGAAAAAGGAAAAACCCAAGACATGTGGCTTATTATGGACCCCCGACATAAAAATATTGAAGAAAAAGATCTCAGGCATTCAAATACCTGATCATAAATTTAGATAAGTAGATTTTAAATGCAGAATAGGAAGTATACCTCACCTATAAAAGGAGGAGCCTGAGATGAGATGATTTTCTACTCAAGAATACCTGTAGTACATCTGTTCAAAAAAAATAAGGAACACACATTGAAGAAGTTATCCATGTCCCATGGACATCCAACAAGTTCCACGAACTCTGGAAGAGACTCGCAATGTAGAATTGGATCTGCACTGCCTTGTGCGAGGAAGGTATCACTAAACTAGCGATAGATTTACCCATACCATTGGAGTGTTTTTGTGAAGAAAATCCCATGGCTACAAAATTGGTGCAATACAACCATTGTTGTGCTTGGTGAAGACAGTACTAGAGACAACCCTCTCGATTCTATGACGGTGATCTGTGCGCACTTATTGCATGTGAAGGAGACCTGTGGACCATCATGGTTTCATGAATTTGGTGAGAACCCTATTGTTTTCATGTTCATCCCATTGTTTTCTGGGGTTCTTCTTTTGGTGAAGAAGAATGGGGAAGTAGATTTTTCATGCACCTATGTGCATTGTCTGAAGAATCATAAGGCATTAAATAACGAGTTTACACATACGAAGGTTTATACCCATTCAGGTTTGAAGAAGAGAACACATGAAACACATAAACTAATGTGTATGATGTAAAGGTGCCCGATCCTCGTGAAAAGTCAAGAAGAAAAAGGAGGAATAAAATAAAAATAAGGGGATAAGAGGTCATGTGTGTTTTCTCAAAGAATCATACTCATTAGGGTTATCACACAAAAAGATGAAGAGGTCAATGCCTATATGAATGCATGCACATCCACATGTGAACCGACATAAATAAATAATAAAAAACAAGTGTGTGCACATTTTTAATAAAGAATAAGCAAGAAAGTTAAAAAATGGTTCACCCTAACTGCCATATGCATGATCAAATGAATTCATGAAAAAGAGAGATGATTCCATGTGAACCTATCTTCATTGCCTGAATAATCACAATGGTTTATATGATTCTAGCCAATAGAATTGAAGAAGAATAGTGCAGTTGATTGTTTCACTAAGAAAAAGAAAAAAGAATTCTAATGATGTTAGTATAGCACAAGAGAGGATGTAAAAGAAAAAAGGGAGAATTGATTGCCTACTACTTCTAAAGTATTCAAGTGAAGATCACTACAGAAGAGAAAGATTATATCCTACCTTTTGAAGAAGGAAGAAGACTATCTCCATAGTATTTATAAATAACTGTACCGAGGATACAAGTTTGGATTGGCTACCACTAATCCAAGGAAGAGGATTGTTTCCCACCCCCCTCGAACGTATAGGTACCCACACTGACTAAAGGATTGTTTTACTGGTAAACCACTATAATATAATATCACATTATTTTGGAGAATCCATTCACTAGTCATTCCCAAGCATGTTAAGGATGTAGCTTCTCTTATTGAGTGGTGACCCTTGTAAAAATATTGTGTGCATATTTTTTATGATTTTTATTATTTCATGTCATAAGGAAAAGATAATAAGTGAATCCAGATCATAACATGTCAATAGGTAGAAGGATAAAAATTTGGAATTGGTTTCAAAAGTCTCAACACTGATTCACCCCACCTCTTAGTGTTAGGTGTATCCCAAACTAGCCCTTTCATAATACCTCAACCTGAACCTCCTTCTCTAGGAAGATTGCTTTGCTCTCTTTTCTTTTTGGTTCCTACCATAATTAGATTACCCCCTTGGAGTGTTCTTTTGATTTATTTATTGAATTGTGATGTTATATTCATTGAATTAACACTAAATGGTTTCCTTTTGAATTTTCATTAAATCAACTAGTTTTATTGAGGTGTGTTGTATTTAATTAGAAAATGATGTTGGTGTTATTTCCTAATTGAATTTATGGATGAATGTGACGACCTTCTTATTATTTTTTTGAGATGCAATGTTGCTTACATATGAATGTATCCCCTTTTCTATTTTAAAATGAAATGGAAATAGGAATGATCCACTAAATGTGTCCTCATTTCATGCTATGGCATTCCCCGTAGCATGTAACTGTGTATTTTTATGTTATATAATTATATCAGTTATGAATTTCGTGACTGATACATGGGATTCCTCTGATGGAATTGAATGGATTCACTCATTCTAATTTTGATCAGATCACTATTTTATTGTGTATACATTTGGGATAATAATTGTATTTGATTATGAGATCACACTATGCTTATATTACCTCATTATGATTGATACAAATTCCATAGGGGATACACCTAGGACAGGTTGATTGGTGATATAGTTGTACAAGTACTCGAGTGAGATATGGCCCCCTATATGAGATACCAGGTGTGGACTTAGAGATTATTGTCTCACATTTTCCTGATACCGATCATTTTTAGGACTTTCATAGATCACATCAGATGATCTCTGATGGAATTGAGAGTTACGGAACTCCTGGTCAGATTCTTGGATCCCTAGTTTAAAATCACCTTTGATTATTCTAGGGTGATCCTTATTTATCTCCAGTAATTAATTTTATGTTAAAGGACATTCAAATGTAGATTTTATCTAAGGAACTGTTCATAAAGACAAATCACATTATTGAGTACTATTTGTCCCGAGATACCTTTTTTATGTTTTTTTTATCATTTTCCATATATCACATTTGTGATGGTTTCCCTTGGTTTAGTCATTTCTAGCTTAAGTTGAATGAGGTATCACTATAGGCCACAACCACTATTAGATCCTCACTTCAAGTCATCATCCTCTACCATACATGGCGACATAATGGAGGCCTTGTGGTGACTGGTCAGGCTACCAATTTATTGGTAATTCGAGTTGGATGTTACAAAGTTGTATTTGTGGTATTTTTCAATTTTTTACTATTTAGTGATGGTAAACAAGAGACTAAAAATTTGTTGGATCTGGGTAAATATTTATTCATATGCATGATGAACCCATGTATAGGGAAAGGTCCATGTGTCTTGGGATGTGATTTATGTTTATGCTGCATTCTATTATAGATGATTTTAATTTCAACTTGAGTGATTGGAGTACATTCTATTTCATAATTTTTTTTTGAGTTTTACCATTTATCCTTGGAAATGTATTGCAAGGAGGAATCATTTCATGCATCATTATATGTATGTAGGGATTCACATGCCATGCATATGCCCTTTCATGTATATCACATTACTAGGTTGTTTTTAAATTTTTTGAAATTCCTTGAATATTTTAATAGAATAAATCTTATATACCATGTTACAAATTTATATAACATGATTGGTTTTAAACTATTTAGGTACTTTATTATCATGATTTGGAAAAATTAAATCATTATGTTTTAATTTGAATATCATACATGGGTGTTTTCAATGTTTATGTAGTAGATTATCATATTAAATTTTCTTACTTCTATGTGTAGATATTATCCTTTCTTGTATTTATGCTATTTTTATCATATATAATTGGTGATCATGTTTAGGTAATTGATAATTGTGATTATTTATAATTTCCATGCATCTATGATTGTTTAACATGAGATGAAAAAGTGCTGGTTAAAGTTAAATTTGGTTCAACATGAAATTTATATGGTTTATGGACAGCTTATATATTAAAAACTAATAACCCATATAATTAAAAAATTATTGATCACCTTATATACTTAAAGACTATTGTAAAAATCTTAAATATGTCTAACTTCTCTTTATTCCAAAACTAATTGGGTACTGTAAAATGGGGTCCAATTAGTGCATTTAGTAGTGTGTGTGGGAGCATTATGGATAGGAACAATGTAACCCATATAATCAGACCACTATAGATGTACCTTCATTAATTAAATACTTTTTTTATAACTATAAAGGTAGTTGATTTTTTTATTTTAGATGAATTAGTTGCGGTTATATGAGAGTCTCCTAAAACATTTAAAGTGTACAAGACTTTATAATTTAGGAGGTGGTAAGCCATAAAAATCAGACCACCCTTTTGTTCATTTTATATATATCCAGAATTTTTGGTAAATATAAATATTTTAAAATTTTGACCACAAATGTTTTTGATTCATTAATGAAGCCTATACATCTAATTCTAGGGAATAATAACCCATATGGATAAAATTAATGAATGCATGACTGGACCCCATGTAGGTGAGTAGGGGATCGTTGCTTCTGTAATGGACTGCTATGGTTGTTGTAAATCCTAAGTTATATAGATGTTTGGGTTTCATTTTGATGAACCTAGAAAGGATCAATGAGATTCTAGTCGGACTCCCTTTTTTTATATGATGTAATTCATATCGCTATTGTGGTATGTTATCTATATAAATATTTTTATTTAATGTGTCCATTTTTTATGTGATTTCTTACTTGACTAGTACCTCTTTAATTTAAAATGGACCTTTTACTCCACATTTAATAGTTTTTATACATGCCTTTGGTTATTTAAAATGTTAATTGAAACCTAAAGGGTGTTTTACTATATATACATATATCAATTTATTTTTTCATTAACTAATCCAATTTTGAAATATTTAAATTAAATGAATGGTATTTAAATTGGGGTTTATGTAATCAATTTCTTAATTATTATAGGATGTTTGTGATTGAATACATTTTTAAGAAGGTATGTAAATATTTTGTTCCCAATGTGAATTGAATATTTTCCCAAAAAATGTAACAGATATTTTTTCTTTATGTCAAGTATTAGTTTTTCATAAATGATAGTCCTTGATTTTTTTTCATAATGCTTCAGTTTTTTTATTCCTTTAAATAAAACCAAAAGTGTTTTTTAGCCTGGTTTTGTGTAAGGGTAGATAGATGCTTCATTTAAATGAATATTTGAGATTTTCTTATAATCGATTTACCTTTTCTCTTGAGCCTAAAATATATGCTCTCAAACCTACTGAATTTTATAGGCATGACCTCATTTTGGGTCAATACATTGAGCTTTAGAATGGTTTATCTCATGACATGCATCCTGCTTATATCCTTAAAAGCCTTTCTAGTCACTTGAAACTCTTTTTATCACCATTGGTACTCTTCAAATGCTTTTTTAAAGTATAAATATTAGTTTCCAAAATTACACCTCATTTTGGTGGGTGCTCATTTGTTTTTTGAATGTTTCCACAAGAGAGAGCATTAACAAATGCTAAGCTCTAGTGAATTATAAATTCCATGGGCTTGGTCATCTTCTTGGTTCTTCGTGTGACCCTCTTCTTTCTACATCTTTAGTATTGGATGACTCTGGAGGTTCTTATCCTATTCACCAGTCATACTGAGTAATGTGATCCTGGTGAAGTGTGTGTTGCAATACATGGTTCCATTGAGATAATGAATGGAAAATCAACCTATTTGATTTCAGTGTTAGTAGATTAATCTGGTCATTACACATTAAATTATGACTAGATTAGATGTATATTTACCTAAGCATCTAGCGATACATACTTGTCCCAATACATTGGATGACATTCTAAGAGGACTGTTGGTCGGAGTGGATACTCAAGAGGGGGGTGAATTGAGTTCCAATTAAAATTTCTGTTTTTAAAAACTTTTTCTTAAAATCCCCCAATTAAAATAAAAAATTAAACTGTAGTGAATTTATACCAAAGTAAAGGTTCTATTAGGTTCTCAAGGGATTGATTATTTCCCAGTTAATCAAATCAGAAGAGTTGATTAACTTTTGAAACTACCTTACTGATTTACAACTAATATAAACACTTGCAAGTTTAATTATCAAAGTGGCTTTAAAACAGTTTTGGATTTTAAGAACTTAGCAGCGGAATAAAAGAATAACATTGACAGATATAGTACAGGAGATAAAACCAAGAGGTTCCGTCTCAAGACGAGACTTAGTCCTCTCAAAAGATTTTATAAAAAGATGATCCACACCCTAGATCGGGGATAACAACAGCAACTAGCTTTCCAGGTCCAAGACCTCTACCCCAGTTATTCGTGGGAAGAAATACAACAGCAACCAGCTGTTCAGGTCACACGACCTCTACCACTATCGTAGTGGGAAATAAAAGAAGTAAGAGAGTTGAGTGAGGATTTACAAATCCTCCAGTTAAGGCACAGGAGACAGTGTGTGTTTAAAATACAGCATATAACACACACTTCTCAATATGTAAAAAGATAAATCGCAGAGAAAATATTTAGAGTTTAGAAATAGATCTAGTGATTGTCGTGCAGTTCTGGACTCCTTTTATTTATTAGAAATCACTCTGAGTCCTCTTCTGATTTTTGTCTATAAAACAGAGTATCGTCTGTTTCCTTGACTTCCAGGTTCAGAGATAGAGAAGAAGTAGTCGATGAAGTTCTTGTTTTATGTTCTCGTTCTCAGCTCATCACTAGTTAGCATTGATGAAAGAGTTCCTCGTGTAAGTTCAGTCATCACTTTGTATTCACGCTCTATTCAGCACTCTGTGTATTCGTCCTTGTGTTCAACCCTTTTTCTTGCAACACACGCGCACACCTCTTAAGCTTGAAAGAATCTCTTATTTAATGAACGAGCTCCGGCAAAAGATATGATTTCTTTTTGCAGGTATGAGGTACGGTTTCCTAACAACCAACAACACACATTAAATAAATGACATAGCATTTAAAATATTCCTAATTTGACCGTTGGTTAGATTAAATAAAGATAAAGAAATTCAAATAGTTGTTTATGACTAACAGTGTGACAAGTGATCGGTAGGTCATCAGCATCAGTTGGTGAGACATCTTTGGTGACTCATTTGATCAGCATCGGCGAGACATCTTCGGTGAATCAATTGATCAGCATTAGTGAGACATCTTCGGTGACTCATGTGATCAGCATCGGTGAGACATCTTCGGTGACTCATTTGATCAGTATCAGTGAGACATCTTCGGTGACTCATGTGATCAGCATCTGTGAGACATCTTTGGAGACTCATTTGATCAGCATCAGTGAGACATCTTCGGTGGCTCATGTGATCAGCATCGGTGAGACATCTTTGGTGACTCATTTGATCAGCATCGGTGAGACCATTGTCCTTTGATCCAGAGGACTTCCAAAATACTTGTAAATCAATAACAAAGAGATAAACCCTGATCCAACCATTATACACAGATTCACTAAAAGATTGTGATTATGTATATGAGAAATCCAACCGAATTAAGTAATTGATGATTTTTGATTATTAAAACATCAATCATAGGAAGAATTCAACAATGTTCTAGAGGGATCAACAATCTCCCCCTTTTTGATAATCACAAATCTTATCCAATCACAAAGCTTAGCCATTAATAAATATAACATATCATCAATAATAAGTCATAATAAGAATAAACACATAAAGAGATATAAATCTCCCCCTGATGTTATGCCTCTAAAAACTTATGCAAGCATTGCCATAAAAAGATATTAATCTCCCCCTTTAGAGATGCATCTCCCCCATATCCTTCATAGATCTATAGATATGCAGATTTCTCCCATCTCCCCCATATCTCCCATAGATCCAGAGATATACAGATTTCTCCCCCTTTGGGATAATCAAAAAAGGAGGGAAAAGAGATAAAGACGAGATTAAAAGAAGACATCAGTGAGAATAAAAAGAAAAGAGAGTAAAGGAAGTAAACACAAAGAATAGACAGATAGAAAAGAGTTTAGAAAGAACATTGAAATACAATCAGTACAGTGGTCACCCTATCAAAAACGATACACAACTATTTCTGGGGATACAAAGGGGCTTTGCCTTTGTCTTTAGGATCAAAGGTTGCATAGTTGGACGGTTTGGAGGCAGGTTGAACCGGGAGAATTTGAAACGGTGGTAAGATGACTCTGGAAGTTGGAGAAGAGGATGCCACTGGGATGTGTTGTGGAGCTGTAGAAGCTGGTTGAGAATATTACTGAGGGACTGGTCGGAGTTGAGAGAGAGCTTGAGCAACAGAGATCTGATTTGGAGCAATATCATAGGCACCGAGAGGGTCAGCAGTAGGAAGCACAATGGTAGTGGCTTGGGCATTCAGATAAGGCTTCAAAAGATTTATGATATTCTGAATAACTTCTGTACCATACTGCATAGCCTTCTCAAAATCATCCTTATTTTCCATGAACCGTTCCAAGGTTGGACTAAAATCTTGCAACTGTCGAACTTGAGTCTTGAAAGCTTGAGTGACTGGAGGTAGTCTTAGATTTTTAGCTAACACTTTGAAATTTGCGGTCATCTCATGCTTGGTATATATTTTTTAAAAGTAGTGATCAACCTTTTCCTTGATCTCTCGCTGAGCTTTAGTGGAATCTTCTGAATATACTGTTACCATATTATGAATGTTATCACTATGTTCCTTCATCTTCCTCAATGAGTCCAAATCAAGAACTTGCCGAATGGCGGCCAATTCATCATGCACAATTTGACTTAGAGCCTCTAGCTCACGAGTAGTGATCATGGTTACTTTGGCTGTACTGGCTTGAGCAACTATCTGAGTTATCTCAGCTTTCAACTTCCTCAGATCAGACATCTTAAGATGTTCAATCATATTTCTCAACACTTCCATCATACCAGAGATGGTGGATCTAAATTCATTAGATAAAGAAACCAACCCAGATTGTAGATCCTTCAGAATCTAATTTAGAAAGGCTATGTTCCTACCAATAAACTCACCAGTATTGGCCAGGTCTGGTTTAATAGCATTTTAAATCTCTTCTCTGATTATATCTCTCACAGAAGTAAGCAACTCCTTTTTGAACTTGTCAAAATCATACTGAGAGACAGTAGAACTAGGTAGATGAGCACATGCTGCATCAACAACATGAGCAGACCATGTTTCAACTAGTCGGCTTTCCATCATAACCGCAGTAGATTCTTCTTCTTCTTCTTCTTCTTCTTCAAAATACTCTAAACCCAAAACAGCAAAACCAGGACAGTCATCCCAGATAGCAGCACACAGAGTATATTTAGGTTTCTCATAACTTGCTTTTCCACTGTTTTCAAGATATTCTCTCTTGCCATTGTCGTCTGTTTCTGGTATAGTTTGATGTGTTTCTGTTGGAGGTACAGAAAGACCATCCACTGGTCGATTATCATCATCATCATCATTATCATCACCATCATCATCTCCATTTTCGTTTCCATTCTTCACAGAAATTTCACTTTCAGATACTTCAATGTCACTAGCTTCTTCATCATCAAGAACTGGTTCTGATTCAGGTAGGGGTAAAGGTGGACTGGAAAGTCCAAAGTCTATTCTTCTTTTAGGACTCACAGTGTCAGGATCACTCCTATAATCAGGAGGTGGCATACTTCCTTCTTCTGTTTCAGCTTCTTCCATCCCTTGTTTACCAGACTCTTCAGTGTCTTTATTCCTTTCAACATTTGCATCTTCTTCATCATCAGAATAAATTGGCTCCTCATCGGATTTCAAACCAGGGTCTCTCAAACCCTTCGGCCTCTTTCCATGATCTGTGGGATTGTAAGATTCATACAGCATGTCCCCATCAGAAACCCATCATTTTTTCCATGGGTTCCAGTTTATTTTCATCCGTTTACAAATTTCTTTGGTAATACAAAAATCATTATCAGATTCAACTATCTCATCAGCTTCATCAACACATTCCAGATTATTTAACATAGCACAGATCATTTTGGGATAGAACAGGGCAGTGGCTTTCTTAGAAGGTTTCACCGTTCCAGCTGTGTGCACCATTAGATACATACACAAATTGATCTTCTCATGGGTCTTCAGTAAAAACAGAAGAAAAACATCCTGGTATCTAACAGCAGCAAAATATCCTTTCCTGGTGCAAATTTGGTGCTGAATAAACTTAAAGAGAAGTCTACATTCACCATCTAGATCTGATGCTGTTATTCTCCTTGACTCTCTATTTCCAGTCAAAAGCTCTAAAGCTAACTCATAAGAGAAATATTCAGTGGTTGGAGGAATGTTTCCAGCATAATCCTCATATCGACCCTCATGGGGTACATTCAAACATTCAGCCCATTGTTTAGATGGAAAAGATATTTTCATTCCTTTCACAACAGAAGACATTCTAGAAACCTCAACACCGTCTAAAGTAACATACAGATTTATATAAAACACATGCACTAGCTTTGGGTAGTATACACGAGTGTTATCTGAGAACCAAGTTTTCCATTCTTGCGAATCTAAAACTTGTAACAACAGCCACTTACTTGTCAAAAGCCAGGCGGAGCTGACTTCCTTTTCTACAGCAACAATTCGAGTTTCCTGGTTAGGATTTACTGATCTTTGAGTGGTACTACACGACTCGACTCGAGCACACTTTGAAGGTACAAGACTTTATGATCCTTTGCTCGGTCTCTTCTGCTTATCCATTTAACAATTCTGGGGAAAGCAGGAGTTCGAAGGTTCGAAGTGGAGGAGAAGAGAGGAAATAAGGTTTGGCGAGAAAGAAATGAAAGGTCGACGGTTTTGGGAATAAAAATAGTCGCGTATCATTTATTTCATCATTTAGGGTCCCCATAATAAAGATAAAAGAATCTAATTAATCACAAAATAAAAAGTAATAAAAAGAAAGATCGGTTTCACAGATCAGTTTCACAGATCAGTTTCACAGATCACTTTCACAGATCATTTTCACAGATCAGTTTCACAGATCAGTTTCACAGATCGGTTTCACAGATCGGTTTCACAGATCAGTTTCACAGATCGGTTTCACAGAACAGTTTCACATATCAGTTTCACAGATCTGTTTCACAGATCGGTTTCACAGATCAGTTTCACAGATCGGTTTCACAGATCGGTTTCACAGATCACATTCACAGGTTAGTTTCACAGATCAGTTTCACAGATCGGTTTCACAGATCCGTTTCAAAGATCGGTTTCACAGATCAGTTTCACAGATCAGTTTCATAGATCGGTTTCACAGATCGGTTTCGCAGATCAGTTTCACAGATCGGTTTCACAGATCAGTTTCACAGATCGGTTTCACAGATCTGTTTCACAGAACGGTTTCACAGATCGGTTTCACAGATCGGTTTCACAGATCGTTTCACAGATCGGTTTCACAGATCAGTTTCACAGATTGGTTTCACAGATCTATCATACAAAATTCTTGTTTAAAAAATTTCATTCATTCAGAGCATAAAGGCTTTGTAAAAATATTAGCTAATTGATGTTGAGAACAAATAAATTTTAGAGAAATATCAACTTTTTTGATAATGATCTCTTAGAAAGTGATGTCTGACATCAATTTGCTTAGTCCTAGAGTGAGACACATGATTCATAGATATGTTGATCGCACTAGTATTGTCACAGTTAATTGAAACTTGTTTAAAAACAAATCTATAGTCCAATAAAGTGTGTTTCATCCACAGAATCGGTGCACAGCAACTACCAGTAGTAATGTATTCTGCTTCAGCAGTAGATAATGCAACTGAGTTCTGTTTCATACTACACCATGATACTAGGGAATTTCCAAGTAAATGAACTGTTCTAGATGTGCTTTTCTTAACTTACATCCAGCAAAGTCAGCATCTTAATAACTAGTTAGGTCAAAAGATTGTCCTTTTGGATAAAACAAACTTAAATTCACAGTATAATTAAGATATTTAAAAATCTTTTTAACAGCGAGTAAATTTGATTCTTTAGGATTAGCTTGAAATCTAGCACACATACACACACTAAACATAATATCCGGTCGACTAGAAGTAAGATAAATTAAACTCCCAATCATACCTCTGTAATAGGTTTGATCAACTGGATTCCCAGTTTCATCAACATCCAATTTGCAGGTAGTACTCATGGGTATATCAATTTCCTTAATACTATCCAAACCAAAACGTTTTAATAAATCCTTAGTATAATTACTTTGATTTAGAATGATACCATCTTTAGTTTGAAAGATTTGAAATCCAAGAAAATACTTAAGCTATCCCATTAAGCTCATTTCAAACTCATTTTGCATAACCTTTGAAAATTCAGTACATAAAGAATTTTTAGAAGATCCAAAAATAATATCATCAACATAGATTTGTACTATTAACACATCTTTTGAAATCCTTTTTATAAAAAGAGTGGGATTAGCTATTCATTTTGTAAATCCTTTTGAAATAAGAATGTTTGAAAGTCTTTCATACCAAGCTCTTGGAGCTTGTTTTAAACCATAAAAAGCTTTAGAAAGTTTAAAGACATGATTTTGAAAATGGGGATTTGTGAAACCAGGTGGTTGTTGTACAAAAAAATCCACAACAATAAAACCATTTAAAAAAGCACTTTTCACATCCATTTGATATAACTTGAAATACAGATGTGATGTGTAGGCATGTAAGATCCTAATAGCCTCTAATCTAGCTACAGGTGAAAAGGTTTCCTCATAGTCAATTCATTCTTCTTGATTGTAACCTTGTGCAACTAGCCTAGCTTTGTTTCTAATTATGTTTCCAGATTCATCAACTTTGTTTCTAAACACCCATTTAGTTCCTATGGTTATAGTGTCCTTAGGTCTTTCTACTAATTTCCAGAATTTGTTTCTTTCAAATTGATTTAGTTCATCTTGCATAGCCATTACCCAGAATTCAGCATTGATAACATCATTGATATTTTTAGGTTCTAGCTATGACAAGAAGGCTTGATGTTCAACCTGATTTCTAAGAGAAGCTCTAGTCTATGTCCCTCTATCAATATTTCCTACAACAGCATCTAATGGATGATTTTTCAGAATTCTAGTTGATCTAGAAAAGGTAGGGCTTGAGATTTCAGGTTCATCTATAGGTTGGGGTTCCATAGAAGCAGGGTCTAGAAAATCTCTAGAACTGGATGTTTTAATTACAGGTCCACTGTTTTTATCATTAAGGTTCAAACCAGAGAGATCATCTTCATGATTTTCAAGAGAGTTCTTAGGTTCATGTGGATCAGTTTCATCAAATTTGATGTGAAAATATTATTCCACACATTTGGTTCTTTTATTGAAAACTCTATAGGCTTTACTAGAGGTTGAGTAACCTAGAAAAATTCCTTCATCACTATTGGATGCAAATTTATCAAGATTGTCTTTAGTATTAAGAATAAAGACTTTGCAATCAAAAACATTGAAGTAGTTAACCTTAGGTTTCCTATGGTTCCACAACTCATAAGGGGTCCTCTTAAGAACAGGTCTGATCAAGACTCTATTGATAACATAAAAAGCTGTATTTACAGCTTCAGCCCAAAAATAAACAGGTATATCATACTCATTAATCATAGTTCTAGAAATTTCTTACAGGGTTCTATTCCTCCTTTCTACTACACCATTCTGTTGAGGTGTCCTAGGGGCAGAGAAATTGTGACTATAGCCATTGTGTGAGCAGTAAGATTCAAACTCATGATTTTAAAACTCACGGCCATGATCACTTCTCAAGGTTTTAGTCGTAAGTCCACTAAGGTTCTCTACAGACTTGGAGTATTTTACAAAGCAAGAACAAGCTTCACTTTTGTGAGCTAGAAAATATACCCAAGTATATCTTGAAAAGTCATCTACAAGAACATATACAACATGCTTCCCATTTAAACTAGAAACTCTAGACGGTCCAAATAAATCCATGTGAACCAACTCGAGAGGTTGAGAAGTTGACACTTATTTCTTTGATTTAAAAGAAACTTTATGTTTCTTTCCCTTTTGACAGATATTAAAAACTTTGTCTGCTAGAAATTCAAGTTTGGGTAGGTCTCTAACTAATTTTTTCCTAGAAAGTTTTCTAAGTGAATGCACATTGAAGTGACCTAATCTTATGTTCCAAAGCCAAGACTCTATATGAAAATCATTTAAACAAGTAATATTTTGCTTAGCTAAGGAATTTAGATCAAAAACATAAACATTTTCATTTCTTAAAGAAGATAACACTAAGACATTTTTAGAATTGAAAACATTGCAAGAATCATTTTCTAATTTAACATAAAAACCATCATCACATAACTGAGAAATACTTAACAAATTTTATTTACATCCATCAACAAATAAAATGTTAGAAGTCAATACTGAGTCAGTGTTACCAATATGGCCTAAGACGATGATTTTCCCTTTTGAGTTATCACCAAAAGTGACAAACCCTCCATCAACTCTGACTAAGCTTTTAAAGCATGACAATTCTCCTGACATATGTCTTGAACATCCAATGTCCAAGTACCGGGTCTTTTTACAGGAGCTCTTTAAGTAGGTTTCCTACAAAACAGATTTAAACAAGAAATGATTTTGGTACCCAGATTTTCTTGGGTCCAGACAGGTTAGCCAATAGCACTTTAGGTACCCATATTTGTCTAATGGGTCTCATATAATTTGTAAAATCAACAAACTTTTAAAGATAAACATTATTAGATCCATAACTATGAATATAACTGGTTGAGGCATAGGAAGTTCCAGAACAAGCTACATTCTGTCCAGATTTAGGAATGAATATAGTTTTGGTAATTTACCTTTGTCCAGGTTGATATCCTATACCAGTAGTGTATCTTTGTGCAACTTTCATACCTAGAATTTGAATAAGAGAATCTTTACCATTTGTAAATTTCTCTAAGTCTTTCTTGAGTGTCTCATTGGATAATTTTAATTTAGTATTCTCTTTAAGAAACTGGGCATTCTTTTCTACTTCAATATCAAGATCAGATTTGTGTTTAACAATTAAAGCATACTCTTTCTTTAAACCTTTGTATTTGTCTTTCATCTCATTACAGGTTTCTTCTAACATATCACAATATTCAAACAGTTCAGATTTAGACATGTTAGCACATTCAGAATCATCTCCAGAATAATATGAATTAAATGCAGGAGTTTCTGATGTTACCTCAGAAGTGTTTGTCATAAAACACATGCTTGCGTAATTTCTGTGTTCTGTTTCAGAAACTTCTGATTCACTAGAACTGTCCTCAGAAGCACTCCAAATAGCATTCATGGCTTTCTTATACTTGTTATCCTTTTATTCATACTTCTTCTTGTATTTCAGCTTTGGACAGTCTGCTTTTAGGTGTCCTTTCCTTTTTCACTCATAACAGACAACTTCATCTGATTTATCAGGCTTCTTCCAATCCTTTTTCCAATGTCCTTTGTTGTGATACTTACCTTTGTAGTTTGACTTTCTGAAAAACTTCTTCTTCCTATAAAACTTTTTAAATCTTATGGCAATGTGAGCCATCTCAGTATCACTGTTAGAATCACTCTCACTGTCTTCACAGCTTGAACTTTCATTGATAGATTGAAGCTTTTCCTTATCCTTATTCTTTGATGATGAATATTTGAAAGCAACAGAATTTCTTCTAGGTTCATCTTCTTCTTCTTTATTCACCTTAAGTTCTTCTTCATACATCATCAGCTTTCCAATTAGTTCCTTGACTGGAAGTTCACCAATGTCACATGATTCTCTAATGGAGACAGTAGTTCCCCTCCATCATTCTGGTAGACATATCAGAATTCTCATAATTTGTTCCTTTGATGAAACATCCTTTCCCAGAGAGG
The DNA here is from genome assembly GCA_963277665.1 of Viscum album. Lineage (NCBI taxonomy): Eukaryota > Viridiplantae > Streptophyta > Magnoliopsida > Santalales > Viscaceae > Viscum > Viscum album. Next base: position 877,662,246 of record OY728163.1, read on the forward strand.
TCATTGTGTTGACAATTTCATTAAACCTGAGATACATGTCAGAAATGGATTCATCAGTTTTCATCTTAATATTATCATACTTAATAGTGTAAGTGTTCAATCTCATTTCCTTAACATTAGTTGTTCCTTTATGAGAAACAACTAAGGTATCCAAAATTTCATATGCAGTTTTACAAGAAGATATTCTATTAAATTCCTCATCTCCTAAAGCACAGTACAAGGCATTCATAGCTTCGCAGATATTATTGTAGGCTATCATAGTAGCTTCATTCCAAGTAGTTCTAACAGTAATAGGAATTTTATATTCTGATTCTATAGAAGTCCAAATATCAAAACTCATGCTTTCTAAATGAATTTTCATCTTTATTTTCCACTGAGCATAGTTAGTGCCATTGAAAAAGGGTGGTCTATTGGTAGCAACACCTTCAAGTCTATTATCTATGATAACTAAATTAAAGCAATGATTTTAAAGAGATAAAAATTTAGAAATAACAGAAATTTTAAGAACTTTAAAATACAACTAAAATCACAGTTGAAAGACAGAGTACTTTAGAAAATATTTTAAATTAACCTCTGATACCAATTGTTAGTCGGAGTGGATACTCAAGAGGGGGGTGAATTGAGTTCCAATTAAAATTTTTGTTTTAAAAATTTTGTCTTAAAATACCCCAATTAAAATACAAAGTTAAACTATAGTGAATTTATACCAATGTAAAGGTTCTGTTAGGTTCTCAATGGATTGATTATTTCCCAGTTAATCAAATCAGAAGAGTTGATTAACTTTTGAAACTAACTTTCTTATTTACAACAAATATAAACACTTGGGAGTTTAATTATCAAAGTTACTTTAAAACAGTTTTGGTTTTAAAGAACTTAGCAGCGGAATAAAAGAATAACTTTGACAGATATAGTACTGCAGATATAACCAAGAAGTTCAATCTCAAGCCGAGACTTAGTCCCCTCAAAAGCTTTTATAAAAAGATGATCCACACCCTGGATCGGGGATAACAACAGAAAACAGCTGTCCAGGTCCAAGACCTCTACCAATGTTATTCGTGGGAATAAATACAACAGAAACCAGTTGTTCAGGTCACACGACCTCTACCACTATCCTAGTGGGAAATAAAAGAAGTAAGAGAGTTGAGTGAGGATTTAGAAATCCTCCAGTTAAGGCACAAGAGACAGTGTGTGTTTAAAATACAGCATATAACACACACTGCTAAATATGTAAAAAGATAAATCGCAGATCAAATATTTAGAGTTTAGAAATGGCTTTAGTGATTGTCGTCCAGTTCTGGACTCCTTTTATTGATCAGAAATCGCTCTGAATCCTCTTATGATTTTTGTATGTAAAACAGAGTATCGTCTATTTCCTTGAATTCTAGGTTCAAAGATAGAGAAGAAGTAGTCAATGAAGTTCTTGTTTTATGTTCTTGTTCTCAGCTCTTCACTGGTTAGCATTGATGAAAGAGTTCCTCGTGTAAGTTCAGTTGTCACTTTGTATTCACGCTCTGTTCAGCACTCTACGTATTCGTCCTTGGGTTCAACACTTTTTCATGAAACACACACACACACCTCTTCAGCTTGAATGAAGCTCTTATTTAACGCACGAGCTCCAGCAAAAGATATGATTTCTTTTTGCAAGTACGAGGTATGGTTTTGTGACAACCAACAACACACATTAAATAAATGACAAAGCATTTAAAATATTCCTAATATGACCATTGGTTAGATTAAATAAAGATAAAGAAATTCAGACAGCTATTTATGACTATCAGTGTGATAAGTGATCGGTAGGTCATCAGCATCAGTTGGTGAGACATCTTTGGTGACTCATTTGATCAGAAACGGTGAGACATCTTCGGTGACTCATTTGATCAGCATCGGTGAGACATCTTCGGTGACTCATGTGATCAGCATCGGTGATACATCTTCGGTGACTCATTTGATCAGCATCGGTGAGACATCTTCGGTGACTCATGTGATCAACATCGGTGAGACATCTTTGGTGACTCATTTGATCAGCATCGGTGAGACATCTTCGGTGACTCATTTGATCAGCATCGGTGAGACATCTTCGGTGACTCATTTGATCAGCATCGGTGATACCGTTGTCCTTTGATAAAGAGGACTTCCAGAATACATGTAAATCAATAACAAAGAGATAAACCATGATCCAACCAATATACACAGATTCACTAAAAGATTGTGATTATGTATATGAGAAATCCAACCGAATTAAGTAATTGATGATTTGTGATTATTAAAACAACAATCATAGGAAGAATTCAACAATCTTCCAGAGGGCTCAACAAGGAATAATTTTTTCCACGATGGTTAGTTTTTTTGGATTTTACTCTTAATGCAATGGTTTTTATGGGGAGTTACATATAATTATATTTGTGAACCTAATCTTTCGTTTATTGGTTTCTAGTATATCATTCATTTGGATTGAATCTTATTAATGTGTTGTAACTACATATAAGATTGAGGTCTGTGATCAATGGAGAATGTTCCATAGGATGATTTTTCATTCTTAGTAAATCTGCCGATAAGGACACTCTTATGATGGGGTGTTTCATGTAAACTCGTGTTAAATGTGTCCTTACAAAGAGAAGGATCACAACCTTGAGGACTATTTCCATATGGTCGGTCTTGCTTCAATTCCATTGGATCTAGTGACTCTATTCCATGTTTTTACTTTATAAGGAGCTTGGTGATGAACATATGACTAGTTATTCAACAATTGAGGACATCATTGGTCGGCGATGAGCGTCAGTGGTAGTGAATGAGTGATTGTAATATTCCTCATATTGTATATTCATAGTGATCTATTAATGGAAATGCATCGGTTGATGAATCTGAGATTTCACAACAAGAAGTTGTCGGATAATGGTTCAAGTGTTCTCTTTTCTATATTTGGCATGGTTGGTCTCATACAATATCGAGGACTTCACCATATTGTTAGTGGGAGAGTATCATGTCCCTCCTTGGTTATCATCCAAATCCACATAGTTTATTATGTGTAAAATTTTGATCATGTCTCATGTTTTATGATTGTTTGGGTACACTGAGAGAGCTTCGATGATAATCCATGTATATTTGAAAATACATTGGGATTATTAAGTTTTCCTTCTCAACGATCACTAGGGAAGGCATTGATATTATTGAGTGAAACCTAGTTTTTCATGTAAAAATAAAAAAGATAGAATCAATGGATATTAGCCATTTTTCTTTGACATCATCGCCATGTGAATTTTATTTTTGGGTCTTATAGCATTATTGATCTACGGTAGATCGACTATCCTCTAAAGTTTCGCTTAAAAGAATCAGTTAATGTATTACTTGGACGATATCCTTGAATACAATTGTTAAACCTAACGTTACCCATAACCTCATTCAGGAATGGATGGGATGTAAAAAATGGTGGTGATCATAGTGTGTTGGATCGAGTGTAAATCTATGTCCACATCATGGTACAAACACCTAATATTGGATTTTGGAAATGTATATCATTGAATTATGGTTAAAGGATTCAATGAGTGTGCTCTAATAAAATATTGATTCACCTTTGTTTAGATTCTTTATGCTATCTTTTGAAGTATATTGGCCTTCTAAGCCCAGCGTCTCAAGAATTTCCTGTCGGCATAGGATTTAACTATCTTAAATTTGATTAATTAAATAGAGTTTCTTTAGAATCAACTCTTCAATTTAATTATGTCTTCATTCATTGGTGTTTTTGTAATGTTTTGGGATCAATTTGAAAGAAATTTCATATAGTAGAGCCACTGGGATGCAGAATTGGCTCTTAAATTCCAATACTGATGGTGGAAACATAATAGCCTGAATGTTTAAAGTGATAATGTGGGTGACATGTCTCTAGTTTTATGGGTACAATTAAGATATTCCATTATGATTTAGTTTGTATTTTTATATGGGGATCATTTAAAGTGATAATGTGGGTGACATGTCTCTAGTTTTATGGGTACAATTAAGGTATTCCTTTATGATTTAGTTTGTATTTTTATATGGGGATAATTTTTATATGTATTATGTATGTTATTTTCAGGCGATGCACGGAGGTGTGTTGGGAGTCTAGAAAAGAAGAAATGTCATTTAAATAATAATTGATGACATGGGCAGGTCTAATGATTTTATATTCAATTTACCATGGATACATGAGGATAATAAGTTCATAGGTGGGAAGATTATAGAGTTTTGTGTATTTGGTTGTGATAAAATTATAATAGAATTTTATTTTTCATTTAGTGGATGGTTTATTTTTTAAAACAATCCTCAGAATTGAATTCTAGGAATTGGGATGCTTCAATGTGTTTTTTATACATAAATGGATGAAAATGAGCAATATAGGATGGTTCTTTGAGTTTCAGGTGACTTAGGCCTTGAAAACCACAACTATGTGTGGACAAGAAAGGGAAAACAATTTGTGTAAAACTATTTGTTCCACTAGTGAAAACTGTGTGTCTTCAACATGTGAGAAGAATTGATATGCATGGGATGCACATATTTTCATAAATAATCTCCCTATCCCACACACTTAGTGCCATTCGGTAAGTGTCTACGTACTATTCATCAAATGGTTGGTCAGTCCACAAGGGGCAACCATGAAGGTTGTGATCCAATGGAAACAAGAGATCATGGTTAGTGCATGGTTTGGTAAAACCAAGTGACCAAACCTTACAACCCATATTTTAAAGGGAATTTTAATTTAATCCAAAAATGAACCTAATTTAAAATTCATCCTCACTTATCTCTCTATTATAGATGGTGTATCCTCCTCCATAATGTGTGTGACTTATCAAATACCTAACCTTGACATTGATTAATCTCCTTCATCTATACACTACTACAAATATGGATTATAATAGAGCTAAAAATGGCCTTTAACAGCACTAAAAAAGCACTATTACTCTCGGTGAAGATAAAGGGCTGTCCCCTTTATCAGTGCTAAAAAAGAGCTGATAAAGGTAGTATTTATTAGCGCTATTTTCAGCGCTGATAAATATATAATATGTCATTGCTATTTTGAGCGCTGATAAAAACTACCTTTATCCGCGCTCAAAATAGCGCTGATATATTATCCATTTATCAGTGCTTAAATAGTGCTGATAAAGGCCAAAGATCCTATCCAAATCCTGAACCTACACAGAACCTACCCAGCACCTGCGCACATTACAACACCTGCACAGTCCAAACAAAACCTGCACACATCACACACAACACCCACACACAAAGCACATAAGAACAAAAAATGATACATACATTTACTTGAAATCATGAATACAAAACAACACACTTCTATATACATTTAAAACAATGTTTAATTTGGTTACAATTATATTTATCCAACAAATAGTTAAAAAACAATGATGTTCCATCCTTTTTGCATTCATCCACTCTAAAAAATTGTCATCCATGGCAGTGGTTTCTGAAAAAAGCATTCGAAATGAGGAAAAATATTTCACCTACATAATAAAACAAATATTCTGTTAGTAATACAATAATGAAATAAAGAATGGGTTTTCTAAATGGAAATATACTAGTGAGGCACAAAACATAAAATAACCAATTGTACTAGTGAGGCACAAATAATTAAAACAAATATTATGTCCCCCCATTCCATAAAAAAGAAGCACCCCTGCCCCCTTCCCCAGCACACCCCCTACACACTGCAAACCCCCGAGCACACCCCCTACCCCTGCACACTCCCTACCCCCTGAACACCCCCTGCCCCCTTACCCAGCACACCCCTGCCCACGGTACTTCGCCCCTTCCCATTTCACACCCCCCCTGCCCACCCCCTATATATTTCAAAAGAACCCAGCACACCCCTAACCCATCCCCCTACCACTTTTCGTCCTTCCCCCTCCCCCATGAAAACCACCACTTCCCTCTCACCCTGTCCCCTGCACATCATAAAGAAAATACCTTGTATGGAAATTGTGCTCAATTTACATTATACACATCATATATATCAACACATTCTCATGTACATTCATTCAATGTATTTAAACATATATAGAATCTCTACATCTCATAAGAAAACCCTTTTTAATATTCACAAACACATTAAATCCATTTGAAAACACCCATCACACAACTTTCTCATTATTTCAAACACATTTAAAGGACTTAATCATGAAAATACACACGAAATACAACAGAATTCATTTTAAAAATAACTTTCAAGTCTATACACACCCAAAATTCCTTTGATAACAAATGTTTAACCACACAAAAATTTCATATAGTACACTTAGCAAGAAAATACTGGATAATAAAATCATCATATAATGTAAAAGCATGTAATCACCTACATAAAGTGTGTAATCTTCCGAAATCTGCTGGAAAACATAAAACCACACCTCCACAATACCTTAATAAGGACTGGTTAAACATTAACATTGAATATATTAATGGAAACCCGTGTTTAACTTGTGGAATTCCATGTGTTTAACATCCCACAAGGATAGAGGGTCATGATTTAATGTCTTATAGAGATGTAAGACCTGGGAGGATCAAAACACTTATAAAGGTGGATTAGGTAGGAACATCTCTAGGAGGGATCACCTGGAATGTTTACCTGATAGATGGATCAAAACTCCCAATGAGGTCTGACCCAAGTGTGGTGCATCCCATAAAGTTAAGGTTTCTCATTTTGAAGATTTATTCGTACGCCACTAAGGGAAATACAATAGGGAAAATAAGCGAAGGTATCCCCCAGTGAGGGGGTCACAATGGTTTACGATTGGTTGGGATTGAACCTCATGGAGGCTTCCTACGTACCCTAATTAGAATACAAGGATCAAAACCCATATATTTAAAAGAGGTATGTTGTGGGTATTACCCATTATTAGATTCCCTTCACACTAGGAATACTCTTGGTTGGATGAGAATGGGTCTTTTGGGGCTTATGCATTGTCAGACTCTCAGGTTCTTCCAAGAGTAGCAGTGGGCTGAATGGGACATATGTGCTAAGATGGACAATGTGAATGGTGTGATCCATGTAAAGAGTCATGAGGCACAAAAAACATGTGGATCTAACTGTAAACATTATTTATGGTGGCCATGTGGCTTAACAGACTCCCCATACCTTCCATAAACACCTCAAAACATCACGAGGACCAGATTCTACATGATGGTGCATCACAGGGTTGAATCTTTTAATGATGTAATGGTCGTTTGAGCTTGTATTTCATCTCAACCAGCCTTTCCCTTACTTGTATTATCCTGGGACACACATTTTGGTTTCAAAAAATCCCTCAACGATACTGATTATCTCATGCATCTACCTAGAAATAAATGTGCAAGTCAAAAAACAACACATGTGCTCAAAAACAAGTTCAACCAAACGAGATACAGAAAATGGATTTTGTTGATCACTGGTGGTTTCGTCGTTCACCCCAAATGCACTGCACTCCATCTTGCCTTACTTCAATATTGATTTTTTCAAAGATCAATAATATGAATCCGAGGATAGAAAACGTTGAGTAATAAATTAAGATTTCAATGCATCGAAGAATTCTCAATTCACCAAAGAAGGTTGAAGGATAATCAATGATCATATATAGATAACATAAGTGGTAGGAATTCACCTTCATCCTATTTGTGTAAAATCTTCCATCAGGTATGTTGCCCATTCATTTCTAAACACATGTATATCATCTTCTGAATATGAGTTTTGCGACAGTCATGGTAGTACTGAAAAAATATAAATACACAAAGGATTAATAATTATTTTAAATGAACTCGTAATTATTTTCAAAAATAACTCATCCGAGATGCTAGTTTGTTGATGAAATACGATCTCTTTCATAAATTTACAAACATAATAACCACATTCATTTCCGTTTGTTTGTTTTGGACACTACAGAAACATCGACAACAATATGTAATTTGTTTTGATATGTGTTTGGATAGTGAAATGTTATTATATATACCCATATACTTTTCCAGTTATAGATCTTGTAGGCGTGCTTATCCTTATGCCACAGATTCACTCCATGCATTAGACGATATTGATGCACCACCCTATCATAAAGGAATCCTCATTAAATGATAAAATAAATTATATAACTAGATGTTTAGTTTTAAAATGTTGGATCTAGTTTATTAAAAATTAACAAACGCCATCATACATGGTCGGTTTATTGGATTTCCATCCATTGAATCCAGAAAATAAATCTATGGAGTATCCAAATTGACTGCAATCAGCACCCAATGCTCCCTAAAAATACATAAATTAATAAGTAAAGAAAGAAATGAAAATATAGTTGATATGATTAAATTGTAGAGTTTTACCCCTGCATCGTTGGTATTAAAAAGTGTTTGTCATCCGTAATTTTGTTTTCAAACGATTTGAGAAGGGACGACATTATTGCAACCTCTTTAACAGAATCTATTTCGTCTTTTGAAGATGAGGTGTGAGGACTAACGAGTCCAAATTTTTGTTCATGGGGAAATCCTTTCAATTTTTTTTTCATATATACGTCTGCGAAAAATATAAAATGTATTTATTCAATATTATCAGAGTATATCAGCTTCTGTAAAATCAAATCATGAAAACATACCTCATGTATACATTTACAACTGAGGATCCTAGCCATTCATACTTGATGAGTTCATTTACATTTTCAGCACTAATGAAATCTGATATCTCCTCTCCATACATATCTTTTTCGAAAGAAACTATGTGAGTACTACCGTCTTTCAACTTTGTATCCACATGAGCCTGCAATGATATTAACTGTGGATATAGAACGGGCAGGGTGAAGGTGCTCTCATTAGACTGTTTCAATCGGTTGGTTGATCCTTGAGCTAGTTTTGAGCTGATATTTCATTTCACCCCACAGTCTTTGTCATTCTGTAAAAATAGTCAACGGTTCAGACCTTTTTTCATAAAATGTTAAAGGTCCAGCTTGAAAAATAAATAAGAAATGAATACCTTTTTGTCGAAATGTTTTTTTACAAGAACTGCCGGCCATGCGATGAATGTTCCAACAGCTTGTTCAGCCGAATGTGTTCATCATCATTTGGAATTGGTAGCTCGTCACTCAGCTCATTAGCTAAGTTAATTGACACTCTAAGATGATCTTTTTGGAAGCTGTCTATTATGTAGCATGTTGTTTTGCATATTGAACACCGTAGCCCTCGCTACAAGGCGATATGTGGGAGTTGATAAATATAAATCATATTCATTTTCACCCTATGGAATATTAGTACTGGAAAGATATCATTGTCTATGTAAATCACATTTCACAGAAACAATTATTAAAACATTGATTACCTCATGTAAGTCAGGTTTTTTAGGGGAATGGCTCGCCTCAAAGCTGGTGGGGGGTGGGGTGAGATCGTAATGCACAGGTTGTTGTTGAGTAGTTTCTTCTATTTGCCTCTCCCCCATCAATTTTTCTATTATCTCTCTCTGGTATTGTAATTATTATTGAGAAATAGATAATTTTTCTTGCTGCTTTTCCATTTTTTCATTTTAATCTATCGCTTGTCTTTGTTTTTGAAAATATGTTCGGGGTGTCACCCCAAAACCCGCACCTCTGACGCGGCCATACTTTTCTGGATGCTTCAAGGCTGCTGAAAGTATGTCTGCATCTGGTGCAGTTTTTGTTGATTCTTGTGACTATTTTAGATAGAAAATATAGAAAAATAAGTAGTTATTGTAATGTAATAGCTATTTAAAGCCACTCAAATTTATATTATGTAATACATACACATGTTTCTCACACTTTTTGTGTGTTTTCAACGATCAATGTCCCCTATTTATTTACAGGAGCCTCCTTCAATAGCACATGGCATGGGATGGATATGGATTTCGATTTTGATTCATCAATCTGCATATAAATAGAGAAACATGGTTATGGTGTTGTTTAATGTCACATACTAGTAGTAGGGTAGATTTAATAGACATACCAATTTTTTCTCAAGTTCAGCGTACACCATCCTTGCTTTACGGTAAGGGTACGCTGGTTCTGTTGCGCATTTTTTATTTTCATCACTTAGTAGTTGTTTCATAAATGAAAAACTGTCAATCAAAGTGATGAATACAAGCAAACGTTAATCAAATTATTACCCCACACAATGTACCTGAAAAGTATGCTCCCCACGACGGTTGCTAAATGCATCCCACGCTCCTTGGGATATCATGTGCGCGTAAAGAGGAGGTGGGTGCAGCTTGATTTTCCCTTCTTCATCTTTAAGATGATATTTCGTTAAAATTGGGCGGAAACCTCTAGGAATCCTTCCTACAACTCTTAATACAAATTCTTTGTGCGAGACATCTACTATAAATGCACTCTACAATGGATGATGAAGAGTAAGTCAATGTTTTCGTATTTTATTTTATTTTAATAAATTTACAAATTGATATCATAATGTTACCGTAATCTCTTCCCACATTAGTGACTTCATCCTGGTGACAACATGGTGCCATGACTGTACATCAATCAGGACGCGTTGCCGAGTGATGATTCCAATGTAGCTACTAAAGATGGCGTTGTTGGGGTTAACATGTTGGCCTCGCTTATTCCATCCCACCTCAAATTTGATGCCTTTTGCTTTTGACTTAAGGATTTTGGCCAACACTGTCAATGTACGGCACTCTTTTTTTTGTGCTTTCAGGGTTTCATTTCCTACCAGAAGTAGAATCAATATCTTCCCTCGGAGTGCTATCATCGGCAATGGGACCAGCAGCAACAGGTTGAGAAACCTGTTGTACCTCAGCACTGGGACCAACAACAACAGGTTGAGAAACATGTTGTTTCTCTGCAATGGGACTACCATCATTTGGTTGAGAAACCTATTATTGCTCTGCAGTGGGACCACCAGCTGCTGGATGAGAGACCTTTTGTGCCTCGGGATTGGGCGCATCAGCAGGTGCAGAAGTCATTATCTACAGAAGTGGCTTAATATTTAATTTAGATTATATAAAAACAGAAGTGAACAGATAATAACAAAACGTAACACAATGTATGTTACAATAAAAAAATAACCTGATTATTTTACTCTCTTTTTTTCTTTAAAGGCTGAAGTGATTTGACTCCTCTATCAACTATGTAAATTCTTTCATTGTGGTCACCTCTGACATAAAAAACACTGTCTACATTTGGACCACTGTGAAATGATTGTGAAGTCCCTATAAAAGGGTCAACCTCAGTTGAACATTCATCTGACCCTTCAGTTGTTTTGGTCGATAATAGAACAATTGACCAAATTCGGTTTGTGGGGTCTCGAACATAAAACACTTGTACTTCCTGTGATGCCATTATAAATGGTTCGTCATTCTCCCCTTCCTTACTGAAATCAACTTTCACAAATCCTAATTCATCTATTTTAACAGCACTCCTATTATCAACCCACTATCATTGAAAAATCGGCACTTTTAATTTCGTATAATCCAACTCCCATATTCGTTTGATGATGCCAAAATATGACATATTTGCATAAATTTGATTTTTGTCCTTAGCACCTGAAACATGCATCGCCTCAGCCACAAGTGTAACCCCACAATTCTGCATGGTACTGTCTTCACCATGTTCATCAGTATAGAATGTATAACTGTTAAATACATAATATTTGTAAGATAATACGTACACACTTGCTCCTCCGGCCAGCCATCGAAGTTGTTCTGAAATTGACTCTGGATTTTCATCTAACTGCTTAAAAATATGGTCTCGAGACCATCCTATAAACTGTCGATTATGTGTATCTGATATCCATTTTTCAGCCCTATAAGGATTCAAATGCCTAATAATTTCTTTGTGGGTTTGAACATATGGGTAAACATCAAAACTGTTATGAAAAACGTAAAGGTGGTCCTGCTCCCGATCTATAATATTGATTGTGACAACCTCTCTTCCAGAAATTACTTCACCCTCAAGCAACTCAATGTGATGAGATTTTGGTAGGCCAATGATTTCCACACCAGACAGGTATTCTGTACAAAATTCAACAGTTTGCTCAACAATATATTGCTCCGCAATACAACCCTCTGGCCGACATCGGTTTTTGACATACCCTTTCAAAATATTCATATACCGTTCAATGGGGTACATCCATCTATAATGTATAGGACCACATAGTCGGATCTCTCTCACAAAATGAACCATCAAATGAACCATCATATCGAAAAATGTCAGCGGGAAGAACATTTCCAATTCACATAATATGATGGAAATTTCTCTTTCCATAGTTGGCAATTTCGCCGGGTCTATAACTTTTCTACATATAGCTTTGAAGAAGAAACAGAGATTCATTAATGTATGGCAGGCATTCTTGGAAAAAATGCAACGTAAAGCTATTGGAATTAGATCTTGCATCAAAACATGGCTGTCAGGTGATTTCAGACCCTTTAATTTTAAATCTCCCATTGACACGATGTTCTTGATATTTGATGAATACCCCTCTGGAACCTTTACATCATTTAAGAAGTTTCAAAACAGATATCTTTCCTGCCTGGAAAGAGTGTGAGCATCAGGAGGAAGAAATGTTCATTTTTCACCCTTCACTAGTGCCAACTCTTCTCGTATTCCCATATCAACCATGTCCAATCTAGCTTTAATTCCATCCCTTGTTTTGACGGGTGCATTTAGCAACATGTCGATGACACTATCACACACATTTTTTTCAACATGCATAACATCAAGAAAATGTCTGACATACAGACAATTCCAGTATGGTAATTCAAAAGAAAAACTGATCTCTTTTTCCAACCAGTTTTCGTAAGGTTTTTTGAAAATGGTTTACCAAAAGTAGTGTCCAAATATTTCACTACGTCAAACAATTGATCTTCTGTTAGTGGAGACAGTTCTGTACATTCTTCTAAAATTCTGTTGAATGATGTCCTCCAAGATCCGTACTTATGTCATCGGGGTAGAAATAATTGATTTCCTAGAAACACAGTTTTCGATGAATGTTTCAACCTAATTGACTGTGTACCTTGTTCGCAAACAGGACACCCTTGAGTTCCTTTAATGCTATATCCTAAAAAATTTCCATAAGTAAGAAAGTCATTTATCATCCCGTACAACATGGCTTTCAAAGTGAACTGTTCATTTTTGTAAGCATCATTCATCGTAACACCTGAATCCCACAATATTATCAAATCCTTGATCAATGGGGCCAAATAAACATCAATATCATTACCCGGTTGTTTTGGTCCTGATATAAGCATAAGTAATATGATGTATTTTCATTTCATGCATTACCATGGTGGTAAATTATAATTTACCAACATAACCGGCCATGTACTGTGACTTCTGCTTTGAAAACCAAAAGGATTCACCCCATCTGTAAATAACACCAGACGAAGGTTTCTCGGCTCGTTCCCAAATTCAGGATACTCGTGGTCAATTCTCTTCCACTGAGGAGAGTCTGCAGGGTGACATAGTTTCCCATCTTTAATTCTTGTATCTGCATTCCATGTCAATTGCCTTATAGTCTCCTCACTTCCATATAGGCTTCTAAACCTATGAATGTTTGGAAAGTACCATACAACTTTCATAGGACTAGAATCATCTTTCTTGTATTGGGAAGCACCACACATTGGGAATTCTTTAAGTGATTTTTGGTCCTTGCGAAACAATATACATTCATTCGGGCAAGCATGTATTCTTTCAGAGATCATACCCATCGATCATAGCATTCGTTTGGTATCATATGTTCATCATGGGAGTTCATTGTCTTCAGGATCATGTCATTCAGGAGAGCAAGTAGTTCTATAAAACTGGCATCACTCAACCCGTTCCCTGCTTTCAAATTATACAGCTTCAATATTTCTGACAATGTTGTATATTTAGTGCAACCAGCATACAATGACGTTTTTGCACAACTCTTTAACTTCTAAAACAATTTTTGGCAATCACGAAGTTTATCTTCAACTGTCCTTGTCATTTCCTCAATACTATCTTCATCATCGTTCACATCTGTAATCACACCCTCCATACGATCATCTTCATTATTCACGATTCTAATCAAATCAGATGATCTATAAAATTTCGTGTTCTCTGAGTCACTACCTACTTTGGTTTTTTCCCCGTGTTTATTCCAACATGTATAACTTCGATCTATTCCATGACAGATCAGGTGTTCTTCCAACTCCTCTGGACTAATTTTTCATCAATAACAACAGCGTAAACACGAAAAAAGGATTTGAGAAGGGTCACATGCATGATCTTCTGCAAACTTGATAAACTTTTTCACGCCATCTTAATACTCTTTTGTAAACCGATTGGCATTCATCAATTCTTTATTCGTATTCATTGTTTTTATGGGTTTGATCTCGAGAACTTGCATAATATTATGTTTTAATTAATCAGGTAGCACTGTTTGGGTTTTATAAAAACAAAACATCGTACAAATGCCTTTAAACACATGTGAAATCCATATACATGGTGTGTCCAGTAGGGTGAACATCGTGTATGTATAAGATACCTTATTTAATCTGACATATATCATATTTATTCCAAGTTAGTCTTACAAATACTGAATGATGCCTTAGAAAATACATGACATGCGAACAAGAGGAAACCAATGAGTAACATGAGAAAATAGTAATAAATATGATTCTATCTCAATGTACTCAAGGTGATGATAAGATGTTGGTCATGATCAACTATGGGTTGGGAGTACACTAATATTTAATTGAATTAAACTACTAAAAACTAATCCAGAAAAGGATGACATATCCTATTCATCAAGTCCCTTAATACAACCAATGCATTAGTTAAACCAAAAATCATCGCTAAAAAATCATACAGGCCATAACTACTCCTAAAAGCAGTCCATGGTAGGTACATCGATGTCCAACTCATCTAATGGTATCCTAATGTCAAATCTATCTTGGAGAAGATCATACAACCTAATAGATGATCAATGTGACTATCCATGCGTGAATGAGGATACATATTCATGACTCTCATCAGGTTCAATCTCCAATAGTCCAACAAAATAATAAATACCAATCAACCATCTATTTTAGAGAACTATAAAACCCCATGGTAAAGTACTATTCCATATGAAACCATTATATTCTATATCATCAAATTGTAATTCAAACAACTGATACTCTTTTGGTGTTATTTTAGAAATTGTCATAGAAACTAAATTTTCTCCCAAAACTAACTAGATTATAAAGTTTATCTCTTTATTAAGAAGTACATTTTATACCTCATCAGTGAAAACATCCTAAAAATTTACTACCATTGGGGAAAAAGTATCCTAAAACATTCTAGCAACATCTACAATATGCCTGACTATTTGAGCCATTAGGGTACAATAAATATATAATTATAACATGCTATTTAAAATGAAATTTGGAAACAAGAAATCATACAAACTCGTGATAAACCCATAATTCATAACAAATCACCTAGTATGTTTGTCACATATACAAATAAATAATTAGAAAAAAACATGCTACAAAGCATAAAGATACAATTAAATACTTACATAGGTCAACATGTTTTAGAAATTGTTTATCTTCATCCGTGCCTTGTACTTGCACCCATGAATTTGAAGGTGAATATGCGTACACGATAGTTGACCTTCTTAGAGAAGAGTTTTTGGAAGAGTATAAGAGACATGAATCAATGAAGATCTTGTTATTCATTATGGAAATCGGCTTGTACAACGTGGCCTAAGTTACAATACCTGCAAGTTGTAACTTCGGCCGCATTGCACAAGACAATTGCCACATTGTTTGTAGCAACCACATTTTCTCCAACACTCTAATGATCTTAATTGCATCATGTCTCTTATACTCTTCCAGAAACTCTTCTCTAAGAAGGTCAACTATCATGTACGCATACTCACCTTCAAATTCATGGGTGCAAGTACAAGGCACGGATGAAGATAAACAAATTTTAAAACAAGTTAACCAATGTAAGTATTTAATGGTACCTTTATGCTTTGTAGAATATTCTTTTTCTAATTTATTTATTCGTATATGTGACAGACATACTAGGTGATATGTTTTGTATTATGGGTTCATCTTTGTCTAAT
Organism: Viscum album; assembly: GCA_963277665.1. NCBI lineage: Eukaryota > Viridiplantae > Streptophyta > Magnoliopsida > Santalales > Viscaceae > Viscum > Viscum album. The sequence continues at coordinate 877,678,278 of OY728163.1, forward strand.
CATATAACTATGAGATTATGCTATGTGAGGAAAATTAATATGGATCCGTCATCACTTCCATTGGGATAATCTTTGGGAATCCATATAACCATAAGATTAAAAAATATTTATTTTCTATCTCATACATAAATATTCAACTTGAAGGGGTAGAACTTACCGCCCATGTTAACTCAAAATAAAAGAAATTAAAAAAAGGGTTGGTTATCAACAAAAGTCATCACACATAACCTTGGTAGACCTCTCACACATGTGAACCATCATAACTAAACAATTACCATATACTTCATCTTAGAGTCATGATATCCATATGGAACCTATAGGGTATCCAATTCCACATCATTCACAAACAACCCACTTATGTTGCTAAATATCAATAACATCTCTTATTTCAACACTCATAACTAATTATGAATCACATCCCTAGACATAATCATAATCACATTAAGACTTCACAATCTATTATGGAAATCCTTACGGGAATTAGGCTCAAGATATGGTATTATTCCTATCCCACATCTATATTCATTACTTGGTCCTCACACACACAATATATAAATAATATACCAAGGGAATACCATCCATGGAACTCACCTCCCACCATGAGAGCATGAGGAGGAGGAGGATGAGGCGACGACGGTCATGGAAGCGAGGGTGGAGGTGGTGGTGGCGGCCGAGGCGGAGGCGGCGACGGCGGCAGAGGCGGAGGCGGCGGAAGAGGCGGCGGCGGTCACGGCAGCGAGGGTGGAGGCGGCAGAGGCAGAGGTGGTCGCGATAGCGGGATCGGGAGTGGAGGCGGCGGCTGCGGCGGAGAAGGAGGAGGATGAGGAGGACAAGGAGGAGGAAGGAGGAGGAAGGAGGAGGAAAGAGGAGGACGAGGAGGACGAGGTCGCGCGGCGAGGTGCCTAATTCAGCTTCCCCGAGAGCTTGACCGCGTGCAAGCAAGGATGGCCTATTAGGGTTATTAAATAAAAACTGAGAAAACCATTATCAGCACTCATTAAAAGCACTGATAATGGTATGTTTTATCAGCGCTAAAATAAAAGTGGTGATAAAACATTCATTTATCAGCGCTTTTTTTGCGCTGATAAATCTATACCTTTTTCAGCGCTTTTATATATCGTTGATAAAGGCATACCCCATTATCAGCACTTTCTGTTTAGCGTTGATAAAGGGCAGCGCTGCCCTTGCCTTGTTTTGTATTAGTGATAGTCAGAATCGAGCACTATCTGTCCCTATAGATTCCACTCAGTAAGATATATATTCAATTTTATCCTTTTTATGTTTAACTCTCTCTAGAAAATGATATCATGGTGATATATAATTCACTATGTTTTTAGGGCATTCATACATTTCTTCAATTTTACTCAAATTAGACAGAATAGTATCTTGATATCAGTTGTGTGGGTCATCCATGGGATAAATAATGTGTTCTATATATTTTACTTTATGTTTCATCTCTTTAAGAAAATTTTTCAATTTTGGTACACACTGGACTAACCCAACATCACTATGAAATAATATAATACATTAAATTAGTATTTATTAGACCGCCTTGCGATGTGTTTAGACACTACATGGTTTTTTTAGAGGATAATACCTCAACACGAGCCTACTCATTAGGGCAGGTTCTTTTTGTTATTTTTCATTCTATTTCATTGCATAATTAGCGATATCCCTTAGGGTGTGTTTTTTATTTTTTTATTTAATTTTTATGTTACCTTATTTAAATAACAATTAAATGCATTTATCATATCTTTTAAAAAAATTGAGTTATTATGAAAAGGTAAATAAATTGTTTAAATTAGAATGTAATATCTTTAATAAAACCAATCATTGATTTAAACTGCCTTCTGTTGGAAATTATTATGGGTGATATTACCATCTTGAATTTATAGTTGAATGTGATGTCCTTATAATTTTATTATTTGATATTTCTGGTGGATTAATTTTTCATATATCCCCATTTATATACTAAAATTAAATGGAAAATAGGGAAGAACCTCTTAATGAGTTCTTATTTTGTAATGCCCAGACCTCAGAATCCCAAAGTCGGTGCATTATTTTAATACATTGCGTGATTACAAGGAATCCAGTCCCAAAGGATAGATAAGTTTAGTAGTCATGAAAAATATATTACACACATGAACATTACATTTACACATTAGAAAAATAAAACACAACATAAATTATCCTTTTAGAACACTGTTAATCCCCTTTCTTAACCCTACATATCAATCATAATACACTTCTTGGAATCTAGGGAAAATAAAACATAAGAAAGGGGTGAGTTAAAATGCCCAGAAAGGGTATGCAATACAGTAGAAGATAACATAAACATTAGGCATGATGAATAATTGAAACACATGCCTTTACAAATAATAAACACAAACACATTATGGTATGAATATAACCTGAGGAAATAATGCCATAACAAAACAAAGTCATGGGTATTCTTCTAGTCGAATAACCACATGAACCATCAGTATTATTTTCATAATTAGGGAAAGTATAATGCCAGATATTCTGAAAATTTTTGTCAAGGCCTCATCCAAGACATCTAAAAATGATTAAGGCCTTAGAAAAACCATTTATCAAATTGGGAAAGGCCTTATCCAATTCCATGTCTAATTGTCTCAGGTGTCCTACCAATGCAACGAGGAGCTATAGCGGGGACCACCCGTCACATACAAAGTCCAATACATTCATCATATAAAAATGATGAAATATAACATAAAAATTCGTATTAAAACTAGCATATGAAATTTTGATACATTAACCATAAACCATGAATGGTATAAAATTAAACATCCATAGTCAAAAATACCACAAAACCATAAAAACAATATAGAATATTTTTATCATAATAAATCACCCTTGATCAATAATAATAACCCTTAATGGATGTTGACATAGTTGAAAATGATCAGTGAATATTTTTTAGAGAAATATCCCTATTTTATAAAATCATTTAAAAGTCACATATTTTATAAAGTAAGTCATTTAAAAGAAAATTTCGAATCAATGGGTCCCATACCACTTTGAAACTTTTCAATGTAATTAACATTTTAAAACATTCATGTCAATATAAATAAATTCTTAAAACCTTTTTGAAAACATTGAAATTAATGATAAAGGATTAGAAGAATAAATCATTAAAACATTTAACATGATGTTTTAGTAAAAATTACATTATAAATAATCCCTTTTAAAACACTTTTATCAAACACGGAAATGGATAATGAATATTTCCCATTAGATTCTTACAAAAAAACAACCTCAGATTGTAATGATACTGTAATATTAAACCATACTATGTAAAATCCATTAGTCGATGGTATATTAACCTCATATATAATAGTTAAGGAATTTTTATTAAATTATACAAGAATAATATACATAAATATGATATCATATATGATCTTATAATATTTCTTTGTTCATAATATTTTATTAGTATCATCACTTCTGGTGTTAACTAGTTCGTTTTCCATTATATGATTGGTTATGCAATCCTTGTTTGTTAGGGATAGGATGTATTCTATTAATATAAAGAATTATATTATGTTAATAAATTTTTTTAATCATAAAATGAAAATTATTCTTGATTGATTATGATTGGGAATGAATCTCATCACATTCACGGAGCTGGTAATCCGTACAAACGCACGAGCAACAATGTCATTATATTGAAGGTGAAAGCGTATGTAATTGAATTGTATATTATATATAATGAATCATTAACATGTTATATTTATTATTTACATTAGTTATACTCATTATTATACCCATCCAAATAATTAAGTAATTGAATAACAAACTACACCACAACATGGAGACGGTATGTTGTACGTACGCACGTATGGCGACATTGTCATTCATATGATGGATTGAATAATGAACGTGATAGTATCATATTTATAATAAAATCGTAGTATATAGAAGGTTCTGTAGTTTTTATTTTAATATAAATAACAATGAAAGAGGAACTGGAAGATGAAAAACACTTGAATGAGGGTGGTGGAATTATCAACTCTTCTTCGGGTGTTTCCTTTTGAGTTGATCAAAAGGGATCCCTAGGATTTCTTTATGATAAAAAAGGAATATTGGTTGAATTGAGATAAATTGGGAGGATATTTGGGTAGTTGTGGGATGATCCAAATGGATTTGGAGGTGTGATATTGATAGAAGGGGAAGTACACTTTTATAAGAGGGGTGAGGGTCACTTTAGGAAAATCATGAAATACTATTTTATAATAAAATCATTTTCAGTTTATAGTGGATAAAAATGATTTATTTCCAAGATAATGTGTGTATGGTTCGAAATCCACTCATCAAATAGGTTTTAGACTGATTTTGGTCACCATATTAAACTTATCATTTAGATTTAACTCTTTGTTAAATAGTTTAACTTTTACTATGTATTCTTGTATTATTATAATAATTCATTAATTAACAAAATATAAAATTACAAGAAAACATCAAGTTGTTCATTAATGATATTTCTATAATTATATATGTTAGTTGGTAGAACCTTATATTTTTAGGATTATTATATAATTTAATAATACAATATCTGTTTTAAAAACTCATTTATGACAATTTTGACTCTATTTAGTATTTAGTTTTTGTGAAAGTCATCAAAACGTTCTTACATAGAAACAAGTGAATTTAATCAAACCTAACATGTCTTATTCACCTAAAAATTTTGTGGATGTCATAAAAACGTTGAAATTATATTTATTTTAATATTTATAATACCATTTATTTGATTCTTTCCTTAATGAGATAATTATTTCATCATTATTGTGTCAAAAATAAATTTAATTATATAATATATAAAAATTATAAATAAAATACGAATATGTATTCAATTGTTTTATATTTTTAATATTTATTTATATTATTAATATAACTTATATAACACCATGTAAAAATTGTATTATGAAAAGATATATGTTTGTGTCATTTGTGTCATTACTTTAAATAAATTAATATAATGTGTCATTATCACTCTCAAGTGGTTCAAAGTGGTCCCAAAATCATCCCAAGGATTCCATTGGTCAGATCGTTATCATCTAGTAGTAATAGGATACATGTTAGGGTAATTTAATATTATTATAATAATATTTCTTTACCCTTAATTACTAGATTTACCCTTCAACCATGGTAAATATAATAGTTACTGAAATAAATATTCATAATGTCTAAAAATAAAAGTTACATAATAACACAATTTGGAACTTCTGATTACAAATATGTAATCCATTTTCTAAATTCAAAACAAAAAAGTGGTATAAATTAATTTAAAATTAATTCTTGTTGTTAAAAAAAAGCGTGTTTTTAAGAAATAATAACTATCAAACGATTAACACTTGTTTATGTTCCGATTAAATGTAAAATTACATCCAATGACCTAAATTATATTAAATGATAAAAATATAATCTAATTATAATTTAAAACTACTAAAATGTATAATTTAACAATACAAAATATTTCAATTAAAAAGGTAGTTTTTAAATAAAATTTAGTATTTTTCACTATTAATCAAAATATGAAAGTTATCAGAAAAGTACCAAAACATTATCCAAACTTAATTTTTATGTCTCCATTTTAATTAGTAATTTTATTTCATTTAATTTAATTCATAAAATTTTCAAATGTAGGTTTAGAAAAGGATCTCCAAAAAAAGGTTGTAAAATTGTATTTTTTGTAAAATACTTCTTTTATCTAAAAAATGAATTTATTCTTATATTATGTCTAATAAAAACATAATATGGATTCTAAAATTATACGGAGTATATAAAATTCAAAATTTTATTAATCCTATTCCTAAAGGCTTTTTGGACGACTTTTTTGGTATGTCGTGGTGCGCTCGAACGTAGTGTTGTGTGTAACACAAGTTATTGAATTTCTTTGAAGAGATAACTTACTATGAAATCGTGGGGAGTTAGATTCTCCCCTAATTAAATAAATTTTATCCTCACAATTTAAAACTGTTCTTCTAACATAAATGGTTAATTATTGAAAAATACCTTCGTGGAAAACCCACATCAGAAATTAGGTTAATAAAATTTTTTCTTAATAAGAGGGAAAGGGAATTGAAAATGTCCCCACCAAATTATGATCTCAATTAGGAGAACATTGGTGGAAAATAGAGACGGATAATTGGAAGGGAAAATGTAAATATTTATAGGGAGTGATTGAGGTCATCAGTCATAACAAGTGTAAAATTCAGGGCCTCAAAGTCATCAATCTATAATGATTTAAAATTTCATCAGTTAAACAAAAGATAATGTATTAGGATAATACATTTTTGGTTTTAAGATCCCTTACCTAAATATTAAGATTTAATTTATTCATATAATAAGAAGAAAAAATATACTTGACAAGTAGATTATCATCCATCAAATAATTCATACCAAAAACTCTTCTTTCACTCCAAAAGATAATAGAATTCAAAAATATTCTATTTATCATAATTGTATAGGTTTCTAAAAATAGTGAATTTCTAATTCATTTGTTAAAATATTTAAAAAAACAAAATTATAAAATCTGGGACATCACGTAGGCCAGTGGTAGGTGATGCACCCTTATCGCCCTTCATTTGCGGGTTCAAGTCTCATGACCTTGTCAGATGGGATGAGTTTTCACCCGACCTCCGAGATGTCATTTTTATAACAATCAAAAAATAATCTAATGAAATTATTTACCCTTAACAATAGTATCCAATGTCAATATTAATCCATTATAACCATTATATTTATCCGAAATACTTCTTTCCAAACTCACAGTCGAAAATTTATAAGGAAGGTAAACACAATGAAGATATTTTTTTTCAACATAATAACATGTGAATATCTTTATCGTGTATTATTTTAAAACACTATAACACCCTATATTACCATAATACCTTACTGATTCATGATCCCTTATTCCTTATAGAATAATAGTTATATTAATTATATCCAAAAAATTTAAATACTCCAACATTGATTGAATAAAAAACCATTAATCAGTTCCAATGTAGTCAAGAATATCCAATATAATTTATCCAAATGAACCATTTCGTATTCAAAAATCACTACCTCAGTATCAAGACCATATTTTGGTTTATCATTCCTTCAACCATGTATTTTCCAAAAAATTTAAATTGTTGTTGGGTCACTTTTCTTAGTACCATTTAATCTCAAATCTTTAATGAAATAGTACTACAATACAATCTTTATTTATTTTCATAATTCTTATATCCAGAACATCATTGATATAACACTCAAATAACATAATTATTTAATATCAATATAAGAACACTATTCATTATTATTCATCTGTGGTAATATCATAACTTGATTATTATCCAACAACATCATTTGTGGTATACTCTAATGAGTTGTACATTGATTCGTGTAGTGTCCCAACTCCTTGAAGATGCAGCATTGCACATTTGAAAAAAATTTCTTACCCTTGAAATCACATACTCGGTGTCCTTTCTCTCCACACTTACAAAAAACTCACATTCCCTTAAAGAATTTACCATAGTGATTCTTTCCACAGTAATCACATATTGGAAACTCCTTCATTCCCTAATTGCCCTTATCCATCTTTCTCTCTACCATTATTTTTTTTCTTTGAAATCTTTTCAAAGCCATGGCACTGAGAAAATTCTTTACTTATCTTATTAATATATGATACTATTTCCTCATATGATAATAATATCTGTTATACTATTTCCTTTTTAAATGTTTGCTAAATACCATGAATGATATGATCATTCATACTCTTTAGATCATGTATATTTCTGGAGTTCTTATTCCTTCTACTAGGCACCATTTCTAAACACTATCATACACTAGGTTAGTTTATGAATCACAATGTATAATTCCAAACATGTAAAATACATAACGTAAATTGAAATGGTTATACATATAATCTATAATCATAAAATCTTTCCTTTGAGGAATTATTTACTCCTAAATCCATCATAGTGGCTTGTAATGAATATGTGAATTATCCTAAGAATATCTCTTGGGAGTGTTGTAACATTGAGTGCAGTAAGGCCCATTGTCGTGTACCCGGATTCCCCGGGTCAAGCCTGGAACTCCTTGTCAGAGTTTTCACTCCTAGGTACATCTGTTCCAGAGCCACCTCTACCTACTCATATCCATACATGGATGTATTTCTTTAAAAATTCACAAAATAGATACATTAAAAAAATTATTGGATGTCCTTCTATAATAATCCTCAAAGTCTATCTTAGGGTAATGTTCTCTAATAAAAGATATTATAAATCTTGTTTCCAATTTATGTACTAAACATTATATGATACCAACTATAATTCATTGACCCCAGAATCCTAGAGCGGGTGCATTATTTTTATACATTGTCACGATTACAAGGAATCAAGTTCCATAGGACTGATCAGTTTAGCAGTCCTATAAAATAGATTACATACATAAATTTTACGTTACACATTAGAAAAATAAAACACAACATAAATGATCCTCTGATAACGTGATTAATCCCCTAGATTAACCCTTCTTATCAATCATAATACACAACTTGGAATCCTGGGAAAATAAAACATAAAAAAGGGTGAGCTCAAATGGTTAGTAAGTGTAAGAAATATAGAAGAAGAAAACATAAACATTAGGCATGTTGAATAATTGAAAACACATTATGTTACAAATTATAAACATGTACACTTTATGTAAGGAATATAATCTGAGTAAATAATTCCATAATAAAACATATTCATGGGTATTCAACTAGTCAAATAACCACAAGAACCATCAATATTATTTTCTTAATGAGGGAAAGTATAATGTCGGACATTCTGAAACATTTGGTCAAGTCCTCAGCCAAGACATATAAAAATTATTAAGGCCTCGTCCAAAACCATTTATCAAATTGGGAAAGGCCTCAGCCAGTTCCATGCCTAATTTCCTCATGAGACCTACTGATGCATCGAGAAGCTATAGTGGGCTCCACCCATAACTTACTAAGTCTAATACATTTCTCATAGAAAAGGTTGAAACATAACATAAACATTCAAATTAAAACTAGCATACAAAACTTCAATACTTTAATCATAAACCATTAATAGAATAAAATAACACATACATAGTCATACATATCACAAAATCTTAAATACAATATTGAAGGATTTTATCATTATAAATCACCAACAATGAAGAATGATATCCTGTAAAGGATGTTGACATAGTAAAAAATGATCAGTAAAAATCTTTGAGAAAAATATCCCTTTTTCATGAAATCATTTAAAAGTCACATAATTTATAAAGGAATTTATTTAATTTATAGTTTTGAATCAATGTTTTCCATACCACTTTGAAACTTTAAAAAGGAATAAAAATTTTGAAACATCCATGTCTATATAAATAAATTCTTAAAACCTTTTTGAAACATGGACATTAATGAGAAAGGTTTATAATTATAATTATTTAAAAAATATAAAATGATGATTAAGTAAAAATTCCTTTAAAATTAATACCACATAAAACACTTTTAGGAATCATGGACATGGATAATTAATATTTCCCAGTAGATACTTACATAAAAACAACCTCAGATAATAAAGAGATGTGAAATTAATCCTTACCATGTACTTTTCCTTAGTCGATGGTATGTTAACCTCTTGTATAATAGTAAAAAGATAGTTATTAAATTATATAAGAATCATATACATAAATATAATATCATATATAATCTAATAATATTTCCTTGTTAATAATATTTTAGTAGTATAATCGTTTCAGGTGTTAACTGATTCATTTTCCATTATATGCTTGCTTACATAATCCATGTTTATTATGGATAGGATGCATTTTATTCAGAAACAGAATGATATTATCTTCATAATCATTATTTTTAATCATAAAATGGAAATTATTCCTGAGTTATTTTGATGGGAAATGAATCCCATCGTGTTCGTGGAGACGGTAATCCGTACGTACGCACAAGAAAAAATATCATTATATTAATGGTGAAATCATCTGTAATTGGATGGTATATCATATATAAAGATTAATTAACATGTTATATTTATTATTTACATCATTTATACTCATTATTATACCCATCCAAATAATGATGTGTTTGATTAACAAACTACACCGTGACAGGAAGACGGCAAGTCGTACGTACGTACGTATGGTGACTGTGTCATTCATATGATGGATAAAACAAAGAATATGGCTGTAATATTTTAATAATAACACAACTATATGTATAAGGTACAAGATTTATTAATTTTTTATGGAAATAGAAAATAATGATAGAGTGGAAGAAGAAAAGAACTTGAAAGAGGGTTGTAAAATTATTACCTCTTCAAAGGGTGTTTCCTTTTGAGTTTATCTAAAGTGCTCCATAAGATGGAATTTGGATAAAACTAAGGCCTCTAGGTTGAATTTAGTGAAATTTGGAGGATATTTGGGTAGGGTTTGGCGGAGAAAAATGGATTTGGAGGTGTGATTTTGTGAGATGGGGAAGTGCCCTTTTATAAGAGAGGTGAGGGTCACTTTAGGAAAAGATGGACTTATTATTTTGTAATAAAATCATTTTCGGTTTTTAATTGCTCAAGAATGATTTATTTCAAGGATAAGGTGTCTATGGGTTTAAAACCACACAAAAAATAGGTTTTAGATAGATTGAGGTCACTATACTAACTTTATATTTTAAATTTAACTCTTAGTTAAATAGTTTAACTGTACCATGTATTCTTGTATTATTATAATAATTGGTTAATAAACATATGATAAAATTACAAGAGAACCTAAAGTGGTTCATTAATAATATACCTATCAGTATATATGTTATTTGGAAGAACATTAGATTTTTAGGACTATTATATAATTTAATAATATAATATTTGTCTTAAAAACTCATTTATATACATTTTGACACTATTAAGTATTTGGTTATTGTGAAAGTCATAAAAACATGATTACATTAAAGTAAATACATTTAATAAACCCTTTCATTTCATAATCACCTAGAAAATTCATGTATGTCATAAATAATTTGAAATTATATTTTTTTAATATTTATAATGTTATTTAATCGATTCATGCATCAATAAGGTAATTACTTCATCATCATTGTGTCATAAATAAATTTATTTATATAATGTATAAAATATAGAAATAAAATACCACTATGTAGGATGTATTTTTATATTTATAATTAGTATTTATAGTCAAAATGATAACATAAATAAGACCTTGTAAAAATTTGTTTACTAAAGGATATTTGTTTATGTCATTTTTGTATTTACTTTTCATTAATTAATATAATGTTTCATTATCACTCTAAAGTGGCTCCAAGTGGTCCCAAAATCAACTAAAAGATTCCCATGGTATAATATGTATCAAGCAATATGAATATGAAAATGATAATGTTATTTAATGTTATTTTTTAATATTTATTTACCCTAATTTAAAAGATTTACCCTTTAACCATTGTAAATAAAATATTTACTAAAATAAATATTCATAATGACAAAAAATAAAAGCTAACTATTTACACAATTTGGACCTCCTAATTACCAATATGGAATCCCTGTTTACATATTTAAAACACATAATTGGCAGAAATTAATTTAAAATTAATTCTTGATGTCAAATCAAAAGACTGTTTTTAAGAAATAATAACTATCAAAAGATTAACACATGTTTATGTTCATTTAAAAGATGAAATTACATCAAATGACCTAAATAATTTAAAATTATGAAAATATAATCTAATGATTATTTAGAACCAGTCAAATTTATAATTTAACTCTATAAGTTATTTCAATTAAAAAAGTTTTTTGTAATATAAATTTAGTATTTTCACTATTCATCAAAATATAAATGTTATCATAAATGTACTAAACGTTTATCCAAACTAAAATTTTAAATATAAATTATAAATAATGACATTATTACATTAAATTTAATATATCAAAGTTTCAAATATTTCTTTAAAAAAAGGTTTTCCATTAAAAGGCGGTAAAATTGCATTTTTTGAAAAATACTTCATTTATCCGAAAAAATGACTTTGTTCTTATATTATATATAATAAAAACGTGATATGGATTCTAAAATTAAATGAAGTATATAAAATTCTATATTCAGTTAATACTATTCATAACGTCTTTTTGAACAAGTATTTTGGTAAGACGTGGTGCGTTTGAACTCAGTGTTGCGTGTAACAAAAGTTATTGAATTTTTTTGAAGAGATAACGTAATATGAAATCTTATGGTGTTACATGTTTAATGATAAGTAATACTTACTAAAATTTACCTATCTATTTTTATGTTAACTAATTATTGAAGTTATGAATATCATATGTGACACCTGGGTTTCCTTCCATGGAATTCCAAGGAAGGACTCTTTGGGATATTGATCAATTCATCAATGGATTGTGTATATGTAGGAGGCGATACTGGTTTTCTATAATGGGATCATCATGTGTTTTTATTACCTCATTATTAGTGATATTGGTTCTCTATGGGAGACAGCTTATATGGAAACATTGGTTAGATGGTTATTCTAGTTTTTGAGTGAGATTTGGTCCCCTACATGTGATACCAGATATGGGATTATAGGTTTTTGTCTCACATTAGGCTGTGAGTGATACTTCCATGTCCTTTTACTTATCGCATTGGAAGGACACCATGATAAGTGACTATTAGGGAATTACTAGTGTGATTTATGGTTTCCTAGTTAATATAATCCCTGGATGGGCCCATGATGCTTGTTATTTTATATTGAAAATTACTTTTATAGAAAAGGAATACCAAAAGTAGTTGTTATCCAATGAACATGTCTTCCAGACAAATCACATTCTGGGGTTTTGTTCACCTCTTGATACATGTTTTATGGTGTCTATTATAATTTACCAAAAATGAATTTTGTAATGGTTTCCCTAAGTTATGACATTTTAGTATTAGGAATCGTCATGTTTTTCTGGTTCAGGTGTCCTTGGTAAATCAGAGACTGAATTGGTTATTCATTTATATTTCATTGCTGGATTAATTTTTTTAAATGAATAGAGCTTATTTTATAAGCATGAACTAGATTATGATATAGAAATTGATGGTGGTGGCCTTATGAGAATCTCTCACACCCTGTTCGGGCACCCATTGTGTTGTGGTACTCGAATATACATCCTTGGTTATAGGATCATGATTCCATGATTATTTACTTATGTATTGATGCTTGAACACTGGAGTTAGGATCCGATAATCGAGCTGGTACTTATGATGCTCATAGATATGGATTTGCGGATTTTGTTATTTTATAGTATCATGTCATCCTATTTTATTTTCTCTTCTTATACGTGTGGAATCATATGGACAATCATGAATAGTAATATAATGGTGTTAGCTATCTCATTTATTCAATCATTTTATTTACCATTAACTATAGTTTCATTTAATATTACTACTTCTGTAGTTTCCCATTTATTTACACCTTAAATACCTTTTGGAGACTCTGATATTTTGGGTATAGTATCCCCAGTATACCACCATTACACCCTCACTGCTAATATGAATCATTTTGGTGTATGTAGAGGAGCATTTGATGCCATTTAGTTATTGGTCCAACTATTTGTTTAGTGATATGCTAGGTCATGATGTTACATTGGTTCGAAAAATTTCCAACATGATTATATAGTTTCGACAATGTTGAATTTTTTTTGGTGAATAAAATTTTATTCACTTTTGTATAGACTCATTTGTGGTCATGATTTTATCTATCATGTCTTCCAATGACTGGAATTTTCTGGGAACTGTGGGACCTTGGGGGCTTATTGTTCGGGACTTTGTTGATAACTTTTTCCTTTTTGATGTTGAGGCCACTAACCCCAAAATTTATTAAAAATTATTTTTTTCAGTATATTTTTCATCTTCTGTACACATACCATATTTTTTCTTCAACCCCATCATGATTTATATCCTATTTTTAAGGCTTCTAGTTGTGACTATTTCCAATAATTATTGTTGGCCGTATGATTGCCTTGTATTTGGGTCCCTTCATCTTGAAATTGGATAACATTTCTCAACATTTCATTTAATATTGTTATTTCTCTCTTCAGGTGACTTCTTCATCAATGAACCACTAGAAATAACATCTTGAATCTACTTTTTTCATGAAAAAAACACTTATAAAAAGTTTTTTTATCATCTGTTTCTCTATTCCCTAATAGGGCCAATTTAGAGTCATATCATTATGTTTTACCCATAAATAATATAGAGATTCATCTTAAAATTGAAAAAGTTTAAAATGTTTACCCATATGTTCATTGACATTGAAGAATAAAATAATTATTTCAGGAATTTCATGTATTGGGCATCCCATGTTGTGATGGAACCTGCATTAAATATTTGAATCCAATCTCAATCTCTATCACATTATTAATATATGAAGAGACCGAGCCTTACTGCATCAATTGAAACATTCTAGAACTGGAATGTGTTATAGAGTATGATTATGTTTCCCATAGTCTTGTCTAGATCTTCATGTGGATGTCTGCTGAATTGAATGATGTTTGAGATTATTGTAATACTTTTTTTCATGTTATCGAAGTTGATAGAATCAAAGGGGGTTCTAATATGTTCTGTTACAATCCTATATTATTTGGTCACCCATATTATGATAGTATCTATTACCCCTAATCACTTTTATGAACTCCAGACACATGGTTTTTTATTCCATATACATAGTTGTATCTTCTAATTTTTCATTATTATTTCCTCTATTTCAGTATTAAATTCCAAAAATTCTTTTCCTTCCTCTCGTGTGTTGTGTTTGTGAATTTAGATATTTCAAATATAAAATCCATATAATAAAAACACCAAAGGTAAATAGATATATTAAAATAAAATAATCAAATATTATTTAAAATTAAAAACCCAAAAACTAACTTATTACCATCCTCATATATGGTTCTATTTTTGATATGCTCATGCGACATTGTTATATTTTGACAGGTCAACATAAAATATAAAAATTTATAAAAACTAAAACTATCTCAATCAATTAATTAAAATATAGTATTATAATGTTATAATTAAAACCCGTAGATATAGATAAATTAAATAATTATTTATTTTTTAAAAACTTATTGATTGATTAATTAAATAAAAATGCATACTGCAGTTTTTCTTTGAAATAGTTTAAAGAAATAAATAATTGAATGAAAAAAAGATTGGTTATTTGAGATAATATTTTAAAGCATGGATAATTTTATTAATTTCAGTGTTTTGGAGGAACTTTAATTTCTAAAATCAATTGATTAATCCCTGATTGGTGTAGGAGTGGAGGGTGGGGTATTCAATGGTCATTGTATCCCCTTCTTAAGGTGATAATTATTTTTTCTTTTGTCTGATAATTTATGGTTCCACTAAATCATGTTTTTATCTATACTATTTTTAAACTTGATTCCCATAAATTTAAAATCATTCATTCTTCATTTAGTGTTGTTAGGTGTGAAATTTTGTGGTTTCTCTTAGATTAAATTATAAATTTTTATGATAAAATTAGTCAATAATATTAGATATTCAATAATGAAATTATGGAACCCCAAATATATGAATAAAGAAAAAAATCAATCCTTTGAAACTTTTCCCATTATATTAAAGGACCCTAGGATAAGGCTAGTTTACCCAATCATCCCAGTGATGATAGAGTAATAGTGGAGGAGAAAATAAAATATGAAGAATAATTAAAACATAACTGAAACTGGGGAGGAACTTGCAAAATGAATCTTCTCAATCCATATTTTTTTCCTCTGATAATCTCCACATTAATAGAATGTTGGTAATACTTTTATAGGATCTTTATGGGATCCGGAATTAATGAATATCAATAATGATTAGTCCCAAACTGGTAACTAGTGGGTCTTGATAGTGAAAATGAGTATGAAATTAAAGATATGTCATATGTGGATATTTAAAACCCATCCCAACACTTCAATTGATGTGTAATGTTTATATGATGTGTAATGTTTACATTATGTGTTTATATTCTACCATATGTATCGAAATAATGAAATGCAACACTTCAGGTCATGTCAACTTGTTCCCTGATGTGACATATATTTTCTCATTGTTGCACATGTCTTTCTCACTTCATGCTGAATTTCTTTACTTCAGGATGTGTATATCTTTCTCAACTTGTATTAGTTGATGTTTTGTAATGCTTACACAATGTGTAAATCCAAACTTCTTCTATGTAAGTCTAATTTTATATTGTTTATTCTTTACCATTATCCAAAAGTGATCAATTATCATACTCAAACATCTGATGTCACACCATGTATGAATCTCATAGAGTGAAATATTGGTTTTCCCATTTATCAATATTATATTATATCATACAACATATCCAAAAATACGTTATTCCATTTCATAAAATGGAACAATAATTTAAATATTGAAATCATTTTATTAAAATGGAATAAAATACATTCATGAAATAAATATTTCAATGATATACATGAAATATTTAGAACTTGTGAATCTCAATCTAGAGTTTTGATTTTGAAATTAAAAATGATTCAATTATATATATAGAAATGTTTTAGGTTGAATTATAGAGGTTGATAAGGCTATGGAAAACTGTATAGTGGGAGAAATCTCACATAAAAATCCTATATATAATAGATACCCCAGAACAAGAAATCCCAAAATAAGTGTATACCCTCAGAAAATTTTAAAAGTAGTAGTTGTTTATTATGGATGAGTTATATTCACATAATAAGAAACAATTATGGGAGTTAGTCGATCAAAAATCCAAAAGACAAAAAAACAATAATATGAACATTCAGTAAAGATAAAAAACTATTGGAATATAATGGTGTAAAAAAGGTTATTTTTTATTTAATTTCAACTTCATGAGGGAATTAATTAACATGATGTTTCTCTCTTTAATTAAAAAATTCAACCATTAGAAATTTGATTAGTTTTTTTTCATCTAACGAACTATATATTGAATAAATATATTTTGAGATGTATTCTCAATACACATATGTAAGGGATGATATATTCATAAAGAAACCTATAAGAATTATGGATCAGAAGAATTCAGACATGGTGTAGAAGCTATAGAGAAAACTCTATGGTTTAAAATAGGTGACATGAGACTGAAATGAAAATTCAGAACATTCATAGAAGAGAATGGCTTCATGTATATAAACATTGGATATATTTACTACCAAATGAATATAGTGATGATAATTTCATCATTCTATTACTATATTAATATGATATAAAAATGGTGGATCAATTAATTAAGTGGATTCATACGCTTAAGGGAGAATTCCCTATAATGTTTTAAATGG
The DNA here is from genome assembly GCA_963277665.1 of Viscum album. Lineage (NCBI taxonomy): Eukaryota > Viridiplantae > Streptophyta > Magnoliopsida > Santalales > Viscaceae > Viscum > Viscum album. The sequence continues at coordinate 877,695,623 of OY728163.1, forward strand.
AAAATACTAGTGATGTTATAAGGATCATTGTTTTAAATCTTAAATGTTATAGGAATACCAAATGTTTTGTTATATTATAGGAAGATTTTATTGATATTATATTTGAATGTTTTTCAATGACTCTATAGAATTTTCTTTGATCTCGATTTGTAAGACACATCAAAATCCCTCAGTAACATACACCATGAATATAAATGGAGAAAATTTTCATTGTGAGAGTACTATATGAAGAATTTTTTAGTAAGTTCCATAAATAAAATGGTGTTCAAAAAACTAGATATTTCTCAAGTAGTCGAAGATTTTAATCAGTTCATAGAGAATCTAAGGAAAAACTATAGGAAAAATACAATTATATAGGGAGAATCCTAAAGGAACAGAATATCAAACCATTTCTTAACAAATTAAAAATCATTAAATCATTAATTTGAAAATTTCCTAGTGGGAGACTCATATTCCGGGAAAAACAACTATATATGATTATACCTTTATTATAACCATGTTCAAGAGGATTTTGAGGTTTCATCTTGGGATTGATCTCTCAACAATAGATTCATGCTATGATAAAAAAAAGTGTGAACATATATGGTATTTTAGAGGTATTTGATTATTAATATTGGAATTATACAAGGAATTGAGTTGCTCAAATTTGGTATTAAGTTTTAATACACTTGATCATAAATATTTTTTTATTCAATGAAAAATATCATATAAATCAGATGTTTCATTACAATAAAAATGTACATGATGATTTATTTTTTCAATTGTGGAATATATATAGGAAAAATAAACCTTTTTATATATTCAATAACAGTTTAGTATTGAAATCATTGGGGAAATAGTTTTCCTAACATAAAATTTTGTGAATGTTAAGGAAAATGAGGATTATATCATGTTGTTGATTTTTTAATGTAATGTTTTGCCAAAATTTTAGAGGATTCCATGGAATTATACAAAGAAGTATTCTAGTAAAATATTTTTGTAATTATGTGAAGCATTAATAGGTGTTGGAGTTTTTTAAAATATATGAGAATCTATAGAGAAGACATTGAAATTTCTAGAGTAGAGGAAACAAGACATTAGTGGATGAAATTGTGGGGGTAAAGGGGAGTGAATTTTTTATAAATTAATAACATGGAGGTGAACTTGTGAGAGGATCATTATATGTTTTTATCACAAGAAAGATGGTTGTGTTTAAATTTCAATCACTTTTTGTAAATATTTTAATATAAAGGAATTACAAGAAATGTCATAATAATTATATCAAAGATAATTAGTGACATCAAGGAGTTAAATAAAGAAATGGTAGTTATAATGTAGAATTGATGTATTCGAATAAATCTGAGATGTTGATGTAATTAGTTGACTATGTGGGACACTTTATAAAAGTGGTATGGTACCACATGATGAATCGAAATTCTATTACTACTATTCGAGATAAGTGTAGATTACAGGTCACATTGATTATAAATTTTTCATTGTTATGAAATTAATATTATTATTTTTGCACATGGATGTTGGATAAATGCCTAAACGACAAAAAAAAAATTATTTCTTCTTACATGTTTTAATTTATTTTATTACATTTAATTTTTTGATATTTTAGAAAAAAATAGGCATGAGTATAAATGTACAATATGTTGTGATTTTTGTTATGCAATTCATCCATGTTATGATACATTAGATTATAGAGATCCTTTTCTATAATAATTTAATACCACTATGATTTTGATGATAAAATTTATAGTTTTTATTGTTTTTAAGGATTCATGACCTCAATGAAACATAATTCAACTATATCATGTGCTTACTCCCCCAGACACATGTGAGATCTTATATCCCTGAAACATTACACCCAATTCACATTTATCTAAAAATAGATCCTCATTTTTCATATGAAATATAATTCCCAGTGGGTGGGGATTGGTTCTATTTTCTATGGGAAAAACATTTGGTAGGATGAAGAAATTCCAAATGGAGAGGGAATTGAATAACTCCCAAGTATTATAAATAAATTCATTAATTCACCCATGTATAATCAATAACTTTCTTCCAAACACCAAATTAGATTAGAGAACCTTGGTATCCCTCACATGTCCAGCTGTATGAGTGTACTCGTGAACCTACCACCATTGTGAGTCTTGATATTATAAGCACACCTATGTGTCAGTCTTCTGAATGATTTTAATTGTTATTAATTACCTCTTAAATTAATTCTCATGCTCCTTGTGTAACACCCCGAGATTTTATGAAAAATATTCTTTTTAATTTCATTAATGTCTTGTGTTATACGCTACACCAAAAGGAGCTTTCACAACACACATCTTTGACCTGGCTTGAATTACACGCAATCGCGACCTTCCACGATAGTGTGTGTTGTACGCAACACCAAGTTTCGCTAAACAACGATATGCTATTAAGATATTATTAAAACTAGCCGTTATGAATAGTAATAACCACTTTTTGAAATTTTGTAAATTTTATTTTTCAAAATGGACTTGATTTATGGATTAGGAGTATCGAATTTAGCCTAAGGTGAAATTTTGGTAATTTTCGGATAACTTTCATATTTTGATGAATAGTGGAAATTACTAAATTTTAATTAAAAACAACTTTTTCAATCGAAATAATTAATAGTTATAAATTATTAATTTGAGTGGTTTTAAAGTATATTTATAATATATTTTCACAATTTAATACAATGTTGGACATTGGATGTAATTTCACATTTAAACCAGTTATAAACAAGTGTCAATCTTTTGATAGTTATTATCTCTTAAAAACACGCTATTTGTTGTGACAGAGGAAATTAATTATAAAATTATTTAATGCAACTTATATGTTGGGAATTTTGTAAAATAGAAATCATTTTTGAATTCGGAATATCAATTATAGCCTAGGGTGAAATTGTGGTACTTTTCTGAAAACTTTCAATTTTTGATGAATAGTGAAACCACTAAGTGGTAGGTTAAAAACTGAATTTTGCATAAAACTTAATTTTACCGCTTCTGTGAATGGAATTTCGAAAATCCGACAGACACGGTTAATATCAAGGACTAAAATGTGGTTCAATGAGATGAAAATAATTTTTGGTGAATAGTAACTTTTTACTTTTTTTACCACGGTTAATAGTAAATATGGTAACTAAGGGTAAATATGATATCATTATTACCCTTACACATGTCCTAATTCTATTGGACAAGTGTAATTCGACCAAAAACAAACTTAGGAATAAAATATGACCATTTAGGTCCACTTGGATTAGATTAGGACATTTATTATTAATTTATTTAAAGAAGGGTTAAAATAGTTAAAATCAAAGTTTAATACGTAAATAATTTTTAATTTGGGGTTATACATAAGATAAATTCGACTATCAATATTCATTAGAAATCTAAACAAATTTCCTACATTATGGTATTTTATTTATAATTTTTAGACATTATATAATTAAATTTATTTATGACACAATGATGATGCAGTAATTATCTTATTAATGAAATATTGACATAATTGATGTTATAAACACCAAAATAAATGTAATTTGAGACTTTTTATGAATTCCACTAATTTTATAGGTTACTATGATATATTAGTGTTGATTTAATCAACTTGTTTCGAACATATAATTCTGTTATCACTTTCACAAAAATCATATATCAAATAGTGTCAAAATTGACACAAAATACTTTTTAAATCAAATATTATATTATTAATTGTTATTTTATTCCTAAAAATCTATGGATCGGCAAAATGACTTAGATAAGGATATATATATTAATAATAAACAATTTGGGGTTCGTTTGGCATGTTATAGTAAGTGTATTAACCATATAGTGTAAGAAAACAATAAGACACGGTAAAAGTTAAATTATTTAACTTAGAGTTAAATCTAATTGATAAGGTTAAAATAATAACCTAAACTTGTCTAAATCCTATTTTTTGATAGGATTTCGACCCATCCCCACTTTAGCTTCGAAATAAGACCCTTTGGAACCATTATAAACCGATTTTGACTTTAATATAAAATAATATTTTGAGATATTCCTAAGGTGCCCCTCTCCTCCCTTATAAAAGGGCACCTCCTCCCCCTCCTCCTCACACCAATTTGAGCACTCAAGCTCGGCCAACCCCTGCGATTTTCTCCTCTCCACTTCCCTAGAATAATCCTAGAGGTCCTGGTCTTCTTCAAAGACCAATCTTAGTTCCCTAAGTGGAGGATTCAAAGAGGCGTTCAAAAGAAGAGGAGCTTCGGACACGTACAAAGCAAATCAGACCTAAGGTAAGGGAAATATCACAATCTCACATTTATCCGAGATTGTTTTTACTTTGGAAATTACTGGGGTGTATTTTATCATCCACATCCATGTTCCCTCAATATGTAATATTATTTCCATCCTTCTACAATAGTTTATATCCAATTTTACCCTTCGGTGAGTTTTTAGTAAAAGATATGAAAGGAATCTTTTATCGTTTTTCGTACAAGGTACTTTTTGACTTTTCCGACAAAAGTATGAAGAATGTTTTTTTTAACTTATACGGCAAGAATGGATTTTTAAAACATTATTAAAAGAAGATTCCTTTATAAGTTTTCAAGTTTATTTTTAATCAACTTCTTTTATTTTATAATTGTATGACATGTCAAGAAAAGAAAAGTGTTTTTGAAGAAGAAAGGATATTTTCCTCAAGAATGAAGTTCAAGTATTTTATCGAACTTATTTTCCTTCTAAGATAATAAAAGGGTTCTGTTTTTATCCCTATTATTACATGGATTTGATTATGTTGTGATGGAAATATTTTTATGAATTCCTTTATCTTATATGAATTGTTTTATGATGTCATGTTGTTTAAGAATCCCATTTTTATTACATGGGTTACGCTATGATGTATGGTTTATGATTATGTGGAACACATAAGAAAGGATTCATTATAAGATGGGTGGGACCTATATCTCCCTCCAATGCATTGGGTAAAGATTTTATATCTCATGAGATAAACATGGCTGGAATGGTAGGTTATACCGGTTCAGTGAAACATGACTGAAACGAGGGTTACTCGATTCAGAAAGGGACTTTGTCCACTAAGATAGTCTTGGAAATGAGTCTTGACTAACAAGAAATGATTCTCTATGATTATGTGTGAATGCCACAAAGTTTCATGTTTTAAGTTATGATTATTGTGATTACATTTCACTTCCATGATTTATCCCATGATTATGAAATTATGCTCTCTTTTGCAGGTTATGATTTCCAAAATGTTATGTTCTTATGAATATGATGTGATTGATATTTCTTTTGTTTACCCTTACTGAGTATTTGAGATCACCCTTTTATGTTTTATTTTCCCCAGGATATAAAGAAAGGTTTTAGGTAAAAAAAGGAAGATCTTTATGGGAGATATTGAAGATCTTTCACCACGATTAGAAGATTACATTCCGAGTTTCCAAAGACACTAAACTATTACGATCCTTGTGTGTGTGTTTTTGTTATGTACTAAGTATTCCGCAAATGTAATGTAATGTCAATATACGTCAGGCTCCGGGTCTCTACACCTTGATTCCCATAGTTGTGTATAAAAATATCCCATGGGTCCTCATCATGACATACATATTTGTGGAAGATAAATATGTGGGATTCTATTGAGGCAAGATCTTTTATTCATGTATAATTCGTCCACCCCAATTTAGATGACTTACCAAGTTTAGTAATCATAGTGAAATATATTGAATTTGTGATATTTGAGATACTATAAGTTTTAATACATCAAAACGTTCATGAGATACCAATTTTACCCTAGTTATATGAAAAATGGTGGAAGAATCCCATTCTAGGAGGTACAGTATGGTTGAAAAATCCCAATACATACTCAGGGTACTACAACAAGGGAATCACCTTTCCCTACCCTTTACTAGTTTGACACATCTCTATGGAAAACAACTATTGAGACACCATCCTTACCCTTAATTAAGGTGGAACATATCCCCATATTATAATTAGAGTGAATCTTCTCCATAACCTTTAGAGGGGTGATAGTTCACCCTATCCTATAATGATGGAAACAATTATCCCTAGCCATCATCCAAGGGGACAATAATCCCTACCATATTACCTGGGTAAAACATCCTCCTACCAAATAACTAGGGTGGGAATTCACCCCACCTTCTACTCTAGTGTATTCTGTAACCTAATAATCCAACTGAAGAACTTATTTACTCGGATATCATGCCTTTGAATTCCTTTGATAGGGTGTTTTACCTAGGATATATCCTCTATTAATAGACATACCTAGAAACCAACTACACCTAGGTATCCTACATGTGCACCAATCATTTTTTGGAATCTTGAAATTCATGTTTGGGATATGTACATCATCATTCTTTCCATAAAACTTGTATTAATTTGATAAAAATATCATATATCGTTTAAAAAAAATTAATAGGACCCCATGGGAGGATTAAATAAAATATTTCATTATAATTATCATCCCTATCATGAAGATACTTAAACATTTACCACTGATATTTCTTCCCAACATGGAAACCCACATCCAGAATATGATAATCCTATGTGTAATAACCAAATCCCACATTTAACTATGTCACCTTAAAATTTTAGTACATCCTAGAAGCATCCTTATTGTATAATAAAAAATCAATTGTGATCCCATCTCTCTTTTATAAAGAGATATCTCGCAAACATGGCCAACATTTATATGAGATTGATATAAATAAGTATCATTTTTATGTTATGGGTATAATATTCCTTATGTGTGGAGCATAATACGTACAATTAATTTTTATGATTTAATTAGAATATTACTTATATCATGTTCATAGGATGAACTATAAGTCCTTATATAATGATCATAATATTTCATCATGGCCTAATATGAGTTAGATAAATCATAATATTAAAATGTAGAATTTGAAAGCATTTCTTGTTTTTAAATTAATATATTTACCAAAATACATGGGGTATATATGCATATATAATCCTTCAAATAGGTGTTATACCCATAATTTTTTATTATTACCTCCTTATATAGTTTCAAATAGATGGGGTGACATACAAATTTATATAGACCTCCTATTATGTATTGGACCTGATCATTCCCCTTCAAATCTATATACCAATATAGAAGATAAACCAAACATGGTTCCTCATGAATATTCCACACAGAAGCCATTAATAGGTAGATTTCACCTCATAGTACTCTCCACATAACATTGAACTACATTGACCCATTCATGGATGCGTAACCTTAAAATGATACTCTTCTAGTTATATATACTGGAAACTAAAAGGTAACAATATATTCCTTTTCACATGACCATAAATTGCATGTCATGTCTAATTTTGTATCACTAAACTATGTGGATTTGGATTCCAATTTTATGGATATGATTGTGGTCCCTTTCATGGGAATGATCCCATCTCGATGACACCACCTCACTTATTTCTTTAGGAGTCCAATTACACCCTCGATAGTAATAATCTGTTTATTTCCCATCTATATTTCTCTACACTATTGAATTTCCAAATGTAATGGTCATATGTGTGTCAATATAATCCCCAAATTCATTATCATACAATGAATAAATTATTGTTCAATAGGTTTCTTAAAGGTAACTTGTTTTATTACTATAAATTATTCAAAACATAAAATAAATAATTAATAAAGACTCATAGTGGGAAATAATTCCACCACTATGGGAGAGATGAGGCATACGTCCCATTCCCATTACCAATGCATAAAATATTGTCTCATAGGAAAAGACTCAATAACCACCTACATTTAGAGTGCAGGTTTTCCCTCACACAAAACATTTCATGCATGGGGTTATAAGAAAAATATAACATTTAGCCCCATGTGAAATATATTAACCATAAAAATTTCAGTCGCATACGAAATCTAGAATCAAATCCCCAAATGGTATCAATATGCATACCATAAATATAATGTTGTCCCTTATGTGTAATTCATTGAATGCACATAGTTGAGTCAATTATGTGTTTATAATTACATTCCTAATCATTTTCATACTGATAATGATGAACGATTTCATATTGAATATTCTATTAACTATGAATTATTAATATGTGTTTTGATTATTTAGGTATGATTTTATTTTAGAAATATTTGGGAAATTTTATTGAGTTTATAGTCACACCATACATTAGACATCTAGTGGACAAGTGGATATTGATAATGGAATGATTAATTTATTAGCATGGATGTCCACTAATAATTTTCGGATATATTGAAAGTGGGGTAATTTGTCATCAGACAAGAATCACTTGAGTTAGCATAAAAATTATCCATTAATTTCTATTTTTTAAAACATTAATTTTTTAGTACACTAATGTGTTTATATTTTTTTTATATAAATACTAATTAATCAATATAAATATTTTATATTTTAGTTTATATATTTTATTGTAAAAAATGTTTCAATGCTATTATTTATCCCTCAACCTTGATATTGTGTCCCAATTGATTATGTAGTACCCTTGTGAACTTTTGGTTATCTAGTTCTGGTTACAAAAATCAAGTGTCTGGGTCAGGTCATATCAATGTAATTTTAAAATTATATTGATGTTATATTATATAATTAATATTCAAAATATTAAATTCTATCATCAGTACTAAAATTAAATTGCTTATGGATGTTAATATTTTAAGTGAACAAGTTCTTATATAATGAAATTACCTCGGGAATTATATGTTACTAGAAAACAATGAGATTCCATGAATAAGATATAAATATTAATATATGTTATGTTTCATGAAACGATAATTGAAAAGATAAATGCATGTCATAAGGAAGCCTTTTATTTTTAAAATATAATTATAGTCTAGAAAAATTTCCTATACGTGATGTATCTTAATACAAGTAACCTGAAACAAGTCTGCCAAAATATGTTTCGTACTTTGAAATTATTACAATTTTATATCATCATAAAGAAGATTAGAAACTAAATTTTAATTCAAAAGTAATACATATAATTAAATTTGTCAGAAATATCCTATATTTAAAATTAATATATAAAAATCATTTTTTATTTTCAATGAATTACATTAATCTTTATGATATATAACTAAATAGTAACAATACCATTTTATTGGTAACTAGTAAAAGACAATTATGATTACAAATTATGTTAATGTATATCATATAATCATTATTTATTTTAGAGATCAAATGAACAGATATTGATATTGATATTAATATTGATCAAATAATTAAATAAATTAAATTTTGTTAGGATATGGTTGTTATGATATGTACTTCGCAAAACAATGAAAATTTCATATCGAGATCCATGAGGTTTAATAAAATAAATAAATTATATATATATGATGACCATTAATTGTATAATATTGTATTTTGGATAGAAAGTACTATATATGAAACAAATTGACAAGAAGTTATATTGAAATATTATATGGTTATTTACCTTCATGTTCATCATGAGCCTTTGACTTAATGGCATCGATATTTATGTTCGACAAATTATTTACATGATAACTAGGAGGAATGTGTTCCACCTTCTGATCTAAAGGGGGATGAAATATTTTATAATACAATACATCTTTTAAAAACATTTGGTAATCCTTTCATTAAAAATATTATGATTGAGGTCCGTAAAAAAGATCAATTTAATTCATAATAACTTACACAGAGTGTTTGTAAGTAAATAATTATTGTAAATATATATTTATCATAATAGATATTTTAGATATATCCATTATCCAATTACAAAATGTATAAGGCATGAAAAAATAGGACAATCAATCACTTTTATATATGATTTTAATATAGAAAATGGATGATTTGATTCCCATAGAAGACGAAAAATATAGTTTTTTTCTTCTATAAGCTCAAAAAAATTCATTCCAAGTGATATTCCATTATATAAATGTTTTTAATGTTATAGATATACAAGGTTATTCATTAAAAATCCTAAATATTATATCAATGAACAACTTGATCTAATAGTGTTTAAAATCAAATTATTAACATGTATTGTTATTACATTTATTACCAATATTTATACATTTTCATTGTCATTCAATTTTCGGATACACAGTAAATTAGATTTACTTATATTATAAATCAATATCTATAGTACATATTAACCAAATTAGGTTTCTATCTATTGGACAAGGAAATTCATGTCATTTTATTATCACATGATATTTTCATCCCACTATCATTCATTGATGTAATGTTTAAATTTATTATTTACTCTATAATTGTAATATAACATTATGGACTTGTATATTTGAAATTAATAAAAATTATTTCTATTCAACCTTATTATAATAGGTTAGTGGAATATGTTAACTAGATAGATTCTAATGGAATTATATCTAGTGGGAAATGAAATTGGGTTTTTGAATATTAAAGGGATTTTCTTAGAGATTTTTTTGGAATATAATTAAATATTTTATGGGAATGAAAAGTTTGGCGATGAACCAAAGTGGGGTTTTTTGTTTTAAGGGGCCAAACCCCACTAAATATGTAATATCCTTCCTAATCCAGATGGTTTGGGAGATTATAGTAGAAAGATAGTGGGTTTAGAATTCGCGTTATAGGTAATTATACATTATTGGAAGTTAGTAGAAATCAACTATATGTTTGGGTGCCATCTGGAATAATGTCATTAATTGTTTTTTGTGTAAAATAATTAAAAACTCACCCTTTTGTGTTCATCCTTCTACAAAATCTCTATCCCCTCGCCTCTTTTTTATCCCCCTATCTCAAATATTATTTATTTTCTTTAATCTCTAACATGTTCCCAATTGAGGATACACTAATGGGAATGTACATCTATATTTGTGGAAAATAGAAAACATTGTGTTTTCTCAAAATCCCCACTACATCATGTATATTCATGTAGAAATCCCTAAATTGTTACATTAGTATGATTATATGATTTTAGTGGAATTTGGATGGGCATTCTACTAGTGTGTGATGGGATAATCACAATAAGAATGAGGTAGGTGAAACATTTCATATTATTTCACATATTTCATTCTTTATATGTTGTTTTTTAAAATTCATATTTTTTTAGGTTAGAGAGATCTAAATGGGTTACATGTTTCCATGTGACGATTGAACAAATCATTTGGGATGGGCACTAAATAGTTCTCTTTGAATTATATACATGATTAGTAGCCTATAATGGACTCTTATTAGAAATATATATGTGTATAATGTGGTCAATCATATATTCATTGGTTAATTAAGAAAGTTTCTATATCGTTTACTCTTTAAAGAATGTATACACATTATATGTAATTTTGAATACCCATAGATGATAAATTTTTAGATTTGGGTATGGTGATAATCATGAAAATATTTGAGGGAAATATTTTATCTATAAGGGTTTGTATTTATCCAATCACTTCATTTTTCATTCTTAGATGACTAGTGGTTATTGAGAAGTTTCAATAAATTTAGAAGTTTTTAAATAATTAAAATATTTATAATGTAGTTTTAATTTTTTTATTTATCGAAGTAATATCATGTTTTACTAGTTTACATGCAATTTATTTTTATTTTTTAAAATTATTATATTATTATTGTTGGTGTTATATAATATTAAATGTAAAAATAAATCCTTTTCCTTTATTACGTATAATTTAGTTTAATTTAAAATGTAATATTTTCAATTAAATATTTACCTTTTCGAGTGAACATGGAGTTGTGTAATGGAATGTATTTTTAAATGTGTTTTTAAGGGTATATATGACTTTACATATGTTCGACAAGGGTAATGGTGGTTTTTAATGGATTGTGCTATCAAAAGTTTGTTTTACATAAGTTTACTAAGGGTAATATCCTTATTCTACTTTTTATTGAAATGTAACCATAACCGTTCACTCTATGTGTAATGAAAAAAATCCCACTTGATTTACAAAGGGGAATCCATGTTTTAGAATATTATATGTAATGGAGAATTGGTGGCTTTTAAATTTATATATTAGTAATTCCACCATTTTAACATTTGGGTAATGGTACATCATGACAAATATAAGGGTATCATGTGAGTTTTAATTATTGAGTAATGTTAGTAAAAAGCATGTGTAAGGAATGAGGAGGTTTCCCAATACCCACATAAGGGTAATTTGAGACACACATAAGAGTATATTGGACTTTCCAAGGCTTTTGTAAATGTATCAAGTTGTATATTTTTAACAACATGTTACCCTCGCATAGAACAATCCACATATGGATGGGTAGTGTATTCTCTTCAATATTTTAAGGGTAAGAAAGGGTTTCATTACACAGCTCTATTTTTCATGTACGGGTATTGATTTTTTTAATATTATTATTGGTCTTTTTTCCACTCTCTTTTCAACCCTCGTAGACCCTATTTGTTGTGGAATGGACCAGTATCCACCAATATAATGCCCCAATTATGTTTTTATGTAACCTAACAGGCACCCCCCTACACTCCAGAACCTACTGACTAGCTTTGAGGGTATAAAGAAAAACATGGGGAGATTATAACCTCTTTATAAATGTATAATATTATTATAAATAATCTAAAAATACACAATAAATATTATATGTTGTAAATGGGACAAAAAAGGGAATTCTCAAACAATAACCTTTGTCAAACATGATATAATAATGATATGGATACTCAATATATTAGGATTTCATACAAGAATAATTAAAAATACCAAAACAATGAAAAAACCAGAAAAAGTTAAATTTCCCAACCAATTTTTGATATCCCAATCTCCATCATATCATCCCAAACATAAAACCAAGAGTTAGTTCATTTTATCGATCTTATACTTGGAAACATATATTACTACTTAGGTACCCATGTTCCCTAAAAGATCGGGTAGGGTGTGAATAAAACTCAGTAGGGCATCACTAATGGCTCTACAACCTTAACTAATCTAAAAAAAGTGTATGTATAATTAAAGATAACAAGTAAATATGAAAATAAAATTATACTGTTCCAAAATAAACATTTACTAATTAACGATTTGGTCCCCTAGGTTCTATCATTTCTTCTATACTACAAAACCTACTTAATCCATACCAGAAGTATAAATTCAAATAAATTTTTATTATACATTATAAATAGAAATGGTAAATTTTTTAATCATTTAAAACCATGTTTATAAGAAGCATTAAACAAATTATCAATATCATATCATGTTCTCAAAGTTATAGAATCACTATACTAACACCCAAGAAGAAAATAATCCATGAAATGTCTATCACATCAAAAAAAGTAATCAAAACACCATGTCAAGTCATCCTAAAAAACCCTGTCTCTAAACACTATTTTGATCCATAAAAAATAAACTAATGGATGTCAAACTCTAGGTCGAGCCATCCTAAACAAGGATGAGGGGCTTTATGTCAAATGTCAATACCCATGGGTTTAGAGCATCATGTCCAACAATTTCATTTCTAATATGTGGAACACCATTTCCATTATCCCCAAACCACTTCATCACAATCCATTATTACATTTTCAACCAATATAACCATTTTTAATCAATTAAAAACAAGGGTTCATTTTTTATCTCGTTCACACTTTTACAAGGCCATAACAAATTTTACCAACAAAACATTTCCTAGTAAAAATAGGCCACTCTTCACATGAAATAAATCACTAATACCAAAAAATCATTTAAAATATCTTGGATCCTATATTTATAAGATTTTTGATAATCATTAAATCCAAATAAGGACTAATGCCTTGATTTCCTTTGAACCCATAAAAAGTTATATTATTTAATTTCTAAAAAATTGGCAACCCCACGCACTTAAAATAAACATTTTAAATATATATTAAAATACCACTAAAATATCCATGTGGTAAAAAATAATTTTAAAATATTATGCACTTTAAAAAATTATTATTTTACACTAAAATTCGATATACAAAAAAATATAACAACAATATTATTTAAACCATTTCAGAAATCCATGATGAAATTTTATAGAATCATATAATATATAAAATTTCAAATAATCCTCTTATCATTACATAAAGATATAACCCTAAATTATGAATGTATCCCTTATTCCAATACTAACAACACTATTATCAATAACAACATTTCTAATCTCATAAATTCTCTAGAACATACAGTTTTGTTACACGATATTGAAGGGACTATCATACCCCATGGGTAGATTTAGGACCAATGACAATGATCAATGTAACCAATAGTGTTTTTGATGGGTTTAAAACATCAATTTAATTAATGAATCAATTTGGTTATAAAATCACTTAATAACATGGATATTAATAACATTTGGACTAATACATACAAAAGATTATCATTAAGACATTGGGAATAATTTAGTCGACCACCTACCTCATGATCATACACAACCAATCATCCAAAAAATTCCCTTGAATTTATATAAATTAGGCTTAATCAAATTTTTTAATAACTCTACAGAAATATTATTCATGATCTATGGAATAGTGGAAAATAACCCACAAATATACACGTATAAATCATAATAATGGGGGATCATAGACTCACTCAAGATTTTGATTCATATATAATGTCACATAAAATACCTATGAAATGAAGGAGAATTATACTAAAGAGGAATGGGAGGAATTCATATGCACTCTAGTCTATTGGATGAAGAGTGGATTGAAAAACAAGGGATTCAACATGTATGGTCAATAGATAAAATTGGAAATTTATTCACTTTTATAGAGGCGAAGGGTTTTGACACATGGTTTTCTAACCCCTGAAAGAATCATCCAGCCTTATCATTTAAATATAGGTATGGGTACCACGGTTTTATAAGGATCCCATAATGTTTGAAAAAACATGCTAAATATATTTCATTTTGTTTTGTCAATGATAGTGTAGTTTCCATGCTCCCCTTTCATAGTTTAAAGAACATGTGGATGCCCTTCTTAGTCTCCATCCATCAACACCAACCAACCTATTTTGGACACCTTACATTGCCAATTTCCACATTTGGAACCTAAAATCATGAAATAAAATGAAGTCATAAACTCCAACTCATGGTGTAAAACTAAAGACACCCTAAAAAACACCTGTCATCAAACCCAAAACACCATGATGTAACATACTTGATCCCATACAACAAATGAATAAATTACCAACTGAATTTTTTGTTCTCCCTACCATAAACTTTTTATTACCGACACCAATATCCAATTATTGGAATCTAGTCCATTTGAAAAACCCAATAAAACCTTGAAGTAGGACCACCAAAATATGCCCAATGCAGTTGTCACATACCCTGTCCAAACAAAAATGAGAACCAAAATCACCATAGAATCAAAACATATTAAAAATAAAATGAACATAAAAGGATGAATACCCAATTTAAAATCACAATATAATAACAAGATGTATTTTCCTCAGAATCCTAGATCCATTCCTGAAGCGTATATGTATTCTACAAGATGATATGAGAGATATTCTAGGAATATTACCACTTAAGTCTGATTAATTCTACCATGTCTAAAAATATCTTATTGACTCATCCTTAATAATCCCAACTCCCATGTTTGTCACATTTCAGCATTGTCTGGCCATGATGCATTCATGATCACAGATTTTCCCTGACCACTCACTAGACCCACTAGAGTACAAACTAAACTCCCAATGTGAAATCATAGTGATAACCTTTACTATTCAGAGACCGTCATAATTATATAACATAAAAAATATAGAACTGAAAATGAAATAACAAAATATTAGTACTAGAACATCTATTATCTGAAAGAGAACCCTCATCTTGATCATCAAGGATTCAATTTTCATGTTAGCATTCCTTATGGATTTTAAACATGAAACTGATTAGTTTTCCACCAGAATCCTAGTGCCCTATCGACCGATCAATGACCAGTTTCACATTATTATGTCTCATATAGCATTAGTTTTCTACAAATGTGAATGAAACATCAATCCTCACCAAAAGTTATGTTGATGTGACAACCTGACATAAAAACACCAACCACCCAATCCTATTCTCAAAATCAAAACCAAACCAAAAGTTTAATGTTCCCATATCTCTCTCACCAAATAAAAAAAATGAAAATTCAACTATCTCTCAACCATGTCTTTCTAAAATGGAAAACATGTCTTTACGAGACACCATTTATATCTGAATGACCTTACTCATAAATGACCAATTATGATATTCCCAACTTTTAGCCTTGCATACAACGTTATATGGGAAAAAACTCTAGAGGTTACCTTCCTCTGGAAAAAATAATCATACAGATACATAAGCATATGGCATATTTATCTCTCATTGTACTAAAAAATATTTCATGATATTTATCATGATCGTATCTATGCCGAAATTACACAATGATGTTATCAATTAATACCACAAGAACCTTGTCCATTCTCGATTTCATCTATTACATTAGGGACATTTAAGAACCCCAAGAAAAGATCTAGGGTCCCCTACCCAGAAGCATCTCATCAATACTTGGTGACATAAATTCAATATGAAATCATCATCCAAGACTCACAACTACATCATGGATCTCTACAAAGAATCAAGGTTTTATTATTACCTATTTCACTACCACCACAAACACAACTAAATTTCTTCCTCCATGAACCCATTTTTTCTTGATTGAAACATGAATGATCTTTCATACCAATTCAAAACCATATTTTCCTTCCCATATCAATTTCGTATCACATAGAATTCACTATAAATTATAGGAATTTTCTCCACATCTGCCTATTCATGTGTCCCAAATAGTATCATTCACCTCTAGTACATGTCTATCATCATAAACTCACCATAAAACATAGGGAACATGAATTATTGTGACCATTAACTAAACCCAATTCTTATTTTCAATGATTCATACATCACTGAAACTAGGATCAAACACCCACTAATGTAACAAAACATTATTCATATCTTATCAGCCTTATATAGCTTGATTCATCCTTGATGATTCCATCCAACAACCCATTAATTATATTTATTAATCTCAACTTATCGTACATGTATATTAGTACTTTTTTATGAATATTCATTACATTTCTGAAACACATGCTTAAGGGCCACAATAGTTTAGTGAATTTTGATACTAGGAACACAATCATATAATTTGGAGAAAGATCTTCAAGAGTTACCATACATATATTATCTTTCAGTACTCATAAGAAACAAACCCTACATAAATCCTTTATTCATATTATAGGAAATGGAAGCATAAGAAAGGGTGAGCATATAACAACCTTTCTCTTTATTACACACACAAACATAATTTATGACATAAAAATTTCACTAGAAACAACATTGAAGATTGAGAGGTCTAGTGTTATTTGGGCTAAGGAACATTACATAACAACATAGAACATAAAACACAACATTTGTTTTGAAAACATATTTTACATGACCACAATATTCCTTCGAACTTAGCATTTCATAGGATAACTTGAGGAACTGCATAAAAAGTGAAAGGTATAAATCCATGTAATGGTGTAAATAGAGGATAAAATAAATAATATAGTACATTTTAGGAAATTGGCATATAAATGGATCATAAGATTAATGCTAACCGAAATGCATGATACATCATGATTACCATAACATGGAAATGAGGCAACAACATTTATCATGAGATTATTACGATCGAAGTCTCATTGCACATGCATCATGAGTAAACAATCATTTCACTTGAATTAGCCAGAGTAAACCCTCATCACACTTCATGTATCATGACACTAATCACTACCCAATGCATTGGAGTGGTATCAAGGTGCATCCTTCTTAATCATTTCATTTCCATCATAAGTGTGCCACATAGATCATACAACATGGATTCATTAAACATCATTATTTATTACAAGATAAATGAATGTAAAATTCATAATTGAAACTCTATAATAAATAATAAAATTTTTATATAGGAGAATACACTTGATGGATAAATGGGCATGGTATTCACTATACAATGACTTTTTCTTGGAAAACCAAGGTGCAATTTTGGCAGCATAATGACATGACATAACAAATCTTAAAAATGATTGATGAGAGATAATGGGTCGTCTCATAATACTTACATGATAGTGGAAATTAATGGGGTCACATAAAAACATTTTATATCATATATGATAGAATTTAAATTCATAATAAAAAATAATTTCTTGAATGTAGATGAGAAGAGGGAAATCCCTTACGGAATTTTGACACGTTAATGGGTGTACACGGAAGGCCTTAATGAGAGTAAAAAGGGTATCTAATACTTAAAAAATAAGGGGGGATGTGTGGGAGAGTTGAAAAATCATACTTCAATATTTTTAATTGAATACAAAAGGGTATAACGCTATAAACGAATTTAGACAAAAATGAGAAAGGAAGAAGTCCTTTACTTGGATGTTTGATCCCAATGGCCTGGTAGAGGCTTGAAAGAGGCTTATTGGGAGTTTGGGGTGACTTTGGGGAATTATAGTGAGGGTATAGAAGAGTAGGGACGTGATCCAAGGGTTTTTATAGATTAGATGTGGGATCATGGGTGGGTGTATATAGGAAAAGAGACGAAAATTTTATTATTTATGTTTTGGACACCACACATTAAACTAACCAAAATCACAGTCCAACCAATGGTTTTTGCCCAGGGTTTTTGAAAATGGGGACTGAAAAAAATTATTTAATAAGGAGAGTGGATGAAATTTCTAAAATACTAGGATTTCTTATGTGGAGGTGAGTCCCACTGCAAAGAAATCATTTTAAAATGTTAAAATGTATTATAAATCTTTGAGGGTCCACTTAAGATTTAAAAAAAAATCTAAGTATTTTAAAGATAAAACATATATTGTTCGAAAATCACATTTATAGTATTTTATTACATCACTATTGGGTCATTATAATGTCATAAAACATAGTATATATTTAAACGGTATTTAATTTTTACCCAAAAATTTGACTGTCTCAGAAAATTAATAAAAATTTATCATTGGATAATTTTGACAACCGGATTAAAAAAATAATATTCACTTTACCTAAATTATTTTCTCAATATTGATTTTCTACATATAAAATAAAAACTGACATTTTTAAAAAATTCATGTGTTTTGACAAAGACAACATTCAAACCTTAATAAAAATGAAAATTGTATTCATAAAAATTATACGATCATTTATATATAATAAAAAGTGATTTAGTAAAAATATTATAATAAATATTTTTTAATTAAACAAAAACATTAGTTCGTAGATTGAAAAATGGAAAAAATATTATTTGTTCTTTAAAAACCATTTACAATTTAACAATAAAATAATTGTTTATTTTTTATAAAAAAATAATGCACACAATCATGGTTCTGGGGCCTTGTTACAATTCCCCTTATAAAACTTAAATAAGACCTACGTGTAAGGTGTGCGATGGAGATAGACTCATGGGGTGGCACAGATAACATTGCTTGAGTGGTAATCTCTATTAACATACACTTCTCTCATAGGTGGTTTTGTTCAAGCTTAATGTGTTGAAGCTCAGTAGGGTCTTAGTCAAGAGAGAATCCCCATGATGCCACCACCTTTCAGAGCTCCAAAAAATGGGCTTCGTACAAAGAAATTATACTGAATGAGGCCACTACTTCCTTTTTTTGGGTAAATTAGATTTGTTAAAGCCCTATATTTTTACCAGTCACACGATCACTGTTCAGTGACTATATTAGCAACAATAAAAATTATTAATGGTATTTTAAAATCCAAAAAAATTAATCCATGTAAGATCATATGTTTTTTATAACCATTTTAAAAATGTTGACATTATATTAGATTAAGAGGAATTTTCATTAATAAATGATTTGTTCGTTACAATCCACCACCATTATGAAATTTCACCCTCCAATTTTTTTCCCACACTGAAAAAGTTGAGGGTTTATTTATTTCATCACTTCCTATGATTCAAACATATCTTCATCAAACATGTGGTTTCGCTATAACACTTTGATGAGGGGAATTGTCTTATTTTGTAGAAATATATTCTAACAATCTAAGCTCTTTATCGGCTTCCTGTCATAATGATGTCATTCTCCAATGGTACCTCTTCTAGATTGGGTACATGCGATGGGCCACGTATGTACTTCATCAAGAGTGATAAATGGAATACATCAGATACTTGAGATAGGTTCAGTGGGAGTCCTAGTCAATAGGCCACTGCTCCAATGCGATCACGAATCTCAAAAGGGCCGATATACCTTAGAATAATCTTTAACTTATTCCCAAATATCATAACTATCTCCCATGATGATATGTGGAGGAATAACATGTCTCCAATATAAAACTCTAGGCTCTCATCGATGATCATCCGTATAGCTATTTTGTTGACTACGAGAAGAATTAATGTTCTACTGGATGGTCTTAAACTTCTCCACCATTTCTTCAACCATTTCTAGACCTAAGAGTTTTTACTCCCCAACTTCATTCCAACTTGCTAGTGTTCTGCACCACTTCCCATAAAGAGATACTTAATGAGCCATTTGGATGTTTGAGTGGAAACTGATATTTTAAGAGAACTCAACTATAGGAAGATGTTGATATCATATTCCTTTGAAGTCCATTGAGGATTATCTCAACATTTCCTCAGATGTTTGGTTAGACCGCTCAAATTGGCTATCACTTTGAGGATGATAAGCCAAGCGGAAGTTTAGATCAGTACTTAGAGCGTGTTGAAGACTCATGAAGAATATATTAGGAAAATCATGGATATCGATTAGAAATAGTAGAAAGTGGTACTTTATGCATCCTTACAACTTCTCTGATATATATCTATGTAGTTTATCAAATGATAAATCCTCTTGTATTGTAATGAAGTTTTCAATCATCGTAAGAAAATCCACAACAACCCAGATAGTGTTGTTTTGTTTATATGTCTTTATAAGCCCATTGAAAACATCCATAGTTATGTTTTTCTATTTCCTTGTTGGTATGGGAAATGTTTTCATCATCACCTAATACTTGTGCCTCTCAACCTTCACTTTGTGACATACCAATCTCATTGATGTATAGTCAACAATCTCCTTCTTCATGTCATCCCACCAATAATTCTGTGAAAGATCTCAACACATCATTGGGTTTCCTAAGTGAATAGAGAAATTTGATCTATTTTAATCATGAAAAATCACTTTATTGAACTATGTATTTGATGGAACACATAGTATTGACACGAATCTCACAATTCATTCTTCATTACCATTGAACTTTGAGGATATCCCTTTTCTAATAGATTTCACTTTCTTTGGAATTCCCACATCATCTCGTTGAGCATCCTTTAACCATTAAAAAGGTGAAGGTTGAGAAATCATTTGTGAAAGTATTAATTATGTTCCCTTCTTTGCGATTACCATGTTCATCTTCATCAAATCTCCAAATATTGGACCCTTTTCAATTCTCATCAATGAATGAATTACTCGGACCTTTCTTCTTAGAGAATACTTCACCTACTTCACATTGCCAAGGTGGTAAGGTATTGAGAATTCATAGTATTTGATAACCTTTAACCAGATTTGTTGGTGCATATTCATCTCTTTCTGTGTGAATATATACTAGATGCTTTTTTGGACCGTATATATTTCACACTTCTCCACAAAGAAATAATGTCGCGAAATTTCCAAAGTGAGTATTAAAGCTTCCAACTCTAGGTCATGAGTTGTAAAGGTATTCTCATGAAATTACAATTTACATAATGAATAGGCAATGACTTTTTCATTTTTCATCAACACACATCCCATTCCCTTCTTCGAAGAATAACTGAATACCACAGAATATCTCCACTTGTGTTTAAGGTGAGAACATGTGCAGTCAGAAGCCTCCTTTTCAACTCCTTGAAGCTCTCTTCACACTCAGTACTCAAAATATCTTGAACACCTTCCGAATTAGCATGGTAAGTGGGTTTGACAATCGAGAAAAATTTATCATAAATCAGTGATAATATCCAGCTAACCCCCAGAAGCTATGGATATTTGTCAACGATGTTGGTCATGACATATTTTAATTGCAGTTGTATTGGAGGTATCTACTGATATCCCATAGCATGTGATGATATGAACCATTAATGATATTTCCTTAAAAAAAACTAACAATTTCTATACTTTACATATATCTAGTTCATTCACAAATTCTTTAGTAGAGTGATAATATGCTCCTCATGCTCCTCCTTGGTTTTGATGTATATTAGAATATAGACTTTAATGACTAAAAAACATTGTATAAGTATTCTCTAACGACTCTATTCATCACATACATAATTATTTCTAGAGAATTAGTGAGTCCAAAAGGCATTACTATGAATTCATAGTTCCCATATCTTGTATGCAATGCAGTCTTGGGGGTATCCTCCTTTTTAACACTTATGTGGTAATATAATGACCTCAAATCCACCTAGTAAAATAATTGTGCTCCATGTAACTAATGGAACAATACATAAATTCGTAGTAGAGGATACTTGTTCTTTACCGTGGTATTTTGAGCTCACAGTAATCAATATAAAGTCGCATTAACCCATCATTCTTCATGACGACGAGGACTGGTGCACCTGATTGTGAGGCACATGGGAATATAAACCCTTTAGATAGATTTACTAGTAGTTGTTTCTTTAGCTCCGAAAGCTTTACAATAGCCATTAAATATGGATTTTTTAATATTTGAAACACACCAGGTATATGATCAATTGATAATTCAATATCTCTTCTAGGAGGAAGACCAGACAATTTCTCGAGAAATGATTCATTGAATTCCCTCACAATAGTCATGTCTTCAATGATGGTTGCTTAATTAAAATCAATCATCTGAGAAAATTATTCTTTCTCATAAGGTAGTAATATCCACTTTTGAGATGATGGTGCTAAAAATATTCCTCATCCTCTATGAACTTGTACAAAATCAAGGGTCGATTCTCCATATAGAGACTAATTTCCCTCTAAAGGTAATTTATGTAGGCTATATATAAGGAAAGCCAATAAATGCCTAGAATTTTATAAAATTATAGAAGATGATGCATGACAATGTTCTCTAGGTAGTGTAATCCACAAATTATAACATGGGAAAAGTTATAATCATGGGTTGAAATGATTGACCCATTTTTCATTCTCAATGACATATCTACTTACAAGATTTGTGGTGATGTTGGGATTGTTCTACTAAATGTTCGGGATATAAAAGAATGCATAGTACCAGAATATGAAAGTATGTTCTCAATTCTGGAATAAATAACTAGCATACCTATCACCATCTTATTTTTGGGGTTCTCTTGGGCAGTAGTGATGGAAAATGATCTCACTGTATGCCTTTGTGGTTATTGGTAGCCTCTGAAAACCCATGGCTAAGGGATTTTGTTTGCAAAGTTCCCTAAATCATTGCAGTTGATGAATTGAACACCACGTTGAGTGTCGAAAAAATCCTTCCCATTCTTTTTCGCAGTCTTAGAATTTTCTTGTCAGTATTTAATGGCCATGCTCCCTTCTCTTCTATACCTAAATAATTTCCTCACCCCCTTGAGGAAATTTTTGGGGTTCTTCTTTCTACACCGTTGCCATGTGGGGTGCTAGATTTTCTTAGCACTGTTGGATTTTTCAATCTGACATCTAGAAGTAATGTCCACTTTTTGCTTCTTATCCCTATGATATCCCTCAGATTCTCTAATCTCCATTTTGACTTTGAGGGCACATTAATCATTTTCTTAATAGCTATCGATGTTATAGATCACAAGGGAATTCCGGAGGCAAGGTTTTATCCCACCTATGAAGTGTCCAACAGTGCATTTTCGGGTAACGACAAAGTCGTAGACATATTGTGCAAGACTTGTGAGTTTTCCTCATACACCCTAATGGATTCGCCATATTTTTTCTTTAGGAAAAGGAATTCCCCTTCCATACTAAGTCAGAGGGTGCAAGGAAAATATTTGTCAAATTTTTTTTGGAAATCCATCCATTTCAATGCCTTGATCACCTCCTCAAGCTTCGTATTACTGATCAATGTCTAACATTTATCAGATTCACCATCCATATGATAAGCTCCCAGAAGAACCATCTCTTATTCCGAACATTGAAGGATAGAGAATATGTTTTCAATGGATTAGATCTATTTTTCAGAAATTGAGGGAGCAGATGATCCATTACAAGTAAGAAGCCTTTGTCTCATGAAACTACTAATTGAAACTTATTATTTCATGGGGGGGGGGAGTTGAAAGTTCTTATTTACCATGGTTTCTATTAAAAAAAGGAGTTAACTGAGGGACAATCATGAAAATGTTTGACATTCCCACTCCCATCAGATTGGGAATCTCATTATAACAGTTGTCACATTGATCATTTCCTCAGTTTTTAACTAGATTATTTATATTAAAGGCTATTGGATGGATTAAAAGGAATTTTAGGGGTAACATATAAATGGAAATCCAAATACAAAAGGGATAGATTATAAATTACTTTTATTTACTTTACTTATGAAATTATAAGCTTCAATATATGTTATCCAAGATCTACTTCCCAGCATATATTAGTAGGGGAATTTTTTTAATTCCATTAATAATGGTTCATATTAAGATTATGAATATAAAAATTCATATCCTCTTGGAGTGTTGAAACCAATATTGCATCAAGGCCCATTGTCGTGCACCAGTTCATGTTCGTGTCTAGCTCAAGGGGATGTTTTCAGTTTTTTACCCCAAGATACATCTATGCCAGAGATGCCTCTATCTACACATATCCTGACATGGAATTATTTTCTTGATAAACAACTTACTCAACACAGACAAAAATATAGGGTTGTTTTTATTATACTCATTCTTATACACAAGGAATTCAATATTTTTTTTCTAATCCTAATCCCAAAAATAACTAAACATATCCCCTATTACAAACTATAACAACCATGATCTTTATTACACCGATAATCATAATTTATTACATAAAATTTTCACATTATAAAATATTGGATAATAAGTGTTATGGTTTTGGTGGGGATTAAGAACATTACATAACACCTTAGAACATAAAACACAACATTATTATTGAAAAATTATTTTAAATGACCACAACATTCCATTGTAATTAACATTGGATGGGATAAACTAGGGACATGCATACCAAATGGGTGATCTAGAAATCCCAGTAAGGGAGTAAACATGTCATAACATGATGAATAGTGTATATCTTAGGAAATAATAAATTCAATAGATCACAATTTATAAATGAACATAAATGCATGATGTAACATGATTATTATAATATGGAAATGTGGAAACAACATTTAACATGATATTATCATGAGAAAAGGATCATTTCACATAGAGAATGAGTAAAACATCATTTCACTTGAATTATAATGACCAAAACCTCATCTAACTTGACTTATAATGATACTAATCTTTACCCATGCATTTGAGTGCAATCAGGGCATACCCATCTTAATCATTTCCTTTCATTCATAAGTGTGCCACATAAATCATACAACATGTATTCATTAAACATAATAATTTACTCCATGACAAAGGATTGTGTAATTCATACATGATAATGTTTAATCAAAAGTAAATTTTCATAAATTTGAATAACCTTTATAGAGTAATGGACAAGGTATTTATTACACAATGTCATTGTCTTGGAAAATCGCAGTGCAATTTCAGCAGCATAACAGCCTGACATAAGAATTCATAAAAATGGTTTATGGGAGAAAAAGGGGTGTCTAATCAAATTTACTGGAAATTGATAGTAAGGGGTCATACAAAAACATGTCAAAACATATATAATAGAATTCAGATTCATAATAATAAATAATTACTTAAATGTAAATGAGGAGAGAGAAAACCCCTACGAAGTATCAGCATGGTAACAGGTGTAAATGAGAGGAATTAATGAGATAGGAAGGGATATTTCATCATTAAAACATATGAATGGTAGTATGAGAGAGGTCAGAAATCATACCCCAACATTAATAATTGAAAAAAATCTATAACAACATAATGGATTTTGGAAAAGAATGAGAAATTAAGAAATCCTTACACGGAAGTGTAATCCAAAAGGCATGGGGGAGTCTTGAGAGAGGCTTATTGGGAGCATTGGGAGCATTGGGAGGATTATAGAGAGGATAGGGAAGCGTAGGGACATGCTCTAACAGTTTTAAGTGATGGTAAGTGGGATCATGGGTGGGATTATATGGGAAAATAGAGAGAATTATTTGTTATTTAGGTTTTGGACACTACACATTAATATAATAAAAAACCATAAACAAACCTATTTTTTCCATGGTTTTTTCTAAAGGGGAGTGGAAACAAAATTCAATGGCCAATGGCCTAAATTTTTAAAATATTGGGCTTTCTTAAGTGGATGTGAGTCACACTCCCAAGGAGATCATTTTAAAATGTTAAAATGTTTAATAAGTCTTGAAGGGTCAACTAAGGATTTTTAAAATAAATCAAAGAAACATAAATCACATTATTTTAAATATAAAATATATGTTGGACGAACATCAAATTTATAATATTTTATTTCATCACAATTGGGTCATTATGAGTCATAAATGTAACGCCCCGACCCTAGTTACCCAGAGTCGGTGCATTATTACATAACATTGGAATGATCACAAGAAAGATCAAATCTCGAAAGACCGATTGGTTTAGTAGCCTTGGAAACACTAGATATATTCATAGGTTTTACATTACATCATAAAATGAAAAACTACTACAACAACATAATGTCTCCACAGACCACACTATTATCCCCTCATAATATCCCTGCAGGACATTCATAACTTACTTCTTCACTTCCTGGGAAAAATAAAACATAGAAAAGGGGTGAGATCAAATGCCCAGTAAGGATAAAAATATACCGGAAACTTTCATAAATAAGAATAAACATTTAAGGCTATGTATAACTAAAACAAAAGCCTTTTAAACTTGAACTTCAACATAGTATGGAAAATGTAAAATGAAATAATGCCATTTACTTGTTCACATGGATATTCTACTAATCGAATAATCACATGCAATATCAATAACCACTTTCATAATGTTGGAATGCATAATGCCAGACAATCATAACCACATAGCCAAGGCCTCGTGCCAAGACTACAAATAAGATTTTTCCAAGGCCTTGTGCCAAGAAACTAGTTTGTCTCATGATACCTACCGATGCATCAAGGAGCTATAGCGGGCTCCACCCGTCACATATTAAGTCCAATGCATTCCCATATGAAAAGGTTTAAACATAACACAAACATTCATATTAAAACTAGCATACGAAATGTAAAAAATTTCACCATAAACTATGAATGGTATAAAAATAGCACATCCACATTCAATCATATCACAAAACCTTCAATACATTATAGAAGTTTTGTATCATAATAAATCAACTTCAAATAAGCGTAAAATCCATCAAAGGATGTCGACATAGATGAAATCAAAACAATTTTTAGAGAAATATCTCTTTCGATTTTTGAAATCATTTAAGAGCCATATAAAATAAAACATTTTCTTGAAAATATTCTTATAAGCTTATAAGGAAAGTTTTGAAGATTTTATAACGGCGGAAAATAACCACACCCGCCGTATAAGTTAAAAAAACATTCTTACCTTAATTCTGTCGAAAAGGTTAAAAAGGACCTTATTTTGAAAACGATGGAAAGATTCCTCTTATAAAAATTCAAACAAGGGTATAAATGACTTTAACCCATATTCTTGTAAATAATAAAAAATTTTTGGAATACATTTTAATGAAACATGGATGTTGATGATAACGGGATCCCAGTAGATTATTACGTATAAACGACCTCGGATAATGAAGAGATTGTGAAATAACCCTTACCTTGTACTTTTCCTTGGTCGGGGTAGGTTAACCTCCTGTATAATGGTGAAATAATTGTTATTAAATTATACAAGAATCATATATATTAATATGATACCATATATGATCTTTTAACATTGATTTGTTAATGATATCTTTGAATTATCGTTGTTTCGGGTGCTAACTTACTCGTTTTCTTTTATATGTTTTGATACATAATCCATTTTTTTCATGGGTAGGTTGTATATTTTTCATATACAGAATGATATCAAGTCCTTAAACATCATTTTTAAATCATCAAATGATAATTATACTTGAATGGATACGATGGAGAATGAATCTCATCGCGTTCGTGGAGACGGTAGTCCGTACGTACGCACGAGCGACAATATCATTCTTTTGATATTAAAATAATATATAAATGGATGTTATATCATATATACAGAATCATTAACATGTTATATTTATTATTTACATGAGTTACACATCATTATTATAACCATCCATATAATATTATATTGAATAACAATTACACCACGACGTGGAGACGGTAAGCCGTACGTACGCACGTATGGTGACATGTTACTCAAAGGGTGGATAGAATACTGAATATGGTTGTACCATATTTATAATAACATCACAGTATATATATGATACTGGAGTTATTATTTTATAATGGTAACAACAAAGGAAGAAGAAGTGGAAGAAGAAATGAACTTGGAAAAGGGTGGTGAAATCATTACCTCTTCTCCGGGTTCTTCCTTTTTATTTGATCAAAAGGGCTTCTTAGGTTGGATTTCTGATAAAACTAAGGCCTCTAGGTTGTATTGAGGGAAGTTGGGAGAGTATTTGGGCAGAGGTTGGCCGAACCAAAAGGCTTTGAAGGTGTGAAGAAATGAGAAGGAGGAGTGCCCTTTTATAAGAGGGGTGAGGGGCACCTTTGGAAAAGCTAGAAATATTAATTTATAATAAATTCATATTCGATTTATAATGGCTCAAAAGTTTATTATTGAAATTTTAAGGTGGGGATGGGTCGAAAAAAACTCAACCAATAGAATTTAGACAGGTTTGGATCATTATATTAACCTTATCTTTAAGTATTAACTCTTAGTTAATTAGTTTCACTTTTACAATGTCTCTTTGTATTTTATATTATATGATTAATAAACTTACTATATACATCCAAGAGATCCCAAAGTGGTACATTAATGATGAACCTATCATGATATAAGTCACTTGGCCGATCCTTAGATTTTTAGGAATTTAATATCAATTAATAATATAATATTTTTTTTAAGAACTCTTTTATGTCAATTTTGACACTATTAAATAGTTGATTTTTTTGAAACTCATAACAGATTGATTACTACGAAAAAAGAAAATTAAATCAATACTAAGATATCATATTATCCTAGAAAATTAGTTTAATTCATTAAAAGTTTCATATTATATTTATTTGGGTATTTATAATATCAATTAATTTAATTTTTCACTATTTTAGTAATTACTGCATCATCATTGTGTCGTAAATAAAATAAATTATTTAATGTCTAAAAATTAAAAATAAAATATCATTATGTAGGAAATCTTTGTATATTTCTAATGAATATTTATAATCTAAAATCCAACATATATAACCCTATGTAATAATTGTTTTTCTAAAAGATATATGCTTGTGTCATTTTTGTATTCATTTTAACTTAATTAAAATAAAGTGTCCCTATCACCTACAAGTGGTACCGTGGGGTCCCCAAATCGACCCAAAGGTGCCTATGGTCGAACATGTATCAACCAATAAGGCTAGGACACGTTTTGGGGTAATTTAGTATTATTATAATATTATTTTTTAACCCTTATTTACCAGATTTACCCTTAACCATGGTAAATAAACTATTTACCACAGTAATTATTCAAAATGTCTAAAAATAAAAGTTACCTATTTACACAATTTGGACATCCTGATTCCAAATATGGAATCCATTTTTCTAAATTCAAAACACATAAGTGGCAGAAATTATTTTAAAATTAATTCCCGCAGTCAAAACAAAAAGCGTGTTTTTAAGAGATAATAAATATCAAATGATTGACACTTGTTTATGTTCGGTTTAATTGTAAAATTATGTCCAATGACCAACATTATATTAAATGGTAAAAATATATTCTAAATATATTTTAAAACTACTCAAATTCATAATTTATCACTATTAATTATTTTGATTAAAAAGGTTGTTTTTAATTAAAATTTAGTAATTTTCACTATTCATCAAAATATGAAAGTTATCCGAAAAGTACCAAAATTTCAACTTAGGCTAAATTTGATATTCTGAATCCAGAAATGAAGTCCATTTTAAAATATAAAATATATATAATTTCGAAAATTAGGTATTACTATTCATAACGGCTAGTTTGATTGGTTATGGTGTGTTAGAACTCGGTGTTGCGTACAACACACGCTATCCCATTATTCAAAGAGAAGCGTACCATAGAAGCTTGGCATGTTACATTCTCCCCTCCTTCAAATAATTTCGTCCTAGAAATTTCTAGAATACTACTGCATGAAAAGACTCGGGTGGTTTTCATCATAAGTTCCTCGGGTTCCCACGTTGCCTCTTCCATCTTATGGTTTCTCCACAAAACTTTTACCAGACGCGTCGTCCGGTTTCTCAGTACTTGTTCTCTTGTATCAAGAATCCTGACAGGCTCTTTACAATAAGACAGATCAGGTTCTAGTTCTAATTCCTCATAGGTGAGTACATGCGTTGGGTCAGGCATGTATTTCCTCAACAGAGATACGTGGAACACATCATGAACTTTGGAGAGACTTGGCGGCATTGCCAATCGGTAAGCTACAACCCCAATTTATTCTAGAAATTCGAAGGGTCCGATGTACCTAGGAATCAATTTAGCTTTCTTACCAAAATTTATGACTCCCTTCCATGGAGATACCTTCAGGAAAATATGATCACCGACTTGAAATTCCAAATCCTTCCTTCGATTATCGGTATAGCTCTTCTGCCTACTTTGAGCTGCTTTGATGTGATTTTGGATTACCTTCACCTTTTCCACCGTTTCCTCCACCAGTTCTGGGCCTACAAGTTTTCTTTCACCAACGTCATCCCAACAGGTTGGTGTACGACATCTCTTTCCATATAACGCTTCATATGGTGCCATCTGAATACTCGAATGGAAGCTATTGTTATAGGAAAATTCTACCAGTGGTAAATATTGATCCCACATACCCTAAAAGTCATGTGAGAAAGATCTCAACATGTCTTCTAAGGTCTGAATAGTCTGTTCTGATTGTCCATCTATCTGAGGGTGGTAAGCAGTGCTCAAATGATGTTTAGTATCCAGGGATTTCTGATGACTTTTCCAAAATCTTGAAGTAAAATGGGGATCACGATCAGAAACAATCGATAGGGGTACTCCATGAAGTCTCACAACTTCATTAATATATAGTCTTTCTAGACGTTCCAGGGGTAGATCTTCTCTTATAGCAAGAAAATGTGATGACTTGGTAAGACGATCAACAAAAACCCATATTGCATCATTCCTTCTAGGAGTCTTCGGTAGCCCCATGACAAGTTCCATCGTAATATTGTCCCATTTCCACTCCGGTATGGGAAGAGGTTGCATGACTCCTCCAGGTTGTTGCCTTCCAGCTTTCACTTGTTGACAAACCATACATCTTGACACAAAATCAGCAATCTCCCTCTTCATGTTGTCCCACCAAAAATGTTCCTTCAAATCTCTATACATTTTCGTGCTCCCAGGGTGTATAGAGAAATTTGAACTATGAGCATCATCCAACAATTCCCTTTTTAGATCAGGTAAATCGGGAAAATAAAGTCTCTTCCCGAATTTCAAAATTCCATCTTCATACACAAAGTATCTCAATCTCCCATCATTCACAGCTTTAATCTTCTTTTGAAATTCTTTATCATCGGTTTGAGAACTCTTAATCCTTTCTAGTAAAGATGGTTTGGCAACCATTTGAAAAAGTATTGATGTTTCACCTTCCCTGGTTATTCCCATGTCCATCTTCACTAGATCCATGAAAATTGGATCCCTTTCAATTCTCATATTGTTCAAAACTCCATGGTATTTTCTACTCAAAGCATCTGCCACCTTGTTTGCTTTCCCCGGGTGGTTGTGTATCGTGCAATCATAATCCTTGAGTAATTCAAGCCATCTCCTTTGCCTCATGTTGAGTTCTTTTTGTGAGAAAATATACTTCAAACTCTTGTGATCACTATAAATCTAACATTTTTCACCATAGAGGTAGTGACTCCATATCTTCAAAGAAAATATCACAGCTGCTAACTCGAGATCATGAGTAGGATAGTTTTGTTCATGAATTTTCAACTGTCGTGATGCATAGGCAATAACTCTATCATTCTACATAAGGACACAACCAATTCCTTTCTTTGATGCATCACTATAAATAACGAACCCATCATTTCCCGATGGTAGAGTCAATATAAGAGCATTGAATAATCTTCTCATCAGTTCTTCAAAACATTATTCACACTCTTTTGTCCAAACAAATTTAACCCCTTTACGTGTGAGCTTCGTTAATGGGTTAGCCAATTGGGAAAAATTCTGGACGAAACGTCGATAATAACCTGCCAAACCAATAAAACTACGTACCTCAGTTATACTCGTAGGTGCTGGCCATTCATGGATTGCCTTGGTCTGAGAAGGATCAACAGAGATTCCATCTTTAGAGACAATATGGCCAATAAAAGAAATCTTCTGAAGCCAGAATTCACACTTGCTAAACTTCCCATATAATTCATGCCTCCTCAGAGTCTTCAAGATAATGCGCAAGTCATTTTCATGATCTTCGTAGGTTTTGGAGTATACCAAGATATCATCAATAAATACCACCACAAATTCATCGAGATACTCCTTGAAAACTCTATTCATCAGATCCGTGAATACAGAGGGTGCATTAGTCAATCCAAATGGCATTACGGTAAACTCGTAATGCCCGTACCTGCTTCGAAATGCTGTCTTCGGAATGTCTTCCTTATTCACACACAACTGATGGTATCCAGATCGAAGGTCAATCTTTAAAAAGTATTGAGATCCATGTAGTTGGTCAAATAAATCATCAATACGAGGTAGGGGATACTTGTTCTTTATCGTTATAGCATTGATCTCCCTGTAGTCGATACATAACTTCATAGATCCATATTTATTTTTAACAAAAAGAACAGGGGCTCCCCAGGGAGAAACACTAGGGCGAATAAATCCCTTATTACTCAATTCCTCTAGTTGTTTCTTTAGTTCAACTAATTCTACAGTGGCCATTCTATAAGGGGTCCTCGATATAGGCCTTGATCCAGGAATTAAATCAATGGAAAACTCAACTTCTCGTTCTGGAGGATGTCTAGGTAAATCTTCTGGAAATACATCTACAAATTCTTTCACAACAGGTACATCCTCTATTTGAACATTCCTTTCCTCACCGACAATTATTTCATTCTCTTCCTCCCCAATAATTGAATTAAGTTGAGCTACTGGGGGTGGATATAAATAAGAATTAGGTGGTGACGATTCTGCTCTAAAGATAAGGTGTTCCTTATCATTATCATCAAGAATCGTAACCTCTTTCTTCTTACAATAAATCTTTGCATCATAGTCCGAAAGCCGGTCCATACTGAGGATTATATCAAACTCAATCATAGGTATGACGACGAGATCAACAGATAAAGAACATTTATGTGCTCTAATGGGGACTAATTCACAAAACTTTGTTGCAATGATACTTCCCTTAGGAGTTTTAACTGACAATTCCCTTATTAAATCAAATTGGAAATATCTAATTTTCTTAGAAGACTGGGAAGATATGAAACAATGCGATGATCCAGAGTCAAATAATGCATTTTCTAAACTTGAGGAAACCATTAAATTACCTGCCACCACGTCTTTCGGAGCTTCTACCTCAGCAGTAGTGATAGCATAAGCCTGGCCTTGATCCCTTGGCCTTTTCTGAGGTAAGTTCTCTTGACGCTTAGGACATGCATTTGCATAATGACCCATCTCCCTGCAATGGTAGCACTGAACGTTGGTAGCTTCCTTCTTCCCCTTGCAATCACGAGCTTGGTGGCCTTTTTCACCACACTTGTAACAGACTCCCATTCCCTTCAAGCAAGTACCAGGATGTTTCTTCCCGCATTTACCACAAGATGGATATTCAACCTTTCCCTTCTTCCTCTTATTTCCATTCCTAGATTGATCAGCATGCCTCTTCTTCTCTTGCTTTGCTTTAAAGTCATAAGACTTAGAGAATTCCTTTTCGGTCTTGATAACACATGAGACAATGTCTTCGTATGACGAAAAGGATTGTGAGACTAATGCTCGACGAAGAAATGGTTTTATCCCATAAAAGAAACGATCAATCTTACTTCTTGGGTTACGTATATAATCTCCAGCATACCTTGCTAACCTTGTAAAGTTAGCCTCATACTTTGTGACATTCTCATCCTCCTTTTGTCTCAGACTCAGAAATTGCCTTTCCATATCTGCTCGATGGTCGCGAGGAAAGTATTTTTCTAAAAACAGATCTTTGAACTCCCTCCATTCCATATTTGATACATCATCATCTTCCTTCATATTTTGAATTAATGACCACCATTTATCAGCATCTCCAGTGAGGCGGTAAACTGCCATGATAACTTTTTCCCTTTCACTGCTCCCCAAAGCCTGAAATATTTTCTCTAGGGAATTTATCCATTGCTCAACTACTAAGGGATTTGTACTCCCATTGAACGTTGGTGGCTGTTGCCTCATGAATCGATCTAACATTGATCCTCCACGCTGTGGATCAGGGTGCTCCATACGGGTAAGGTTATTATTCATAACATGAGTAAGTTGTCCAAGTATGGTGATTAGCTGATCGGCACCAGTTGCATCACCAGCTCCGCTATAATTATCTTGAGCAGGAGGGAAATCCCTACATGGAGTGCGTGCATTGATACGGTTTCCATTTCTTCCACTTGGCGCCATTTCTAAACAATGGCATAAACTAGATCAGTTTATGAATCAAAATACATAATCCCATAATTATAAAACACTTAACATAAATTGAACTATTTATGGATATAATCCATAATCATAAAAATGTTTTCTTTGAGGAAGTATATACTCATAAACCCTTCATATTGATTTGTAAAGAAAATAAGAGTTATCCTAAGCATATCCCCCGGGAGTGTCGTAACCAAGAGTGCAGCAAGGCCCGTTGTCGTGCACTAGTTCCCATTCGAGTCTAGCTCAAAGCGGTGTTTTTGGGTTTTACCCCTAGGTACATCTGTGCCAGAGCCGGAACTACCTACTCATATCCAGACAGGGATGTATTGCTCGTAAAACTCACAAAATCTCTACAATACCAAAATTCTAGGAAGTTCTTCTATACTAATCCTCAAAGTTCATCTTAGGTCTACGTGCTCTAATCAGAGTTTATCTAAATCTAGATTCCAAGGTTTGTACTAAACTTCCTCTGATACCAACTGTAAATCCCGGACCCTAGTAACCCAGAGTCGGTGCATTATTACATAACATTGGCATGATCACAAGAAAGATCAAATCTCGAAAGACCGATTGGTTTAGTAGCCTTGGAAACAATAGATATATTCATATGTTTTACATTACATCATAAAATGAAAAACTACTACAACAACATAATGTCTCCACAGACCACACTATTATCCCCTCATAATATCCCTGCAGGTCATTCATAACTTACTTCTTCACTTCCTGGGAAAAATAAAACATAGAAAAGGGTTGAGTTCAAATGCCCAGTAAGGATAAAAATATACCGAAAACTTTCATAAATAAGAATAAACATTTAAGGCTATGTATAACTAAAACAAAAGCCTTCTAAACTTGAACTTCAACATAGTATGGAAAAAGTAAAATGAAATAATTCCATTTAATTGTTCACATGGATATTCTACTAATCGAATAATCACATGCAATATCAATAACCACTTTCATAATATTGGAATGCATAATTCCAGACTATCATAACCACATAGCCAAGGCCTCGTGCCAAGACTAAAAATAAGATTTTGCCAAGGCCTTGTGCCAAGACACTAGTTTGTCTCATGAGACCTACCGATGCATCGAGGAGCTATAGCGGGCTCCACCCGTCACATATTAAGTCCAATGCATTCCCATATGAAAAGGTTGAAACATAACACAAACATTCGTATTAAAACTGGCATACGAAATGTCAATAATTTCACCATAAAATATGAATGGTATAAAAATAGCACATCCACAGTCAAACATATAACAAAACCTTCAATACATTATAGAAGTTTTGTATCATAATAAATCAACTTCAAATAAGCGTAAAATCCATCAAAGGATGTCGACATAGATGAAATCAAAACACTTTTTAGAGAAATATCTCTTTCGATTTTTGAAATCATTTAAGATCCATATAAAATAAAGCATTTTCTTGAAAATATTCTTATAAGCTTATACGGAATGTTTTGAAGATTTTATAACGGTGGAAAATAACCGCACCCGCCGTATAAGTTAAAAAAACCATTCTTACCTTAATTCTGTCGAAAAGGTTAAAAAGGACCTTATTTTGAAAACGACAGAAAGATTCCTCTTATAAAAAGTCAAACAAGGGTATAAATGACATTAACCCATATTCTTGTAAATAATAAAAATGTTTTGGAATACATTTTGAAGAAACATGGATGTGGATGATAACGAGATCCCAGTAGATTATTACGTATAAACAACCTCGGATAATGAAGAGATTGTGAAATAACCCTTACCTTGTACTTTTCCTTGGTTGGGGTAGGTTAACCTCCTGTATAATGGTGAAATAATTGTTATTAAATTATACAAGAATCATATATATTAATATGATATCATATATGATCTTTTAACATTGATTTGTTAATGATATCTTTGAATTATCGTTTTTTCGGGTGTTAACTTACTCGTTTTCTTTTATATGTTTTGTTACATAATCCATGTTTTTCATGGATAGGTTGTATATTTTTCATATACATAATGATATAAAGTCCTTAAACATCATTTTTAAATCATCAAATGATAATTATACTTGAATGGATACGATGGAGAATGAATCTCATCGCGTTCATGGAGACGGTAGTCCGTACGTACGCACGAGTGAAAATATCATTCTTTTGATATTAAAATAATATATAAATGGATGGTATATCATATATAAATAATCATTAACATGTTATATTTATTATTTACATGAGTTACACATCATTATTATAACCATCCAAATAATATTATATTGAATAACAATTACACCACGACGTGGAGACGGTAAGTCGTACGTATGCACGTATGGTGACATGTTATTCAAAGGGTGGATAGAATACTGAATATGGTTGTACCATATTTATAATAACATCATAGTATATATATGATACTGTAGTTATTATTTTATAATGGTAACAACAAAGGAAGAAGAAGTGGAAGAAGAAATGAACTTGGAAAAGGGTGGTGAAATCATTACCTCTTCTTCGGGTTCTTCCTTTTTATTTGATCAAAAGGGCTCCTTAGGTTGGATTTCTGATCAAACTAAGGCCTCTAGGTTGTACTGAGGGAAGTTGGGAGAGTATTTGGGCAGAGTTTGGCCGAACCAAAAGGCTTTGAAGGTGTGAAGAAATGAGAAGGAGGAGTGACCTTTTATAAGAGGGGTGAGGGGCACCTTTGGAAAAGCTAGAAATATTAATTTATAATAAATTCATATTCAGTTTATAATGTATCCAAAGTTTATTATTGAAATGTTAAGGTGGGGATGGGTCGAACAAAACTCAACCAATAGATGTTAGACAGGTTTGGGTCATTATATTAACCTTATCTTTAAGTATTAACTCTTAGTTAATTAGTTTCACTTTTACAATGTCTCTTTGTATTTTATATTATATGGTTAATAAACTTACTATATACATCCAAGATACCCCAAAGTGGTAAATTAATGATGAAACTATCATGATATAAGTCACTTGGCCGAACCTCAGATTTTTAGGAATTTAATATCAATTAATAATATAATATATTTTTTAAGAACTCTTTTATGTCAATTTTGACACTATTAAATAGTTGATTTTTTTGAAACTCATAACATATTGATTACTTCGAAAAAAGTAAATTAAATCACTACTAATATATCATATTATCCTAGAAAATTAGTTTAATTCATTAAAAGTTTCATATTATATTTATTTGGGTGTTTATAATATCAATTAATTTAATTTTTCACTATTTTAGTAATTACTATATCATCATTGTGTCATAAATAAAATAAATTATTTAATGTCTAAAAATTATAAATAAAATATAATTATGTAGAAAATATTTCCATATTTCTAATTAATATTTATAATCTAAAATCCAACATATATAACCCTATGTAATAATTGTTTTTCTAAAAGATATATGCTTGTGTCATTTTTGTATTCATTTTAACTTAATTAAAATAAAGTGTCCCTATCACCTACAAGTGGTACCGTGGGGTCCCCAAATCGACCCAAAGATGCCTATGGTCGAACATGTATCAACAAATAAGGCTAGGACACGTTTTAGGGTAATTTTTTATTATTATAATATTATTTTTTAACCCTTATTTACCAGATTTACCCTTAACCATGGTAAATAAAATATTTACCACAGTAATTATTCAAAATGTCTAAAAATAAAAGCTACCTATTTACACAATTTGGACATCCTGATTCCAAATATGGAATCCATTTTTCTAAATTCAAAACAAATAAGTGGAAGAAATTAATTTAAAATTAATTCCCGTTGTCAAAACAAAAAGTGTGTTTTTAAGAGATAATAACTATCAAAAGATTGACACTTGTTTATGTTTGGTTTAAATGTAAAATTATGTCCAATGACCAAAATTATATTAAATGGTAAAAATATATTCTAAATATACTTTAAAACTACTCAAATTCATAATTTATCACTATTAATTATTTTGATTAAAAATGTTGTTTTTAATTAAAATTTAGTAATTTTCATTATTCATCAAAATATGAAAGTTATCCGAAAAGTACCAAAATTTCACCTTAGGCTAAATTCGATATCCCGAATCCAGAAATGAAGTCCATTTTAAAATATAAAATATATATAATTTAGAAAATTAGGTATTACTATTCATAACGGCTAGTTTGATTGGTTATTGTGTGTTAGAACTCGGTGTTGCGTACAACACACGCTATCCCATTATACAAAGAGAAGCGTACCGTAGAAGCATGGGGTGTTACAATAAATAACATTATATATTTAAATGATATTTAATCTATACCCAAAAAATTGATGGTCTCATGAAATTATGAAAAATTAACGATCAGATAATTTGAACATCCTAAATCAAAAAATAGTATTTATTAAACATAAATTATTTTCTAAATATGTGAATTTTTTACTTTTAATAGAAAATATTTCATTTATTGAATATTCATTGGTTTTGACAAAAACAGCTTTCAATCCTTAATAAAAATTACAATTATATACAAAACAATTATACAACAATTTATATTTTAAAAAAATTTATTTAGTAACAATATTTTATTTAAATATTTTTTAATTCTCAAATCAATTAATTAATATATTGAAAATTAAATAAATTTATTATTTGTTCTTTAAAAATAATTTTCAAAATAACAATAAAATAAATGTGTAATCTTTATAAAAAAATAAGGCACACCATACTAGTGCTAGAATCTAGTTAAATAACCCCTTATAACACCTTCATGATACATTATGGTAAGGTGTGTGATGGTGATATACTCTTGGGGTGGCTCAAATAACATCACTTGGGTGGTAATCTATGTTAACATTCACTACTCCCATTGGCAGTTCCTATCAAGATTAACCTGTGGAAGCTGGGATTGGGCATAGTCAAGAGTGAATCCCAGTGATGCCACCTCCTTTATGAGCTCTAACAAATGGGTTTCATATAGAGAAATTATACTGGATGAGGCCGTTGCTTGTTTGCATGATTAATTTGGAGTTGTTAAAGCCTTATATTTATACTAATCATGTGATTATTTTCCAACGACTATATTAGCAATGGTAACAATTCGTAATGGTATTTTAAAATAAAAAAACAAACCCAAGGATGTTAAGATATATTTTATTACCATTTAACATAACAACACATTTAATTAGGTTATGGGAAATTTTCATTAATAAATGTTTGGGTCATTACCGGGGTCAATTGGTCAGTAAGGGTAAATAAGGGGATATGTTAGCATAACATCAAAATAAGGTTACAATAACATGATTATAACATATTAAAACCATAAAATTCATATCCAATTTTTGTATCTTAAGTCATGGAATAAATATATTTTGTTCATAAATCATGAATCATAAGGAAATAAATTATTTCGAGACATGAGGGAAAAATATTGGAATAAGATAGAAAATTGTGGTATATAAATAATCATAGAAAATAATTTCCAAAGTAGTCTAGGCTCACTAAAAATTATAAAATATTTGAATGGGTTTACTCTACAAACATTTATGGTGGTCAAGGTTCACTCACAAGACCATCATAGGGGACCAAGTCCCTTACTAAACATTTTTTGCTCTATATTCCAATCTAACATTTCACTTGATATATAAATATTTACCCAATGAATTTTAAGTATATTTAGTTCCCACTCATATCATAATTAAAATCATATATATTAGTTCCAAAATATCAAAAATCATATCAAAACCATGAAAATAAAATGGGTTTCATAAAAATTTCATCATATAATGACCTATGGAAAATAATTATGTTTCATGGCCATTAAAACCATTAAACATCATATAAACCATGTAAAAATAAATGTATTTCATAATAATTTTATAATGGAACAAACCATGAATATGTTTCAATTACGGAATAATAATGGTATCGTTGGTATATATCTCCAGCAATGAATATGTTTCTACAAAGGATGTCATCTTAAAGGGAAAATGATTTTTGAATATAAATATTTTATAATGATTCTGGAGGAAAGTATCCTTTCATTTATAATAAATTTTTAAAACTAAGAAATAATAATATATTTATGAAGTCCTTTTATTTTAATATAGTCATGAAAACTTATAATGGAAGCTATAAAAATTATTTCAAGCATTTCTTGAGGAAAATATCATTTCCACTTTTTATAAACCTTTAAAACCCAATTTTTTTTGGAATAACATTATTTTAAAATAACAAAGTAATAATAATATCAAATCATCAAATAAAATAATATTCATGAAATTGTGATATTCTATTAATATCGTACATGTTAAAACAATGTTTCGTTTCACATTATCGGTAAAATCCAAATAGGAATTGTTTAGTAATTGATATGAATCTAACTTTCAAAACATTTTTCAACAATCTCAAAAATGAGCATTATTTTTTTAATAAATAAATTAAATAATGATAAATTTTTTTGAAATTATTTTATAAAAACATGGTTGTTGATAAAAAAGGATTTTCCACTGAAGAGCGGGATAAAGACAATTTTTATTTTGGATATCATTTAGAAATCTATGTTACATCAAGTGATAATATTGGATAGAAAACATGAATTATCAATAAATAACTGGTTTAGAAGAAAATTCCTAAATTTTATGGGAGGTATATCATAATAGTTTTCTTAATTAGAAGCATAATCATTAGCAATACAGATATACAGTGATATTGTGATATAGAAACGTTAACAATTTAGTAACATTGAATCTTAAGCCCAATGAAAGGATAACATTAAATTATATTTAAAATATCATGAGATAACTAAATTCACAATATTACATGTCTAATTGAATTTATATAAATTTCTTAATAGAATATAGTTATATAACACATCATAAGTCACAATGAAGTCAAATTGAGACAAAAATCTTATACCGCTTTAGTAATATTTTGAATCATAATCCATAATAAAGAATGATAATAAATGTTACATTAAAAATAATGGAAATAATATTATTCCAGATATATCGTTCAAAATGGGTACTATATACATTTCACAAATTGAACAACTAGTGAATTTGTATATGTCTCCCAGAAATAAAAGGGATACTATAAATCACACGCATTAAGTATCAACATTTTTATTACACTTTCAAAAATCATGTCTAAAAAAATAAATGTATTATACATATATCATAGAACCACACACAAAAATATATATATATCATATCTTATGTTATTTTCTAGTTCAAATTTATAATCCATTAATTTAAATTTTTTTTCAAATAACATTTTTGGTAATAACTTCGAAGATTTTAAAATATTGTTTAATTTTTATGTTCATATTAAATTGATATTAATTACATGATATATATTAAAAATATAAAAAGATTTTTTTATTTATACATTATTTATTTTCTTAAGTCAATCTATGGATAATATTTTTGGGAAATGATATAATTTATGATCATGTGGATGGTAGGTTGTATGTACACATGCGCAACATTTCGTTTTTTCAATTATCATTATGTAAATGATGAAATTATAATTTAATAATTATTTAATGATAAAAAATAATATTTAAAATAAATTTTTCTTATTATAATAATAAATACCATCCATTTGGTGTGGTTATGAATTATAGAGTTGAATCGCTTTGTGGAGGTGGTAGTCCAAACATACATGAACAACATTTCAATCTTTTAATGAGTAAAAATGTATAAAATAACTGATATATTTTCTTATAAGAAGGATAAATATTTTAATAATATCATTATTACAAATTTTATATCGTATATATTTATTAAATATGTCTTTAAAATCTTCCATGTAAAGTGTTGATGAAAAACGAATCATATCGGTTCACGAGTCAGTAGTCTCCCATACATCCAAATGATGCTATCATATACCCTATAAATGGAATGAAAATTTTATATATTATAAAATTACTATATATACATAATTATGATTTAAATATTATAAATTTAATTTATATCTATCATCATACCCAATAGATAGAGGTTGTAATGGAAATAAATTTCATCGGTTTGTTATGAGGTAGACTACCAAACACATCATTAATGATTTCGTGATATATTTGGTGGAATTGGTGATGGTTTTATTTCATTAAAGTAATATAAAAATACAATTGTGTGGAATATGGTGGGGTTTTTATATAATAATTTTTTATTATGATTTTAATGAGGCAGTGGAGGAAACAAAATAAAAACGCTCATTGAAGAATGTTTCCACATTTTATCATATCCTCCATAGGTTTAGATCAAAATAAATAAATTTTGGACTAATGA
This sequence comes from Viscum album, assembly GCA_963277665.1. Taxonomy (NCBI): domain Eukaryota; kingdom Viridiplantae; phylum Streptophyta; class Magnoliopsida; order Santalales; family Viscaceae; genus Viscum; species Viscum album. The sequence continues at coordinate 877,738,712 of OY728163.1, forward strand.
AAGGATTAATGATTGAATGATGATATTACAGATGTTAGGAAGGACTTTTTTTAGGTCAGTTATAAGAAAAATGGTTATATTGTTTTAATGATAGAGGGGAGTGTGGCCTTTTATAAGTGTGGTGAGTGACACACTTGAATGTTTTTGGAATGAAAAAGGATTAACATCTTGTACATCAGGCCCCAAGGATCCAAAATGATGTAATTTAGATATCTAGACATTATAGAGTCTAAATATTCACATTAAATATATTTTATATAATTTTCAGTTTATTTTAACCCTATACATTTTTGTTTAACACCTGTAAAAACCCATTTTACATTAATTGAAAAATAATTCATGTTTTTTCACTAATAGTTATGGAAAAAAATTATTTAAGATTATAATTTAATATAAAATTTTATAATTACAAATATTTCCATTTTCATAAAATTCATTAATATAAAATGAAATTTATAATTTAAAAATAAACCAACGTACGTGATGATAAAATAGGTTTCTGAAAGGGAAAATGTTAATTAAATTAAAATGTTTTTATATCAAAATTATATAAATAATGATTCGAATGACCTAAATTATATTATCATATATATAATTGAACATATTTAAATTTAAAAACAATTTTTAATATTATTCAACTTTACAAATACTTTAAATGAAAATGAAGGGTTCAATTGAAATTTAGTATTCTTCACTATTCCAAAAAAAATCATGCTTCTCTAAAATATTTGAAAACATAAATCATATATAATTTGGATATAATTATTTCAAAACTTATGTTACATTACCCAAATAATATTTAAAATAACATTAGAAGTTATCTTCAAAATATATGTTCAAAAATGAGACAACACTAATTTTGAAAAAAACATAGTTTTTAAGAATTAAATTGGATTGATTCTTATCTATTATCTAGAAAATACATAATATGATTGTTAAAAAATTATTTAATATATATACATATATTTCATCAATATGATAAAATTTTTTTCATTGCAATAAAAATAGTCTTCCAGAAAAATACTTATTTTATTTTCAGAGAGTTTTTATATTTATTTTTTAATAAATAATCACTATGTAATAAATTTTATATATATATTTGAAAGATTTATTTTATTAATTTATTAAAAAATTCTCATATCCACCATTCCAATAGCTTTGAGGTAATAATCATACTAATACTTTTATTGTGTTCCACATTCTTTTTAATCACGTTTTTTTGGGTAGGAAAAGATAAAGTACTGTTGTGTGTACTAAAATCATACCTAGGTGTTGCATGAAATGAAAAATATCTATAAAAATAAATTAATTAGAAAAAAAAATTAACAAAATCTTGGGGTGTTTTATTCTAAAAACATTAAAATAAATTTTATCCTCAAAATTATACATTATGGTACCAATAACTTAGGACACTTATGGTCATTCCACCCTAAGGTTCCTACATAAAATCATCGAGATGGTGTTCCACAAAAAAAATTGACTATATGAGTGGTTTTAGTTTTTATAATATTACTATAATTTGATGATCCTCCAATATGTTTTTCTCATAAGATCGACCATGCTCTAAAAAATTGAACTTTATATTAAATACATGTGATGGATCAGGTAAGTGATTCCTCTTGAGAGATACATCGATCACATTATGAACCTGATAGATGTTCGGTGTGATCCCAAAAAAATAAATTAATGTCATGATATGATAAATTGATTTAAAGGGACAGATCAACCCAAACCATTTTTTTCCAATCATTCTTACACAATGTATTTTTTTGAAACAACCTCTCACCTACATAAAATTCTAGATTGAATTTATGATTTTCAACATCACCCTTATTTCATATTTATGCTACCATTATGTGATGTTGAAAGGCTATTATAGTATATTCCATTTTCATAGATAGATCATTTTACAATATATTTGTTTCTAAAAATTAATTATAGTATGTTACAGTTCAATACTTATTTCAATAAAGAGATTCATAAGGGTCAGTATAAATGCTTTAATTAGTGATATTATTATATGAAAACTAAACAAGAGTAAGGTTTTGATCCCAACTATTTTTAAAATTCATATAAAAATATATTTCCTTATCCTTGATGGTGTTAATGGTTCTTATAGCCTAACCCTTTATCTGATGATGATATACAATGTCAAAACTCAACTACATGTCAAGAGTTTACTAAAAACATCTCCAAAACATCATGGTAAACTATAATTAACAATCATATAAAATTGAATGTGGTAATACATGCAATTATACCACTGTCTTAATGTGTATTTTGGCTAGTGGATCAAGATTGAAATGCTTTTTACAACAAACAAAGTGTGCTTACCTCATTGGGTCATGGACTACAACCCATAATTATATTAATATGAAATAAAATATAAACATTAGTGGTTAAAAATACTTTTATTCATATTACCCCATTGTTTAAATGCATTCATCCTTAAATAACATTGTGTTTTATAATTACTATGTTCCCCACACAAAAGTCATTGTACTCTATGACTATTTTTCACACTATTGAAATTTTTTTCCACACATGTATAATCTTATCTTCTATTTGATATATTATTTTAAGTGATTAATCCCAACATATTGAGATTTAGGATAAAAAAATTTCTTTCTTCTATATTCCATAACACATGAACATTAATAAAATTTCAACTTTCTCTTAGTTAGTGATTTATGAATCTTTGTAAATTAAAAAAATTTAATCATAAATAATGATAGATAAAAAGGTATAATCACAATACTACTCTATCCAGTCATCATCCAATTATTGTCCTCACATTCAAAGGATTTTTCATCTGTTTCAATTTAAATATGATTCCTTCTGGTTCAAGCCACTGAATAAAACTAATGGTCATAGTGTGATAAATGCTAATAATAATGTAAAATGAAATATTCATGAAAACTCTATTATTGGATATCTAATTCACTACTCAATATTTTTTTTTCATTTACACAACCTTAGGTTTATCCTAGGATATTCATAGTGATAATATGTTTAAATAAATCTTGATAGTTCATAAAAAGTTTTTAAATTTACAAATAATATCCCTCGGTAGTATCGAACCATGTTGACAGCAAGGAATGTAGTTATTCCGAAGATTATGATAAATTACATATAAATGACCCATTTTAAGAGCAATTACCCCTAGGTACTTCTATGATAGAGCTATAAATAGTTGTATAATCTAGAATGGCATTTAATTTTTTGAAACCAATTTCTCTATCATTTACCAAAATTCCATGACATCTTCCAATACATGTATTCATCCATAGAGTTTTCCTCCAATAAATCCCTAGATATTTTCTTATAAATATGTCTAGGGATATAACTTAAGCATTATTATCTTAGTTTGAAAATTTTAACCAAACAAATCATCTAATACCATTTATAGAGACTCTAGATTATCATATATTGACATTATATCTTTTTAGATAAATATTTATTTAGTTAGATAAATACATTCTTGAGGACTATAATAGTTTATTGTATATTGGGACTAGGTAAACAATCTTTAAATTTAGAGAGAGATCTTCAACTTATCCAAAAAATATATATTATACACAAGTACACTATAAAAATATACCCTACGCATTTCTTTTCTTCAAACCTATGGGAATGTAAAGATAAGAAGGATTATCATAGATGATAATTAAGGGTAATCAAGAGATATAAATAAGAATAAAATGAACATAAGTGTATGAGAACAATAGAATAACATATTAAACCCATACCCTTCATATAAAATATCAGAATCATATTACACGAAATAATTATTTTTAATTAGATATTCATAAACCCTAAGGAAATAAAAAACATGATCCATGAGATAATAACTTTGGATGTGCCATGGAAATATAGAATACACATAAGAATATAAAATAATTTCCATAGAATATATGGATCACTACCTCGGATATCATGGTTTAATGCTTTCACTCATTAAACCATTATAGTAGACAAGGATCCCACCCAAGAACAAAATAGTGGAAAATGTAGCCTACTAAATAAAGTTCACTTCATCTTCTAGTGAGGTATATCTCATGATATATAAATAATTACCCAATACCGTGTGGTTAGATATGGGTACCAACTATCAAATATTAGAAATCATATGTGTTCCATTATATCATAAAAAATAAATCATATCATAGACAATGAAATGATCTTCATTAATATTTTTTGATATTATAAGCTATGGATAATAAAGAAGTTTCATAATAATTTAATCATTTGATCAATTTATAATCCATGCAAAAATGGGTTTTATAAACACTTTATCATGGTATAACTATTATAAGATAAATGGGTTTTGTAAAGATATTTTCATCATAAACCATTTAGAGAAAGAATAATAAATTATCTTTGGTTCATATCTCTATAAATGCATATGTTACACCCAATGATATCATCATACGTGATAAATGATTTGTAATGTTATTTAACTAGGAATAATTAATAAGGAAAGAAAAAATTATTTGAATAACACTTTTTAAAACTAAATAAAAATAATATATTTTGTATATTTTTTTCTTTGAATATAAACATTATAACATTCCATGGAAAATTTAAAATTAATTTAAAAAAATTAATATATAAAATATCATTTACTCTTTGAAAAAAAACATATTCAAAAAAACTATATTGACATATATTTCATTGAAAATTACCTTGAAAAAAATGTATTTCATGATTCAATGAAAATAATAGACATGGTGATATGAATTTTTTTATATCATACATGTTAATACAAGGATACCATAAACAATTTTGGTAAAAGATAAATAGACATGGTTTGGATAAAATAATGATTATTACATAAAAACAAATTTATAAAAAGTCAAAAAATTGGTAACATTAAATTTAATAAATCATTTCAAAATTTATTATAACAGTTTTGAAATTATTTTTTTAGAGAGTTTTATTTTGGATGAAAAATAGGTTTTCAATTGAAGAGAAAAATAAATTTAATTTTTCATAAACATTTCACTTTAACTCATTCATACATAATGAGAAGAAATTTAATGAAAAAAATTAATTATCTAAAACCAAATATATAAGAAGAAAATTCATGAGTTTTTAAGAGATATATCAAAAAATTTCGTTATTAAAAGCATAATCCTGTGTAATCCCGATAAAAAATGAAATTGTAAACTAAAATCCTTAACATATTAGTATCTTGGAATTGTGTACCCTAAGAAACAATAAAAGTAAATGAAACATAAAATATTACTATAATAGATACATTCATGATATTTCATTCCAAAGGGGATGTATATACTACCCATAAAAAATATATGTCCATAAAATGACCTAAGTCTCAAAGAAAGAAAATTGAGAAAAAAAACAATTACTGATTTAGTAATATTAAGAATCATAATACCGAATAAAGAATAAAAGAAATGAAACATTAAATATCATATTATTCAAGTTAAAAATTTCAAAGTGTGAGTATATAGACCACATAAAAAAATTTGTTATGATTTTTCATAGGCCACCCAAAAATAATAGAGATACTGGAAATCCTTTATCGTAAGAATAAACACCAATCATACACATTTAATCCTATTATATAATAAAAAGAGCTTATATATATATTAATGAAAAATAAATAAATAAATAAATATGTTATATATTATTTACTTACAATAATATGAACCCCATGGAAAATCCACGATGTACATCACTGGTAGATCGTGTTGGGAGTGAAGAATTGTTTCGTCTTACATCATGAATGTAAAATGTGGAGGACCATGCTACCTTTAATTTTCCTGGTTTGAAGAATAAATTTACAAATGTTGTTAACTCAACTAAGAATACCCATTTTTTTACAATGATATCCCTCCTCATAGATGGAATATAAAAAAGGGAAGGAAATAGAATGTTTGGTAAAATTGGGAGGTTGTGTAAGAAATAGTGAGACATTGTAGGTACACTGTTATTGAGAGAGTTATAGTCTAGAAGGAAGAGAAGATGTGGTTGTTTAATGATCTAAATAGAACAATTTCTGAAATCTAAGGCTTTGTTTATTTGATGATGGACTCAATGGTGCATGCATATTACTATGTGGTGTTCCCCTTTGTTGAATATAGCTGATAATAAAAGATCATTTGGTCAATCACCTTTAGGAATTGTTTCCATCAAATGAAAGAGTGAACAAGGAATATTTACATATATACAATTTGAAAAATAAAAAAATAGTTTAGATAAATATATTAATACTAAATTGGTTATACTAGAACCCACATATTCTATCTGATTTTGCTCTACTATGGGTAACCCAAATAGGATGGACATGAAAACTAAAATCCTATGGTATTGTCACAATGATTGGATCCTGGGGGCAGTTTATATGTCTGATACTTTGGATGAGAAAGTGGATATGGAGAAAATATATGATAGAATCAACATTGTGATCCAATATTAAAAAAATCCCAAGGGTTCCCTGAATTTCAAGTTATTACTCATATTATATCTGAATGTAATTGGGATATATAATTAGTGTATTGTAACATGAATGAATGCGATGTTTCCAATTGTACAATAATTAACGGATTGGATATAATTCTAACTCATGAATCAAATTTAACAACTTTTTTGAGATCGCCCTATTTCAGATAAGGTGGGGGCTGAGATAGTTGATAATATATCTTAGGATGGAAGCTCTAGATATTCTTGAAAGGTCCCCTCTTCTTCTAATTACAACCCCAAATGAATCATTGAGGATGACAATGCTTTCAGGACCCCTAAATCGTAGCTTATATAAAAAACACAGTAGTTACTAAGTATGAATAATCTTTGATCTGATGTGAACATATATTCTACTCATAATGACTCTGAGGGGATTGCACAAGTCATCTCAGAAATTACTCATACTAGAGGAATTCATTTTGATGGAACTCATAGAAACCTGCCATAGGAAGAAATTCAAGGACATGTGAAAATATTAAATCAAGAACACAGAAAAATATAGATAATAAATAGGATCCCAAATTGGACCATCTTATAATGATGGGAGGAATATGGATACCTATTATTTTAATGTCAAAAAATATAGTTTCGAAGACTAATAATGAATAAAATTAATATATGAACAATTAGAAAATCAGCACTAATAAAAATATGAATAGGTTAATATATCCTACTCAAAATAATATATGTTTTATAGAAGAAGGGGATGAAAAATGGTAGGATGAAACTGGTGTACTTCACACACCAAAAATTAATGAAAATATATAGAAATAAAAAATATATAAAACTCTCAATGATGGGTTTAAACAACAATCAATCTACCTAAATAATGATATCAATCATTTGGGGTAGGGGGTCCTTTTCACATGTTCATTCCTCTAAGGCTTCTAGAAGTTAGAAATAAAAGAATAATTATCTTTATATTATGAATTATACTAACATGTTATCTCCTTTTAGAGGCATCTTTGTTCTGATGAGGAATAGGATTAACATCCCCCTGTAGAGACCAGGATCAATAAAGTTAAGAATGGAAAATTCCAGAAAAATTATTATCTTGATATTACTAAAGAATATGGGTTTATGGAATTGTCATGAAATGATGATCCTAAGATGGAATGAATAATGGTAAAAGGATAAAGATTAAGGCTCCTCTAAACATGGCACAAGAAGGATGACTTGTGACACGGGGAAAATTACTCAAGAAATTAAGTTGTTCTATTAGAGCATATAATTTATTGTGAATCACATAACATACCAATCTCTTAAGGACATTATTACAGCCAAAAAAAACATTATAATTGGAACAGTAAAACTAAAAAGTTTTTTTAGAGTAGGAATTATTTAAAATGGGCCTCCATAGGGTTGAATTTTGATTCTATGATCCTACGTTACTTCAATCAAAACATCAATAGATTCTAAAGAATGAAATAAATCAAATAATCTAATGAAAACAAAAATAAATGACCATAATTATCATTTTCAACATCTCATGCCATAATATTCGACCTATTTTGTGTATGAATCAGCATCATATATCAAGATAAGATAATAATTTAGGTTTCTTGTTTCAATCTCAAAAAATGTTTCTCAAAAGTGTGTGATTATGGGGGATTTAAAAAAAATTAACCCCTGATGAATACTTGGTTCTATCTTCATTAACATAACAGAGCATGAAATATCATCATATATTGACCAATTCATCCTTGATAAAGTTAAAATTGTTGGAGCGGATTTCACATGGAATAATTATACTTTAAATGGGAGTTAAGAAAACAGTTATGATAGATTATTGATACATGTGTATAATATGATTATTTATAATGGAATAACATGATACACCCTTACCAAGAATCATTATATCCATAATCCCAATATTGTAGATCTATATAATGTAATAGGGTAATATCTTATCCATTTTCATTTCAATAATAGATGGTTATTCATTCCAGGATTCATAAAGACAATCTTGGAGGCATATAATATAGAATCAGTGGAAATCCCCCTTTAGGGACTTTTTGAGAAATTAAAACATGTAATGTGATACGAAAGGAATGGATTATGAAATATTTTTTCAAGAATATCCTTGAAAATATATATTCTGAACATAATATAACAAATATCCTAATTCAAATAAGAACCATAGAACCCCATATAGAGGAGAAATTAATTTTAATTCTATGTTGGATGATATACTCATAATCAAATAAAGGATGGATAGAAATCACATGAATGTTAAATTGTTCAAGGAAGGGGACAAAAATTCAGGATTCTTTTATAGATTACACATGGGGAAATGAGTAAATGTTGGATATATTTCAATCAACAATAATATACATATTAAAACTTATGATAATGATATATCAAAGGCAGTGATTGAATACTTTAGTGAGATTTATAGTGAAGATGGTTTGGGAAACAAATAAAGGATTATATATTATATAATCCCCTGTAGAGAAAATATTCCGAATACAATTCAGATCATGGTCCCTGATATATATGAATCAAAAAATATATTTTAACTCCCAATATAGAGGGTTTTGTCGAACTAGATGGATTTGCCAATAAATTATTCATTATTGGGATATTATAAAATATGATTTTGTTAGTATTGTATGGGAGTTCATAACACAATAATCTATACCTTATATAAATAATTCAATCATTATTACCTTGATCCCCAACAAAATGCAAAGATATTATGTTCTTCAAAATTGTCACTCTTGAGAAAAAAATATCAAATTTCATTAGTAAAATCATGATGACTATGATGGGGTGATTAATTAGGTTCAAACCACATCAAAATAATTATTATTTTATCTTGGTAGATGAATTTATAACTATTTATTCACAACCTTAGAAACCATTTATATAATGAAAATAATGTAGAAATAATGGATCTTTTCTATCAAGATTAATATATCTATGGAAACTGACAATTTGAAATTGAGTATTCTATTCAGTGTCCTATGGAGATATGGATTCTTCAATAATTTTATTAAATTAATCAAATGCACTCTCTAATCTTCCAGACTGTCTGTTCTTACTTATGGGCCCCTCAAAAGCCTCTTATAATGTACTAGGGTTGTCCGGCAAATAGATCCACTCTTAACAATTCTCATTGCAATTGCTGAGGATTACCTAAGTATATGAATTAATTATCTTTATCAGTATGGAATGCATAAGGAAATTAATTCTGAGAGGGGTTAATTGAAACCCTAATACCTATTCTATGAAAATAAAATTTTATTATTTGGATTGTCCTAAAAGATAACCATATATTCAATAAATGTTTTGTTTACAGACTATGAATAAGTGGTTGAAAGTTATATTCACAAGTGAAAATATTTTTTTGTTTGGTAATGGAATATCTATTACAAAACAAAATAGAATCACTAGAAGTGTTAAAGTGGAAATGGGATCCTTTCCTTTCAGCTACCTCGGGGTTCCCTGGTTTTAGAGAAAACTAAAGAGAAAATTTCTTTGAGGAATAAGCACTGGTTTCACTAGTAAAATGAAAAAATGGAATATAATTCCAAGTCTCAATATGGGAGGGTTTTACTTATAACATCACTAATAAAATCTAATTTTTACCCCTTATATATCTTTAGGTGGCCAAGAAGTATCATCATTGAACTATAATGCATGATCAATTTTATTTGGACTAGGTTAGTGAATGAAAGGAAATTGATTATTGTTTCGTAGAAATGACGCATCACCCCTATTTAAATGTGGGATCTTGGAGTTTAATATTTCAAGATATTTAAGGATTTTATTAATGGTAAATTCATAGAGAACATGATATCCAATAATTATTCATATTTTTATTACATAGAAGGTTGGATCAAAGAAGACTAAAGGATGGGTATCCGTTATACTTCATATCAATTGATTAGCCCTCAATCAAACACTCTTCAATGATATCATGAAGAAAACTAAATTGATGGTCAGTATACAATACATCTTAAATTTTTGGGGAACTTATTGGCTTTATTGGCCCCTACATGATAACATTATTATTCCTCAATACATATTACTAATGTCCCAAGGGAATCTCATAACACATTTCAACAATCATGAATTTATTCCCTTGAAGGATATGTTGGAGATTAGAAATTATGCATTCATTAAAATTTATATATTGGTAAGGATGCCATAAATAATGGGAAGTTTATTTTCAAAGAATATTATTTTATGAAATGGGGTATTTATACTATGATACTATTATGGAGGTCCAAATATATGGTTTATTTCAAACAACCCGCTAAATTTATTATTCTATATAGAATACGGAAAAATGAGTTTCCCAAACATGAACAACTAAAAGTTGATATAATGTACCTAATTTAACAAGTCATTTATTCTTAAATAGGTAAAATATCACAAAACAAAAATTCATCATTTGTGAAAATGAACCAAATTATTGGAAATATTCAAGATATTTTTTATTTTTTATAAACACAAAAATACAATTGTCAATGCTTATGACCTTTATCGACAACACTAGACAGAGTAAAAAGGTGGAATATATTCTTCATAAAGTTGTGGCATCAATATTGTTTTGCAATTAAGAGAGAAAAAACAAAATATATTTTATAATCAGGATCTATTCATCAATGTCAGATCATTGTAAATTCATAAATATATTCATGCTATAAGAAAGATAACAAAATTTTAAATGCATAATAGTAATAGTGATATAAAAATAAAAAAAAATGTGGGGAGTTATAGGAAGTCAAAATAAACCATTGTTCCTCAAATATATAAGAATTATTACCCCAATAAATTTGTTTATATTGTTAAATTTCAATGGCGTGGCCTTTAGCATGCGAAGATCTTCGAGATACAGAATTATTTTCACAACCCATCATTCATTTTTCAGAGTCTGTTTTTTATCATTGTATTAGAGTTGTAATTGACTATAAATCTAAATTATATGTAATGATCAATTCCAAAAAACATGTTGTTTAATATAAATGGTCATCCATATGGATTTAATCTAATTAAGAAACTTTTTTCAAGGATGTACGGGATATAACCATGACTATTCCATGTAAGAGTATAAATTTTTTTATTTCCTATATTAACCATAATAATCAATGAAATATGATTGTTTCCCAGGTATATAGAGAATAAAATTATATGTTAGATTATTTTTATAAGAGATAGATCGTGGAAATTGGTATAATGTGGTCTTTTTCATCTCTTGATTATCGTGAGTCATTATTGGATGATGATATGTATGGGGTAATTCACTCTCATATTTGTAAAATGTATTCTAATTCCATATCATGTTTCAATAAATATTTATTAAAAAAGGACCATATTTTCCTAGATCTATGACATTATTTTTATATGATATTCATATAACAATTTATTGGATGTTCTTTAACATATTCTTCTAATTTTTTTTCCGGTAATAAAAATTTTGTTTCTCATATATATTTTGATTTGTTATATTTGGTAGACATACTTTGATTAGGGTTATATAATTTCCATATTAATAATCATTAAATGAAATTAATATTTAAAAAAATTTTATAATATTTTAAACAATTAAGATTGATGGTTTTTATAAATTAATTATGTTACGATCGTGGAGATGGTTGGTCATACGTACCCATGTGTAACCTTTCTGCCTTTCAAAGATCATTCTGGAAAAAAGGTATGTAGTATTTTATATTTTAATGAAATTAATAATATAGAAAATAAAATATTAATTATATATGTACACATATACATATCATACGTTTGGTTCGTTGATGAAAATATATTCTTATTGCTTCATGAAGGTGGTAGTAAATGCTTACATGTACCACATTATAATCATTCAACGAGTGAAAATTTAAGAATGATAATGCCATATTATCTTTAAAGAATGATAGATATTTTCATCATATAATTATTATGTCATGTATATCACATATATTGATTAAATGTATTTTTATTATCCTTTCTGTAATGCGTTAGTTAAAAAAGAATCACATAAGTTCCCGAGGCAGTAATCAATCTTACACAAAACCGATGTTATCGTATACCATAGAGAATGTAATGCAACAAAAATTAATATATGATATAATGAGTATATGTAACTCCCCAACCCCAGTTACCTAGAGTCGGTGCATTATTACATAACATTGGCATGATCACAAGAATGATCAAATCTCGAAATACCGATTAGTTTTTTAGACCTGGAAATAATTAGATACATTCATAATGTTTACATTACATAATAAAATGAAAATTACAACAATATAGTCTCCATAGTCCACACTCATATCCCCTCATACTATCCCTGTAGTTCATTCATAAAATACTTCTTCACATCCTGGGAAAAATAAAACATAGAAAGGGGTTCTCTCAAATACCCAGTAAGGATAACAATATAGCAGAAACATTCATAAATAAGCATAAACATTTAAGGCAATGTATAACTAAAAAAAGCCTTTTAAAACATAAAATTTAGCATAACATGGCTGAAATAAAATGAAATAATGACATATAATTATTCACATGGATATTCTACTAGTTGAATAATCACATGCAATATCAATAACCACTTTCATAATGATGAAATGCATAATGCGAGACCATCATAACCACATAGCCAAGGCCTCGTGCCAATATTAAAAATAAGATTTTGTCCAGGACTTGTGAAAAGTCACTAGTTTGTCTCATGAGACCTACCGATGCATCGAGGAGCTATATCGGTCTCCACCCGTCACTTATTAAGTCAAATTCATTCCTCATATAAACAGGTTTAAACATAACATAAACATTCGTATTAAAACTAGCATATGAAATGTCAATACTTTCTTCATAAACCATGAATGGTATAAAAATAACACATCCATAGTCAAACATATCACAAAACCATCAATACAATATAGAAGATTTGTATAATAATAAATCAACTCCAAATAAACATAAAATCCATCAAAGGATGTTGACATAGATGAAATAAAAACATTTTTTAGAGAAATATCTCTTTATATTTTGAAATCATTTTAGAGTCATATTTTTATAAAATAAAACATTTTCTTTGAAAATATTCTTATAAGCTGGTAACGGAAGCTTCAAAGATTTTATAATGGTGGCAAATAGTCGTACCCGCCGTATAAGTTAAAAAAAGAGACTTTTACCTTAAATCTGTCGAAAAGGTTAAAAAGTACCTTGTTTGGAAAATGACAGAATGATTACATTACAAACATCTTATAAAAAGTAACACAAGGGTATAAATGACTTCGAAACATATTCTATTAAATAGAAAGAATGTTTTGAAACACATTTTTAAGAAACATGGATGTGGATGATAAAGAGTTCTCAGTAGATAATTATGTATAAACAACCTTGGATAATGAAGAGATTGTTAAAAAACCCTTTCCAATTTGGTAACTTACAAAAAATACACCCCATGAAAGAGGTATAATACATTGAATTTGTAAATACAAATAAATTAAAGTGTATTACATAAATAATTCAATTATGGGAACTACATACACCACACAAAAGGTAATAGTTGCAATATGGCATGAATCTCACGAAAATAAGGAGTGAGATGAAAACCCTTTACCTTGGAATTTTCCTTGTCTGGGGGTAGGTTAAACTCATGTATAATGGTGAAATAATTGTTATTAAATTATACAACAATAATATACATTAATATCATATCGTATATGATCTTTTAACATTGCTTTGTTAATAATATCTTAGTATTATTGTCGTTTCAGGTGTTGACTTACTCGTTTTCTTTTATATGTTTTGTTAAGTATACCATGTTTTTCATGGATAGGATGTATCTTATTCATATCAAGAATTATATCAAGTCCATAAACATTATTTTTAAATAATAAAATGATAATTATACTTGAATGGATACAATGGAGAATGAATCTCATCGTGTTCGTGAAGACGGTAGTCCGTACGTACGCACAAACAACAATATCATCCTTTTGATAATAAAATAATATATAATTGGATGTTATATCATATATACAAAATAATTATCAGGTTTTATTTATTATTTACTTGAATTAAACATCATTATTATACCCATCCAAATAATAATATATTGAATAAAAATTACACCACGACACGGAGACGGTAATCCGTACATACGCACGTATGGTGACATGTCAATCAAAGGATGGACAGAATACTGAATATGGTTGTACCATATTTATAATAACATCACAGTATATATAATATACTGGTGATATTATTTTAGAATGAAAATAACAAAGAAAAAAGAAGTTGAAGAAGAAAGGAACTTGAAAAAGGGTGGTGAAAACATTATCTCTTCTTCGGGTTCTTCCTTTTGATTTGATCAAAAGGGATCCATAGGTTGGCTTTCTGATCAAAATAAGGCCTCTAGGTTGTAGAGAGGGAAGTATAGAGAGTATTTGGTCAGGGTTTGGCCGAGCCAAAGGCATTGAATGTGTGAATTAGTGAGATGGGGGAGTGCCCTTTTATAAGAGGGGTAAGGGGAACCTTTGGAAAAGCTAGAAATATTATTTTATAATAAATTCATATTCGGTTTCTAATGGCTCAAAAGTGGATTCTTTAAAGGTTAAGGTGGAGATGGGTCAAAGAACACTCAAACAATAGGTTTTATATAGGTTAGGGTCACTCTATTAACCTTATATTTTAGTTTTAACTCTTAGTTAATTAGTTTGACACTTACCATGCCACTTTGTATTTTTTAATTATATAGTTAATAAACGTACTATATAACTCCAATAGACCCTCAAGTTGTCCATTAATGATACAAATATTATTATATAAGTCTCTTGGCCGAACCATATATTTTTAGGAATTTAATATCAATTAATAATATAATATTTGTTTAAAAACTCTTTTATGTGAATTTTGACTCTATTCAATAATTGATTTTTGTTAAAGTATTAAAAAATTCATCAATTCGAACCAAATTAATTTAAGCAATCATATAATGTCATATTAAGCAATTAAATTCATGGATGTCATAAAAAATTTCAAATTATATTAATTTTAACATTTATAATACCAATTATTTTATACTTTCATTAATAAGGGAAATACTGCATCATTATTAGGTCATAAATAATAATAATTATTAAATGTTTAACATTTATAAATAAAATTCCATTATTTAGAAAAACTATTTACCTTTCTAATGAATATTTATAGTATAAAATTCAACATATATAACCCTATGTAAAAATTGTTTTGGAAAAAGATATATGCTTATGTCATTTTTGTATTTATTTTTGCTCAATTAATATACAGTGTCATTAACACTTACAAGTGGCTCCATTGGGTCCCGAAAATCGACACAAATATGACCATGGTCGAAAATGTATCAAAAAATAAGGTTATGACATGTTTTAGGGTAATTTATTATTATTATAATATTATTTGTTTACCCTTATTTACTGGATTTACCCTTTAACCATGGTAAATAAAATTTTTACCGAAATAATTATTCCAAATGTATAAAAAAAAGTTACCTATTTACACAATTTGGACATCCTGATTCCAAATATGGAATCCATTTTTCCAAATTCATAACACATAAGTGGCATAAATTAATTTAAAATTAATTCCCATCGTTAAAACAAAAAGTGTGTTTTTTGAGGTAATAACTATCCAAAGATTGACACTTGTTCATGTCCGGTTTAATTGTGAAATTATGTCCAATGGCCAACATTTTATTAAATTGTAAAGATATATTCTAAATATACTTTAAAAGCACTCAAATTAATAATTTATCAGTATTAATTATTTCGATTAAAAATGTTGTATTTAATTAAAATTTAGTAATTTTCACTATTCATCAAAATATAAATGTTATCCGAAAAGTTCCAAAATTTTACCCTAAGATAATTTTCATATTACGAATAAAAAATGAAGTCAACTTTGAGAGATGAAATTTATATAATATAATAAAGTGGGTATTACTATTCATAACGGCTAGTTTGATTGGTTGTGGTGTGTGTTAGAACTCGAAGTTGCGTACAACACATGCTATTGTATTATTCAAAAGGAAGCGTACTCTGGAAGCTTGGGGTGTTACATTCTCCCCTCCTTCAAATAATTTCATTATCGAAATTTCTATAATACTAACTCATGAAAAGGCTCATGTGGTTCTTCATCATAAGTTCCTCGAGTTCCCACGTTTCCTCTTCCATCTTATTGTTTCTCCATAATAGTTTTTCGAGGCGAGACATCCGGTTTCTCAGTACTTGTTCTCCCGTATCAAGATTTCCATCGGGCTCTTCGCAGTAAGAAAGATCGGGTTCCAGTTCTAATTTCTCATAGGTGAGTACATGTTTTGGGTCAGGCATGTATTTCCTCAATACTGAAACATGGAACACATCGTGATCTTTGGAGAGACTTGGCGGCATTTCCAAACGGTAAGCTACAGCCCCAATTCGTTCTAGAATTTCGAATGGACCGATGTACCTGGGACTCAATTTACAATTCTTTACAAAACGTCTAACTCCGTTCCATGGAGATACCTTCAAGAAAACATGAACTCCCACCTAAAATTCCAAATCCTTTCTTCGGTTGTCAGCATAGCTCTTCTGCCTACTTTGGTCATCTTTGATGTGGTTTTGGATTACCTTCACATTTTCCATCGTTTCCTCCACCAGTTCTGGGGCTACAAGTTTTCTTTCACCAACATCATCCCAACAGGTTGGCGTGCGACATCACATTCCATATAACACTTCATATGGTGCCATCCTAATACTTTAATGGAAGCTATTATTATAGGAAAATTACACCAGAGATAAATATTGATCCCACATACCCTTAAAGTCAAGTGAGCATGATCTCAACATGTATTTTAAGGTTTCAATAGTCTGTTCTGATTGTCTATCTGTTTGAGGGTGGTAAGAAGTGCTCAAATGAAGTTCAGTATCCAAGGATTTTTGAAGACTCTCCTATAATATTGAAGTAAAACATGGATCACGATCAGAATCAATCGATAGGGGTACTCCATGAAGTCTCACCACTTCATTAATATATAGACTTGCTAGATGTTCAAGTGTTAAATCATCCCTTATAGAAATAAAATGTGCTAACTTGGTAATAAAATCAACAATAACCCAAATTGCATCGTTCCTTCTAGGAGTCTTTGGTAGTCCCATGACAAAGTCCATCGTAATATTATCACGTTTACACTCCGATATGGGAAGAGGTTGCATGACTCCTATAGGCTGTTACCTTCCAGCTTTCAGTTATTGACAAACCATACATATTGACACAAAATCAGCAATCTCCCTATTCATGTTGTCCAATAAATAATGTTCCTTTAAATCTATATACATTTTGGTGCTCCCAGGGTGTATAGAGAAATTAGAACTATGGGAATCATCCAAGAATTCCCTTTTTAGATCAGGTATATTGGGAACACATATTCTCTTCCCAAACATCAAAATTCTATCTTCATACACAAACTCATTCAATATCCCATCATTCACAGCTTTAATCTTCTTTTGAAACTCTTCATCACCGGTCTGAGAACTCTTTATCCTTTCTAGTAAAGATGGTTTGGCAACCATTTGAAAAAGTATTGATGTTTCACCCTCCATGGTGATTCTCATATCCATCTTTACAATATCCATGTATATATGATCCTTTTCTACTCTCATCTTGTTCAAAACTCCATGATCATTTCTGATCAAAGCATCTACCACCTTATTTTCCTTCCCCGGGTGGTAGTGTATCGTAAAATCATAATCCTTGAGTAATTCAAGCCATCTCATTTTCCTCATGTTGTGTTCTTTTTTGTGAGAAAATATACTTCAAACTCTTGTGATCAGTATAAATCTCACATTTTTCACTATAGAGGTAGTGTCTCCATATCTTTAAAGAAAAGATCATAGCTGCTAACTCAAGATCATGAGTAGGATAGTTTTTATCATGAATTTTCAACTATCGTGATGCGTAGGCAATAACCCTATCATTCTGCATAAGGACACAACCATGTCCTTTCTTCGATGAATCACTGTAAATAACAAACCCATCATTCCCTGATGGTAGAGTCAATATAAGATCATTGACTAATATTATCATTAGTTCTTCAAAACATTCTTCACACTCTTTTTTCCAAACAAATTTAACCACTTCACGTTTGAGCTTCGTTAATGGGTTACCCAAACGGGAAAAATTCTGGACGAAACGTCGATAATAACTTGCCAAACCAATAAAATTGTGTATTTCAGTTATACTATTCGGTTCATGCCATTCGTGTAATGCCTTGGTCTTAGAAAGATCAATAGAGATTCCATCTTTAGAGAAAATATGGACAAGAAAAGAAATATCCTGAATCGAGAATTCACACTTGCTAAACTTCCCATATAATTCATGTCTTCTTAGAGTGTTCAAGATAATGCGGAAGTGATTTTCATGATCTTTGTAGATTTTAGATTATACCAAGATATCATCAATAAATACCACCACAAAATCATCTAGATATTCCTTGAAAACTATATTCATTAGATCCACGAATACAGAGGGTGTATTAGTCAGCCCAAAAGGCATTACCGTAAACTCGTAATGCATGTACCTTGTTCGAAATGCTGTCTTCGGAATGTCTTCCTTCTTCACACACAACTGATGGTATCCAGATTGAAGGTCAATCCTTGAAAAGTATTGAGATCCATGCAATTGGTCAAATAAATCTTCAATGTGAGGTAGGGGATACTTGTTCTTTATTGTTATAGCATTGACCTTCCTGTAGTCGATACATAACCTCATAGATCCATTTTTATTTTTAAGAAAAAAGAATAGAGGCTCCCCATGGAGTAACAGTAGGGCGAATAAATCCCTTATTACTTAATTCCTCTAGTTTTTTCTTTAGTTCAAATAATTCCACAGTGTCCATTCTATAAGGGGTCTTCGATATAGGCCTTGATTCAGGAATTAAATCAATTGAAAACTAATCTTCTCGTTCTAGAGGATGTCCAGGTAAATCTTCTGGAAACACATCTATATATTCTTTCACAATAGGTACATCCTCTTTTTGAACATTACATTCCTCACCCATAGTCATTTCATTCTCTTCCTCCCCAATAATTGAATTTAGTTGAGCTACTGGGGGTGGATCTAGATAAGAATTAGGTGGTGATGATTCTGCTCTAAAGATAAGGTGTTCCTTATCATCATCATCAAAAATTGTAAACTCATTCTTCTTAAAATAAATCTTTGCATCATGGTCCGAAAGCCAATCCATACAAAGGATTATATCAAACTCAATTATAGGTATAATGATGAGATCAGCGGATAATGAACATTTATGTGCTCTAATGGGGACTAATTGACAAAACTATGTTGCAATGATACTTCCTTTAGGAGTTTTAACTGAAAACTCCCTTGTTAAATCAAATTGGAAAAATGTAATTTTCTTAGAAAACTAGGGAGATATGAAATAATGTGATGATCCTGAATCAAATAATGCATTTTCTAAACATGAGGAAACCATTAAATTACCTGCCACCATGTCTTTCAGAGCTTCTACCTTAGTTGTAATGATAGTATAAGCTTGGCCTTGATCCCTTGGCCTTTTCTGAGGTATGTTCCTCTAACGCTTAGGAAATTCATTTTCATTATGTCCCATCTCTCTGCAATTGTACCATTGGACATTAGTAGCTTCCTTTTTCCCCATGCAATCACGAGTTTGGTGGCCTTTTTCACAACACTTGTAATAGACTCCCATTCCTTTTAAGCAAGTACCGGGGAGTTTCTTCCCTAATTTACCACAGCATGGATATTCAACCATTCCCTTCTTCCCCTAAGTTCCATTCCTAGATTGATTAGAAGATCTCTCCTTCTCTAGATTTTCTTTAAAGTCATAGGACTTAGAGAATTCCTTTTCTGTCTTGATAGCACATGATACAATGTCCTTATATGACGAGAAGGATTATGAGACTAATGATCGATGGAGAAATGGTTTTAAACCATCAAACAAACGATCAATCACACTTCATGGGTTACATATATAATCTCTAGCATACCTTGCTAACCTTGTAAAGTTATCCTCATACTTTGCATCATTCCCATCATCCTTTTGTCTCGGGCTCATAAATTGTCTTTCCAAATCTGTTCGATGGTCACGAGGAAAGTATTTTTCTAAACACAGATCATTCAACACCCTCCATTCCACATTTTATACATTATCATCTTCCTTCGTGTTTTGAATCAATGAGTACCACTGATTAGCATCTCCAGTGAGGTGGTAAACTGCCATGATAGCGTTTTCCCTTTCACTACTCCCCGGAGCCTGAAATATTTTCTCCATGGAACTTTTCCATTTCTCAGCTACTAATGGATTTGTACTCCCATTTAATGTTGGTGGTTACTACCTCATGAAGCGATCTAACATTGACCCTCCACGCTGTGGATCAGGGTGCTCTAAACAGGTAAGGTTATTATTCATAACCTGAGTGAGTTGTCCTAGTATGGTGATTAGTTGATCAACACCAGTTGCATCACCAGCTCCACTATAATTATCTTGAGCAGGAGGGAAATCCCTACATGGAGTGCGTGCATTGATATGGTTTCAATTTCTTCAGCTAGGCACCATTTCTAAACAATAGCATAAACTAGATAAGTTTATGAATCAAAATACATAATTCCATACTTATAAAACACTTAACATAAATTAAACTATTTATGGATATAATCCATAATCATAAAAATGTTTTCATTGATGATGTATATACTCATAAACCCTTCATAATGATTTGTAAAGAAAATGAGAGTTATCCTGGGCATATCCCACGGGAGTGTCATAACCAAGAGTGCAGCAAGGCCCGTTGTCGTGCACCAGTTCCCGTTCGAGTCTAGCTCAAAGCGGTGTTTTTGGGTTTTACCCCTAGGTACATCTTTGCCAGAGCCGCCTCTACCTGCTCATATCTAGACAGTGATGTATTTCTCGGAAAACTCAAAAAATCTCTACAATACCAAAATTCTAGGATGTTCTTCTATTCTAATCCTCAATGTCCATCTGAAATCTATGTGCTCTAATCAGACTTTATCTAAATCTAGCTTCCACGGTTTGTACTAAACTTCCTCTAATACCAACTGTAACGCCTAGACCCTAGTTACCTAGAGTCTGTGAATTATTACATAACATTGGCATGATCACAATAAAGATCAAGTCTCGAAAGACGGATTAATTTAGTAGCCATGGAAATAACTAGATACATTCATAAAGTTTACATTACATCATAAAATGAAAACTAAAACAATATAGTCTCCATAGTTCACACTCTTATCCCCTCATACAATCCCTTCAAGTCATTTATAAAATACTTCTTCACATCCTGGGAAAAATAAGACATAGAAAGGGGTGAGCTCAAATTTCCAGTAAGGATAACAATATAGTGAAAACTTTAATAAATAAGCATAAACATTTAAGGCAATGTATAACTAAAACAAAAGCCTTTTAAAACATGTACTTCAACATAATATGGAAGAAATAAAATGAAATAATGTCATATAATTATTCACATTGATATTCTACTAGTCTAATAATCACATGAAATATCAATAACCACTTTCAAAATGATGGAATGCATAATTCCAGACTATCATAACCACATGGCCAAGGCCTCGTGCCAAGACTGCAAATAAGATTTTTTTCAAGGCCTTGTGCCAAGAAACTAGCTTGTCTCATGAGACCTACCAATGCATCGAGGAGCTATAGCATGCTCCACCCTTCACTTATTACGTCCAATGCATTCCTCATATGAACATGTTTTAACATAACATAAACATTCATATTAAAACTAGCATATAAAATGTCAATACTTTATTCATAAACCATGAATGGTATAAAAATAACATATCCACAGTCAAACATATCCCAAAACCATAAATACAATATGTATGTTTTGTATTATAATAAATCAACTCCTAATAAACTTATAATCAATCAAAGTATGTTAACATAGATGAAATCAAAACTTTTTTTAGAGAAATATATCTTTTTATTTTGAAATCATTTAAGAGTCATATGTTTATAAAATAAAACTCATTCATTGAAAATATTCTTATATTCTTGTAAGGGAAGATTTGATGATTTTATAATGGCTTTAAATAGCCACACCTGCTGTATAAGTTAAAAAAAGACATTCTTAACTTAATTCTGTTGAAAAGTTTAAAAAGGACCTCGTTAGGAAAACAACAGAAATATTCCTTTATAAACTTCTTATAAAAATTCAAACAAGGGTATAAATGACTTTAACCCATATTCTGTAAAATAGTATGATTGTTTTTAAACACATTTTTAACCAACATGGATGTGGATGATAAAGAGGTCCCAGTAGACAATTACGTATAAACAACCTCAGATAATGAAGAGAATGTGAAATAACCCTTACCAATTTGGTAACATACAAAACATACACCCCATGAAATAGGTATCATACAATCAATATGTAAATACACATAAATTAAATTTTATTACATAAATAATACAATTATGGGTAGTACATACACCACACAAAATGTAATAGTGGCAATATGGAATAAATCTCATGGGAATAAGGAGTGAGATGAAAACCCCTTACATTGTAATTTTCCTTGGTTGCGGGTAGGTTAACCTCATGTATAATGGTGAAATAATTGTTATTAAATTATTAAAGATTCATATACATTAATATGATATCATATATGATCTTTTAACATTTCTCTGTTAATAATATCTTAGTATTATCATCGTTTCGGGTGTTAACTTACTCATTTTCTTTTATATGTTTTGTTATGTAAGCTTTGTTTTCCATGGATAGGTTGTATCTTATTCACATCTGGAATGATATCAAGTCCTTAAAAATTATTTTTAAATCATTAAATGATAATTATACTTGAATGGATAAGATGGAGAATGAATCTCTTTGTGTTTGTGGAGACGGTAGTCCGTACGTACGCACGAATGACAATATTATCATTTTGATATTAAAATAATATATAATTGGATGTTATATCATATATACAGAATAATTATCATGTTATAATGATTATTTACATGAGTTAAACATTATTATTATACCTATCCAAATAATAATATATTGAATAACAATTACACCATGACATGGAGACGGTAAGCCGTACATACGCATGTATGGTGACATGTCATTCAAAGGATGGATAGAATACTGAATATGGTTGTACCATATTTTTAATAACATCAAAGTTTATATAATATATGGGTGTTATTATTTTAGAATGGGAATAACGAAGAAATAAGAAGTTGAAAAAGAAAGAAACTTGAAAAAGGTTAGTGAAAACATTACCTCTTCTTCGGGTTCTTACTTTTGATTTGATCAAAAGGGATCCTTAGGATATATATCTGATCAAACTAAGTCCTCTAGGTTGTATTGAGGGAAGTTGAGAGAGTATTTGTGTAGGGATTTTCTGAGCCAAAAGTCTTTGAATGTGTGAATTAGTGAGAAGGGGGAGTGCCCTTTTATAAGAGTGGTAAGGGGAACCTTTGGAAAAGCTAGAAATATTGGTTTATAGTAAATTCATATTCGGTTTATAATGGATCAAAAGTGTATTATTTAAAGTTTAAGGTGGTTATGGGTCTAAAACCACTCAACAAATAGGTTTTAGACAGGTCTGGGTCACTATATTAACCTTATCTTTTAGTTTTAACTCTTAGTTAATTAGTTTGACACTTACCATGTCACTTTGTATTTTCATATTATATTGTTAATTAACATAATATATACCTCCAAGAGACCACCAAGTGGTACATTAATGATACAACTATCATTATATACGTCTCTTGGCTGAACAATAGATTTTTAGAAATTTAATATCAATTAATAATATAATATTTGTCTGAAAATCTCTTTTATGTGAATTTTGACACTATTCAATAATTGATTTTTTTTAAAGTCTTAAAAACTTCATTAATTTAAACCAAATTCATTTAAGAAATCCTATAATGACATATTAAGAAATAAAAGTCATGTATGTCATCAAAACATTCAAATTATTTTAATTTTCACATTTATAATACCAATTATTTGATTCATTCATTAATAAGGAAAATACTGCATCATTATTGTGTCATAAATAATACTAATTATTAAATGATTAAAAATTTTAAATATAATTACATTATGTAGGAAATAGTCTTATCTTTGCAATTAATATTTATATTATAAAATCCAACATATATAACCCTATGTAAAAATTGTTTTTCTAAAAGATATATGCTTATGTCATTTTTGTATTTATTTTAACTTAATTAATATAAAGTGTCATTATCACATACAAGTGGTTCCATGGGGTCCCAAAATAGACCCAAAGATTCCCATGGTCAGAAATGTTTCAAAAAATATGGTTAGGACACGTTTTATGGTAATTTAGAGTTATTATAATATTATTGTTTTACCCTTATTTACCGGATTTACCCTTTAACCATGGTAAAGAAACTTTTACCGAAGTAATTATTCAAATTGTATAAGAATAAAAGTTACCTATTTACACAATTTGGACATCCTGATTCAAAATATGGAATCCATTTTTCCAAATTCAAAACACATAAGTGGGAGAAATTAATTTAAATTATTTCTCGTTGTTAAAACAAAAAACGTGTTTTTAAGAGATAATAACTATTAAAAGATTAACACTTGTTCATGTCTGAATTAATTGTGAAATTATGACCAATGACAAAATTTTTAATGAATGGTAAAAATATATTCTAAATATACTTTAAAACCACTCGAATTCATAATTTATCACTATTAATTATTTCGATTAAAAATTTTGTTTTTATTTAAAATTTATTAATTTTCACTATTCATAAAAATATAAATATTATCCGAAAAGTTCCAAAATTTTAACCTAGGCTAATTTCGATATTACGAATCCAAAAATGAATTCAATTTTGAGAGGTGAAATTTATAAAATTTCAAAAATTATGTATTACTATTCATAATGGCTAGTTTGATTTGTTGTAGTGTGTGTTAGAACTAGAAGTTGCGTACAACACATGCTACTGTATTATTCAAAGGGAAGTGTACCGTGGAAGATTGGGGTGTTACAGTATATAAGTAAAAAAATATTTTAATTAAAACATATATAATTTTTATCTACTATCATACCCGACCGTGAGAGGCATTAATGGACAAACGAATGACATCAGTTCATGAGGCAACAGTCATCTTTATGCACAAATGATGATTTCACAACCCATTTGATGGAAGTGGGGAGGTTTTCAGGTTATTCACTTAACATAAAATCATAAAATCATATGTAATAAAATATATTTATTATATCATTATTTTTTAATATGAATTTATATATGTGGAGGATGAAATAAAATAAAAATGTTTGTTGATGAACTGTTCCGGTTTTTCAGGTTTCTTCATTATGTTTTCACAAATATACATCCTAAGTGGTTTTTATTTTAACTTCATGGATCCATATTCCCCTCAAAGGTTCCCCATACCTATTTGGCCACATGTCCCAATTAACATTTTCCAAAATTCTAGAGGTTATCGACTATAATTGAAGACCTAGGTGTTATAGTGGGGAAACTATGCCTTCATTGGAAGAGTATAATACAATAGAAAACAACATTAAAACAATAGAGGAGTTGGTAATATATACAATAGAAGTAAAAATAGATAGAATAATAACATAAATAACTATGTTTCAAATCATACCAAAGATGATGTTACATGTCACATATTCTTGGAAAATATCCAGAATATGTTACACTGAAGTTATACATGATATAATTCAAAATGGTACAAAAAGGAAAAAAAGGAACTAAAATTTCTTACAAGCCTTGTATTGGTCCCATGCTCTTCTAATCCTAAGTAGAATATGAGGTACCTATAGAAGGGTAACTTCCCATATTGACACCTATAACAATATTATCTTGTTTGGGCTAAAAACATGACCCAAACAGTGTGTGAGACAAAATCTCAACAGGCATGCACCCATGGTCTATTCCAATCTTTCAGGGAATATATATTAAATGTAGTTTACAATAGTGAAAGAATTAAACTAGTAATTACTCAATTGTAAATATTCCTACAAGAACTGGTTTCTATTTAAATTATTTCTTGTTCATTTACATTTCAGTTATATTGAATTATATAATTATAGGTATTTGATAGAAGATTGAAATCCCCCATGTAAATTAAGCACAACAGATACCTCAAAGGCTATCTAAATAATTATAAGTGACTAATGAATCGATGCATGTGCTTTGGATTTACAGACACATCATTATTCATTCAATTTAAATACTCCGTTTATAATCAGAGTCTGCCCTTGTCATTACTATGTTAGAATTCAATTATTAATCCAGGTGAAACTCCACCTACATCCTACGAGCTTGTCCAGATGATCCCCCATGAAACCATTATCACATTAGGCATGGTTTGAGTATATGTCAACTGGTCCATCCTAGGATCCTATAAATAGGCTCCTTGTATCACCCATGACATATATATAGTTCTATTAGAACCTTTTAATGGAATCCCTTATTCCATGATTCTTTTGACATTTAAATAAAGTATCTAAGAACCCAAACACTACATCTTTGTTTCACTCAAAACATGTACATATACCCTCCCTCAGTATATCTATGACATCCCTCAATAGATCCATCGGTCACCCGAGGTGTAAGGTACAATAACCATATACTCTGGTCCATGCCATTCAAATATGAATCCATAGTTCCCCTATTTATAATTACACATTATTCATATAAGATAAAGTTAAACATTTCATCAGGTTTGTAACGGTAAAAACAAAAAGCATCTAATACAATCTCAAGAAATGAATGACTCCATATGTTATTCCTTTCAATTACTCCCATGGGAAAAATTCAAATTACAAGAATCACATGAAAATTAAACTATTACATGTCTTTAACATTAATAAAATTGTGTGTAAAATACATATAACATGACTATAATTTAATATAAATAATAAAATGGCTTAAACATTAACATAATCATGTCAGAAATTCATTTTATTTAACCAATTTCATTTTAAACCACCCCAAAAGGTAAAAAGTCATGACTCATATGCATCATTTTCTAAACGAACATAAACAATAATCCAATAGAAATGTACCCATGTGGTGGCCCCATATCAAGTTAAAGAACCCTAAATATTATTTAAATAACTTGTTCAATTAACTGAACAATAATAGGTAAAAAATGGTCAAATATCAATCAAGTTGATACTCCAAAAATGGACGCGTGACAATCTAATATATATAAACAACCAGAAAATAAGATAAAGTCACAAGACCACATACCTTAAACTCATATGACTCTCATCATCCCGTGTCAGACCATAATTTAACCAAGAAAGGA
Source organism: Viscum album (assembly GCA_963277665.1). Taxonomy (NCBI): domain Eukaryota; kingdom Viridiplantae; phylum Streptophyta; class Magnoliopsida; order Santalales; family Viscaceae; genus Viscum; species Viscum album. The sequence goes on from OY728163.1 coordinate 877,766,533, forward strand.
GTAGATCTAGAAAATGAGCATAAATTCCCAAAACTCGATAACAGGGATGATAGAAGACAACATGATGATCAGATAAAGAGGAAACAAGAACTCATCGATGGGGTTCCAATGAAAGTAATGACATTTGAAATAGAGTACAGATGAAGAATAGAGAGGTAAAACTCCCCTCAGGTTGAAATGGGCATTGATGTATGAAAATATGGGTGAGGGTAATATTTGGTTTTATAAGAAGAGGATACTTCCCAACATAGAGAAAAAAAATAATATACACAGTGTGTACTGGAAAAATACATTCAGTGTATATGCCAAAATCTCCCCATTTACTGATTTTTCTTACACATCATGCAGGTGTCCTCCCCAGACCATTACATGGAATGTACTAGTATTACATGGCATGTAACCCCCAGTCATGTCATGTAATAGAAATACAAAATAACCCTCAAACTATTTATCCTCCACTTTCTTAAGTACAACCCAAAAAGAAAAGATCCATACCCTAAAAGAAGAACATGTATTTTGAAAACAATTAATGAAATTCACAACTGATTTTCCCTTCCTTGGGTGGAGAAGAATCATCTATGAATAACATCAGCCACATCAATAATACATAGGTCTCCCTCTATAAGGTCTCATCGTGCAGTCATCCATTTAGCCATAACACTAGTAGTAAAAGAATAGACTGTCCAAAGAGAACAATCATGCTTTGATCCACAATTTGAATAGGGTGGTCCTCAAAGGGCACATCTACTTATAACTAAACTTCTTCAGGCCTAAAAGCATTATATGGGTCTAAAAATTAATGCCACGACTGAAAAATGTGGAAGATGTGGTTAATAGCCTAAATCTTCTGAGGTAACTGCAACCGACATGCAACATGCCTGACCCTCTCCAGAATCTCAAATGTGTCAATGTATCTTAAGGAAATCATACCATGTCTCCTAATAATCTTGTGTCCTTGACTGTTTAAAACATGAATGTAATCATGATCCCCACCATTAAACTCTATTGGTCATTTTCAGTGATCAACCTAATGTTTCTGACAAGACAACGAAGTAGCCATCCCCTTATGAATCAACTAAACCTATTTAGTGGTATACTGGACAAGATGTGTTTCCAACATAGCTACTTCTCCTGCATCAATCCAACATAGAAGTGATCTACATGGACTACAATAAAAATCCTCATATGGAACCATAAAAATAGTATAATTAATTCTATTTGGTAGGAAAATTCAACCATGGGTATGTGTTTCTCCCAAGAACCCCTGAATTCTAGCACGAATTCCCATAGCATGTCTTCCAGCAGTTGAATTGTGAACTCTAACTACCCATATATCTGTGGTTAGTGAGTTGTTCTCATGAGAACCTATATTCCCACCACCCTTTGTATACTTTTCCTTAAATGATAAGTAAACCGAGAATCCCAATTTGAAATGAGAGAATGTGGGACACCATACAGTTGTACAATCTCACAGATATATAACCTACCAATCACATCGACACTAAGGGTTTCCTTGATTAGTAAGAAATGTGTAACCATTGGGATACTATCAACAACATCCTATACAAAATCATTATGTCTCGTCAACCTTGGTAAACCCTTCATGAAATCTATCGTGACATTATTCAATTTCTACTCAGGATTGCGTAGCTTCTACAAATATCTAGTCAGTCGCTGGTGTTCTGCATTCACCTACTGATAGGTGTAGCTCTTTATAATAAAACTAGATACATCGCTTTCTATACCAAGACACTAACAATGATGAAGTAAATCCCGATACACATTGGTGACACCTGGATGCACTACCCATACATAGGCATGAAAACACACAATAGATCATATTTTATATCTACTAAAAACCATAATTGACCATGTAAACACATAACATAATCCTCACCAATATTCCATCCTGGAGGAGGGTCCTCACCTATCATACTCTCCTATAAAAATAAAGCTATGGAATACGATATATTCATTATCCTCACTCTGTCCAATAGGGTAGAGGTAATATTCAATGAAGACATAAAATTATGTCCCCAGATGTCATGCAACTCAAAATTCATCTTCAAGAAAAAATCCATAAGCTACCACTCACAATTATCTGACTTCACTTCTTAAAACCAATTCCTCTCACCCAATGAACCATTCATTGAATTTCCTTTTCCAGGAATGTAGGAAAGTTTGATGTCAAAATACTGAAGATATTCCACCAACATTTTCTACCTCAGATTCAGATCACACTAATAAAATATGTATATGAGGATTTTTTTGTCTTTGAAGACCAATAAATTATCTCCCTTGTAAGTAATTTCTCTATCAGCATAAATCATGAAAAACATATGCTACCCAAAGATCGTGAATTAGGTAATTCCTCTCATGTGGCCTCATTTACCAACACCTGTATGTAAAGACTCAATCCCCCTATCTAATAACCACTCCTAGCCTAATACCTGATGGGCCACAGTACACAATGTATCTCTTTCCCACCTCTTGAAATTTCGGTATTAGCGCCGATGTCAATCACCCTTTTGTCTTCAAAAAGGGAGTATCACAAAAATATTCCCATACATACTTCGCACAATTTTTAGTCAGGCCCTTCAATGATGCTGCAAACATGAGAAGTCATGTATGAAGTGACTATAGTAACCATCTAGCCATAGAAAACTCAGCACCTAAATGATGTTCATGGTTTGGTCTAAGGAATATACTACTCTCACCTTCTCTGATTCCATTGACACTCATGTCTCTATGATTATGTAACATAAGAAGTTAATCTGATCCATATAGAAATAAAAATTTGTGAGCTTAGCATATAAATAATTATCTCTAATTGTACACATTACAATATAGATATGCATGGCATGGTCATGTAGGTTATGATAATTCAACATGATATCATCCATGAAACCTAAAAGATGAATCTATATTAGGCTGGAACACTTGGTTCATCTATTCCATGATGACTACTAGTGTATTCGAGATACCTAATGGAATTAACAAATACTCATACACATAATACCTACTCCAAATGGTTTTGTGAGGTTTGTATAATGATCTAACATATAGTAGATGATAACCAGACCCCAAATAAATCATTGGAAAAAATGAGCTTCGTGAAGCTAGTTGAAAAGATCATTTTTTCCACACCAGGGGAAACAAATTCCCAACAACAAACTACTTCAATTTCCAATAATCCATGCACATCATGAGGGTAACATCAACCATGTTTTCAAAAAGGATGAGAGAACCTCATGGTGGAGTACTGGGTCTGATGAAACCAGTTTCCTCTAAATACTTTAGCTGCCTCAGAAACTGTTGAAACTATACCGTTTCCATTATATATGGAGGAAGGGATAATGGTGCATATCCTGGAATTAGATCGATAGATTACTCTGCCGCTCTCACTGGAGGTAAACTTGAATAGTTTTCAAGGGACACATCCCTTAACCAATCATTCATTGGTGGGAAATACATCTAACATGTTACCTCATCATCAAGATAAAAACACTCATTATGGGCAATCATCCCACCCAACCCACATTTATCTTGTCCTTCTTGGCATGCATGGACATCCCATTTACCTTTATTCAGAAATGATCAGCCCTCTCATGATGTAAAACTGAATCATCATCAATAGTAATTGAAAAAGTCTTAAAATGATACATACCCATATACTTTTAGGATTCCATCAAATCCAGTCATCTCTAAGACATAGAGGCCCCGAACTAAGTGACACCCACCAATCTAAAGTGGGAACTCCTTTCACAAGAACCCACCTACCTTCCTAATCCCTAACAGAGTGTCTAGCATCATAACACCATCAAAAGTAAAAGAACATAACCCAATGCTCCCCATAATGGACACAATTACCAAATTATGTGAATCCCATCTATCAAAAAGTATAGAAGCTAAAATAGTATACACTAGAATAGTACCTTTGACAATGGATGGTCTGGGATACTCCAATTGATAGGGTAGTTTCCCTTCACAGGTCTGACCAATACCATGACCCTATAACACTGCTCAGTTACACTTAGATGATCCATCCTATTTTCATTGAAGACATGGTGTCTGGCTAAGACGACCATGACCACCACCTCATCCTGAATTGCCTAATGTATCCCTACTTCCTGCCTTATAAGACACTGCTGGCCCTCTTCATAAAAACTGATTCAATGCAAACCCTCTCTCATTAGTAATTGGTGGAATAATCTTGTAGAATCATTGTAGGTGGCCCATGTTGAAGCAAAATTGGAACTCGACTGGGTCAATCTGACACTATGGCCTCATATCTCTGGCCTACCACACTAGTATCACCTCACATGGATACCTGAACATATGTTATGAATATTAGTTTCACCATGATAATGATAATGATGTCAATTATTAGTACCAATGGAGATATTACAATATCTCATTGCTGAAATGACCCAGCTCACACCTTCAGATTCCCTCAGGTTACACTCGTTAATCAGCACCTGATTCACTATAGTAGAAATAGTGATCAACCTGAAGACATTTAACTATGATCAGACGTTGAACCTATGACCATCCTCAAATCACATATCCATTAATACATCTTCACCCATCATAGTAGGTGTGAAATATTGAAGCTCAATTAAATGAGAAGAATATTCTATAAATGATATTGTTCCATATCCAGATGAATAATCCTATATGTTATATTAGTCCTCAGTGTCTTTATAAAATTATAATCATATAAGGCTGTTTTTAAATCTTCCCATGATATATCTTGGTGACACTATGAGAAAGTGATAACATCCCACCATTTATTGACACAATCAACCATCATATATGATGTGAGATTTACCCTTCTCTCCAGAGGAGTCTCTAAGTTCCCAAAGATGGAATGATTGGACTCCATTTATGACTCTTCAGCTTGTGTTCCTCTATCCCCAAAACAAATAGGAAGATGCTTCTATTGAAAAAATCATGACAGATCTTCCATATACATGGATGGGATTGGTACTCCCTCAAAAGTTTTCATGAACCTTTTAAAGCGCTCATGGAACTGTCCATCCACACCTATTTATAGTATAATATTTGGTCCCATAACTTGAATGAATTGAGGATCTACTGGTATCCCATATCCTACTACATTTGGGTTGTGATCATCGCCATCCTCTATACATATAGCTGGTGGTCACTGTGGTGACATTAATCTACAAGGTCAACCACACATCTCAGTTAAAGTACATTATAAAGGTTCAATTTTTAGGATTGAAAGACCTAAACAGGTGTATAATACCATCAAAGGGTTCCAAAATAGGATTATACAACATGTAGAAATGGTACACTATGTGTACCCTCAAGATCTCACATGGGCATGTACTTCTCCCATCCTAGACATGTAACCAAAATGGGTACACTACATGTAAGACTTGTATATGATGTTTACTCAAGTCTCCCCTCCTGGCCATGTACTTTTACATGGAAAAATCCACATGGGGTCTTCCTGTGTAAATCTACATGGTGTGTATCTAATATACATAGTGTGCACTTTCCTAAAACCATCATTCTCTGTACTCCATGACCTGGTTAGACCCATGGTCTTTTACCACCTAGCGTGTACCCATAGTACATTGTGTGTATGAAAGAAAGGACTTTCTTCCTAAATAGAAGAACATATGGATAGTGTTCATAGATCCAGACAACGTGTTATCTAGTTTCTTGAATAAGAAACCCATGGAACAACCACATAAGACATGTTTTTGAAATGTAAACAAATGATATTCCAAATTAAAATCTATGTGGTTCCATATTCCAAATGATTAAAATTTTGGAATCCACATATATTACATCGTAACATAATTAAATTTATGCCCAAAATATGATCTGCCTAATTTTGATCCAAGAGGACCCATACACCTAAGGGAACAAATCTTAGAATCCATCCAATTCAGACCTTAACATGTACCGATACTCCTATCAAAATATCAGGCACAAAAATCATGGTACCAATCACCAAAATTTGTAAATCTAGAACGACATCTATAACAACACCATGAAATCAGTAATGCTCTCTAAATATAATGTAAAGAATTCATGTCCTGGGATTTGTATCAATTCTCTTTATGATGCATGAGATGGAATAACTACATCTAATCAGGATGAAAAAATTATACCACAATAATATCAATAATAACCGTACAATACAAGTCTATCACCCAATGGTGAAATCGAATCTACTATTACAACTCATAATCCAAAAATTAAAATTCAATGCGAGGAAATTTTCTTTTCCCCATAAAGGGTGTAGCTACTCTAATGAAAAACATATTATCAAAACCCATTTCCTTTATATTATTGTCTAATGTATTCAAACAATAAAACATACCTCAAAAGAATCTTCATAATTCTACTTTGTAACATCCTGGATTTAGATGTAGCTCAATGTTTCCCCATACCGGGGGGGAGATGTGGACTCAAGAGTAATTTCCCAAAAAACCTCAGGTCTTCCACTATAAGTGAGGGCCTAGGTGTGATATCGGGAAAAATATTCCCTCATTAATAGATTATAACATGGTGTAATACAATAGTAAAATAATTTCATAAGTAGTAATACAAACAACAGAAGTAAATAGTGGAAGACTGATAACATAAATAATCAGTCATCAAATCATAAAAAAGATGATATTGCTTGTAAAATGTTATAAGAAAATAGCCAAATTAGGTTACAATGTAGAAATACAATATATAATTACCAAAAGTACAAAAAGGATAAAAGAAACTTTGAAGCATCCCAATTCTCAGCTTGGTCCCATGCTCTCCTGCTCCTAAAAGGCATATCAACTACCTGGAGACGTTAGTTTTACCTTATTGATACCTACACAATTATAATATCATTGGGCCCCAAAACCATAACACAAACTAGCTGTGAGACTAAATATTAGTTGGCAATGACCCATGCTCTGTGGCAATCAGTCTGGGAATATATATAACATGTAGTGTAAAATTGTGAAACCAGTAAACTAGGATGTACTCAAATGTAAATATTCCAACAAGCATTGGTTTCCATTTACCTCATTTTGTGTTCATTTATAGTTCAATTAAATAAAATTATATATATCATGGGATCCAATATTATCCCGAAAACCCCCATGTAATTTAAGAACAATAGATACCTTAGAATGATATCTAAACAAGTATAATTGAAGACAGAATCCAAGCTTGTGATTTGGCTTGGAAAATTTCATGTAATTGATTAAATTTCAATATTCAATTTACAATCAATGTATATCCTTGAAAATCCTATGTTGTAATTCTAGTGTCACTCTAGGAGAAATTTCACCTATATCGACAATCCCATCTGAATGATCATCTTTGGAATCTGGTATCACTCTATGTGTGGTGTGAGTATATGTCAACTAAGCTATATTTGGATCATATAAATGATCCCCAACTATCTCCCATGACATAAAAACACTTCCATTATAACACTTTCATTAAATCCATCATTCCATGATTCATTTTTCATTTAAATAAATCCACCTTGAACATGTCCACTCTATCTATGGTTCACTAGTGGCATAAAAATATAAACCCCCTTTTTGTGTCCATCCATGGAATCCCTCTTGGTATTTATGGGTCACCCAAGGTATGAGGTACAATAGCCTTATGGACCCGCCCATTCCATTCAAATCTGATTCCATGTATCACCCATTTCTAATTTCCCTTTTATTATATAATATTCAATTAATCATTTTATAAGACATGAAAATGTTAGAACCAAAAGAATAAAATATAATCTCAAGCATGGACCTACTTCATTTGTCAAGGAATTTCAATTTATCTCATGAGATCAATTATAATAACAATAATCAAAGATAAATTAAACATGGAAAAGGCTTAAAAATAATAAATTCCTATGGGAAATCCATATTACAAGAAGATCATGTAATTTAAACAATAAAAATGATTAACCATAAATTTTCTCATGTGGGAAATTCATTATATTTATCTAATTTAATTTTAACTCACCCATGATGGAAAACAAAGACTTGCATCATGTGTAACTTTGAAAAAACGACCCTAAGTGGTCATCGAAGGGAAATTCAACTACATGGTGGCCTTAAATCAAAGTAATAATGCCTAAAAATTCTTTAAATAACATATCTAATTTCCTCATAAGAAATATTCGATAACAAGAGTCAAATATAAATCATGTAAATTCCATATAAATTGGATCGTATCACTTCGAATTATATAAATAGCATGACAATTAGTGGAAGGCATAAGACAACCTAACTTGTACTCGTACGACTCTCTTTATCTAGTGTCGGCCTCTAATTTGACCTAGAATGGAGTAGATCATAAAAACAAGCATAACCAGCTAAACCATGACAACTAGGATGATAGAAGAATACATTAATGATTACTCATTAAAATTCAAGAACTCATCAATGGGGTTCTAATGAAACCGATAACATTTGAAACTGAGTCCAGATAAAGAATCATGAGGAAAAACTCCCCTTTGGTTGACCTGGGTGAAACTGTATGAAACCAGGGGTGAGGGTTGTGTCCATTTTGATAAGAAGAGGCTACTTCATGATATTGTCAAAAAATAATTTACATGGCATATACTAGAAAAATACAAGTCGTGTATATGCCATTATCGCACCCTTTTGCTGACTTCCTCACACATCGTGTGGGGGTCCTGGAATGACCATTACATGGTGTGTATTAGGATTAAATAACATGTAACACCCCAGTAAATTTATGTATTAGTAATGTAACCTAGACCAGATCCTCTTTTTTATCTTCTTCTATAAGTATAGCCTGAAATAAAATGATATGTACTTTAATGAAAAAACCATGTTCTTAAATTTATGAAAAATATGATTTCTCTAGGTTGATAGGATGAAATCTGGGGTGGTATATTTGTATGTATTGATGAAACTAAATGGATTAATGGTGAGAATCAGAGATTAGAGGGGTGGCCTTTTAAAAATGATGTGAGTAGCTTACTTGTAATCATTTTAAAATATAATGTTATACCCATGTTATTTTAATTAGAAAAGGTTCCAAAATATATTATTAGTTATCCATACACATATAGAGTCTAACAATTTCATGAAAATATATTTTAGTAAATTTTTATGTCATTTCAAACGTTAAAATTTTCATTTAACCCAGGGTAAACACATTTTTACCTTTACCACAGTAATAAATGTTTATATTTATACTAATAAGTTTGGTTAAATTATTAATTTATATAATTAAAAAATAAAAATTATGATTATTCCAAATATGGAATCCATTTTTCAAAATTAATTTCATTGAAGTGGATATTTTTAATTTATATTTAATACCCCTGTTGCAATGAGAATGTAATTTTTAAGAGGGAAACTATTTAACATTTTATAATGTTATTATATCAAAATTAAATTTCAACATGATTAAAATGAAAAAATTACATTAACATATATAAGTATGATAGAAAAAATAAATATTAAATAAATTAATATATAATTTTAATATAGAAATAATATGACAAAAATTTTAGTTTTGAAATAGAATTATTTATTTTTCACTGTTAATCCAAAAATTAATCTTTTTTGGATATTATAATCAAATAACCCTATGATAATTTTTTTATTATTTTAAAAATTGAAATTATTTTATCCAATAACATTTCTAATAGTGTTAAAAATTAGTTTTATAACACCAGCGTGCAAAGGTGAAAATTTTATTTTTAATAAAAATACAATTTTAAAGGTCAAATTTTATTTATAATTATATTTTGTTTAGAAAACACATAAGATTAATGTTAAATATTTGATTGAATATATTTTATAAAAAATCCTTTTAAATAAATAATTAATTTTTTTATATAAAAAAGGTTTCCAATAAAATATGTTCTTTATTATTAAATTCTTCATATTTTATCTTTAAATTAATTGGTCACAAGACTATTAATTTTATATTCATGTGTAACCCATATATTATAATAATATTGTAAACTCAATTCATAACCAGGATAAAAAAGAATAGGATATATATATCATCATAATATTTTAATTTTATTTGACATTATTTTGTAATCTCATTGTTGTATGAAGTGAAATCAAATCTCAGTGTATTACATACCCCAAGATAAACTAAATGTTTTATGTACCACAAATTAATAAAATGACTATATTTATTTTTTTAAAATTATTTCACCAAATCTTCAGTTGTTACATTCTCAGAAATAATGTCCAACTTCAAGGCCACCCAACACCTCATACATCATTCCTGAACTAAATGTACATAGCCACACAATATACACCCTTTTATTATATGTCCAATGTTAGAACCATTCATTGAATAAAAAAATATAAATACTACAAGGTATAGAATATTAATGTGCATTACCTTGGAAACCATAATTAAATTCATAAACAAGAACATCGAGTGATTCCCTTATAAAAAACCCATGTCATGACCTTGGATTTAAAAAAAACATAGTCTGACCAATCATTCATTAATTTCAATCCTGATGCATCAGCCATTACTACATGTTCTTAATCACCTACAACACAGGTATAACCTCATTCATAGATATCATCAATTCCATAATCCATCAACTCATGATTACAACTTGAGTTGTATTTCCAAAACCATTAGTCCTTTTATTAATACACAGACATCAAAACTCACACTATTTAAAGCACATGTGTTAGACTCTTTCCCTTGTTTTGAAATAAATTGTATCTTGTAGCAAAACCCCAACCTCTTAATCTATTCCAACATCCATAGAAATAGAAAAAATGTTAACGGAACCAAAATCCATTACAATCATTTCAAGATCTAACACACAACCTGCATAGTCCCAACCCATTATAGTTAGTACATCTAGATTGTTTGATAAAACCTTACAACCTCAAGTTCACAACCTAATGAAAGGCACAAAAAAGAAACATCCCACTATACATCACATCCCTACCCATCAAATACCTATAACCCAAAACCAATGGTCTCAATATTAGGGAACTCTCAAATATAAAACCATCTATACAAAGATTAAATATCAACATAAGGGATAAGTATACGCAATGTCCTTAAATATTTCCTCATTTCTTCTTTCCCATTAATTAAAAGTTAACCTTTTTTATATTATTTATTTATTAAATTTAACTATTCATGTGTTTATCAATACATTATTTATATAGAAATTTATATTCTTATATTTTTTTACTAATACATAATATAACAAGAACTCATTCCTTAGGAGTCATTTATACCATCATAGTACCTAGATGTCACCTAAGGAAATGCTAAAGTAGAGTTACACTAAAAACTTATATATAAAACATATAAATGGATATAGAAACATTATGTACCAAAAAACTCTAAAACATTTATAACCTTAGGATGATATGAATAACAACAAGAAATTGACAATAACTACACACGTTTATAGAAATAATAATGAATCCCATAGAAAAAAAAAACATAGGAAGTATGTAGATGATCTATTAATAATATGTTCCTAGCATGGTGCATGAATGCAAACCCTCTTTGAATATTATAGTAAATGTGATAAAAAACTTTTAACTAAGTAATGTGACATCCAAGCACACCACTCGATTTGGAATCCAATCAATTGAAAAAGTGAATACAAAAAACATCAATTTCCCAATAATGGAAACATGTTTTCCCCCATGAGTGGGGGATTTAGGCACCCAGAATGATCTCATTTTGAAGATCATAAAATAACCCAGTATTATTTATACCATGGAATAATATTATGAAAATAAAAATACATTTATAACACTTTTAAATGTCCCGACATGGGATCCAATAACTACTTCCCTAATATGGTTCATTTCACAACATCAAGATATCCTACCCATATGCTAATGGTGGGTCACTAGTACAGAGAGAAAATATGAATTTATGGAGACTATAGCCACTTTATCTGAGTATAAAAAACTATTTAATAACAAAAATTGATTTTAAAACCTAAAAAGTAGTAATGTAGACAACATACAGTAAGGTACACAATAACCCAATTAAAAAATTATACGATAACGAGATGAATAATCTACATGTTAGGTAGTCATTAAAGAAAATTATAAAACACAAAAACCATTAAAAACACTAAACCACGTTTATATATTTCATCCCAATCCTAACATCCTAAAATCCTACCTATTAGACCATACATAAATGAATATTCAGATCCATGTATTTATGTTATACTTGAAAAAGTGACATCTTCTCAGGTAACCATGTGCCTTGTCATATAGATTAGGATGTGTGTTAAACATAGTAGGCCAACACAAATGGTATCTATATTAATAAAAAAATCAAAAAATAATACACATTTTTGAAAATGAAAAAATAAAGAAGATAATAAAAGAATCATGCTTCGAAATTGAATTTTCTTCATTACCCAGACTATTAGGTTCCAGCGTGTTTCCCAACCAAAAAACTATACTATAGACATGTTGGATGTCTAAAGAATAAATTATTTGCGTTCTGATTATGAATATAAATAGTTAATTTATTAATAATTATAATTATTTTTCCTATGAAAATTGATCCAATTACTAATAAAATATCATAATCTCTTAGTGTTGGCTTTGCCATGCTGACACTCTAGAAAAAATAATTAATTTCATATCCATCATATAAAATAAAAAGCGTATAACACCATGTAGAGCTATATAAAACCATATAATTATATTTATATCAATTTCTAGACTTCCAAAATCAATTCATAGAGGTTAAACACCATAATAATTTATTCTAAACAATGACATGGAGAGCCATGTCCATTATCATTAGCCATTGGTTTATTGTACCATGTCAGAAATTCAATTTCTAAGATGTGCAATTTCATGTCCATCAACCCAAATCCATTCCATAATGATCCAAAATTCAAGGATAAACATATATGAACTATTAAATGATTGAAATAATAAGGGTTCACCTTTTTATCACATTCATTATTTAACATGGCCACAATAGATTTTAGAATGAAAATATTACGTTTTAAAAATCTACCTTCTTTTAAAGGGAATATAAAATATAATGAAATAATCATTTAAAACATCTTGGATACACTGTATAAATAAGTGTTCCTACCCTTTAAAATTTAATCTAAAACCATGAACCTTATTTCACTTAAATCCATTAAAATAAATCATATGGTATTTTAAAAAAAGGGGTAATGAAACCCTTATAAAATAAAAAATTTAAATATATTTAACCCCCCACCCAAATAACAATGAGTTCAAGACCACATTTAAAAATATTTTCCACTTTATAAAATCATTTATACTTATTGAAACCGTAACTTAATCACACTCTAAATCACACAATTCTAACCACCTTAAAAAGCATATTATGTTTTTCACAAAATATTATCATTTAAAACAACTGAAATCATCCATATAACTTTTAATAAAAACATATCCCCAAATAATTAAAATTATTTCTTTAAAAAATACCAATTAATAATTACTACACATTTACCATCACCTATTCTCAATATTAATGGTTATAATTTCATTACACCACTTTTAGGAGATTGGCATAAACCATGGGAAGCCCTAGGCTGTGTCTCAATCATCAACTAACATGATGATCTCTATGAGGGGTCTCAAATGTCAATATAAGTCTAAAATAATTTTTTTTATACAATGATTTAAGAACACATAATATAATTACATTGGAAGAATCACATATATATGATCATCATCAATATAGTAAGAAAACACAAGTAGAACAACAATATCTTGCTCTTAGAAAACCACGCATCCTACACCCAACCCTTGGTCTTGATTAATGAAACAAAAAATACTAAGAACTCCTTATAAATAGGTTTCAATTACATAAAATAAAGTGACAATAACCAACAATGATTATACAAGAATATAGAGGAAATTATACTCATAGACTCACCCTATGATACGTTTCACACTAAATAGAATATAAAAAAGAAAATAAAACAAATTGGAACACTCCTTATAAATATTGGGAGAAAATATTTTTAACCCTTAGAATCTAGATGAAGTAAGGGGTGATAAATCAATGAAGAAAAATTTATATTCAGAGGTGGAAAATAGTAATTATCAAAATTCTAATGAGGCACATGGTTTGGAAACACTCTATTCCAAAATATATACTAACTTTAGATAATCCACTTCCAATATATTAATGGTTCATTAGGTTTTTAAGGAATCTTAAACTTTTTATAAAACCATACAATTTACATGTTTCTGAATCTTTATAATTCCACATGTTTTTTATTCCCCAAAAGATCTGTTTTCAAAAAATTCATCCCATCCCCTCACCGCTCTCTAAGGAACAGGGTTCGGGAACACGGTTCATACTAACCCTAAACCAACAAAAAAAAATCCACTTCATGGCCCAATTTTTTTACTTTTCATATTCTAAACCCCATAATAGCTAAGAGATATTCCTTACTATTGGAAAAAAACCCACCATTTAAATTATGTTTTACTACATCTAAATGAAAATTTACCTCGGGAAAAAGGATTTATATTATACACTATTTCAATGACATTATACCCCAAAATTCTTCGAAATTAAATATGATGACATTTTTAATGAATGATAACTCATTTCTAGATATATTGATTGATCAAATATTATGTTCTGAAAAAAAAACATAAGAATAAATTAATGGTTATTTAAATGTTGTGATTTGATTTTATGAATTGCTAATATTTTAAAATACCCTAACCAATATCCTCTTCATTTCCCTTATATTCCGTTGTTTTGGAAGTCCGTAAAACCCTCTATTAAATTCAATGATCATCGATGGTTTTTGGGAGATCTTCCATTTAAATTTCTTGGCATAGATGATCCATATGTCACCTCTATTTCTAGTGTAGAATGTTTTAATAGGGAAAAATACCTTATTGAGGAACATAATATTATATAATTTTTCAAAAAATTTATATTCTTGAATATTCTATATTTATTTCCTTCCAATATTTTTTGGGGATTATTTAGTACATTTTTATTTCAAAGGAAATTATTAAAAGAAACCCAAAAAAGGAGTGAGAAATTAATAAAAAGGGTAAACCTGATAAATTGAAATTAGAATGAAAAAAATTGGTTTCTATATACATTATTGCCTTCATTTCACAACCGTTGGGGAACCCCGTTGATTATTGTTTAATACTTTAATTACAATAAAAATTTCTTTTTGAATGTAAATAATGTTTTCATTGAAATTTATAATGAACATTAGAACCCCCAAAAAAATTTAATTACATAAAGTGGAAAATAATAATGGGAAACTATATAACAAAAAAATATGAACATTTTTATTGACATTATTGGAGCGTTAATATTTAATAATTTATAGTCTATTGATAAAAATGTTGTGCGGTATTGTTTAAATTTATTATAACATCCCTAAATTTTAATAGAACTAATTTTTGAAATGTTATTAGTATCTTCTTATGAAATATTAATATTTTATGTGAGATGTTGAATAATTATTATAAAACAGATAAATATTTATGGATTGGATATATGTAGTAAATAATAAATATTTTAATCTGGAATGAAAAATGGAATGATGAAAAATTGGTAATGGATAAATAAATAAATTTAAAATTAATCATATCATGGAATTCATGATTGATAAGAAAATATAATAGAATAGATGAAGAAGAATGTCAATTTGGACCCATATATTATGAGTATTATTTGTGATATTATTTTTTTGTACTTGTCATTACATCTATAGTTTTATGTTTCAGTGCAATGTTTTGGAAAAAATATGGAAAGTGGTGTGGAAGAAATAAATATGTAGAGTAATTATTCTTGGGCTATAACGGATCACAATAGTTAAAAATCACCTAAGGGATACAATGGCATATAGTGGTTACATATTCACATGCACTATTATAGATCATGTATGTTATATATTAAAATTCTATGACATTGAGAATTCAAAATTTCACTAGTTGTGATATTGATGAGATGATGATGCAATTCATTATGGGGGTCTTGCATGATAGGGAATGTCATGAGGTCGATGCACTATATGTTCATGATTCCATACTACTGAGAATGAAATGTATTTTTTGGGTAATATACAATGAAGATGGAGGTACCATGGTTTATTTCATTAATGTTTACATTATACTACCAATAGATTATTGGGATGTGATAGAATTATGGTGACTATATAAATTTTTTTCATGGATGTGGATATGTGGGATTGTTACAATATGTCTATAGATGAATGGGAATATGGATGATGATATGGTACTTATAATGACTCATAATCACATCCATATACTTATAACATGGTGATCCTATTGGCTTGTTATATTTTTATATTGGAGAACCCTAGGGATGTAGGTTGTAAGTGGGATGAGTAAAATATAGGCACATTACAAGATGTGTTTTGGTGATTAATATAGAATTTTTTTGAATGTCTTAGTTGTGAATAGTGTATTTTAGTGGTGGATGTGGTGGGGTAATTGATATATAATAGTTTTTATGGTTTGATTGATTCTTATTTCTTATTTATGAAATTTTGGATTTGGGTTATACATATGCCCCTTTTAATTGATGGTCCTAATGTTTGAGAGTTTTTTTGGTTGGCCTCACTCATACATATTCACCTATATTAATAACACATGGATTTTGATATATTAAGAGGTATAATAATACTATGTATTACTATTCTCTAACCCCTCCAATATTTTCTAGTGTTTTCATGGTTATATTGACAGAGTTGAAGCAAATGTTTGTGAAACATAGACATAGTTGATTGTTGTATTGAATTTTAGTCATCCCTTTACTTTGATGTTATCATTGTTTATGAAGAATATGATAGTTTCTATTCTTCCTTTTATAGTATTCTATGGATGATATTGGTGGTTTATTCCATATCTCCAAATCATATTTTACCTGTTGATGGAAATTCCTTCCATGTGTGATATTATATATATATATACCCCTAGGGTTTTTCTCCAACATGGGGCCTACTGAAGGAGGGAATCATGGTGGTGGGGATTTGAATATTTCCATTCCCCGATTTCCGTCCATGGATGGGTACTATTGGTGGGATTGAATCTTCAAAATTTTGAATTATAGTTTTAGTTTTACTTTTTATAGTGAATATTAGAGTAGGGAACATGTGTGGTTTCATGGGTTTCTTAAGGATGTGGTGGAACTAGATCATAACATATGATGTATATCAAGGAGAACTACTATGAGACCAATATTTTTGGGACCCCTATGATCCAATTAAATGACTTGGAAAACCTCTTGACATGTTTAGATTAAAATAAAATCATTTTACTGTATAATTACAATAGAGGTACACAAATCATGATTATTAGATTCATAAAAATATAAATACAATATGTGATTATTTGACTAGAATTATTTTTTATGGTTTTTAGTATCTTTATATCTATTCTATATTGATTTCACAACCAATAGAAAATTAATTGTAATATACATTTTAATAAAATACCTTGCAGGAAATTTAATGTGTTTTCCCCTGGTTATTATAATATGTTTCTATATGAAATTTCATTCAAATATAAATTTCTATATATTTTTTCTAATTTTTGATTATTAATAGATTTTTTATAATATAATTATAATTTTTTACTAATAATAGTTTTCAATTTTTTAAGGCTTTGTAAAAGAAGTCACATTATGTGGTGTACATTATTCCATGATATAATGAAGTAGTTTAACACCATGATTATGAGAATTATGGATGCCTTGAATGTTATTATACCATCAATTATTTTTTATTTATTGTGTGTAATGGTAATGTTATATAGGTTTATTGTGAAATATATTTTTGGTAAAATAAACTCATTAATTCCCTGAAATATAAAATCAGGTTTATTGATAATTGTTTAAAATTTGGTAATATGACATTAACAACATTCTAATTCATTTTTCCATGATTATAGTTTTACTAATTTAGTTGAAGGATACCTTTTTGTGATATAAATTCATAAAAAAGAAGATGTTCTGGAAACTACAACATCAAAATCATGGAAAATTGTTAAACATTCTCTGTGATAACTACTAACAATTTTAATATTTTTGAAAATTAAAAAATACGATTCATTTTTCTAAGCATGGATAAAAGTATGATATTTTATATTATTAGTCTATCAAAATATAAAATATAAATATCAAACCATGTGATATTTTTCCCTTCATTATTTTTTGTTTCATGAGTTTCAGAATTATATTTTGTATAGACCTCTCTTTTTTTTATTCCTGGAAATTGATAAGCATTATCTATTGAAATTGATTGAGACACAAAACTATTTAATTTAATTCTTCAAATACTGAGGAAATTTTTTATAATTAATAATTATTTTTTAAATATTATTTATTTAGTAACATGTTATTTTTAGGTGTTGAAAAATACGGATTCTTGTTTTTAATTGTTATATTGGAATCGAGCGTGAAATATTAATGCTTTTGACGGTCTTGTTATAGACATCGCAATCATGTAATTGAGAAGCATAGTGCATGTGTAATATATTGTTTATGATTTATGACTCTAATAGATCATACATATTAATACATTAGGTTGATTTTAAAACTAGTGATATAAATGGGTTTCTTATGTTTGAGGTTTCTAAAATCAGGTTTTGTTTCAAAATAAGGAACCATATTTTATGTAAGATAAAATGTATGAGAAATTATTGGGTTAAGTATTGATAATATGATGCATGGAGTTATGTATATGAGTTCTTTCACTAATATAATGTTTCCCCTTAGGCATAGTATTTTACATATGTTTTTATTAGTGATTTATAGTATCATATAAGTGTAGTTTTAATATTTATCTAGGC
This sequence comes from Viscum album, assembly GCA_963277665.1. Taxonomy (NCBI): domain Eukaryota; kingdom Viridiplantae; phylum Streptophyta; class Magnoliopsida; order Santalales; family Viscaceae; genus Viscum; species Viscum album. The sequence continues at coordinate 877,785,369 of OY728163.1, forward strand.
CATTTGAGGGAATTATTTATGTTTATATAGAATTTCAGTGACACCCAAAGAGGAAAATATCTTAATGCGGTGAATAGGCCCCTCTGATTTGTGTTCCATAAAAGATATGTTATATATATATTTTTTGGATTAGGATTCGTTATTTCATTATAATGGTGGTTTTCAGATAGTTTATATGGTGATTTAAATAGTTGTCTGTAAAGGAGGTGCCCAATTACTTCATGGAATAGTTTTTTTTCCTAATATATATATGGGATTTGGTTATTTGGGATATTTTATTGGGGATTTGTTTTATCTTTATATGTTACTTTATATGTGCTTATGTCTGTTATTTTTAGGTTTTTAGGTTTTTTTTGTTTGGGGTAACATTGTTTTCCCGATGTTCTATGTTATTTCATAAAAACACTATCAAGCTTTATGGAGTGAGAAAGAGAAAGAGATGTCTTGGGAAAGGGACTTATTGAAATTTTTAGGCTGGATGATCCAACGTTCCTGAGTGTTCCCTCCATGCTCAGTGATGGGGATTGTTGTGAGGAGGTTGAGGTTGTTTTGGGTTTTTTAACACTCTTAAAAAATTCCATATTTCTATGGTCATTGCCTTATTTTGGAAAGTAGTTCATAGGTGGTGGGAGTTAAAGTGTAGTGATTCAAGTGGTATGTCATTTTGGGTAATTCTTGATCAAATCAAGAAAATATTTCATTCACAATTTTTTACGGTGTTGATTAGACGGAGATTTAGGAACATCGGTAGGGGGATGGGTGTGTATATAGCTTTCAGGTCTAATTTAGAGACCTAATTTTCTTGTTCCAATGTTTCATGATAGTGGAGAGAGGATAGGTAAAATATTTTTTAATCTTCTTGGAGGCCATATATTCAATGTAATTTCATACCACTCATGCTTCCATCATAAGAAGCAAGGAGATGCCAATTTGAGATCATTTATTAACATGTGTCTGTAAGCTAATATTTTAATGAAGGTCCCTCCCACATGGTTGAGTATGTGGATTTGAATTCTCTATGTTTTACAGTTCAGGGTTCATGGAGTAAATTTATTAAAAAATAAAATAATTCTATGAATAATAAAGGAACCGATTTTTTAAGTGGTTTGAGGTTTCATGTATCTATCAAGTTGATCTTCAATTGGTTTGATGTTGCAGGGAACTGTTAGTTTGAATTTATTGAGGCATAGCATGATTCCAATACATTTTGTGGAGATTTAGTAATGGGGATATGTCCTACTTGGGTCCTACTCGTTCCACTAAAATCTTATAGTGATGTTTTTAAACTAAATTTAAATAACTGTTCTGATTTTCATGGAAACTTTTAGTTTGATGGATTTCAAAAGATATCCAAATCATTGATTTTAAAAACCGTATTTATAATCAATCCCATGGATTAATCATTATACAATTGGAAAATAGTAGGTACAGGATATTAAGACTAATCTCATATCTTCTAATGTGTTTATAATGGAATTTTCTTGATGTTTTTTCCATAAAATTATTCCATTATAGTTATTTGGATTTTTTGATTCAGGAAAAGGTTATTAAAGGAAATAACACCATAATGGGAGAATTAAATTATAGATGTGGATAAACCAAGTAATGATAAATTTGTACAGAAAAAGGTATGTGTTTGTGTAGTTTCCGTTTCTCAATATATTCTCATGGTTTAACCCTTGTGGTTCATGTTTTATGATGTGATTGTTGTAGTGAAATATTTTGTTTTATAATTAATCATTGGTTTTCTTCTATTAATAAAGGATTATAGAATCCCAAAATAGGATAATATCTTACAGAGAGAAATAAAAATGTGAAACTCTAAATGTAAAAATTTGAACTATGTTTTTGAAAATATTAGTGCCTCACAATGTCATTTTTGATGGCTTCATGATAAAAAATAGGGTATAATAATGTTAAAATTTGTTATAACATCCCAAAATATGGTTAAAATCAGTTTTTGATATAGATTTGGGAATTTATTATGGGAATTTAAAATGGTACGTGGGATTTAGATAAATGGTTTATAAAAGTGATAAATAGATATTTATTGGATATATGTGATGAATGATTAATAAATGAATCAGTAGTGGTACATGGAATTTTGAATGGATAAATGAATAAATAACAAATTAAATATGACCAAGAACATGTGATTTCTGATAAAATGGGAATTATTGTTTAAGGAAAATTATTAAAATTAACACTTAAATATATCTATTAGTTTTCATGTTGTTGTTATTATGTTTTTATTCCATATTTTATTTGATTTTTGAGTATAATGTCTTTACTAAATAGTCTGAATGTTCTATAGAATTACGAAACATGGAGTGGAATATTCCAGGGGCTATAATGTATTGTAGTTGATAAAAATGATCTTTTGGATATAATGGCTTACATTGGATATATATTCTTATTGGATATTATTCCTTGATTTAGTATATTTGATTGGTTTTTGATGTTCATGAAGTAAATTGTACATTAGATATGATATTGACTAGAGGATGTTGTGCTTGATAGTGGGGTTATTAATGTTTTTGTGAGATCACAAGGTTTATTCTTAACATGTTTATGATAGCCTACTATTGAGAGTCGAAAATATTTTTTGGAGAGTATTCAAGGAAGAGGGGAAAAATTATTGATTTTCTTTAATGTTTACAATTCCCAACTGATATATGTTAGGATAGTGAAGTTATTATGGTGAATTTGGAAATGTGTTCTTTGATGTTGATAGACGAGTTCATAGAGACGTGATTTGGGATATATAGAATTATGGTTTATGATATGTTTTTGGTGTTGACGCGTACTCATGTGCCCATGTTTTGGGGGGGGGGCAGATCCTACCATATTGCTATTGTTTTGTGTGTGAGAGCCCTGGGTCACTTGTTGATGATTAGATGAGTTGAATGATGGACTAAAGGATAATTTTTTATGGTGGGGATTACATATTTCATGTTTATCATGGTTGTTATTGGTGGATTTGATAATTAATTTGGTAGAGGAAGGGATAAAAAATTGGGGAGATAATCTTATTTATTCATCTTTATAATTTTTTATCTTTTTTCCAATAGTTTTAATTCCTATGTCCTGTTTCTTGATACTAATGTTTATGTTTGATTATTTTTTTGGTATCACTTATACCTATTCTTATGTATTTATTTTATATCCATAATGATATTTTTATATGGCTGACCATACTAAGTACTCCAAAGGGCTCACCCCACCATAGTTTTGTTTTTTTATGTTAGATCCCAAAATATGAAACATGTATTTGGGTAGCATGGATGGATTTTTTTATATGGATTGGATTTGCGAATTTGTTTTTTTATTAGGATAAATTTCTATGTGCATAATCAGATTTATTCAGTTCTTTCTTTTATATTACTCTATAGAGTTTCTTTTTGGATAATTCTCTATATTTGGATCTTACCTTATCTATAAATAGTTATTCATTCCATGTGTGAGATAGTATATACTCCCTCAGTGCAAGTCACTAACCTAGGTCCTACAAATGGTGGGGTTATAATGTCATTACCACCATTTATCCACTATCATCATATGAGGTATACCTTTTTTGGGAGTGATCATGAAAATATCTTGGGGATATGGTTATTTTCAGAAATTCATTACGGTTGGTTAATTTATGGTTTCACTACAGGTGTTATATCAAGCTATATATATGAGAAATATTTTCCTTAGGTATTGAAACCCCCTATTAAAATAAAATTTATATCTTTTAAATAATGGTCTTAAAATGTGAATTCTTTAATATAATGTAAAAAATTCATTACATAAACTGTTGGGTATTTTGTTGAATTGGCTTCATGATAAGATCTATGTTTTTTATTAGTGTATAGTTGACTTTATAAATGTGTTTGAATACATTTTTAGTGAATTTTATTATTTTGGGAAAGGATTATGATAATTAATATCACAATTGTGGTGAGTTGAAGGATTATATAAATGAAATGCAATTTGGACCATTAAAAGAATGTTATATAGGTTTTATTGGGAAATTATGTGGTTGATTGGTTTAGAATGATATGAAATGAACTTCTAGTTTAGTGTGATGGTTATGGACTTCTATAATGAGGGTTTGCGAGTGATCAAGTTAATTATGGTGGCATAGGTATAGGATAACCATCTATATGAATTTTTGTTATGATGTGTCATAAATAGATGTTCTAGGACTTTATCTGAAATCCTTTTATTAAAGAGTCTCTAACTATGAGATAGGATTATATTTTATAATAGTTAAGCATTGGGAATTGAGATATGTAAGCCATGTATTGTGATGTTTTAATCATAAAATTCTTATTATACAGCATTAATGGTATTCAAGAAATCTATTCCAATGGTGGTTTAGATGTTAACGGGATAATAAAGAGCCTTTTAATCTTCCCGATTTAGTCTTCATCATAAATATTGAGTCACTATATGAACTCTTTCATGATTTCGAATCAATTATTCCTTGGGGGAATCAGTGAGTTGAGACATCTACCCGATGTTACATCTAAGATAATTGCACCACTAAGTTCATTGATACATGAAATAAATATGGTGTTACTATTAGAGTAATTGAGTTATTATATATTCAAATCTTTGAACTCTATGATTTTCTTCATTTAATTTATTGATTGGATATAACACACAAAAGTCATGGATTTCCTCCAGTATAATGTGTTCAATTTTTTTGGCATAAGTCAAAAAAAGGTGGGTCAGGTGTTGTGAAATACTAGTTAGTGGATGATAACTTGGATATGATGTTTTTGTAATAAAATTAATTATTTAATTACTATATCATACATAAAATAACTATGTATGTTTTATATTATATTTTGGTCCTTTTTTATGGTTTACTTTGGTTTTTTATAAACATGTCATACACATTCACCATATTGGACTTGCAGATCTTATATTAAATATGCATGTTATGAAATGCGTAATACATGATATAGGGCTATAAATAATGATTCTTTTTCCAGAAAAGTCCAAGGAAAGTCTTAGAATGTGTGTCTGTGACTCAAAGTATTATTTCATTTCCTTTTGTTATATTTTTATATGATCGATGAAATGGGTGGTCCTTTTTAATTTTATTACTTTCCTATTAATTCTAGAAGTCATTTTTTTATATTATGTGGTGTATATTTTATTTATGATTATTTATATCTATAAGCTATAAATTTGATTATATACCATTAAATATTGTAAAATATGATTTCTATTATATTTCTATAATATATTATTTTATAATATTTTGGGTATTGTCTCTATGATGTCGTTCATGGACCCAAGATGCCCGTTAGCATCATTTGGCATACAGGGAAGCATGATTTTGGATATATTTTTCACTCTTACTATTGTCTGTTGTTTATGTATGATTTTATTAGTTATTTATTTATATTTTTACTCATTAATAGGGTGGAAAATATCATGTTTCATGTATCCTATTTTGAACATAGGATTAACTGACATGTTCATAAATTTCTATGATTGGAATTTGTGATTTGAATTGACAGTGTCTTTAGAATTATAGCTTTTGAATGAAATATATATTTTTTAAAATGTTTTGGGAAGGATTTTTGGTAACCTAAAATTAAAATAAATAAATAATTTATATATTTATAATTAACTTATTGGGGAAATGTTAATTTATTGAAAATAATGGTAATGGTTTTTTCATTCTTACTTAATTGATATTTTCATCCTCAAGTTTGTGCATGTTTTATGATGATATTAATTTAGTGGTTTGGAAACAAAATTACATTTTCTTGGTAAAAATCTATACATGAAACGTATACATATAATTTGGATTAATATATGCAACAATTTAATCGGTATTGATTACTTCTAACATAAAAATTATTTTGCGTGAATTGAGATTGACATGAGAAGTCATGGTGACTGAGTCAACCCCTAAATAATATCGAAATGAATTTTATAAAAAACTGCCATAATTATTAATGTGGTTATATAAGTGTATTCTCTGTTATCTTATAATAAGGGAATATCAATATTTTATGATTCTTCTATTGTCACTCTTCATCACCAGTTATGAGGATAATAGGAAAGTTATCCTCAAAATTTATTTTTAACACAAATATTATTAAGAATAATCTTTAAATTTAGAGATTTAATTTTAATATTCAAAAAAAAACATAACACATCATTTAGAAAATAAATTATTCAAAACAAAATAAATACATCTATAATATGGAAGTGTGTCATCTGTTTCCACATAAACTACTAATATCAAAACATTGACTATAATAAGAATGGATTATAACTGATTCTTGTGTGTTTAAATGCTATTAAAAAGTAAAATATTCTCTCCGGAACAATATAGATAACTCTTAAATGAAATAAAATTTATGATATTCAAAAAATATTAGAATCCCAAAATTTTCAATAAATATAATATCACCTCATCATTTTCACTACGATCACTAAAAAATTAAAAAATTGAAACCGAAACTACTTCAGTCTTCTTCAACTAATATATCAAGAATTATAAATGAATCTGTGTTTGTTTAAAAATTTAACAGACATATAAATTCACTTCAAAACCATTACAATCATTCTTCTATCAATAAAATATTTAAATAATCAAAACTTTTAGATTGATCCTACGACAACCTATTACAATCAATATTTATATTTCTACATGGTTACCTCTTACTATTATCCTCTTTAATCATCTATAAATCAACCTACACCATTTCACTAAATTGAAGTAACACTTCTATATTATATAATTTTAATATTATATTTATAATTAAATAACCATAAAAACATTCATCATCAGTTACTTTATTAGATATATTTGATAAGTTCATCACTTTATTTCAGCATTGATATTTTTAGGGAATTAATGAATTTCATTTGAGTATCCCTTGAATCAACCATAAATTATTATCATAAAAATACATGAATATGGATCTTCTCACAAACTAAAACATTTGGATGTGAAACCATGGTGTGATAGAGTCTCCAAAACTATAAACCATTTTTTATTGTTCTGAACCATGGACACATTAACCGACAATATAATGATATTTATTATTTATATCTTAATGTGAAAAATCTCAAAGAAAAAATTTTAATTGTTTGAATAATTGTGATATCATTAATATATATCCATGACCATGATAGTTGATCCATGATGTGGGACCATGATCAATTTTATTCCTTGAAAAAACTATATCCAAATACATAAATTTCAACACCATAGAACTCTACCATGATTTTTTTGGAACATTATATTATGAAAAAATTCAAATAAACAAACATAACGAGTCCATTTTTTTATTCTACAAAATACCTTGACCAGACTACTCATTTCTATAGTATAATTACAATAATAAATGAAACACTTATATTTTTAAAAATAGTATCTAAAATATAACCAATGTTTTTTACCTAAACTCACCTTTTCCCTTGACTCCTTAATCCATGATGGGGTTTTCTGGAATCATATTTTTTTATACATTCCCCCAAATACCACAAAAATATACAATTTAACTATACACATATTCTAAAAAATTTAATAACATTATCCTAATATAAAATACAAGATTTCAAATATGTTTCAATGTAATTCATATATTAAAAATAATATAACTCCCAAAAAACATTTGTCACATACACTTAAACGCATGTCCAACCTATAATGTATGTTTTTATATCTAATACAATTTGGGTAACCCTCCCAATTATCCATAGTCATCATAGTAAAAAATATTATCTATTATCATAATCTCCCAATTTGGATATTTTCCAAAATGAAAACATAACTCATCATCTAACATTACAAGGAATAATAATTCAATCATTTTATGTCAATATACATTTAATCAACGTAGAAAACATGAGAAATTAATAATAATATGATATAAATCTATATGAGTGACTCATATTCCCTTAATAGTGATGTATTATACTTCTTACGAATTTTATCTTCTCCCAAATGCTCTTATACATGTGGAAAAATAATTCAAGAACACACACTCAACATATGATTTAATATAGTCTACAAATAAAAAGGTTTTAACATAAACATATATAAATTATATCTTCAAACATGTAGACACACACACACACACAAACAACATGCGTTTGTTGAACACCCAACTATATCAATTGGAAAAATTACCTAAAATTATAGATTCCCACCATAAATTTTTTTTTTGGGATTTATATTTTTGTGTTTCTCCCAAATTTAATATAACATCTAATAAATAAGTGTGATGGAGGCTTGAACATTATACCATATCCATGATAATTTCAAGAATAAACTCCCATCACCATACTCAATTAATAAAATCCATTTTTCAGTATGGATTTGGATTCAAATTCACCACACACTTCTTTTTAATAACAAAATACTTCTTGATGAATCATTATTTCACCTTCCTAAAAAATTTACTTTTATATCAATGTGATTCAATCGATAATGTTGAATTATTTTCCTGAAATTTTGAAGTTATTTAAAATAAGATTTCCTAATAATAAAGTTAACTTCACTTACAATATCAAATATTCCATTTGATAATTCAACTACATTAAATATTTTATTACTTGGTTAATAGAAATATATTTTATTTCTTTTGGTTTAAGGGTAACTGAATTCTCATTCTTCAACTTATATGGAATACATCCTTCTCTCTATAAAAACACATCTAAAAAAATTAATCCAACAACCTAGAAATTGTTTTTATTTTATTAAATTACAACATAATATATGGTGTTTCATTACATAACATCAAACAGTTTTGTATTCATAGGAAGCTAGATAAATACATTTTTATTTCATTTAATAAAAACATAACCTACAAAATAAACCAATGAATCAATTTTTTTTGTCAATTATATTTTTAGATTATTCATATTTTATTTATGATTTTATTACAAAGAGGAAAAAAGTAAAATGGTGGTATTGGATTCATATTAAAGGGTATATCATATAACAAGATAACTATAAAATATTAGTTAACAAATAATGTATAATAAATAAATAATTAAATGTATTATAAATGAGAAAAAAGGTCCATTGAATTTTGAATTAAAAGAATAAAAATCAACATGCATGGTAATAAATGATTTCATTGTGATGGAGTGAATAATGTCAGATATCTTAATCATTCTTATAGGGCCTCATGCAATACATCATAACCATATCATCATGGCCTAATGATTATACATCATACAAAATAAAGAATACATAAAATTAAAACCCTAGTATAGTATGGATTGTGAGAGATTGTAAATCATTTAAGAGATATGTAATTAGGGTCCCAACGAATCACATAATATGTCTAATACATCAATCCTATTAAAGAGTATGGATAGAAATATATTTGATGATGTTCTAAATAGAAATACTTATATAAACACGACTTATTAATCAGTATCATTCTATATATATTTAATGGGTGTGTTGATTTTATAAGTTTCACCAATCCAAAAAATATATGGTTATGGGGGTGGAGTGAATTATAGTTTACTTATAAGAAAAAAAATGATTCATTTAAAATATTATAGTAGAGTAGAATACCTTCATTGAGAATAGGGGGTTATTTTTAATCAATTAATTAATGAAATGGATGGAGACCATATAAATGATAGATAAGTTCCCACATAGAAATATTATTGTCTATTATGGAAGTATAAAAATTTTCTAGGATTAGTATTTACACAATATAAAATTGTATTTAAATTGTGAAATGTAACATCATTAAATATTTAAATGTAATTGATTTCAATTAAATTTCAAAAGATACATGATGAAAAGGTTATAAAAAATATATACCTTTCTATGTCCCTTAAAAATATCATTATTGGACTCTTTATATTCTTATATGATTGGTAATCTCAAAAGGGTATTACATTTAAGGGTTCAGGAAACCATACTTCAAGAAGAATCATGAGAGAATCTCAAAATACCATCTTTTCAATGTTAATTGGATATAGATTTTTGAAAACATTATGTTCTTATGTCCCATAAAAATACTTATTTAGAGGTATGGGGAGAGAAAAACCAATAAAAATTGTCTTAAAGTGGAGAGGAATAGGTGGATGGGTGGGTATTTAAAATAAATTTGGGGGAATTGTTTTATTAATTTCTAAACCTAAACCTTAGACAATAGTTCTTGAAAAAATTTAAATAATTGTATTTCTTGTTATTTTAAACTGTGTTAATTAATATTTAGGGAATTATTTATGATATTTATATGCTTATAAAATTATAACCTTTAAACTATAGTATTTTCATCATGGAGAAATTATTTTTTCATTAATATTTTTTAAAATTTTGAATAATTTTTTTATTTTTAAAAATCATTATTCATATTGATTTTTAATTTTATTACTTTAAAAAAAATTAAGTAATAAACCCTTTTTGGGTGTAAAATCATTTATATTATTGCATAAATAATTTTTTATATTAAATAAATCTTATTTCTTACCAAATACACAAATTGTAATTTACAATTGTTAAAAAAAATTAAATTGTCCAAGAAAAATATAAAAAAAACATCAGTGAATAATTTTGATTTTTAGATTCTGAATTTGATGTTATTTTTGTAAAAATACTTTTATAAAATGAGAAATGTAATTTCACAACGTACTTATTTTATTCAAAATCATTTATTTTGTGTAAAAAATGTAAAAAATGTTTTCTACAACATATGTATATAGTTAAATTACTATACATTAATGAATATAAATTAATTATTATTATGTATATTATAATTAAAAAATGATTTTATATATTTTACTTAAAACATATAGGTATTGGGTTAAAACTGTTATATTAATCATATATGGAATTTACTATATAAGCAACCATATTCCAAAAGTCACCATACCATTCCAATAGTTCAATCTCCCTTTATATATACACATCGATATTACATTTAAAATTATATGTATCATTCTATTAGTTTCAATACCATGTCTATTAAAATTTTTACTATATTATTCATTATATCATTTTATATTATATATTTATTATTATATGTATATTATGATCCATGATATTTTAAGATTATAGTAGTTCCTTATATTGTTATGTGTTTAATATCATTTTTTGAAATAATTATTGGGAATTTATTTTTTTAGTATTGTATTTTATAATTATATTTTGTAATATTATTATGAAATAATTAATAGTTCATTTTGAAATCATTATTATAGTGATTTGTTTTTATTTACTGTAGTATAATCTAGGGAATTTTATTATTCCTTAATTAAATAATTTCTTCCTTGAACTTTTTATATACATCAGTCCCTAAATAGATGAGGGAAATTTTTCATTATGTATTTATCATGATTAAATGTTTCATACACTAACATGTGATTCCAATATTGTACATCCAAAAACAGAATAATCTAATTCTATGACACACGATCTTAGGTATTATGAATCTTGACAAGAGAGCATTAATATCAAGAAAGATTTACTCCAGATCTATTTAATCATTGACAAGTACATGTGTTGGGTATGTCATGTACATCCTCAATAGTGATACATTGAAGGAATCATAAAATTTACTATGGTAAGGTGGAATATCCCAAAAAAGAAACAACTCTCATTCCATCGATAATTTGAAAAGTTCCAATTTAAATCATTCTCATATTTTCTTTTCTTATCAAGAATTATAACCCACATCAACTATGAGACTTTCCATAATACAATATTCTATACAAAAAAATTACATGTCTTGTATTAGATTATAATCATACCACTTATGTCTCATTTGAGACATTATTATATTATTCTGAACGGATAAAACCTTTTCATTTATCTCCCGAATGCATTTGGGACCTAGTAGATTCATATCCAAAACATCATCCAAGATGGTTGTGATAAGACATATTTTTTATTACAATGAATCATGGTGTTACATTATAAATGATGAATGTATACTATTATAGAATGAATGTTCAAATAAAGATAAATATGTAAAGACCTGTAAAATTCAAGGGAAATTTTTTCTTAATTTTCTTTGGAATTTTACAAGAATGCAGTTTTAGATGGCACTTGATTCTGAGGCCCGGTGTGCCCGGAATATCTATCCGAAGTTTATCTCGGGTATGTTCAGTGAATGAACGAGCAGGAATTTCTAACTTTTGAACTGGTGCCCAGAATCGAATTTCGAGGGCACGGATGGAACCGCAGCGCCGATAATTGCTTAGGAACTCCTGTTCCGGAGTTGTGTTTTCACGAGTGTTGATGATAAAAATTGTGGAAGTTTATTTTATAATTACTCTACAATTTTTATTATTTTTACTCTAAGTGTTTAGTTCTTGATGGAAGTTGGGTAACCACCCAACCTCCCTTATAAGGTTATGAGGGTGGTGGGGCCCACATAAACCCCACCCCTTCATATCCTATAACCCCTCTCAACTCCCACTTAAATGTTGATAACTTATGTTTATTAAACTTATGGTTTTAATGTCGTTAGTTAAATGTAAGTTATTAAAATTCAAACCCCTGAATTTTCATAAGGCTTGATGTGTTAATAAAATAAGAAAGGAACTTATTTCATTTTGTTGTTAGAGTTTGTCGTTGAGAGGTTTTGGGAAGAACATCTTCTTCTTCAACGAAGAACGTGAAGAACACCTCGGACTCCGATGAAGAACAGCGTTCTTAAATGAAGAACATCTCCGCCGAAGAACGCAGAGAACTTCTTCCACGACGTTATTCTTCCGCGACGTTTCCTCTTCAGACACACCTCGACGACAACGGAATCGATGTTCGTTTTCCACGACGCCCAACCTCCGTGACGCTCGTCTTCCGCGGCTCGTTGATGTGCACCATTCTTGAAACCAAGGTAGGGGTTTTATTTATTTATTTTGTTTGTGAATACCAACTTGATGATTTTCATGGATTAAAACCAATAGTTATCGAATAACGCGATGGGGCCGGACCACACAGACATGGCTGACCCTCCTCCTTATTTCATGTTGATTCCTTTGTGGTTTGGTATAGGAAGGCATGGTGCCGTCACACCACACGAAATCAAGAGAAAGGAAATGCGCGACGCCGTCACGCTGTGCCGTGGAAAGAAGATCAAGGACGTGACGCCGTCGCGCCGCGCCATGAATTAATTCAAGGATACCACGCCATCGCGCCACGTCGGAGGCACCCGAAAATACCGCGGCCGGTTCTGAGGTCGCGGCAGAGGGGCGCGGTGTCGTCGCACTGTGCCGGACGACAAGGGCCGCAGTCGGTTCCGGGAAGCGGTGGAGCAAGGTGACCGGCGGCCGGATCGGGCCGCCGGCGTCGGAGCTGGAAGGGGACCAGCCATCGCCGGTACTGTTGAGCAGGAACCGGCCGGCCAGGTCGGGCCGACCAGACAGGGAGGAGCCGGGGGAATTAATTCCTCTGGACGGACTTCAAAACGCCCCCCTTGATTTGGGGGGGGGGGGGTTACACAAGGGGGGCAGGACCCCCCCCCCCCTTTGCCAACTGCTCGGCCATCGGCCAAGCTGGCAGTGCGCTGTGCCCAGCCGGGTCGGGCCGAGCCGACCCGGACCGGGGCGGGTCAACTCGGTTCGGGCTGACCGTGGGGTCTCGGGCCGGGTCGGTCCGGGCCCGAAACCCCTGTTTTCGGACCGTTTGGGTTCAATTGCCCATAACTCGGGCTACGGACCTCTGATCGATGCGTAGTTAGCGGCGAAACAATCCTTGGAATGATACGGTCGTTTCAGTTTTTCGCACTCAAGGTTTCGGATTACTTTGGGATAGTCTGGGTTGGTATCTACACGAAACCAACCGGGCCCTCGGAGCGGAAACACTCATATCTTAAGCTCCGGATGTCCGAATGACGTGTCGTCAACTTTTTTGGTTTCCTCTTAGTGAGATGGTTCTTTGGCTTACTCCGCCTGAGGTTTGGACGCAGGTGGAGTACGTTCGGGTTGGTTTTGCCTTAAAAACCAACCGGGCCCCTGGGATGAAAAAGCCAAGAACTCTTAGACCGGGCGTCCGATCGACGTGCCGTCTGCAATGTTGAGTTCCTATTGACGATACTGAACTTTTGGATACATCAACTCTGGACTATGTGTCAGTTGATGTATCATCCTCTCGGCTTGTGGAGCAGACCCTCCCGAACGAGCTAGCTGTGTGCGGGAACCCTAGTTCTAGCTGTGACGGCTAGTATGACTGCGACGATGACTATACAAATATCCTCAGTGGATTCGACGGCGATGACTACAACACTCAGCGATCTTATGTGGATCAGTGCTACCGATCCTGTGTGGGTCCGATCCTGTGTGGGTCAGCGCTCAGCGGTTCTGTGTGAGCCAGCGCCTACAGAACCTGTGTGGGTCTGATCCTGTGTGGGTCTTTGCGGGGGTTAGTACCTATCGATCCTTTGTGGGTACGACGACTTAGATGGATCAGTGATCATCTCTATCGTCTTCAAAGAAGTATACCTGTGTGAGATGAAACATGTTTGCTTTCCTGTGTGGATTGTGTTGTGCTATCCTGTGTGGATTATGTTTTGCTTTCCTATGTGGAATACGTATACTTTCCTGTGTGGACTGGGTTGTACTTGGGCTCGGAGGTTGGAGCGTACTGGAATTGATGACTTAGGTATATGTATGGGCATATACCTAAGCAGTGTCGGTTGTTACTTCGTGATTGCATCTTTCCTTTTTGGTTTATCCTTTGTGGATTTTGGGAGACCTTCGGGGTCTCGGGGTCCCTACTGAGTAGCTTATACTCACCCTTTCAAGGGCTATGCCCACACTACGTTGTGTTGGTTGCAGATGACGGACAACGCTGATCGTGGTGGGGGCTTGTGGAGTAGGACGTCACCTGGAGGAGGACCACTGGGCGGGACATACTCGTAGCGGACGGTAGGACCCGAGGAGCAGTGGAGCTATCTGTACCCACCCTTCAGGTGGGATTTCTAGTGGATAGCTCGGCATAGCGGCTTTTACTTTTCAGTTTCTATTTTCCCTTTATAGATGTACTTTACTTTCAGTTTGGGTCTGTATACTGGCCCATTTACTTTTCCACACTTACTGTTGTACCAGTTTTTACTTAGTGTTTACTTTTTATGCTTGCTTATTCTGATGTGCTTGTTTACTTTACATAGGCAATTCCTTCCCTTTTTACCAGGATTTACACCTTGGTGCTAGTCGCCAGCCCCTGGCCTATAGAAGGCGGGCTTGGGGTAGTCACGACACGGGCCCTGAGGATGGGTCGTGACAAATTGGTATCAGAGGAGTTCAGTTCTACCATAGAACATTTGACTCTGATCTTTTTCTGTGTGAAGCAATAGTTTTTAGCCTATTGAGTGTTGTTATCAGTCCAGGGAGTCCAGTGTTGCTGCGGCATCCCACGTATCCGTACACCAGGACCCTGACTTCTGATTTCTGACTTAATGCACGAAAACATTGATTGCGTGTGTGTTTCAAGTTTTCTTTGTGATTACTTTGTATTAGCTCACCAGGTATACAGTTCTGACCATGACGCACCTGTTTCCTTTTTAGGATTGCCCCACGACGGTAGCCAGCTTGGGTTCTGAGAGTCGAGCGTGACTATAGCCCACCGAGCGACGAGGCCTCGATGCAGGGCCCTTTTTCAGTAGTGGCACCGGCGGTAGCTCTACCCACAGAGCCACCGATGCTTCCAGCCCCTGCCGCTGACGATGCATGTCGCCTTAGTGCACTGCATGAGTTCCAGCGCCTGCGACCGCCCAGGTTCTGTGGGGAGACGGACCCCCAGGTATCCGAGGACTGGCTGGAGGTAGTAGTGAGTGTTTTTTGGTTAGTGAGAACACCAGTAGACCTCATGGTGATCCTCGCAGCGAGCCTACTGCACGCGGAAGCGGGCCGATGGTGGATCTTGATGCTCCAGGTGAACGATGAGTCATCTCTTCTCTGGACGGACTTTGAGAGCCTCTTCCACTCGGAGATCATCCCAGCCACCCTCCATGCGGGGAGAATTGAGGAGCTTCTTCAGCTACGGCAGGGCAGCATGACGGTCACCCAGTACTCGGTGAGATTTACCGATCTCTCGCACTACTCGACCGACATGGTACGAGACCCATTCTTCCAGGCCCGGACCTTTGATATGGGATTGAGACACGAGATCAGGGCATCGCTGATCTCCCTCAGCATTCCGACTCAGAAAGGAGTACTGGAGCGGGCCCTTTTGATCGAGATTTTTCTTGCTGAGTCTACACCAGCACCAAGACCCACCACAAGGCGGCACTTAGCAGAGTCTTCTGTAGCAGGTAGTCAACGAATGACTAATGGGTCCAGGCAGACCAGACCCTCAGGCAGACGACCTCAGGACACTGGATCAGCAGTGCGGGGCGCACAACGTGGAGTCAGTCTTTCGAGAGGCAGATAGTGCTACTCGTGCGGTGGGCAGGGCCACATAGCTCGTGACTGCCCGACCTGCCGTGCAGAAGAGCAGCAGACGGTTGAGGGACCACTGAGGCAGAGGCAGAGGGTCGACTGTGGCGGTCCGAAGGGAGCATGCGGACGAGGAAGAGGAGCTGGCCGAGCAGCAGGTTGTGGGCGACGCTTTGAGGCTCTACCACCACCTCCACCAGGTGGTCCACCCCGACCACAGGGAGCTGGCGGGCAGAGACAGGCACAGGTCCTGGCAGCAGAGACCTACGCCCACGGCGCACCCGAGATGATTCGAGGTACTATCTGTGTCTATTACACCCTTTTTACAGTACTTATAGACATGGGAGCGAGTCACTCTTTCATAGCCGCTGCCCTTGTTCGGAGCTCGTAGATTCTGACAGAGCTGTTGGCTTGATCCTTACGGCTAGAGACTCCTACGGGAGCAGACTCAACGATTATGCACTGGTACCGGCAGTGTGAGCTTACTCTAGGAGGCGAGAGCTTCGTCTGAGATCTTCTTGTAGCGGCGTCGAGGCCTTACGACGTCATCTTGGGCATGAATTGGTTATCTACGGTCCATGCACAGATTGACTGTTTTAGGCGCAAGGTACGATGTGGACGCACCGACGGGAGCAGGTTCACCTTCACCGGCAAGAAGGGAGCCTTTGCAGCATAGGATGGACTTCTGCAGAGGAGAGGACATCCCATCACTCATCAGTTGGCTAGCCTCATCCTAGGAGTAGTTGACGTGCGGAGTCCTGGTTTTCCTGCAGTGGTGGATCAGTTTGCGGACGTTTTTCCCGACGACGTTCCACAGTTACCTCCTCGTAGAGAGGTAGACTTTTATATTGACCTGTACCCCGGGACAGCCTCGATATCGACTCCAGCATATCAGATGGCCCCCGCTGAGATTTGAGAGCTACAGGTACAGTTGGAGGACTTGCAGGGCTAGGGGTTCATCCGACCCAGTGTTTCACCCTGGGCTTCCCCGATATTGTTCGCCAAGAAGGCGGACGAGAGTTTGCGACTGTGTGTTGACTATCGTCACCTGAACCAGGTGACAGTGAGTAACAAGTATCTGCTACCGAGAATTGATGACCTCTTAATCTTCTCAAGGGAGAATGGTGGTTCTCGAAGATAGACCTCTAGTCAGGCTATCACCAGCTCAGAGTTCGAGACGAGGACGTGCAGAAGACAGCCTTCAGGTGTCAGTATGGCCACTATGAGGTCTTGGTTATGCCCTTTGGCGTAACCAATGCTCTAGCAGTGTTTATGGCCCTCATGAACAGGATATTTCAGCCATACCTCGATCGATTTTTCGTGGTCTTCATCGACGACATTTTGATTTACTCGACGACTAAGGGGGAGCACGCCTACCACTTATGGGTTGTACTAGACACACTTCGAGAGCACCAGCTTTATGGAAAGCTCTCGAAGTGTCAGTTCTGGATACGTGAGGTCCACTTCCTAGGGCACATCATCTCTGAGGCTGGATTTGAAGTGGATCCTGTGAAGATCGAGGCAGTGCTAGCTTGGGAGCCACCCAGGAGCGTGGCGGAGGTGCAGAGTTTCTTGGGACTAGCTGGATACTACCGAAGATTCGTGACAGACTTCTCCAGAGATGCGGCACCACTCTCAGCTTTGACGAAGAAGGGGAAACCCTTCGTGTGGTAAGACAGATGTCAGCAGAGCTTCCAGGAGCTGAGACAGAGATTAACCCGCGCACCTATCTTGAGGTTGCCTGAGGAGGGAGTAGGGTACATAGTCTACTGCGATGCATCCGGGACCAGACTCGGTTGTGTCCTGATGCAGGAGCGGGAAGTGATCACCTATAGATCACGTCAGTTGAGGCCGCATGAGCAGAACTACACTACCCATGACCAGGATTTAGCAGTAGTGGTCTTCGCTCTAAAGACATGGCGACACTATCTGATGGGCGAGTACTTTACAGTTTTTTCTGACCATTAGAGTCTCAGATACATCTTCTACCAGAAGGATCTGAATCTGAGACAGCAACGATGGCTCGAGTTCCTCCAGGACTATGACTTTGAGATAGTCTATACTCCTGGGAAGGGGAATGTGGTAGCTGATGCCCTCAGAAAGAGGACAGACATTCAGCTACTTGAGGAGGCGACAGAGCAGCTAGCCTCTTTGCAGATATCCTTCGTGTATAGAGATGGAGCAGCCTTCCTTCAGTCTCTCACAGTCACTCCTCCACTACTAGATTAGGTCAGAGAGGCACAGCGTGGGGATGTTGACTGTGAGACAAGGCGTGCACAGATATCCTCAGGGCAGGCACCTGATGGTTTCTCCTTTGGAACAGAGCACGACATCCATTTCAGAGGACGTACCTTGGTACCAGTTGCTTTACGGGAGGAGATGATGAGAGATTTTCACACTTCTCCCTTAGAGGTACATCCCGGAGTGGCGAAGATGTACCAGGATCTCAGACGACAACACTGGTGGCCGGGCATGAAGAAGGCTGTGGCAGAGTTCGTTTCTCAATACCTCACCTGCCAGTAGGTGAAGGCTGAGCACCAGCTACCAGCAGGCTTGGTACAACCCTTGGAGGTTCTGGATTGGAAGTGGGACGGAATATCTATGGACTTCGTGACTAGACTTCCACGCACATCCAGAGGTCACGACTCCATTTGGGTGATTGTCGACTGACTCACCAAGTCGGCTCACTTCTTACCCATTAGAGAGCAGGGCTCAGTGGAAAGCTTGGGACGAATTTACATTCAAGATATTGTGCCGCTTCATGGTGTGAAATCATCTATCGTCTCTGATTGAGATGCTCACTTTAATTCCCGGCTTTGGAAGGGGTTGCAGAAGGCATTCAGGGCGTAGCTACATCTGAGCACAGCCTTTATCCCTTAGACGGATGGTCAGACGGAGAGGACAATTCAGACTCTCGAGGACATGCTCCACGAATGTGTCCTCGACTTTGGTCGTAGCTGGTAGGACCACATACCCTTGGTGGTGTTTGCGTACAACAACAGCTACCACTCCACCATTGGGATGGCACCGTACGAGGCGTTGTACGGCCGACCTTGTAGATCTCCTTTGTGCTGGAAAGTCCCTGGGGAGTCAGCACTTGTGGGGTCGGAGATGGTCTAGGCCATGGCAGAGAAGGTCCAGGTCATCCAGGAGCGGATGAGGACAGCTCAGAGCTGGCAGAAGTCTTTTGTTGACAGGAGGCGGAGGCCACTAGAGTTCAAGGATGGCGACCACGCCTTCTTGCGTGTCTCACCTCGACGAGGATTACAGAGATTTGGCTGAGGCGGCAATATTTCTCCACGCTTCATCGGACCATTACAGGTCCTCAGCAGGATTGGCGAGGTGGCTTATCGTCTGGCTCTACCACCTCAGTTGCACTGAGTGCACGACGTCTTCCACGTATCTTAGCTGAGGAGATACGTGCACAACCCGACGCACATCATTGACCATGGGGAGCTTGATGTTGATGATGGGGTAACTTTTGCGGAGGTCCCAGTGGAGATCGAGGATCGACAGGAGCGGGTCCTATATGGATGGTCTATTCCTCTAGTGCGCATCAGATGGCTGCACTAGAACCTCTAGGAGAGCACTTGGGAGGGGGACGCTCAGATGCGTGCTCAGTACCCCCATTTGTTTCCCTAGTTTTCGATTTATCTTTACGGGGACGTAAAGCCCTGAGGTGGGAGTAATGTAAAGACCCGTAAAATTCAAGGGAATTTTTTTCTTAATTTTCTTTGGAATTTTACAAGAACGAAGTTTCAGACGAAACTTGATTCCGAGGCCCGGTGTGCCCAGAATTTCTATCTGAAGTTTATCTCAGGTACGTTCAGTGAACGAACAAGCGGGAATTTCTAACTTTTGAATCGGTGCCCGGAATCGAATTCTGAGGGAACCGATGGAACCGCAGTGCCGGTAATTGCTTAGGAACTCCTATTCCGGAGTTGCGTTTTCAAGAGTGTTGATGATAAAAATTGTGGAAGTTGATTTTATAATTACTCTACAATTTTTATTATTTTTACTCTAAGTGTTCAGTTCTTGATGGAAGTTGGGAAACCACCCAACCTCCCTTGGGAGGTTATGAGGATGGTGGGGCCCACACGAACCCCACCCCTCATATCCTCCAACCCCTCTCAACTCCCACTTAAATGTTGATAACATAAGTTTATTAAACTTATGGTTTTAATGTGGTGAGTTAAATGTAAGTTTTTAAAATTCAAACCCTTGAATTTTCATAAGGCTTGTTTGTTAATAAAATAAGAAAGGAACTTATTTTATTTTGTTGTTAGAGTTTGTCGTTGAGAGGTTTTGGGAAGAACAACTTCTTCTTCAACGAAGAACGTGAAGAACAACTCTGACTCCAACGAAGAACACCGTTCTTCAACGAAGAACATCTCCGCCGAAGAACGCGGAGAACTTCTTCCACGACGTTCTTCTTCCGTGACGTTTCCTCTTCGAACGCACCTCGATGACAATGGAATCAACGTTCGTTTTCCGCGACGCCCGACCTCCGCGACGCTCATCTTCTGCGACTCGTTGACGTGCACCGTTCTTGAAACCGAGGTAGGGGTTTTATTTATTCATTTTGTTCGTGAATACCAACTTGATGATCTTCGTGGATTAAAACCAGTTGTTATCGAATAATGCGAGGGGGTTGGACCGCACAAACACGGACGACCCTCCTCCTTATTTCATGTTGATTCCTTTGTGGTTTGGTACGGGAAGGCGTGGTGCTGTCGCACCACACAGAATCAAGCGAAAGGAAATGCACGGTGCCATCACGCCATGCCGTGGAAAGAAGATCAAGGACGCGACGCCATCGCGTCGCGCCGTGATTTAATCCAAGGAAGTGACGCCATCGCGCCGCGTCGGAGACACTCGAAAATACCGCGTCTGGTTCCGGGGCCGCGGCGGAGCAAGGTGACCGGCCATCGCCGGTCCTGTTGAGTAGGAACCGGCCGGACAGGTTGGGTTGGCCGGACAGGGAGGAGCCGGGGGAATTAATTCCCCCGATCGGACTTCAAAACGCCCCCTTAATTGGGGGGGGGGGGGTTACAGAAGGGGGGCAGGCGCTCCATCCCTTTGACAATAGCTCGGCCTTCGGCCGAGCAGGCAACGCGCTGTGCCCAGCCGGGTCGGGCCGGGCCGACCCGTACCGAGGCGGGTCGACCCGGTTTGGGCCCACCGAGGGGTCTTGGGCCGGGTCCCTCCGGGCATGAAACCACCGTTTTCGGACCATTTGGGTTCAATTGCCCATAACTCGGGCTAAAGACCTCCGATCGACATGTCGTCAGCGGCGAAACGATCCATGGAACGAGACGCTCATTTCGGTTTATCGCACATAAGGTTTCGGATTACTTTGGGTTCGTTCGGGTTGGTACGTACAAGAAACCTACCGGGCCCTCGGAGGAGAAACACTCATATCTTAAGCTCCGGACATCCGAATGACGTGTCGTCGACTTTGTTGGTTTCCTCTTAGTGAGACAGATATTTTGGCTTACTCTGCCCAAGGTTTGGACACAGGTGGAGTACTGTCGGGTTGGTTTTTCATTAAAAACCAACCGGGCCCCTGGGATGAAAAAGCCAATAACTCTCAGACCGGGCGTCCGATCGACGCGCCGTCTGCGACGTTGAGTTCCTGTTGACGATACAGAACTTTTGGATACATCAACTCTGGACTATGTGTCAGTTGATATATCAGCCTCTCAGCTCATGGAGCGGACCCTCCCGAACGAGCTTGCTGTGTGCGGGAACCCTAGTGCTAGCTGCGACTGCTACTGTTATTGCGACGACGACTGTACAGAGATCCTCAGTGGATTCGACGGTGACGACTACAACAATCAGCGATCCTATGTGGATCAGTGCTACCGATCCTGTGTTGGTCTGATCCTATGTGGGTCAGCGCTCAGTGGTTCTGTGTGAGCCAGTGCCTACAGATCCTGTGTGGGTCTGATCCTGTGTGGGTCTTTGCGGGGGTTAGTACCAATAGATCCTTTGTGGGTCTGACGACTTAGATGGACCAGTGATCATCACTATCGTCTTCGAAGAAGTATACCTGTGTGAGCTGAAACCTGTTTTCTTTCCTCTGTGGATTGTGTTCTGCTATCATGTGTGGATTATGTTTTGCTTTCCTTTGTGGAATATGTATACTTTCGTGTGTGGACTGGGTTGTACTTGGGCTCGGAGGTTGGTGCGTACTGGAATTGATGACTTAGGTATATGTATGGGAATATACATAAGCAGTGTCGGTTGTTACTTCGTGACTGTATCTTTCCTTTGTGGTTTATCTTTTGTGGATTTTGGAAGACCATCGGGGTCACGGGGTCCCTACTAAGTAGCTTATACTCACCCCTGCACGGACTATGCCCGAAATACTTTGTGTTGGTTGCAGACGACGGATAGCGGTGATCGTGGTGGGGGCTTGTGGAGCAGGACGGTACCTGGAGGTGGACCACTGGGTGAGACATTCTCAGAGCGGACGACGGGACCCGAGGAGCAGTGGAGCTATCTATACCCACCCTTCAGGTGGGATTTCCAGTGGATAGCTCGGCGTAGCGTCTTTTACTTTTCAGTTTCAGTTTTCCCTTTTGAGTTATACTTTACTTTCAGTTTGGGTTTGTATACTGGCCCATTTACTTTTCCGCACTTAGTGTTGTACCAGTTTTTACTTAGTGTTTTCTTTTTCCGCTTGCTTACTCTGAGTTTCATGTTTACTATACAAAGGCAATGCCTTCCCTTTTTACTGGGATTTACGCCTTGGTGCTAGTCGTCAGCCCCGGGCCTATGGAAGACGGGCTTGGGGTAGTCACGACACGGGCCCCGAGGACGGGTCGTGACAAAATAATAATCCCACATTCCTTGAATGTCAAGTGATCATGACCATATCATGTCTTTTAGTGTTTTTGTAGTCCTTTTTTTCTTCCCATCAATTTTATGATGATATGTAGCGATTAAATATATCTCAGTACTAATAGTCTTTTGAAGAATAGAAAAAATAATTGATTTGGATAAAGGTTCATGATCAATTTTAATTGATTTAAGTTCCCCATAATGTCTAATAAAATCATTAATATATATTTATGTAATATTATAAAGTTGTAGAGCCTACCTTATTACTATGTTATTTGTAGACACTACACGTTGATCTATAATAACCCATATAGAATCATTCTCTTAATATGTCATATTTTGTCTAGTAATAAAATCGATCGTAATGTTGTCCAACTTGCATATTAGAATATAGATACATTTCATGAAATCTGTTGAACTATTCTACTCTATAATTACTTGTTAGCACACTTAGAATCATAATATGTAGTCAACAATTTATGACTTCATACTTTTACGGAAGAATTTTTTTTTAAATATCTCTATATATTAGTTTTCCCATCATTTATAGACAAATATATGTTAGGAGGATCATATAGAAATTCATAAATTAACTCTATTATCAGTGGAACACATAATATATTTCAAAACATTAATACACCATATTCAAAGATGGTGATTTCCAATTTCCCATCACTCATTGGGTTAATCATTTTATTAAAAAAAATTTAACTAATTAGAAATTATTTATTTTCTTTAGTATGTATGGTTAGGTAGTTAGTTGTAAATTGAAAGATGTTTCCACTATAATAACAACTTTCACATTTGACATTACAAAATCCATTATTATTGGATAATTTTCAATCGTCTTAATGCATCAAACTCAGTGACCATTACTTTTCAATGAAAACCACCTTTATTCATTCTTAATGTGCTATTTTATCATATAGTCATAGTCTATAAGTGGTTTTAACCAAATAATTTTACTAATGATGAGATATTTTAGTGTGAATATATAATTAAATCTATTATGAGCCATATATATTTTATATCTTCCATTATTGAGATATTATAACTATAACATCATGTCAACTGTTTTGTATAAAAACAAAAGATGAGGAGGTGGATAAATTTATTCATGGGTCATCAGCTTCCTTGAAAAATGAGATGTAACTCTATCATTTTTCATAATAACACACTATTTTTCTTTTTTAAATGCATCAATATATATTAAAAAAACATTATTCACATTAGAGTAATGTTACTAAAAAATAACCAATACCTTAATCAGTTCATCCTATAAATCTTTTATTTACTTTGACCATGATAATTTTACAGTATTAAATGTTTATATGTTTAACCAATTTTCTAATCTGGAAAAATTTCAATAAAATTTATGATAACGGTCTACTAAAATAAGGAAACTATATATCCTAATTACATTGATTGGTGTTAATAATTATTCAACCACTGTGGAACTTAAAGGATATAAATCTATATAAATCTAATTATTTGAAATAATATTTCCTATAAATGAACGTTTTTAAATCCAAAATTAAGAGTTACAAATTTTTCTACCTAACACATTTTCACTAGGATTCTCAATAACAATATGAAAATAATTACAATGCTCTTAATTGGTTTTTGATTATATCAGGATATCCATAATAAATATAACCAAATTTTATTTAAGATATTCCACTATAACAATAATAAATATACTGATAAAAATTGAGGTTGAATGTTTTAATCCAAAGGGAAACAATATAAAGTCATAATGTCCATACCATGTACAAAATGTTTTTTTATATTACACTTTTCACTCTAAATTTATGGCACTGATAATAATGATATATCATTGATATGTACTATGCATCTTGATATTGTTCAACATATCCATTAAATCATCTTAAATGATATTTTTTCTTATTATATGGTAATTTTTTTCATAAATATTGATAAAAAATTCTCATAAACTCATCCTTTTTACAATTAGATCATGTCACCACTATGGTACATCTCTATGAAGTATTAATAACTTATTACACAAAAATTGAAGATGTCTAATTAACTCCACAAATTCTATTTTGGTCATTCAAAATAGAGGATTATATATAGGTTTTTCAGTAGGGATTAGTTCAATGGTAAATTCAACATCACATTTAGGTGGATGTGTAGTTAATCCAATTGGTAATTGCTCAATGCATTATTTCACAATAGGTAAATTATAAATTGTTAGGATATAAATTCAATTAATTGATTTTTTGGTCCTATATTATTCTCTAAAAACTTAATAATTATATGGTACCAGAGTTAGATATAAAAAATATTTGGATCTAAAGTCTCTAAATTTTAAAAATATGATTATGTGGCTCCCTTGGAAATTATTATATCATTATGCTTATAGTAAAATATTTTATTATACATTTATATACAATACATACGGAGGATTATGTTAATTTACAGAATAGGAATACCAGTCATGTTTTCAATTAGATAATGTATATTTATATCAATATATATTTCCCTATATAACCACATGGTAATGACATTTACTCTAACTTCTTTCACAAACATGTATTTCATTAATTCAATAGGGAATGATTCAATGTTTATATAAAATGATCTAGATATAAAATATTTCATTTATCCATAATCTGAAAACATATTTTCACGAATGTATTTTGTAATAAAAAACCAACTGTCACATCATTTGATAACTAATATTATCTATAGTATTTGTATAATCCCAAACATTCACTCTTGGATTAAACTAAGACAGTATCCCTCAAAACATGATTATCTTTGTGTAATAGTGTCCCATCTACTTATAATTCAAGCATTATACATTAATGTATTTTTTCAATAATATTCAATAATTATTTTCCTAGTCTTCATTTCTGTCCTTATAGAAAATTATAATTCCCTTCAAGAATGATTCATTGTGATTATTCTCAAAGAAAATTCATTTTTCTAATTTCTTTTTTTCTCTATTACCCTTCCCCAATATAACCCCTTATGTGGTTCACATTAATTTTTTCTTCTATACTATTCTTTTGGAAATAATTGAATATGATAATTCATTATCTGCTTATATGGAATGTAACAATTTCACGTCTTCTATTAAATAATTTTGTGAGAATAATACTCATTTTTTTGTTATCCCATCATAGATGTGAATAATAATTATTTATATATTTCATAAATAATGTAATTTATGTCATTCTAACATTGTAAAGTTATCATGATTTTCTAAAAAAATTCTTCTTCATTTGGTCCTAAACTATATATGTTTCTTTCCATGTTATCTCTTATCAGTTGAGGAAAATATTTCTCTATGAATATCACATTAAAATGATTTATCTATTGGGTTTATCAATCTTACTCCATTGAATTTTGAATGAATGGACACAAATTGTTATAATATTTACATATATGATATATTTATATGATAACAATTCATTTCTAATAAACCAGAAACCAATAGTATAATTTTTTTGGACTTAATCCATTGGTATGATTTAAAGGGATTAGTGGTTCCATTTATGGATGGAGGTTTTTGGAATATACATTATTTTAACATTGGTAAACTATAATATATAGTAATAGGTTGTTCTATGTAAAAATATTTATTGTTCATAACCAAAACCAATTTTCTAGTTATAAACATTGCCACCTCATCTAAGACCATCCACATTGAATTTATTAAGAGGGAAGTACCATCATATTATAATGTTTATTAACAATTATTTCATTTAAGACATTAGGTTTCAAATGAAAATAATGGAACATGGTTAATTAGTTAAAAAACACCATGAATATGGAACTATATTACCCAATACCCATACAATAATTTCATATTCATAAAATATACATTAATATCCAAAAGGTATTTCATAATGATTTTTTCTCTAACTATGTTTTTCTCTAAATATTTCTAATATATATTACTAAAAATCAATCTCACTATCTTTAACACCATGACATCTGTAAGATAGATTTGGTGTATATTTTACATTATTGGTACATAATATATGATTTGAAAGTACATGTTATCTAACAGTTTACTATTTTATGTTGATGAAATTCATGAATGATCATTATATTACATTTTAAAACTAAACATACAACATTATGTTCAATGAGAATTTATTATTTATCTTAGTAAATACATAGATTAATCACATTACCCTTCTTATATATTTAAGGAAAAGTGAATAAAAATATAATTTTGATATCACACACCTAGTAAGGGGTATGTAATGAACCATCATAGGCTTCCTCCAGAGTTGGAACCCAAAACATTCATCAATAAGGCCCGAGGATTATTCCCAATTTCATGGGGTTAGTGCGATGTTAAATAGTATCACGGACAAACACATGGGGATTATTTATCCATTATTAAAATTATGATCAACCAGGAGTTACAATAGGAAAACCTAAATGATGTATCCTTACTTTGGATTACCATAATGAAAATAAATTATTAGTATTAAATTTAAATTCCATAAAAAATCTACCTAATAAGGTTAAACGATAGCTTTTATGAAAAAAATTCACATAATGAAAATATTTCATACATGATTTTATAACTAAATCATGAATGAAAACTAAACCAAAGTAGTAGGTCAGTGCTGGTGATAAACTAAATTATTCAACTGTTCAAACTAACTTTTTAAAAAAATCATAACTATGTAACTATGTAGTACCCAACATAACCCAAATATCACCTTCTTCGCAATGAATATTGGATACAGGATAATAGATAAGCTAGAACTTATAACATGAACAAAAAAATAAAATTTCATTACCACCAAAATGATTATATAGGGTATGAGAAAATGACTAGTGGGATAAAACATTAAGTCTATCATATTCTATTTTTATAAATATCTCGTGTCCAATAGTTTCAGGAAAAATAGGTTTTCTTTTCATCAATAAAAATACCAGAATAAAACCATTTTAGAATATATCATTTCTCAAAAGTCACAATTTATAAACAAATTCTTTTATAAGGACCTAGTAATGAAATTATATTTTAAAAAATACCCATTACATAATTTATTAAAAAATAGACAAAAAACACATTCAACCTTTTCCTTTCTTTTTTAGTATTAGTTTTAAAACCAACCATAAGATAGTTTAAAATTAAGTTTCATTATTTTTTCATGAGGAGTTCATTTAAAAAATCCATACATTCTATATTTTTAAATGAGAACACACACCCCCCCAGACATGAGTGAACCAAATGGGAATGAATAATAAAAATAAAATCCAAAAACATTCATAACAATAAAAATAATAATACAATTAAATACATTCCATAATATTCATCAAGAATAAATAAAAAATTCATGAAAATAGTATAGATGAAAGAGAAAAGAATATAAATTTGTAATATAAAATATTGAGGTGTAACATAGGATACATGTCTTGAGGAACCAACCTAGGGACCAATACTACAAGTATTAGACATGAAAAAGTGGATCCAACTATTAGTATGTCAATAATCACATAACATATCCCATTGTTAACAATTAACTAGTATTATTTGTGAAAACACCGTAGATATGTCATAATATTTATCATTAGCCTACATATATATGAAAACCACTCAACTAGAATATCCAATGTCCCTTGTCTACCCTACATAGTATCCTATTTTTCCTTATGTCATAGATAAAAGACATAGATCACTATAAAAATATTCAATTGCTTCAAAATCAGATGACTTAAAGGAAATAACACCAAAATAAAATATGTTTCACCTCCAACATGCCCCATTTAATAATTATCTCCTATCCAAATCACATTACCATGAATAAAATTTTTTATAACTGTTTGAAATGCACACATGAATAATGAATCTATAATAGTGGGGTTTGACAAGGGTGTGGAAAATCAACCTACCAAACAACATCACAAATGGTGTTTCTGGTTTTTTTATAATATTTTAAAATTATATTCATTGTAAATCTATTTAAAAAACCATTTATAACCAAAACAAAAATTCTAAGGGGTATGACACAAAACACATGTACTGAATAAATATAAAATATTGAATATCTTCTTTCAAGAGAACTATATAAAAAATAAAATGTATCTTGGATACCTATAATAAACCCCAAATCACCATAAAGAAACAGTCAAACATATGCATTATTTAAAATAAAAAACTCAAGAACCCACACACACACATTTTAAAGAACACAAAATCATTTACATTATAAAACCCCATTCTATAAATACACATTATCACAAATCAAAATAAAATAAAATAATATTAAATAAAACCATTAATATTATTTGATAAAAATACAATAATGTATAAAACACCGTTGGAAAATAATTTTCAATTAGAACTAATAAAATTACACTTTTTTTAAAATTACAATCTAATAAATAAAGTGAAAACATATATATCAAAAAACTAGGAATTATATAAATCATTAGTTTTGTTCAAAAACACTATTAAATACTATAAATCCATGGTACACTTTAATAAAAGGAAATAGGAAAGAGACACATACCCAAAGTAGTTAAATCATGTGGACTATTACAAAACCACTATAATAGGTCTCCTAGGATGGATGGAAAAATAAAAAAACCATAATCCCAAAATTAGTGACCCTAAAAAACAAATATTAACCATACAGTCCATTATTATTTGGGGAAATTAGAGAAATGAGTAAAAAACCTAGGAAGAATAAAAGATGATCTCTTACATTATAATTCTAGTGTAAAATCATCATGAAAACATTAATAGCCTAATATATAGTGGATTAAGAAGGGTATAAAGGTCCATGAGAGGTATCTAGATTTTGGGAGATGTAATTTAGAGGCTCTATGAGGAGGAATCTAATAAAAATAATTCATAATGGTAAAAATTCCAAAACAAGATAATGTTTTATGTTTTTCTTGCACAGTTATCAAAATAATCCCAACCAAGAAGTTTCTACTACCTTGAAACGTCCATGGTATTACAGTTTCCAATACACAGTTTCAAAAACCATTCATCTCATGAATATTTAAACAATAAAAATTTCCATTACACACCATGATCCCAATAGAGAATTTGACCATATAAACATGAGAATGAATTTGAATTTTCATAGTGTCAAAATTCTATGCACCACGTGACATTCCCCCAGATAAAGTGTTCTTCTAGAAAGTCATTGTCATCTTATGTCAATGTTTTGGTCAAGACCAAATCACTATGTAAAAAAACATAACCAACTATCCATCTACTGAAACTAGTTACTAAGAACATGGGGTACTAAGCTAGCCATCAAAAGAGATAGCAATAAAAATGATTAAATAATAACTAACTATCAATAAACTATAAAACAATCTTATTCTCCCAAAAATAAATTTTGAAAATCACTCATTTCTCATTTTGTGAATTTTAGGACATCATAAAATTCACTCATAAAAGATGAAAAAAATTACCTAATTCCCAAACTATACCAATAGAAAATAAATCACTAACCCCTCCAAAACATCTATTCCACAAGAAGTAAAAAAAATGTCACATCCAAAATAAGAAATTCATTGAAGATAACTCATTAAGAATGAGAAAAAAATATGGGGATAATAATATAAATCTCTAATATTTATTATTCATCTAAAATTAAGAAATATTAGATAACCAACACCAAAAGTGTATGTATAATTAATTAAACATGAAATAATTAACCATAATAAACCAACTCAAAACACTATGGGATATAACAAAAACAAGAAATAATTGATGATCACTATGATAACATACTCTAAAAATAGGTTAAAAACATATAATATAAAAATCTCTTAAAATAGAATCACATGGTTTAAAAATTATATCACAAAACTAAAAAAAAGGAAACTCAGGTACCAATTTATAGAACTCCAACTCTTGGTCTTCCCATAAGGAAACTAAAATATATACCCTCATTGCCATCCAAATAAATATTTCCCCAATACCCAATCTCATACCCAATCTATTCCCATATTGTCCATCAATCAAAAAACATCATATTATGGTCTACACTATGCATAAAGATAAAAACAAAAAACAAATAAATGTGGCATTAATATCATAAAATTAAAGAACATGAGAAAAACTATATTTTATACATTAGAAAAAATAATATAGATTGTAAAAAAGATATGGAACAATCATAAAAAAATATATGCTTCAAAATTGAACAATCATAAAATAAAAAACTGTATCTTAAGTCTCTTGTGTAAGAAAATCCATGAACTCCTGGATCAATGTTGAGCCTAAGGTATATTCTTATTCAGACATATTTTTATGTTACCAAACAGGTGGATATGGCTTGGAAAACCACACTAAGGATAAGTATTTGTATTTATCAGATAAAAGGTATTAACATTAATTAATTTCCCACACTAGAATCATATAATTGGCTTCCCCTTCTTACTAGATTGATCTCACACTCTTAAACCTGTTGGGATCGAAGAACTGCATATCAAACGTTTCTCAAATAAAAAATCATCAAATTAAGATGATCTTATACATCACCTCCAAATTAATTCAATATAGACTAAAAAAATACTAAACTGAGACATGAGTGAAGGCCACCTGGAAATAATGAGGCCTTGTTCAAATCATTATTTTCCAAATCATAAGAGAATGGGACCATTCCAATGACAAGCTAAACATATTCCTTCATTGACAGATCTCTTAGATAGACCCTAAATAATTCCTTATTCTTTGATATTATCACCTTATATAGATTAAAATGAATAATTATGTAATCCATTAAATTTCATCATCATAAAGAAATGAATTGATCTAAACGGATAGGGTACTTCTACCAATCCAATCCCAATTATTCGAATAAAGGATTTTTGAAACTGATGTTATATGTTTAATGAGTCTTTAATATGTTTTTCATTTATTTGTATATATCTAGCCACTTTATCATAACATGAAATCCCGGTTCACTACAAAATAGAGGCTGAGGAAAATTTAGAAACTTTTATATGAGATCCAGGAGCCAATATCCCATTAACCACATCGATAGTCGTGGAAGAGTCATGTACCTGAATGAACACATCTGAATCATGATAATGAAAAATAAAAATATTCTTCTCATTATATATGGATTATTTTCTAGGTACACAATTCTAAACATCACAATAATTTCAAATCATTTTCACGATATCCCAAGCCCAAAAAGGTGGTGCAAAATAAAAAACTAAATGAAAAAAGATTAAGAAAACACACATGGAGTCATCATTTCAAAACAATAAATATAAAATTACTTCTATTTTAATAATATGACACAATTTTATAAAAATATATAGGCACATATGAAATATACATTAAAAGGAATCCATCTCATAGAAACCATATTTTCCTCCAAAACAACAAACACCAAAATCAATCACATTTTCATAAATTAAATCACCCATTTTAAATTAACATAGTTCCAAAAACATATATAGATTTAATCCATACATAAAAACAATGAAATTATTTCCATTAATAAAATTATGATAAAATATAATTCCATCAACATAAATCATTTGTGATTGTGTGAATATAACATTAACAATTTATACTCAAGTATGAAAAACATGGTTTTAAAACCATTCTTAAATATATTAACACAAAAATCATTAAAATTTCTATAAATTAAATTTAAACCAAAAAATTATTCTCTATATTTCTCACAAACAAGGATCATCAAACAAAAGAGCAGATAAAAACAATATAGTAGGTAAAAAAACAAAAATACTGAATTTCGCTACTTCACATGGTTTAGCCACACAATTTCATAGACCATGTACCAACCCAATGTGTGCCACTACAGGTTTTAAAATATAATCACAACTTGTGCATGGTTTGAAATATCATGAACCTTAACCATGAACCCACAGGATTTATTGCACATTCACATTAAAACATGGATTTCGATGAATAAATCCTTTTATATCTTTCTAAAATATATATTACCATTAAAACATGCCTTAAAAATCAAACATAAACTAAGATTAATAAAAAATTTAAAATAAAATATCAAACCAAATATGGAAACTCATGTTATATAATGAGTAAGAGATGGTCACACACTCCTATATGACCACAAGTTAAGCCATGATGGTCCAAAATATAGTTTACTATAAACCCCCAAATACCAAGAGGTCTTAGATACAATTTTATAAAAAACCCTAATAATATTCCACATCAACCAATACTAGAACAATTTCTTCAGAATTTCTACGGCATGTTATCAATCTCCTATGGCTATTCATAAGCACTCAAGTATTAAAAATTAACTCATATGTGTTATTTCACCCTTAATAAAATCGTAATCAATAATGACTTCTTACCGAGAACCCAACATGATGTATCGTTAAATTTTATGACAATGAAAAAAAACATAAATATATATGCCAACAAAACATGGAATAATATTGATAAAAATATATTTATCTTAGATTTTTTTCAAATAAATGATTAATATTATATAATATTTGATAATTATAATGTGGGAAAAATATAAAACAATATGAGTGTCTAGTGAGGCTTATTCACCTCATGAACTAACTGGTCAATCTAACTTAATAAAAAACCTACCATCACCATGTGACTCTAATTCCTCCACATGAACGAAAATATCACCAATTTTCCAATGGAGAGAAATAATTGGACAACCGAAAAGTTGGAAAATGAAATCTATTGAATATATTATGGCTTCATACCCACCATTTTTATCCTATAGGTTGATAGACAAAGGACTATAGAAAACATTAATTGAATAAATATATTTCATTTCAATAAAAAAATGTCCACAAGTTTGGGATTTATAAAATAATTAGTTTTAAAACTCCTCTATAAAAAAGGAAATAAACATATGATCCCATATATAATTTCTTAAAATAGAAATATATAAATCATATTTCTACGAGGACATACCAAGTAAATTTATTTTTAAAAAATAGCCATTATGGATTTAAAAGAGCATTATTTTAAAAAATAAAGATTTAAAACCGTCTCTTTTAATTTTAATGATCCATTTTTAAAACAAACCATCCCATGGATTAATATTCATCTTATATATCATTATACAAGGTTTTATATTTAAAATAAAATATATATTTTCTTTTAAAAATACAATACACGCCAATATAGTAATCATAAGTATAGGATATTGGAAAAAATAATAAAATAAAAAGTCCTTAAAATTCACAAAAATGAAAATAATAATAATAATAAAAGGAAGACCATATAATAATAATTCTCAAGAATAGAAATCCAATGCAACAATATCGACTCAAATAAATACATTAAAAAATAAAAATACAATACACAAAAAACAAGGCATAACATTGGATATATAGAAATAAAAAAACTATGGACCAATTTCAGATGTTATAGAAATTATATACTATATCCAACTACTACTATGTTAACATTAACAAAAAAATTCTTCTCAATCACTCCCTAATAGTCTCATCGGGGGAAACCCCCTAGTCAAGAAAAAATATTCATTCAGTGTCTAAAATTCATTTAGTAATAGTCATGTATAAATAACAAACATTCCTTAACCCCCTAAGTATCCATGTTCTCCTCATGGATTATATATTGGATGTGTACCACAATAAAACAAACTATAATTGTATGAAAATCACATTTTATAACTGAAATAAAATTAAAACATAATTAATTCCACCTCTAACACACCCCCTTCAACAATGATCCCTTATCTAAATTAATAACCATGAAGCACAATTTGTTTAACTATAACACATGAAAATATTAATAAAAAATCATAATAATAGATCAAATATGGTGTATACTATAAATCAATAAACAAATTCATACATAATACTGAGCAGAACTTATCGTTAGACATGTAAATGATATTATTTGGAATTGTCCTTTAGCAAAAATTAAAATGTAAAAATAATTCGATTTAAAATCACCCGTAATACAAAATCACAATCAAAAAAACTTTATTTTAAATCCATATTCAATACCATGTTTTAAAATAAAATTAAAAATTAAAAAAATATTTTAATAACATAATATTATCAACATTTTGAATGAAACAGAGGCATTAACCAAAAATAATAACTCCATAGGAAAAAAACACTTTTTTTAATAGGCAAAGAATTTAAAACATATACAACACACTTTCTAAATCCAAATTAGTCCAAATCACCACGAAACAATCTATTTTCCTAATGAAAATTGATAATGTAATTTTACCAAAGTCAATGAATACATAAATACAATTAGTGAAAAGTTTAATGGAAATAAGAAATTTTTTCCTTTTTTCAAATGGATAGTCTAATAGACAATGTAATCCATTTGAGAACACATAAATTGTTATCAAATACATTATTATTTTAGATAATTAGCACTTCTAAATTCAATGAATCTTAAAAATTAATAATACATATAAAAAATGGAAACAACTACCTCAAGAGGTAAAATCATGTTTTATATGACATAAACCAAATTAATATGTCTTCTTGAAAGATTAAAAATTTTTAAAACCCAAAATCCAAAAATGCATTGTTTGTTAAAAAAGAAAATCAGGAAACCATATACATTAGGGTTAGGGAAGATAGTTGAAAAGAAATGAAAACCCATAAAGTATCAAAGATGATCTCTTACCTTATGAAATGGGAGAAGAGTTTTCCATAATCCATAAAGAATCCACCATGTATTAGAATATTAAGAGTATAAAGGCCCTATAGAGTATTTTATTCAAGATTTTTTCATCTCTAGGTATGTATCTACCTTTTTGTTTTTTTCAAATCTTATTCTTTTAGAGAACGTTTTTAATGTTATATAATTGTGTTATAGACATTTTTGTGTCTTAGAAGAACCATATTCACGGTAAAATACATTATGGGACTAATTTTGTAGTAACCACATGGTGGTGGACTAGGTAGTAGCCATGTGAGGCTACATGAATCCCACTCTCCAACTAAGGAATTATAGGCAAAAATCGGGTCCCTATAAGAAACTATTCGGCTTTTAGGTGGGGTTCTAATATGTGAATACCCACTTCCTAGCACAATGGGCTAGACAGTGGAAGCCATTGGCTAGCCGATGATTGTACTGAGAGTTGAAAACATAGGTTTCAGTGTCATAATTCCTCTACCAAAATAACCATTTTACACTTAATTAACCCACATTAAACCCTAATTCAAAATTTAAAAAATTTAATTGTTGTTTAAGGATACTATAGATTCATGGACATATTTTCATAGTTCATTAATATTTGGGCTAATTTGAATCCCTTAAATTAGTATGGTTTTCTATGATTTAGAGAAATCCATTACATTTCTTAAAAAATATTATTTATCCTTATCTATGCTGGTGGATCTATCATTTTCCATTGGGGATATCCATTTTTCAAATCGATATATATGTTTTTTTCTTATTAATTTCTTTATTTATTTTAAGAAAAGTTGTCTAGAAATTTTCTATAATGTCTTATTTTTTTCTCTAGTGTGTGCAATCTGTGTGATCACATCAACACCCCTTTTTTGTTATAAGTGATTATTATATTTCATATGTACTCTACAAACCACTTGTCTATAACATCCATAGTTCCCACATGGACATTTTGCGTTAATACATAGATTTCTGGCCACATTAGTGGTGTTCCATTATTTAACCATAGGCTGTAAATAGCACATATTTACCTATAACCTTTCATTAAATACAAAATTATTAGTGGAAATGATTATACATTAATTTTTTCAGAATATGAAATTTGGTAATTGGTTTGATAATGATTCAATTGAATTATAATTTTCTATCTGATATAAACATGAATGTTTAAATAATTTTATGGAATCAAAAAGGAATAATTTTCACACAAAATATTCATTTGGATTTAGTGGAATTTGATTTTTAATAATTACAATGATTGTGAGAGTTGGAATATATATATGAAACTTATTATTACATTGATTTTGTGATTAACTAAAATAATTTGATGAGATACTTTGTAATTGGAATGAAAATTAATATAGAATACATAAATATTATTGGCATGTTTGGGTCCTCTGTTGAGATTTATAATTTTGTCTTTACATTAGGCATGATGGTGAGAATCATGATTACATGATACCTAAGTGAGAGATACCTAGTTTCTTAATGAATTATGGTGAGGTAAATAGACACATTATTCACGAGGGTTTTATTAATAATTTAATAATTCAAAATGGGAAGATGTATGGTAATACAAAATTCTTGACGGTAATAGTAAGAGAAGAATATATCATTATTAGATATTTATAATTGTGTACATGTATGGAGACCTCTACCTTCAGACTGAAGTTGGTAAATCTGAGCTCGGTTGCCAATATTGAACCAGTGGGTCAGTGGGTTTATATAGGTGTTCATGAATTTTTCATATAGTAAATTAGTTATTTATCATACTATTATATACACTATTAACGAGCCTTTATTTTTTAGACATCTATGGTTGTGGACCAAATATTTTACTCACACCGAATTTATGATGTCTTTTGGTAACCAAAATTTTTTCATGGATCTAGACATTAAAAGTGAGTGGGGATCTATGATTGATTATTTGCTATATACTTTTGGATTCAATCATAGATTTAATTATGATCATGGGTTTTAGGGATGGTTTTGTGAATCTCGATCACTTAAAAGAACTGGTTGCACATTCTTCCCTCGAATGATGTCTCAGACCCAAAACCCCCTTTCTCCCTTTATCTAACGACGTTCCTTTAAAAATATAAAAAACCATACACATGTAAAATGAAGTCCTTACCTGACCTCTGGTGAAGTTTCCATGTCAAGTCATCATAAGGATTTTTTAAAACAACCATTCCTCAACACACACAAAAACCAAAGAATCAACAAATCTAGCGTACTACTGAGATAATAACCACTCATCAAGCCCGACAACATTTAAGCTGTAGTGTGGCATAAGAACAACACTATCTTAGTGTCTCCATGAGATGGTCCATATATGGGAAATTATTATCAAATTCAGAAAAGAGAACTAAGATAAAAACCAAGGTCATTAAGTAGATCAGTCAAACTATTACCGGAAAACTCTCTTCCAAAATCACGACAACACGTTCTTCCACGTTTATCAAAAATGATGAAACAATACCCACCATTAAATTTTACATGACATCACAAGAAAAGATCAACCGCTCACCAGTGCATGTTTTTAGAACACATTAACACATGCATGTGACATTCCCTGAACCACAATCACCATGTCAAACATTTATCAAACAAATCGTAGTATAAACCTATCAGTGTGCTATAACACTCAAGTACCAAAGAATTCCTCCCGAGCAGTGGGATGAACATTCTTTAATTACCAAGAACAATCTCTGGGTACTAGCTACCATAGGTTATCCCTTTACAAAACATAAATGTTGACCCTGTATCTTGGTCCCACAAAACTGAAATCACAATGTTCAAAAACTCCTTTTTATTTTTTAGAAATTTTAATTAATATATTTCAACCATTTAACATTTGAATGATTTTCAACATACACACAAGTACATCTACACAACAAGTCACTTGGATTTAAAAAAAACATCGTACGGAAAAATAGGCATGCTATCACAAATATACTCATTAATCATATAATATGTAGTGTTATTAAATTATAAACAGGAAATTTAGCATCTAAATTGCATTTAATTAAAAGGAGACCTCTAAATGACTTATTTATTTAATTTGGGTTCTTCAAAAAGAAACCCAAAAATAGTTAATTACAAAAAAAATCCACAGTTTTATATTTGTATCCATTTTCAAACATATAATGTTTGTATAAGGATCAAATGTATGGGTGGCCATATACCAATGGATAAGGCACCCATACATCTTATCACTGGAATTGGGCTTCCACTTATCACAATCAACATTTATTTAACATTTTATTTTTATCACCTCTTTCATATATCAAAAACATATGTAACATGTTAGCATAACCGTAACACAACAACATGATATAACACAAAATCATGGTACAACAACAAAACATGCTAATAACTGAAGTACTATGACATATAATCACTCATGCATATCAAATCTATCACTGAAACATCATATCTAGAGAGGCATATTAAAAAAGATCAAAACATAGAATTTCAACCATGGAACACAATCCAATGTTGCAAGAATCATACTAATGAAACTACATGGTATGTTATATGCATGACATGTGAATCTCTAAGTGTCAAAGATGATGCATGTAAAAAACTTCCTTGCCCTATCAGGTCAGGAAAATTATTTTTCCAAAATTATCAAAATCAATAAAAAGTGGGAAATACACTGGTCACTCAAGGTAAAATCAAATCAATTGTAACCTCAAATACTACAAACATCAATTCCAATCCCAAGCCACTTGTTTATTTCCCGTACATGAGGTGATCTGTCCCAAGAATGGCTATTAACCCAAGCACCGACAAATTCTTAGTCTCCTGGCTACCAACCCAAAAACAGTAAGACAAAAGATAATAAACCCTCTGATACCAATTTGTAATGTCCCAACATGACTCACAACTAAACCAGTGGCCAGACCGGTCACCACATGACCTCAAGCGCGTCTCCTTGTACGCATGAGGTCTCCGACTAACAGCGAGGGTCTAGGGATAGTCAGTGGGGAGACTATTCCCTCTTTTCATAGTTTCAAAGTGGTATATCAATGTAAATAACAAACAGTGGAAATAAAAAGAGTAATCATTATAATAAATGATAAAGTAGCGGAAGGTAGATTTTGTAAATCTTTTAAAAACAAATGGCCAAAATCAATTATATAGTAGATTCATGCATGGCATGCTAATGATACAAAAAGGGAAAGTAGTGAACAAAACAACATTCATAGCATCCCATTACAAAAATAAATAAACAATGACTCCAATCCCTAAGGGTGGTCTCCTTGAGCATCCCAAGCATCCACTTGTTCTATTGCTCTTATCTTCCAAGTAAATACAAATAGCACAATCTTGCAACCAAATAGAATCTACTCAGGTACCCCATTGCAATGGCATCTGAAGTAGGGTGTGAGATATAAGTCTCATTTGGCTGGGACCACTGGTGTCTACCCCAAATCATGACATTCAACAAATAATTTCAATAGTGCAAGCATGCCTAATTAAGTTAAGTAGTACAATGTAACTATATTCCCCATTACCTTCTTCATCTCTTAGCTTGTGTCTGAACCTGTATTATATATTTTTCATGTATAAAAAATAGTCATTACACAATAATTTTCATTTATCAATTATTCAAAACTCATTAAACTACATAATCCTCATGATCCAGGCTAATCCCAACATTCCTTGTATAAGTCACTCACCACAGATGTCTCTAAAGACCTTCTAAGTAATCAAAGTTAAGACCAAATCCAAGCATGTGATTTTTCTTGGATAATGCATCATAAGATATTCAATTTAATATTTCATATACTATATATGAGCCTTCCCGCTTAAAAATTAGTGATTCACTTCTGGGTCAGTCCACTAATAGTGATTCACCTAATTCATTGATAAGTAAAAACTCTTTCTCATATTCAACTCACATATCTTAATGTCACTACAGTTTTCATTAGCCAATTAATTCATCCATGTACATCCAATTAGACCCATAGTACAATTCCAATTAATGGGTGTAGAACATCATTTCTAGCACCCTCGTGAGTATTGGGAGCGAAAGTCCTTGTCTCACAACCCATGGGTATTTGAAGCATTAGTCTGTATCCTATAAAAGAATATTTTCTTTCAAGCTGGGTGTAGATTGCCATGCCTAGCACCCTATGATTATTTGGAGAATCAGTCCCTACCTCACAACATGTTTATCAATAATATATATATTTATCATTGGTGTAGAACACGATGTCTAACACCCCAAAACCAAGAATTAATTGATTCATAAATTAATTATTCCAATCCGTTAATAAATTCCACAACTAATTAACAGTATAAATCTCCAGTCAAAAGTCAACCATTAATTATCCCTTGAACATCTCAATATAAAATAATTAATTAACAATTAATTTTTTTTAGCAAGAAAAATAAATAATTAACTCAACATTTAATTATCCAAATTCATTAACAATTCTAAACTCATCCACTCAAACAGTGATTCATCTAGGACATTAACAATTTACATGCACATCATAATCATCACAAAACATGCTAAACAAATACCATATATATAGCAACCAACTCACGTAGAATCTCATAATATAAAACAACTCCATCCAAGATGACTTAATACATGGAAATCTAACATGCATCAAAAGGTACCCAATGCTAACAGTCGCAACAAAAAATTAATTCCCAGTCTCAATTTAAGGAATTAAAATTAATTAATTCCACAATTAATTAATTAAATCATATCTATTTAACCAATCATAAATTAATTAACCATTTTCCATTTATCATGAAATAATTAATCCATCCTTTAAAAATTACCACTTTCCAATTTATATAATAAAAATTTCAAACATTAAATATTATAAATAATCAATAATAACCTCAATTTTTATTCCAAATCATAAGATGATAATTAATTCTACAATTAATTACCCAATAACCCCTTCTTCCCATTCAAATCATTTAACAATTTAATCATATCACTTTAAAAAAATTAGAAAAAAAATGATTAAAATCAACACATGTTCAAGTCCTCATTTATATCACGTGGGAGTCATAATTTAATAAATTCAAAGTTTCATGCATACGCATAACATAATCAATGAAACTCACATTCTCAGTTTATTTAATGAAGCTATAATTCATAAATAAAGTGATAGGGATTTGGGACCCTACCTCAGTGTGACATCATTTTAAATCTGAAGCACTTTAATATACTTGGTGACAACAAGTCCATAACTGGTCTGCAATCACATGATCGTGCACCTAATATATATATTTACGCGTGTTCCCTGCAACAATATAAATAAAATTCAAAATATTAATATAGATACTTAGAATCAAAGTAGTGAGAACCAACACACCTCTAACTAGGTACCGAGGACTCATAAAAATTATCACACCCATAATTGAATGATGATAAATAATATAAATGTAAAATTACCTAACCCAAAACATGATAGAAAAGTGGAAACTAACTCATCTGCCTCACCTTTGTCAGCAGATGCCGGAATATGGTCCAAAGGGTCTGGAGGAGCCCCTTGCACATCCCTAAAACCGAAGAAACAAGGAAACTCAATAAAACCCGTACTATAGGATTTTAGCCAAAGCAAAAAATGGTAAGGGAGGAGTCAAATGGACGATGAAAATCACAAAACAAATTTAGATGGACTCATCTCACCAAGACATACAAGATTAGAGAAGACACCGGGAGGATTCGATCGCATGAAGAGGAGCTGACAGGGGGGGTTTATCACGCCTCAAAGGAGGGGCTGGTGCATTTTTACTATTTATCCAAAATGGTGGTGTTCCACCCTCATGTACTCATCCCAAATTTTCAATTACACCCATGGTAAACTAATTACCTTAATTTAATAATAATAACATTTATTATTCTCATTTAATATAATGTTACTTCATTAACTAACATTTAAATAAATGTTTCATAGTTAATTCTGAAGGCCCCCATTAATCATTCAATCAAATTAATACAATAATAATATTAATATTAATATTCTTATTTTTATTATGTATTTCGTTTATTTAAAATAATATAAAAATGAATCATTTTTAAAACAGGATAACCGCACAGCTGACCTGCACTATTTGACTACCCGCGTACAACCCGATACTATATTTAAAATAGTTTGATTAAATTAAACCCAATTCTACATTAATTTTTTATTTAATATTTCCATTTAAAATTACCCATCTTCAATAATGCCAAAATCATCCTTATTTAATTAACTATCTCAATAAAAATTAATTAAATAAAAACCCCTGCTTCATAGAAATTAGTTAAATTCTTATTGACCTTAAATTTAATTTAATGAAACCCAAAACAAAATCCATTATTATTATTCATTAAAATAATAAAAAACACTCATAAAACCATAATAGTAATTTCATTATTATTTTTATTATTATTCAACCTTAGATAAAACCCAACACCACT
This sequence comes from Viscum album, assembly GCA_963277665.1. Classification (NCBI taxonomy): domain Eukaryota; kingdom Viridiplantae; phylum Streptophyta; class Magnoliopsida; order Santalales; family Viscaceae; genus Viscum; species Viscum album. The sequence continues at coordinate 877,828,649 of OY728163.1, forward strand.
TATTAAATAAAAAAACTTTTTTATAAATTGTGAAACTTTTTATTTAATTATACTTTTCTTTGAGATACCCAAAAGCCTCATTAATTTCACAACAATATTATACCTCATTAAACATCCAATTAAAATAGTTTAAAATTAATGTTACACCCCATTTAATTTAAAACACATCTTTATTCATGATTATCTTAATAAACATTTCATAATTATTTATAAAACTCATAATTTATTACAATATCATTAATATGATAAAGAACTTCAACGCGTAACCCCTAATTTAATTTACATAATAATAATTATTAAATTCATAAAACTAAAATAATAAAAATTTCATTATTAATATTTTTCAAACTTTTTATAATCACAACACCACTATTTAATAACAACGCTTCACTAAATATGGAACTCCTCATTTTAATAAGTGTTTCTTTGAGAAGATAAAAAGAGTAATTAAATTCTCATAAATAATATACTACATTAACATGAAATTAAAATATCAAAGCCTCAAAAAAAATTTACGACTCCATAATAAAAAAATTAACATTATTATTATTAGCAAATTCCTCTATTTAATAATAAATTTCCCTTTAATAATTCCAAAACTCTTAATTTAAATAAAATGGTACTTCAATAAACCCATAATCCACATTAATTTTTTCAATCATCATTTAATTAATTCTTTGAGAGTCATTTATTTTAACAACCATAATAATAATAATAACTTCATCATTATTATTATTAAAACCTTATTTTATTTAATTTAAAAACTGTCATAAAATATTATTTAAATAAATTAAAAAATGTATTAAATAGGGTAAACTGAATGGGTTAGAATGCAATCATGTGCTACCCGTGGAGATCCATTAAAGTGGAATTTTCTGAAATCGGTGTTTGAGAGACTCATTAGAACACCTGTGAAAATTATCAGGTAATTACGCAAGTCTAATAATGGAAACTTTTGGTGTTCCAAAACTCGGAATATTATTCCATAGTTTGGATTAAAAATTTGACTCATTGATGAACTAAAAATAATTCAAGAAACATTTGTATTTTAACCCAGTTCAACAACACATGACATTACAGAAGCCTTGGGAAAGCATTAAAAAATAAAAAAATTAAACCCATGATACTTTATACCCAAGGAATAAATTGATAACATAACCACAAGTAATAAGGTTAATTTTTGGGAGTGCCACATTCAATTGGGCAAGGAAATAAAAGATTTAAATATAAAATAATAAATAATATAGATGAATGAAAATAATCAAATATTATTATACTCATCAAAATATATCCAAAAATATGAAATGAGGAGAATAAATAATTACAAGAGATGTAATAAATTAATTGATATTTATGAAATGGATAATATTAGATATAATTATCATATCATCAATTCATTATCCAAGGAATCATAATTGTCCCATAAAGTCAATGTACCATGATATCATTGAAAATTAGTCTTGCATAGAAAAAATAATTAAAATAAATTTTCACACAATTTAAAAAGGTGCATTGATGGGGTATATAGTTTTTTGATGAACTCATCACATAATAATGGAAATACATCCATCATATGAATAATTTTGGCTAATAATACATATCCTTATCATTCAATAAAAAAAACATATAAATGAAAGTATTAGTAATTAATAATTATTTATATAATAGTAAGGTGAATATAAATTTTCAATGTTTTCCCTATCAATTCAATCACATTTCTTTCTAGATTAGTATCTATAAATCTATAAGGAATAAATCATTTTCTGAATATTGATTCAAAATATACTCATGTGGTGGTGAATTGAGTCCATCTCAAAATATTCATTGGTTTAAAATTCATTCTCGAAATCATTTTAAAAATTCCATTCTCATTTTAATTAGAGTAATTCAGTTTAAATACATAGAATGAAAATTACATTTTTTGGATATTTGAGTCAATAAGAAAATTCGTTAATAAACACTAGAAACTCTCCATATGATCATGGTGGTTTTATTTCGATCCTTTAACAATGTATATCAATAAGTGAGTTAAAGAAGCTGTTATGTAGTTAAAAGTCTTTAATATAGGCCTAAAAACCCATTTTCATTTTTCCTCGCCAACTATGTAATGGTTTTTCACACCACTTTTAAATTTGAGTATAATAACTCATCACTATGATGAAACATTTTTGATTTATAGTGTTGAATATATCTTTTTTCACATTGGTGCAGTGTCCAACAACTTAGAGTAAATAGTATTATTCTAAAAAATGGTTGAATCTTAAAATTTCATTAATAAATTGATATAATTTTTGAAATTAATTCAATAATTTTATGTTATAATCATAAAAAATAATCTCCATGTTCTCATTGGATTTTGTCTACCTTTTTCGAGTGATATCAGCAGGAGTAAAAGAATTATGCTATTTTTATTCTTTTCTTGTTCTACTAATTTTTTTATAAATGAATATACACTTTTAGAAAATTTATCTTGATTTTCCTACTAAATTAATAATACCACCCTTATAAATAAATATCATTATATATCACCATCATACTTTGATAACACAATCATGTTCTTCGATAAATTTTTTGATATATTTTATCTCCCATAAAATATTTTCCTTTTAAAAAAGAAACCAAATTTAAGTTTTCACTACTATAAAATCATGCTTATTGAGATCCACCATTTATCAACACTAAAAATATCAATTTTAAATAAAATAAAATTATCATCATTTGAAAAACTTAGTAATAAATGCTACCTTTATCAGTGTAAACAAAACATTACCTCTATCAGTGATTTCTTTAATAGTGATAAAAGAATATTTGGTTAGTGATTTCTTCAAATCAATAAAAGGTGACCATCAGAAAATTGTTATATATTTCAAAAAGACATTTTTCATATAAAAATTATCACAATTGATATATATATATATATTGAATATATTTTATTAAATATGATTTGTATAATAAAATATACACGCTTACACATAATGTATAATATATTTAATGAAAACAATATTTACTAAATATAAAAATTAATAAAAATTAAGAATCTTTTAAATAGTGTCATCATATAGACGTTTAACGACAATTTCCTAAAAAAAGTAATTAATTAATTAATCACTTATGATACATTGAGAACCTAACTTGATCATTAAATAATCATAACATTTAATCTAGGTTTCCATTTTAGATCCACATGATGTCAAGACCAAGATTTAAAAGATATATACACTATTTTGACCATGTATACCCTCTTACATGTTTTATCATGGTAATAAATTCTCATAATTTCGTCAAAATGAGTTTTTGGTTGAGGGAGCCTTATTTTTAAACCTTCAATAGAATTTACACTAACTTTAAGAGGGTCTTATTATCTATGTTCAGTAATAAAAAACTAATTCCTTGAAAATAAATTCATATGGATTGTATGGGGTGGAAATTTTAATTTTGTTTCATATAGTGGAGGTATTTATTAATAAATACACACACACACATTTGTATATATATTTTCATATATGTACATATGGAAATTTAGATGTATATATATTTATTTAAACTTATTTAAATATAAAATGTCTACTAAACCTAAATATGATATGTAAATACAAATAAATTTAAATTTTAGTTACATTATAACAATGACTTAATATGTATGTACTTATATATATTAACTTATATATGAAAAGTGTGTGTGTGTGTGAGTGTATTATCAAAAAATATATATTTACATATATATTATAATAAATTTCATAAATGTTAATGGATAATAAATGATTATATATATATAAACACACACATTGACATATATACACACACACATACACACATAGGCATACGTACATACACAAAAATATTTTTAAAATATTTTTTAAAAAATCATATATTTATATATAATTATAGGAATAAATTTCTGGATACTAAATTTGTATATATATATATATATATAAAGAAATGTATATTAATATATGTATAAAATCCCCACATTGTAGTGGAATGGTAAAAGGAAAAGACAAGTGTAGGTCTATGGTTTTAATCAAGAGACAGATGTCCATTTATGGTAGAGAATGGGCGAAGCATTTATAAAGGAATGGGTAGCTAGGTGAGTGAGAATTGATAAATCCATAGTAAGAATTGCATGTGATCTGGATCTGGGTGTTGGTGAGGGATGATAGAGGGTTTTTTGGTGGTTGAGAAATACAGACAAAATATTTTTTAGAATCTATGACTTGTAGTTTTAAAAAAAAATTACCACTAAAAAGGGTACCTTTATCTGTGATAAAAATATTGTTAAAACTAGTGTTGATAAAGGCTCCATTTATCAATTATTGAAATTCCAAATAAATGGGGTCTTTATCAGTTCATTTTTTTGGATGATGACATGTTTTTTTTATGAGCTCTATATTTCTTAATAGAAGAAACACCATCTTTTAAAAGAGTGATAACATCTATGAATTTTTAGCACAGTTGAAGGTCATTTATAATATTTAATATGATTGTATCAATTATATTTGTTAATTTAAATCATCCCATTAAACATCTTGTATTTTATCACCTTAAAATTTTTTAACACCTCCATCTCAAATTATCTCCCAATTTTTTCATTGTAAGTTATTAACTTATTTTAAATTAATTTCTCTTTTTTATCTCGGGTAATCTATAATTGTTATTTTTTACATGTAACATGTGATAAACTAAAACATAAAATTTTTTTAAGATAAATTCATGAACACTCAAAAAAAATTATCATAGCATTATTAGACTATAATGATATGGTACAAATTGATACACCATCATAAATAATTCATAATAAAATATTCTTAAAGTAAATTTGATAAACATTTAAAAATAGAGAGAAATTGATTTATAAATTATATAACAAATTTTAAAAAACATACAATTCCTGCTAATAATCATAAAAATCCTCATTCTTATAGAATATAATCAACATTGCCTTTCCTATATGGTCCATTAAAATTGAATCATTACACTAGTCAAATCATAACTCTTATGTGGCTAAACATCCAATAACCAAAGATTGTATACCTTTGTATATGAATGATAGTGACGGAGATTCTGTTTTAATTACTATAAGATTGATGTTATCTCATACTCATGCTATGACATATATATAAAATTTTTCATGGATTTTATCTATTAATGTTACTTCATATGGTGATACAGAGTTTAGAATGAAATGGGAAATTCTTCACTATATACAATGTCATCCTCATTATGAATGCTCCATTCATACACTATAGTTCATGACCATTCATCCTCTACTGAGTTCTTACCATGTAGTCCTTATTCCATGAGATTACATACTATACTAGTCCTTCCAAGACCGAAACATAATACCTTATGGGGTTCCATCCTAAAACCCATAAGTGGTATGAATAATTAATCCTTCAATCTTACATGTGATCTACCATTCCTTGAGGAGACTGATGTGATACATGATTTTCACCCAACATTCTCCCCCTAAAACCAAATACCGCACAACTGAGTCTCACCTTCCCCAATAAACTATTTTTTCCAAATAAACCTTCAATTTTAATATTGTTTCTCCCTCCACTAGTACATTCCACCTACCCACTATTATTAGGATTAATTTTAATATAAATAACTGCATAGATCAATATAATCCAAATTGTTCTATCATTATAATAATAAAATTGGTTTGAGGTCATCCTCATCATCCCTGGGATTCACCATGAGTCTGATACCACTTTTGGGGGTATATTTCTCACTAAAACCATTCTTCTAGTCCCAAACAATATCCCTTCTCTGATTCTATCCTAATGCTCATGGCTGATAGAAGAAATTTTCTATCCAAGATTATGTTTGAGGCACACAATATTGAGGGAACTTATATATTATTATGGTTTATAACAATAGATCATTATTCATCTTATTTAAAATATAACACCATTGATTCAATTTTATCAATCTATAGTGTATCATTCAATTTCATTCGTGTTTCTAATATCCAATCACAAATACCAAGTAATTTAAATTACAACATTAGATTTATTGAATATTTCATTTTCAATTGTTATGAGTTATTAATAGTGCATATCTTCTCATCTCATGTACATAAAAGCTTACCTATCATATTGAGTGTGATTTTCAACAGGAGATCAGTAATGTTCATGAGATTCCCTTTTATTTTCCCTTATGCAATGCTCATATCTCCCATTTAGTGTATACCACGTATGAAAATACCTCTACATGTTATGTTAAGCATTCTACATTCCATTTTCGTGTTGTAGTATCCATTTAGTAAATTTTTTGTTTATTCATGAGTTGAGTTGTAAAATTTATCATGCTAAGAATTACAAATCTATTGTGGAGTATCTTCATGAGGATGAACACTAGACCTACATAACCATCATTTAAAATATTCATAATCAGTAATCTTCTCTGTAAAAGGATCAATGTACTTTCATAACCATCCTTCAAAATTTTCCTTAATATGATCCCATAAAATTTCATAAACATCATATTAATTTTCTATTAGTGTCATCTCACAATGAATAAATCCATTATTTACTTACAAATCACACCCATTAGCCTGAAATTTAATAATAGATTAATATATTTTGATTCATTCAATATTTATTGGGTCAAAACACCAAATCCATCTTCTTATCCAATAAAATTATATTTACATAATTTTTTTATCATTCCAAGGAATCAAATATCACCTCAATCTAACATCTACATTTCATGAATTTACAAAATATAGATTAAAACCCTCATCTAAAAAACTACATAATTACACAAAAAATTCCATAACTACAAGATGAAAGTGATAATCCAAATGAACATTTCATTTTTCCATGTAGTATAATTTAATATAGTGAAACCATTTGGATATTCATAACAACAATAAGTGTAAAATTATTATGTATCTATCTCAATTTTTGTGGAAAATTAATAACAAATATAATATCAAATTGTAATAGTTATGCATAAATCTCTTGGAGAGATCATTTAATATTTATAAATAAAAAATGATAGATTTATCCTTTTTTATAGATAAATAATATGTTGATAATGTTATTATAAATCTTGATGAAAAAGAGATGTTTGGGTAAATGTTTAAGCATATTAATCAATAAAATGGTTAGGATAACCATATTTATAATAAGTTCCTCTTAAATTTATGACAATGAAATTCTAGTCATATTATAATGCTATTTATAAATAAGTGTATTTGATAATTTTATTGATGTATAAGAAGTGAAAAAAGGATAAAACATGATTTATTTATTCAATAATATACATATAAATATTTTTGACAAACAAAACATCATTTTAATAACATAATATTTTTTAAATAAATACTACCATGAAGTGAAAACTATAATAATATGTAAATATAGAACAGAAAACTGACATAATTAAGATAGTTTCCAATGAGACATCATTTAATGACAATTTTTCCTTTTGGGACATGTAATCATTGATATAACAGCCCCCCCCCCCCCCACACACACATATATTATTCTTCTAAAAAAATAGTACTGGTTACAAAATAGTGGTATGAGAAACTAGAAAAAAGGATTTTATTTTAAAAAACTAATAAATATATAGATTTATCACAAGTTGTAGAGGTCATAACTTCCATGGTCCTAATCATTACGTGATTCAACAATGCCTCAGGAACTAATTGTTCTCAGTTATTCGTGAGCATCATGATTAGGGGATGACCATACTTTTTCTTTAAGATTTTACATTATCTACAATCTATTTTCAATGGAATAAAAATGTTATTATAAGAGGAAGAATGGTCGGTAATGGTCTCAAGGAAATAAATTAATTTTTGAGTGATAAAGGTTTTAACATAATTATATCCAAAGACCATGAGTGAGGAGAAATCTTGATCAACGGAAAATCTATAGGGAGAAAGAGGTTGTTCTGGTTCATCAGTTCACCTTACAACTACACCAATCATCCAAATAAAAACAAATCAAAGTATTTGACACATCCTGACAAAAATATACATGAAATAACATGATATTATTCAAATAGAAAGACTACATTAGTGTAATTGGACACCCACATGATATTATACTAGAAAAAAATGATAATTAAAAACAACTACCTAATGTAAATTAATCCAGAACCACTAAGGCATATGTATAAATAACACACTATTCCATGGTCAATGTTCCTGAATCCACTATGTAATATGGGTAAAAAATACATTGTGTAATGTTGAGAATTCAGTCCTCTCAATGTGTAAGACTAATCTCATAACGATACCCATATTGTAAAAATTATTCAAAAAACATGATAATGTATAGAGGACTTCATGTAACGACCCAAACATTCATTAATGAAAATTAATCTTGATATAATTAAATGAATTATTATGAAAACAGTTTATATGAAATATTATCTTCCTTGGTTTTATGTTTTTGAATTTCAAAATACCGTTGATAATTGGGACTATTGTAAATATAGCCCTTGAACAACGATCACCTGATTAGTATAGCTGTAGGGCTTTAACAAGTCCAACTTACTCAAAAAAAAGGAAGTGATGGCCTCATCCAGAATAATTTCCCCATACAACGCCCATTTTTCAATACTCGGAAAGGAGGTGGCGTTACTGGGCTTCTCTTTTGACCAAGCCCATACCGAGCTTCAACACGTTAAGGTTCAATGGAACCGTCTTGGGGAGAAGTAGAAGCTAATAAATATTTCCACAGAAACGATGTTATCTAATCCACCCTTAGAGTCCTTGACCATCACACACCTTACCCTTTTGTCTTATGCTAATGTTATAAGGGGTTATTTAACAAGACCTCATCACTATGATTATGTGCATTATTTTTGTATATAATAAATAATATACAATCATTTTATTTTTTAAATAGTTCTTAAATCTGAAATAATATTTTTAGTTAGTATTCCATTATGAAATATATTTTGAATAATTTATCAATTTTTGAATTAAATAATAGTTTAATAAAAAATTATTATTAAGTTGCATTTTATTAATGATCGTATAGTTTTTATAAATACAATTGGATTTTTATTGTGGTTTGAAAGCTGTTTTAATCCAATGACATGATTTTTTGATAATTATCTATTTTTTTTAAAATCACATATTTATAAAATTAAATAAATAAACTGAATATTATTTTTGGAATTAGGTCATTGAAATTATCCAATGGTGAATTGATCATAATTTAATTAGTCAGTCAAATTTTTGGGTAAAAGTTAAATACCATTTAATTATATAATGTGTTTTATGACATCATAATGACCATATAGTGATATAATAAAACTCTATAAATGGAATGTTAGGCCAATATATGTTTTACCTATATAATAATGTGATTTTATGTTTCTTGGATTTATTTTACAAAGCCTTAGTGGACCCTCCAAGACTTATAAAGCATTTAATCATTTAAAATTTATTTCGTTGAGATTGTGACTCAACTCCACATAAGAAAGCCTAATATTTTAGTAATATTGGAAAAAATTCTTATAAAAATATTTTTTTCAATCCCCTTTGGTAAAAATAATGCTAAAAAATATGGTTTTGTTTGTGGTTTTGATTAGTTTAATGTGTGGTGTCTAAAACATAAAGGATAAATAATTCATTCCCTTTTCCTATATAAAGCCACACAAGCTCCAACTTCTTCTTCACTAAAAGCAATTGGAACTCGACCAACCTATACCATCCTCTCTATATAATCCTCGTAAGGTGCCCCAATATCCCATGAAGACACTCTGAAGCCTCTCCCATTCCTTTTAGATCACTCTTCCAATTAAGGGATTTCTTCTATTCCGACTTTTGTCTAAATATCATTATAATTTTATGACCTTTTATTTTTAATTAATATTGTTTGGGTATGATTTTCCACCTCACCCATACATCCCTCCCAATTTATGAATTATTAGATACCCATTTCTCTCTCATTAATTCCCCCCTTTTACAGCTGTTACCGTGCCAAAATTCCATATGATATTTCTCTCTTCTAATTTACATTCAAGGAATTATTTTGTGTTATGGATCTAAATTCCATTACATATGTTGAAAAATGTATCAATATTTCCCCCTTACTTCCCATTTCTTGTAAATATGATTATACACCCATTTCTCTCTCATTAGTAATTTTTAATAATTATTATGTTACGGCTTTATGCTTCCAAAATTGCATCGTGATTTTCCAAGCCAAAGTCACTGTGTAGTGAATACCATGCCCATTTCTCTATCAATGGTATTCAACATTATGAAAATTTACTTATTGATTAAAGTGTTTCATGTATTAATTTCACATTCCTATATCATGGAATAAATGATGATATTTAATGAATCCATGTTATTTGGCATGTGTGGCACACTTATTCGAGAAATGAAATGATTAAGATGGGTGTGCCCTGATAGCACTTCAATCCACTGGGTAAAGATTTGTATCATGATACCTCAAATGAAATAGCAGTTTACTCATGATAATTCATGTTCAATTATGGTTTACACATGATCCATTTGAAATGATCATTGGCTCATGCGGAAATCATGTTAAATGTTCTTGCCACATTTCCATGTTATGATCATGCCTTTATGTCCATGGTTCTCTTATTCTTTGTTGATTTGACAACTGCCTAACATGTATTGTATACTTCGTTTTATGCCTTTTTTACTTCCTTACCTGGCTTTATAGCTCACCCTTTTATTTTGCATGACCTTAGGTTATCACATGCAAGGCTAAATACCAAGGAAAGATGTGGTCATGTAAAAGAAGTTTTCAATAAGATGTTGTCTTTTTTGTTTTAACTTGTTATGTAATTTTCATATGCCCTGAAGAAACTATACCTCTAAATATTTTATGATAGATCAATTAAAGGTTTTATGTAATAAATTATGTCTAAGTGTGAATTAAAGAATCAGTTTGTTATATTTGAATTCATAGGATAGGTTTACTTATTTTTTGGATTAGGATTAGAAAAACCTAGTGAAAGCCTTACCGATAAGACTATAAATAATAAATGAATACCTAAATTTTGGTGAGTATAGAGTAAGTTGTTTATGAAGAAAATAAATTCCTGTCAGGATACAAATAGGTAGAGGTAATGCTGACACAAATGTATCCTAGGGTTAAAACCGAAAAACACCACATTGAGCTAGAATCGAACAAAAACTAGTGCACGACAATGGGCCTTTCTGCACATCTAGTTATGAATTCCCATGGGTTTTTTAAATACATAAACTCTGTATAAACCATTATTATGGGAATAAAAAAATTATCCTAGGAATATATGTTAGGATGTCGATCATGGATAACATATATTGAACCCTATAAATTCATAATATGAAGAAATAAAAGTAATTTATATGTCATCTATTTTTGTATTTGGATTAAACTTTAGGTGTTAACCTTAACGTTCCTTTTATTAAACCACATGGCTGGTAATAGGAAGAATCAGTCTGAAAACCGATGGAATGATCAATGTGATGACTGATCTATTGAGATTCTGAATCTGACGGGAGTGGGAATCACAAACATTTTCATGATACTCTCTTAGTTAACTCATATTTTGTATAGAAAAATGGATCAAGAGAAATGTATAACCTCCCCTAAGAAGGAAAACATTGAAATCAAGATATTAGAGAGACAATGGCCTCCTACTTTTAATGGATCATCTGATCCCTCAATCGCTGAACAATGGATCAAATCCATTGAGAAGATCTTCTCCATCCATCAATGTTCTGAACAAAAGAATGTACTTCTAACTGGTATGATATGGAGGTTGAAGCAGATCAATGGTGTAAATAGATAAAAAATATGAAACCTATGAAGGAGATAGGGGCGTTGGAATGGAAGGATTTCCAAAAAAATAGAAAAATAATTTCCTTGCACACTCTGACTTGTGATGGAAAAAGTCTTCCTTTCCCTCAAGAAAAATTACGACTAATCAATTGGAGAATATGAGGCAGACATCACAAAGCTTGCACGGTATGCCTCAATCTTGGTTGTTACCTCTGAATGCAAGGTTGACTACTTCTTTGGTGGGCCAAAATGTAGCCAACTGAAATCCCTAACGATTGAGAGCTATGAGGAAATGGTATAATGTTCCCTCAATGTCTTAATGAAGATTAGTGAATATAAAAAGGTATCATGGGTATAAGAAGATTAAGGTGGACTTCAATTATGGTTTTTCTATGGATAAATCCAACGGTGCTATAAAAATATAGCACCCCACTTACCAAAGATGTTGAAAGAATCACCCTGTAAATTGCCTAAAGGGGACGAGGAAATGCTTTAGGTGTGGAATAGAATGGATCCTTCTAATTAACTGTTAGCAAGAAAACCCCAAGGCTTTGATAAATGAGAGGAATGATATGTTTGAACCTCATTGTGTTGTACATTTCATCAACGGTAATGAACCAGGGAACTTTGCAAACCATTTCCCTAAGCCAAGGGTTTTAAGAGGCAATAAATAACCTCCAAGGAAACATGGGTGATAATTTTCCATAACTACCGCCAAAGTGAACCCCGTAAATTAAGTGGTGATACGTATTTCAATTATTCATTCATGAACAGAGAACAAAAATTTTAATTCTTGTTCTACACATTATTTTATATATTAAACTCAACACCATAAAAAATCATGTAAGTAAAGAAGTCGGAGAGTACGAAAAATGGGGTAATCATTGCATCCCATGAATATAACTCCTCCCCTGTAATAATTTGAGGATTGAAATTACAATAAATCATATACATACACCATCTGATGTAATTTGATACAATTATTGGGAAGGATTGGATTTCTCTATATAGTGCGAACATAAATTTCTGTGGTAGGGAAATCATTCCCCATATAGAGTATCGATCCCCGATTGTGTACCACTACATGGAGGAAGACAAATCTTCTTCTGCACCACCATCTCAAGAATGGATATCACAGCCTTATGAGCATGAATATATGGGTTAGATGATTGAGTCTAAATAATAATCCATCATTGATTCCAAGCCTACACTGAGAGAATTCGCTGAAGTGTTTCATCAGGAATTTTGTGGTCATCCTCCTAGAAGAGATATTGAATTCTCAATTTATCTTATACCTGGGATATTTCCAATATCCAAGACATTGTATTGAATGGATGTTTTGGATATTGATGATATAAAGAAAAAACTACAGATGAATCTGGATAAAGGGTTTATACGTCCAAGTGCTTCACTATGGGGTGCACCCTTCCTCTTCATCAAGAAGAAGGATGGGTCAATGCACGTTTTCATTTATTATCATGAGCTTAAAAAAACATGATAAAGGAAAACTATCCTCTACCATGAATTGATGACTTTTTCAGTTAGCTACATTGAGAACAATACTTCTACAAGGTGTATTTGCGGTTGGGATATTAATAAGTAAGGGTGATGAAAGATGATATCCCCAGGACTGATTCATGTACAAGGTACGGGCATTATGAATACAAAAAAAATCCTTTTAGACTCACTAATACTAAATCAATATTCATGGACATTATTACTAGAGTCTTTAGATATTACCTTGAAAATTTTGTTTTAATTTTTAAAGACAATATTATAATGTACAATAAAACCAAGGAGGATCATGGGGATCATCTATGAACTGTAGAAGTGTCCTTTAAAAAGGAGAAGCTCTATGGAATCAGCAGAAAGTGTGAGTTCTAGGTGAAGTATGTCTCATTATTCAGTCATATCATCACAAGCAATGGGATATCATTGGATCCCTCCAAGTCAGCTCATATATAGTGATGGAAGAGGCCAAAATCAGTAATAAGTATCTATAGATTCTTGGGGTTAGCTAGATATTATCACTGATTTGTGACAAATTTCCCATGATTGTCAAACCCTCTTACCAAGCTAACTCAGATGGGAGTAAAGTTTTCTTAAAGTGATGAATGCGAATAGAGCTTCAAGGATTTGAAAAGGTGGATTATCACTACATCTATTCTCACATTACCCACATGTGGAGAATGTTTTGTGTTATTTAGTGAATCTTATAAGAATGGCACGAGATGTGTGTTAATGAAAAATGAAAGTCATTTCCTATTAATCAAGGAAATTGAAATTTCTTGAGAAAAAATATCCAACAAATGATCTGAAGTTGGCTACAGTAATAATCATTTTGAAAATTTTGTGACATTAACATTTAGGGGAGAAGTTTGAAATATATAAGGACCAAAAAATACTCAATTATATATTCACACTGAAAGAGTTTAACAAGCAACGACTAAGATGGTTATAGCTTATCAAAGATAATGACTACTCAATCCATTACCACCATAGGAAAGAAAACAAGGATTATGATTATCTTAGTAGAAAGGACTAAACAATTGTATCATATATGCGAATTTAAATGGATCCAATCTTCTCTGATTTGATGAAGAAGGACATGCGAATCATAAAGGAAGGAACATCATCAATCAATTAAAAAATCATTTCTCAACCTTATCTTTTGGAAAGGTTAATGGATTATCAAAAGGATGATGTGGGAATTCAGAGGATGGTGGAAACTATTAGAAAAGGTAAATTTGCAGTGTTCAATGTAAATGATGAGGGAATTGTGAGATTTGGGTGAAGACTATGTGTTACATCGAATCCGAAGTTATGTAATGAAAATTTAGATGATGAACATAGTTCCAATTTCTACATTCACCTAGGAAACAAAAGGATATATTGAGATATTTGATAGAATTATTTGTGGGATAATAAGAAGAAGTAGATCGCTGAATATATATGATGGTGACTTGTATGCCAGCAAGTGAAGGCTATGAGGAAGAGGTCTGAGGGGATGAAGAAACCATTACCCATACCCACATGGAAATGAAAGAAGATCTCTATAGACATTGTCCCCAAACATCTGAATACATCCAAATGAAACAATGCTATCTGAGTTGTTTTGGATCATCTTAAAAAGACTGCACACATTATTACAATTCAAAACGATTTATCACTAGATCAACTGTCATGGATATACATCATAGATGTGGTAATTCTGCACGGAGTACCACTATCTATTTTATACAATTGAGATCCAATATTCACCTCGATGTTTTACAAGTGTTTTCAAAATAATCTAGATAATGAGCTAAAATTTAGTATGGATTATTATCCTCAAACTGATGGCCAATCATAGTTGTCTATGCAAACACTTAAGTAAATGTTGAGAGTGAGCTCCATGGAATTAAAAAAATAATGGGATCAAAATATCCCTCTAGTGGAGTTCTCATACAACAACACTTTACACTCCAAAATCCAAATGGCTATATATGAGTCCCTATATGGGAAGAGGTTCATAACACTGTAATGTTTGAATGATGTTGGGGAGCGAAAACCACTTGGTCCATAAATGGATGATGAAATAGTGGAGAAGGTTAAGACCATCCAGCAACACATTAAAGCTGCTTTAATTTGACAAAAGATAAACGCTGATAATCGTCAAAGAGACCTATAGTTTGATGTCAGAGACATGTTATTTCTCCTCATATCATTGTGGAAGAGAGTTATTATATTTGGAAAAAAGATAAAGCTTATTCAAAGGTACATCGACCCTTTTGAGGTCCTTGATCACATTGGGGTTATGACCTATCAAATAGCATGACCACCGATCCAATCTCAAGTATATGATGTATTCCATGTATCACACTTGGGGAAGTACATACATGGCCCATTGCATGTACTCAATCCAGAGGTGGTAGCATTGGGGAATGTCCTCTGTTTTTATGAGATGCATGTGAATATATTAGATCATAGGGAATCATTTTTACAAAAATAATACAATTTCCATTGTCCAGGGGTTGTAGAGAAATCACATGTTTGGAAAGATACATTGTAATTGGAAAAAGTAATGAAGTAGAGTTACCTGCATCTTTTTTAGGGTGGGAAAAAGAAATTTTGAGGAAAATTTTCTTAAGTTGGGATGATTATAATGACCCAAACATTAATTAATTAAAATTACTCTTGATCTAATTAAATGTATAATTATATAAAATAGTTTTATAAAATATACAATTCCTTGGTTTTTTATTTATGGGTTTCAAAATACAATTCATAATTTTGATTGTTGCTAATGTAGTCGTTCAACATTGATCACATGATTAGTTTAAATATAGGGCTTTAACAAAACCTATTTACTCAGAAAAAGGATGTGATGGCCTCATACAGTAGAAGTTCTCCATATGAAGCCCATTTTTTAGAGCTCATAAAAGTGGGGCGTCACTAGGCTTCTCTCTTGACCATCTCCAACCTGAACATCAACACGTTAAGCTTGAATGGAACCACCTATGGGAGGAGTCGAATCTAATAGAAATTACCACTCAAGTAATGTTATCTGAGCCACCCCAAGAGTCGTTCACCATTTCACACCTTACCCTTCAGTCTTATGTGGGTGTTATAAGGGGTTATGGAACATTACCCTAGCACTATGATTTTGTGTATTATTTTGTATATAATAAATAATATAAATTATTTTTATTTTGATAATTTTTTTCAAAGAAATAATAGTATTTTTAAATAATATTAAATTAAGTAATATATTTTGATGAAATAATGGATTTTTTAATTAAATAATAATTTACTAAAATATTATTACTATTTTACTTTTTATAAGTGATTGTATAATTTGAATAAATACAAATGGAATTTTTATTATGGTTTGAATGTCGTTTTTATCAAAACCCATGAATTATCGTTAAATGTCAATTTTTATTTTAGAAGTAAAAATTCAGGTATTTAGAAAATTATTTTGATAAAATGAATATTTTTTTTGAATCAAGACATCAAAATTATCCCACAGTGAATTTTTAATAATTTTCTAATACAGTCGAATTTTTGGTTTAAAATTAAATGCCATTTAATTATATATTGTTTTTTATAACATCTTAATGACCAAATAGTTATGTAATAAAATAAAATGAATGGTATTTTTGGACAATATATGTTTTTACATTAATATAATTTCGTTTTAGGTTTGTTTGATTTATTTTACAAATCCTTAGTGGACCCTCTAAGACTTATAAAACATTTTTACTTTTTAAATTGATGTCCTTGAGAATGTGACTCACCTATACGTAAGAAAAATTAATATTTTAACAAATTCGGAAATTGGACATATAAATTAATGTTTCTCAATCCACTTTGGAAAAAAAAGTGTGCAAAAACCATTGGCGTATTTGTGGGTTTGGGTAGTTTAATGTGTGGTGTCCAAAACATAAACAATAAAGAATTTCCTCTCTTTCCCTTTATAAACCTACTCAAGATCCCACTTAATCTACACTCAATGCCTTTAGATAATGACAAACCTCTGATAATAACTCTCTATAATCCTCTAATGGCTCCCCAAGCTCCCAAGAAGCCTCTCTCAAGAATCACCCAAGCCTTTGGGTTATATTTTTTCAGTATGGGATTTCATCCTTTCTCACTTTTTTTTCAAATTTAATGATGTTGCTATGCCCTTTAATTTTCAATTACAAATGTTTGGGTGAAATTTAGAACCTCCAACATAATTCCCAAATTATGTTTGAATATTGAGAGACCCCTTTATCTCTCATTAATACCTCCCATGTACACCTGTTACCATGCTGAAATTCTGTAAGAAATTTCTCTCTTCTCATTTACATTTGTGAAATTCTTTTGTGTTATGAATCTAAATCCATTTCATATGATGGGACATATACCTATATGTTCCCCTTACTATCCATTTCTGTAACATATGATGATACAACCATTTATCTCTTATTGTCCATTTTTATGAATTCTTATGTCACACCGTTGTGCTGTGGAAATTGCACTGTGATTTTCCAAGAAAATTTTACTGTGTGGTGAATACCATGCCCATTTCTCTATAAAGGGTAATCACCATTATGAAAAATTATTTATTGAATAAAGAGTTTCGTATATTAGTTCCACATTCCTTTATAGTGGAATAAAGTAATATTTTTAATGCATCCATGTTGTAAGATCTATATGGCACACTTATCCATGAAATGAAATAATAAAGAAGGGTGTGCCCTGATATCCCTCCAATGCATTGGGTAAAGAATATTAACATGATACATCAAGTGAAACAAGGGTTTACTCGTGATAATTCACATTAAATGAGAGTTTACTCTTTCTCTATGTGCAATGATCTTGGTCTCATGCTAAATTCATGTTAAATGAAATTTCCACATTACTATGTTATGATCAAGACTTTATGTTCATGTTTATCTTATGCTTTATTGATAATACTGTTTCCTAACATGTATTGTATACATAATGTTATTCCATTTTACTCACATAATAGGATTTATGGCCCACCCATTTATTATGCATGTCCTCAGGTTATCCCATGCAAGGCTAGGTACGAAGGAATGATGTGGTCATGTAAAATAAGTTTTCAATAAGATGTGGTGTTTTATGTTTTACATTGTTTTGTAATGTTCCAATTCCCCAAAGACACTAAACCTTCCGATCATATATTTTGAACAAAGTAAAAGTTTTATGTAGTAAATTACCCATAATTTTGAATTGAGGGGTAGGTTTTTTATACACCATATATGTGTAAAATCAATAAACCAAATACAATTTAAGGATAATGAAAAATAGAATGAATTAGGGTATCACCCTATGATGCAAAATAAAAATTTCTGAAAATTAAAAAAATATAATGATCTGAGAGATCCTGATTATAATATAAGTTAATGAAGAACTAAAAAATTTCTTTAGGAATAATGAGATGTTTTTCAATGATGGTACTAAATCTCAACTTAAATATCCACATCGACTGTGGGTGTGAAATTAATAGCAGTTTAGAGGGACCACATTAATCTCATATTATTTAAATCTCTCTTCCACAATGCTTCCACAGCATTATCGCCCCCCCCCCCCCTTAATGAATGTGATACAATTAAGTTGATATTATTAGTGGCTTGAATACTGTATATCCAATAAGGTATAACATTTTGTCGAAGATTCATGTTACTTTCGTTCTAGTATTTAAAAAAATGTATGTAATTTTATTCAATATGGTGGGATTTACATTCAATGTGGATAAATATATTGTTCAAATAAATCATGGATCATAATTTGTACTCATAGTCTATCATAATCCCAATATAATTAAAGAAATATAAATTAAGGAAGATTTATAATTAAAAGAATTTTAATTCAATAATATTATCCATTTTTAAAAGAAATTACAGTTGTTTATGCACCTATTGTCATTGAATGGGAACTAAATTCATTATGACCAATGAAAACAAGAATTTTTATAAACATTCATTTTTAACCTATCATCTAGGGTGTTATTATTATTTTTGTTTGTGAAAAATATGTCTACTGATATAATGAAATATCTAATAAAATTAATCCTAATATCTATACACATAGGATTACCATTAAAAACATAATTTTTAGAAAAATAAAAATATGTTTTACTATAGAAATAAAATGAATGAACCTATATGTATAAATTATGTTTAGAGACCAATCCAACTAACCAAATATATTCTTTGATAGGATCATTCAAAGGAAATATAACCAACATCAATGGTAGAAAGACTGAAAAAATATTTTATTTTTTATTTCCATGATATGGTTCATATTTATAAATTTAATTCATATATAGTAAGTGAGTCTTTGGAATCCAAACTACAAAAATTATTAGAGCCTACCTATAAAAAACTTAATTTTTAGATATATAAATTTATGCCAAAACAGAATTATATGTTATTAATATGTGAAACATATCCTTGTAACAATTTTAGGGGCTTCTAAAAAGGTTTCCCCATATTTCCCATCAATCTAAAATGATGGAAAATTAAAAAATCTATGTCATTAATATTGAAATTAATTTAGTAATTAAAGTTTCTGTCAATGTTGTGTCAAGTTATCTTTGACATATATTAAATGTGTTCATTTGAAGTTGGGTATTGAAAAAATATACTTTAAAGTGATGACTAAAAGAAAAAGTGACTAGATTAGAGGTCTCAAACACATTATAAATGATCACTTTCATGCTTTTTGAATTTTGGGATAGGTATAACATTTTATTATTTCAGTCACCTATAATTTTTATTAATAATATAAGTATTTATTCACGCAAATATTTTATCGCAATAAATTTATCAATTAGTAATCAAAAGAATTAATGATATTCGTATTATTTAAAATTATCATCATACTATCTATAAAAATCCATAGGTAAAGCATCCATTCTATAAAAATTTATTATAAAAACATACAACATTTTGGATCAGGTCAAATTGTTTATACATTATAAAATTCACATATTTTTTATACCATTATCCAGATTCCTTTTTAAACCATGTATGGAATATTTTTCAAGAAAAAATTTATTATGTTTGTCATTATTTTGATAACCATCAAAAGGTTTCATGTACAATTTATCATTAATGTAACCATGTAAGAAGGATGAATTTTCCAAAACTATACAGTGTTAATGACATTAAATACTGTAAATTGAAGAATCATCTGAATTGAAGAATTATTCAAAATTGGTCAAAAAATTTCATCACAATCAATACCTTCTCTTTCAGGGAAACCCATGGACTCTAATTTTTCCATGAATTTGATAATTGTTTAGAATTATATTCCTTTCTCTTGTCAATAAATTTACAACATGTAGAATTATATTTCGGAGATTCATCCATAATAGACCATATATGGTTTTTATTCAAGGATACATTTCTACATTCTAGATAATGAACAATTCATTTGACTATATATATATAACATAAATATTATTGGTATGATGATCATCAAAAATGAGATCCAAAGTATAATGAAAATGAAAACAAGGAAGAACAAATTGGATGAAATTAGTTGGAGGTATAGTTACCCTCCAAGCTACGTCTCTAGTCAACTATTAATAACTATTAGTATAAAGTGGATAAGAATATGAATCAAAATCACAAATAGAGTCATTTATAATTTCACATTATTGATCAACAGTAAGAGGTTGAGCTGCAGCCTAAAACTCAGTTGAGGGATGATGATCAAAAATATCATTATGGGTTTTATCATGACTATAATTTTTGATATATTTATAATTAAGCGAACTCAATTATGAAAACAAAATATTGTTATTAACTATAAACCTTTGAAACATTGTATTTTTAATCAAAACAATAACCCCTAACAAAATCAGTGTATATTATAAATAAAATAAACAAATATTGATTATAATATATTAGATTTAATTTGGGAATTGGATTTATAACTAAATATACTTATGTGGTTATATGAATCTAGTTTACCAGGACACGGTTCATTTGTGATTTGAAACAAGCAAGAAGTAGATAGAAATACGATAAATAGGAACACTGTTTCAATGGATAATTCGACCCAAAAGGATTTAAATAGTCCTTAGCATGAAAACATTCTAAAGACTCTTTCTATAATAGTTATATTCAAGATATCTACAAGACCATTTTATTATGGGTCTCCCTAATACCTAGCATCTTGTTATGGAATCAGTTTGATATAAATGGAAAACTATAGTAGTAATGTACTCCTAAAGATTATATGTTTTTATGAATTTAATCATATTTCTATATTATCTTTCAATAAGGTTTTACAAAGTTTTAAATTTTTTCAATAAATTTATATATTATTAAGTATGTAAATCCATAGTTTTCTATAGATGTAATAAATAAATATGAAATAATTGAACATCCCCCATGGTATATAGTTCTAGAATGTCCTAATAAATAAAAAATTGATATAATCTAATGTTTTAGAATCCCAAAAATTATACCTACCAAATAAAAACCTCTTTGAGTTACCTATGATGTAATAATTTGATAATGAGATTTTATAATGTATGAAATATCCTAACCTCTCTTTTTACTCAATTTATTAATGACCTTAGAGCTCAAATGCCCTGATATCATTTTCATAACAATGTGTTATTATAATTACTCACATAAACTATATCTGACTTCCTTGAACGGGTCTTTGCATTATTTGAATATAGTTTTAGAGCACATGGAGATCTTTAATAATCTTAATTTAGAATGGAATTGATACACTTATTGGTCTATGATAGATAGGGAAATTGGGTTTTCATGATGTTCAGGGACTCACCAAATTTCCAATAGTGTAATTAAAGAATAGTCATTAAATTTATATGAATAGATCATCTTCCTTGAACAAGACAGTTCTTTTTATTCACCTAATATGTCATATGCCTACACTATCCAAAATAAATCAATGAGAAAATCTCTTGATGTATACATTTTATAGGATAATTATGAGATTATAACCCACACATTAATGATTTTATATATAGATAAATTAAAAAAATTATGAAACTCATATTTGGATTCTGAAAACAAGGACTGGTCAAATGGTTTTTCAGTATTAGGATTTTTTTTGGTTTTCTAAAATCATTTCTTATGTTCCACTTCATACCATAGTAGTAACACATAAATTTAATATCCTTATACATTGACATTGGTGTTTTTATGTTATTTTTCTTCATGTTTCCATTAACATATTCGTTTTTTACCCATATAATATGGTCTATATCTACTAATTAAAATCTCATTTTCACATTACATTCTGTGTAGAAAATTAAACTCTTTAGAATGTGTGGTGTATTCAACCTATTAATGGGTTATATTTTCAGAACCATACATCATAGTTTAAACTATTGTGTTTTTGTAAATATCAAGATAAATCAAGAGGATCATTTCAATATCCATATCATTAATTGGAACCTTGATATTGCTCAAATCAGGAATAACGCAAAAAAAATCATACAAAATGTGATTTAATAGAAACACTAGAATTAATTTTAATGGTGAACCTGTGACATTTCATTTAATATATACCAACCAATTTTTTTTCAAAATTAAATGTTTTAAAAAATAACCATATACCGGTAGTTTTAGATTCAAAGGTAAAACCACAAAATAACTTTCCATTAATGAAAATAAATATAGAATTGTTGAACTTTATAAGAATTTCAAGAGGGATGTCAGGATATGAATTACATGTTTGGAAATCAAAAATAATGGATATTATATGTTTTTTGGACTGTGAAGGACATATATGAGTCCATGGTGGACTAATATATACTTCATCTTAATTCACCACTAATTAAAATAATTATCACTATTAAACATTTCAATTTCTTTCATAAAATATTCAATTTCTAATATAGGGGCTATGATACCAAACAACTAGGAACTGCGGTATGAAAATATCCCCAAAGGGATATATAAGATCACTATATATGTATTGATTTTCTCTTAGTTTTATGTAGTTGAAAATAAATTCATATGATAATGTTAATTATACAAGTGTATACTAGAGAAATTGGGATATATAAAACAAGTAATAAAATAGAATTGATTAATTCTAGAATTCACAAAAAAACATGGAAAAAATAGAACATAAATAAAATTAGAAATCATTGATCAGTAAAACTAAGAAATTCAAACTAGAATCATACATGAAAATTGAATTTAACAATAAAGGAATGTAGATAATAATAAATAATTCTGTATCTAATTTGATACATCCTTTTGGGTCCTACATGAATGGAATGAGCACCCCTAAACACACAAAATCTATTTTTCTGAAAAAAAATTGTAAAGGTAAAAAATGAAAGTATAAAAAAATAAAACATTATTTTATTTTATTGAACTAAAAAATAAAGAAATAGAATTCATAGATCCTATAAATGGTAACTATCTAATTGAACCATGCCTCTATGTCCTATAGTAAATAGTTATCTCGGAGCTTGTGGATAATATTAATGGACACACTTATTCATCGTGAAGGTAAATAATTAACACTAAACCATAAATAAAAAATGAGAATTAGTCAAGGGGGATGACACACCAACAATGATCTTACAAGAAATAATATTGGTGGGATGAGCTATGGTTTCACAAAACAATATCCAAAGACTAGGATAAAAAATCATTCTAAATCCAATGATAATACAAGGGGAAGATGTGACCAGAGGGGGTTATCAATTCCTATTAAAAACAAAAAATATAACCTAAAAACCCATCCAATCGGAGCATTTGAAAAAACTCTTCCAAATAGAAACAAATCGATGTAAAAATTTCGGAATTACAACTTCACGTAAGGGTCGTGGGTTCCCCATATAATGGTAAACCAGAAAATACATAAATATAATTGAAAACCACTGTGTAGTGGTCTTGTGGCCAAACCCAATGTGGCATAATGGTGAAAAAAACAATTTTTAAAGAAAACTTTGTTGAATCCACCACATCCTAAGGGTAAAAAATGCCCATCATATAATTGAAAACATGGAGCACTGATGTGTTGCTGTAAATTTATAAGGGCACCCCTCATGTAATAGTCAATAATAAAAAAATAAAGGAACATGGGGTCTTTTATAAAGATAATAACACAAAACCAATTCCCTTTTAGGTTAAAAGAAAACAACATTTGTAAGGGTATCACCCTAAAATATAGAACCAAAATTTATGCATATTAATAATAGAAGGGAATTAAATTCACTTTTCCATGAATTAATAAAAAAATTTGAAGGGTTTATATGTACTTAAAGGAAACATATACATGAAAACATCCTCAATTTACTAGAGTCAAGTGATTTTGTGTACACAATCTCATGTTATATTAAAAAAGTTATATTTATAAAACTGAAATTCAAAGTGAGTTAAATTAGAGAATCATTAAATACAAATCAATACAAAAATAAATAAAATTTAAAATTTAAAATAAATAAAATAAATTAACAAGGGACATGTTATCATAAATAAAATATATTATGGAAATGAGTCGCCCAACATTATATAATATTTATAATATAAATTAAATTATCCTTGATGTTTTTATAATTTATTGGAATATAATTTAGGTATATATTTATATTAATTGGATCAATCTAATGAATGAAAATATTTGATATCAATGAAATGGTAAAAAATCCCTATAAAAAATATAAAGGCTTATTATGTCTATATACTAAGAGGAAATGGTTGTTTTTGTATTAAAAAAATATTATTTATTTGTAATAATAAAATATAACATCGTTACATGTGGAAATGAAAATGAATTCATAGGAATATTAAAATATATATGATGTTAATGGTATTAAAGAAACAAACCTTTCTATTTACATTTTAAGCAAATGACAGTGAACTCCTTCGATTATTAATATTAATTCTTTATTGAAAGATAATTATATACCAGTTTTGGTAACCTTACCTCACTATATCTCTTGAGAAAAACTCTAGTGAAAAATTTTGGAAATAGAAATAGTCATAGAGTTTGAAATCTGTATCTACACATGTTTCATTATAAAGATTCTTGAGTCGAAATTTTGATAAAAATAAATCTCAATTCTTTTTTAGAGGATAATAATTAGAGAATTTTTGGTTATTTATTGAAAATGAGGGTGAAATTTTACATTACTTTTTAAACATAAGCCATGGACTTCTGGTTATGGAAAAATTGAAATCAGTTTTTTCTGATGGTTTTAAACTATGTAATTTACCATTGAAAGAAATTTTATTAATTTTATAAGATTAATAACTAAAATACCTCATAATATATTATTTAAGACATAGAAAATATATTTATTCAAAAATAATTGTTCTTAGTTTTTACAATATTCGGGTGGTCTTA
The DNA here is from genome assembly GCA_963277665.1 of Viscum album. Lineage (NCBI taxonomy): Eukaryota > Viridiplantae > Streptophyta > Magnoliopsida > Santalales > Viscaceae > Viscum > Viscum album. The sequence continues at coordinate 877,854,271 of OY728163.1, forward strand.
AAACATATTAATGGGATTGGAAAATTGATTGTTTTGCTTTAAAATTTAGTATTTCAAATAATAATGATATATTTGGTTGATAAATTAGCTATATTATCATAAAATAATATCTATATAAGAAGTAGGTTATAATTCTTACAATATACTAATTTTTTTTAACTATTTACTCAAAAACACAATAGCCATATAAAATTTTAAAATCATCAATATTGGCTAATATAGATTTTATTACTACAAATAAGAATTTATTTATATAAAAATTAATTTCTATATGTGATAAATTTAACAATGAAATAATGAAATTCCCATGTAAAAAATTTATTATTGTGATAAAATATTGGAAAAGAGTTTCTATGGAATATGTATATATTTAATTTTTATTCATTAATGTATATATATTATTAATAATTAATAATTATATTTTAAAAAAAATTGTTATTTTTTAGACAGTTATACTTATAAACATGACATGAAGAGTATAATGATCCTAAAAGGATGTTACAATTTGTATGGTCTAATTACAATGGTTCAGTTCTGAAAATTAGATTCTAGCAGTTAGATTATTACAAAGGTCATAATGGTTATAATATTATTATTAAAGTGGTTATAAGTGTCATAAATGACATTTCATTATTACATTAGTATTATAATATTAAGATTCCAACATACACCTTAAAAATATAATTATCAGATTTTCCTTATATATAACCATCATTTTTAGGTAAAAAATCATTTATATCATTCTATAAGTTATTTTAATTTTTTATACCATTTTTGTAATTTGAAAATAATATTACTATATCTTATATATTTTTAATAATATTTAGTCTTTGATCATATGAATATTATGACTATAGTGGCTCACTATATTTTAATGTATTCTATGGAACTAGTGATGTCAATTTCCAGGAATAAAAATATTTAGTTTTATGTTTACTATTATTTGTCATAATTTTATCATGAAATAATATATCGTGAATTGTGAATATTGATTGTAACAATTTTTCTATTCACTGTAGTTCAATAATGGGTATTATAACACCCAACATGACATATAATTCTTATCACCATCACATCCAACCCAATCTTTATCATTATTAAACATTCATCAATATAAAAATACTTATTTCATAACAAATAATAACTAATATTTAAGGTACTCCAATTTATTCAAATAATTAATGTTCACTATCTAAAAATTATTACATGAAATACATTTGGAAAATATTTTATCTCTTTTCAATAGATATATAAATGAAAATAATTATAGTCTTTATCCATGAAGAAAGAGAAAATGTATCATTAATGTAAATTCCCAGAACATGATGATATTCATTAAATTAAATCCTTTATGTGTTACATATCAGTTCTATATATTCATTCAACTTTTAATGTAACACAAACTCTTTTTAGTTATATTATTCCTATTTTCTTAAAAAACTCCCATGTGAAATTATTCACAAACTAGAAAAAATATTCATTCATTTCATAAATTCACTCTTCATGATTTAACTCATTTTATAGTATTCATGGATCATCTTGAGAAATTAATTTTGTTTTTGATGTTTTCATCAAAGTCACCTTAAAAAATATACGAATATAGAATGTGTTTAGAGGAGTGAATATGCCAATTTGTTTATGAAATATTATCGATGTTAATTATCCTGGACATTAAATAATAAATAATAACTAGAATATAAATAAGGAATACAAATATTTTAATAGTAGTTTGGTTCAATGTGAATAAGTGACTAATCTTAAACCAATCTACACCTTGAGATATGTGTTATGCACTACCATTATTTTTATGTGTAATATTAACATGATACATACTTCCTTTCCAAATGATCGTATAACCAATATAAAAGCCTAACATTTAATGGGGTGTTATAACCCATTACATAACTTAATTTTGCTAGGTAGATATAACCATAACTAACAACAGGATTTTGGATTCAAAATGTAAAGCAACTGTTTTTAGAATCTATGAGTCACCAAGTAATGAGAGAATGATTTTTTTAGGAAAATAATAATCCAAAAAGAATGAAAATTTATGATAGGGACATAATGAATTAATACAGAGTCATACAAACCGATGTAAAAAAATTGATAATGGATGATAATGAACAATAACTAGTTCAAATGTAAAGGATCAGAACATATATTCAGGAATAGTATATATGGCTACCCATACATTTCATACATCGATATTATATCATATTAGATAAATATTAATTATAATAAGATAACATTCCTTTCCATAATCTTATTAGTGGTGTATTTCAGAACAAGGGTACATAAACGACTGGTTCATAAGTGATCTAAATCATCTGCCTTAATGTTCTTTATAACCCGAGAACTTTTTAGATATATCATACAAAATATAATTCTTAATTACATAGTTAAAGGAGAGAAACAATTTTGAGTTATGTTAAACATTACGGGTAAACAAGTCAGATGTCAATGATCACATAAACATTACAAGAACATAAGGTTATGAGAACACGAAAATAACATTTAAAAGTTCTTCCATATACATTTACATCATTTTTTTCAGAGAAATACATGATTTAAACTATAAGACATATTTCTAATTTTTTATCATGAGCACGGAAGTGTACAGGTGCGTATTCACTCCCTTCAACATGGGTAAGTTCAATGCAAGGATTTTGGCAAGATACAGTATCCCCAGGGATAACAAGGGGGTCAGTATGGTCTAATGTGGTGTAAGAGGATCCCCACTTAATTCAATTTCCTAACATGGAGGATCTAGAACCATTCCCTACCAGTTGAAGATAACTTAAAAAATATCAGAATCACATGCCATCTGACATCCATTGTTGTGTAAACAAACATGAAGAGAGTATGACACGTATATTCTTCGATGGTTACTGGGCATGCTAGGATTTTGATTTCTTCAAGGATTTTATAGGGTAATCCTATTATGTTTCATGCTTTTACTCCTTCATACTGTGTTTGTTCTTGGGGAAGATGGCTTGGAGGGGGAATGAATGGTGAGACGCATCATCTTCAATGCGGGTTTTTGATATTTATAGAAAGCAAGGAACCTGGCTAGGTTTGAGGGGATCTCTTTTATGGGGAGATGCATAATCTATAGGGTATGGTGAATCCTACTTAATTTTTTGGCCTTTATGGAAATTGGTAAAATACTCCCTCTCTCCGAATGATTTATACGCCACATGTTGTGGACCAGTAGTCAGGTATCAAGAAATAGGGGAAATGGGTACGATGGATACCTAATAATGTTTTGCTCAAACTTAATACATATGTTTTCTTCTTGATAGGTGAAATTCATGGTGGCAGCATGGTTTGGGACTCCAGGGGTTGAGGCGTTTTTTCATTCACGGTGTATGATGTAAATGGTAATTTATTTTCTGAGGATGCAAAGGCAGTTCATATAGGTATAACCATCTGCAGGAAGATGTATCTTTACATCTACCAAGTGGAGGCTGATTCCATTATTATTCATGAAACAATGCATGGGAAAATTACTATACACTGGTCTATTGTATAAATAATCAAAAAATGAAAATTCCACAGTTATAGTAACACTAGAGTCACCCATACGTGGAGAGAGGGAAAAATGTGGCGGATTACATGGCCTCTACGTCAACCCCTGGTACCCCGGTCAATTATCTTTCACATTTTTCTCATTTTAAACCTAAGGTGGTGAACCTGATTCCGGATGATTCTCTTGGACTTCATTATTTATTGCCCCCATAATTATTGTTTTCTCCTTCTTTGTTCCTATTTTTTTAAATGGTAATTTTGATGATGAAAATTAGTCCCTCTATATCATATATCATAATTTTTATTCATGGAATAATGTTTTGAAGTTCATAACAAATTAATCATAAAACGTTAAATGAAGACAATCTATATGATCCTAGAATTGGATTTAGAAACAATTATTTTGCAGTACACAAAATCATCAAAAATAATTTCTTTATTTGTTAGGGCTTAATGTGGAGACTATTATAGTGGATTATGTTCAATACTAAAACTGTAATTTTTGTTATTGTTTAGTTTAAAATATATAATAGTGGAAATAGTCCCTTACTAAACTATATTGACTCTCAACTATAGTAATATTTATCTCATGATATAATAATCTATACCCAGTGCATTGGTGGTTATATAATTTTTGTACAACCAATCACATAATTAAAATCATACATATGTGTTCCATGATATCATAAATCATTAATCATATCATCATAACATGACCCGTGAGAGGAACACAGGTTTTATAAACATTGTATCTTTATAATAATGAACCATCAAAATAAAGAATAATAAAGGAATCATTGAAAAATGTCCCTATTATTGATTTGGAATAAAAAATGGATTATTAACTAAATGTAAAATTATTTTAAAATATCACATTGATAATTTCTTGAGGAAGATTGTGTTTTACTATTAGGTAACATATTTAAAAATTCCTAAAATATGGAAGGATATTTATAATGTAAAATTATTAACATATAGTTTATGATTAAATTAAATGATTGGCAATGATGATGTAAAATTCCATTCATGTTATATAAATTAAAATAATTACTCCTTTCACAATTTTTAAAAAAAGGAAAAAGTACCTCATTCAAAAAAAACCATGAATATTGTAGTTAAACCATTTTGTAATAATTTGAACAAGAGTAAAAAAACATAAACATTCATTGTAGAATAAAAAATAAAATTTTGAAACAATTTTTAGCAAACATTGACATTGAAAAGAAATTAGTTTATTTTAATGAGATAAATAATGTTGATTTTTTTTAATATCAATCTTTTTTGTCTCTTGAGTAGTCAAAGAGATGAAAATGGATGGAATGAATGTATTATCTTGAAAAACCCATAAGATATAAAATTTCATGATATTATTTGTCGAAAGATCATAAACTTTTATCATATTAATCGTAATCATATTCAATGTCAATAAATAATGAGAATATAAAATAAAACCCTTACCTATGGTCTAACTTCATTCATAAATATTTGAACCTCTTCCTCATTAGAAATCCTATTTAAAATTATATATAAATCATTAATAATGTAGTTTTATGATTATATTTCCTCTGATTCATAGAGGGGGATGAAATTCTTTTATTTGTAGTGGACTCGGTTGAACCATATGCCTCTGGATGTGTAAGAATAAGAATAAATGGTGTATCCTTTTATAAGCGGGGGAGAGGAAGCATGTGTAATTTATTAATATAATAAAATATATTATATAATTATTATTAAAAAATGGATAATAAATTGACCATTTGTGATTATAGGGATATGGGGGTTAATATTATATCTCTCCAATATAATTCTATCCTATTTTAAGGTCTTTTAAACCCTAATATTTTTAGTTTATCCCCATTTAATATAATTTTAAACATAAATATGGTTAAATATATTTACTAATTTTACTGAAATTTTAAACAAAAATTAATATAAACACACAACAAATTATTTTTAATGATAAATCAAAATATGTAATAAATTTTATTAAATTTTATTTATATCATTGGCTGAATTTAATTTAAAATTAAACCAGTAAACCTGAAGAAAAGTTGTTTTGCAAAGAAATTTTTTCATAATTATAAAATGATTTTATATTAAAATTAAAAATAAAATTGAATAAAAATAACTAAATTATATCAATAAAAATATGATTTATCTAATAGAACTTTTATGTGAAATTAAAAAAAAATTAAATTTTTAATTTTCTATATGAAAAGAGAATGATTCATAAAAATCAGTACCTTCCACTATAAAATAGAAAATTAATAATTTTAGAAAATAATAAATAATTAAATTTATGATAAATATTACATGATGATTTAATAATGTAATTTTATATTTTCAAATTAATATTTCTAATAGTGGATAAAATTTAATTTTAATATAAGTGCACAGAACACAATGAAATTGATTCATAAAAAAATACAGTTTTTAGTAATAAAAGTGGTTTTATTCTTTCATAATGCCTAGAGTAAAAATATCTCATGTGATAAATCATTAAATTGAATTTAAAATATAAAAATTTCATTAAAATAATTCACACATTGTATATAATTTAATTTAATAGGATAAAAAATTTTACACGCAAAAACATTCACTTTAAAAAAACATTTATTTTACATTCAAATGACTTCCATTTTAATTCTAAATCAATTAATAATCAATGAATTTATTTTATAAATTTTTGAATAATATAAATTTCATAATTTAATTATGCATGAAATTAATATCAATTTTAATTCATTATTTTTAATGGTATAATATAATATAGTTCAATTAAATTATGGGTTGTGTGTATCACATGCTATTGAAGAGAATAAATTTGTTTTAGAAGAAAAATATCATAAAACCTAGAGGTGTTTCATTATTACCCCCATAAAAGGAATTTATCCTATAAAATTCCATTAATTTAGTGAGTAATTTGTATATCTCTATATCATCAAATCCAAGGTTTCCTATGTAGAATCTTCAAATTTTAGATTCCTTCATTGAACATTTACAACACTAGTAGTTTAATTCCACAACAGTTTATCTCTACTATCAGTGATTTGTAATGGGTGTTCTTCATAAGAAATATCCTGATCCATTTTTATGACCCTTATGATTATAACATGTGATGGATTATGTATGTAATTATTCATTATAGATACATGGAACTCATCATGATCTTGAGAGAGGTTTAGTGGACATGACTATTGATATGATGGCACCCATACTCGATCAAGAAACTAGATGGGGACAATATAAGTAGGAATAAATTTTCCTTTCATCCTGAATCCCATAACCTTCATCCAAGGAGATATTTTCAGAAATACATTCTCACCAACTTCAAACTCCAAATATCACTAACTATAATCAGCCTCATGTTTTTCAAACTATGGGATACATTTATGTGATATTGAATGGTTATAACATTCCCAATGATTTTCGAAACTAGATCAGGTCCCAACAGCTCTATTCCCCCAATATCATCATAACACATCAGATTTATACACTTGTTTCCATATTTTTCTTCATTATTTTCAATCTGAATTTTCAAGTGAAATCTATTATTGCATGAAAACCCAATTTGGGGGCGGTGTTGATCCCATCCACCATTGAATTCTAGAAAACAAGATATCAACATATACTATAGTGTTTTAATGGTTCTTTTAGGATAACCATTATTTTTTGGGATATACGGAATGATGAAATATAAATATTTAAATATATCATGCTTAATTCGTTACCCAAACATCGAGTTAAACCCAAAATCCCAATAAGATACAATATAATGTGGTACTCCAAGAATTATTTCCTTATCCTTAATTTATATTCCTGAAAGTGAATCTTTTGTGAAATTTTATCTAATAGTAATGAAGCATGATTTGTTTGTATGGTGATGTAAAATAAGAAAAATAAAAATTTGGACTTCTGATATTTTCTAGAGTCCAATGAAAAATTCCGTTGTAAAAATTTTCTTATTTTTATTCTATTATGTGTAATGATTATAGAAAAAACTAATAATTCTATATATCCACGAAAATATTATATCATACCAAGAGTCAAGATACAAATTTTAAAAATCACTCTCTTCTTAATTTTCTACTAGTAATACTTTTTCAAATCTCTATATATCATCATAATTGTAATGTTAATATAGAATAATTACTATGATCCTCCAATAATATCTCCTTCAAATTCTGTCTTCAAAATAAACTTATAAGGTTCCATAAAATTATAACTCTACCTTATAAAAGTTTCAACTGAAAAATATCTCTTACCTACTTCTATAGATTTACATATTCTTTATATGCCTCTTCAATCCTCACATTGATATATTGTTGTAAAATAATTTTTAAATGATAGTATTTCCTACATTAATTTAATATTTCAATATAGATTCTTTTCAAATCCATAAATATTGGATCTTCTTATCCTCTCTATAGATATTATAGGGTGATCCTTTCAAATAATATCATCAACCACCTTTTTCTCATTCCATGTATGGTAATAAATTGAGAAATAACATTCATTAATTAAATCCTACAATATTATCTAGCAAATATTCAACACTTTTATAGTTAATATATACTATAAACCTTTATGATTATTATATATATCATAAATATTTCTTTAAATAAAATTCCCCAATATAATTAATGTATAAATCACCATATCTAACTCTAAGTCATGAGTTGTGTAATTTTTCTTATGATCATTAAATTTTCATGAGTCATAAGCTATGACCATATTATTCGTCAGGATAATTCATACCAATAAATTATTCAATGAATAACTATTTCATGTAAATACTACTCATTCCATATCACATTTCTTTTATTTTTTATAAATTGGCTACGAGGTTGAGTGGGATCCACTTACAAATCAGAAAAAAAGAACCACATCACATTTGGATACCATATAAGAACAATTTAGAAAACAACTACAATAATAATTCTAAATTAAAAATTCAAAATCATATCTAAGAACTACCATCATTCATGAAACCACTAAATCTCCATATTTATAAATTCAAAATTTAATATTGAAAAGAGGAAACAATACATTTCCATGTTGAATTGGTTAACTGATTAGATGGTTTTGCGAAATTATCCTCAAGTTGTTGATAATATATATACAAAGAGAACAATGGATCTGATTAAAATTTTTTGGTATAGGAAAATATTCAACAACATCAATCATTGATTTATTTTTGGAAATACCATTCACTGATATTATATAATAATAAAATGAAAATTTGTATAATCTAAATTTACACATTGTAAATGTTTCATACAGATCCAACTTCATTTGGGTCTTCAATAGAATCCCCGTGTTAACATCATGATCATTACTAGTGTTGGAATATATAATAATATTATCTACTAAATCTACCATAAACAGATCATGGTAGTATCTTATGAAAATATTCATTAAATACATGAAGATGGTTGGGTGATTAGTAAGACAAAAAATAATCACGTTGTATTCATGTTGTACATAGATTATATAATACTCTCTTCAGTATATACTCCATCATGACCTAAAATTGATGATATCTATAATGAATATCAAACATGTAAAAGTATTGAGCATCTTATTTTTGACCACGAAGGTCATCAATATGAGGTACAAGATAGTTTCTCATGATTGTGATCCTTTCATGTTCCTAATAATCAATACAGAGTCACACTGATCCAAATTTGTTAATAAAAAATTTATTGGTTAACCCTATAGAACTTCAATTTCTCAATAAGTCCTTTTTCTCAATTCTGTTGTAGGTGGTACATTAATTCTTGCATGTCAATCGAGGACATTCTTTATGGAGTATTTTGGAATATTTGAATTATCTTGTATAAGTTCAACTGATAACTCAACATCATGATTTTTTGAACACTATTTATAATATCTAGAGATATATCAACAAAATCCCACACAATAAAAATACCATCAATTTTGAGTATATAAATAAAAATTTGAGATAAAAACCACTTTTAAATTTGAATATGGACCCATACAATGTATGTGATTTCAATCAAAATTTAATAACTATCGCCACATAGATAGATGATCAATGGTTGGTCTTGAATATAAAATTTGACTTTAAATCCTCATAAATTGATATGGGATTTTGGTATATAAGGATAGAACATGATTAAGATTTCTAAAACTCAAAAAATGGGAGAATAACATGATTTTGAGAAACGCATTCCATAAAATTTAACTAGAGAAGAATCATTGTATTAAGATGTGATCATCATACCATTGGGTGTTTTCACCACTAATTAAACATTTAATTATAGGTGAAAAACCTTATTAAATTCATCATATATAGAATTTCATATAGAACTATATTTAAATAATACATTAGTGAATCTATAATGAATGGTTAGCAATCCTTTCACCAAATTACTAGTGTACCCCTCATTAGAAATAATTGTGTCATATCGTTTCCCTTTCTCTCTGAAATATTTTTCTTGTCGATCAGAATCATTAACATTTTGCTATGAGAACTATTTAGTAAAATTCCCATACTCCTTGAATTTGAAACTTCTGATTACAAGTGTTTCATTTTGTGATGTTCTGACATTATTCATATCATTAGATAACTAATTCCCATCACTTTGATATTTTATTGACTAGATAAAATACATTCCATAGTCATAACATCTACCATTCCACATAAAACAATTTACCCTTTATTTCCTCAGGCATAGTAATCATAAAGGAAGTTTAATATTCATCTCTCAAAAGTATTTCTGATTTCCTTGGAATTGTAAAATCATTTTCTTATACAAACCATATGATTGATGGGTAACTATAATTTCAAATTTGACCACATTTGGGTGGTTATATCTTGTATGTTCCTCCAATATTTATCAATTTTTAATCCCCCATTCACTACAATCAATGTTGAAATTGATATTAAGATTAACCATCAATATATTTATTTTGATAAGAAAATAATGTTGAAATTCAATGGAATATAAAAAATACCATTGAGAGAAGAATATTAGAACTTTTTTATCCTCATCACAGATAATCTAGCATGATCCTTTCATATAAGGAAGTGGATTGAGAGATCAGGAGAGAATCGGGTGGATACATCTTCTAAAAATATGGAAAACCAAAGGAATGTTGGTTGTTTGGGTAGTATCCTAGGGCATCTCACTGGTTTTTTGAGAAGAACTTAATGGTTGGACAAGTTTGGGGATGTTTAATAGGTTGAATCCCAACATTTTACATATCAGGGTGCCTCTTTTTTTATTGTGGATCTAATATGGGAAGAAATTTATAGCCATATCGACCCCACCCTTAATCTCTTGACCCCTAAGTTGGGGGGACGGATGAAACCACGTTTTCTTGGTGATATCTTGTATTTTCCTCTTCTATTAACCATTTTTTATCCCCTATTATATAACACCCATATTTTAATGAAAGAAACACTATGTTTAATAGCATACATGATATGCTACATTGAGGTTAAATGAAAAACTAAATATTACAATTTTAATTTTTCCATTAAAATATAGTCATTCGAATAATGATAATTATTCCTATAAAATCAATTATAAAAATATGGGCTAAAAATGTTTAAATAATGATTCATTGGTTAAAAACTTTATTAGAAATGGAAATAAAACCCAATAGAGTATAAAGAATGTGTTTTTATGAATACCAATTTAAATGAGATTAAATGGGTTAATAAAATCATATCAAATTTTGTGGATTATAATTTAATATAAAATATATGTTACATGTAATTTTAAAAATTAATCTAATATGTTTTCTAGAAATTATATAGGAAAAAATGCATTTTTTCAGAGAAAAGATGTATTTTCCAGAAAAATACAGTTTTACCATTTTTGGATGGAGTACCCTTTTTGAATATAGTTTTTTCCACTTTTATATATTTTATTTTACAAAATAAACATTTTATATGGATGTGGGATATCAAAATTTACTTTTGTTGAATTTTTTGTCATTTTTATTAAAATATATTTTTAATGAATGATAAAAAATACTGTATTTTAATTTAAAACTCCCTTTTTTCTAATTTTTTTAAAATATTTATATTGTATTTTTATTTGTTTTTACTGTATAATTATATTTCTTATATAATTTAATCCATTTTTGGTCATTTGTGTTAATTTCAATTCAAATTAGATATAAACAACGTCACTCTATTGAAGGATTTACTTTTGAGAACCCATTTTCTCTTTTTGAAAAAAATATTAATTTTAAATTAATTACTAAAACTGATGTGTTTGGAAATTAGAACAATTTATTCTTTATTTGTAATCAGTGGGTCAAAATTATTTTAAGAGGTCTCTTTTAGTTTGGGACATTATTAATAGTAACTTTATTAATTATTATTATTTACAATGGTTAAATGGTAAATTAGGTAAATAAGGGTAAAAATTAATATTATAACAATATAAAACTACCCTAACACATGTAATAATAAAATTTTAGGATCTATGGCTGACCATGATAATCCTTGAGTTGATTTTAGGACTCCATGGAACCACTTGGGTGTGATTATAACACATATAATATTTAATTTAATGTTTAAGATAATATGTAATAAACATTTTTCTTCATACTACAAAAAAATTAATATGGGTTTATATAAATAATATCTTTCACTTTAAATAATAATTATAAATATAGAAATATTTATAACATCATATTATTTAATTTATAATTTTTATATTTTAAATAAATAAATTTATTTATATCACAATGATGATGTAGTGATTACTTTATTAATGACCGTATTAAATAAATTATATTATAAATATATAAATAAGTCTAAATTGAAATAATTTATGTCGTAAAAGGATTTTTTGTAATATTAAGATATTTTACAGTTTATTTAATGTAATTTTTTCGAATGAATCATTTTTAATGACTTAATAAAAACAATTACTAAATAGTGTCAAAATTGACAAAAATGAGTTTTTAAAATAAATACTATTTTATTATATGATATAATAGTAATGAAAAACTATTATTTGGAAATTTGACTTATCTAATGTTAAAAATTTCATTAATTATCATCTTGAATTTCTCTTGTATTTTTATAGTAAATATATTTACCATATTTTTTACAAATACAGGAAGACATGGATAGAGTTAGTTTATTTAACCAAGGGTTAATGCCAAAAGATATGGTTATATTTGGGACCATAAATTTTATAAAACATATTTTTTGAGAATAATTTGACCCTTACTCATGTTATACTAGAAATATATCACTATATAGTTATTATAATTATAAAATAAATTTACAATAAAATATTATTTCATGACATTCCTAAATTGCCCCTCCTTCCTCTTATAAAAGACCACCACCTCTACCCACTTACTCACACCTCTAAATCCCTTTGTTCTCACCCCAATTCTTCTCAAATAAGATCCCAACGTCCTTTAATTTCTCTTATAATCCATACCCTGAGAATAAGTAAAATCATGGAAGCCTTTTGGATAAAATCAAAAGGAGTTTAACGATTTAGAGGTAACATCTTCTATCATGATCTTTTCATTTATTTTCATTCTCTAACCCATATAATCTCTCTATTCCAGTATTTTATAAAAAAATAGTATCCTAAATATATGAGGATGTTTTTATGATAAGGTTTCATCCTATAATAACACAAACTTATATCTAAGGGATATAAATCTTATTATTTTTGTGTTGGGCGAACTACTGCCTCACAAAATGATAATTGTTGAATTTTATACCACCACCTCTCATGGTGGCCAGTTTGATGGTACTATATTTATATATTATATATATTATATTTATGTTGTCTCTATAATTTTTTTATTTTTATTCACAATATACTTTTATTCATTCCATAATGTGTAAATATGATAATTTAATTTGAGGAAATGTGGACTACCGCCCCTCAAAGTGATAAGACTCTTTTATGCTCTACATGGAATGAATAATGTGTGGTGATAATGAACCTATGTAAGATATAAAACATCGATATTATAATCAAATTATAATATATATATGTATCATTTAGTTTCAAATTTTTTAAAATGAAAGGAAATGAAAGTAACATTCATGTGTACGTACGACCTACCGTTTATGAATAGTACTTATCATTTCTTATATCAAAATATTTTAGACTATTTTAAATAAATATATTTTAGATATATATGATATTTAATTAATTAATATCATTACGGAGATCATGGAATTATGACAACATCGATAATTTTCATCAAAACTAGTTCATTTTTGACTCAAGTACCAAACATCGACAAAACATCTGATATAAACTCAAATAATTTACTAATTGTTATAACATGGTAACAAGTGATATAAAATGAATAAATAAATTTAAAAATGATCAGATGAAAGTTAAAATCAACTGAAGTTTGTTATTTATAAAAAAATAACGTACAATACAAGTCCGACTCGATGTAAGAGAAATGTTAAGTCAATTTCCATTAATTGAGTTAGATATCCTTATCATTGGTTTTTTTCCCAAGAATATGTGTGAATGATCTCCAGTTATTTTACACTAAATATAAAATTATATTGGGTGTATTTATATTTTTCACACATATTTATTTCATTAATTTGTCCTTAATCTAATGACACAATCTTTGTTAAGGACTTTGCCTCAATCTCTTTTCTTTGAGGCATATCATTATGTTATGCACCTTCATTATCATATAAAATGTATTTACAACTCTTTTGACACATTATATCGTGAATTAGTATATTATCATGATATTTAAGGTTTTTTTAATGTTATTCCTAAATGGGTTTTATTCAATCTTTTTATCATGTGTTAAGTGATTCATTAACTAAAATATCATTTAAATGTTTTAAATACTTATTATTTTAAATATTTATCATTAATTTTAGTGTATTATGGTCTTAAAGATTTAGTTATATAGAAAATAATGTTTTATAATGTTAATTCTATTAAATGTTTCAAATTAGTATGTGAATCCTTGATTCAAAAATACTAGTTTTAAATGTTTTAATTGTGTTTAAAAAATGGATTGATTACATCAATATCATGAAAGAATATCTTATGAATGAAAATATGGAAATGTTATTTACCCATTAATCTTATTTTATGATTTGGGATTATGTTGTTGTTCTTGGTAAATTTTTATATATATGCATGGTTCCACTATTAACCCAGGGCAGGTGAACCTGTGATAGATCTCCAACACTTTCGGTAATGTAACTGAGGTAAACACCAAAGTTTCTTTTAAGAGATTTAATGAATATACCGTGATGGGTATTCTAATTGTAACCGTAAAGGACAGTCCCTATATAGTTTTGAAAGATACAATGTAAGGATAATATAAATTTCACATGTTACAATTATTTTTAATTATTTCAATGATGTTTTGTAGGAATCTTATGATTTCATTAAGATAGATAAATAGTTTATGATCTATGAGTGAAAGGTATGATTTTGTGAAAATGTTTTCATTTGATTAAAATATTCATGGACTAACTGTTTTATTCTTTATTTTTTATTATGTACTATGCTTTTTATGCTCATACCATGTTTTTAAATATTTTCCATAGGACATAAATAAGAAAATGATTCAAGTATGAGATCATGGAATAGTTGTGGTGTTTATACAGGAAACAAACCCGGTATCATTTCAAAAGTTTTTTTTATGAAAAAAATGGATAGAGAGTATAAGTGTCTACTTATAATATTGAAGTTGTTATGTATGATTTATGACCTATTTATCTAAATATATAGACCTGAAAATATCCTCAAATTTAATTAATGTCAAATTGTTGACATATCTCAAGATTATGTAAACATTATTTCTGGAGCCTTATAGTTTTTATTAAAGGTTGTTTTAAGAAACATTATGGATTACGATCTTTTTAAAGAGATAGGGATATCATATGAGAATATAATTTTTAGGTTGATCGTAATTTCAATGTCTTAGATATCCATTTTGAGGTTTTATGTTCCAAAATTTTAAGGTAATTGAATGTATTTTAAAATACATATATTTTTATGTAATTATGGGTCACTACTTTTTGGGATGAAAAATTAAAGGCATAAGATAAACCCTGATTTTAAAATAGGTTCTGGTTATTTTTTTAGGATTTTATATTGTAATGTGGAATTGTATAAAATTATATAGTTTTTGAAAAAGTACAACAGGTAGACTGTGTGATAACATGTCGTGTCTGGTAAGGCTGTGGGAATCGAACCCACAACCAAATGGCTGTAAGGGAGCATTGCCTACCACTAGCTTATGTAATGTCCCTAGTTAGTATGACTTATACATTTGATCTAAATAATCCAATGGATTAAGAATAATTTAACTTAGGTGATATATATTTTGTCGAATGGATATCCTTGGTATTGTAATATTATTTATTTATTATGTAATGAATGTTATTTTGGAAGACGTTCACTATTTAGGGGAATTAATATGATTAAGGTAAGTAAAACACTATGAAAATTTTACAGAGTAATGGTTGAATAATATTTTGGAAGAATCAATTATTTTAATTGTGTAATTTTGTGAATTAAGATATTTAATAAAATGATTAACTTATCATAGAGAATATGTGATTAGGTTAATTACTTTTCAGTATGAGACTATATGGGTGACCAATTTTTCTAGATATACATGTTAGAATAAATATTATGAGACTATGTGATCAAATTATTATGAGTTTTTGGTTTCAGTCTCAGTTGGATTAGTTTGAGTAATTTTAAGGACATTTTTTTTAATGTTCTATGTAGAACATGGGTATTACTAATGATATTTTGAGATTAAATGTACTACTTCTCATTATAAAGGATAATTCATTTTGGGGGATTATCTGATCCTGTACTAACCATTTTGGTTTTGGTTAATTCTTAAAGAAGGTGAAAATATATATATCATATTATGATGTTTATGTGATACTATAGATGTTGATTCTAGTGCTTTTGGTGTGAAAAATTCATCTTAAATACTCATTGATTATTGAAAAAATGATTCTTGTCATGGAATTCGATTAATGTATGAATCTCTACGTCGAAAGTATGTATTTTTCTTTGTGTTCATAGTGATGCTCATAAATAAATTCCTCAAATTTATGAAAATAATTTAAATGCAATAACGTGTTCTATTTAATTTTCCTACTATGAAATCAGGGATCCTTTAACACACCAAAGGTTTGTGGTTTTCTACTTGTTAAACCTCTCATAATCATGTTTTCTATCACTTTCTATTAGAACAAGATGATCTATTTCTTTCATATCTATGTCTTTTGAAAATGAACCCCAGTATGTGTTATCTCAGATGACCTTTGTACTTCACATTATAACTTCTAAAGAGGATGTTTTAATATCTCTCTTAAGATGGTGGGTTTTCAATAATAATAATTTTTTAATTCATACCCTATTTACCAACCCCAAACTCAAATTGTGAGGATGGAATTTATTAACGGGGGAACGATGTAACATCTCGAGTTTTATGAAATAATCATTCTGTTCAATAATGTATATGGTATGCAACATAGAGATTAAATGAACAACTAATTATAATTATTTAAATGTTACAATTATAAACTAGCTGTTAGAATGGAATGAATGAATAGTGTTCAATAATTATGAAAATCGGGTTTCAAAATTATTCAATAATGATTCACTGGCTACCAAATTTATTATAAATTGAAATAAAAACCAATTGATTATAAAGGTCGTGTTTTAATGAAAACCTGTTTAAATTAGAATAATTGTGTTTATTAAATCAACACCCTTTTCATATTTTAATTTAATTAGAAATATATGTTATATTTACTATTTAAATATATTATTATATGTTTTCAAGATATGATATAAGACCATGTTTCATTTTTTGGATAAAATAAATATTTTTTTAAAAATACAATTTTACCACCTTTTGATGGTGAACCTTTTTTAAATGTAGTTTTCCACTTTTATATATTTTATATTAAAAAATAATCTTCTCCTTTGGAATTATGACATAAAAAATTTAATTGGATGAAATTTTGGTAATTTTAAAAAAAATACATTTTTAATGAATAAGGAAGATACTTCATTTTAATTTAGAACTTCCTTTTCGCATAATTTTTTATCTAGTTATATTATCATTTTGTTTGGTTTTAATGTATAATTGGATTATTTTTTATCATTTAACCCAATTTTGGTCATTTGAGGTAATTTCAATTTTAAATTATATATAAACACATGTCAATATTTTGATTGTTTTTCTTTTAAAAACCTATTTTCTCATTTTAGCATTGTGAATTAATATTAAATTAATTACTAAAACTTCTATGATTTGAATTTTTAATAATTCATTCAATATTTAAAATCAGTGGTTCCAAATTATGTAAATGTTTTCTTTTAATTTTTGGACATTATGAATAGTATCTTTAGTAATAATTTTTATTTACCACGGTTAAAGGTTAAATCAGGTAAATAAGTGTAAAAGAATAATATTGTAATAATATAAAATTATAGTAACATATGTGATAATATTATTTTTTGAGATATTTCTAACAATGGGAATCCTTGGGATTATTTTAGGACCCCATGGAGCCACTCCGGTGTTAGTATGACACTTTTAACTCTTAATTTTAAGTCAAAGAACCTATGATATAAACCTGAATGTTTTCACTATAAAAAATTATGATTGTTTTATATAACTGATATATTTGATTATAAATAGTCACGATTAAAAGAAAAATATTACCATTATCATTTTATTTTATTTATAATTTCTTTACATTAAATAAATATATTTATGACACAATGATGATGTAGTGATTGCTTAATTAATGAGTGAATCAAATAAATGGTATTATAAATATTAAAATAAATGTACTTTGAAATTTGTGATGCCATCAATTTTTTTAGAATTTTTATGTCATTTTAGCTTTGATTTTATCTAGATCTTTTGAATGGATCTTGTTTTTAGGAATTGAAAAAATCAATTTCTAAATACTATCCAAATTGATATAAATGAGTTTTTAAAACAAATACTATTTTATTAAATGATATAATAGTCGTAAAAATATATGATTCATCCAAATGACATAAATAATGATTCTTGTGTAATTAATGATTCACTTCAGGTTCTCTTGGTATTTTATATTTACAATATTATCTATATAGTGTAAAAATACAATAATACATGTTAAGAGTTAATTTATTTAATTAATGGTTAAAGAAAAAAAGATATGGCAACCTTTTGGATATAAACATGTCTAAAACCTATTGGTTGAGATGATTTAGATCCATACTCATATTAACCTCAAAATATATCATTTATTTTCTATTATAATTACAAAATATATTTATAATAAAATAATATTTAAAAACTTTACTAAGGTGCATCTCCTCTCTCATATAAAAGGACACCACCTCTACACACATACGCACACAACTCATTCCATCTTGATCACCCAAATTATACTCAAATAATCTCCAAATATTTATCAATTACATCTGTATGACATACTTTGGGACGAAGATATATCAATGATGCGTTTTGGATCAAATCAAAGAAAGTTACATCATTTATAGGTGACATCATCTCTAGAACTCCATTCATTTATTTTAGTTCTCCAAACACTTATCCACTATTTATTATATTATTATAGATCAAAAGAAGTATCCTCACTATATTAGGATATTTTCATGCTAGGGTTTTGACCTATACATACACACACCTCTATCTAATGTATATAGAACATATTGTTTCAGTGAACAGTTGACTAATGCCTCACGAAACGATGATTGTTCATTATTCTCCTACCACCTCTCAGGGTGGTCATTATGATGGAATTGTATTTATATATGATATATATTATATTTATATTTTCTATATTCTTCATTAATCTTTATTAACATCATACCATTATGATTTCCATAATGTGTCAATATCATAATTTTATTTGAGGAAGTGTGGACTACTGCCCCCTCAAAGTGAAATGACTCATTCGTGCCATTATAGAACGTATAAATATGTAGTTAATGATCCTATGTAACATATATAAAATAGATATTATACAGAAGTTATAATATATATATCTATCATTTTTTTTCATTCTTTTAATATGACAATGAAATGAAAATAGTGTCCATGCGTACGTACGACCTACCGTCTCAACAAATGGTACATTTCATTTATTAACTAAAAATATTATGGAATATTCTGAATAAATATACACATGATATATATTATATTTAAATCATGAATATAATTATGGAGGTTATTGAATTGTGAAAACATGGATAATTTCAATCAAAACAACTTCATCTTTTTCTCAAGTACCAATCATTGTCAAAACATCCAATATAAACTCAAATAATTAACTAATTGTTATAACATTGTAATATGTGATATAAAAGGAATAAAAACATAAATTGGTTCTGAATCATGTATAAATTACCCTATGTTTATTTTTCTAGAAAATTAAGAATGTACGAGACAAGTCAGACTTAAGGTATGATAAATCTTAACATAATTTCTATTCCTTGAGTTAAATATCCAAGTAATTGGTTCTATTTTACCAATAAAATGTGCGAATTACCTCTAATTGGTTTACACTTAATAAAAAATTATATTTTGTTTATTTATATTTTTCATACATATTAATTTCATTATTTTATCTTTAATATAATGACACGATCATTGTAATGGACTTCATCTAAATCTCCTTTCTTTGAGGAATATCCTGATTTTATGCACCATTATTATCAAATAAGGTTTATTTACAACCTTTTCGACACATTAAATCATGAATTAATAGATTCTAGTAATATTGATGGTTTTTTAATGTTATTACTTAATTACTTTTATTCAATGTGTTTCTCATGTGTTAAGAGATTCATTAACTAAAACATCATTTTAAATCTGTTACAGATTTATTATTTTAAATATTTATCATTAATAACCATGTTTTCAAAATGGTTTTAAGGATTTATTGGAATGGAAATTAATGTTTTAAAATTTAAATTAATTTAATGGTTTCAATGTGTATTGTAATAATTTAATTCAAAAATCATATTTTGAAATGTTTTAATTATGTTCTAAAAATGGATTTATTACATCAATATCTTGAAATGATATCTGGTGATTCCAAATATAGAAATGTTATTTTTCCATTAATATTGGATTATGTGTTATGAATATGTTGCGGATCTTGTGAAATGGTTATGCATATGGATTATTTTTGTGATAAATTGAGGGTGGGTGAGCCCCTAATATCTCTCTAATGCATTGGGTAACATGATAGATATAAATGTTACATTTTATCATACGACATTTAAGGAATATACTGTGATGGGTATTCCAAAGGTAACCATGAAGGATACTCCATATGTAGCTATGAATGATACAATGTATTTATGATATGGATTCCATGAGATACCTTTATATTTTCTTATTTCGATTATGTTTTTTAGGATTGTTATGATTACCTGAGGATTGAAAAATAGTTTATGTTTTATGGGTGAAATGTATGATTTTGTGACAATTGTTTTCATGGGTTTAAAATATTCATGGAGTAATGGTTTTGTTCATTATATTATATTATTTATTGATCATTTTATATTCATCCAAGGTTTTGAAATTCGTATTCACCGGAAAAAAATAAGAATAGAAAGAAGGATGATATCAAGGAAAAGTCACGTTGTTTAAACGAGAAACAAACCCTATTTCTTTTTAAATAGTATTTGTTTATGAAAAAATGGGTAGTGACTATTTGTTTGTACTTGTAATATTTATGTTTTATGTGTGAGTTATGAACTAATTATTTAAATCACTAATCCTCAAAATATCCCCAAATCAAATTGTTGACTTAACTCATGATTATATAACATTTAAGGTTGGGGCCTTATCTATTCACAACAATTAAGAAAACTTATTATTAAGTATATATTGTTTTTATCTAAATAATAAATTTAAAATCAATAATAATGACCTAATATAGATTAATAATATTATCATTTTACTAATTTTTTATACTATGAAAAATTTAAAACAAAAAACTAACCTTGTAAATTAATTAGAAAAATAAAATTTTAATAAATATCTATAATATTTACTATTCATTGAAATTTTAATATTTTCAAAAATGTCCTAAAAATCACAAATAATTTAATTTTGACCTGTTTATTTAAAATATTAAGTTTATGTTATTAATTAAATAATTTAAAATTGGAAAAATAAATTTAAAATATATTCACGAAACACAATGAATTCCCTCTTTAAAAAACACATTTTAGGCATAAAAATAGAATATTTGTTTATCACATTATAAGGAAATATATTACATGAATTGTTAAAAATTTTGGTTTAATATAAAATATATAATTTTAAATAAAATAACTCAAAAATATAAATTAATTAAATTTATTAATGAAAAACACCTTGTGCAGATAGACATAGTTATTCTGAAAAAAACATTTACATTTAAAGGATTATTATTGTCATTTTTAATCAATTTATAACTAATTTATTTATTTTATACATGGGTAAAACACAAACTTTTATTAAACTGGTTCCTACAATTCATAACCCCCTCCCCCACAATTTAAAATTTATTTTATGATGATATACTATAGTATAGTTCATTTAGTATTGAGATTACTTGTATAAATAGTAATTGAATAGAGTAATTTTATTTTGAATGAAAAATATCATAAAAAGTTTGGGTGTTAATGAAGAATATTTAAAATATTATATTCATCATTGGAGTTCATCCTGAAGATGATAATTTGATTTCATAGGATTACTTGGAAATTCATAGTATCAAATTACTCATTAGAGTTGGAATATTCATTACATAGGAAACCCATAAATGTAGTATAGATTCATATTTTTCCTCTTGTATCACACTACCTCGGTCAACTTTATAGTTCTTGTAGATAATTTCTTAATGTGTAATAATATACACCTCCATATATTTCAAAGGATTCTAACTAGTTGTAAGGGCATATTACTTTCAATTGACGTAAAATTCTCTCTATTTAATGTTATATAATAGTGGGAAAATAAATCTCAGTAGGTTATCAACATGTTCCCCTATAATATTCCATATATATTAACATTAGGAATCAATAAAAACACGCCATTCATGTGCCTTGGACATCATCATCTAACAAGTACACCAGGACTCTCTACAAATATATTTACCACATTCTATGTAAGACACCACAACAACTAATCACATCTAATTCATCAACATGATATTATATTGTCATCATCTGACCTCATACAATATTACTATCCCATACTTGATTAAATAGGGTTGGGTTCTAGCCATGTCATTAGTGATACTTCCTCGAAGAAGGGTTGTGTACAAGGATTCGAACCAACCACTCTCATTGGGAAGTGTCATTCCCATGGCTTGACAAATGTAATCTCACTCAGAGCAAGGTCTAGTCATCTCATTAGACACCACATCTCACTCAGGGAAATATTATTATCAGTATACTAACCCATTCCCTCTCACTCATAACATGGTCTGACATTCTATCCCACTCATGTAAATGTAACCTTATACAGCCACAACAAAAACATTCTTGGTGTGGCTCGACATAATTATCTTGGTTTAGAACATCTCACTAATTGATGGCCCAACAAGCTCAAGTCAACAATATCACTTACGAATTAAGAACCCCCCATATCCTAATAATATATATCTTCTAAATTATGCAAGAAAATTATATCTCACACATTTGGGTGAAAAATAATCTTGACCCATTGACCACACTACAACACAATGGTTTTTACAAGAACAAAACATGCATGAAATCCAAATAATAAATGGGTCCATAGCCCACCACTCATCCTTTATTTAGGCAGGATAATCAATTATAAATACACTAATTCCACCACATACTTAACATCAAATCCAACCCATCATGGTCCTTCCGATCTTCCAAGACTTCTGCTAGTTCATTGAAACTCTCACTCATTAACCAAAGGTGATTCTACATCATGCACAATCCTCCATCCCAGACACTATGGTCTGGTGCATTCACATAAAAATCTCTTGTCCCTCTTGGAATCACTTCCCAGAATTTTTTCCAACTCAACCCACTCTAATTCTTCATTGAAAAACCATTCCATGAATTTGAATTATTCTTATGATCCCTTCCAGGGTCCTTTCACACATCTCTAAAAATTTATGTCTTGAGTGGATTGCTAAGGAAAAATCCCCTCTTTACATAACATTTAGTCATGATGGAAGAATCAATATATTTTTTCTTACCCACCACAATCCACCCTCAAGATGTTGTCACATATTAAGTGTGAAACCCATA
Organism: Viscum album; assembly: GCA_963277665.1. Classification (NCBI taxonomy): domain Eukaryota; kingdom Viridiplantae; phylum Streptophyta; class Magnoliopsida; order Santalales; family Viscaceae; genus Viscum; species Viscum album. The sequence continues at coordinate 877,878,096 of OY728163.1, forward strand.
AACACCTCACTCATCACGAAATGAATAAGACACTTAATCATCCCAACTATCCTCAAGGAATAGACCAAGGATAATTAGGTCACATATAAAACCCCAAAACCATAAAAATTCCTATTACTACCTAAATCATTGGTCTTTCTCCTTGGAGACATAGTCATCAGGTGTTCTCAAACACAAAATTTCTCAAGAGAATATAGTCCAACATTAGGAGTCCAAACACCAAACTTTCTCATACAACAAATGAATCCCTTATCACTATCCGTATATGTCTTCCATGTACATGAATACATGAAATAAATAATAAATTAACAGACACCTGGATTTTTATTAATGGGAGCTCCAATCATTTTCAAGGAGTCACCAAAAACTTTATGCTCTATCACACCTCTCAATGATCTTGTGTTCCTATCCCATGCATAGAACAAGGCATTCTCACAATATTGGACCCTACTAAACATCATAAAAATTATATAATTTATTATAAAAATATTATAATAAATTATTTAGATATTTTAAACATATCAATTAATGAGAAATGAATCATTGGGCCTGGGTAACACACAAAAAACAACCAACCGCCCATAAAAGATCTATGGAAACCCTATGTCATCATCTAGAGAAAAACCTGTATCACAGAACACCTAATAGTCTATCATCATTTTCCAATTTCAGCAAACCCCCCACTCAAATATGGTTATTATCTTACCTCAATAAAGACAAAAATGTTTTTACAATACATATAATCATGGGACATCTTCTATGAAGGTATCATAAAATTCCCATTCATAGTTGATAATTTCACCGTGATCTAATGAATTAATCTCCAAAACAAATCCAAATTAAAATATAAATAAATAGTAGAAATTAATGGATCAAACAATGATTAATATAGGAGGAACATAACTGATATCACCATCAAAATATGTTTGGATCCACCCCCACCCCCTCCCCACATCGGGATCAATATATTAATGGATGGGTGGAGGTAACTGTAAATGGATTCTCATATTGGATCCCCCGTATAAAATTAGTGGAACTCTAATGAGTAAAATATGGATATTACCCCAATTACATGACCCACAAACTAGTCCAACATTCAATCCAAACTTGGAAAACTAGTTAGTTACCCATGGCTACTAACTTGGCTACTAGAAGGTCAATAGTTTTCAATAGTTTTGGTAGAAGTTGCCACTCAATCTTGTTCTAATCTCCCATTACACCTCCTAATTCTCTTTCCATGTCCAAAACTCCTCCATGAGGACATTAAAATATAGTAATTCTAGGAAAATTCTTTTTTCTAAAAATTAGTCTTCCACCAATTCAAAATTCAAAGACCTCTCCAAAATATAATGACTTGAAATTTTTAGGGAGTTACAATCTCCCCATAATAATGCCTCTAATCCTCTAGAATCCATGGTAATCCTTAAAAAACATTTCCCAATCATCCTCGATCATCAACTATTGGAAAACTCACAATATTCAATCTTTTAACTCCATCCATACTTCTGTTTTTACACTTCATATACCAAAGTGCCTCATCAAACATCACCTGATCCCACTACACCTCACTTGTTCCATCACCACGATGGTGATGAATTTCACCATCCCTCATATACTTTGTTTTGCTAACCACTAGATCAAATGAATGCTTATAGTTATCCCAAAAAAAAGGATTCACATAATAGAGGACAATTATGACCCACAGTTTTCCCCACTAGAATATAAACATACTTAGTAAACATACAACTATGATATAAATGATTCACTTGTGGTCGGTTCTATCCATCCACAAACCCTTTAATGAGAAAATGTGTGTCCCTCACCTACACTACCAATCTCAAACCACTCAATCACACTCAAAGATGTGTAATAACTCCACCAAATCATGATTCCCTATCTTCCAAAGGCATCACAAAATAATCCAAGCACCCAAACCATAGAATGATCCTCATTATTGAGGAGATACCATGGTTGGATCACAAACATCCTACTCACACCATCACTGTATTACCCTATTCTCTAGGATCGCCCACATAGAGGCATTTTTAATCCTCCATGGATGTTCAAAACCATTCTTGACATATTAATGAATGTTTCCACACGAACTGTGTTCAGTAAAATTATAATTCAATGCTACTCACCAACGTTTAAACCATTTCTTCACTAACAAATCTATACCAATGATCACCATGGGATAAGACCAATCCATAAACAAAACATAAAAAAAATTATGTGGAAAACCCTTTAATACCTAAGAACTAACCTAAAATGCCAACCAATTTCAATTCTAGGCCCATCATGAACAAAATTATCGCTATCCACTGATATCCAATAGTGTGTTTCCCTCTATATGGATTCCCTTACACCACGACTAATGAAATGAAACAACTAGTTTAACTAGTAATGTATGTACCGACCTTCTATATACATGCTCTAAACTATTATTTAACCCTTGAAACCTCTGTAAAAGGTCATCCCTAATTGAAAATTTCAACGTACATTATATTTCATTAATTTCTCCCCTTTCTATAGGGACATCCCCAAAATCCCCGATCCAATGTCCATTTTTCTGAAAAAAACAACTATTATCACATGGATCATATCACCTTAATGTGACCTAGAACTGATGGTACTACTACACTAGTGCCACTACACTACATGAGTTCCTCCTGAATCCCAATAAATTCTCAACAAACCCATAAAATTTCATTTTAATAATCCAAAAATAAAATGGTCATTGTGTATAAAAAACATGAACCCTCCCTAAAACACTAAGTCATTAACCCTCTAAGAACCCAATAAATGTTTCTTTCTCATGATCTACCTCAATCGAAACCAAATTCAATGGATAAATACTCCAATACAACCCTATTTTAGAACTGGGATCAACCTCTCAAGAGTCTTCTGTCACCAAACACATACTCTCTATAAAAACTATTTAACCATGCCCAATGTATGTCTGACTCATCCACCCTGAGAAATCTATAAAGTTAATTTCAAAAGTAAGAATATTAATAAATCCATATTTAACACATGTACAATCACCATCCACTAAAGTTCCATCCCCATCGCCTAATTATTTCACTATATTCAACTAACCATTTATATAACTGTCTAATATCAAGTCTCATCCACCCATTTCACATATTACCCATAATCAATCAGCTAGAAATTTATGGTCTAACCCACATAAAACCTAGAAAAAACACCAACTGTGTCTATGTGCTCTATGACACAAAATAGGGAATATTCATCATTCATTACTCTACAACACTGTTAGGGTTTCAACATCCATAGGTAAATACATGAACATCCCCCTGTCACCTCTCAAGAATAACATTCCTTCATTGAGTAATCATCAGGTAATAAATTTCATGCACCAACCCATATAGGGCATCTATGCATCCCTTGGAAAATGGAATACATTTCAATCATTGGATAATTTCTCTTAATAGTTCCACATATCAAGTCATCAGATAATGTCTTACAGTCTATCAAATAATAATTCCACAAAAAATTTCATTGGGGAAGAATTATAAGAGCTATTTTTGAAGCTTTAAATAATTAAAACCCTCATCCTAAAAACCAATGACACACATTCACACAAATGTCATGTAAATATTATATTCTTACTATAATTCAAGGGATGACTCATTCTATAAAAGGGTATGGTAAAAACGAAAAAAATAATATATCTGGTATATATATAATGTTCCAAAAATATCTCAACTTGAATATCAAAAATCAATAAATACAATTTTATATCCTCAGTAATCTGGACATCACACTAGAGAATGATTTTTTGAATCACTAGTCCTTGGGGTGGAAGAGGCTATAGTGGGTCATCAATTCTCCTTACAACTACTCCAACCATCCCACTAAAATAATTATTAGAGTATGTAACATATCCTCACAAAATAAATATTTGAAATGATAGAATAATATTTGAATGGAAATAATACATATGTTTCATGGGACCCCCACATGAGGGTAAACCATGAAAAACATAAAGGTAAATAAAACCCACTATATAAAGTACAAGAAGCCAGATCTACAGTGGCATATGGGTAAAAAAATCCCACTATTATGTTGTCAATTATTATGAAACCACTATGTTATAAGGGTAAAATAATCATTGGGTAATGGTGAAAATTTAGTCCTCCCAAAATGTAAGAGTAAACTCACAGTAGTACCCGTTGTGTACAGATCATTCAAAAAACATGTTAAGGTATAAGGGTAATCATGTAAGTGTGAAACCAATAAACCCAATACCATGTAAGGATAAAGAACAATATAATGTTTTATGGTAACAACCAAAGATCCAAAATAAAAAAATCAGCATGTTAATAAAAAATGATCCTAGTTTGAGAGAAACCAAAAATAAAATTAATTAAATAATACATACACAAGAAGATTTGGAATTATAAAACGTTTTAGAATGATGGGACTAAATCTCAACTTGCATATCCCCATCCACCATCGGTGTGAAATTAATAGTGTTTTAGAAGGACCACATAATCCTCATCTCATTAATATCTCTCTTCCAAAAGGCTTTTAGAGCTTGATTGGCCTCCCAACATGCATGTGATACAATCAGGTTGAGCTGATTAGTGTTTTGAAGACATTAAATATAATATAGTATCACTTTATATGGAACATTAACATTACACAACTTTAGGTCTTTAAAATCATGTTCATAATTTTGTTTAATATAAAGGTATTTCCATTAATAGTAGATAACATGATTGATCACAGAATTAATTGGGAATAATTCAGACTCATAGGCTATTATAATCCCATTATAATTGAAGGAAATATTAATTCGTGAAAATTCAACATGAAAAGATATTAAATTCAGAAATATCCTCTATCGTAAAATCAAATTGGAGATGTTGATTCACATATTGTCACTAAATGCGAAGAAAATTCATTATATCTTAATAAAACATGAATTTTGATACAATAATTTTTTTAAAAGAAATACTATATAGGTTATTATAATTATGTAACTGTCTTACACATATGGATCTTGATGGAATGATATCCTTAATAAAATGAATCCTAATATATATATGTTTAGGTATACCCTGAAAAACCAAATTTTTATACAAATCAAAAGATGTTTTACTATAACTACAATTAGTAAAAACATAAATGTATAAATTATGATTAGAGACCAAAAAATATAACCAGAAATCTTCTTTTATATCCTCGTTGATGGAAATATACCCAACTTCATTGGAAGAAATACCAATAACATATTTTATATTTTATTTCAAAGATATATTCCCTCTATAATAAGTGAATTCATATCTAGTAAATGTGTTTTTTTAATCCACATTACTTATATAATTATAATGTAAATATCAAAAAATTATTTCATCAGTACATAAATATATACCAAAACATAATGATACATTTTTGGTATGAGAAACATATCTAGGTAACAATTTTAGGGGATTCCAATGAGGATTTCCTTGATTTTATATGAATATACTATGGGGGAAAATTGAAAAATCTATGTCATGACTAGTGAAAATAATATTTTACATAATCATTCTATAAATGTTGATAAATTGTATATTTGATATATATTCAATGTGTACATTCGAAATAGGGGATTGTGTCGAAGATTGTTTAAATTGTGGACCAAAAGAATCATTAACAAGATTTGAGGTCTTGAACATGTTCCATATTAGCACATTCATAATATATGAATTTTCCAATAGGTATTATACTTTATTATGTCTATACCATATAATTTTTATAACTCATATATGTGTTTATTCTCCAAAATATCTCATCTAAAATAATCAATTAAGAATAAGTATAATTAATGATATTAAAATTTATTCACATTACCATCATGCCATTTAAAAAAAGAAATAGGTAAAACATGCAGTTTTTAAACATTTATTTTAAACACAGACATCTTTTTTGATCCTAATAAATTTATTATCTTACATAAAAGACAAGTATTTACTATTCCATTTTCTATATTATGTTTTAAACCATATAGGGATTTTTATTGAAGAAAAAATTAGTTTGTTGTTTCTTTATTTTGATAACCATGAAAAGGTTTAATGTACAATTTTTTATTATGGTAACCATGTATGAAGGAAGTTTTTATATCAAACTATACTATTATAAACCCATTATGTTTTGTAAAAGGAAGAATCATATGGATGGAATAATTCATCAAAATTGGTCAAAAAATCTCAGTGTAGTCAATAATTTCTATTTGAATGTAACCCTTAGACTATATTTTTCCATGAATATTATTTTTTCAGCATTATCATCCTTTCTCTTATAAGATAATTTTTATCTAATGGAATTATAATTAAGAGGTTATCCATAATAGACCAACATTGTAATTTTTTTAAGATTTCATTTCATCATTCCTATTAATGATCCATTCATTGGAATATATATATATATATATATATATAGGAATGATTATTGGTATGAGGATCATCATAAATGAGATCCTAGGTAGCATGAAATGGAATGTAAAGGAAAAAATAATGGATGAAATGAGTAGCATTTCTACTTACCCTCTTAGCTATGCCTCTAGTCAACTGGTAATCACTATTAAGATAAGGAGGATCAAAATATAAATCAAAATCATAACTGGACTCATTTCTCATTTGAAATTACAGAACACGAGTAGGATTCTAAGAAGTACCCATAATCTTAGCTAAGTGATAGGATCAACTGTCTCACTAGAAGTTCTACCATCACTGTCATGTTTGATATATTTAGTTTTAGGATAAATTGATTCATGAAGAAAAATATCTTTCTTGATTAGAAACCTTTGGAATCTTAGTTTTTTAAATCCAAACATTAACCCTACACCATCAGCATTTATTAAAGAAAAAATTAATATCTATTGATTATAATAAATTATTTTTAACATGGGTATAATAAGTATAACTAAATACACTTATATGGATATAAGAAGGTAGTTTACCATGCTATAGTTCATTTGAGATTCTAAACTAGTTATTAGTAGATGGAAATATGGTAAATAGGTACACTATTGTAGTAGATAATTATACCAAAATGGATTTAGTTTGGCATGAGAATGAAATAATTCTGACAACTCTCTTAAGAATAGTCATATTCAATCTTTCAATAAGACCATTTTCAAGAGAATCCCTAATATTATAGAGTATTATTATAGAGTTGGTTTGATAGAAAGAGAAAATATTAGTAATAAAGTACTCCTAAAAATTATATTTTTTGATTAATTTAATCATCTTTCTATCCTAGTTTTTAACAATGGTTTCTAATGTTTAAAATTTACCAAAATAGTAGATATATTTTTATTATGAAAATCCATATTTTTCTACATATGTCATCTATAAAGATAAAAATATAAAACATCCTCCATGGTATGTGGTTTTGGAAATTTCCATTAAAAAATGGATATAATCTAATGGTTTAGAATCCATAAAAGACGACCTACACAAAATAAACAAAATTGAATTACCAATGATTTAATCATCACAGAATGGGATATTACTATGTATATAATTTTCTAAAATACATTTTTTCAAAATTTACTTAATCCCTTAGTGATCAAATGCCCTAATATATTTTCTATTACAATTTGCTATCAGCATTACTGACATACACACTTGATAACATCAAAAAATGGGTCTTACCATTATTCAAATATAGTTCTAGATCACTTAAATATCTTAAGGAATATTAATTTAGACCAACAATCATATCATAATTAGTTCATAATACACAGGGAAATTATATTTTGATTATGCTCAGGGACCCACCTAATATCGAATACTGTGATTACAGAATATTTTTTAAATTTATATGAACACGACATCTTCTTTTAACCATAAACTTTTTTCATAACCTAATATTACAAGTCCCTACACTATCTAAAATTAATCAATGAAAAACTATTTGTATGTACACATGTTAAAAGAGAATTTTGATATTATAACCAACTCATCAATGAGTTTATATCTAGTTAAATTTATGAAATTTATGCAATTCATAACTAGATTCTTAAAATATTGTTTAGCCAAACGGTTTTTCAGCCTAACGTTTTTTAGGTTTTCTATAATCTGTGCTAAGGTTCCTCATCTTACCATAGTAGTAACACATAAATTATTTATCCTTTTATATTGACATGGGTTTTCATTTTTTATTGGTGTTTATGTTTCCATTATCATACTCATTATTTTTACTGATATACTATTGTCTATATCTAGTTAATAAAATCTCACCCTCACCTTTCATTTTGTGTTTAGAATTAAACTCCTTAGAAAGAATTGTAGATTTAACCAAATAAAGGGAAAAAATTTCACAATCATATATAATAGTTTCGACTATTGTTTTCTGTAGTAATTATCAAGATAAATTGAGAGGGTTAATTCGCAATGATTATAATAAATAAGAACATTTTTATTTCTCAAATCAAGCATAATTCTACAAAATTCATCTAAAATGCGATTTAATTGAAATAATAGAATTCATTTTAATGGTGAACATGTGATGTTTCATTTAAATTATACCAACTAAATATTATTTCAAATAAAATGTTTCTTAAAATATCTATATACCTACAGTAGTATAATTGAAAGGAATCATAACAAGAGAAATATTTATCAATAAAAAGAAATATTAAACTATAGTATTTTAAATGAATTTATAGAGTGAAATCATGATATGAAGTAGAGGTCTAGAAATCTGAGGTAATAAATACTATATATTGCATTGCTCTATGTTGGAAATCTATGAGGCCCTATTGGACTAACGTATCCATCATGTTAATTCACCAATAATTAAAATCAGTATCACTAGTAATAATTTTAATTTCATACCTAGAATATTCTATATCAAAAATGGTTTTTACGATACCAATTTACTAGGGACCATGGTATGGAAAATATCCCCAAGAAAGATCAACAATCATTGTATATTCATTTAATTTCTAATAATTTAGTTTAGTTCAAATTCAGAACTGATGATAATGTTAATTATAATATTTTATATTAAAATATTGGAGATATATTAAAAAAGTGAAAAAATAAAATTAATTTATTCAAGAATTAACAAAAAAATGATAAAAAAAGAACATAAATTAAATTGGAATTCATTCATCAGTACAATTAAAAAATTCCAACTAGAATCATAGATAAAAATTGAATTGACCAATGAAGGAAATAATACAATAATAAATAATAGATTATTTAATGTGATTCACCCTTTTGGGAACTAATTTCATTTAAAGAAAACCACCCCACACACATTAAATTATTCACAAACAAAGTGGTATTTGTAAAAATTAGATGTATAATAACATTATTTTATTTTACAGAACTAAGAAATGATGATGTAGAATTCATAGATGCTTGAGAGGGTACCTCTCTAATAGTCCAACCCTTTTTGGGATGTTTTAATGCCTCTAGCTCTTATGGTACATAGTTATCTAGGATATTTTGTATCTTGTGAATGGCCACACTACTTATTTGGGAAGGTACAAAATTAACTCTGCACCATGAACAATGTATGAGGATTAGGGGGGTAACAAACTGAAATGAACTAACAAGAACCAAATATGGGTGGATTGAGTTATGGTTTCACTAAACAATAGAAAAAGTCTAGGGGTTCATATCCATCTTAATCGAATGAAAATACGTGTGGATGATGTGTTCCGAGTGGGTTATCAATTCCCCTGACAAACACACATTTCACTCTAATAACCCATCAAATCAGAGCATTTCAATGTACCTTCCAAATATAAATGAAATGATGCAAAAAAAAATTTATGACTATGATATATTATGGTGTTAGGACACCCATATAATTTTAATCCATAAAACCCATAATGATAAATGAATCCCACTATATAATGGTCATATGACTAAACAAAGTGTGGTTTAATGGGGAAAAAACATTTTGTTTACTCAAAAACTGGTTGAATCCACCATAACGTATGTGATAGAAATCCGCATCATATAACTGATATCATTGAACCCTGATGGGTTTGGGTAAATTAATAAGTGTAATACTCATGAAATAGTCAGTAAAAAATAAATAATGGTTAAGACAGACTCATATAAATGTAGGAACACTAAACCAAATCCCTTTTAGGGAAAAACAAAACAACATGTATAAGGGTATCACCCAAATATATAGAATCCAAATTTGAGATTATTAAATTGAAAATATAATTAAATTAAATTTTTTATGCATGAATGAAATTTCATAGAGTGATGAACTTTTATTATAGGAAAAATAAACATGAAATCATCTTAAATTTATATGAGTCAAGAGAATATAGTTACTTCATCTTAGGAAATATTAAAAAACCATGGAATTGTAAAACAAAAAATTAAAAGTGTGTAATATTTTAGACACATTAAATAAATATCAATAAAAAAATTATATACTAATAAACTTCAATTTAAAATAAATAAATTAAAGAGGGTTGTGTTAATATAAAAATAAATATATGGTTGGAATGAGTCACACAGAATTATATAATATTTATTATTTAAGGGAAATTATCCTTGATATTTGAATTGTTTAGTGGAAAAATGTTTAGGTATATGTTAGTATTATTAGGAACTAATCAATATATTAAAATATTTGAGATCAAATAAATTATAAAAACACCCTCTTGAAAATACATTGGCTTATGAGGATTCTATAAAAATAGTAAATACATGTTTTATTCGAAATTTATTTTGAATTTTTAGTAATTAAATATAAAATCGATATATCTGGAAATGAAAACAATTTCTTAATAATTTTAAAATTTAAATGATGTTAATGTTTTTAAGGAATCTTATGTTTGTTTTTTACCATTAATTCTAAGGAAACTGAAATCAATTATTTCTTAATATAAATTCATTCTTGAATGATAATTGTAGATCATTTTTGGTAACCTTACATTGCTATGTCCCTTGAGAAGAACCGTAGTGAAAAAATATTGAAAGTGAAATAGTTATACATTTTGAAATCTGTATCCACCCAATATTCCTTCTAATGCTTCTTAATATGGAAAATTTGAGAAAAATAAATCTCATTTTCTTTTAAGAGGATATGAAATAGAAGATTATTGGGAATCTATTGAAAATGAGTTTGGAATTGACTATTAGTTTTTTTAATTGGCCATAAAAATTTTTTATGGAAAAATTGAAAACCCTTTTATTTCCAAAGGTTTTAATCTATGTAATATATCAATTTAGACCTTTTTATTAGTTTTAGAATTGTCAGAAACAAATTACATCATTCTATTTTAGTTTTTTTCCTATAAAATATATTTATACAAATATTATTGTTCTAAAATTCTTATAATAACCTAGTGGCCTTGAAAATATATTTATGGGTTTTATATATTGATTATGTTGATTTAAAATTCAGTATTTTAAATAATACCGATATATTTTGTCAAAAAATTAGTTTTATTATCATTTCATTTTTTTATATTCGAACGAGGTTATAATTCTTTTGATATACCAATACTATATTTCACTATTTAATCAAATATTTAATGACTTTATAATGTTATCAAATCATCATTATTGGATAATTTCAATGTGGTTATTATAAATTTGATTTTATTTTTATGAAAATAAATTTTCATAAATGAGAATCTTAATAATGAAATAAAAAACCTTTCTATGTAAAAACAAATTATATAGTAATAAGATTATGAAAACCTTTTCAAAGGAATAAGTATGTATTAACTGGTATGTCATTAAGGAAAATATATTATTAGTAATTATTAATTAAATAATTATAAAATTAGTCATTTAATTAGGTCGTAATATTTAAATGTTTGACATTAATATTATAATGGTCATAAAAGTAAGTTACAATTTGCATGGTCTGATTACAATGGTTGGATTCTAACAGTCAAATTCCAACAGTAACTTTATTATACATGTCCTAATGGTAATATTATTATTATAGAAATGTTTAAAAGATTCATAAAGGGTATATTATTATTACATTAATATTAAAATGTTTATACTCTAGTAGATAACTTACCCATACAATTATCAAATTATCCTTATATATACACATCATTCTAAAATATAAAATTCTTCATGTCATTTTGAAAGTTCTTATACTCTTTTTGTTAAATTTATTATAAATTTAAAAATAATATTAATGTATCTTATATATTTTTCATTATATATAATGTTTGATCCTATGAAAATCATGATTATAAGGGATCATTATATTGTTATGTTTTTGGGGGAACTAGTTATGTCCATTTTCAGGAATGTAAATATCTAGTTTTTTTGTTTAATACTATGTTTCAAACTTTTATATTGAAATAATATAATTTGAATTGTGAAATATTCATTTTTACGAAGTTTTTATTTACACAAGTAGAATCATGGGTATTTTAACACTCAACCAAGCATGGAATTCTAATCATCATCACTTCCAACCCAATATGTATCAATATAACACATTTATCAATCTAAAAAAACTTATTTCACAGTCTAAAATCACTAATCCTTTGGGTTTCCCAATGTATTCCTCTAATTAATGTTCATTATTGAAATAGTATTAATTTAAATTAATTTAGAAAATATGTCATCTCTTTTGAATATAGATATAAATGCAAATTCTTATGGTCTTATACATCAAAGTAAGAGAAAATGTATCATCAATTTGAATTCCTACAACATGAGGATATTCATCATAGTAAATCTTTTCGGTGTTCCTTATCAATTCTCCTATTCATTTAACTTCTAACCAAACACAAAATCTTTTTGGTTATATTATTCTTATTGTCTTCAGAGAAAAATCTAATGTAATATTATTATAAAAGTAGAAAAATTATTTATCGCATGAATAATTCACTCTTCATGATTGAACTCATTTTCCACATTTCATGGATCATCTTCAGAAATTAAGGTGTTTTATGATGTTTTCCTCACAGTCACATTAATAATACATACGAAAATAGATGGTATGGAGATGAATGAATTGACTAGAAATTTTTTATGATATATTATCGATGTTAATTATCATTGAAATTAAAATAATAAATAATATAGAGTTTATATGGAAAGAATACACATGTTTTTACAATAGTTTAATTCATTGGGAATAAATGATTAATCTTAAACCACTCTAAACATCAAACAATGTGTTATGCACTACCATAATATTGATGTGTATTTCTAACATGATACATACCACCTTTTTATATGATGGTATACAAAATATAGGAACCTAAAATTTAATGAGGATTTACAACCCATTAAATAATATAGTTTTTTAGGAATATATAACCATCCACGACAATAAGATTTGGATTTGAGAACTTGAATGGACTATCTTTAGAATTTGGGAGTCAAAAGTGATGAGAGAATTTTTTTTGAAAAATCCTAAACAAAAAAAGATAAACCATGTATTATAGGGAACTAATGGATTAATATATAGTCTAACAGAACCATGAAAATGAAACTGATGATGGAAGATGAAGCGTAACCAATAGTTATAAATTATAGGATTTGTACATATCTTCAAGAAATAATAGATATACCTATTGATACATTTCATACATTGATATTATATCTTATTAGATGATAGTTAAATATAATAAGATAACAGTATATGTTGGGAAAATATAGTTGTAGTGTATTAAAGAACAAGGGTACATATATGACTAGTTCATAAGTGAAATACATCATCTCCCTTTATGTCCATTATAACCCAAAAGCTTCTTAGATATATTATACATAATAATAATATTCATACCATAGGTAGAGGAGACATATGAAAGGGTGAGGTCTGATACTCATTAAGGGTAAATAAGTGAGATATCATTGATCACATAAACATTACATGATCTGAAGGGTATGATAACTAGAAAATAAAATTGGAAAATTAGTCCCTACATATCATATATTATAATTTTGAATCATGGAATAATGTTTTTATGTTCCTAAAACACGAATCATATAAGGTTAAATGATCACGGTCAATATGTTCCTAAAATTGTATTACGAAAAAATATTTTGGAATAAAAAAAATCATAAAAAATCATTGCTTATGTCATCAGGGTGTAATTTTGAGATTATTATAATGGATTGTGTTCACCACTCAAACCATAACAGTATTCATTCTTCAGTACCAAATCTATAGGAGTGTGAAGAGTCCGTTACAAATGTTTGTTGAATCGCTACTATAGTACTATTTATCTCATGATATATTCATCTGTACCCAATGCATTGGGTCTTATATAATTATGGGACCAGCCTTCACATAATTATAATCATACATATGTGTTACATGATACCATAAATCATTCATCATATCATCATAACGTCAAACATGAAAAGATGACATGTTTCATAAACATGACATTTGTATAAAAATAAACTAACAAAATAATAAATAAGAATGGTATAATTGGATCATATATGTAGTATATATTTGTAAACAATAATGGATGATTTTTTAGATGTAAAATTATTTTAAAATATCAATCGGAAGATTTCATGAGGAAGATCCCCTTTAACTTTTATGTAACTTATTTAAAAATTTCCCAAATATTAAAGGAATGTTTTTGAAAGTAAAATAAGTAACATATAAAGTAATCTTAAATTAACTTATTGTTCATCACAGTTGGAAATTACATTCATGTTATATAACTCAAAATAAATATTCCTTTCACAATTTTTGTAAAAAAATCAATTATATCTCATTAAAAAACAACATGAATATTCTCTCAATTTTTTTTTGTAATTATTAGAACCTCGTTAAAAAAAATTAAATTTTATTTAGAGAATAATAAAATATCTTGAATCTATTTTTCAGAAAACATGGACATTTAAAAGATATTACCTAAACGAAAGTGGTAAATAAAGTCAATTGTCCTTAAAATCATTATTTAGTCTCTAGAGAACTCAAAGAGATTAAAATGGAGTGACTGAATGTATTATAAAGATTAAAACATAGTATACAAGATTTCAAGATATTATTCATACATAGATCAAAAAATTTCATTACATTAAGAATAATCATATTCAACCTTGATACGAAAAATGAGATCGTAACATAAAACTCTTACCTTTGGTCTAACTTCTTCCAAAAATAATTGAACCTCGTCTCCATCAAAAAAACCCATTTAAGATTTTTCCTAAATCAATACTAAGATATTATTATGATCAAATTGACTCTAATTCATGAAGAAGGATGTAATTATTTTGTTTTTAGAGAATGTTGATGAACCATGTGGCTCTTGGAGTGTGATTAAGAGAGAACATGTTGTATCCTTTTAAAAGTGGGGGAGAGGACCCACTTGTAAATTATTAAAATAATAAAAGATATTAAATTATTATTCTCACAAAATGGATAAAAAAATACCATTATAGATGATAGAATGATTTAGTGTCAAAATATTTCTATATAATATAATTTTGACCTTTTTTGAGGTCATTTAAACCCTTATATATTTATTTTAACCCCCGGTAATATAGTTTTAACCAGAGCTGTGGCTAATGATTATTTTTACATTTACAATTAATTGACACACAAATTAATATAATCATATAAACTATCATTATTTACAATGACATTAAATATGGAATCCATTTTGTTATATTCAATTAATATCATTGGTATAATATAATTTAAAAATAAACCCATAAACATGAAGAAAAGTTGTTTTTTAATGAAAATATATCACAAGTACTAGACAACTT
Organism: Viscum album; assembly: GCA_963277665.1. Lineage (NCBI taxonomy): Eukaryota > Viridiplantae > Streptophyta > Magnoliopsida > Santalales > Viscaceae > Viscum > Viscum album. The sequence goes on from OY728163.1 coordinate 877,893,806, forward strand.
TATATGAAAATTTAATATAAAACTGAATAAAATTTAAAAATTTTGATTAATAAAAATATAATTGAACAAATGGATTTTTATGGAAAATTAAATAAAAAAATTAACTATGTAAATTTTTATATGAAAAGATAATGTTTAATAAAAATCAGTACTTTCCACTATTCAACATAAAATTATTATTTTTAGAAAATAATAAAAAATTCAATATATTATAACATTGACATGATGATTTCAAAAACTATGTTAATATTTATAATTATTTCTTCTAATATGAGAAAAACATAATTTAAATATATGTTTATAAAACCTGATGAAATGGATTTCTAAAAAAATACTGTTTAAAAAAATATAATTGTAGTTATTCTTATCCCATGCCGAGAATAAAAATTGTTTTAATGATAAATAATTTAATTGAATAGAAAATAAAGAATTTTATTATAATAATTCACAAATTTAAAATAATTTAATTTATAATGATCTATAAATATTACATGCACAAAAATTTTTCTTTAGATAATCAATTCTTTTACTTTCAAATGATTTTAATTTTAGTTTTAAATCAATTGACAAAAAATTATGTTACTTAATGATTTTGAAAAAAATATACATTTATTTATATACATAAGAATGATAATTTTACCCATTTTAATGACTATTTTATTATGTTATACTTTAGTATATCTCATTTAAAGTCTTGGTTGTGTGTATCATGTGCTACTGAAGAGAATAAAATTGTTTTAGAAGAAAAATATCATAAAACCTATAAGAGTTTCCTCATTCCCATATAAAATGAATTTCTCCCAAGAAATTAATTACTCTAGTAAAAACAAATGAGGATATATCTACCTAATATTATATTCATTTTCCTATGTAGGAGCTTCAAATTTCATATTCTTGTGAAGAACTTTAACAAGATGAGTATTTATGTTCCATAGAAATTTTTGACTATGATCAAATATTTATAACGTGTTTTGTTTATAATAAATATCTACATAAATTGGAATGAACCCTATTATTGGAACATGAGATGGAATAAGTGTTTGCATCCTCTAGAGAGATTCATAGAAATCGTCATGATCTTAATAAAGGTTTAGCGGAAGCTACTAATGATAAGATGATGTCCTTACTCGATCAAGAAACTCAAATGTGACAATATACCTAAGAATCAATTCTACATTCATCAAGAATATCATAACCTTCATCCATGGATATATTTTATAAAACACCTTCTCACTATCTTTAATCTCAAAATCTCACTAACTATTATCAACATATCATTTATCCAACTATGGGCTACCTTGATGTGTTATTAAGTGGGTCAAACATTTCATGTTATTTTCTCAACTAGATGTAATCCCAATAGCTCTATTAACCCTACTTCAACATAAAAAATTAGATATATACACGTATTTCAATAATGATATTCTTTATTTTCCATCTGAATTATCATATGAAATATATATTTTTATGAATATCCACCTAGAGGACGCTGATGAATGCATCAACCTTTTAATTATAGAGAACAATATATCAACAGATCCTCTATAGAATCAATGTTTCTTTTATGCTAACCATAATTTTGAGTATTATATGGAATGATGAAACATAAATATATAACTAGATCTTGATTAAGACTTCAAGAAAACATTGTGTTAATCCTCATATCCTAATCAAATACAATATAACGTGGTAATCCGTAAATCCATTCCACCTCATAAATGTATATTCTTGAATATTGATCAGGTGTGAAATTTTATCTGTTAGTAATGATGTTTTATGAATTATTAAGGTGATAAAAAAACAACACAAATAAGAATATTGGATTCTGATATTTTGGGGAGTACAATGAAATATTCCACTGTGACATTTTCCCATTTCTATTCTATTATGTGAAATTGTTATACAACCCCTTGGAATTTTTTCTATCAACCTTAAGGTTCAATCATACCATGCATCGAGATACATACATGGATATATCTTGCTTCATGTTTTCTCACTAGGAGTACTCTTTAAAATATCTATACAAATTCGTACGTCTAGGATTTATATAGAATTAACAACTATGGGCCTTCTCTAATAGCTCCTTCAAATCTAGTTTTCACAGAACTCATATAAGTTTCGTAATCATTATCACTCTACCATATAAATGTTTTAACTCATGAGGATTTCTAGCCTTCTTCTGAATATTTACATTTTCATTATATGACTCTTCAATGATACCAAGTATATATGCTTTTAAACTAATATCTAAATGTTTTTTTCACCCTTCATTTAATATTTCTAGATATATTATTTTCAAAATCATAAATATTTCATCTTTTTTATCCTCATCATAGATAATTTAGATCAATTCATTCAAATAAAATCGTCAACAGCCTTTTTATCAGTCCCATTATAGTAATAAACTGATCAGTCGTTATCTTTAATTAATTCCAAAAATATTCTCAATGACAGATTCAAATCCTTTAGAGTTAATGTATACTTTAAAATTTTATGATCAGTTAATATATCCCTTATTTTTCTATAAAGATAGTTTTTTCATATCATTATTGTATAAATTATAATGTCTAACTCCAAATCATGAGTTGGGTAATTTTTCTTATGAAGCATAAATTGTCTTGAGTCGTAAGATATGACCATAATATTTTTCAAGTGAATGAATATAGAGAAATTAATCAATGTGTCACTATTTCTTACATATCCAACTCAAGATAAATCACCTTTTTGTATTTTTTTAACAAAAATGGTATGAAGATGAGTGGGAACCACTAAAAAAATCAGAAAATTGAATGAAAATCACATCTTGGAACCATATATGAATAATTTTGAATCCACCTGTAATAATGATTGTAAATTCCAAATTCAAAAGCTTCTACCACCATGCCTCAAACCACCAAATCTCCACATTTATAAATTCAAAGTTCAAGATCAAATAGAAGAAACAATACAAATCTATGTTTAATTGGTTATAGGAATATATAGTTGGGAGTGATTTTCCCCAAGTGGCTGTTAATATCCGTCCAAACTAAGTAAACTAAAAAACTTTATAACAGTTTTGGTATGAGAAACTAATCAAAAAATTTCATATTTGATTGATCTACCAATATAAAATTCACCACGATTATATAATCAAAATACGAATCTTTTTGTAATCAAAATTCAATCTTTGAAAATTTTACAAATATATCCCCCTTCTTTTGGTTCTTCAATAGAATTATCATGTTATCATCATGATGTTTCTTAATGTTGGAAATTGTTAGAATATCATGTATTATGTCAACCACAAACCAATCAAAATAATATCTAAAGACCATATTCATTAAATTCATGAATATTGGTGGGGGATTAGTAAGACCAAATAGAATCACTCTGTATTCATATGGTTTATAGAATATATATTTTAATTTATTCGTTATATACTCTATAATGACCCAAAATTGATGATATTTAGAATGAAAATAAATATTGGAAATTATTGAGTAACGTGTTGTTGACAAATCAGGTCCTCAATATAAGGTACTAGTTACCTTCCCATGATTATGATCTTCTCATCTTCTCAATAATCAATACAGAGTCACAATTATCAAAATTTATTCTTAAAAAATTAATAAGTTCACCCAAAGGTATTTCATATTCCCCAATAATTCCCTTTCCCCAATTTCCCTAGAGTTGGTACATTAATTCTTGCAAGTCTATTAGGGGTTATTCTCAATGTAGTGTTTTGTAATAGGTGGTGTATTAGGTATGAATTTTATTAATAACTCATCTTAATTATTTTGTGTAAGACTAGTCATAAAATTTGGAGAGATATCGACAAAATCCGGCACATTAGCAATATCATCAATTTTGGGTATCTACCTAACCATTTGAGATAACCCCCACTATTAAATTTTAATCAAGACCCATACAATTTATGTTATTTCAATAATAATTTTTTATTTGTCGCCACACTAATATATGATCAATGGTTAGTCTTGAATATATAATGCCACTCAAATTCCTCATAATTTAATGTGGTTTATTATGTATATAAATATAGTCTATGCCTATTATAAATAAAACTCAGACGAATGGATAATAACATTATTTACATGAAAAAAATTACAAAACATTAAACAGGATAAGAATAATACATATGACATGTGATCGTCATACCATTAGGGGTTTTCAATTCTAATTCAATATTTAATTATTGGGGTAGAACCTCATTAAATTCATCATAAATGAAATAGTTTTTTATTTATAATGAAATAAAATATTAGTGGTTCTATAATGAATGGATAACATACCATCCACCATCCCTCATTAGAAATAGTTTTTTCATATGATTTCCCATTCTGTCTGATCATAAAATATTTTTGATGTTGATCACCATCATTATAATTTGGGTTGGTGAACTTGTAAGTATAATTCCCCACCTCCTTGAATTTTAAGAACATGATTATGAGTGGTGCATTATGTGAACCATTCACCCCATTAATACCATTTGATAAATTTTTCCCATCACTTTGGTGTTTTATTTACTATGGAACCAATTTTAGATAATGAAAACATTTACCATTCCACACAAAATATTACCCCATGTTTCATTGGACACATCAATCTTAAAGTTAGTCTAATATTCTCCTCTCAATGGTATTTCTAATTTCCCTTGAATTCCAACAATATTTTCTTATCAATACAATAAGATTGATTAGTAGATCTAATCTCAATTTCATCATTGATTGCATATAAACCAATTTACTCATAGCTATTAAAGACTCTTGTGGATAAAACCTTTTATAAACTCTATTTTGAGACACTAAAGAATTGATCAACCATACATTTAGGTAAGATGATAACACTTGAAGTTTACCTATAAAGTGTTGTAAAATTGGCCTCATATTTACCAACTGATTCATCATAAATATTATTTATCACTAGAAATAAATTCTATATTATTAAACAAACAATAAGTGGGTCATAATTAGTTGAGAAATAACCTATTAAAATCATCTCACTCCATGGATTAACTTTCTTCCATTTCTGTTGTGTTCTTGATAGGATCCCACTATCGATATATTTCTCCATAAAATTGAGAGATAGATAAAATATATTTCTCATTCCTTAAACACATGAGAATGGAAAATATATCATTAAGGGTATGAATCCAATATTTAGAAACTAGTTGATTAGCATACCTACTCAATGAAGCTGGGTGTTTCCTCATGAAGGACTCAATAGAGTGTTATTACTATTATATAATGATTGATTGTTCAGTATGATTCAATGCATCAAAATGTTGTGTGAGTATTCAAACTTGATTTTTTTCATTTTATACCCCATTATATTTTGTTTTGCTATAGGATAACCCTTTTATTTTCATCACATTCAACATTAACATACTTCCTACAGGTTCCATCCATTGACTAAAACCAGAAATATATTGTGACAAACAATTATCATAATAGGAAACCATATAATCCAAAACTTTAATTTATAGGATTCATATATAAGGATATCATTTATTCAATCTATGATGATGTAGGATTCACATTGGTCATTCATAACCATTATATAGGGAAATCCATCAAGATTGTTTTTAAATAAAATCTGAATTAACATATCCCTTGTTAGTGTAAAACAATTTTTAGAGTATGGGAGAACTCATGATTAATAAGAATAATATATTTCATATATTCCACCAACTATTTTCAGGGTTATTATCATTATATTCTTTAGTTCCAAAACCAATTCCTAGATTTGTTTCCATAATAGGATGATTTTATATGATACCCACACTCAATTCATTACCATAAAATGGGGTGGGGGTTATAAAATAAATATTATTATCCTATATGTACTTACAAATGTTTTATCATCCACGTTTCCGATGGTTAATTTAACAATGCATAGATTACAACAATAAAAACCCATACATTACATATATATTACATGTTATTAATTTAATATCCACTATAATTATATAACGATCACTACTAGAATCATATAGTTCTAGATCCATTAAAATTTGATACATAGAAAAGTTTTAATAAATTAACAATATCATCTCTGACTATTTTAATTTTAATTACAACACATATAACGAATATCATACATAATACATTTATTCATAACATAATAAAAGTAATCATGAAAATGGGTGTTCCATAACACATAATACTTGTAAATAAGTGAGATATTAGTTATCACCTAAACATATCATGAGAATCATTTTATGATAACATGATAATTTTTTTAAACCTAACCTATATATCATTAATAATAATATTAAATTCTAGAATAATGATTGGTAGTTAATAAAACATGAACCATAATGGGATCAAAGAACATGATCCATGAGAGAATAAAATTGGGAAAAGATAAAATTTTATTTCATACACATAGTCATGGAAAATAATTTCCATAATAGTCAAGGATTTCTAACATGAATGTCATAGTGGATTGATTTTACTCCCCAAACCATAGTAGTAATCTAGGTTCACCCCTTAGAAAATCATACTCGGCAAAGTATCTTACTAAGCTGGGTTCACTCACCATATCATTCATATTTATCTCATGATATACCCATCATTAACCAATTAATTATAGGTATATATAATTAAAAACACACATATAACATAATTAAAATTATATATACATTTGTTTTATATTATTATAAATCATTTATTATATAATTGGAGCAAAAAACATGGAAGGAAAATAGTTTTTAAAAACAAAATTTCATCATAATAATTAACCATTCATATAAATAATATTAATGGTATCATTGGAATTATAACCATAGTAAATATTAAGAATTTTAAAATTATTATATATTATAGGTGAAATGATTTTTAAGGATCATTTCGAACATTTCTTGATGAAAATAATATTCTTACTTCAACGTCGCTTATTTGAATATTTCCCAATTATTAATACAAATATATTATTTAAAATAACCTCTAAAACATATAAATAGGTATTTTTATCAATAATAGGTAATTATTGTAGAAAATTTTATCCATGACGTATACATTAAAATAAATACACATTTTTAATTTTGAGTAAAAAGTCAAAAGTGCCTTATTTAGAAAATAACATGATGATTTCTTTTATTTGTTTTCTAAGAAATACATGGGTACACATGACATTAAAAATCAATTAAAAAATATATAAAACATTATTTAAAACATTTTTATAAGACACGGACATTGAAAATGATGTATTTATGATCTATGAGATAAATAAAGATGGTTTTCAATAAAAAATTCTTTTTGTATCTTTAGTATATAAAGAGAGGAAATTGAAAGAAAAGAATATATTCTCAAAAAAAATATTAGAATAAAATAAATGATATTTATTAGAGATAGTGTAGAAAATTTCATAATTTCATGAATAGTAAAAAAATACTGATAATCATTGAGATTACAAGATAAAACCCTTATATCTTGTCTGAATTTCTTCATCCGTCTTTGAACCTCCACCTGTTAGGACATCCAATTAAATTCTATATCTAAATAATTTAGAGGATTGTTTTATGATAAAAGTAAGGACTATACATATTGTTTTGGGATATAAGAAAAAGTTTGGTGAAAGACTGGAAAACCTGAATGGATCTTGATGTCTGGAGAGTAAGGGAGAGAAGGTGTCATTTTTTGAATAGTAGAGAGGCCCACTATGAATTATTTAAAAGAATAAATTATATTAATAACATATCAAATAAAATAGAATAAAAATGGAACTTTTCAGAATCTTGGATTTTATAGGGTCTACATATGGACATAAAAAATAATAAAGACACGTTTTAGGTAATTTCACCCCTTTTCTATTTAGTTTAACCCATGGAAAAACAATTTTTGAAAAAACCATTGAAAAATAATTTTATTATTTTTTAAATGCATAAGGAAAAAAAATTAAAATTATTAAAAAAATAATATATTATTATTCCAAACAGGTAATCTATTTTACTAATTTGAATTTCGATAAGTGGAAATTTTTAATTTAATATTAAATGAACAAAATCAATGAAAACTATTTTTCAAATAGAAATTAACTTTTAAGTATGTAATGTTTTATAAAAAAATCAAGACAATATTAAGTATAATGACCTAAAATGCCATAATAATATTATAAATTTACTAATATTACATTTTGAAAAAAAAATTAAAACAAAATGTAACTTTGAACATTCATTAAAAAAATAAATTTTAAATAAATATCACTATTTTTATTTATTCATTGAGAATCTCATCTTTTCAAAAAATTCTCCAAAAAATCACTCTAAGAAAATTTTAAATTCATGATTTCAAAAATAATGTTTATGTTTTCCACTAAATATTCTGAAATTGGGAAAATAAATTTTAAAATAATTGCACATAACAAGACGAAATCGCTTTTTCAAAAAAAAATTCTATAAAACCTGATTAATTATTATCAAATTACCAAAAAAAATTATTACATGAATAGTAAAATATTTTCATTATTATATAATATATAGTTTTAAATAAATTAATTCAATAATATAAATTAATTAAATTTATTAAGGAAAAACACATTTCACACATAATCCATGTTGTTTAAAAAACATGTAAATTTTATTGATTTTTATTATCATTTATAATAAATTAATAACAAACGGATTAATTTTACACATTTTAAAAATTATATATACATAATTTTAATAAATTAGGATGTACTATTCTTACCCACCTATTTAACAGATCTTTTATGATGATATAATACAGTACAGTTTCTTTACCCATGGGGTTAAATTTTTCCTTAACAATCAGATAGATTAAATTTAAATAGAATAAAAAATATCATTAAAAAATTGGGGTGTTATAGAAGCAACTATAGATGATTGTGTCCCCCTTGGGTCTTCATCTAAAAGATGATAATTTGATTTCAAATTATTATATATAAATTCACAATATCAAAATAATCATGAGAGTTTGAATATTCATTTCAAGGGAAACTACTAATATTAGTATTATATCAAATTTTACATCTTTTATCACATTACCTCGAGCCACATTCTATCTTTTGTAGATGGATTCATAATGTTGAATCATAAATACCTCTAGATATGATAAAGGATTCTGATTAATGTGAATGGAATTTACCATTCAATAGAGATACAACTATCTCTATTTGAAGTTATACAATAAATGAAAAATACATCACAATAGGGTCTCAAAAATTAATACTATTATATTTAATATATAAATATATACATTGTTAATTGATATAAAAATGTCATAGAATGGCCTTGGATACCATCTATAAGCTAGTCCATCTAGACTATCAACACATACAGTTATGATGTTCTGACTAGAAAATTCTGACATCTGATCATATCTAATTCATTAACATGACAAAATAATTTCATTATATTATTTTATTCTACATGCTAATCCCATACATAAAGACACAGTGTTTGGTTCTAACAATTTCATCACTGATACTCCCTTAGTGTAGGGTCATGTGCATGGTTCCTGAACAAACACTCTCACTGGGAAGGTTTCACGTCCATGGTTTGACCACTACAATCTCAATCAGGGAAGGGTCTAGTGATCTCATTTGAAACCTCATCTCAGTCATGGAAATTTGATCATCTATAACTAACACTTGTCCTCTCACTCAAGACATGGTGTTACATTCCATATCACACATGGAAACAGACACTTGTGAAACCTCTACAATAACATTACTGGTGTGGATTAACATTATTATCTTTGTTTAGAACATATCACTAATTAATGATCCAACAATGTCAATTCAATCTTCTCACTGACAAATTATAAAACCCTCATATCCTAAATTAATATATCTTAACAATAGTAGTTGGAAAAAAATTATCTTATTCACAGTGCTTCTTAAGTATTCTAGATCCATTTCTCCCACTTGAATTCAATGCTTATATAAAGGAAAACACATGAATGAAAAACAAAAAAAAAATACTCATGGGTACATACCTCACCACTCTTCACTTCTCATCTTGGATAATAATTTAGTAATACAATCAATCCACCACATCCACAACATAAAATCCGACCCATCAATAATCCACTACGATCCTTACAATCTACCATATTCTATACTTGTTGATGGTAACTCTCACTCATTAACAAACGGTGCTTCTACAGCCTACTGAATCCTCTAACCTAGAACCCATGGTATGATCCATCCTCATCAAAATCCATCACCCCACCAGGTATCACTACCTGGGGGGTTTCCAACCCACCCCGCTCTAATTCATCTTGGAAACCCCATTCCATGAATTTGGACAATTCCCATATCTCATTAGTGGGTCCTTTCACACATCTCCCAAATTATATTTCTCAAATATAATGCTAAAGAAACATATCATCATCACAACCCATCTAGTCATAATGAAATATTCAATATCATGTTGCTTATCAATACCAATCCACCCCCAATATGGTCTCACATAATTAGAGTGAACCCACGAATATCTCGCTCATCACCACATTAATTAGACTCTAAATCATCCAAACTATCCCCAAGAAACTGACCAAGGCTACCTTGGTCCCATCGGAAACCCCAAAATCTATAAAAATTTCTTATATCAACTAAATCGTTGATCATTTCCCTTGAAGACACAGTGATCAGGTGATATCATTCATGCAATTTCACAAGAGAGCATATTCCATTTTAGGAGGCCGAATGACACCCTATCTCATACACCAATGAATCCTATATCACTATCCATCTATGTCATACAATGTACATAAATAAATTAAAGAAATAATAAATTTATAGACAAATGGATTTTTATTAAAGGGTCATCCAACCATTTTCATGCAGGTACCACCAATACCATGCTCCATAACACCTCTCCATGTTTTTGTATTCCTCTTCCATGCGTTGACCATGACATTCTCACAACCTGGAATCCTACCTCACATCATACACCATATATAATAAATTACAATAACATTATATCAATTAAATTGATTTATCAAAAATATCATTAATGAAAAATGACTCAATGGGAATCACTAACTCACAAAAACAACAACAAAACACCCATAAAATACCTATAGAAACCCTAGAGAACCATCATAAGTAAACCTCGTATCACATTACACTCAACATATGATAATATTGTTCTAAATTAATCAAAAAAAATCTAACTAAAATTTGGGTTGTATATTAACTCTACTTAGTAAATAATTTCTTTTCAATAGATATCATCTTGGGACATCTTCTATGAATGTAGTACAAAATCCCCATTAATCTATGATGATTTCACCAAGATCTGATGAATTCATCACCATAAAATACCAATTCATATGGAAAAAATTGTAGTGAAGGGGGGATGAAAAAATGAATAATAATGGAGGAACTTAGGAGAGATCACCAACAAAACATGGTTGGATCCATCCCCCCAACTATGGGATCAAAAGATGACGGGAGGGGTCATGCTGGCCATAAATGGATTCCCCTATTGGCTCTACCATCTAAAATTAGAATCACCCTGATAAATAAATAATGGATATTCACCCAATTAAACTACCCAAAAAACACTCCAATTGGAAATCATTATGGGAACATAATTGTGCTTCCACATGCTACTACCTAGGCCACCCGTTTTTCATTGTTTTCCTAACGCTACATATTGATCTAAAGAACCTATTTTCATCCTATTAAATTCTTGGGATTCAAGTAAAAATTATGTTTTTAAAAAGGATTAATCCACCAATTAAAAATTCCAAGACCTCCTCAAAACATAATGACCTGAAAATTCAAGGGGATTTACAATATCCCCACCATTATACTTGCTGTCCTCTATTATCTATGTTAATCATTGAAAAAAATTTCTTGACCTTCCATGATCATCAATTAATCGAAAAACCATCATGTTCCATCTTTTAACTCTAAACATGATTTTATTTTTAAACTATATATACCAAGGTACCTCATGTACCATAACATGATCCAATTACTCATCACTAGTGACAACAGCAAGATATTGATCACTTAAACCATCCCTCATATAAATTATTTATCCAACTTCTAGATCAACCTAATTCGTATAGTTCTCCCAAATATATGACTTCACATAATTGATGTCAATTATTCCTCATTGTGCTGCACAAAATAGGGTTCACATACTTAATAATCCAACGATAATGATCTAAATGATTCCCCAGATGTGGGTTCCATCTCTCTACATCTATTTCAAGAAAAAAAACTTGTATATCCCTCCCCTGTACTACCAATATTAAACCACTCTATCACACTCATTAATGTACTAAAACCCAACCTCATCATGTTTCCCATTCATCTTGAGGCATCATAACACTATCCAAGAACCCACACAAAAGCCTAAACCTGAATCTTGACTAAATACCATGGTTTGATCAATAACCTCATACTCACACCATCAGGATATCACCATATTCACTATGATCTCCCACACACCCACATTTTGATACCCTTATGGTAGTTCATGACCTGTCTCAACACCATCACTGACCCTTTCCACATGAACGTGGAATGAGGTTTCATATGGCAATTAATATTTAATGACATGGGATGACCCTTGGGTAATTGGACTAGTAGGGATGTAATTTTTCGATAAAAAGGGGAATGGTGTGGTAAAAATTGGCCAAAATGGCCTCTACTTTTACATACACCAACATAATCCTGGGGAAAATTGATAAGAAAATGACAATCAATAACCCCATTAAAATAATCCTGAACCAACCCCACCTGCATGCTAATTCATCCACCAGGGATCCTAGGCTACTACCATACACCTTCATCCAATTAGTGTTATTCTATATATTTGGAGTAAAAATCATCACAGGACTCTCTCAAGATCCCAAACATCATCTGGTGTCTCCTTCCATGTATAAAACCAGTTCCTAGAGGTCCTCAGAAACTCATAATTCTAACCATAGTCATGTATTTTAGAAAACATTCACCCACCAATTAAAAAGTCAATGTACTCATTAAAACCACACAATATGAGAATAAGCAATGTGTTAGATCTTTAGATATTAAATGAGTCAAAATCCATATAAATAAGGTGATACCCTAAATATTACCAAAAAATTATGCCATAAATTATAAAATAATTTCAAATTATTATGGAGATAGGGGATAGATAATATAATTGAAAAATATTCATTCATATGATAACTAAAATATAATTCAAAAAATATATTTCAATATAATGTATTTCAAAATATCTATATTATAATCAATCAATTAAATCGCATATATATCACATTGTATTGCTATATAAAATTAAAATTTGAATTTTAAAACACATTTCAGAACCTAAAGATTTTAATTAATAAAATAAATACAATAGTATCACACTAAATATGATAAGAAATAGATAATTTTTTATTTAGTGATAATAAATAATTTAGAAGTATTTGAAAATATTAATCACTGATAATAAATAAGTTCAAAATTTTGAATTTTCTTGTTACATGTTTTAATGTGATTGAAGAATATCTTAAATCTATATTGAAACTATTTAATTCATTTTAAAAACACATCACATAGTTTCTACATGATTAATATGATTTTTTGAAGTTTCTATAAAAATAAATACCACTACTATAAATATGAAACAAATGAAATTATCATAATATAAAAAATAGTAACTTTATCAATGAAATTTATAAATTGTGAGGGAAAAAGTTCAATTACATAATATAACATGATATTAAACATAAAATGTAGTTTAAATGTCCAAGAGGTATTTACATTGTGATTCAGTCTTTACATCTCGATTGTGGAGGGGATTATTGGATGTGTTTGGGACTCTATTACACTTCATCACAAAATTAAACTCTTTGGAGGATGACCAGATGGAAAGGGCTATTTAAGATATAGAGAACAAGCTACAAGATTTCTTGTTAGGTTTTGGATTTAGTTGATAGGATCACCAACCTATGGTATTGTTTGTGTACAATAATATCTACCCCTCCACTATCTATATAGAACCATTAGAGGCTTGGTATAGGTGACCCTACATGTCACCAAATTGTTTGACCTACCTAGGGGATTCGATACTCAAGGGACAAGAGTTGGTACAAGAAACATCAGAGAAGTTGTTGTTCATCGAGGAGTGGATGAATACTAAATAGAACTATCATATATTTTATAATGATAGGTGATGGAGGCCTTTTGAGTAAGAGTATGGAGACAATGTGTTCCTTAGGGTCTCTCTTCAACACTGGATACATATATTTGGCTAGGATGAAAAGCTATCTATGAGGATCCTTGGTATTCTCTTTCAAGATACTATGTAGATATGGAGTGGTGTCATACTTCTTGGCTATAACCCCGTAGTTGGACTATGTACACGATGTCTTCTATGTGACACAGTTGAGGAGATACGCTCATGGTTCATCCCACATCATCAATTGGGGTGATCTAGACAACTATGATGGGATTTATTTGGTAGAGTACCTGATAGATATCATGGATCCTTTTGGATATTTAATTCCCATAGTTTGTGTTTGTTAGAACTATAGGGATTTCCAGAGGTGAAAATGGGAGGTGGGGCCCCATATTTCTACTCAGTACGCTCCCCTTTCGTTAGAGAATCCCTAGTTTTTTCATTTGATGACATAATTCCTTAAGTTGGGGGGAATATAATGACTTATATTTTCCTTATTTTAATTTTATAAATTATTTTCGAATATTGTGAGATCATTCACTAAGAAAACATACGATTCTGAGGCCCAGTGTGCCCAGAAAAACTCATAGAGGAATGTTATTTTTTAATAGAACACATGTGAGACTTTTCTTAAAATGTGAAATATCATTTTATTAGTTTTTTAGATCATAAATATTAGGGCACCATTGAGCTTAGTGTGAAATATTTACCCTAGGTGCGATATAACTTTGGTCGGCACAAGTCATCAAAAAAAGTCACAAATGATGTAACCATAAATAAAATTAATAAATAGTGTAATTTTATTTTAAAATCATAATAAAACATGAATGTTAACTTGTATTGGAAAGAGGGAACCTTGTTGATTTCCTAATAAGGTATTTTTATTAGTCAATGTCTATCATTTTCCAATGCAGTATGGCAAGGAAATATAGTTTTTAGATCTAAACGTCATTAAAATATTTTAATAAAAATATTTTATTCAAGACTTAAATGTTTTCAATTTTAATGGAATTTAGTAATGAAATTATGGACTTCACTAAAAATCTATAATTCCTCTATATAAGAGAGAATGGCCACTATACAAATGTTAGTGAATGATGACAGATTGACAAATCCTTGAATCGGTGGATCAATGATTGACAGACGACGACAATACAACTTCTCTCTACTTAAATGATCTTTTTAAGTTGAGGTAGGACATTTTTATTTTGATTATTCTTTTCCTCATTCTTGAAAATCATTGACAAATAAGGGTCATCCAGAGAACAGTTTGACCTAAAGATCTATCCTTTTGTGGGATGGGAGTAATTACGAGGTTTTATTCTCAGGGTAGATTTGATTAAGGAATAGTTATGCCTTTGTTATCATTCATAGTGATTTAACTGAGGCCAAAACAAACAAAGACCAATGTTTGATCCATGGGTTGTTCCATTTGACTTTCTTCCCAAATTTTCTTTGCATTCTTTTCAATCTTCAAATTTATTATGGTTTATGAACAGATGATCGTTGCACCGCTATTTCATTGCGTAATGATCAGAAATAAGGGATCCAATGTCGATATGACCAACCATTGGTGAGGCGACGGTGGAGATGGATGGATCAAAGAGTTTCATGAGATATCACCGTTTGAGTGGATTTCTATTTAGATGAATTATGATCTTGTTCTGAGCTAAATGAAATGAAGAACAAGACCCGAGGATCACATGCGTTCCTCGGTTTTGAAAAAATAAAGCAACGAAGGAGAGCCTGTGGCATGTGGAACGGTCCACTAGTGTGCCAGTTCTAGTGGTGGCCATGTGTGGGAGGTGACATGATTTGGCGGTGTTAGCCACAGGAACTGTGACTTAGTCGTGGTTGGAGGAGCCCGTGGTGGCTGGGGCCGTATGGAAGGTATATGTAGTGGTCATCCATGTAGAAAGTGGAGGTGTAATGTTAACCAGCAGACATGATGTCTAATAGACCACATGTGACATGATGGCCAGACTGTGCATGCAAGCAAGATCAGTGGTGAGAGGTCGGACTAGGTCAGGTTGACCAGATAGGTTCAGGTGAGCCAATAGTTTAGGTAAGACCCCTTTTCAGTAAAATAGAAATAACATTCAAACATATCATCCATTTGATGAGTTGTATTAGGAGTCGTTACCCTTGAGACGAGAACATCCTTTTTAAAATATTATTTGGATTTTAGTTGGACTGGATATGGTTCAGAGTGTTATCATTGTCTATTCCAGTGAGGGTTCGATGCAGGATCTTGTTCCCATCATAGATGATGACATCAGTGTTTTGGAGTGTACCCTTCATCTTTTACTATAAAGGTTCAACCCAGGATATTTTCTCCATCATAGAGAATTACTCATGTTCTAATGTTAGTTGTATTAACCTGGCTTTGACTTTTTACTCAATAGGTTGGACCATTTATTGTACTACGCGTCTCGATCGGTCCTTAATTCTTTTCATGTTAGCATAAAAAGGATTTGTGTAACTTGTATGAACAATATTTACACAATCACCACTCCCTTATCTATAATGGTGTTTTTAATAGGATCAGGAGTCCTACCTGTGATCCTTCAATGCGGTAGACCCCCTACTTGTTTATCCAGATCTGATTTATTCTGTTCTATGTGACTAGACCTAATGAGAATGCTTCTAGAAGTTTTCAATGGTTTATGTTTTGATGTGATGTATCAAGACTCCATTTATTATAGAGATAGAATTACTCTTAGAAACAATGTGACCTATCAAAACCATGCATCTCTATGGTCAATTTTGATAGATCTTCTTAATATGCTTCTATCAGATTGTTGGAGTAGTGTGATCTGCCAGGATGATGGTGCTACATGCAGAACCCTGTAGCTATAAATGGATGAACCATCGAGGATTTGAATTTATTATGAGTATAATGGTATTTTTTTACTATGAGTGTTTTTGACACATAAGTGTGTTGAGATGAATATATCATCATATTTGTGTTTCCATTTTGGTATTTACGTTGTGTTTTCAGGGCGTCTTATTGATTATTGTTTTACTCACCCGTGCATAATATTTTCCTGCAGAATTCGTGTCATGTGTATATGAAAAACACGTTTATGGAGTCCTATGTGAACCATGAGTAGGTTGTCCTTTGATAAACTATAATGTCATGGTGTTCTCCTAAGACTTCAGAAAACTGGCCAATACCATTCCCTTCAGGTAGGGGTTTTAATGGATGATTTTGAGGAACTTCTGAAATCACATTTGCAGACTCATTCTTTTGGTGGGATTATATTCTTGACTGGTTGTGCATTACATCACCTAACATTCATGTCATACTCTATGGTTAGTATCTTCGTGTTTGTATTAATTTTACATTGTGCTTATATATTTTATTATTTCATACCAGGAGATGTGTGTGTGTGTGTGGGTAGTTATGAAAATGGATCTCGTGTGTGGGATATTCCTGTTTGGAGCAAGTTACAAACCCCTATCCTATTTGAGGTGGGCATGGGGTAGTCAGGGAATGGTCCCCTCTAGGGCAGGTTATGAAAGATTGGAATTAGAGGTGGGGGTTGGTTCTACTTCAGGAATAGATTTATGTGAGATTGGATGGGGGAAATAGTATTTTTTTTATTTGAGTTTGGATTTTAGGTTAGGGACTCTAGTGTTGGTGTGGTAGCTGACGTTTACATACACCAGGTATCTGGACAACTAATTTTTAACTCAACAAATTAAAACAATGGTTATGGGGAAGAATAAAGGTGCATAAAACATAAAAAAGGTGGTTTTTTCCATGTCCTTCTTGATTCAACTCACCTAGTGTACAATTTTAACCACAATACATATTGTTTTCTTACATGATGTATTCACGATGCCAGCAAGTGAGGTTTCCACCGCATGATCCGGAATTTGACCCAATTTATGATGAGGCCACCCCAAGGGGAGCCTATCATGGAGCATTTTTTCTTCAAGATGGTCATCATTTGTCTCTTTCTACTATTTTTTGGTTCATAGAGAAACATCCAGTGGTTCAGGTGGATGCATCTTTCCAGACTAAGTCGTACATGGTTTTTTTTTAAATGGATGATGTTACATAGGGGTTGAGTGAGTATCAAAGTCTTTTGAGGCAGTGAACACTCATGAATCAGGGTTATTAAGACCTAATTATAGTATGTACACAATATAATCCCTAAAATTGGAGGTTTCATTGAATGATCGGGGGGTGTACTAGTTCCCAGAGGAAGATGTGATTCTATGCTTGTCATAGGAAGGGACATTCCACATGAGATTGTCCCACTATTTAGGCTACAATCAGAGAGGTGGCTGAATAAGCACCAAGGAAAAAACAATAGTATGAGAATACATATTTTATGGCTAGATGACGTGGTCAAAGATCTTGGGAAGCATTAGGACATCGTCAACATTTTGATGTGTTACCACCACCACACCTATGTGGTCAATACTGCACATTGGAGTCTGGGGGACAAGGGAGAAGATAGTTGTTGGCTGTAGAGACTTATGACCGCATGAATCTGGGAATAATTTAAGGTATGATATGTGTATTTATAATTTAGTTGAATTAGATAAACACATACGATAGTGATTTCATTTCCTTCCACTTTCCATGTTTGATACATAGAGATTCATGTAAAACTTTATACATGACCCTTACTCATCGAAGAACCAACTAGAGGGGACTCGAGGATCTGACACTAGTGATAACAGTGTAACCTGAATCATAATGGTGATAGTTTTGGTTGGGATCTCTTAGTAGTAGTGTTGATGACTTACAATTTCATTCATGGTATGGACTAGTATCCATTGTTCATGGCAAGATTGATTGTTTTAGAAAAATGGCTTAGTTTTTCTATGGTAATAGATCTAGAATTCCATTAATATCTGTAAAAGTTAAAACCTTTCAGCATAGGATGGACTCATGCAAAGGAGGGTGTAGCTAATTACTATTTAGTTACCTATCCAGCACCACTTTGTAGAAAATATTATGAGCCCTCAGATTCTTGTAATGGTTCTATATTATAAGGAAATATTCCCTGAAAATTCTCAAGGATTTTCTCCCCAACGAGAGGGAGGATTCTACAATGATCTACAACTCAGGATGACACTGACAACTACACAAGCAAATGAGATGGCTCTCGTAGAGCTTTTTGAGTTGAAGGCACTGTTGGAGGAATTGCAGAGAAAGGGCTTCATGATATCAAGTTTTTTTACCTTTGAATCCATAGGTGGTCTTCATTTATAATTTCATCATGTATTTGGTATCATTACTGGAGCATGTGATACACTTGAGGATTGTCTAGGAAACACATTGAGTGTACCAACTTAACAGGAAGAACCTGAATTGTCAGTCATGGATTTGAGAGGTCTTTTTTGGGACACATCATCTTAGAGACTATCGTTTTGATGGATCTAGTGAAGGTTGAGACATTATTTTAAAATCCCTCCCTTCATGAGGTTTCCAAAGGAGGGGTTTGAGTATGTACTATTTTGTGATGCATCAAGAACCTTGCATAGAAATTTTCTCATGTAGAGAAAAGAATTTATTTACTAAGGTTTGGGACAGTTAAAATCACTTCAAAAAATCTACATGAACCATGACATGGTGTTAGTTTATGTAGTCCCCATGTTGAAGATATAGTGAAACTACCTAATGTGCATGAATTTTATCATCTACTTCTACCACAAGAGTCTCATGTATATTTTCTCTTAGAATGATCAGAACATGATAGAGAGGAGATAGATAGAGTTCATCCATGATTATGACTTGGAATATTTTTTTTCTCTTAGAATGGTGAATGTGGTGGAAGATGATGATAACAGTAGATATAGCTTTCAATTGTTGAATGAGGAATTAGAGACATTAACCTTGATGCAGATATCCATTGTGGATGGAATGTGGAATCTAATCACCACTAAATGGTTTCTATCCCAATAATCATATGGCAATTCAAGGAGGAATAAATTAGGTATACTGATTGGGAGGCTCTACATACTCAAATGTCCACATGGCATGACCCTAATAAAAATTCTAATAGTGGGGAGAACATTTTTCATTATAGAGGACGCCTGATGTTACCATTGGCATTGGGAGGGGAGGTTCTAAAGGTGTTTCATGAACCCCCTTCAGTGTCATATCCTAGGGTTTCAATGATGTACCAGGAAATTTGATTTTAGTTTGGTGTCCATGGATGAAGAAGGAATTGGTAGAGTTTTTTTCTCGATGCCTTACTTGATGAAAATTGAAGGTTGAGAATTAAGTTCCCGCAGGTTTGAATCAACCCCTTGAGGTGCCATAATAGATGTGGTATGGGATAAAAATGGATATCGTGGTGGTTATACCTGGTATGTCTAGGGGGAACGATACCATCTAAGTGATCGTTGGCCAACTCACGAATCATCACACTTCCTAACCATCCAGGAGTAGAGTTCATTAGATTGATTGGGATGCCCCAATGTGCTAAATATATTTCAACTAAAAGATGTTCCATAGATGATTCCTTTATTTCATGATGCTCACTTAACATCCTGAATGTGGAGAGGATTACAAGATGCGTTTGGGAGTCAATTATGCTTGAGAACATCATTTCACTCAGAAAAGGATGACTAAACTGAGAAGGTCATTCATACACTAGATAATATGATACATGATTTCATGTTATGTTTTAGCTGTTGTTGTGGGGACCTCTTACCAATGGTGGAATTATCTTACAATAATAGCTACCACTCTATACTTGGTATGGAACCATCCCATGTTTCGTATAGGTGACCCTGCATGTCATCAATATTTTTGATTGACCTATTAAAGTCTATACTTATGGTCCCAAAGAAGGATAAGGTGGCTTCAGAGAAGGTACACGTCCTCTAGGAATGGATAAAGACTACATAGATATTTAAAAAATCTTATGATGATATACAAAGTAGGACTTTGTAGTTCAGGGAGGGAGACCATGTGTTCCTTCTGGTCTCTCCTTGATGCGAGATATAGATCTTTGGATGGGATGGAATGAAATCTCCAATGTTCATCGGACTTTCCTTTTCAGTTTCTTTTTAGAGTTGGGGAGGTGGAATACCACATTGATATACCTCAACAATTGCATAGGGAATATGTTGTCTTCCACAAGTCACAGTTAATGAGATACGTGCCAAATCCATTGAACATCATCAACTGGTCGAGTTGGACATAGACCACGAGATAAAATTATCTGAGTACCTAGTTGAGGTCTAAGATTCTTCATGGATAGTCGATTCTTTTAGTTCATGACTATTGGCACCATAACGATCTCCATAAGAGGACATAGTACAAGGAGGCCTGGATTTGTGCTTAGTACCCTCAAATTTTGTTATGGTAACCCTTATTTTGTCATTCGAGGATGTAAATCCCTAAGGTGGGAATAATTTAATTACACTAATTTTCACGATTTTATTTTTATAAATTACATAGTAAAATTATGAGACTAGGAGTCGAAACAATGTGTGAATTTGAGGCTCGATTTACCTAGGACAAGTCGTTGAAAATTTTTGTGTTTTTAATAGAAGAAAATTATTACTTTTAATTAAAAGTAAAATAACTATTAAATAGTTTCTTGTATAAGAAATATGGGGGTACAGTTGAGCTTAGAATGATGGATTTAACCTAGTAATAACCTAACAAAGGTGGGTGTGTGACATCAGAGGAAAATGTCACAAATTATGCAATCATATATAATATAATTAAAAATATTTTTTATTTTAAAATCCAAATAATTCATTAATGGTAATTCAAATTAGAAATCTGAGACCAACATTGAGTTTGTTTTGAGGTGTTTTCCTTGGGGGATTCCAAACATAGGTCGAAATATGCTAGCTATGAATGATTTTTTTTGATATATACATCATTAAAATATTTTAATGAAAATATTTTTTTCAATTCAACATCATTTCCCTTTTTATTAGATCTATTCAGGGAATTCATGGTATTCTCATAATCATGTAATACCTATAATTTGGTGAGAAGAAAATCTAGAGAAATAATTTGGGGACAATGCTGGATCGACATTACCTTGAATCAATAGATCAAGGATCGAAAAAATGAAGATGACACAAATTATCTCTTCCTTAAAGATCATCAGATGTTAATGTAGGGAGTTTTGGTTTTAATTATTATTTTCTAAAATCAAGAATGTCGAAAACAAATATTGATAATCCAATGAATAGGTTAACTCATGTATTGTTCATAATTTTTGGATGGGCATAATTGTGGGTTTTTATTCTCGAGGATGATTTGATTAATTATTTTTATGCTTTTGTGATCATTCTTATGAATATGACTGAGGCTAGAATAAATAATGACTAATGTTCGATCCGTGGGTTGTTCCGTGTTCTTTTCTTCTATACTATTCTTCACATTATTTATGTTCTTCATGTTCATTGTGGTTTATGAAAAGATGATCATTTCACCTCTATTTCTTTGAGAGACGATCTTAAATTGAGGATCCAATTTCATGATGACATTCCAGATGCCAGATGATGATGGTGATAGATGGATCAAATTGAGTTAGGAGATATTTCCGTTCGAGTGGGTTTTCTTTGGGATGAATCATTATATTGATCAGCGCCCATATTGATGAAGTGCATGCCCCGAGGAAAAAATAAATGCATCCTTTTCAAAAGATGGAGAAGAGGAGGATAACTAATGGCCCAAGGAAGGGGAAACTGGTTCAATGGCACAGGCGACCGACACCGACTGCATATGGGAGGTCGTACACATCAGTGATGGAACATGATAATGTCCTTGAAAAATAAATGGTATGTTGTGGTGTTGGTGGATATGCAATCCACTACTCAGTCATGGTAGTAGGAGCATGTGACATTTAGGGCCATAGAGAATGTGGATGCAGAGATTGTACATGCTTAACGCGGTGGAACTGCATTGTCTTGATGGAACATGGTCCAACAGATCGGGTGTTGTGTGATGGCCGACTCATACATGCAGTTCAGATTATTGTGAAGAGGCCACACCAATAGCCCAGTGGGCTGGGCCACCCCAATGGCCCAATGGACTGGTCCGACCCAGGCCTAGCTGTCCAAATCAGAATGGGTTCCATTGTAAAATGGGTAGAGTTATAACCATTTATAGTAAAACCTCCATAACGTTCTAACGAAGCATTCGTTTGAAGTGACATCTATGGTGATGGGACCCTTATGATGGGGCGGTAATTTTTGAGATGGATTAGTCATTTTCTAGAAGGACCAAAAAAAGTTTGTAGTGTTATCTTTTTCAATTCATATGAGTGTTTGATGAAGGATCATGTTCCCGTCATTAAGGATGAAAATAGAGGTTGAGACCATACCCTTGGCCTTTTAAAATGAATTTTATTATGCAGTATGTTGCTCATATCATAGAGAATGACCCTTTTTCCATGTGATTATTCTCAGCTCGTCTCCAATGATTGACTCAATGGGTTCGATCATGTATCATACATAGAGGCAACATTGGTCCTCACTTATCTCTGCGTTACCATAGATAGGGATTGTGGAGATAGTTTGGAAAATAATATTGCAGGATCTACTCCTTTATCTATAATAATGTTCCATGTATGGCCATAAGTCTTCCCAGTGATCCCTGTGCACGGTGGACCCCCATTATGTGTATCCAGATAATAATCAATTCATTTTAAATGACTAGACCTGACGAGCATGCATCAAACAGTTTTCATTGGTTGATATTCGACTGTGATGTATCGAGACTCTATGTCATTGTGAGACTCAATTCCTCATGGAAAATACATGAAATATAGAGACCATACATCTCTATGGGTACTTTTGTAGATATTTTTTATGTTCTTCTATCAGAAAAATCAAGGTGTGAGATCTCCCAAGACGATCATGCTATGAGTGGAACCATGTTTCATGAAGTGAATGACACATTGAGTCTTGGAATACATTATGAGTATACATGGATGTTCTTTATATATGTGCTATTGAAACATACATGTTTTGAGCTGACCATATCTTCATAATGGGTTTTGTGGTATTTTCTTTGTGTTTTAGGGGTATCCTACTGAGTATTATTTAACTCCCCCCTGCACAATCTCTTCCCACACGTGTCTTGTCTTATATAAACGATCAACACATTGACATAGTCCAAGGCGGACTAGGACCGGGTTGTTCTTGGAGAGACCAGATAGTCGAGGTGTGCTCCTACGACATCAGACAACTAAAGAGTACCATTCCCTTCATATATGTTTTTCTGTAGATGAGATTCTGGAAGATGTGAATTTACTTTTGCAGACCCTTTTAATCGGTGGGCTTGTATTATAGACTAGTTTTACATTATGAACTTTAATTTTTTATCATACTCTTTGGTTGGTATCTTAGTGTATTAATGCATTGTTTACTTAGTGTTTTTATATTTCATTATTTTGGTCATAGAGATGTGCATGTGTTTGTTTGTACAAGTACATAGGATAATTACTCACATTTGTGGGATATGCCTACTCAGTGCTAGTCTCAAGCCCCTAGACTATTGGAGCAAATATTGGGTATTCATGGAATGGGACCCTCTAGGAATGGTTTTCAATGAAGTATAAAATTAAATATTAGATAAATTAATAATCTTTTCAAAATAAAACCACAATTACACACATTTTGATTTATTCATAATTATTGGGAACTGCTTGATTCATTATAAGTATATTCATTCTCAATAAAAGATAATGAAACATAAATTTGATTCCTTGAACTCTAAGACCCAAAAATTTACTATGAAAATGACACGTAACCAATGTAATTTTTTATACAAGACTAAATCCTCCAATGGTCTCATTATCCTATGAAACCTGATCATATATCTAAATTCATTCAAACACGAGTCTTGCCCAATCTTACCCAGGATGAAATTCTTGAATAGAAAAACATTACACACTTCATGTTAGACTTACCATATAACAAAATGAATATCACTCAATACAACGAATATTTGATAACCTCTTTTTGTGTGACTATTTTCCCAATCCATGAAAATCCACCCACACTCCCACTATAGTACCATAATGAGAAAAAAAAATAATAGACAAGGAACCCATCTAATACTACCCATTTAAATTAAGCCTCTATACCATCAATTATATATTCACTTTACATCATGAAGGGAAATGGAATTAATATTCTTTTCCTTTCTCCTTGTAAGGGTTACATGTTTTACAAACCTAGTTTAATTAAGTGGAATTCTAGAAAGAATCTATACGGGAAAATGTTATATGGGTTGTTGATGAAGATTTATGTAATTGAACCACCATTCTCATGGAAACCTATTAAAATCATTGAATAACCCCACATTTATGCCATTTCTTCTTCAATTTATTACTGATTCATTAAATAATTTACTGACCAATGATGGATCTTTGTACATCATTTAATAAAGATACTACATTAACATCCTTAGAAAACCTCCCACCACATGATCAACATGACCTACCATATAAAAGAAATATACCATAGTACATCTAACTAGAATGGAAACAATAATTTATATATTAACCAATGATATATGTTGTTGTTAAATCATTAAAAAACATAACTTATAATTAGAATAAATAACTACATCAAATTACACAAATGCCTTGTTATTCCAACATGCTAATTCATGAAGCAAGAACATGGACTATATATAACAATCTAAGAGCCAAATAATAATAAACCGTTACCCTTAGAATTCAAAACAAATTTCATGAGGTGAAATCATAAAACCATGTAATCAAAAATTAAGAAAAATAAACCCTTTCAATAGAAATCTCTTCTTATTAACTGAAAATGTGTTTCTAATCTACCCGTTTAAGACGAGGTGACAAAAACATTAGAAATTCATCCTTATACCCAAGATTCTTCCAACTCGAATTGGTGGAAAAAACAATAAAATAGGCATAGTATGACAAGTAATCAATGTAAATAAAAAAATTAATGTAACCAATAATTATTCACGCACAAAAACAACAATGTACATAGAATAAAAAAATAAAAAATAGTGATATATCCAAATGATTATGTATGAAAATAATAATTTTTTCTCTATATATCCTAGCCCCATATACAAGATAAAAAAATGAATCTATATCCTAAATCACACTAATCATCGCAATGTATAATAATCATTGAGGTTCTCTAACACAATCGACTATACGTCATGTATACTAGACTAAAAAATGATATAATTTCTTCATGCAAAATGAAATGATTTTTAGAGTGTGAGTATAAATTAAATTCAATACTCACTAAGAACCCCAATTATATATCATCATATGTATGTGTATGATTGATTTAAATAAATATAATGCCTAATCACGATCACTTGGTTTTCGTATGCTAACCATGACACCATGATACATGATGATGTACAAATTCATGTCATACCAAAATGTTGAATCCAAGACACTATAGAAGTCAACCACAACTACTTCATCACAATTCAAAAAATCTACTCATTGCCTCACCTCATACTATTTTCCAAGAATTACATGAATAATCTGTAAAAGGTAGTTTCTAAATCTTGATATAGTACTCGAAGAGAGTGGGAACCTTCATAGTTCAATATCACAGCCCACTACCTTATAGATTAGAGTTGGGTCCATGAGTCATGTATCATGTCACACAACATTGATCCCTCAAATGGGTGGTCCTCGAGTAAAGAATTCTCAAGGAAAGGTACAATTTAAGAATACTTACCCATCCATGTACACTCAACGCAAGTCAAATAAAGTTCACTAATTCATTCCAACACACTCAATAGTGGTCACACTAAGAACACTTAACCATCCCTACACACTTAAGAGAGGTCACATCAACAACATTCAATTATCCATCCACACTCATAATATATCATAACCAAGCAAACCAACCCATCTATGAAAACTCATGAGAGTTCATAGATAAGAATAGTGACCTAGGACTCAGATGGAATTTTCCAACAAGCACATGAAACAATGGAATGTCCTATAACCTTTAACATAGATCAACAACATGTCCCAATGTAATAGTCACATGAGACCCAAACCCTCATATCAAAATGTCACAAATCACAAATCAGGGTTTGCACTAGGTCCTCAATAACCATAACGACCTCTTCTCATTAATAACACGACAATCCAGTCACCATATGGTGATAGAACATCTCGTATGCTCCACCAACATAGACCCCATATTTTGATTCAAAATTTAATAAACCCCTCATAACTTATCGTCCCACTAAATTGGGACCCTACCATGACACTATATTTCACATGACCACATCATTAATTAGTAGGGTCTAACTCCCATATAAATCCAAATGGGAATCATCTTTCAAATCCCAAATAGATCCCATAACCATCCCTTGTTTGTCTTCAAGATTCTATTATGGGATACCCCTCTACCACACATAGAGATAAAACCTCTATATCATCCCATGTAAAGTCCCAATGGAATCATATTTCAACTACAGAACATCAATTATCACCTCCAACCATAGGATGGTGTACCTCATCACCAACAAGATATACTTTTGAATATACCAACACCATTCTTCCCCAAGCCTCTAATGTATTCCAACAATATCTAGGAACACATCCTTGTTTATCCCACATCTAATCTCACAACACTGAACATCCTATATATCACAGATTAGTAGAACGAAATTCATATCCCCTTTGTAGTGTAGTCATCTGGAGATCCCAAAATACATGATGTACTATACATAAAATATTTTTCAACTAATGAGGCTCAATTCCACTTCATCACCTTTCTTGAGGACTCTACATGTCCTTATACCATATTCACAGACCCAAAAATTATACCAGATTTCTCTCTTAAGAATATAAATGAATATGAAATTATATTTTAGGGTCCATATACCTTGAACTAAAAGTTAATGCCTCCCCGTGATTTGAGAAGAGTCATTTATGCACATTGAGACTTACCCTTGAACCAAGAAACATATCTCATTCCAAGCATCATACATAATTAATTATACAAAATTATTATTAAGTATTCAATTTTGTTTAAATAAATATATATTCATAAAAACACATCAATTATCACTTATACAACCAAACCTCAGGAAACACTATGTGGTCTACACATAACACAAAGTCCAACCTAATCTAAACAAAAATGCCAACCATTACACAAAATTCAATGAATTTTTTTCTGAATTTTGGAAAAACACTGTAACCATAATATGTTATTGTACCTCATGAATAAAATTCATGATAATTAGAAAATAATTTATCAATAATACAGCTAAAAAATCTATGAAAAACATGCATCAATTGAGATGATTTCACCATGCTCTGGTATAAATTTTCAATAAACCTAACTGAAAATGGACAAGATTTAGGGCTAACCACTGAAAACCAAAAAAAATAGAATTTGAGGGAGATACACAACTTGAATGTCTATAAAATAACCACAAAAACTATTACCACTCATGGCTGAATTAAAGGTAATATAAATTCAGCTTATTTTGTCCTCTTGTGTGCTTCTTTCCAAAAAATCTAGTAGGGGTGGAGGTTGGCCTCCGGATGTGTTAGATGCAATTTTTCCAAATCCCATTCACTATATTAATGTAATGAACACATTTTCATTATATGTACCACCATGTATGAGGGATTAATCCATCTATTGAGAGACATTTACAGTGATTTAATAATGGAAAATCCATTCTACTAATGTTTTTATTATACATTTTCCACCCGACCCATTTATGTTTCACTCCTAAACACATGGGTCAAAACCTCATAATTAAAACAAACCCAAAAACATCTTTTATGTTAAAATGTACACATATATTCCCAATAAAAGTCCATGTTTCCTATGAAAAACTAGATAAAGATAAAAAATTTAACCTTTCTTTAAAATTTTATAACCTAGAGAACCCTGGGAATTGAAAAAAATTATGAATAAATAAATCAATGAAAGCAATGAAATATCTGTCACCATTTATTTATTTTTCCTCATATTCCAATAAATATCTAGATAGATAATTTTTAAATGAACAGTTTTTTAATATTCCATATTTTATGTGAAAAATCCATAACTCCCCCTTTTTATATATATTTCATTAATTTTTTTTAAAAAAATAGAAATGGAAAATCATGCAATTTATCACCTTTAGTTAATTTCTTCATTCACTTCTATAAAAGTTAACCAATTTATCGATCACACAACAGCTTTTTACCCTCCGTGTTCATGTAATTTTTATTTTATTCTTTTCACACAAAAAATAAGTTGAATTTAATATGTATTACTAGAGTAAAAAACCATATATCCTTCAAAATCATAACCAAACACCCATATTTCCAAAATTTAAATTTATTTTATTTATCGCATTTGTGAGAAACACCTTGGGATTAAAATAATAATAAAAGGTAGTACTATAGGATTTTATCTTTACATAACAAATTATTTAGAATGAAAATATATTTTTATATGTTATCCAACATTACCAAATATGATGGATAATTTTTTTACATATCATATCATTCAATAAATCTCTTATCATTTATTATTTGTGAAGAACGTCCACTATCAAATATCCATGGGTGATCTTTTGTGTTTTATTCAAATAATTTTACTATATAATATCATTAATAATTAAACATTCATTATTCATCTAAAATATTTTACAAATTTCCACAATTAATGGTTCAAAAAACATATTTAGGTATCCTTTAAATAAGTGAACAGAGGGATTAAATATTCAATATATAATATTCAACACATGAAATTGAATTTTAAAATAAACTATTAAATTTTTAATCACTCCCAAACTATTTTTAATTGATCATGTTTTCTCCTCCTTAATTATATACTAGAAAGACATATAAAGATATTTTAATTTATTTTATTTTACCAATTGTTCCTTCACATTTTCATATATCCCCTACAACACCAAAAATTTATCAAATAATGAAAATTTTATAATGAAAATTTATTTTTATATATCTTACTAAACATAGTTTACTTATCTATTATCACTGCTTATTGTAGATAATTTTCTTGAAAAATAATTAGTATTCTCACTTACATAATTTCGTTCATATTTAATGTAATTTATGAATTTTCCTCTATTCCGTTTAAAAAATATTTCAGTTTCACGTATATATTTAAAGATATTTTCGAATTATAGAATTAAAATTGAGAAGAATATTTATTAATATTATTTCAATTATATTTATGTTAAAAAATAATTATCAACTTCTTGTAATTTCATGTTTGTAGATTTATATTTTCAATTGTATAAATGATCACTAAGATTGTTGAATGATTCACTAGTCTCCAAATTTCTTTTTGAATGTTCATCATCTACATGAATATGTGTTATGAAATCAATATTGATAATTTTAAATTGATCTTAATACATAATTTTTTTTAAAAATAGTCAAAAAGTTATTTATGCATTTATTCAAAAATATCCATTTTTATATAATTTAACTAATTCACTTTATAAAGTGGTATACATACACAGTCAACTACTTTAACCTTAAAAAAGTCTCTTTATCCTAGGAATTTATCAAAGTCATTTTACTTGTGATTTACCATACCTAAAATTTAGTCCTCCTTTTTATATATATTTACATGATACACTCTTTATTTCACTTTTTTTTTTAAAATAGATATTTTGTTCTTATTTATTTCTTATACAAGAGGGTGATTCTTTATTCCCTATAGTGATTATCTACTTTTCATGATGATCACAAAATAATAAACCCTTATCAATATCATTGTAATTCCTTATTTATTCCTACATATATAAAAATTAGTCCATATTTTGAAATTTAGAAATCTTTTTTCATTTTCATTGCCAATATGTTTATTCTTCCAAAATTTATAATTTTTCTTTATAGATAAATTTTTCAGTGAACTATTAAAACCTTCAATATATTATTCCCTCATTTTGAAATTTTCTTAATATAATTTTAAATTACACAATACTGGAAACACATAATTGGTATTTTACCAGGACATATTCCATTATCACTTTATAAACTCCTTGAGATGAGTTTAATGAGATTGGAAAATATAAAATCAATATATCTATCAAAATCTAAATAATCACTTTCTTCCATAACCTCATAATATGTCTTCTCATTCCTCAAGGAGTTAAAAGAGATATGTTTATCTCATTTAAATATCTATATAAATGAAGAATAATTTCTCATATTATACAAATCAAACAAACATTGAAATTTAACATGTAGAAATTTATTCATTCCATGATCATTAAGTGATCAAACATTAAAATCAAAATAGAGCTATAAGATAAAAAATTCATTTTGACTATAACTGAATCTTGAGTGTTTCTCCAAAACCGAAGATATTTCATAAAATATGATTTATTCTACTAAAATATTAACCTTTGAGTTCATATCTATATTATTATTTTATATGAAACTTTCATTCTATATTTTATGTTTTACTTCATTCATTAAATAATTCCCTTCATTAATATTTTATCTTAAAACATATTCCTTTGATTTTATAGATCATATATATTTTAAGATTTTTTTTGAAAATATTATATATGATAAAATTTATTTCATGTCAATCAATAATATTATTATTATTCTTAGTCAGATTCATAATTACACCCTTTATTATTTTAGTAAAACCATCATTTATTTTGGTTACTACTTCTATGACAAACATAAACAAGTATTATTGAATTATGTTTTTATAAACATTAAAATATTTCTTATAATTTTTTAACAACTAATACAATGATTCAATTAATATTATACATTATTGTACTAAAAAATTAGAATATAAAATAAAAATAGAGATTACTTCATATATTCAATTTTATATAATCATTATGTATACATGGAAAATCAATATCATTGACACAAATTAAAAAAGATAATACCACTATTATAAATTTTTCCATTTATATTGATTCACTAATATTGGGGTTGAGTCAATGAATTAAAATAATTTATGAATCCACACTAATCGTCCATCATAAATAGTTCTGTTGACAATTATCCAGTTATCACCTAACATTCTTCTTCAAAACCATACATAATAAACACAATCAAGTTTGTTATGATATTAATTTTCACATCAACACAACATAAGATAATATGGTAATGTTTTTGGATAATTATTCAAAATAAATGGATACATATAAGTAATATAATGGTATGATTCATTACTACTGTAAAGACCCATAAATTCAAGGGAAATTTTTTCTTAATTTTCTTTGGAATTTTACAAGAACGCGGTTTTTGACGGCACCTGATTCCGAGGCCCAGTGTGCCCGGAATCAATTTCCGAAGATTGGCTCGGGTACATTCAGTGAACGAACGAGCGGGAATTTCTAACTTATGAACCGGTGCCCGGAATCGAATTCCGAGGGCACCGATAGAACCACAGTGCCGGTAATTGCTTAGGAACACCTGTTTCTATGTTGCGTTTTCACGAGGCAAGTTATTAATTTTTGTGGTAGATAAAAATAAAAATTTAACAATTTTTATTTTTTTCCCTCTTGGTAGTTTTATCCTAAGTAAGGATGATGGGGGTGGGACCCACTTGAGATAACCAACCTTGAGAGGATAAGGTTGGGTGGGACCCACACGATCCCAACCCCACACTTTCCTAACCCCTCTAAACCCCCCATTTACGTTTTGATAACTTATCAACTCATTAATATTATAACATCTTATGTTAATAACTCAAGTGAGTTAAATGTGGGTTTTGAATTTTTAAATTATTGAAATTCAAAACCTATGTTGGGTTAAAAAAATAATGGGAGGATTATTTTATTTTGGGGTTGGTTGTTCTTGTGGTGGAAACTTGGGAGAGAAAAGGGCTAAGTTTGAGAAAGCCTTCTACTTCTTCAACCTCGACGAAGAACGCGAAGAACACCATTCATCAACGAGGAACATCTCCGCCGAAGAACACGACGTCTTCTTCCCTCGACGTTTCCCCTTCGAACGCACCTCAACGACAATGGAATCGACGTCCGTTTTCCGCGATTCCCGACTTCCACGACGCTCGTCTTCCACGGCTCGATTGACGTGCACCGTTCCTGAACTGAGGTAGGGGATTTAAATTGTGATTGTTGGTGAACCCTCTTTTACTCCCTTCTAAATTTAGGCACGCGGATCAACTAAATATTATGTTGATCTGCGAAGATTATTTTTGCGGGTTGGGATTATTGTTATGAATCTTTTTATTTAAGAGGTTGTAGGGGAATTTTATTTGTTTCCTCTTAACCTTGAGAAAAGAACAACAAGCACAGACCAACCATTACCCAGTTGATCCGCGGACCATTCGTCCATGCGGGGTTACTTTTGTTGGGTGTCGTCTAATTTCATGGTTAAGTATGTGCTCAATAATTTGTTGGGAACAAATGTTTGATTTTCCAATTGATATCACTTAACGCGGAGGGCACAGGCCGAATGAACAAGGCCCGGAAACCCTCTGAGGTTTATTTTTGACGTGCGGATTGACGGGCGACGACGAAGCAGGCCGCTATGGCGTTTGATTTCCTTCACAGTGACGGTCTGGTCCCAGGGGGACCATAGGCGAAGACGGCAGGAGAAAGGTACCATTGGTGTGCGTCCGGTGGTCTGCAAAAGGCGGCAGCGGCGCGCCGCTGGAGGGTTGGCAGCCGGTGGATCCGCCGCCGGCCTCAATTAGCGGCGGGCGGGGGAGTCGCGCACCCCGCTCCGCGTTTCGGCTCAGCCACGCTGGCCGAGCCACGGCCGGCCGGCCGGTTGGGCCGAACCGAGCCGGTCCGGGCCGGGCCGGGCCCAGTCGGGTCAAGCCTGGGTTGGGTTGACCCCGTTCGGGTTGACCCGGTTCGGGCCGACCCAGTGGGGGTCGGCCCGGGCCGAGACCCCCTGATTTCGGACCAAATTCGGTCAAATGCCCATATCTTGGGCTACGGACCTACGATTGACGAGCCGTCAGCGGCAACGCGATCCTTGGATCAAGACGGTCATTTCAGTTTATCGCATTCAAGGTTTCGGAATACTTTGAATTCGGCCGGGTTGGTTCATACACGAAACCTACTGGGCCCTCGGAGCGGAAACGCTCATATCTTGAACTCTGGACGTCTGATTGACGTGTCGTCGACTTGGTTGAGTTTCTCTTAATGAGGCGGATCTTTTGGTATACTCCGCACGAGGTTTGGACGCAGGTGGAGTACGATCGGGTTGGTTTTGCCTTAAAAACCAACCGGGCCCCTGGAACGAAAAAGCCAATAACTCTCAGACCGGGCGTCCGATTGACGCGCCGTCTGTTGCGTTGAGTTCCTGTTGACGATACAAAACATTTGGATACATAAACTTCGGACTATTCGTCAGTTGATGTATCAGCCTCTCGGATCGTGGAGCAGACCCTTCCGAACGAGCTTGCTGTGTGCGAGAACCCTAGAGCTGGCTGCAACTACTACTGTGATGACGACGACTGTATAGAGATCCTCAGTGGATTCGACTGCGATGATGATGAAAACGGTACGAGAATCCTCTGTGTTTTCGGCAGTGATCAATACGGTACATCTTGGTATACATCAACTCCGGACTACATGTCATTTGATGCATCGACCTCTTAGCTCGTGGGGTGGACCCTCCCGGAACGAGCATGCTGTGTGCGGAAACCCTAGAGCCGGTTGAGACTTGACGACTGCTGATCGAACG
This sequence comes from Viscum album, assembly GCA_963277665.1. Taxonomy (NCBI): domain Eukaryota; kingdom Viridiplantae; phylum Streptophyta; class Magnoliopsida; order Santalales; family Viscaceae; genus Viscum; species Viscum album. Next base: position 877,928,600 of record OY728163.1, read on the forward strand.
ACTCGGTGTGTTACGGATAGCCCAGGGGGAGCGCTTGGTTGTAGCGGTAGACCCACGATAGAGGTGCGCTTGGTTGTAGCGGCACAGGGAAGCGCTTGGTTGTAGCGGCAGACCCACGACAGAGGTGTGCTTGGTTGTAGCAGCACAGGGGAGCACTTGGTTGTAGCGGAAGACCCACGACTGAGGTGTGCTTGGTTGTAGCGGCACATTGGAGCACTTGGTTGTAGCGGCTGACCCACGACAGAGGTGCGCTTGGTTGTAGCGGCACAGGGGAGCGCTTGGTTGTAGCGGCAGACCCACGATGGAGAAGCACTTGGTCGTAGCGGCACGAGGGAGCACTTGGTTGAAGAAGCAGGCCCACAGTACCTGATAGGTGGAGTACTACAGTAGTCCAAGGTAATAGGGAAGTGCTTGGTTGTAGCGGCATAACCACTGTACTTTATGGAGAAGGAGTTTCCCAATAGCTTTGGGTTCAACTTCATGATCGATCCTGTGTGGGTCATTGCGAGGGTTAGTACCTACAGATCCTTTGTGGGTCCGACGACTTAGATGAATCAGTGGCTACATCTGATCATCTCTAACGTCTTACGAAGAAGTACCTGTGTGAGCTGAGTCCTGTATACCATCCTTTGTGGAATGTGTTGTGCTATCCTATGTAGATTATGTTTTTCTTTCCTGTGTGGACTGGGTTGTGCTTGGGCTCGGATGTTGGAGCTGAACGTGAATTGATGACTTAGGTATATGTATGGGCATATACCTAAGCAGTGTCGGATGTTACTTCGTGATTGTATCTTATCCCTTGTAGTTTATCCTATGTGGATTTTGGGAGACCTTCGGGGGTCTTGGGGTCCCTACTGAGTAGCTTATACTCACCCCTGCACGGGATATGCCCGCACTACGTTGTGTTGGTTGCAGACGACGGACAGCGCTGATCGGGGTGGAGGCTTGCGGAGTAGGACGGTACCTAGAGGTGGACCACTGGGCGGGGTGTACTCGGAGTGGACGGCTGGACCGAGGAGTTGTGGAGGCTATCTGTACTCACCCTTCAGGTGGGACTTCCAGAGGATGACTCGATGCAGTGGCTTTTCCTTTCAGTTGTTGTTTTTCCTCTTTCAGTTGTACTTTACAATTGGGCTTGTATTTCCGGCCCCCTTTACTTTTCTTCACTTACTGTTGTACCGGCTTTTGCTTAGTGTTTACTTCTTCCGCTTACTTACTCTGTGGTGCTTGTTTACTTTACAAAGGCAATGCCTTCCCTTTTTACCAGGATTTACGCCTTGGTACTAGTCGCCAGCCCCTGGACTATGGAAGGCGGGCTTGGGGTAGTCACGACATGATCCCCGAGGACAGGTCATGGGAAATTGGTATCAGATGAGTTTGGTTCTACCGCGAACTCTGATCTTTTCTATTTGAAGCAATAGTGGTTAGTGTATTGGGTGTGGTTATCAGTCCAGGGAGTCCCGTGTTAGTGCGGCGGCTGACGTATCCGTACACCAGGACCCTGACATCTGGTTTCCGACTTAATACACGAAAACATTGATTGCAGGTGTGTTTCAAGTTTTCTTTGTTATTACATTCTGTCAGCTCACCAGGTATACTATTTGACCGTGGAGAACATGTTCCTTTTCAGGATGGCCCCACGACGGCAGCCAGTTAGGGTTCCGAGAGTCGAGCATGACGACAGCCCACCGAGCGATGAGGCCTCGGTGCATGGCCCTTTGTCAGCAGTGGCACCGGTGGTAGCTCTACCCGCCGAGCCACCGATGCTTCCAGCCCTAGCCGCTGACAATGCACGTCGCCTTAGTGCACTGCATGAGTTCCAGCGCCAGCGATCGCCCAGGTTCCGCGGGGAGACGGACCCCCAGGCAGCCAAGGACTGGCTGGAGGCAGTTGTTGGAGTTTTCAGGCTAGTGAGGACACCAACAGACCTCATGGTGATCCTCACAGCGAGCCTCTTGTATGCGGCAGCAGGCAGATGGTGGAGCTTGATGCTCCAGGTGCACGACGAGGAATCACTCCTTTGGACGGACTTTGAGAGCCTTTTTTTCTCATAGTTCGTCCCAACCACCCTCCGAGCGGTGCACATCCATGAGCTACTACAACTGCGGTAGGGAAGCATGACAGTAGCCCAGTATGCGGCGAGGTTTACAGATCACTCGTGCTATTCCACAGACATGGTATGAGACCCATTCTTCAGGGCCCGAACCTTCGATCCGGGGCTCAGGCAAGAGATCAGAGCTTCAGTTTTTTCTCACAGCATTCCGACACAGACATGGGTGTTGGAGCGATCCCTCTTAGTGGAGAGTTTCCTTGCTAAGCAGTCTCCAGCAGCAGGACCCACCACTTTCCGGCATGAGGTAGAGTCTTCTGCAGCAGGCAGTAGACAGATGACGCAGGGGTCCAAGAGGACTAGACCTACAGGTGGTCGAAAGCATGACTCTGGATCGTTTGTACGAGGCACTCGGGGTTGACAATGACTTGCCCTGAGCGGGCAGTTTTACTCCTGTGGCGAGATTGGTCACATGGATCGTGACTATCCGACCCGCCATACGGATGACAGGCAGATGAACGAAGGACCCCCCAGGAAGTGGTAGAGGTTCGATCAGGGTGGTCCGCAGGGTGCAGGAGGACGAGGCAGAGGAGCTGGCTGAGTAGCAGATGGTGGGCGACACTTCGAGGTGTTTCCACCACCACCACCACTGGGAGGTCCGCCCCGACCGCAGGGAGTTGGTGGACATGGGAGATCTCAGCTTCAGGCAGCTGAGGCCTTCGATCATGGAGCTCTGGGAGCAAATGGATAGGAGCGGAACTAGTGGATACGTCTTTTGTACTTCTAGTTCCTTGTTGCTATTGTGTAGCATCTTTGTATTATGAGCTGCAATAATAAAAGACTCATACCTTTGTGATGTTTTCATTACAGTCCTCTTTTGTGTTGTTACTAAGAGGTTCCAGTTTTGACTGTTGACTTGACCCTCACTTGTGAGACATCTACTAGAGGAGACCCAGTTACTACACACCGAAGCCGATAGTGTGACTCAACCCTTTGAGGTGAGAGTAACGGTTGGATCTCTTGGTAGTAGCATCGAGGCCTTACGACGTCATCCTTGGTATGGATTAGTATCATCCATGTTGGGATTGACTGTATTAGGCAAAGAACGTGGTTCACCCAAGGGATGAGACCAGATTTTTATTATCGGCAAAGAAAAATCATAGCATCTCTTGTGGGACCAGAGGTGGTACAGGCCACGATAGAGAAGGTCCAGGTCATCCAAGAGTGGATGAAGACAGCTCAGAGCCGACAGAAGTCTTTTGCTGACAGGAGGTAGAGGCCACTAGAGTTCAAGGATGGCGACCATGTCTTCTTGCGTGTCACACCTCAACGTGGATCACGGAGATTTGGCCGAGGCGGCAAGTTATCTCCGCGCTTCATCGGACCCTTCCAGGTCCTCAGTAGGATTGGCGAGGTGCCTTATCGTCTGGCTCTACCACATCAGTTGCACCGGGTGCACGAAGTCTTCCACGTATCTCAGCTGAGGAGATACGTGCACGACCCGACTCACATCGTTGACCATGGGGAGCTTGACGTTGATGATGGGGTGACTTTCGCGGAGGTCCCAGTGGAGATCGAGGATCGATAGGAGCAGGTCCTACGTGGACGTTCGATTCCTCTAGTGCGCATCAGATGACAACACAGGAACCTCCAGAAGAGCACTTGGGAGCGGAAGGCTCAAATGCGTGCTCAGTACCCTCATTTGTATCCCTAGTTTTTATGTATCTTTACGGGGACGTAAATCCCTGAGGTGGAATTAATGTAAAGACCTGTAAAATTCAAGGGAAATTTTTTCTTAATTTTCTTTGGAATTTTACAAGAACGCGGTTTCTGACGGCACCTGATTCCGAGGCCTGATGTGCCCGGAATCAATTTCCGAAGTTTGGCTCGGGTACGTTCAGTGAACGAACGAGCGGAAATTTCTAACTTTTGAACCGGTTCCCGGAATCGAATTCTGAGGGCACCGATGAAACCGCAGGGTCGGTAATTGCTTAGGAACTCCTGTTTCGAAGTTGCATTTTCACGAGGGAAGTTATTAATTTTTGTGGTAGTTAAAAATAAAAATTTAACAATTTTTATCTTTTTTCCCACTTGGAAGTTTTATCCTATGTAAGGATGTTGGGGGTGGGACACACTTTAGAAAACCAACCTTGAGAGGATAAGATTGGGTGGGACCCACACGAGCCCAACCCCTCACTTTCCTAACCCCTCTAAACCCCCCATTTAAGTTTTGATAACTTATCACCTCATTAATATTATAACATCTTATGTTAATAACTCAAGTGAGTTAAATGTGGGTTTTGAATTTTCAAACTCTTGAAATTCAAAACCTATGTTGGGTTAATAAAATAATGGGAGGATTATTTTATTTTGGGGTTGGTTGTTCTTGTGGTGGAAACTTGGGATAGAAAAATGCTAAGTTTGAGAAAGCCTTCTACTTCTTCAACCTCGACGAAGAACGCAAAGAACACCGTTCATCAACGAGGAACATCTCCGCCGAAGAACGCGATATCTTCTTCCCTCGACATTTCCCCTTCGAACGTACCTCGACGACAACGGAATCGACGTCCGTTTTCCGTGACGCCTGACTTCCGCGACGCTCGTCTTCTGCGGCACGATTGACGTGGACCGTTCCTGATATTGTGATTGTTGGTGAACCCTCTTTTACACCCTTATAAATTTAAGAACGCGGATCAACTAAATATTATGTTGATCCGCGAAGATTATTTTTGCGGGCTAGGATTATTGTTATGATTCTTTTTATTTAAGACGTTGTAGGGGAATTTTATTTGTTTCCTCTTAAACTTGAGAAAAGAACAACGAGCGCGGACCAACCATTACTCGGTTGATCCGCGGACCGTTTGTCCATGCGAGGTTACTTTTGTTGGATGTCGTCTAATTTCATGGTTAAGTATGTGCTCAATAATTTGTTGGGAAAAAATGTTTGATTTTCCCATTGATATCACTTAACGCGGAGGGCGCGGCCCGAACGAACACAACCTGACAACCCTCCGCAGTTTATTTTTGACATGCGGATTGACGGGCGACGACGAAGCTGGCCGCTATGGCATTTGAATTCCTTCGCAGTGAAGGACGGGTCCCGGGGGGACCATAGGTGAAGATGGCAGGAGAAACGGACCACCGGAGCGCGTCCGGTGGTCCGCGGAAGGCGGCGGCGACGCGCCGCCGGGGGGTAGGCGGCCGGCGGATCCGCCGCCAGCCTCAATTTGCGGCGGGCGGGGGAGTCGGGCACCCCGCTCCGCGTTTCGGCTCGGCCACGCTGGCCGAGCCACGGCTGGCCGGCCGGTCGGGCCGGACCGAGCTGGGCCGGGCCGGGCGGGGCCCAGCCGGGTCAGGTTGACCCGGTTCGGGCCGACCTAGGGGGGGTCGGGTCGGGTTGGCCCGGGCCCAGACCCCCCGATTTCGGACCAAATTCGGTCAAATTCCCATATCTTGGGCTACAGACCTCTGACTGACGAGCCGTCAATGGCAACGCGATCCTTGGATCGAGGCGGTCGTTTTAGTATATTGCACTTATGGTTTCAGAATACTTGGAGTTCGGCCGGGTTGTTTCGTACACGAAACCAATCAGGCCCTCGGAGCGGCAACACTCATATCTTGAACATTGGACATCCGATTGACGTGCTGTCAACTTGGATGAGTTTATCATAGTGAGACAGATCTTTTGGCATACTCTGCCCGAGGTTTGGATGCAGGTGGAGTACGATCGGGATGGTTTTGCCTTAAAAACCAACCGGGCCCCTTGAACGAAAAAGCCAATAACTCTCAGACCGGGCGTCCGATTGACGCGCCGTCTGTTGCGTTGAGTTCCTATTCACGATACAGAACTTTTGGATACATCAAATTAAATATATTCGTCAGTTGATGTATCAGACTCTCAGCTCGTGGAGCAGACCCTCTCGAACGAGCTTGCTGTGTGCGGGAACCCTAGGGCTGGCTACGACTGCTACTGTGACGACGACGACTGTATAGAGATCCTCAGTGGATTCGACTGCGACGATGATGAAAACGGTACGGGAATCCTCGGTGTTTTTGGCAGTGATCATTACGGTACATCATGGGATACATCAACTCCGGACTACATGTCAGTTGATGCATCGACCTCTTAGCTCGTTGAGTGGACCCTCCCGGAACGAGCATGCTGTGTGCGGAAACCCTAGAGCCGGTTGAGACTTGACGACTGCTGATCGAACGACTCGGTGTGTTACAGATAGCCCAGGGGGAGCGCTTGGTTGTAGAGGCAGACCCACAACAGAGGTGCGCTTGGATGTAACGGCACAGGGGAGCTCTTGGTTGTAGCGGGAGACCCACGATAGAGGTGCATTTGGTTGTAGCGGCACAGGGGAGCGCTTGGTTGTAGCGGCAGACCCACGACTGAGGTGCGCTTGGTTTTAGCGGCACATGGGTGCGCTTGGTTGTATTGGTAGACCCACGATAGAGGTACGCTTGGTTGTAGCGGCACATGGGAGTGCTTGGTTGTAGTGGCAGACCCACGTCGGAGGTGCACTTGGTTGTAGCAGCAGACCCACAACGGAGGGGCGCTTGGTTGTAGCGGCACGGGGGAGCGCTTGGTTGTAGCAGCAGGCCCATAGTACCCGATAGGTGGAGTACTGCAGCAGTCCAAGGTAAGAGGGAAGCGCTTAGTTGTAGCGGAATAACCACTGTAATTGATGGAGAAGGAGATTCCCAATATCTTTGGGTTCAACTTCATGATCGATTCTGTGTGGGTCATTGCGAGGGTTAGTACCTACAGATCCTTTGTGGGTCCGACGGCTTAGATAAATCAGTGGCTACATTTGATCATCTCTAACGTCTTACGAAGAAGTACCTGTGTGAGATGAGTCCTGTTTACTCCTCTTTGTGGAATGTGTTGTGCTATCCTATGTGGATTACGTTTTGCTTTCCTGTGTGGACTGGGTTGTGCTTGGGCTCGGATGTTGGATCCGAACGGGAATTGATGACTTAGGTATATGTATGGGCATATACCTAAGCAGTGTCGGATGTTACTTCGTGATTGTATCTTATCCCTTGTGTTTTATCCTATGTGGATTTCGGGAGGCCTTCGGGGGTCTCGGGGTCCCTACTGAGTAGCTTATATTCACCCCTGCACGGGCTATGCCCGCACTACATTGTGTTAGTTGTAGACAACGGACAACGCTGATCGTGGTGGAGGCTTGCGGAGCAGGATGGTACCTGGAGGTGGACCACTGGGTGGGGTGTACTCAGAGCGGACGGCTGGACCGAGGAGCTATGGAGGCTATCTGTACTCACCCATCAGGTGGGACTTCCAGAGGATGGCTCGATGCGGCGGCTTTTCCTTTTAGTTGCGGTTTTTACTCTTTCAGTTGTACTTTACAGTTGGGCTTGTATTTCCGGCCCCCATTACTTTTCTGCACTTACTGTTGTACCGGCTTTTTCTTAGTGTTTACTTCTTCCTCTTACTTACTCTATTGTGCTTGTTTACTTTACAAAGGCAATGCCTTCCCTTTTTACCAGGATTTACGCCTTGGTGCTAGTCGCCAGCCCCTGGCCTATGGAAGGCGGGCTTGGGGTAGTCACGGCACGGGCCCCGAGGACGGGTCTTGACAACTACTTGATCTTCTAAAATCACGAAATGACTTCCTGAATGAAAATTAATTATTATTTTATTTCTAACCCACTTTATGGATGAGTGGTAACCCATATGTAAAACATCACAATTAAAAATACAATATCCAACTTGAATATGACCGATAATTTTGTCTCGGACCATGTGAAACCTAACTTCGTGTGATCACCTTGCATCTTGAACCTTCTCACATCCCAACAACATCATCACATCATATTAAATCATCGGTATTCCCTTCCATCAGATTCTGTTGTCACCATCAAAAAATGATCACCATCTTTTCCATTATCTATGTCATGATACCGGTCATTATGATTAAAAAACCATATCACCATCACTCCACCTTCACCATCTCCATCAACGCCATTATCCAGCACCATTGAGAGAAATATAAAACTCAGGAACTCAATAAACAAAAACATTAGTCTATCTAGTTCAATTAATTTCTATTCTTCATCAGTCGTTATTAGATACTTATGAGTCATGTACTTGAAATTAGTATGATGGATGATAATTTTATTAGGTATTCAAGCATTGGATTGATGAGGTAAAAATAATGATGTTATGAATCATGTGATTGGAGATGGCCATATTGTAGTTTATATCTTCTCATGGATATGAATGGAAAAGAAAATGGTAAATTTAATTCTTTAAATTCCCCATAGTCATATGAGTAAGATAATGATTAATTTTAAAACTTATATGCTAAGTAATTTATTTTCTTTATACTTGGTCATTATAACAAGGGTTTTATTGAACTATTATGAACATTATATTTTATTTTAACATTTTGGGTTACATGACCTATGAGGATAAAGTGGGTTTAGTGCAGAGACCAAGAATTAATTTTCCCCTAATATCATGAATCTAATTTATACGAATCCTGTTCTATTCAATCGATGATATAACATGGGGTGAGGAAAAGTGTATAATTACTTAAGAGTGATAGAAGACAAATTATTTTGATGTACGATTCAATTTCAAAAATGGAACATTTGTGGTATAATTAAAAATTGAAAAATGTTGTTATGATATTCCCTAATATGTTTAATCAGTCTAATTATAGAGGTAAGGAAGTGTGATAGCATCATGATTTTAAATTTTAAAGATAATTGATGTAATTAGTGGTTCATATAAGGGAATGGAGGATTAGATGTTTGTTGGTAAATTGGAAGGGTCACATTGAACTGTCATATGTTGGGAAATAACAATAAATTATAGAACATTTCATTGGATAGTATGGATTTTTTAGTGTAAGTTTATGGGTATTCATATAATAACTATTTACATCAATTTTTTGAGGTGTACCTATAAAAACCAAGGTGTTTGGATGATGGATTATTAATCGTTGTAAATATATATTGCAAACTAAGTGACGATTTAATAGAAACCTGGCATGATATGAGAGATATTTCTATTTGAATGGGATGAGAGAGGCATATAAGTGATTATAATGTGATAATAATGAATTCAATAAAATCTATAGAATAAGGAGTGTTGATTATGGAAGTCTCATGATTGAGATAGATCAATGGGTTTTCTAGGGTTGTGACCCTTCTTTTGAGAGAACCAGGATAATAATTGATGGTGACATGTTGAATAAAACTTTTCAGTAGTGGTAAATATTTTTCATCAATAATAATATGTATGTTTGTATATAATATATAGTTTTTACACTAAAAATGTATGTATTTTAGTAACTTAAGGATGTACAATTTTACAACCATGTTGATGTGATACTCTAGGTGGTAAATTATAGTGAATAATTGGAGACTTTTAAACTTGTATTGTGGAATTGAATATATATTTTTTAAAAATAGAATTTGAGGGTGATCTTCGGTGTCGATTCTGAAGTGATTTCTTTATGTATCAATAATTAAGACATTGAGATTTCAATGAGATATATGGAACTGTGGTGTGTGATTTCAATTTTAAATGTGTGGATGTAGGTGTAAGGAAGTAATAATCAATTCTTCTTATCTGATATTAGTTATAGTGGGGTTGAAAAAATTTCAATTGTCTCATTTTGGAAAAAATGAATTGGTATTTTGGATTATAGTGGGAAATTTTATTGTGAAGGTGATTTTTATGGATTTGATATATAGATAACATTATAGTATCTTGTATAAAATATGGGGAGTGGATATATATGACTCTAGTAGATGGGTTATAAGTATATAGTTATTAAAATATTCTTATCAGGGATGAAACTTTGTTCTGTATGATTTTTTAATGACCTGTGACATTATTGTTTAATTGAATAGGTTATCAGACAATAGAAAAAAGGAAATAAATTTTAGGGAAATATAAATTTAGATATTATTATTAGGAACAATACATTTTAAGTGGATTTTTTGATTAATTTTTTAGTGTCATAATAGTGGGATGAAAATAGATAATGTGATGTATTGATATCTGAGGGATGAAAAAACATTCAATGGGTAGTAGCGAACCCATAATGAATGTATGGTGGCTGAAACTATAACTCTAGAAAAAATATATTGGGAGACTAATCGATGTTCAATGAGAGTATGTAATTTTTATGGATTATTTTTTTAATGATTTTAATGTTTATAATTTTTTATAATATAATTGCAAACACATAAGCATTATTTCCTCCCCACCATCATTATCTTGGGACCCTCCCCTCTATTTATTTCTATCTCCCATATATGTTTCCTTATCTTAGATATCTATATAATACCTCATCTGTGATACATATTTGTAATAATAATTTTACATGAAAGGTTATGGAATGACCCATGATTCCTTTAATTGTTTCTCTAAGTCACATAATTTCATGTGGGAATCATTAAATTTGTCTTTTTTTCTATTTTACAATAAAATGGAATAAGAAAAAGTCATATTGAGATATTGGATAGGGTAAATTTAATAATATTGACATCGCTACTCACTCACATATCTATTAATATATATATTTTTTATCTTTTTCATGTAATCAAGCATGCAAGTTTTGGAATAGGAATACTAAAATGGGAACTAAGAGGTTTTTTAATTTGTTAAATAATAAATAAAATCTCATAAGAAAAACTATAATTTCATCTAATGGTTGTGTAGAATGACCCCATTAAAATAAAACCTTTTTCTTCCTGATATTATCATATATGATGGACCCCTATTAGTTTTTAGGGATGAACATTAGTGACTATTGGAATAGGGTGGGATCCTGTAGGTTATATATATGATTAAATATGGTAATTCTGATCCATTCTTGTTTTATTATAGATTATTTTTGTTTACTTGTTATTAAATAAGGTAAAACTATCTGGGTCCCCCAAAAATATATTTACAGTTAGATTTTTGTATTTTAATATGATGTTGATAATAGATAACCATAATATAATTGATGGACGCTACCGAGGGAGTTATTTTGGGGAATTCATTGGGGTTTGTATAAAGATTCATTCCCCTAGGTGTTAGATTAATATTAATATGTGGGAAATAGTTTCAGTGGTTCTTAAGTCCTCTATTTCAATTTAAGTTACATGATTTATATGTTGGGTGTTACATTGGAATCCCTGTACGAATTAAAAATCTTGATGTAGTATCTACAACTAGTTTACTTTATGCAAAATTAACTATTGAATTTATATCCTAATTAGTGAATGGACTATGATTTGAAGATGTTCTCACACATGAATAATGAAAATAATTGTTTTTTGGTCATATTTTCATTTATATCACCACAAACATTAGGACTCTTTATTTGATATAATAAATATAGGCATCCATATTAGCTCCTTCAAGACTAATTGATTTGGTTAATCTAAAATAATGAGTTTGTTGGTTGGTTCATCTTAATATTACATGAGAGTAATTGTTAATATGAATTCATATCATCTATACCCATAGACGGTTTGAGAACAATTATTTTCATTGTAGGATAAGTATTGGATGATTATTCTCAGGTATATGAGTCTAGATGTGTTCATAATAGATGTTTGGAACACATACATGAGTGATATGGATAGATTTTTAACTTTATACAAGATTGTTTTTGGATTTTATTTAATGGTAAAAAAGGAATTGGGATATCTGCACCATAGGATTTAATATTTTTATACATGAATTGATATGAAGGTAAATGATTATGGGGTTATGCATATTTGTTTATAGTGGTTTACATACTAGTGGATGAGAGTGACTCATGCCCTTTTCCTAATATATGAATTTCTTGAATGATTTAGTCATTATACAACGTTTTCAATGGTTTAAATGTATTTAACCCTAGGATATGACATTGAGATAGGTCCTGCACCTAATATTACATGGGATGTAATTATAACACTATACGCTCTATTCTAGGAACTGAATTAACAATTATACAATGGGGAATTACTTCAATAGACATAATCATCCATAATCTAAAGATTTATCCCAATGTAAAAATCAACCACATTCCAGGACCCCATTTTTACTTTCTACTTGTATGAAGAGTACAATTATGTAACTCATATTGAAGTAGGTTGGGTTGATCTTTGTGGTCTCATTGTTAGTAAATGATGAATCATATTTTCTTTTTTAATTCTGAGTGTTTTTTATTTAATATATCATGAATATATGAACCTTATAATTTATTCCATATATTAAGGATCATATTTTTGGTTTCCTACAAAATTTTAGACACATACCATGTATGCTAATTTTACTGGATTTATAGACCTTATATTTTATATTCATTCATGTCTTTCGGTGATAGATATTATTGGGTTGGAAAATAATTGTAAGGATTTATAGATAGAGAATTTAATGAATCAAAACATATATTAGTATGGAGAAAATGAGAAATCATAGGTTGCATGGACATGGTTTTGGGGTTGTATCATTATTTATAATGAACTTATTTTGGGTTAATTTCATATAATCCAATGAAAATTTTCATACAGCTTATTTAATTTTAATATAGTGTATTTTTTTATTCTATGTTGTATTGTTCATTTATGGATGATAATTGGTGATTCTATACACGTTTTGAATTAGTATTATTGATGATGACTTGTTTGTATTGTTCTTTTATTTTGGATTAATATATGTTTTATATGTCATAGATATAAAAGGAATAATGGTCTATGTAAGACTCTCATATGATGGTTTTATGTCGTTAATATCTTTTTTAACTATCATTAGTAAAGGGATACTTGTGATGCACTGAAACTAGTTTCAAACCCTTGGGGACCTAGATTTTCCTTTAATTATTGGGCGACATCGGTTGGGTTCCAAGAGGATGATATACAATGTTAGATCACTAAAAATTATTTTCAGAGGTGTTGGGATATTTTGAGAAATATGAAGCTTCATGAGTAGAATACTTTTCATTTATGTAATTATTGGTAGATAGGAAATTATGGTTTCCAAGTATTTGAGAGGTAAGGCTGGGTAGATTTTATATATATCATTCTTATCCCAATCATCACACTCCTATGGTAAATTGGGTTTGAAATTTTGATTTAATTTTTTTAATTTCATTATTGTGCATTTTTATGTTATTTGATGTTTTTAATCACCTTTGAGTATATTAGTGATTTTAGGTCTTTATATTTGGATTAAAGGTTGAAATGGTGGAGAACATTAGATGCACAATTATCTCTCATGGGCTGCGAATACATGGATCCACCTATGGTTTGAGTCCATCACTTACACATTTATCGTTTCACAGTATGTGCATTGTTTCCTTACCTATGTTTCCAAACCATGTACATCATTGTTTCTTCCTTATTTTTATTATCACTACTCTTAATATTAATTTTATCCTATTGTAATTATCCCTTATTAGGGATGAAATTGGGAGTTTTTTTGTTCTTTTTGGATTCATTTACATTGAAACATATTTGAATGTTCTTATAGTGATTTGTTTTTTCCTAATTTTAAATCCTCATTTAGGAAAAAATGTGATCTTATAAAATGATTAATTTCAAAAAAAAAATTATGAATCATTAAAATGGGGATGTATACATAGTTATAAGGAAATTACTTGTGGAATAGTTTCATCCAATGTTGTGTGAGGAAAATTTATTTAATTGGGAAAGTGTGATATTTCAAACATGTCCTTTTTAGTATTCCTTATAATAAATGAATACAAAAAGTTTTTATTAGATTGTGATTCAATATTAAATGGGAATTTTATTTTAGAAACATTATGGGAACTAATTTTTAATATAAATTGAGTTTTATAATAATTTATCAAATTATTTGGTCTTTAAAATGGAATGGAATTTTTTAATGTATCTTTTTTATATTGTTGTTTGGATTATGATATGAATTCCACCATGGTTGAGACTTTTTATAGGTTAATTTTTTTATTCATTTTTATTTCATGATATTGTGTAGTTTTTTTTCACAATTCATTAGCAAAATATTGTAAATTCAAAAAAAAGGTTTCTTCTCATGGTGATTGATTTTGTGAATTATTTTAGTGACTTTTGTTTTGGTTTTTATCCCAAGGGTATGATTGGATTTCTTTGTTAATGTTATGATACATTTTTATATTTTTTTCCTCTATGTTATTTATTGTATGCTAAATAGAATGCTTGATAGAGTTTCATTAGATATAGGATCTGTACAGTCTCTGAGTGGATTGAGGAACATGGAACCTTATTTTCTTTTAGACACCTTCTCTAAATTCTTGTATCAACATCCACTGTATTTGTGAATTGATCAAAGTTTGAAATATGTGGTAATATAGTTTTTAAAGGATTTAGGTGATCCTAATTTCTCTCTAATAACAAGAAACAGAATAGGATAGTGAATATGTGGAATTTTTTATTAATTGAAGCTCAGTGTTTTTGGAGTCTTTGGTACATTCTCAACTACACAATGGTTTTTGTTTGGAGTTTTACTTGATAGTGATTATCTGGTGGTTCTTTCCTATTTTTGTGAAAATATAAAAAAAAATTAAGCTTATGAACCTTCATCGGGGTGCATGGTCAAAGATGGAGTACACCGAAGACATCTATTAGTTGGATGTATTCTCACCAAAAAAAATTACATTACTGATTTTAAGAAAGATAATTGTTTTTGGTGAAATTATCTCTTAAATTTTTATTTATATATTCAGGAATCTAGTTTGGTATCATTTCAAGAGGTATTTAATGATTTCATTAAGGTGGAAGTGATCTAGTCTTGGAAACCTATTCATGGTGAGGCCTTGGTTCCATTTAATGGTAATTTGGGTTTCCCATTATGTTTAATGTATAAATGGGATGATCTAGAGTTAGAAATGAATATAGATATGGTTTGTCCTTTATGAAACTCTAATTCCTTTTAATGAATGAGAAGATATCTCATTTTTATCTAGTCTATAAATTTAAATAATTATAATCCCTATTATTATAAATATTGAAGAATTTTATGGTGTTTTTTCACTTAGTACATATTATGATGTTCTTAAATATGTTTTTTAAGATAGGTATAATATATAATCCTTTTATTTATGGGTTTTTTTGGGAATTTCTATTAATTATTGTCACTTGTGTAGAGATTTTGGGATCTTCTGCTATTGTTTTTGGGAAAATTTTGATAATTTTTTTGGTGATTTTCCCTTGATACATTATATGTATTTTACTATATCGGTTTTATTTAATCTATTGAGGTTAGTTGAGAATGTTTTTTGGTTTCCATATTTATCTGGGTGAATCTTTATTGAGAGTAGTGGTTTTTTCCATTGATTCTGTTGAGATTTTTTGGTTCTCAAAATATGTTCAATAGAATGGAATTGGGTTCATTATTAGTTAACTATGATAGGGGATCCTTAATTTTTGTGTTAATAAAATATGGTATTTTTCTAGGGCTATTTTTTAATCTATCTTGTGAGGGTGATCCGGTTTATAACACTCTTTTATTTACGTATATTATGGATTTATATAAGAGCTTGTGTCATTCTTTTAAACCCTATTTTTAGTGGTTATCCCTAATATAATTTGAAAAGTTATTTTTTTTATAAAAATATTATATCATGGGTTTATAGTTGTTTTGAGTATGTGTCTCTCATAGGTTATATTTGGTTCCATCATGCTAGTGGAATTATAATTGTTTGTGATTCCATGTTAGGTCTCCTTATTTTATTAGGAACACTTGTTAGAGGTTCCTATTTCTTTAGAAAATAGATATGTATATAAATAATTTTTTTATCTATTTAGATAATTTTATGTATTTTTTTCATTTGGGTCTGATTGAGATGATTGGTTATATTGGGGTAGGACCTTTATAGGATCATCTATTTTAATCACTTATTTTGAAAGTGGAATGCGTGTTGGAGAATATAGAATGATGGGGAGAATTATGAAATACACATGTTACATTAGTACTAAATTTTTAATATTTTTTATTATAATGGATTATTCTATATCTTGATAAATTTTATTTTACTTTTATGGAGGTTGTCATAGCGTGTCATAGTTTACCCACATGGTTAGGTGTAACCACGTGGTTCCCATGAAATTCATATTATTCTAAACATGGTGAAATTTTTCATTGTATATTTATAGCTTTTCAAAACATTTGCATTTAACTAGAAACTATGTGGTTGGTTTTGGAATAGTGAATGGAAAACCCATGGTTGGCACTTGGTTTTAAAAATCATGAATCCAATACTTGTGGCTTTTTGAGGTGTTAAATTTTTGATATACTCCAAAAAAATACCTCTTAATTAAAAGGTATTTCACCCTTTCTTCCCTCACATTCATTTATTGACACATGGTATCCCATGGATGATTTCTACAATCCATTCCTCTTCAACCATGGCTTCTTTTTCGATATTTATATGTTGTTCCAAGGAATATACCCAATCTATTCTCTATGATCCTTCTTTATACCAGAATTCCAATGTTTACACTTTCTATCAGAACCGTAGTTCGTTGGGTATGCTATGAAATGAGATAGGGTGTTTCTAATAAATATTTTTGGGTATCATTCCTCTTATATAGTGTTATTAATTCATTTTTTGGTGGACATAGTTGAAGGTGAAATGTTTTATTCGGGTTTCATATTACTCTAAGTAGAAAATTCTATAAAATAGTTTCATTTTGGAATTAAATCTACTATTGTCCATTCTAAATTTATTTTTCATGAATTTATGAATATATGTGATATCCATGTAATTATACAAAACATTTTCAACAATTTTTCTGCATGGATGGTAGGGTTTCTTTTTTGTAATCTGTGTGTTTTATATGAAATGGATTTTTATAATTTATAAGAACATGTGAAATGACTATCATCTATTTTAAATGGTTGTAGTAGTGTGTGTGGTAATTTTATTCCGTTAAATTTTTCACTAATTTAGAATTCAGATTTAATATATCTATTATTTAAAAATATATTGTTTCACACTTTTTTCTTATTGAATGGATTCTTGAATGAATTTAAAATTTTCGTCTGAAATTAGTATGTAGTTTATCCCTTGTGTAAAATGAATTAATGGGTCTATGAAATGTATTTGATGTAAATAAAGTCCTTACCCCTTATTTTGAATTTCAAATTGGGAAACTCATGCATTAGATGATTTATTTCAAATATTAAATGATTTTTGGGTTTTCAATAGGACATTAGGAGATGTCTAAAGTTATGTTTTTTTGATATAAAAAAGGTTCGATTTTAACCATTATTTTATGGTAAGGTCTAGATTAAAAAATTTCAATGATTTTATTTAAATCATGTGACACATTAATGTTTTTAGAAGGGTTATCATTACCACTTATCTAGATTTATTCTAATGATATGATCCTTATTAACCCTTGTGTGGGTTGTTCATCACTACCCGATTCTTATTTATCCACTTGTGTTGAAATATGCTTTTTTATTCCACAACTATATGGGATGTATGGGGATATTAATTATGAGTGTGATTTATGTGAGATGGAGTTATAATTTATTCATTTTATAGTGATATTGGAATCAATTTTCCTTCATATCAATTTTCTATTGGTCATGGGACCTAGGTACTAAGTAGATGGTAGATTATTATCTTACATTACTTGGTCAAACAATGAAAATGGGCCTTTATTCATGATATGAAATTGGGTTTAGAGGGGTATTCCATCGCAATTAGACTTTTCTAGGATGGATTGGTGGATTTTGGTTTGGAATCAACAAATTCTAGTAGTTGTTCTGTGAGAGAAATTAATAATGATATACATGTCTCATGTTAGTGACCTAGGGTAGAGCCAGTAACACATTATATTTCTTTGTTTCTAGTTGATGTTAGTGGGTTTGATGTAGTTGATGATTATGGAATTCCCTATGCTTCAAATTTAGTGGAGACTATATCTTACTTACGTTTATTTCATTCCTCGTGACATATGGTTCCGTATTTGTTATGTTTGACCTATATTGTGGTACCATTTCCACTGATCTTTACATTTAAAAGATATTCAAAACCCCATTTTAAAATAAAGACTACATTGTTTGGTTTTAAATGAAGATTTAGAAATTAGAGTTTTCATTTAAAGAAGGAATTGGATGGTAAAATTTAAAAAAATGTATTTTTTCATTTAAAGAAACCAAGTGGAATGTTCTGAAAATATTATATTGAATTAAATGTTGTTTTTACTTGTATATATTTTAAAATCATCATTTATATTTCTATTTTTATACTATATATTAGGAATTATCTTAAGAAATTAATTTCATAGACTTCGTAGGTTTTTATATAATGGTTTATTTGGGTCACACCTATATATTTCAAGATCAATTCATCCCATAGGATTCATGTTTTCTTCTTGTTTCTAATATATGGTTTTTTGGGAGGTTGCATGAATCTGTATGTTTAATGAAGATGGATTTGATATTATATCTATATTTTTATGATTTTTTTTTGTATTGGATAAAACATAAATTTATGCAACTTTTATAAGTTATTTTTTAATATATTTATTCTATGTAATAATGATAATTTATTGATTGTTTTTGTGATTATATGAATTCATTATATCAATTCTATTAATTATTACATATTTGGAATGATATTTTATATTGGGTTCTCTGAAAATATTGATATTCTATTGACAACCACTATATGGATAGTTCATATCAAACTGTCATCAAATGTTCTACTATCATTTTTCACCCATATATTGAGAAATAATTCCCAAAGGTATTCTAGTGATTCCCAGAAACTAATCCCCATCCTATGTTAAATGGGAAGACCTATCTTACCATGTGGTGATCCTATTTGGGTGCTACATGGAAGGAAGAACTAATTTGATATGTATAATTAAATTTCCATTAAATAAGTTGCATTTTACCATAAAAATCATTTGAGATCAGACCTTCTTATGTTTCAATTTCCCCATGTTTTTTAGAGAATTAGTAAAAATGATATGTAAAAAATAATAGAATATATAGAATAATTTGTTGGATATGATGAAAAATTATTATGAATTATTGAGTCTCTATTATTGTGGGTATGAAATTATTTTGAATAAAAGAACCTGATATTTTTTAGCTTATGATTTTTCCAAATTCTCCAAAACTCCTTCATAGTTGGTCATGGGAATGTATATAATACAATATATTATTAAGGTCATTTCATTTATAGATAGTTATGTCTATGAATCTACTTTTTCCATCAAAGAGAATATTTAATGTATGTGTTTATGGAATGAGATCCATGAGTGTGGATTTAGGGTAAAACAATTAGAAACAGATATATGTTTATCCAATTTATATACTTTTCTGTTTGTGAGGATAAATTAAATATAGATAATATAAGGTAAATCAAAATAAAAAAGGTAAATATACACATTTTAGAGAGTATAAGATATAAAATTAATGTAATAACGCTTAATGTTTATATATTAGTTAATTAGCCTTTGGTATTAGGGTTAGATAACCATATAGGATGTAAAAAATGACGAAATAAAGTCTATAGTACATATTAGGATTGATTTATAATATTCCTGTGATCATTTCATAAGATTTTATCAATAAAAATTTTGGTTGTCATTATTTTGTTAAAACAGAATTAGGAAAATGAATTTGAGAGAGGTATGTATCTATGAAGTACTATTCCATATAAGTGAGTAAGCGATAATACTTGATGTGTTTAGAACAATGGTATACGATAATTATGTTGAAAAATTTTATTTTCCTAGTCTTACATAAGTCAGTGAGGGTGACCTTTTAATTCATTATATTATTATCTAATATCACTAATTAGTAATATCTATTTATCATATTATGGTATATTCCAAAATTTATTGTAAGACCCTTTCCTTAAAAATGACGTAATCTTGAGTTTTGATCAAGAATTTATTTTCCTTCACATTTAAGATCATTTGAGGTTTTTGGTTTTAGAGAATTAGTCCATAAATATTACATTACATATAAAAAATAAAAAAGTTGAAACTTGAATTCTATCAATTTTTTCACAATAATAAAACTCCTTAAATAAACTATAATTCTTTTCTTGAAATAAAATCTTTTGCAAATCTTCTATTCTCATACACCTCTATATACCTTGTAAAAAACATTTCAAAAACATGGGATGAGCATAAAAAGATCAGAAATAGATAAATTAATATGGAAAACTGTTACTATTGGGAAAATGTGTAAACCATTAATACATTATCATAAATTAATAATTTTCACCTTTTCAAAGTAGAAAAAACACTTTACCAAATATAATCTCATTGTATACCATTTTTGTAACAATACTATTCCCATAAATCCCATATAAATTAACATATAACATATAAAGGTATATTGGGATGTAAAAAAAATTAAATGGAAAAACCATATGGTCTAATTCCTCACATACAACTAAATGGAATTTCCATGATGCTGACATCCAAACCCAATGCATTGGAGGTTATAATGTAACAACATTTCCTTCATTTATCACATAACCACCTAAAATTTGGTTTATAATGTAGCCTCCAATATTTATTTATCATGTAACTAGCCATAAAATGTACAAGTACCGTTTAATAATCATGACACATAAAATGAGAATAAAAGAAAAATAACATTTCTACCTTACAACCGCAAGAGATCATTTTATGATATAGAAATATTAAACCCATTTCGAAAACCATTTTGAATATTTAATAATGAGAATTTATAATAAATGATTCACATAACACTTATAATCTTTTGAAATATGTTCTCATATTAAAAAATTAATTTTCAAATAAATAAATTCGATAAAACCATTTTGAAGAAATGGACCTGAAGTAGGTGGTTTTAAATGAATAAATATTTAAAAAAATTAAAATTATTTTTTAGTTTAAGAGTCCCAAGACACTTGAGAAACACTTGATTAAAATTCATTAAATAATAAAAATAAAAAGAACAGTAAATTTAATTATAATATTCTAATTCATG
Organism: Viscum album; assembly: GCA_963277665.1. Taxonomy (NCBI): domain Eukaryota; kingdom Viridiplantae; phylum Streptophyta; class Magnoliopsida; order Santalales; family Viscaceae; genus Viscum; species Viscum album. The sequence continues at coordinate 877,949,620 of OY728163.1, forward strand.
ATATAGAGAGTCAGAAGGGTCCTATATATGGATTATAAGAAAATAAAAGTGCATGAAAACAAGATATTTGTCAATGAAAGGAGTTTGAGATGAAATACCTTACAATGATCATATCCATAGATTAAAGATAAATGAATGTCATAATTATGTGACAAAAATTACAATAACCCTAATATAATTGGATATACAATGTAAACAAATCATAGGAAATTCACACATATTCTTGTAAAAAACCCGTGACATAGATATTTAACTCAATGAATAGAGACTGATTTATGAATTTCCTTATAAAGATAATTTGGTTAAAAAAATATACCAATTATTTGTATTCACTATAAATAATAATAAATAATTTATAAATAAAATATTTGATATCAATATTTATTTCTCATATAATCATAGCACAATAAAATCAAAAAGTAGATGATTAACCCAATGAATGGATATTGGGATAAGAAGTTCCCTTACAATGTTTATATAAATGACGTATGAAATTATCAATGGAGTGATTAAGTGTTACAATAGTATATACACACAAAAATAAGTGATAATTACAACAGAAATAAATAAATAGTGATCTCACAAATAATCTTAACAAAATATAATACATGAAGTATGCGTAAAACCCAATAACTAGAAATTTAGTTTAGAAATTCCATTACCTTAAGTCTGACTCATCTTGTTCAATCATTATATTACTGAATAATAAAATTAGGTTGATTTATACATTCTTCATAGAATGTTTCATGTATATTATTTCATTTATATCACCTATTACCTTGTGATAATAATTAAATAAATATTTAAGTTCAAATTAGATGTTTTGTCAATATTAGGTACTTGAGTCAAAAATGAACTTGTTTTGATGTAAATTTTCCATGTTGTAAAAATTAAATCATATCCATAATATTATTCATGATTTTAATATCATATATATTTAGTATATATGTATTTATAATATTAAATAACATTGTTAGATAAGAAATGAAATGCACCGTTCATGGAGACGATAGGTCGTACGTACGCATGAACGCTACATTCATTTCATTGTCATATTAATGAAATGAATACATAATGACACATAGGTATATTTTAATTACCTTATAACATATATGTTATTGATTTTAAATAAAATTATTAAATATTTCCTTAATACATTCCATGTATTTTATAAATGAGCCATATCACTTTGAGGGGGCGATGGTCCACCAATCCTCAAATGAAATTATCTAATTTACACAATATGGAAAGAATAAAGGTATGATGTAAATAAAAATTACTAAAGCATAAAGACAAATATAATTATAAAATATATACAACAAAAAAATATTCCCACCATAATGTTAACCATGAGAGGTGGTAGGAGAAAATTGAATAATCATCATTTCGTTATGCAGTAGTTCACCGTACCCAGAAACAGTATGTTCTATATCTGTTAGAAGGAGGTGTCTGTAAGTGTAGATTCAAAACATATCATAAAAAAATCATAGAATAATTATTATGATAGTTTTTTTATAAAATATTGGATGAAGTATTCGTTTGGGGGTTGGATGTGGAAAATAAATGAAAGGAACTTGAGAGAAGACGTTACCTCTAAATCCTTCAACTCCTTTTGAGTTTATCAAAAATGATTTCTCAAATTGACTCCATCCTAATGTAAGGATTAAAATAGTAAGAGAGGGATGTTGGGATATTATTTGTACAGAATTTGGATGAGAAAAGGGGCCTGAGAGGTGTCAGTAAGTTGGTAGTGGTGGTGGCCTTTTATATGATAAAGAAGGGGAACTTTTGAAATGTCTCACAATATTATTTTATTATTATTTTATATTCTAATAATAATAGTTAAAAAGTGATAAATATAGAGGATATTATTATTACAGGTCAAAATCCACTCATTAAATATGTTTTAGTCGTGTATATGTGAAAAAATTAACCTTATCTTTTAGGGTTAACCCTTAGTTAAAAACATTAACTCTTAATATATCTTCTTGTATTTTCATAATATACACTTACTATAGCTACCATAAATTTCATAGGGAACCAAAAGCAGATATTTAATGAATTTCGTTACATTATATATGTTATTTAGTAAAATATTATTTGTTGAGGACTATTAATTTTTTAAATAAATTATTATTTGTTGTAAAAACTCATTTATATCAATTTTGACATTATATAAGGAATGATTTTTTTAAAGTCATAACATCATGATTCCCTAAAAAAGGAATTAAATAATCACTCAGAAGACAAATTCATCCAAAAAAATCCTTTATTTTATTAAGATTTTCAAATTAAATTTATTTTAATATTTATAATATCATTTATTTCAATAAATTTTTAATAAGGTAATCACCGCATCATCATTTTTTCATATATATATTTATTTATAAAATGTATAAAAAAATATAAATAAAATAACATGAGGTGAGAAATATTTTTATATTTATTATTTCTATTTATAATCTAAGATAAGAAATATATAAACCAAATTAAAATTATTTATTTATAGATACATGTTTATGTTATATTCCCCTTTTCATTCAATTAAATTTTATAAAAGGTCATTATCAACCCCATGTGGCTCCATGGGGTTGTGAATTCAACCAAAGATTGAATATGGTCCTAAATATCTCATAAAATATTATTATAACACATTTTAGGGTAGGTTCATAATATTATAATATTATTTTTACCATTATTTACATAATTTATCCTTTAATCATTATAGAAAATAAAAATTACTAAAGTTACTATTCATAATATCAAAAAATAAAAGATACCTATATGCATAATTTTAACATTCTTATTAAAAATATATAATCCACTTTTACAAACTAAAAACATAGAATTGGACGAAATTAATTTAAATTAACTCCTGTTGTCAAAAGCAGAAAGTGTATTTTTAAGAAGTAAAACTTTTCAAAAAATTGACATATGTTTATGTCTAATATAAATGTGAAATTACTTATGATGACCATTATTGTATTAATTAATAAATATATAATTTATTACACTTTCAAACCAATTAAATTGACAGTCTAACTATATTAATAAAGTAAAATAATATGTATTTTTGAATTAAAATGCATTTTTTCACTATATAGTAAAAAATGAATTTTATCAGAAAAATAACAAAATTAAACAAAAGTTGATTTTGATGAACCACATATATAGAAGATTATTTTGTAAATTATAACATATAAAGGTGGCCAAAACTACATTTCAAAGGGGTTCTCCATCCAATGTTGGTAAAACTGCATTTTTAGAAAAATACTTCTTTTAACAGAAAAAATAGAATTGGTTCTAATATCATAATTAGAAAACATATAATATGAATTTAAAATAATTAATTGATTATATATATATGTATATTTCATTGAATAAAAATCAATAACTAGTGTTAAGATTTTATTGACATAATTATTTTCTTTTAAAATAAGTTTTTTTGAACACGTCTTTTTTATTAAACTGGTTTTTATTTCCATTTTTAATAAATTTGGTAACCAATTACTCATTATTTAATCATGTGTAAACAATATTTTCATAATTCAGTTTATACTATTCATTTCCACCATTCCAATAGCTAGATTATAATGCTAACATTAAAAAAATTAGTTGTTCGTTTAATGTCCATGTAGAGTATCATGAATACTATTGAACATAGGGTTTCTTTCTTAAAACTCGGTATGGTATATTTACGAAAACAATGTAAAACATCTAATAATTGTTCTATAATAACATTATTTATTTTTTGTATTTAAAACATAAATTAAATGGAATATGTTGGTGATGTTACAAATCTGAAAACATTGTTAAAAAACATATCTCCTAAACAAATAATAGATCATCAATAGTATGAACAAAAAATCATACAAAAATTTTTATGTTGTAATAACATAGTTGAAAATTGATTCTCAAACATTATGATTTCCCCTAAAACAAGTGTAATAGACTTCAATTATCACTACACAATACTCAATGCAAAATGTCATCATAATAATCAAATCTATATAAAAAGATAAAATTACTATAAAATCATCAAATTATAAAATATGAAATGAAAATGTAGAAATGTAGATAAAGATCATAGATTTTTATCAACATGTAGACAATTTCAATTGCGCATGGGGAAAACAAACAATATCCTAAATTTATTAGTACTAAACTATTATTGGAGAAAAATATATATTATAAAGACATTTAATCCTCAATAAAACATAAGATATCGAATAAATTCCTTGATGAAGAACTATTTGAATCTTTTTTATCTAGAAATTTCCCTGAAGGTCCCACATACATAAATTCTATGAACAAATGGTCAAAGAAGTTATGTATGTTCTCCTAAAAACCATGATCAAGGGGTATGATTTCCTAAAAATGTATATTATCCTAGTGACCTACAATATTTTCTGAACTACTCAACCTCACAGCTCTCCACTATACGCTTATCTTAGATATATCATTGTGATGGTTCTAAAGATGTTGAAAGAAACATTTTTCATCTACATGAATGTTCTCTTTATACCTTGACAGAAATTTCAGAAAACATCTACTAACTAAATATATAGTGGAAATAATTTTGATTCCCTATATATATGGTTCTATTAATAAAGATTTATATCCAAGAATATACCACAAAAATATTTTTTATGAGAAACCCAACATAATCCCTCCACCAAATAGAATCATAAAATATTCACCTTTTATTTCCATCACATAATTCACAATATGGTTCTATGTTTCCTTGGCCTTTCATAGACTACCTTCACAGTGGATAAATATTCTTTATTTTTCCTTATTTAAGTCTTTTATTTCTCCAAACCATTTTCCACTGGGAAATTGTTTATAGAGACGTACTTTAGATTGATATGCCTTGTTAAATCATGGTAAACTATATTGTTATCCAAAAGAATTCAAAATTGGATATCTGAGTTATTTTTTACCTCTCAAAATTCATTCTAATATCCTATAAAAACCACTTCATACATACCATTTTTCTCATTTATTAAATTATAGCTATATAGTATACCTTGATTGTACATAGTGTCATAATATTTTTATACTATAAAATATGAATACATTCATGTCTAATGTATATAAACATGAAAGATGTTTTAATCTTTTATGTACTTCAATATCTCGTGAATGTCATGTCCCCAAAGCCTTATAACAATTATTCCTCCTCAAACCAATGAGCATGATCTTTAAAACCTTTCAAATACCAAATGATACAATTTACATATTCATAGATAATATTCCTCATATTATGTATATATTGACTCATATGTCACACTATATGGTAAATTTATGGCTAGTTCAAAACAATTGGATGAATAAAACTTCTTAACATTGTTTCTTATGGTATAGTCTCCATGTAATTGGACACAACATTGGTTTATAGGTCCTTGTGACATGGATAAACTAATGTCACCTAAAAGAGGGGTTAATAGTATCTTAATTACATCCATCCTATACCATTCCATGATATTTTCTGTATAATATTTTTGAGATATAAATAATGTCCCATTTTACCAAAATATTTCCCTCTCCACACCTAAGATCTTATTTTCTGATGTAATATCATTAAACATGAATCTTATAGAAAAAAATCAAATCAATTATTGGATTTCCCAACATTACATCCAATAGTAAGTATTACATCCACCTAAAATGTGATATAATGAATTCCCCATATTCCAACAACTTCCAATACTAGTAATGACCTGAATTAGACCTATTGAGCCATTCCTCTTATAGGAAAATTTTAATTTAAAATTATACTATTTAGGGATTAATTTATCCAATAGAGGATTTTCGTTTATGTACCTAAAAATTATGAAACCCATCATTTGGAAAAACTATTGGTTGCGTCATGTAAAATTATTTGTCTAAATCTCCAGGAAGGACTATCATCTTGGAATCCATCTCGTTGAAATATAGTTATTTTTATGAAACCTTTTTCATAACTATTTTGGTGATAGAATGATTAACTATTCGTTAGAAGATTATAAAGAAATCATTTCATTATTTATTGTCAAACCCCATCACAAAAAATTATACTTTATATCTCTTCTTTATGTGAGTCTATTACTATATTTGATAAACCCACTTGTTCGTAATTAACATTTTACTATATAGTAGTTCAGTATTATACTGATTTCTATTGAACTTAAATGATCTCATCTCCCCATACATGGATGAATACCAAATCTTAGAGTCTCAAAATAAATCATCCTACTTTAAATTTTCAGTTTCTCCCAAATCGGTTATGGATTAAATTTTCATTTCATACTCATACCTTTAAAAAATTCATATGATTCTATTTAAACTCATAAAATAAATCAAATTCGTTGTGCTTCATATAATTTATCTTTATATCTATACATAAAATTACTGTACTTCAACATATTGTACTGGAACTTCTAGTTACTCCACATGAGATTCATCTAATCTGGAATTTTTTTACTATAATTTTATTCTAACTATACTTATAATTCCTTTGGAATATATATATGATTAATCAATTTATTGGGAACTATCATTACTAAAATCATTTTGGACTTATATGATTGATTTTTCCCCAAAATTCTAGCCCACATAGTTCCGGTCCCTCCGTAACACCTTCTCATCAATGATAAAATCCCAAATTATGATTATCATTTTTCATTCGAAATCATGCAAATGATATCCAATAATTTTATCTCCATTACCCAGGTAAAAACATATTTTAGATTTATATTCAAGTTGTTTAGGGTCTTTAACAGTTACATGTGGATATAATACACTGCCAAAGACTGTATATTGACATATATATGATCATTTTATATACCAATTCACTTAAATAATATCCTAAACAACTATTGATGATGTAATTTTTTTAGTGGTGAAAGGGTTCATGTTGACTTCCTATACCAAAATCACTGTAGAAATTCCCATGATAAATATCATACTCTTGCATTTCTCTATCAATGTATGGTTTTTGTTTTTTTATTCAATTATGAAAAAGAGTTCTAGGAACCATATTCTCTAGTCACAGTCTTTTCTCCTTGCAGAAATTCAAAATGATTCATCTGGTGAATGTATAACCCTCATCTATTGGGGCTCACTTGAACAACCAATAGAAATGAGTTTATTTTAATTCATTCCACTAAATAGATACATGATGTATATTAGATCTATGCTAGATAAAGTAAATATATATATATATTCCGGGTAGCAAAATTAATTGATTTTATAAAGTAATTGAAACCATTATAAAACTAAATAGGGGAAGGTCCCCAACCATCTATGTATAAAAGATCCATGATATAGTCCCTAGGATTATTACCATCTATATTGAAGTACTATATTATACTTTCTTAGGACAATACATTCACACATTGAATTTTTTTTATCAGTCCTCAGTAATCCAAAATCCATCAGAACCATTATAATTTTCTATCTTAGGTGACCATAATAGTGGATCCCTAACCCTATATCATCAACAAATGAATACAGAATCACAAAACTATAATATAAATTTATTTTAATGAAAGGGTTCCCATTTTTTACACCTTTGTCATTCACTATAAAACCCCTAATAACATTTCACACCACATTGTCAGAGATATTTCCCTATCCAGCATCATCCATTTTCTAAATTGAGATTTTATTACTCTTATGTCCATTGATGTGGTGAACATAAGATAGTTCAAGGAATCCTCAAACCATCATATGAATGTATATGTATACTTTTCTAATGTATTTTTGGGCTTCATCATCCACCTGATTTACCTTCCTAAAATTCAATGATATATAGTTTGACATGTGTACTTTACCTCTAGTTAAAATAATGAATGATCAGGATTAAAGCACACATGCTTCTACCTATGTGTTATCATGTAAAAGAAGTAATTATGAACCTAAATTAAAATGAAAATGTCTACACTTGTGATGGTTTATTAATTTTATTGTGTTCATTAATTGAATTTTATTTTTATTTTTCATAATTCTGATCCTCCCACACATAAAACAAATTTTTCTATTAACATTATTCTTTCTAGAATTCATTTCAAACATCCTTTGTTGAGATTTATCTATAATCATATTCTTCAAATATGATTCCATTGATAAGGATACATTTCCAATTCATCTTCATTGATCATAGTAGAATATGATTCCTAAACATCCCATCACCAAAATTATTCATTGAGTATCAGATTCAGTATATCATCAAACAAAAAATATTATTTTTTAATTTATTTTCTAACAAAAGTAAATATTATATAACATCTCTATTGAAGTGATGATAAAATCAAAAGCACCAATATATAAATAGAAAATGGTACTTTTATCTGTTGGAGATTCCAATGAATCATGTCAAAATAATTCACATGATATTCCATTGGTATTATTTCTACCATCTATAAACTAAAGAATCATTAATACCTGAAAATTTATATGGGAACATGAATTTGACTACATGTCTTCCAACACCTCCATAATATATATTTTAATATTCTTATCTTAGATGTTGAGAGAAATATTCCTTACAAGACACCTTATTATAAGTGCAACATTCTATTTAACCATGACTTGATAAAAAACAAGTCTTTTAGAATTTGATAATATTTAATATTAATTCTATAGAATCTAAAATATTATAGATTAGATTTATCAATATGGATCATTAATTACTCTGATTACATGAATATACAACTACTATTGTGTAAAAAAATTATAGAACCTTAACATTTAAAACAATTGTTGTGAAAAAAATTGATTCATGATCATTATCACTAAATATGATCACATGTACTTCAGATAAACCCATCAGAAGTTCAATGAATAGACCCACCGAAAATTTTCATGTTGCAAGTGTCTATCAAGTAACAAAATCTTCAAAAAAATTCCTTCCCAGAAAACTAAGTGTACCGAAACTGGCAAGTGTTTCACTCTACTCACAACACAAATTTTTCCCCACACACAAACAATAGTAAAAAAATTATTGACAAAACATAAAATGATAAAACATGAAATATAAAAATAGTTGAACATAAAATGAACCCATGTATTTTATTGGTCTTTATAATGTGTTCTATGTGTGTGTGGGTAAACACACTACTAATTTATTTGATTATAACTAAAATAATTATAGTTGAAAATAAATTTCAATGAAAGTACTCTTCAATCAGTTCATGTCTCCCAAATAAACACTGAGTTGAACCATAGTTAGCACCATGTTAATCTATCCATTCACTGTTCGTTCTAGATGCAAAAATTCTATGAAAAACTAATTAAATATGTTAACCCTAATATCTTGAAAACATTGATAGAGATACATGGACAATTAAGCATGTTTACCAACATGATATTCCATAATATTTGATAAAAATCCAGACCTCCTAGAACTCGACTATAGAATAATCAATAGATACTGTATACCCATAGAAATATTTTTGATGGAGGAAACATGATTCCACTAAATAGATAAATTCAATATACCGTTACCTTGAGTCCATCCACCTACAGTTCAACCAAATTTTGGTGAACATAATTCTGATTCTCTAAACATTCAATTCATTGAATAAGGATTCAAAAACAAAAAATATCAATAATACTGAAACTTTATTTCATGAAAATGTAATATTTTTCATATAACTTCTATGAAAAAGTACATTAATTTATTGAATATTATTTAGATTAATATGTTTATGATTTTATTGTAATAAATGTTAAATTATACTAAGAAAATTGATTTAAACAGTACTAAGAGCCATAAAATTTATTATCGATTTAATTAAAAGGGGATCCATTATATTTTTAGAAACTTTTATCAATTTTTTGGGATTATTATATATATTTATATGTTTGTGAGTTAAGGAACTAGTGATTTCTACAAATAAGGTTTTACGATAAAGTCAATTATTGAAGAGATATTTAATATCACAGTGGTTCAATATAAAAGGGATTGAATTTGTTTTAGGAGAGGATTTATATAGATAATATATGATTAGGGTATATTCATAATGGTCTATAGGATTTTATAAATGGATAATGTTTTTTGAGGAAAAATAAAAATGAAAATATAGCATGAGAGTGTAAGGTAGATGACGTATTAGATGTATTATCCTGAATGATGAATATGGTTAAAATAAACTCACCTAATTTCACTAATATGAATTATTAAAATTGTGAGGATGAAATTTATATAAATAATTAATGTAATGACTAAATATTTGAATTTATTTTTCTCATTATTAATTGAAATATGGTCAATAACTTTCTCCACATGCAACATTGAAGTAAAACGAAACCATGGTGTGTGTTTCTATGTGAGTTTACATATATATATATATATATATTTTAATAATTGAATATATATTGTAAAAATATTCATTGAATTTGTAATTATTACTTAAATTAGAGAAAAAATGAAATATGCTACTAGAAAATAGAAATTTACCCAATATTATTATAGTTTTATAATCTATATTTTTATAAAATTTAAATTTTAAATAAAAAATATTTATATTTTTAAATGAATATGTAAATAAAATATAATGTTCATTTATTAATGTGACATTAATTATTGTTAAATAAAAATGAAAAAAATAAAAAATAGTATTTCAAAAAGAGACTTCCCTAAAAAATGGGTTTGCATATTATATTATACCATTTTTTAAAAGAGAAATTTATCTATTAAGAATGTTAAGTTGAAAATATAAACTTTGTTATTATATTTATCATAAAAAATATATTTTGATATATAAAATTATGGAAATATTGATTTTATGGTGAATAGTGAAATATACCAATTTCAAAAACATCAAGCGTTGGTGGTATTATATGTTTATGAGTATGATTTATAAATTTATTAAAACCAGTTCAAGAATAATTATTTATTTTATTATAGGAAATATAAATTAAAAAATTAGTATTCTGGTTAACAACCCAATAATTAACATTTCATAACATTATTGATAATGTTCTAACTATATTATTTTGAATACATTATACATTCATTTTTTTCACCACAAGTATTTAAATTAAATTGAATTTATATAAAATATTGAATCATTATTTTTCAGTTGAGTAATAACTATCATTTGATTCATGGTTATGAGTTATTTATTCCTATATGTGACAACTAGATACCAATTTAAATGATAAAATGGATAATGTAAAAAATATAACGGTATTGTGATGAAAACATGTTTAAAAAATGTGTGGTAATGGGTTTTTGAATCCTATATCAACCATATACTTTCCCATACATTATTTACCATTTTTTTGAGATACTTTACTTGATATTTAGGTCCAATTTTTAAGTTGTTTTCATTATTTACCAAATTATCCTCCTTTTCACTTATAAAAGGCGCAGTCCTATCCCAATATCCCATCACACTGAAACCCAATTGTTGTCTCCGAAAATCAATATTATAAACTCTTAAAAAATACAATACAAATTCATGTAGTTATTTTATTATCAAAATAAAATTCATTAATGTTTAAAATCTCTATCCAAAGGACATAATATATGTAGCGAGGTATACATTTCATACTTCTATTTTTTCAATCATATATCTTTATGTTCACATACTCTTCCAAAAATTAAATTAGAAAAATAATAAATTTTACCAAATAAGCATAATTATCATTATATTATGTATTTATATTGATTTTATAAGAATCAACCATATTTATGTTTTCTATAAATTAAAATGAAATAGTCATTCGTGAGTTGTGAATACTACCATATCCATGATGCATCATGTTTCATATTCCATCACAACCATAAAAAAATATTCCTAATAGTTAATTTAATATATAAGATCAATTTTTATGGAATATTTTTATTTATAAACAAATTCTTCATAATACTCAATTTATATATTCTTTGGAAAATGAAATAAACTTCTATGCATGCATGTGGACTACTGCCTCCATTTAATGAATGGTTTATAATTATTTTTTCGAAATTTTCTCACATTGATGGTCACGATAAAGAGTTTAATAATTGAAAATAATTTTAATGATAATATTAGTATGATATAATAAATATTTAAAAATATATTAAAAATATGAGAAATAATCAACCCCAATATATTTAACAATCTAAAAGAACATTCTATGAAAAAATATTTTTTTCAAAGTAAAATTTAATAACTTCATAAAATTTATATTATTCATTTAATTTATTTAATTTTGATTTGTAAAATTAATAATGATAATAAAATTCTTTTATTCGTATAATATAATTATATTAAAAATAAATTCACACATAATCAATCATTAATTATGGTATGTTATTGTTTATACTTGTTTGACCACCCACTTGAACAGAGCTATTTATTTATAAAATTTATAACTATAGGAACATAATTTATTTTTTCATACGATATAAATATGTAAATAATTATTTAATTTTGTTTAAATAATAGTTATAATTATATGATGCTAAATAATTAATAAAACTCATATCATTTATTAATAATCACTGAAACATGATCACCATGGATTTCACCATCATGGATTATAACGAAAACAACCATAGAATAAAATTATAACATTATGAAAATATTTTAAAATTAATTTATATAGGTTGAATTATTTTTTAATGATGAAATATTTATCAAGAACAATTACCAACTCAAATTTTATGAATCACGATCAATGTGATCAATATTACATACAAACTCTATTGAAAATGGGAATAAATAAATAATATATATATATATAATGATAATAAATTATGAGTATATATTGTTTATGTTATGAATATTTTCAATTTTTATGGGTATTATAAACCTAATTTAATTAATTCATTTTTTAGTTTTGTGTGAAGTAAGAATCATAACCAAGGTAAGGGATATTTTTCTCTATTTTCAATTCTATGAGATATGTGTGATATTATGAAAAAATATTTAGTGTATATAGTTTACACAGTACCATAGTTAATTAAATTAAAATTTATAGTATTATTTATATGATATTTTTAAGATCATTACATGATATCCAACTCATGTACTTTTGATTGGTATGTCCCCATGTTATTAAGGGTTTTTATCTCAATTTCTTTTCATTGAGGATGACTTTTTTATTATGCACCATAATCCTTCACATGGTGTATTGACTAACCAAGGATGTATATTTATCATATATTTGTTTTATTAATGGGATATACTAATATGAATTAGTTAGATTTCATAAAATATATCTTGACTCATTTTTTACCCAAGTTGGAAGTATTTTTGAAATCAATTATTATTCATTAAATTATGATCATTTATCTTAAAATTATTTCATATTAGATAGATAAAAACTATACATTGATTTAATTTTGTGGTAATTTTTACATTAATTCCATTTAAAACCCCATTTTTAAATATTTCTTAATTTAATGAGTAGGTTTCCTGCAAGTGGTATTGATAATTAAAGTCTCATTTCCATGTGTTATATTGTTTCAGAAGGGAATATTATATCCAGTTCTTCTGTAATTACACCACATTGATTTAGTATATATTAATTTATATACCTATATAGAAAAAATTATATTTTCATAAAATTAGGGTTTTCTTATCCTTTTTAAATTTGAGTTATGAACAATGGTATTTTGAAAATAATAGAAAGGGTTTTTCCATTAAATTTTAATATGCACTTATCGTCCTCAAAAAATTCTACAAGATAATAATTATGTCATTTTATTTCTCTATTATTAGATATTATTTAAAAAATAAAAGGTTCTAAAAATTTTCCACATCACCTTTTGAAAAAGTATCTTGGAACATGCAACGACCCAAATATTTATTAATGAAAATTCATCTTGGTCTATTTAAATGTCTCTTTATGGTTATGTAAAATGCATGTACTAATTTGGTTCTTTGTTTTTTTAAAAAAAATACCATTATGAATTATGAATGTTTCCATTATAGTCGTTGAACAGTTATTAAATGATTATTATAAATATAGGGCTTTAACGCATCCAATTTACTCAGACTAAGGAATCGATGACCTCATCCAGTAGACTTTCCCTATACGAATCACATTAGTCATAGTTTGGAATGGAGGTTGCATCATTGGGCTTCTATCTTGACCAAGACCAAGCTGATATTAAATTCATAAAGCTCGAGAGGAACCGCCTATGAGAGAAGTGGAAGTTGATAGTGATTACCACTCAAGCAATGTTATCTGAGCCACCCCAAGAGTATGTCACAATCATGCACCTTACCCTAAGGTCATATGAGGGGGTTGTAAGGGGTTATGTAACAATACCCTATTTATACAATTATGTACATTATTCTCTTATAGAGAATATATATTCTTTTTATTATTGTTACTTTTTAAATAGTTATTAAAGAATAAATATTGTTTTTAGTCAATATTCAACTATGAAATCTATTTTTAAGAATTAATGGATTTTTGAATTAAATAATATTTAAATAAATTATTATTATTATTATTTAATTAATTTTTATTAAATATAAATTAACATATAATTTTAGGAATGCAATTGTAATTTGTATTATGGATTGTAAGCTGTTTTTTTCAAAACCCATGAATTTTCGATAAATGTATTTTTTTTATTTTAAAACTAAAAATTCACATATATAGAAAATTATTTCGATAAAATGAATATTATTTTTTTAATTAGGATGTATAAATTATACAATGGTGTATTTTTCATAATTTTCTGAGATAGTCGAATTTTTTGTTAAAAATTTAATACAGTTTAAATATATACTGTGTTTTATGACATCACATTGACCAAATAGTGATGTAATAAATTACTATAAACATTATGTTCAGCAAATATATGTTTTAACATTATAATAATGTGATTTTTGGTTTATTTTATTTATTTTACAATGTTTTAGTGGAACCTTCAAGGATTATCAAATATTTTTCCTTTTTAAATTGTTTTCCTTGACAGTGTGAGTCACCTCGACATAAGTAACCCTATTATTTTAAGATGTTCGGGAATTTACCTTATAAAATATTTTATACCACTAGCCTTTAGAAAAAACCATGGGATAAACCCATGGTCTGGTTTGTGGTTTTGGTTAGTTTAATGTGAGGTGTCTGAATCCTAAATAATTAAGAATTCACTCTCATTTCCTATATAAACCCAACCAAGATCCCACATCCTCTTCAATAAAATACATTGGAGTTCACCCAATCCTAGAACTAATCTCCCTATAATCTTTCCTAGGTGTCTGAATCTCCCATGAATCCTCTCTAAGCCTCTCCCAAGCTTTTGGGATCACACATCCA
Source organism: Viscum album (assembly GCA_963277665.1). NCBI lineage: Eukaryota > Viridiplantae > Streptophyta > Magnoliopsida > Santalales > Viscaceae > Viscum > Viscum album. Next base: position 877,964,872 of record OY728163.1, read on the forward strand.
AGTAAAGGATTTCTTCCTTTCTAATTTTTGTCCAATTTTCATTAAGTTGTTATGCCCTTTTGTTTTCAATTATAAATGTTGGGGTATTATTTCTCACCTCCCCCATACTTTCCTAATTATGTTCGTATGATGGTAGACCACTTTTGTACTAATTAATGCCTCCCATGTACACTGGTTACCATGTAGATATTCCATGAGATATTTCTCTCTCCTCTTTTACATCCAAGTAATTATTTTGTACTATGCATCTAAATTAAATTACGTTTATTGGGAAATGTATATATATTACCTCTTACTATACATGTCTTGTAAATATGATGTTACACCCATTTCTATTACATCAACCATTTTCATGAATTCTTATGTCATGTTGTTATGATGCCAAAATTGCACTATTTTTTCCAAGCCAAAATCATTATCTAGTAAATACCATACCCATGTCTCTATCAAGGGTATTCACCTTTATGAACATATAAATATTGAATGGTACATTAATTTAGTTATTCCACATTACATAATCATAGAATAAGTTATTATGTTGATTGATTCCATATGATAGGTTCTATGTGGCACATTTATGCATGAAATGAAATGTTTAAGAAGGGTTCACCCTAATAGAACTCCAATGCATTGGGTAATGTATAGTATCCTGATGCATCATGTTCAATTAGTGTTTAATAATTATAATTCATGTGCAATGAGGTTTTACTCCTTCTTCATGTGCAATGAGGTTTTAATTATTCTTCATGTGCACTGAGGGTTTACTCATGCTTCATGTGCAATGAGCTTTAGCTCATGATAATTTTATTTTAAGGGTTGTTTCCACATTTCCATGTTCTGAATATCTTACATTATCAAGCCTTTATATTCATGTATCTCTTCTTCTACATTAATATTCCTATTTTCTTACATTTATTTTATTCCTCATGTTATTCAATGTTTATTTCGTTACTAGGCTTTAAAGCTCACCCTTTTCTTATACATGTCCTCTTTTTATACCATGCCATGCTAACTATGAGGGAATGTAGTTGTCATGTAATTTTTTTTTTCAATAATGATGTTGTATTTCTTATTTTAAGTTGTTATGTAATTATACTAATCCCCAAATACACTAGTCATCTCAATCATCTATGATGTATCAAGTGAAGATATTGTAATAAATCTAGTTTCAGTGTGTAATAAATAGCAGGTTTGTCATAGTTTGTACCATAGGATAGGTTTAGTTATTTATGAGATTAGGATTTGGAAATCTTATTAATTCTCTAAAGACAATAATATTTATAATAAAAACATCCCCGAATTTTTGTTGGTATTGTGTAAGTGGTTTATCAAGAAAAGGCATCTCAGTCTGGATACAAGAAAGTAGAGGCAGCTCTGGCATAGATGTACCTAGGGGTGAAAACACTGACAAGGAGTTTTGGGTTTGACCTGGGGTATCATGGTACAAGAAATCGGGCCTTGATACACTCTTGGTTATGAAACTCTTGAGGTATATGCATTGTTAAATTCACAAGCATAGTATGGACAATTATTAAGGGAATTAAAAAAACTCCATATTATATATGTTTGTTAACATCGATTGAAGACAATTGATTCATAAGTTAAGGAAATAAAATCCATTTATAAGTCATCTATTTTTTCCTTGGATTAACCTTTATGTTCTACACAGAACATTTCTTTTATTCCATCCAGTGGACAGTAATATGAGGACTCAGGATAACAATCAATGAGAATATCAATGTGGTGACTGTTCTAATTAGATACCCAATCCGATTGGAGTATGATTCACAGACATTGTCACAATACTATCTCTATTAACTCATGTTTTGAATAGAAACATGGGTCAAGAGGAACGTTCAAAACCCCCTAATAAAGAATAAGTCTCTATCGAAAGCTTCATAAGACAAAGGCCCCTTATTTTGGATGGATCATACGATCCTTCAATTGCCAAAAAAATGTTCAACCCCATTGAAAAAATCTTCCCAATCCATCAATGTTCCGAACATGAGATGGTTCTCCTGGATACTTATTGTATGGAGAGTGATGTTGATCAATGGTGAACATTCATAAAAAATATGAAGCCTGATGAGTAGATTGAGGTGTTGGAATAGAAGTATTTCAGAAAGATGTTTTTCGATAAATATTTTCCAAGCACCCTACGACGTAAGATGGAAATGGACATCCTTTCTCTCAAGAAAAAAAGATGATGAATCTATTTTAGAAAATGTGGAAAACTTCCCATGTATTTCAAGATACACCTCTGTCTTTATCATTACCCCAGCAAAAAAGGTTGACTACTTCCTTGGTGGGATGAAATCTAGAATGTGGAAATCCCTAGTGATCTGCGACTTTGACAGCTATGATAAATTTGTCTGATGTTCCCTCATGTTTGAAATGGAATTCAGAAAACCTCAGCGGTGTCCTGGAGATAATAAGTGTATGGTAGACATCAATGCTGGCGGTCTGATGGATAAATCCAATGGTGAAAAGAAAATCTAGTACCCCACATTCCATTGGTATGGAATGAAGCACCACGGAAATTGCCTAAAGGGGGTGAGGAAATGCATTAGGTGTGGAAGAGAAGGGAACATGGATATTAACTGTCAGCAAGAAAAATTGGCTGCTGTGACAGAGGATAGGAACACTTTGTTCAACTCTCAATGCATTGTTCATTGCTTCAACTATACAGAGCCATGTCACCATGAAAATCAGGACCCTAATCCAAGGGTTTTCGGAGGAAACCAACAACCACAATGGCATCAAGGGTGATGTTTTTCCATCACTACTACCGATGTGAACCCCGATAATGAATTGGTGAAAAGTATTCTAGTTATTCATTCATGAATAGTGAACATACTTTTTGATTCTTGTTTTATGAATTATTTTGTATCCCAAATTTTTAGTAGAACTATCCCAACACCACCACAAACCAGGTAATTAATGGTCTTGGTGGGTACGACAAATGGGGTAATCATTGCTTCCCCTGAATATAAATCCTCCCCTATCATCATTGATAGATTTAACATCCCAAAGAACGTTATCATACTCCCTATGGTGGAATTTGATTCAAATCATGGTAAGAATTGGCTTTCTCTATACAGAGACAATATAAATTTCCATAAGAGGGAAATCACTCTCCATGTGAAGAATCGACCCCTAATTTGGTACACATGCAAGGAGGAAGATGAATATTCTTTAGCTCCATTATCCCAACTCTGGATATTACTACCCAATGAGCATGCATATCTATATCATATGATTGAGACTAAGGAGGCAATTATCCTTGACGACATGCCTATTTTGAGGGAATTCACCGAAGTGTTTTTCGAGGAATTTCTTAATCTTCCTCCTAGAAGATATGTCAAATTATCAACTGACAATATACTTGGGTAGTTTCCAATATCAAAGAGACTATATAGAATGTTTGTTGTGGAGCTTGAGGAACTGAATAAACAACTACAAGAGAATCTGGATAATGGGTTTACACACTCATGTGATTCACCATGGGGTGCACCATTCCTCTTCGTCAAGAAGAAGGATGGGTCAATGCGCCTTTGAATCGATTATTATGATCTTAAAAAAATCACAATAAATAACAAGTATCCTCTCCCACGAATTGATGACTTGTTCAATTCAATATGTAAGGTATAACAATTTTACAAGGTGGATTTTTAGTCGATATATAATCAAGTAAGGGTGAAGAAGGAAGATATCCCCAAGACTTCCTTTCGTACAAGGTATAAGAACTATGAATTTATAGTAATGCCTTTCAGACTCACTAATTCTATATCAATAATCATAGTCATGATGTATATAGTCTTTAGATAATGCCTCGACAAATTTATTGTAGTCTTTATAGATGATATTCATATATACTCTAAAACCAAGGAAGATCATGAAAAGCATCTAAAAACTATACATGAGACCTTGTGAAAGGAGAACCTCTATGCAAAGTACAAAAACTGTGAGATTTGGTAAAAGGATGTCTCATTCTTGGGACAAATCATTACAAGTAACAAGATATCTATGGATCCCTCCATGACAACTGCAATAGAGGGGTGACCAAGTCCAACATCAGTAACTGAAATCTGTAGCTTTTTGAGGTTATCTGGATATTAATAATGATTTTTTAGAAATTTCCCATGATTTTCCAACCCTCTTTCAAAAGCTAACTCAGAATGGAGTAGAGTTTTATTGGAGTGATGAATATGAAGAAATCATTAAGGAGTTGAAAAAGAGGCTTGTCACTATGCTCATGCTCTCTTTACCCACAACTGGAGAACTTTTTTGGTATTAATTGATGCTTCAAAGAAGGATAAGGGTTGTGTGTTGATGAAAAACGATATATTCATTGCCTATGCTTCAAAGAAATTAAATGTTCATGAGAATAATTATCCAACACATGATTTGGAGTTGGATGTGGTGATTTTCACATTAAAAATTTGGCGGCATTATCTCATTGTTGAGAAGTGTGAAATATATACAGACCAAAAAAGCTTCAAGTATATATTCACACATAAAGAGTTAAACATGCACCAACGAAGTTGGTTAGAGGTTATTAAAGACTATGACTACTCAATCCATTACCACCCTGGGAATTTGAACAAGGTAGAGGATGCTCAAAGTAGAAAGATCCTAGGGATTCTATCATTGATGATAATTGAAAAGGATACAATATTATTATATTTAATGAAGATCGACATGGGAATCATAAATAAGGGGAAACCATAAATCCTTTCACAAATTATATCTCAACCATATCTCTTGAAATCTTAAAGGATGATAAAAAGGATGATATGGGAATTTACACGAAAGAAGAAGCTTTCAGAAAACAGAAAACCTCATAGTTTAATGTTAATGAAGAAGGAATTGTGAGATTTGGGAAAAAACAGTGTGTTCCATAATGTCCTGAGCTGAAGAAAGAACTTTTGGATGATGCACATTGTTTGAATTTATTTATTCACCCAAGAAACATAAATATGTATCGAGATCTCTGAGAACCTTATTGGTTGGATAATATGAAGAAGAAGATCGCTGAGTATACATCAAAGTGTCTGGTGCCTCAGCAAGTGAAGGAATAGAGGCAGAAGTCTAAGGGGATGATGCCACCATTATCTATACCAGAATGGAAATAAAAGAACATCACAATGGACTTTGTCACCAGACTTTTGAATATATCCAAAGGAAAAAATGCAATCTGAGTAGCATTGGATCGTCTTAAAATGTCTGCACACTTTATTTCAATTTGGGAGGATTTCTCATTAGATGAACTGGTAGAGATATACATCAGGGAAGTGGTAAGGCTACATGTATTACCACTATCTGTTGTATCTGAAAGAGATCCATGTTTCACCTCTATGTTTTGGAAGAGTCTTCAACGGGCTCTAGATACTAAATTGGATTTTAGTACGGCCTTTCATCCTCAAACTGATGGCCAATCTGAGCGAACTATTCATACACTAGAAGATATGTTAAGATCATGTTCAATGGAATTTGATGGAGGTTGGGATCAACGTCTTCCCCTGTTTGAATTCCCCTATAATAATAGTTTCCACTCAAGAGTCCAAATGGAACCTTATGAAGCCCTATATGGTAAGAGGTGAAGAACACCAGCATGTTGGGAGAAAGTCAGTGAGCGTCAACTGCTAGGACCAGAAATGGTCGAAGAAAAGGTCGTGAAGGTGAAAACCATTCTACAGCATATCAAGGCCGCCCATGGTCGATACAAGAATTATGTAGATAACCGTCAATGATACCATGAGTTTAATGTTGGGGAAATGGTATTTCTATGCATATCTCTAGAGAATAAGGGCATAAGGTTTGTAAATAAAGGGAAGGTATGTTTTAGGTAGATCATTCCCTTCAAGATTCTTGATTGTGTTGGGGATTTGGCCTATCTACTAACACTTCCACCTACCACGGCCAAAGTACATGATGTATTTCATGTATCTCTCTTAAATTAGTACATACTATACCCTTCATATATATTCTCTTCAGAGGTATTACAGATGGAGGATGTTCTTTCTTATAAGGAGAAACCAGTGAAGATCATAGATCGTAGGGAAAAAGGTCTACGGAATGAGACAATGCCCCTCATTAAGGTGTTACATAAAAACCACAAGTTTGATGTACCAGCATGGGAATCATAGGAAGAGATTAAGCAATGTTACCCACACCTGTTTTAGTGTGGGAAAAGGAAATTTTGAGGCCAAAATTTTTATGGGGGGAAGATTATAACAACCCTAAAATATTCTAATGAAAATTTTTCTTTGTCTAATTAAATGTATTCTTATGGTTATGTAAAATGTATGCACTTATTTGGTCCTATGTTTTGTTTTCGTTGAAATACCTTTATGAATTGTGATCATTTCTAATATATTCGTTGAACAATGATCATATTATTAGTATAAATATAGGGCTTTAACAAATCCAATTTACTCAGGCAAAGGAATCGATGGCCTCATTTAGTAGACTTGCCTTATAGAAAGCCCATTTGTCAAATATCTAAAAGGAGGTGGAATGATTGGGCTATTCTCTTCACCAAGCACATTCGAATCTTGAATATGTAAAGCTCGAGTAGAACCACCTACAACAGAAGTGGAATTTGATAGAGATAACCACTCAAGCAATGTTATCTGATCCACCCTAAGAATATGTCACTATTTCACACATTAACCTATGGTTTTATTCTTGTGTTTTAAGGGGTTATGTAAAAAGACCCTATTACTACGATTATGTACATAATTATTGAATAGAGAATATACATTCTTTTTATTATTGTTACTTTTTAAATATTTTTTAAAGAATAAATAGTATATTTAGTCAATATTCAACTAAGAAAAATATTTTGATGAATTAATGTATTTAATAATTAATTTAATATTTTAATAAAAAATTATTATTATTATTATTAAATTTCTTATTAGTAAATATAAATTATTTTATAATTTTATAAACACAATTTTATTTTTTATTATGGTTTGAAAGCTGTTATTATCAAAACACATGAATTTTCAATAAATGTCAGTTTTTATTATAAAAGTATAAATTTATATATTTGAAAAAATATTTAGATAAAATGAATACTATTTTTGGAATCAGGATGTCAAAATTTTTTAACGGTTCTTTTTTCATAATTTTTTGAGAGAGTAGAAATTTTCGGTAAAAATTTAATACCATTTAAATATATAATGTTTTGTATGACATCATAATGACATAATAGTGATGTAATAAAATAATGAAAATATTTTTTCAGCCAAAATATGTTTTAACATTAAAAAAATGTGACTCCGGATTTTTTATTTATTTTACAATGTTTTAGAGAACACTTCAAGGCTTATAAAACATTTTGTCATTTTAAATTGTTTTCCTTGAGTGTGTGACTCACCTCCACATAAGATACACTATTATTTTAATATGTTAGGTCATTGGCCTTATAAAATATTTTTCTCCACTACCCTTTGGAAAAACCCTTGTGAAAAACCCATAGGCTAGTTTTTGGTTTTGATTATTTTAATGTGAGGTGTCTGAAACCTAAATAATAAAGAATTCCCTCTCATTTCCTATATAAACCCACCCAAGCTCCCACTTCATCTTCACTCAATGCATTTGTAGTTCGACCAAAACCTGACCTCCTCTCTCTATAATCCTCCCAAGGTGCCCCAAGATCTCCAGAAGCCTCTCTCAAGCCTCTCTTATGCTTTTGGGATCACACTTCCATATAAGGGATTTCTTCCTTTCTCATTTTTTGTCAAATTTTCATTAAGTTGTTTGCCATTTTGTTTCCAATTAAAAATGTAGGGGTATGAGTTAGAACCTATCCCATACTAACCTATTTATTTTTGGATCATGGTAGAACCCTTTCTCTCTCATTAATTCCTCCCATGTACACCTGTTACAATGTCGAAATTCCGTGAGGGATTTCTCTCCCCTCTTTTATATCCAAGTAATTCTTTTTGTCAAATGCATATAAATTCCATTACTTTTGTTGGGACATGTATCTATTGGACCCCTTACGGTAAATTTAATGTAAATATTATGTGAAACCCACTTCTCTTTCATCATCCATTTTCATGAATCCTTATGTCACATCGTTATGCTGCTGAAATTGCACTGCATTTTTTCAAGCCATGATCATTGTGTTGTGAATACCATACCCATGTCTCTCAAAGGTATTAACCTTTATGAACATACACATTTTGAAAGGTATTTTAATTTATTTATTCAACATTACTTAATCATTTAATAAATTTTTATGAGGATTGAATCCATGTGATTTGATCTATATGGCACACTTATGCATGAAATGAAATGTCTAAGTAGGGTGTGCCCGGATAGCACTCCAATGAATTGAGTAAAGTGTAGTATCATGATTCTTAATGTGTAATGGTTGTTGAATCATGATAATTCATGTGAAATGAGGGTTTAATTATGCATCATGTGCAATGAGGGTATACTCATGCTTCATGTGCAATAACCCTTGGCTCATGCTAATTCCATGTAAAGTGTTATTTTCACATTTCCATGTTATGATTATTATGCTTTATCACACCTTTATGTTCATGTTTTTCTTGAGCTCCATTGATATGCATATTGTATAACATGTCTTTTATTCCTCATGTTATTCCATGTTTATTCTTTTTCTGGGCTTTATATCTCACCCTTTTCTTATGCAAGTCCTCGGGTTATCCTATGTAATGATATGTACGAGGGAATGAAGTGGTCATGTAAAGGAGGATTTCAATAAAGATGATATATTTCATGTTTTATGTTTTTATAAAATTATCCTAATACCCAAATACACTATACATTTCTATCTTCTATATCATATCAAGTTAATTTTATGTAATAAATTATGTTTTAGTGGGAAGTAAATAATAGGGTTGTCATCGATCTTAATAAGTAAATCAATATTTTATTCCATTATAAAGAATGTATTCCAAAATCACATTATTGTTTTCACTTCAATTTAATTTCAAATTTTCTAAATAATGTACCATAAATGGGGTTATTTTTAACTATTTATTCTCTAATTTATATTTATATTTTTGGTTTATTGAACTGGTTTTTTTAAAAAATTGATTATTAATCCATTATATTGTGATAAGATTAAAATTATTATTTTTATGTGGTTTTTTTTTAATTTATATCAGCATCTTTAAATTTTTACATTGCTGCACTAGGTATGTGTTCATTCATAAAAACACTCTTTCATTATTTATTATCGTTATATTATTATATAATTGAATTAGCCAGATAGGCATTTCAATGTATAGTGTGAACATCGCATCATGCAAAATTGTGATTGCACTATATTCACCTTAAAAAGAAGTTTTAATTTTTAACTAGTGAATTATTGACATTAGTAATGATTATTGTCTACTAAAATAGGATTATTACATATTAACATTAGTTATTAATTCATCTTTATATGGATCATTATTATATAGGATTATTACGTATTATTATTAATTATATTCATAGATTGAATGCTTGTGGATTAATCAAGTGACATGTAAGGCCTGGCATTATATATGTCATCTATACATCGATGTATTTCTAAAAAATTAAGTGTATACATGTTTTGGATATATGATATTATTCATTACTACATTATATGATCGTTAATTATTTTTATTAATGTTTTCGCTTATTTCCATGGATATATCATGCTCCCAGTTGATTATGAAATTATTCAGATAATTTATTTATTCTATATAATTTATGGCATATTTTTGTTATGAAAGCTTTTTTACATATGTAATATTCTATTTAGTGATAAAATAATTCATTTTTATGTCTAAAAAATAATAATATTTTATATTTCATTATTTTATAGTCATCATTAAAATATTAAGTAATTTTCCAAAAAAAAGGAAATAGTTTTATTCATACTAAATTTCTTTAAGTATATTATAAGTTTTTTCTTAAAAACTCATTTTCCAAATATTATAATTTTATCTTTAAAAAATTAATCTATCATTTGAATTATTAATGTATAAATTGTATTTTCAAGAAATTTTTATAATATCATGAATGGTTTTATTTTTATACTAAGTAGTGATAAATAATAATTTTATATTGAAAATGGTGTTTGTGTATCAATAATTTAAGAAGATTGTTTTTTAAATGATTAGTAGTTAATTTAAATTATTTATGATATTAATAATCTAATTCTGTTCATTAGAATCAATTTTATTCATTATTTTTCTATAAAAATATTTTATACTTAAGAAGACAATTTTTTCTGAAAACTAATTTTCATCAGGTTATGCCTGTTTGATTTTAAATTAAATTATTCCTATTACATGAATTTTATTTTTTAAAATGGGAAAATATTAATAATCATAAAAATTCATAATATTAACAATTTAATATATATTTATTGTCATAATTCATATTAAATACAAAAATAATGGTAACTTTGGATAAGGTTAAAATTTGTTTTTCGGTGGTTAAAATATAGTTATAAGAGATAATATGACATAAATATTATTTAAAACTAATTCTATATACATTATAATACCATTCGTTGTATAATATTATAAAATGGTTTTTAATCCATATACTTTATTATATATAATAAATATTTTAATCATTTTCAGGATTTAAATTCTATCATCTCATACACATATAAAAGGATACACCATATCCTCTAATTTAGACACATGAAAATCCATTTTTTTCATCAAATACATACCCAAATACTATCCTAAAATACCAACCTACATATTATAGATCATAGTTTTTATAAAAATATATGTATAGATATTTAGATGTTATGAAAAGGAAGTAATATGTAGAAGATGTATAGATTTTAACTGAATTTCTTCATTTTATTTCTTATTGCATAAAATTTAAAACATATAGAAACACTATAATATAATATAATAATAATCCACCATATATTTATATGTTATTATATATATTTTATAAAATTAAGTGATATCGTTCTTCATCTAATGGAAAATGAAACTATCATTAATGTGTGTGGAGGACTACCGCCTCGCAAATCTATGGAATTCATTTTCTATAACCTCTAATATGGGATAAATATAATTAAAATTTTAAATCATCTAAATAAAATAAATGAAATAATTTTCATAATTTAGTGATAATATATGATCTATTTTCTTACAATTACATCCTCTAAAAAATGAAAACATTTTTTATTTGTATGTGTGGATTACTACCTCCACAAAATTATGTGATGCGTTTTTCATCACTACTTCACATAAGGAGTATATAAATTTATAATTAATTAAATAAAATGACATTAATGACATAAAAATTATTATATAATTTTAAAATTGTACTTAACTTGTTTCCCTCGTGAATGATGACAAATGGAAAAGTCACTCATGCGTATGTATGGCTTACCCTCTCCATGATTGTAACGTAATTAATTTTTCATTAATATAATATATAATTTTTTTTATAACATTATAATAAATTTTTATAAATGATTTTTATGTCATCATTATTATTCTTGAAATGATTGAATAATTACATATTTTACCATGATCAACATACATAAGTTATTTTTAATTAGTGAAATGAATACCCTTAAAAGATTTGATGCCGACTTAATTAATTAATTAACTAAATTTTAAATTAATAAATTGAAAAAAATACTAATTATAACAGAAAAATCATGAAAAGTTTAGTATGAAATTAAATAATTTTTTATTTTTTATTAGGTAGGAGATAATAATGTTATGTGAGAATTAAGACTCAACATAAGAGATATTATACCTTAAAATAAATTTGAAATAATTTAAGGATATATCTTATAAAAAATATATTCCACTTTCATAATCTTAAAAATCTATTTATGAATATATTTAAGTTGAAATAAATGATTTATATTTTATGTTTTATGTTTACTTTTCTTTTGTTTCATGGCTTCTCAAATGGAAATATATTATATATTTTATAAGGAATGTTTCAACAAAATGGAAAAAAGAATGTGCAATTTTAATATATAAGGGGTAAACATAATTTTCCACTTTTGAAGCATGAATCTTATGATTTGATTAATTTAAAACAATACTACTTTTATTAAATGAATAACCCTAATTCCCTTTGTTATGGGTATTTTATTAATGGATTTTAAATGGAATTGAAATGTTGATATCTAAAATTGACTTTCATATGCATGTAAAACAATATTGTTTTAATATAATGATTGAAATGAAATATTATATTTGTTATTATTGTGTTATGGTACCTATAAATTGTATTTAATGACAGGTTATACCAATATAACTGAATATGAAGGGTAATATCGATATATATAATTATTTCATTACGAAAAGTGATCAATTTACCGATTTAATTTATTCTTCTGAGATATTATTGGAATTTAATAACCATGTTATTCTATTTGTGAGATTTATTATATGAATTATATGTAAATTATTTCCCAATATACCAAAATTTTTTATTCTATGATATCTATGGATTCTAAATTGATATTTTGTTTTGACGGTATTAGATAAATAAAATAAGTTTGAAATTGAAAATTGTGATACTTCTTTAAGGGTGAAATTTATATCTTTCTGGAAAAAAATTCATGAGTTTTTCATGATTTTGAAGAATTTTTTTTTGAGTTTTATTTTTTTCCATTAATATTTTTTATGATATATTTTTGGAAATTATTTGGGATGTGATGTTGATTTCATGGGTAAGTGAATATTTATATGAAACTTACTGATATTTTTATGCTCATATAATTTTATCAATTGTTTTTCATAGGGTTTTAAGGAGGAGTAGGGAAAATTATGATTTCAAAATAAAAATTGCGAAGATATGTCATGAAAATTAAACTTTTTTATCTTAATAGTTATTTATTTTAGAGTAATTGAATAAATATTGGATGTTTCCACATTGTGATTTAATTTTTTTACGTAATATTGATTAAATTATTATCTAACACTATAAACATAGAATTTATTTGGGAATTCCTTAAAATGAATTATGGTAAAAATATACCATTACCATATTGTTCTAGTTAGGGTCCTAATAGTTGGTATCAATGAAATTATTTAAAAAAATTTATGGGTTAAGATAAAATATGTTATTTTTAATAAAAGACACTAATTTATGTGTATAATTATATAGAATTTAAAGATTATCATGTTTCATTATCTAGACTATTTCTATTCAGAATGTTTTATCACATAGAAAATAAGGAATATGATGTTGGTTGCAAAAAATATGATTATATCCTTAATGTTAATTATATTATAAATGACGGAATTGAAAATTATAAGATTCTTTTTATGATTAAAAAACAATCATATACTACAAATTGTGGTGGATTCCATGTTAGATAACATTCAGATCATCCATATAATAATATGTTAATAGTGTATAATTATATTAGACTACACAATCCATCATTCATTGGATATACTGACCCACTGGGTGAAAAGGGATAGATTAATGATCTATAAGAGATATTGGAATTCATAAGTTGTTCATAGCATCAAAATTTTAGTATATCTATTTATCATATTGTTGGTAATGATGATTAGTTGTTGTTAATGGTTAAATATAATTGAAAATATAATAGATTTATTCCTTGGAATGGGATTAAATTAATTATATTTCCCTTCATAATCATTTTTTTATAAAATTACAATGGAAAATTTGTTAATGTAATCGAGGAAAATGTAAGAAGATTCAATAGCTATGTATGAAGAAATATTTACTCTTTAGAAAAGGTATACAAAAAACTATATTTCATATCTTAACAATTGAGTAAAACGGGTTCACTAAAGATTGTTTCAATGATACCAAAGATAATTAGCCTGTCAGAAATTTTAATGTTATGTGAAACTTATTTTTTATACTATGAATATAGAAATTGTGTTTTTTGATAATTATTTTCTATGAAACAAGAAATTAAAAGTGTATCATATCTTGAAAACTAGGAATAATCCCTCAATAAAATTTAATGGTAATAAAATAAATTTTCAAATTATTATTATTGTTATAAAAAGAACCCTAGGTAATGTCTTTTAAATATAATATTTTATTCCGATGTTATATTTTTTGGTATCTGGTTAGTGATTGTAAAAAACATATTGTGGTACTAGTAGGACATAATTTCTAAAATTGACATTACAGTGTATTAAAAGTATTTAGATGTGTCATTATAATGATTTCATTTAAATAATAGCAGAAATTATGGAAGTATGAAATAATTTATGTAGATGATTGAAGTAAAATCATTTTCATTTTCCTCAGTAGATATTCTGTAATCAAACAATATGGTAATAGTTAAATTACTAGTTTATTCAGATTATGCTAATTTTTTCTTATTTAGGGTCAACATATTATATAATTTTTGATACATTTTATATTAAAATGATCATTTTTCCTCAAGAAATAATGTTTTTTCTTTTTGTAAAAACACATGGATGATGTATTATGGAATGAATAATGTATTTGGATCATTATATTTTCATCTACAGAAGGTTATTTCCTGTAAAACCTATTCTCTTCTCCACTATAGAATTTGAGTTAATTATGAGTACATATTAAATTTATATTTATCATGCTAAGATATATAGTAGATTAAATGAATTTATTTTTTGGAATGAGTATCAATTTTCATACAAAAAATAATTCACTCCTTCAATGACATATCAAGAAGATTAGTAATAATGAAAATGTCAATGTGAAAGTAATCTTAATAATATTGTTAGAAATAAGGTATCTATTCAGATAAATAATGTCTTAGTAGTAGATTAATATTTGGCTGATATTTCTATTGAGTTTTAAGGTCTTATGCCTGATAAGTTTAAATTAATATTGACCAAAATCATAAAAACCATCTAGTTTCAATATCCACGTATCGAACAGATAATGTATAAAATTCTAAAATAGAAAACAAAGTTGAAATAATTTCTTAATAATTGTTTCACTCATCGTAAAACATCATAATGTGGTGATCTTATTTTATATTGTAAATTTAAATATGGTTCCATGAAGATTTTCATTTAATATCGATGAATTAATAACATCAATATTAAGAATAAAAATATATTGCCTTATATTGGTAACATATAATCTCATGTGTCAAGAGTTATGTATTTTTTAAAGTCTGATTAAATTTTTGGGTACTATCCACTAATGGATAAGGATTATGACATCACAATGAAAGTATTCATACTGTAAATAGTTATTATGATTTTTTGGTAATACTCTTTGCATTAAAAAATAGTCATACAATATTCATGGATCTTATGTATAGTGTTTTCCATGAATATTTGTATAAATATTTGGTTGTGTTTATAGATGATATTTTGTTATATTTAGTATATTATTTGGATCATTGAAAAAATAAAATGATTCATCCAAAAACCATGAATGAAATTAATTTATATGAAAAAATAGGTAAATTTTATTTTTGTTCATTGAAAATTTTATAATCACAAATATTATAAATAAAGACGGCACACTAGTTGATCATTATAAAATTAAATTTGTTGATGAATGTGAATGACATAAAAATGTTAAAGATATTTATTATTTTATTGGAAATTTAATCTATTATCTATATGTTCTTTAAAACAATGAGCGCTTATCTAGACCACTAACCATGTAAACACAATATGAAGTTAGATTTATATTGTAAATAGAATGTGATAAATTATTATTATAATTTAAAATAAGATTAGTGATTTCCATACTTTTGGCCCCATATTCCAGAAATTAGGACTCTTTTATCTCGAATGATTCTTCAGTGAAGAGATTGAGTTTTTCTTTAATGCAAAATAATTGGGTAAAAGTTTATGTTTCACTGCTAGGGGTTTGAACTCAATATAGATGGATACTGAAATACCGGTATCATGAGGGTAGGGGTTTTTTGTTACTATAAAGGCCTTTTTATTTTAACATTAACATCTTTTTTAAGTGGTGGTAGCTATATTAATGATGGGGAAAGGGAAATGCTCCTAGGTCTCACCCAATATATGGATAACAATATCAATCTCACTCCAGTTGAAATGAATGCCACACTTATTTATAATTCCTTTTGAAGGGTCACCTCCATTACATGTATGACCACTAATCTCATTCACAAGTGTAAAAAAATTATAAAAAATTCATGGATGTCCTTTGTACATGTTGATTGGGAAAAAAATTGCAGACTTCTGTTCCTTCATTGAAATGCATGACATATCTGTCACATGTTTCTCCTCTTTGGGATCATTTTCCCCAAAAGATTTATTTTTAGCTCATTGTGATTGTATCGGGCTTCACTACATTACACCCCCTTGATTTTTTTAATGGGGATACCCCCTGGATTGTTAATAAATTAAAAGGATAATGATGGTGAAAAAAACTAGAGGTTATAGTTATTTATTTTAAAAATTTATTGACATAAATTATATGTATTCAATTTTGAAATATATACTCATTAAAAACTAATATTTATTCACTAATAAGTGACTGGAGATCATACAAAGGATTTGGTTTGAATTGATATAGGATTATGACTATACTTTATATTTCAATATAGGTAGAAAAATAGAGTAACTGATGATTTGAGTTGGAATGATAATGCTACATTAACTATGTTATATTTGGATCATGATCATTTGGATAATGATTGTATGAATTATAGAATGAAAAAAATGCACGAAATACCTCCATTTATTTTATTATGTTTCAGTAAAATCACCATTCTGAAAAAAGTATTTAGGAGGCTCAAATGGTAGATGGTGCATTAACAGAAAAGATAGAATTGGATAAGAAAAAAAATTCAATTGAACATAATATTGAAAATAATATGTTTTGAGTTTTTGAAAAAGGATATGTGTTTCACGGGGCCACTAGTGTAAGAAATAACATTTCTTTGCGGCTCCTAGGTTCCTATTTTCAATTCATCTTGGAACTAGAAATAATATTTAAAGACCTACAAGAAAATTTATTTTTAGAAGGAATGAAGAAAGATAATACTGATTTTAGTATGAAATTTAATAACTTTTCTATATTTTAAAACCAATTAAGATTACTTAATGGGATTATTTAGTATATTTTTTAGTTCCATATTGAAAATGGTAGAAAAATATCTAGGGATTTAACTATGGGATTTCCAATGACATCATGATATAATAATGAAATTTTGATATTTTATGATCGATTAACAAAATCTAATATTTTAATTCGTATTATATAAAGTAGATATGTGGTTCAACATTCTATAAGTTATTTTAATGGTATACTTAGTTTTAATATAGGTCCTCCTTCAATAATGTAAATCCCTAGATATTAGAAGAGAAGCATCATATTTGATAACATATATGAAACTCAACACCATGATTAGATGACAATTCCACAAATTTAAAATTTATGGTATATTTATTTTAAATGAATCCAATCTCTTTGAAATCTTATGATTCTTGGAACACCGGGTTTAAATTAAATGTTATACTCTAATGAAATATCATTATTTAATCATTCACATTATAACATAGTCGTTATAATATCGAGTAAGAGAAGGAATAAATAAATTATCAAAAATATATTGTTTAAACATTTATAAAATAAATTATTTGGTAATATATTCTTCATGTATAATATAATAATCATTTTCTTGAAATATTTTTTTTATAAGATATATTTTCTATTAAAGGAATTTTAGTCACCCTTTGTGCACAAAATTTAAGATTATTTTCTAACAAATTTATAAAATTTATTTTATAAAATAATATAAATATCTTAAATCTACATGTTAAAATTATACATGGGTTAATTATTTTTTATTTTATGAAAATATTATTTTTTTTGAAGAATAGTGAAAAATATTAATTATTTTTGAAAACTACATTTTTATTTATTTTTTACAAAAAAATTATATTTTAAAATATTTTTAAATTAAAATTAGATAAATTACATTATAATTTTACTAATTTATATCATTTTAATCAATTTCATTATGAATTCAGATTTGAGAACTATTAGATTGTTTTGGAACCATGTCCTCAAGATTAATTTTAAATTAAATTGTATCAATTAGGTGTTTTTAATTTTTTTTAAATGGTTTCCATATTTTGATTCGAAATAAAACATATTCTATAATATGGTTAAATTAATTTTTTTAAAATTAATTATTTAAATTAATAATAAATTAGTTAATGTGGTTAAGGATAAAATAAGGGTTTTCTTTAATATTTAAATTAGGTGTTGAGCCCAACATTAAAAAAAATTTGTGTGTTATATGTGATTATGTTAAAATAATTTTTCTACACACATATAATTTTTATTTTATTACTTTGATTTAATATTTGGAATCATTTTTTCCAATTATATAATAAATATTATTTTATTTTAGGATAAATGACAATATTAGATATGCTAACAGGACTATTTACCATAGCAAAAACTAAATTGATAAAATTAATTTAAAATAAATGCTATGAAATGACATGTTAAAATATAAATTCTTTTGGTGGAGGTGCGGCGCGTCCATATCATACCTCCACTTCTTTATATTTATAAAAGGGAACTTACCCCCTTACTTCATCACACCTCTCATTCCACATTTATCATAACACCCACAACAAAATTCCTCTATAACATATATATACACATTAATTTGATACTTTTATTCCCTAAAGGACAACTCTATAGTCCTTAATAATACATTTAAAGGTTTTCTCTCTAAGTGATTCTATTTTATTCTGAAAGATCTTCCTTTTTTGTTCAGATTTTATATCCTTCAGTTCCATATTAACACTTAAATTATAATAACAAAAGTATATCCCATATAATGGGATGTTGTTATTTTTACATAATAATATTTATATTTCTCCACATCCATAAAATTGGATATTAAATTTTTAATCTGGTGTACAGAGGACTACCACCTCACGAACAACTGTAACTCATTTTCATAGGTATTGCTTACCGTCTTCATGGAGCGATGCGATTCATTTTCTCGGTCCAATTATCGATAATTGTTATAAGAATGTATTCCATTAATAAAAATAGTATTTATTAAATTAATATAAATATAGATATTATGGAAATGTGTCCAATGAAAAATTACATAAACATTTATGAAAAACATGCATGAAAAAATTATTCAATTAACACCTCAAACAATAAAAATAATGAAATAGTAAAAACCAATTATGGATGAAAGGTTTTAAAATGATCATATATGTTATTATGTATATGATTCGGGTTCTTTAATATATTTATATGAATCCCTTATTTACTATATAGGAGGTTCAGATATTTACAAAAGTTGCCTAACATGAGGTAAGGGTTTCTCGCCTCACTTTTACTTCTTTAAGACGTATGAAATATTTATAACCATGTTTTTTTGTGTATTATACATAATTATATTTTGAAAAGTTATATCATGAATCCATTTCAATTCATTTTATTTAAAATTTCATATGAATTTATTTTTTTCTTGTATATTATGATTGAAATGATAAAAAAGTGGTAAATGTGTATTTCAAAATATCATTATTATTTTGAATGGTTAATGTTTATGAGTCTCATTAGAATATTATTTGATAATTATGTATTAAACCTAATATATTTTATTCACATCCATAGAATAATTATATTATTTCATTAATAGTAAAAATTGTATTACCATTGGTATACAAAATTATTAGGGATATGTTTTTATGTATTTCTGAATTTTTTTTCTATTTTTTGATCAAAATATTTTTTCATCCAAATATATGTTTTCTAATAATGTTTTCAAATATTTTTTTAAGATTCTATTAATTATTTATAAAATTAACTTATACAATTCATTTCATTTTTACAAAAATTTTAAAATGACGGTTTAGGTTGTTTTCCAAACATGGACTTTTTGGATTTTACTAAATATTGGGAAGGAATATTTTTTTAACATATACAGAATGACTAAAATTTTATACCATCATGGCCACTATATTTATAAAATATTATATTTCGAGTATCAAATATATTTTTCAAGGAAATTCATATTATAAATTATTGGTGAAGTTTTTTTAATGGTCATGTTTCATTATAAATGTTATTTTCCTCATTAAAGTTTTAATTTTATTTTTATTGAATTTATATTTAGCAACATAAACAACCATAATAAATCTTTTTTAACTAGGAAATTGTTTTAATTAGTCTACCATTTTTGTTTTACTATATGGTTTTTTATTTGTTTTTCTAGGGATTCGTGTAAAGTCCCTGAAATTCCATGGAATTTTTTTTCATAAATATATGGGAATTTTACGAGTCCACGAAAACTGACAGCACATGATTCTGAGGCCCGGTGTGCCTGGAATCAATTTCTGATGTTTTGTTTCGGGTAAGTTCAGTAAACATACAAGTGTGTTTTTATAACTTTTGAACCGATTCTCGGAATTAAAATATGAGGAAACTATGAAAGTCGAAGCACTGGTATTCGCTTAATGAGACTTTCACTTTAACGGCAGTGGGTCTATAATAAAAGTTAGTTTTTGGGATTTTTGTGGAAAATAATAAAATAAAGTGAGCTTCACTTTATTTTTTATTTGAGAAGCTATGTTTGTATTTTGAGGTGGGTCCCATAGGATCTATAACCTCCTTGTGGAGGTTGGATGTGGGGACCACCAATCCATAACTGCCCAAGAGAGGTTATGGTGGTGGGGACCACCACGCCTCAACCTCCCATGTGGGTTTAATGTGGTGGTGACCACCCGAGACCACATAACCCTCCACTTTGAATAATAGGGGTGAGGACCACCCAACCCATATTAATGGGAGGAGAGGAAAATTTTATCAACTCTACTCATTAAAGATGGGGAGCCCCCTGACCTCCTCTATCATTTATGGTGCAACCACCTCCCCATTAATTCCTTGTGCCAACCTTGTGAATTAATTAAGGGTAGGCAAGTTAATTAATTCCTCCATTTTGAATTTTGTGCCATCAAATTTAAAATAGATAAACATAATATATTATTTGTAATTTGGGGAGGAATATTGGGGAGAGAAGAGTATGGGAGAAAAATAGTTCTCCAATGAAGAAGGAATAACGCGTTCTTCCAACGAAGAATGCTGGAAACGATCTCCTTCGATCCTCTTCCCCGGACTCCTACCGATGTGGAGTGTCTTTCATGACTGATGTGTAAACTTGAGATTAGATGTGTGTGGCAGATGCAACGAATGACGATCTTTTTCGTCTTCTTTCTGCGACTTCATCATCAAACAACGATCAAATTTTGGGGATTTATTTGTGTAATACTAATTTCCATATTCACTTATTCATTTGGAAAGGAATATTTGCGGAGATTATAAGCCAATTGAAGATCATCTTTCTTACTCCTTGATGTGCCAAATGTTACCACCCTAAACGCGAAGGGTGCGGGTCAAACCAACATCGCCTGCCCCTCCGTCGTTCTTGTTTATTATGATATTTGGCATCGAGATGATGCAACGAGGAGACAAAGGCAGTGATGACAAAGGCCGCGCTACCCGCGGCCTCTGTCATCTGCGTCGCCCCCGTGGTGTCCCACACCGCCATCGGCCGAACATGCCCCACTGAGCCCCTGCCGGCCGCACCGCTCGCAGAGCCGAGTCGTTACCCTGAGCTTGCTGGTGCCTCACCGGCCCGTCCGGCTGCCTCCTAGCAACCTGTTGGCCTACCCGACCACCCACCGGCCTGCCCCGCCGCCCGCCTGGCCACCCGACGCCCTCCCCACCGCCCGTCGGCCTGCCCGACCACCCACCGGCCTGCCTGGTGCCCTGCCCGGCAGCCTTCCGGCCTCGCCGCACCCTTCTCGTCTACATACCACCCTCGCCTCACCAACCCGACTGCTTGCTAGCCTGGTCGCACCCTGTCGGCCTACCCGGATGCCTCTCATTCACTCTGGGACGAACCGGACCCGAGCCCGAGCGGAACCTCCCACGCGGCTTACTGGGCTGGGCATAGTGGGGCCGGCCGATCCTATCATGTTGTCCCACCCATTGGGTTGGACCAGACCCAACTGCTCTGACCGGGGCGACCCAGTCTGGGTCGGCCCAAACTGGGTCGGACTGGGTCAGTCTGACTGGGTCAGACAGGACCCGGGCCCACTACTGACCGTTTATTTTCGTTGGCCATATCTTTGTCACCGGATGACCGTTTGATGAACCGTTAGTGGTGCTGGTATTCTTGGAGAATGGAGATCACTTGGAGTATACCCCATTAGATTTCGGGTAATGATGAGTTTCGATCAGGTTGGATCATGCATGAATCCAACCATGCCCCCAGGACTAAAAGGCTAATTACTCACTGATCGGGCATCTGATCGACGCGTCGTCTGTTGCGTTAACACCCCTATGAAGTGATGAACCGTAGAGATACTTCTACGTGGTCCTTCATGATAGTTGGAGTATTCACATGTAGCTCATGTAGTTGATCCTCCCGGAGACGAGTGAGCATATCACATAGACCTAGTAGTTGGTTGATACCTAACGACTACTGACCAATTCGACTCGGAGTGACTAGACTAGCCTAGTGGGGAGCGACTTGGTGTCGTGGAAGACCCACAGTGGGGAGCGCCTTGGTGTCGCGGCAGACCCACGGTACTCAACAGGAGGAGTGCCTTAGCAGGTTACAAGGGGGACCACCTTGGGGATGCAGCAGACCCATGGTACTCGACAGGAGGAGTACCTCAGCGGTCCAAGGTTAGTGGGAAGTGCCTTGGTGTCACGGCAGGCCTCGACAGAGCAAGAGTTCTCCAGCAATAGTGGTTTTGATAAATTGAATAAAATTCCTCGTTGATCTGAGTCTGTAACTTTTGGGATTACCTCATGATTGAGATGGATTACATGATAACTTATGTATATGTATGGGCATATACCTAAGTGGGGTTATTTTTTGATTTCCTACTTTTTGGTTTATCCTTTTTGGTTTTGTGAGACGTTGAGGGGTCGGGGTCCTTACTGAGTATCGTTACACTCACCCATGTAGGGGCTATGCTCACAACTCGTTGTGTTGGATGCAGATGACGAATAATGCTGACTGAGGCTGAGTGTACCAGGACTATATGGTACCTAGAGGTGGACCCCACAACGTGATGGTACATGGAGGAGACAGACACATGTGGAGTACTGTGGAGTCTATTTGTACCTACCCTTCAGGTAGGATTTCCTGGTGGATGATCCAAGAGCTGCTATCCATTTTTCCAGTACTTGTACTTTCAGTTTCCTTATACTCTATAGTTGGGCTTGTATTTCCAGCCCCCCTTTTACTTTTCAGCACTCCTTTTATATACAGTTTTTTAGTGTTTTGATTCCAGCTCATACTCTATTTTGTGTGTTTTCAAGTTATAAAAACAATGCCTTCAAGTATAGGGAGCTACGCCTTTGGTGCTAGTCTCGAGCCCCTGGCCTATGGAATGCAGGTTTGGGGTAGTCACGGCACGGGCCCCGGGGGATGGGTCGTGAAAAATTGTTATCTGAGAAGTCAGTTTTACCGCAAAAATTAGGACTCTATTCTTTTTTTGATGCAATAGTGTTAAGGGTGTTAGGTGTTGTCTTATGTTTTGGGAGTCCAGTGTTGGTGTTGTGGCTGACGTATCCATACACCAGGACCCTGACTACTGATTTCCAACTCAGTGTACGAAAACACTGATTGTGTGTGTGTTTTCAAAAATATTCTTTATGTCAGCTCAACCAGTTCAGCTCACTAGGTATAATCGTTTACCATGTCACATCTTTTTCATTAAGGGTGGCTCCCTACAGACGACCAGCGAGTTCCTTAAGAGGTGTACGAGAAGATATCGCACCGAGCGGTGAGGCCTTGGTACAGGGCCCTTTTCCAGCAAAGGCACCAGCGGTACCACTTCTCGTTGGGCCACCGATTACACCAACCCCATAAGCGGACGATGAACACCGCTTAAGTGCATTGTACGAGTTCTAGCACTAGAGGCTGCCTAGGTTCTTGGGCGAGATGGACCCACCGGCAGCTGAGGATTTTCTGAAGGCAATTTTGAGAGTCCTCAGATTGGTAGGGACACCAGTAGATCTTATGGTGATCCTTGTCATGATTATCCTTCAAAAAGCAGTAGGTAGATGGTGGAGCCTGATGCTCCAGGTGTACGACGAGATGACACTACTCTGGCCAGACTTCGATAGCCTGTTTTGGGAGTAGTTTATCCCAGCCACCCTTCGTGCAGTGCAGGTACAAGAGCTACTTCACCTGCAGCAGGGCAGTATGACGGTGGCACAGTACTCAGCGAGGTTCACCGACCTCTCGCCCTACTCCACTGATATGGTACGAGACCCAATCTTCAGGGCCCGGACCTTTGAGCAGGGGCTTAGGTAAGATATCATGGCTTCAATGATCTCCCTCAGCATCCCGGTGTAGATAGGGGTGTTGGTGCGAGCCCTCTTAGTAGATATTTTTCTTAATGAGAAGTCTCCTTCAATGAGATCCACCACTAGTCGACAATCAGCAGAGTCTTCGGCAGCTGCCAGTAGACAGATGCCACATAGGTTCAAGAGGGCCATACCCACGGGTGGATGACCGCATGACTGAAGACTAGTTGTGTGGGGCACCTGTGTAAGAGACATACATGCCCGGAGTAGGCAGTGTTTCTCATGTAGTGGGTAGGGTCACATGGCTTGTGACTATCTGACCCGCCGTTTGGATGATTAACAGACGATCGAAGGACCGCCAAGGCAGAGAAAGAGACTCAATCAAGGCGGTCCATAGGGCGCAGGAGGACATGTCAGAGGAGCTGGTCGAGCAACTTTCGGTGGGCAACGTTTTGAGTTGTTACCGCCACCACCACCAGGAGGTCCAACCCGACCACAATGAGCTGGTGGACATGGGGGAGCTCAGCTTCAAGCAGTTGAGACTTATGATCACAATGCTTTGGAGTTGATTCGAGGTACGATATGTGTCTACTCCACCTTATATGAAGTTCTTATAGACATAGGTGCCAGTCACTCTTTTATTTCCACTACCCTTGTTCAGAGCATGGAGATTCTAACGGAGTTGTTGGTTCGATCCTTATCCCTAAAGACTCCTATGGAAGTAGACTCAACGATTACACACTAGTTCTAGAAGTGTGAGAGTACTCTAGGAGGAGAGAGCATCAGCAGGGATCTCCTCATAGCGGCGTCGAGGCCTTACAACGTCATCATGGGTATGGACTTGTTATCTGCAGTCCATCCTGAGATTGACTGTATCATGTGCAAAGTGTGGTGTGTCTACATGGATGGGACCAAGTTCACCTTCACTGGAGAGAAGGGATCATTTACAGTACATGATAGAAATTACTGAAGGAGAGTACAACCGATCACTCATCAATTGACTTTCCTTACCCTCATATATGTTGATGTGGAGAGTCCGACTTATCCTGTAGTGAAGGACCAGTACACAGATGTTTTCCCAGATAATGTGCCAAGTCTACCTCCTCGCAGAGAGTTGTACTTCTACATTAAAAGGTACCACGTGATGGAACCGATATCTACAATATCATATCGGATGTCTCCCATGGAGCTACGAAACCTGCGGGTACAGCAAGAGGACTTGTAGGGGGAGGGATACATCCGACCTAGTGTTTCTCCCAGGGAAGCGTCGATTCTATTCACCAAGAAGGCAGATGGAAGCTTGAGGTTGTTTTTTGACTATCGTCTCCTGAACCAGGTGACCGTGAAAAACAAGTACCCACCCCGGAGGATTGACGACCTCTTTGATCTGCTGAAGGGAGCACGGTGGTTCTCAAAGATAAACCTCATATTAGGCTATCACCAGATCAAAGTTTGAGATGAGGATGTGCAGAAGATATCCTTCAGATGTCGGTATGGCCCCTACGAGTTCATAGTTATACCATCTGGCATAACCAATTCTCCAACAGTGTTCATGGGACTCATGAACAGGATCATCCAGCCATACCTCGATCGCTTTGTCGTAGTCTTCATCGATGAAATTCTGATCTACTCGACTACTAAGGAGGAGCATGAATACCATTTTCAGGTAGTACTGGACACACTCTTAGAGAACCATATTTATGGTAAGCTCTCGATGTTCCAGTTTTTGACCCGAGAGGTTCACTTTTTTTTACATGTCATCTCGGAGGCTATAGTTGCAATAGATCCAGTGAAGATTGAGGTGGTACTTTCTTGGGAGCCACCCAGAAGTGTGACAGAGATACAAAATTGATTGGGATTGGCTGGGTACTACGGGGGGTTCATTCAAGATTTCTATAGAGTTGCAGCACCACTATAATCCTTGACGAAGAAGGGGAAACCCTTCGTGTGGTCGAAGAGATTCCAACATAGCTTTCGAGAGATGAGGCAGAGACTGACTAGTTCCCCCATCTTGAGGCTTCTAGAGGAAGGCATAGGGTACGTAGTCTACTGCGACGCATCAGGGACTGGTCTTGGGTGTGTCCTGATGAAAGAGAAAGTAGTGATCTCGTATGGTTCTCAGCAGCTAAGACAACAAAAGAAGAACTACACTACCCATGACATGGAGTTAGGAGTTGTGGTCTTTGCCTTGAAGATGTGGTGAAACTATTTGATGGGTGAGTGTTTTACCGTGTACTATGATTATAAGAGTCCCAAGTATATATTCTCTCAGAAGGACCTGAACCTGAGACAGTGGTGATGGCTTGAGTTCCTCCAGGACTATGACTTTGAGATATTCTATACTCCTATAAAGGGAAAAAATGTAGTAGATACACTCAGAAAAGATCTGGTATATAGCTTCTAGGTGAGGCGGTAGAGCAGGTGGTTTCCTTTCAGATATCCTTTGTAGATTGAGATGGAGCATCTTTACTTCCATCTCTTATAGTCACTCCTCTAATTCTTCAGAGAGTCAGGGAGGTACAATGTGGAGACACTAACTGCAGAACATGACATGCTCAGATATCCACAGGGCAGGAACCTAATAGATTTTGTGAAGGTGGGGAGCATGTCAGCCAAGTTAGAGGATGTTCTACGGTGCCAGTATCACTTCAGGAGGAATTATTGTAGGAGATACACACTTCCCCTCTACCAGTACATCCAAGAGTGGAAAATATTTTCTAGGATCTCTGATGACAACACTGGTGTCCAGGGATAAAGAAGGAAGTTATATAGTTTGTCTCTCAGTGCCTCACTTGTCAACAAGTGAAGGCAAAGAACCAAGTACCAGTAGGCTTGGTTCAGCCTTTATATTTCCTAGAGTGGATGAGGGATGGGATATCCCTGGACATCATGACAAGACTTCCACATACATCCATGGGTCACGACTCAATTTGGGTGATCGTTGATCAACTCACCGAGTCATCCCAATTCTTACTAATCAAAGAGCAGGGTTCAGTAGAGAGATTGGGGCACCTCTATGTGCAGGAGATTGTCTGGATACAGGGAGTACCTTCATCTATTGTCTTCGATCATGATGCACTATTTACTTATCGACCATGAAAGGGGTTGCATGAATCTTTTGGGACGTAGCTTCATCTGAGCACCGCCTTCCATCCTCATACGAATGGTCAGATTGAGAAGACCGTTCAAACTCTTGAGGAAATGATCTGTTCATGCTTCCTCAACTGTGGTTGCAGCTGGGAGGATCACTTACTATTGGTGGAGTTTTCATTCAACAAATTCTATCACTTCACCATTGGGATGGCACCTTTCGAGGCGTTGTACGGGCGACCTTGCATATCGCCCTTGTGTCGGACTGACCCTAGGTAGTCAGCACTAGTGGGACCTTATATTGTATGAGCTACCACAGAGAAGGTGCATATCATCCAGGAGAGGAAGAAGACTACACAGAGCAGACATAAGTCATATGAAGATAGTACACAGAGACCTCTGGAGTTCAAGGATGGCGACCATGTCTTTCTACGGGTCTCACCTCGATGAGGTCTACAGAGATTTGGCAGAGGTGGAAAGTTATTTCTGAGGTTCATCAGACCTTTCCAGGTCCTCAGCATAGTAGGTGAGGTGGCTTACCCCTGGCTCTTCCACCTCAGTTGCACCGGGCACACGCCGTCTTCCATGTATATTAGTTGAGGAGATATGTGCACGACCCTTCTCACATCATCGACCATAGTTAGGTGGACATCGACGATGGGGAGACTTTCACAGAGGTTCCAGTGGAGATTGGGGATTGACAATAGCGGGTCCTATGTGGATGGTCGATACCTATGGTGCGCGTTTGTAGGTAGCACGAGAACCTCCATAAGAGCACGTAGGAGAAGGAGGCTCATATGCGTGCCTAGTACCCCCACTTTTTCCCTTAGTTTGAGTTGTAGCATACGGGGATGTAAAGCCCTGAGGTAGGGAGAATAGAAAGACCACTAAATTCAATGGTTTTTTTTCATAATTACATGTAAATTTTACAAGCCTACAAAAACTGACGACGCAAGATTCTGAGGCCCAGTTTTCCCAAAATCAATTTCTGATGTATTATTTGTGTACGTTCAATAAACGGATGAGTATGTTTTTATAACATTTGAACTGGTGATCGGAAATGAAATCTGAGAAAACCATTGATGAGACAGATGTTACCACCATATATGTGGAGGGTGCGGGCCAATCCAACATGGACCAACCCCTTTGACGTTCTTTTTTATGATGATCTTCAGCATGGAGGCGAAGCAACGAGGCGACGAAGGCGGTTAAGAAAAAGGTCCTGCTACCCATGGCCTCTGTGATCCACGCCGCCCCCGCGTCTTCCTACACTGCCACCGGTCAAACTAGCCCCGGCTAAGCCCCCACCGACCACGCTGCTTATAGAGTCGAGCTGCTGCCCTGAGCCGGCCTGCGCCCAGCTGACCTGCCCGACTGCCTTCCGATCACCCGCCGACCTGCCTAACACCTTGCCCGACCACCTCTTACATGCCTCCCAGCTGCCTTCATTCCTGTCCAACCACCCACCGGCCCACCTGGTGCTTCTCCCGGCTGCCCGTCGGCCCACCTGGCACTCTACCCGGCTGCCCACCGGCCCGCCTGGTGCCCGGCCTGGCCGCCTGCCGAACTAGCCATGCCCTTCCTTGTTACCGAATGGCCACCTGTCGGCCTTACAGCGCCCTCCCCAACCGCCTTCCAACCTGGCCATGCCCCGCTATCCTGCCCGACTGCCTCTCGGCTTACCTGGCTGCCTCCTGGGCACTTCAGGCCGAACTTGCCCCGAGCCCGGGCTGAACTACCCATGGGGCCTTCTGGGATAGGCCCAGCAAGCATGGTCGAACCTAATATGTTGGCCGGCCCAATGGGTCGGGCTAGAACCAATTTGTATGACTATGTCAACCCTACCTGGGTCAACCCAGACTGAGTTGGCCAAAACTGAGTTGGACCGGGTCGATCCGACCTGGTCAGACTGGACTCGGGCCCACTACCGACACATTACTTTCTTTGCCATATCATTGACTCCGAAAAACCGTTTCATAAACCGTTAGCAGCGTGGGTATTCTTGGAGCGCGATAGTACCTTTGAGTATACCCCACTAGAGTTCAGGGTAAAGTTGAGTTTTGGTCAGGTTGGATCATGAATGATTCCAACAGAGGCCCTGAGACTAAAATTCTAATAACTCGTAGACCGAGCGTCTGATCGATGCTCTTTCTATTTTGTTGAGACCCCTATGATGTGGAGGACCTTGGAGATACTTCTACATGGGAATTCATGATAGTTGGAGTATTGGCATGTAGCTCGTGTAGCGTATCCTCCTGGAGACAAGCGAGCATAGCGCAGAGACCTAGTAGCTGGCTGAGACCTGACGACTGCTGGCTGATTCGACTAGAGTGACATGACTATCCCAGTGGGGAGCGCCTTGGTGTTGTGGAATACCCATATTGTGGAGCGCCTTGGTGTCACTGCAGACCCACGGTACTTGACATGAGGAGTACCTCAGTAGGCTACAAGGGGGAGCGCCTTGGTGATGTGGTAGACCCATGGTGGGGAGCGCCTTGGTGATGCAGAAGACCCACAATACTTGATAGGAGAAGTAACTCAGTAGTCCAAGGTTATTTGGAAGCACCATGGTGTCACGGCAGGCCCACCGTACTCGATAGAGGAGGATTTCTCCAATATATTTGGTTTCGATAATGTGAATAAAAATCCTAGTTAAGATGAGTCAGTAACTTTTGTGTTTATCTCATGATTGAGATAGATTACTTGATAACTTAGGTATATGTATGGGTATATACCTAAGTGGTGTTACCTGTTGATTTCATACATTTTGGTTTATCGTTATTGGTTTCAGGAGACCTTGAGGGTTTCTAGGTCCCTACTGAGTATCGTTATACTCACCCCTGCATGGGCTATGCCCGCACCTCGTTGTGTTGGATGCAAACGACGGGCAACGCTGACCGGGGATGATTGTACCATGACTGTACGGTACCCAAAGGTTGACCACATGATGTGATGGTACCCAAAGGTGGACCACACTACGTGATGCTACATGAAGGAGACGAACCAACGTGGAGTGCTGTGGATGCTATCTATACCTACCCTTCAGGTAGTATTTTTTGGTGGATGATCCATGAGTTGTTTCCCGTTATTCCATTACTTGAATTTTCAGTTTCCTTTTACTCTAATATTTGGCTTGTATTTCTGACCACCTTTTACTTTTTAGCACTCCGTATGTATATAGTTTTTAGTGTATTGTTTCCACCTCATACTCTGTTGTATGCGTTTTCAAGTGATAAATGCAATGCCATCCCAGTTTGGGGATTTACTCCATTGGTGCTAGTCACCAGCCCCTGGTCTATGGAAGGTGGGCTTGGGGTAGTCACGGCACGGCCCCCAGAGGACGGGTCGAGACAATGTTCTATGTTATTATCATTCAAAATAAAACTCTTGATGGGTTATGATTATGATATTTAATGTGGGTAAATATTAACATTTCTTATGTTATTAGTTCAATAATATTGTTTATATTGATTATGTTTTAACCCTATAATAAAATGAATTCAATAGATATATTATGTGATGGTGGGGTATGAAATTACATAACACATCGATGTATCAACTATATTAATGAGACAAATCAGTTGAAAAAATTAGGTGTGTGTTTGCCTATTTTTTATGGTTTCTTATGAATGGTCTTGATATTTTGATTGAGTTATTTCTTATTGTAAATTTCATCATTTTGAGATGATGTATTTACATCGATTAAATTATTTGATTAGATATAATAACCATGGAATGTTCCAAGATAATACAATTAAATATACATCTTTATATGATCATCATTTACTCATGTCATTTTATGATCTTGTTGTTGTTCAGATAGAATGTGTTTTAGTTATTCACATTTACATATTTATTAATTTTATTTGTTCATAATATATTACAGTCTATAATTACCTTTAATAATAATCTAATATCACATGTTTATTATGAGTCATTTATCCTAGGATACGAAGATGTGTTTCATAATTGATATGTTTCATTTTATGCTTTCATTTGTAATATGAGTTATGAATATTTTTCTTGTTTACCAGGACTAATGAAATACTCACATCATTTGGATGGGTTTTCTTATATTTAGTTCTAATGTAATAAATTAGTCACTATCTCTTAGATACTAGAGTATGGGTTATTATAGCTGGTCTAAGAGAAAGTTTATTAGAAACATTGGGAACCAGATTTAAGAGAAAAATATAATAGATAACATAACCATGTGATATAATTTTAGTATAATTATAAAAGAACATTCTAAAGTTCTTTTTAGGAATATTTTTTTTGGGTTTTCAGAAAAATAGATCCCTCTCTATATACTACATGTGAAATTTGTTTTGGTATAGTTGTACATAGGATTAATAAGACCAAAAAGGGATCATTGGAATTTGACGTGACCATCACCTGGTATATGAAAATAGGCCTTACTATACATCTAGTTTAACAATTCTGAGTTACATTCATTTATTAATTCACATTTTGTCAATAAACCATTATAGAAATTTTGAATAGACAAAGGCCATGAACGACTGAGGATTAAACATGTGGTGTCTAAGATATTTAAAATAGGGTCTCATTATTTATAAATCATATAAATAATTTTTTATTATTATATGATTTCCCACTATGATAATAGTTTCAAACACAATTTTTTTTGTTTAAGTAAATTTTAGGGTACATAAGGAACTATGTTAACATTTAATGTGATGAAAAATGTGTGGATAATGTACCAAATACAATTATTTCTATGGTGATGGATAATTTTAGTATTCCTAATCATTATTTTCATGATATATGATTAAAAATAATCACCTTAACCAAATATCATACACACTATAGAATAACATGGTAGATTTTGATGACATCTTGGTTGGTGGAGACCCTAGTGAAAGGAAAATCTTATTCCTCGTATGTCAATAATGTGGGAATAAACAAAAAAGTTAATGTGTTAGTGGAAAAGGAAGATGTTTTGGATGTTTAAAATAAGTACACAAAAAAAGTAATTACTATGTAAAAATGAAAATTATAATTAATGAAATAGATGAGAAAATGGTCTCCTTAAGGTATCATCATTGGTAGAATGTTTTAAATATTGAATGTATGTGAACTATGAAAAAATATATACTAGGGGTAAATATCATGAAGAAATCCACAAGGTTTTATTAGTAGTGGTTATACTTGTGTTGATAATGATACTTCGATTGACATATGAATGGTAATATGTTCTTGGGAATAAGATAATGAAGTGTAGATAATGGTTTAATAATCACATTGAATAATTAAGGTCATTTTGTATTTGGATTCATGAATTTTATTATAGAAGTATTTAATCAATGGTATTATCCTTGTAATTGTCATAAAAAATATAAGGAGGGTTATACAATGGACATTCAATAATAATTTGGTGGAACATGTAAAATGGTGTTAAGAAAAGTGATTCAATAGAAATTTGATCATTTTAGAAAATAAATTATTGAGAAAAGAGAACCCTTAATACAGTCTCAATATTGAGATAAAAATAATTAATATATTTTTATGGGTTAGTATTGGATTCTATTAAAGATGATAATTTATGTTATGGTTTATATTATCCTTTCTAGAGTCTTATACTTTTGTGGATTTGTGCACTATATTCAACGAATTTATATTTTTGGAAGCATCTGTGTTTTCATTATGGATTTATAGCGATCACAATATTTAAATAATTGGAATATATCATTAAGAGTCACATTATATAGTCTATAGAATATAACTTTGTTTTAGTTACCTTCCTTTAAGATATTTACACATTTAATTTGGTGAGATATATTTTTAATGGGTCATATTTTTAACTATTTATTAAGTGGATTTTCATTACTTTTGGAGTTACAAATGGGGTTTTATAAATTAATTTTTTATTATATTAATTGTGAGTACCATTTTAGATGTGGAAGGTATATTAATATTTGAGGAATAAAATTTTCTTCTTATATGAATCTTATCATCTATTAAATGTATATTTATTTTCATTATGAATAAAAAATAATTTTCGGATATTCATTTCATAAATTTACATATGATATGAAAAGTGATTGAAGCAAAAAAAATGAATGAAATTATATTGTTCATGTTAGTATATTTTAGTATGTTTTTATTCTAGATGGTAAAGGGAATTCCTCAACTATAGGAAAAGGAGCTTGATACAAGAAATTTTATGTATTATCTTTATATATAATGAATTAAATGGTCACTTAACTCATCATATATTTATGATTTTTTGGTCATTAACTTTATTGTTACCATAGATCTCAACAACAATTTGTAATTATTTATTCGTTTCTTGTATGTCTACATTGACACATACCACCAACTATTTCCTACACGGAAACCTAATATGTGTTATTCAAGATGAAATTTAGACATCCACTTGTCTCCTAACAAGAAGATTATTTGTTAACATTTTATAAAATATGGGTTTCCAAGCAACGTATTTTCATATAACTATCCCTTGATTGTAGAGATTTAGATTAAACTTAAAGGACAAAATTTATTTTAGGTGTAGAATGAAAGTCCTCCATATTTTAAAATTGAAACATGATATTTGATATTTTATATGAAATTAAACAACAAGAATAGAAGAGAATAAAACTCCAATAGACTTTCCAATATATTTCATTTAATTATATTAAATCTTTCAGATAGATTGGTATACATGGTATGTCGGGTTTAAAGAAATCATCATACACTATTAAAATATTAATTTTTTAAACATGGACATTATAACCTAGATTATAATATGAAAGGTACATATAAGAATAACTAAATTATAAAACGTATATGTCATATACATGTATAAAATAAATTCCACAGTTATATATTGATCATATTTAAAAGATAAATCATTTAAAACAAAAAAAATGATTTTCTAAAAAAATGTATTGTTTAAAAAATAATTTTTACAATGAAGCTAGGCACATGATTTAAAAATAAATTAAATAAATTTTGAGAAATGTTATTGAAAAAAAAATATTTTAAATATAATTATTAAAATTATTCTTGGGTTAATTTTTTATAATTTTTAAAAAATATTAATATTCTAATGAATTAAAAAAAATTCTAATTTTTTTTAAAAAATATATTTTCTATTTTGAAGTAAAATTAGTTCATTTATATATAAATTTAACTAATTCAGATCATTTGATTCAATTTCAAACTGAATTCGTATATAATAACATTTTATACATGTAAAAGTTTGTCTTTGGAAGAAACTGACTTTTGGTCTATTTCTAACTTATATAATCCCCCATATATGTGTCGAATTATTTAAAAGGGATTAAATATTTTTAGAAATCCTAATTAATATTTATTAAATATATAAAATTTTATATTTCATCATAATAATTTGTAAAAATAGTTGTAAATTAATTAATATGCAGAGGGTAACATAAGGTGTTGTGTGTTACATGTGCTTCTATTAAAATTATTTTCCAACACGCATATAATTATTCATGTTTAAATTGGGTTTTATATTTAAAATTATTGGATCTAAAGTATCTAATAATGATCATTTCAATTTTGGATTAATTTTTAAATAACCTATGTTAACAAACTAGGTACCGTTGTGAATAAAAATTGATAAAATTATGTAAACATATTGGATAAGGAATAACATGATATAAAAATGTTTTAATTCTATTATGAACATTTATATTGGACATATAATATATCTAATCCATATTTTTGATTATTTATTTGAATATGGGCTGAGAGATAATTCACATTATCAATTAGTTTTGTGTATTTACAAAAATTCCACTTCTCCAAAATTATTTATGTGAACTCATTACCCACACTAATTAATACAACTCTAGTCATTTAAATTTAATGAAAAAATAAAAAATCCATCCCTAATATCCTTATCCAAATTCTAGATCTTCTAGAATACCCAAAATATTGACTCTATGGTCTTAAAGAATAGATCAAAAGGTGTTTTCTCTAAGAGGGGGTAACTATCTTTACTACACTATTTCATTTTGATTATTCTTCTAAAACCTTTAATTATATATTGAAACATTCACTGTAATAATTTTTTTATCTAAAATATATTTTTATTTTATTATTTTTATGTTCTAATATTTATTCTTCTTCATTTCCATCAAATGGGAAACAAAATCATTAACTATGTGTATGAAAGACTTCCACCTTACAATCTGATGCAACTAATTTTCTATAAAACATACCACATCTAGATAAAATTATGGATTCAATATATATATATAATCATTAGTATATACCTATACATATGGGGTTATAATATAACATATTACTTCTTCATTTACAATCCCTTTGAAATATTATAACATCACATGTGTGTATGGAAGACTAGAGCCTTGCGAAGTGATTTCATGTGTTTTTAACACATAATTTACATGGAAAGTCATGAAGATAAATTCAATTAATATTTATGATTAAAATTAAGTGATATAAATTATTAAAAATTAATATATTATACACTTCCTTACCCTTTATCCCTTTAAAGGAATTATTTTTTCCGCCGTGTGAAGTTTTTACCCATTGTATCCACAATGTAATGTGATTCATATTCAATGTCCAATTTTCATGAATGGTTATAAGGATGTATATAATGAAAAAATTTTTTTATCAAAAATATAATTATTTATATAATATAACTATATCCAATTTATAATAATCAAAACATTCATTACAGAACACGAATGATAAAAACAATGCAATTTACACAGAAAACAGTTAAAATAATGACATATTATTAACAAATGGGTGATGAAATGTTACGATAGGATCATATATGTTTTTATAAATATTATTTTGGTTTATTAATTTATATATTAAAAACATATTTTTTTATTATATAAGATTTTTGGACACTCTAGAAGGATGTTGAACCTAATATAAGGGTTTCTTTCCTCACTTTTACATTCATGAGACGTATAAAATATTCACCACATAGGTCATCTGTGTTTTATATATTCTTTACAGTGACCCAAGATTAAAATACATGGATATTATATATTTTTATACGAGTATTCATTACATTGAAAAAATATATTCAAGAGGACTGTAATAGTTTGGTGTCTTTGTAAACATGGAAATGAAATCTTCAATTACACTAAAAAATCATCAACATCTCCCATAAATATCTCCACCTTTAATACATCTACATAAAACTTTTCCTCATAACCTGGAGGATGGAAAATTGAAAATAGGTGATTTAAAAATTCTGAGTAAGGGTATATAAGGGAGACATGTAAGTATAAACATGAGCAAAAGTGTATGAGAATGTCTTTATGAAAATAGAAGATCATACACTGTATATCAAAGATCATACACATGAATCCTGGAAAAAAATAGTATCTTCATATGACATATAATAAATGGAAGTAAAGGACATAATTTGTGAAGCATAAAAGGTAATAAGACATGGAATTGAGAAAACACATAAGAATATTTTGACTTCCATAGTTAAAAAGGACTCCTTAATAAGAGGATCTTTGTAGACAATGTCCATTACTGAACATGGTAAACCCTCATTCCAACCATGTATTACCAAAATGAATGAAACCTCATTATGGACCTATATTATTTAACCTAGTAAACCTTCATTCTAGCCGTATACTTAAAAATTGAAAAAACCCTCATTCCAGCCCAGCATTACCGAACTGAGTAAACCCACCATCCAGTCAAGTATTGCTGAACTGATTAAACTCTCGTTCTAGTTTAGTATTACTAAATCGTGTAAACCCTAGTTCCATACCAATATTACTAAACATAGAAAACCCTGGTTCTAGCACAGTATTACTGAACTTATTAAACCATTGTTGCATCTATTTATATCTCATGAGTTATAAATCATTAACCAATGCATTAGAGGGAGGTATAGGTCCCACCCATCACATAATGAAATCATACGTACATGTTCCATAAGATCATAAATAAACATATCTTAAACCATTAAATTAAATGGAAATCATAAACATGTAAACATATCAAAACCTACATAATGATTCATGTTCTGTAATTATTTCATCATAAATATAACTTATGAAAAGAAGCAGGTTTCAAAAGCATATATCCCATGAATGAGAAATGGGTATCATAATAATATTACCCATGAATAATAAACGGGTTTGATAAGGACTATAACATTTAGAATAACACATTCATATAAAGGATATTAATTTAACCTTTATATCATTTCTTATAAGGTATGAGTAAGACCAATATATGTCATCTTATATGAAAAATAATTTTGAAAGGTCATCTAAAACATTTCATGAGTAAAATATCATTTACTGTTTGAGATTTTATTTTAAATTCAAAAAAACCATTTAAAATAATTTAATTATAAAAAACATTAAAATATTATAAATAATACATGAAATCATTTTGAAAAACTATTTCAATGAAATTTTTAAAATATGCTTCCAAACATTTTAAAACCCTTTTTCTTCGAAAAGACTCGAAAACTTCTAAAGAAAGCCTGAAATTGTTTTTAAAACTGTTTCATTGAAAACTATTTTAAAACATATTAATAAATGTTAATTTTTTTTATAAATTAGTTTCTCTTGAAAACATATAAAAAATAATGAAATTGTTTTGAAACACATTTCATTGGATGAAATTTGAAAACTGGTAAATAATACTTCAAAAATTTTGAAAACATTTCTCCGTGAAAATATATATAAGATGTATCGAAAAAATATGTAAATAATTTTCCATGAAAATCCCTTTTTAAAAAAATATTATCAATAATATTTTTTTTAACAATTCAAAGGGTTCATCATGAAAATGATTTATGGTAAATCCATACATGTCATACGATATCAAAAGAACATTCATTTGACATGGTAAAAAAGGTAGAAAAGTGGCCTGGTTAGAAAGACAAAATAATATTCCTTATATGATATTGATAAAAGAAAAAATTGGTAAAAAACTATTTTATATATTATAGGGGAATGGTATAATAGTTTTTGAAATTCATTTTAGAAATATATATTTCTAACTGAAATTAATGGTTAGATGAAATCACATTACGTTGTGTCTTGAATCACTCTGTACCTGTACAAACATCATGTATAATAAATACATGTTTATTATAAATATTTTAAATAATAATATAATTATTTATATTACTATATATAATTTTATTATAAATTTATATTACTTACTTGTAAACTATCAACTGTCATGGTTTTACTTCTAGTAATATTCTCTTTATTCTCCGCATGTTTCTTAATTTGTTATGTCATTCATACTTACACATATGTAATTATTCAAAAATTTATAAAATGATATATATAAGTTATATTCAGAATATGTGTGTTATAATAATTTATATCCTAATAGAGTATGTAATGGAATATACCGTTCGTGGAGATGGTAATTCATTCACCTACATGAACACTATTATCCATTTTTATTATCGTATTGAAAGGACGTATATAAATGAAATTTTTATATATAATAATATATATATATCATTATTAAGGTATCATTAAAATATCATATATATAATATATTTTCATTAAACCCATTATTAACACATTTTATGTGGTGTGTAAATGAGCCATATTGCTTTGAAGGGGTAGTAGTCCACACTTCCTCAAATGAGATTATCATATTAACACCAAATCGAAGAATAAAAGATGTGCATTGTAAAAAAAATTCAAAATAATACAAACATAATAAATATAATAAATTACATATATAAATATATTTTCCATTGTAATGGCCATTATGGTCTGTGGTAAAGGTGAAATTAACAATCATCGTTTTATGAGGAAGTAGTTCATCGTAAAAAGAAATAGTATGCTCAACATCTATTAAATAGAGGTGTGTGAAAGTGAAGGTCATAAAAATTTAATAAAAACATAATAGTATATTTAATATACTTTTATTTTTACATAAGAATTAAATAAAATATGTAGAATGGGTGGAGAAGGAGAATAAACGAAATGAGATTAAAAGAAGATGTTACCTCTAAATCTGGTAACTCTTTTTGGTTTGTGCCAAATGGTTTCCTTGAGAGGGTTTGTAACCAAAGAGAGGATTAAAATTCTAGGATAGAATATTTAAGAGGCTAATTGAATATATATTGAATGATCATAAAAGGTTTTATATCTATGTGGAACAGGTAAATGTGGGGGCCTTTTATAGGGAAAGAAATGGACTCATATGGAATTTTTAGGAAACTTTTTTGTGGGAACATGTTATTACCTTATCAAAGACTTAAAAACCCACCAGATCTCAATACGTGATGGAGTATGGAATAAATATTGACTGAAAATTGATTTTTGAAATGTTTCCAGATCATTTGGGCCTTTAATTTTATGGTTTAGTCCTTATTTAAGCTTAATTTGGCCTTAAATGTAGTGATTAATTATAATCACTTTTTCTTATCATTTTGGCCAAAAATAAACATTTTTCTATTAGAATATAAAAATTAGAATTAATATAATGATATATATCAGATTTTTGATATTTACTTCATAGAAGTGGAAAAAATAAAATTAGTGCTAATCTTGAAGATGGGACTAAATAGTAGGGGTTTAAAGTAGCAAAAAGATCAAAAGATTGTTTAGATTTTATATTTAGTATCAATGTGGAATAGATTAATGTGAATTTATTTGGATTATTAGATGTAATATTTATATAATTTGACCTTAAAATTTATTTATAATATCATTTATAAATAATAATTAATTATAAAAAATTCAATTTTTAACTAAAAAGCATTATTTTCAGTATTCATCAAAAATTGAAGTTTCTTAGAAAAATCCCAAAAATTCACCCAATGGTACATTTGATGTTCTGAATAAAAATTGGTTTTTTTTATTCAATAAAATTTAAACATTTTTCTAAAATTACTTTTATTATTAAAAGTGATACATTCAAGAATACAATATTTTAAACATAAAAGGACCATAACAAAAAATCATATTTTTTTATTTACATAATACAATTATAAAAAATATTTAAAAAGTAGTTATTACTATTCAAATTTATATGCTTAAACAATGGGTTATAATTATCTTATTTAAATAAATAAATATACTATAATTAGATATTTCGTAGAAACTCCGTGTTGTGTGTATCGTACGCCAACTCAGTCTTGCGTGCATCGTATGCCAAGACGGTGTTGTGTGGAACGTACACCAACTCAGTGTAGCATGTTAAAAACACCAAGTCAGTTTTGTGTAAAAGGGACCTTTACATAGATCACTACAAGACGTAAATTAATATTTAAATTTATTCAAAAAATATATTTCAGAATAACACGTGGTGTTACATTCTACCCCCCTTAAATTGAATTTATCCCTAAAAATTAATTTGGATTATAAATGGTTTGATATTTTAAAGGTTCATTAGTTTAATCCCACATCATAAAAAGGAAAAATAATACATCCATTAAAAGCTGAAATTTTCAACCATAATGGATACCAAAAGTAACATAGATCTGGGTTTCTACATAGGATAACATATGTTGGGAGTGAAGATTGGATAGGGAAGAAAAACATATATATTTATATGGAGTGATTGAGGTTATTAATAGAAAAATTGGTGATTGATAAAAGGGATGTTGAAGGCCTTAAATTCATATATCTATGATTATTTAAAAGTCCATTAGCTCGGCTAAAATTAAATTACTAGGACAACAATTTTTTTCATCACATTCAGAACATTGAGTAATTCTTTACAATATTTTATAAACAAAACTTTCATCATTGGTTTCTGATTTGGAATTTTTTTAATATATCTGTTACCTTATAGAATAAATTTCTATAAATTAATGTTTATGAATAAAGAGGAAAATATTTGTTTAATGCATCTTAAGGCGCATAATGAATAATAATTCATGTTATGTTTCTCTCAAAAAGAAACATGCATTAATATTTAAAATATGAAGTGACATTAATTGTTCATCATAAATATTTATTCATTAAAAATAAGTACACATTAACCCAAACATCATATAGGCTAGTGGTAGGTGGGAAACCCTTATTGTCCTTCGATCTGGGGTACAAGACTCACAGTCTTTCCAGACATGATTGGTTGTCACCCCTATTTTTTAAAATTGCACTAATATAATATATAATATAGAAATCATTGAAATAAGGTTTATCATTGTGTTGGTCGGAGTAGATTATTCAAGTGGTAAGGGGTGAATTGTGTAACTATTAAAATTTCTGTAAGAATTATTTCTAAAAGGGTTTCCCCAATGATTAATTACAGCCAAGTTAATCAAGGTTATACTCTTATAAGAGTCTGACTATTTATAAAACTTCTAAGAAGATTGATTAATTCTCAGTAATCGTAATTTGTGTTATTAATATTACTCTTGATGTTATTATACAATGAAAATCTAGGTATAACTTCTTTCCAAGACTAACTATCAAAGTGAAATTAGAGATTTATGAATTATATATTAAATAATTAAAACACAGAAGATTAATTTAAGCAACGCATTGGATTTGAAACAAGTTGTTTAGTCTCATGTGAAGACCTAATCCACTCCACTTGGTGATCACCTGCCACCAAGTAGTTTATATAAATAAACTTATATCCACAACCTGGATCGAGGTTAACAACAGTACACAGACTTTCCAGGACACACAGGGACCTCTTCCAAAGTTTTTCTGGGGAAAACAAATACCAGGCCACACAGGGACCTCTTCCACACTTATCCATGGGTATACAGAAGATTAAGAGAAAGGTTGAGTAAGGATATCTTGTATACTTCAGCTTAATGGAAGAAACAGAGTGTTTTATTCCTCAGGTACACACTCTACTTAAAAGGTAATAAAAAGATACACAAGAGAGAAGAAATATGGAGATGGGTTTATATATGCTTTAAGTGTTTTTCATTAGAGCTTTGGACTTCTAAGATGAAGCAGATGTAAAGTTTGAGTCATTTTCTATAAAACAGAGTTTCACGATTCAGCTTATGTTCTTCATAAGGTTCTATAGAGTGAATATGTTATCTAAGCTTCAAATATGCTTCTTGTGTTCTTCAGTAGTGTCGAGTTGCATGCAGTGGGCCTTCGTTTGAAACTATCTCTAAGTATGTTGTTCATTATCGTGCTCGCGACTTTGTTTTTTATTCAGTATCGATTTCTATGATTCTTTG
Source organism: Viscum album (assembly GCA_963277665.1). Taxonomy (NCBI): domain Eukaryota; kingdom Viridiplantae; phylum Streptophyta; class Magnoliopsida; order Santalales; family Viscaceae; genus Viscum; species Viscum album. The sequence continues at coordinate 878,007,395 of OY728163.1, forward strand.
TCACACTTCACATTTATCTTGGAAATTCCTGTGTTTGAGCCGATAGGTTGCATGTATTATGAACCTTGTACCTCATACAGTCCGTTGATATGTCTACAAAGAAACATTAATTATTTCAGTGCTTTAAAATCATAAAATATGACCATTATAAATTAAATTAAAAAATGAGAAAATAGTTTTAAGAAATTGTGTCACAGTAAGTCATGGAATCAGTGTCTCCTTGACATGGTGTCTACATTGATCATGGTGTCTGAGTGTCACGTTGTCTTGTTCACAATGTCTTATTCACGGTGTCATTTTCGCAGTGTTTGCTTCATGGTGTCTTGTTCATGGTGTCTGCTTCACAGTGTCTTGTTCAGGGTGGCTGCTTCATGGTGTCATGTTCATGGTGTCTGCTTCACGGTGTCTTGTTCAGGGTGTCTGCTTCATGGTGCCAGAAAGACATAGCCATTGGAAGACTCACTGTGTCTCAGAATTTTAAAAGTAAATGTGTTCATACTTAAGTAATCTTTATAATAGAATGGATTATACTTAAGCATTTGTCAAAGAAGGTGTTATAAGAGTAGATCAAAGATGGCATAAAGTAAGTAAACTGAATATAGAGCAATTAAGATCTTTCATGTCTCTTCTTGAAGCATGAGAATACATTAAACATTAATATACATGATTTGATAAAATTTACAGGAGTTAACTAGGATGAATAAGATTTGGGATCATTAAAAGATGATTAATACATGAGGAGTCCAACAATCTCTCCCTTTTTGATGATCAGAAATCATGTAATGTTAATGTGTATATTGGATTCAAATATAGAGATAAATGGATAACATATAGTGATTTCCACCCCCTTTTGGGATTATAAAAAAGATGGAGTAATAGAAGCCAAACATGCACATTCCCTTAAGAGTAAACAAGGTTTAGTACAAAACAAAAGAGAAAGACAAAATAAAAATCATCCCTTTAAAAAAAGAGTAATCAATGTTCTTATTCATGGGGTGGTCGTCTCTTTGCCTTTAGCAGTAGTGGAAGAAGAGGAATCCATAGGGACAGAGGTCGAGGTAGAAGGAGGCATAAAGGTTGTTGATAAAGAGCGTAGGGGAAGGCCTTCAAAGACTGATGGAGCCAATGTAGGGTCAGTAAAAAATCTAGGCAGTTGTTGATCAAGAATCATAGGACTGATCTGACATAGTGTTTGGCCGACAGACATGGTGGTTGAGGCTAGGGAAGAGGTGAAGGTAAGCAGCCTAGGTCTTAGAGGTGCAGCCATTGGAGTAACAAAGGTTGTACTCTGGACATGAAGATAGCATCTAAGGAGTTTTTTGAAATCTTTAATGATCTATCCACCATACTCCATGGCTTTTTCAAAATCATCCATATTCTCCATAAACATGTCCAACAATCGAGTAAACTCTGTGAGCTTCTGGACTTTGGTCTTGAAATCTTGAGTCATAGGATGAATTCACAGATTTTCTACAAGGTACATGAAATGGTGTGTCATATCAGTCATGGAGAATATTTTGTTGAATTAGAAATCCACTTTCTTGGAAATCTCTTGCTGAGCATCATTAGAAATTTTGGAGTGGATTTGTACAAGGTCAAGAACTCTATCATTGTTCTTGACCACATCAGATAAAGAAGACGTATTGAAACCACTGAGTACATTCTAAAGCTCTTCTTTGACTATAGTTCTCAGCAGATTACTGTCCAAGGAGGATTTAAAGGATTGAACAGATGCTTTGATAGTTGCTTTTGGATATTATAGTTGATTCAGAACCTTTTGAAGAAACCATGTATATTCATCAGTGAGTTTATTAAGATTGGAAACAAGATCTTTCATTTCCTTCACAATTTTTTTGTTTCATTCAGCGATCATTTCATATAAAGAAGACTGATAAGGTTGAATCAGAGACACACCAACTTGTGGAATTTGAGGAGCAACAGGTTAAGATCTCTAATGTATCTCTCTCTACTTTTCTTCAACCATACTTTTTTGGGTCTTAATGTCATTACTGACCACCATATTTTCCAATCTTACTTCTTGAATCTCATGAAGAATCTTAGGTTGTATTTTCCTAATAATTTACTCCTGTAATAGTGAGGAATCTATCTCACATAAATTTTTCACAGGATGAGATTAGGTATTCATGAGTTTCTCAACTCCAAATAAAATGGTAGCACCAAATTCCTTCAGATCATCCTTACTCACAAAAATTGGTTTTTCGGATAAGGTTTCAAGAGTAAGAACTAGTACATGCTCATGTTCCTTCTCGGGTGCAATATCGGAGACTGATTTCCACTAAAATATAGAGGAATGAAATATTCTGGTTGCTGTAACCTACTAATAGTCATCTACATCATAGAAACTGTGAAATTTATAATTATTGTCTACCAAAATTTACTCAGTTGGATGTGAGGATTCAATAGACTCAATATTTTTGGTTTTCTCCCCCTCAATAGGTGACTCCTTCTCAGGACTGAGAGGCTTAGAATCTTGGTCTAATTGCACATACTCAGCTCTATGTTCCTCACTCATTTCCTGTCTAGCCAACTGAAAGGCTAGCTCCATCCCTCCTTCAGCTGAAGGTATGATTTCAAGAACATATTGTTCCATTGGGAGTTCCTCAAGATTGGCCTCTTGCAAAACAGGTGGCTCTTCCACTCTAGGCTCTTCCATGGAATTATTTTCAGATTCATTGACAACTTATTATGTTACATCCATGGGTTTAATTTCCAGATTAATAACTTCTCTTGGAGTAGGGACTTCTTCTTCAAGAAATCCAGGAAGAGCAGTTGTTCTGTCTTCCTCAACAGTAACAGCTTCCCTAGGTGGCACTATAGCCTCTTCTTCCTCATCTTTAAGGTACTCAACAATGTGATTTGGTTCCAAATCATGATCCTAAATGTCTTTTTGAATTGAGGGATAATCCACAAGATTGAATTTCTCATAAAATCTTTCATTTTCTTCCTCCGACTACTTTTTTTGAATGATTCTAGTTTATCATCATTCTTTTGATTGTGTATTTTGAGAGACAGTACTCACGGTCTTTAATTACTTTTTATTTAGTCCAACCATACCTTTGGAAAGAAGTATGGATGAGATTGGCCAAGAGTAAAATATAGAAGTTGACTTGGATGTGACATTGATCAAATCACACATATGGTGTATGATATACTTTCATAGGTTGATCTTATTCCCATTTTACATGAGGTGTATCAGAAACACATCTTGATAGTTTAAAACAGAAAAATCACCTTTTCATGGACTAACCAAATTCGGTATAAACTTGAATTGAAGCCTTGATTCCCCATCTAATTCAGCAGTAATGGCTCTCCTTTGGGTTCCATTTCTAGTTAAGGTTTTCAGGGAATCTTTTAAATCAAACAATTCGGTTGAAGGTGGAGGTCCCCTTTGATAATCCTCACAGATTCCTTCAAGAAGTATCCTTAGGCATGCAGCCCATAACCTTAAACAAAATGAGAATCTCTGGCCATTGACCCATTTTCTTACAATATAACTTTTCGTAGAATCAAATGAGAACTCTATGTACTAGTAAAACTGATCCACTATCCTAGGGTAGATGGTTCTATCTTCCTTCAAGAACCACTTTAACTAGCCTTGATATTATAACACTTTCAATACCAGAGACATACTAGATAGAAGCCATTTGGGGAATATCTCTTTTTCAGGTACAACAACACGGTTTACCAGATTTAGTTTTAAAGGTCATTCAGGTGTCATCTTAGGTGCAATATTCTTCTTCTTTGAGATGTGCTTCTCAGGTGTCGATGAGGAAGTAATATTCATTCTTGGAATTCCCTGATGGTTCGAGTGAGAGAAGGAGTGTCGGGATGAAGAAGGGTTCGAAAGGAGTAAGTAGAAGACACCTCGAGTGTATAATCAAGTGATACCTTTTCTCTTTTATCATTTAGGAATTCCAAACATCGCAAAAATAAAAACATGGGAAAATCAAAAAGGTGAAAAGGATAATTACCGTGATACGAGTTTAAGGATAAACATAAAGAATTTTTACTGTGAGACCTTGTCTGGTCATTACAGTGAGACAATAAACAAGCTTCATGGTGAGAATGTGAATGAAATTCTGAGTGTGCGTTATGGTGATATAGAAAACATCAGACAGAAAGTACAAATTGTACCTGTGAAACTGTAAACATAGAACATTATGGTGAGACATTAAACATAAGATAACATAACTGAGAAACTGTAATCATGAGACAGTAAAATTTAATAAAGTAAGATACCGAACAGTAAGACCTGAAGAAGTAACAAGTAAGCTATCTATTTGAGATTTATCATGCCTAGTTCATGTATTATGTAGTCTATTCTCTCAGAATTTAATGGTTTGGTGAATATATCAACAAGTTGATATTCAGCACCAATTAATTCCAAATTGATATCACCTTTTTGATAATGATCTCTCAAAAATTAATGTCTTAAATCATTGTGCTTTGTCCTAGAATCTGAAACAGGATTCTTTTAGATGTTAATAGCACTTTCATTGTCATAATTTATAGGTACATGTCTAAATTGATATCCATAATCTTGTAATGTGTGTTTCATCCACAAAATTTGTGCACAACAACTACCAGCACCTATATATTCAGCTTCTACAGTAGATAATGCAACAGAATTTTGTTTCTACTACACCATGATGCTAGTGACTTTCCTAAAAGGTGACATGTTCCATAGGTGCTTTTTCTATCTAACTTACAGCCACCGAAGTCAGCATCAGAATAACTAACTAATTCAAATTATTGTTCTTTTGGATAAAACAGTCCTAGATTGGGTGTATTCTTAAGGTATTTGAAAATTCTTTTTACAACATTTAAAGGAGATTACTTAGGGTTTTCTTGAAAAAAAATAACACATAAACACACTAAACATAATGTCAGGATGAGTAGTAGTTAAGCGGAGTAAACTTCCAATCATTCCTCTATAAGTGGTTTGATCAACAAATTTTCCATCTTCATCAAGATACAACTTGCAAGTGGAACTCATGGGAGTGTCACTACTTTTTGTGCTATCCAACACAAAACGTTTTAGAAGATCTCTAGTATATTTACTTTGGATTAAAACAATTCCATCATTACTTGGAAAATTTTTATATCCAAAAAATAATTTTAGTTCACCCATTAAACTCATTTCAATTTGTTTTGCCTCATTTTAGTAAAATCAACACATAAAGAATTCTTCAATGATCCAAAAATAATTACATCTACATTGATTTGACAAACAAAAAAATCATTAGAAATTATGTTTATAAAAAGGGTAGGATCTGCTATTCCTTTTATAAAACCATTAGAAATAATAAAAATACTCAATCGTCATACCAAGATCTTAGAACATGCTTTAGACCATATAAAGCTTTTGATAGTTTAAAAATGTGGTTCGGAAAATGGGGGTTTGTAAATCCAGGGGGTTGTTCAACAAATATATCCTCAGTTATATACCCATTTAAGAATGCACTCTTAACATTGATTTGATATAGTTTGAAATTCAAATGTTCAGAATAGGTAAGCAGGATTATGATGGCTTCAAGTCTGGCTACTGGTGCAAAGGCCTCCTCGTAGTCAATTCCTTCTTCTTGACTATAGCCTTGTGCAACTAATCTATCATTTTTTCTAACTATGTTACCAGCTTCATCTACCTTATTTATAAACACCCATTTAGTTTCTATGTTGAATGTGTCCTTGGGTATTTCAAAAAGTTTTCAATCTTTGTTCCTTTCAAACTTATTAAGTTCTTCTTGCATAGTCATCTCCCTAAATTCATCATTGATAGAATCATTAATGTTTTTAGGGTTATGTAGTGACAAAAAGACTTGATTTTTAACCAAATTTCTAAGAGAATCTCTAGTTTAAGTTACTTTGTCTAAGTTTCCAACAATAGCATCCTAGTTATGGTTCTTAAGGGTTCTAACAGTTCTAGAAAAAGAAGGACTAGTGATTTCAGGTTCATCAATAGATTCATGATCATTTTGAATTCATTCTAGAGATTTTTAAGAGTTTGATGTTTTCATAAATTCTTTCCTAGAAGAATTTCATGATTTTGAATTGATGTTTAGATTTGATACATCATCCAACAGATTATCTTGGATGGTTTTAGGCTCATGTGGATCTATTTCATCAAATTTGACATGAACAGAATCTTCCACACATTTAGTTCCCTTATTGAACAATATACAGGCTTTACTAGATGTGGAATATCTTAAAAAGTTACCTTCATCACTTTTGGATTCAAATTTGTCACGATAATATTTGGTATTAAGATTTTAGACTTTCAAAGCATAAATTTTGAAGTTGATAACCTTGGTTTTTCCATTTTTCCTTAATTATGTAAGGAGACCACGTATAAATCGGTCTGATTAACAATCTATTTATTATGTAGCATGCTGTATTGATAACGTCAGCCCAAAAATAAATAGGTATGTCATATTAAATAAGCATTGTTCTAGAAATTTCTGGTAGGGTTCTATTTTTTCTTTCTACAACTCCATTCTGGTGAGGTGTTGTAGGGGAAGATAAATTGTGATTATAACCATTTTGTATGAAAAAGGATTCAAACTCTTGATTTTCAAACTCATGACCATGTTAACTTATTAAGGATTTAATTCTTAGTCCACTAATATTTTCTACAGACTTGGAATACTTAGTAAAATAAGAGAATGCGTAGCTATTGTGATCCATAAAGAATGTCCAAGTATATCTAGAAAATTCATCTATAAGAACATTTTAACACCCCATGCTTCCATGATACGCTTCCCTTTGAATAATACAGTAGCGTGTGTTATATGCAACTTCTAGTTCTAACACACACCACAATCAATCAAATTAGCCATTATGAATAGTAATACCTACTTTTTAAAATTTTGTGAATTTTATAATTCAAAATGGACTTCATTTTTGAATTCGGTATATCAAAATTATCATAAGTAGAATTTTTTGTAATTTTCTGAGAACTTCCAATTTAATATGAATAAGGAAAATACTTACAAACAACTATTTTAATAAAAATAATTTATAGTGATAAATTATACTATTGAGTAGTTTTAAAGTATAATTAGAATATAATTTCACCATTTTATCCAATTGTGGTCATTATAATTAACTTCACTTTGAAATTGGTCATAAACAATTATCATTCTTTTGATTGATATTGTTTCTTAAAAACCCGCTATTTGTGTTGACAACGGGAAATAATTATTAAATTAATTAAATCAAATTATAAGTTTTTAATTTTTTAAAATAGATATCATTTTTTAATTAAGAATATCAAATATATCTTAGGGTGAATTTTTTGTATTTGTTTTTGAAAAACTTCAATTTTTATTGAAGAATGAAACCACTAGGTGGTAGTTTAAAAACTAATTTTTCGTGTAAATGAAACATTACCACTTTTTTTATTTGATTTCTAGAAATCCGATATACATGGTTTTCATTACGAATTAAAATGTGGTTCAGTGGGATTAAAATAATTTTTTTGGTGAATAGTTACTTTTATGTTTTATTAACCGCGATTAAAGGTAATTAGTGAAATTTAAGGTAAAAATGATATTATAAAAATATTAAAATATCTTTACACTTGTCCTGCACTTATTGGATGAGTCGTTTCTGAAAAATAAAATCCATGGTTCAACTTGGGGACCCCACGATGCCACTTGGGTAAGAAAATGACCTTAATAATGTTTTATTTAAAGTAAAAATAAAATTTTCACAAACATGTATTGTTTTACTAAAACAATTATTACATGGGGTTATATAAGTTAACGTTTTTACTATAAATATTTATTGGGAATATAAAAATATTTCCTACGTCATGGAACTTTTTTTATAATTTTTTGACATTAAATAAATTAGATTTTTTATGACACCATGATGATGCAGGGATTACCTCATTAATTAACAATTTTAATAAAATGGAAGGATAATTTAAAATATAATTCTTACACTTGTAAAAAAGATATTGGATGAGTATATTTCGAAACCTTATCACCTTATCATAAAATATATCATTGTGGGACCTTTAAAATCCTAAAATCATTTCATAATAATGTAACATTTCATGACTTTCCAAGAGTACCCCTCCTCTCCTCTTATAAAGGCCCCCACCACTACCACCTTATTAACCCTTTTAAATCCATTTGGCTCGGCCAAACCCTGCCAAAATACTCTCCCAAATTTGCTCTCTTACTCCTAGAAGCCTCACTTTGGGAAGAAGTCATCCCAAGGAAGCCTTTGGCCCAAATCAAAATGAGTTACCCGATTATAAGGTAATGTCTTCTCTTATGTTCTTTTGTATTATATTGCTTCTCCAACCCCTTAAACTCTTTTTTATTCCTTTCTTTTGTAACAAAATCAGTATCTTAAATATACTAGGATTTTTCTATGATATGGATTTTATTTAAAATTACACACACCTTTGTCTAATGGTTAGAGAAGATACTATTTCTGTGGGTGGCGAATTACAGCCTCACAAAACGATGATTGTTCAATCTTCTTTTAACACCTCTCATGGTGGACATTATGGTGACACTATATTTATATATGATAAATATTATTTTTCTGATTTCCTTATTATTCTGTATTTTTCATTTATGGCATACCTTTATGATTTCCATTATTGGTAAACGCGATAATTTCATTTTAGGAAGTGCGGACTACTGCTCCCTCAAAGTGATTTCAATCGTTAATGCCATATCTGGGATGCGTAAAGGATAGAGTAAATGATATTATATATGATATTATACTGTAATTATAATATAACTTTATATCATTATGATTTCATTCCATTAAATTTGAAATAGAAATGAAAGTAGCATTCATCCGTACGTACGGTTTACCGTCTCCATGAACATTTCATTTAATTTCATACCTCTAAATGTTATATAACATTATAAATGCATGTATCTAATGGATATATAAGATATATATCATATATAAATCATGAATATAATATTTATGATAATGGATATTCTACCACATAAATAACTTGTGATTATAAGAAGTTTATTGTTGACTAAAGTACTGAAGATCGACAAAACGACTATTATTAACATAAATAATTACATAATGTTCATAACATGGTAATAAGTGATATAAAAGGAATAATGAACTTGAAAAAGTTTCTTAAGAATGTAGAAATTAAATCTAGTTTATTATTCAGGAGATTAAGGAACGATCGAGTCAAGTCGGACACGAGGTAAGGGAACTTCTTAACCCAATTTCTGTTCTTTGGGTTAATCTCATAATTCCAAATTAGGTCATGATATTATTATGTCCTATCTTGTATTTATACTTTCATTATGTGTAATTATAGTTAATACACATAATAGATCTATTTTATTTAAAAATTATTTTTTAAGGGACTTCGTCTGAATCTTTTTTCTTTGAGGCATATTCTGTTTTAATACAAGACTTTCGTTTATACTGTGTATAAACCCCTTTGAATTTTACGTTTATTCAAAAGAAATATTTTTATATGAATTGTTTTACTAAACGAAAAAAAGAAATGTTTTTTTGTCGTACATATGCGGCGACAATTACTTCTCCGCCACTGTGACCATTATTTGAGTTTCGGCTTCCTCTACAAGCTATAATTTTTTTAAATGAAAAATATATACAAAGTTTTAATTTTCTTTTATTTTGGTATTGAAAATGGTTTTATAAGTGTTTTTTATTATATCAATGTGTTGTATTGATATCTTGTGATTAAAATGTTGAAATGTTATGTTTCCTTTATGCAGGTTTTATGTGATTTGATTATGTTATGGATTATGATATGTTTAAACCTGTTCATATGAGGAATTCATTAGACTGAATAACTGACAGGTGGAGCCTGCTATAGCTCCTCGATGCATCGATAGGTCTCATGGGATAAACTAGTGTATTGGCATGAGGCCTTGACAAAATTTTATTTGTAGTCTTGGCATAAGGCCTTGGCTATGTGGTTATTATAGTCTGGCATTATGCATTACATCTCGACATCCTCCAGAAAGAGAAGTTGAGTTTTCCATTGATTTAATTCTTAGATCAAGGCCTATATCGAATAACCCTTATATAATGGCCACCGTGGAATTAGTTTAACTAAAGAATCAAATAGAGTAATTGAGAAATAAGGTATTTATTCTCCCTAGTGTTTCTCCATGAGGATCCCCTGTCATTTTGTTAAGAAAACAGATGGGTCTATGAGGTTTTGCGTTGACTATAGGGAGATCAATTCTATAATACTAAAGAACAAGTATCCCCTACCTCTCATTGAAGATTTATTTGACCTACTACATGGAGATCAGTACTTTTTAAATATTGACCTTCAATCTGGATACCATCAGTAGTGTTTGAAGAAGGAATACATTCCTAAGACATCATTTCGAACAAGGTATGGGAATTACGAGTTTACAGTAATGCCTTTTGAATTGACTAATGAACCCTTTGTATTCATGGATCTAATGAATAGAGTTTTCAAGGAATATCTTGATGATTTTGTGGTGGTATTTATTGATGATTTCTTGGTATACTCGAAAAGCTACGAAGATCATGAAAAACACTTGCGCATTATCTTGAATACCCTTGTCGGGAATGAATTATATGGGAAGATTAGCATGTGTGAATTCTGGATTTAGGAGATTTCTTTTCTTGCCCATATTGTCTATAAGGTTGGAATTTCTGTTGATCCTTCTAAGACCAAGGCAATCCATGAATTGCCAGCATTGACGAGTATAACTGAGGTACACAGCTTTATTGGTTTGGCAGGTTATCATCGACGTTATGAATAGAATTTTGCCTGATTGGCTAACCCATTAAAGAAGCTCATACGTAAAGGGGTTAAATTTTTCTGGACAAAAGATTGTGAAGAATGTTTTGATGAACTGAAGAGAAGAATAGTCAATGCTACTGTATTGACTCTACCATTGGGGAATGATGGGTTCGTTATTTATATTAATGCATCAATGAAAGGACTTGCTTGTGTCTTAATGTAGAATGGTAGGGTTATTTCCTATGCATCATGATAGATAAAAATTCATGAGAAGAACTATCATACTCATGATCTCGAGTTAGCTGCTGTAATCTTTTCCTTGAAGATATGGATACATTATCTCTATGGTGAAAAATGTGAGATATATACCTATCAAAAGAGTTTGAAATATATTTTCTCACTAAAAGAACTCAATATGATGCAAAGGTGATGGCTTGAATTACTCATGGATTATGATTGCATGATACACTACCACCCAGGGAAGGCAAATAAGGTTGTAGATGCTTTGAGTAGAAAAGATCATGGAGTTCTGAACATGATGAGACTGGAAAGGGATCCTATTTTCATAGATCTAGTAAAGATGGATATGGGAATCACCATGGAGGGTGAAACATCAAAAAGTTTTCAAATTGTTTCCAAACCATCTTTAATAGAAAAGATAAAGTGTTCTTAGGCCGATGATGAAGAGTTGAAAATGAATATTAAAGCTGTGAATGATGGGTGATTGAGTGACTTTGTGTATGAAGATAGAATTTTGAAAATTGGGAGGAGACTTTCTGTTCCCGGTATACCTGATTTAAAGAGGGAATTGTTGGATGATTCTCATAGTTCCAATTTCTCTATACACCCTGGGCGCACCAAAATGTATAGAGATTTAAAGGGACTTTTTTGGTGGGACAACATGAAGAGGGAGATTGCTGATTTTGTGTCCGGATGTATGGTTTGTCAACAAGTGAAAGCTAGAAGGAAACTACCTGGTGGAGTACTGCACCCTCTTCCCATACCTGAGTGTAAATGGGATAATATTATGATGGACTTTATCATGGGACTACCAAAGAATCCTAGAAAGAATCACACAATATGGGTCATTGATGATCGTATCACGAAGTCAGAACATTTTCTTGCCATAAGAGAAGACCTACCACTTGAACGTCTAGAACGACTATATATTAATGAAGTTGTGAGACTTCATGGAGTACCCCTATTGATTGTCATAGATCTTGATCCATGTTTTACATCATGATTCTGGAAAAGTATTCAGAAGGCCTTGGATACTAAACTTCATTTGATCACTTCTTACCACCCTCAATCAGATGGACAATCATACGGAACTATTCAAACCTTAGAATACATGTTGAGATCATGCTCACTTGACTTTCAGGGTATGTGGGATCAATATTTACCTCTGGTAGAATTTCCCTATAACAATAGCTTCCATTCAAGTATTCAGATGGCACCATATGAAGCGTTATACGGAAAGAGATGTCACACAACAAACCATTAGGATGACGTTGGTGAAAGAAAACTTGTAGGCCCATAGCTGGTGGAGGAAATGATGGAAAAGGTGAAGGTACTCCAAAACCACATCAAAGCAGCTCAAAGTAGGCAGCAAAGCTATGCTGACAACTGAAGGAAGGATTTGGAATTTCATGTAGGAGATCTTGTTTTTTTGAAGGTATCTCCATGGAAGGGTGTTATACGTTTCGGTAACAAGGGTAAATTGATTCCCAGGTATATCAGACCCATCGAAATTCTAGAACAAATTGGGGCTATAGCTTACCATTTGGCAATGCCACCAAGTCCCTCCAAAGTTCACGATGTATTCCACGTATCACTGTTGAGAAAATACATGCCTGACCCAACGCATGTACTCACCTATGAGTAATTAGAACTGAAACCCGATCTGTCTTATTGCGAAGTGCTCATCAGGATTCTTGATACAAGAGAACAGGTGCTGAGAAACCGGACGAATCGTCTGGTAAAAGTTCTATGGAGAAACCATAAGATGGAGGAGGCAACGTGGGAACCCAAAGAACATATGATGAAGAATAACCAAAGTCTTTTTATATAGTGATATTATATGAAATTTTGAGGACGAAATTATTTTAAGGAGTGGAGAATGTAACACCCCAAGCTTCCACGGTACGCTTCTTTTTGAATAATACAGTAGCGTGTGTGGTACGCAACTTCGAGTTCTAACACACACCACAACCAATCAAAGTAGCCGTTATAAATAGTAATACCTACTTTTTGAAATTTTATAAATTTTATCCTTCCAAATTGAATTCATTTTTGTATTCGGAATATCAAAATTATCCTAATTTAAATTTTTGGTAAAATTCTGAGAACTTCTAATTTTCTATGAATAGAGAAAATACTTAAAAAAAACTTTTTAAATAAAAAAAATTATAGTGATAAATTATACTATTGAGTGGTTTTAAAGTATAATTATAATATAATTTTACCATTTTATCCATTGGTGGTCATTATAATTAACTTCATTTTGAAATTGGACATAATCAATTGTCAATCTTTGGATTGATATTTTTTCATAAAAACACGCTATTTGTTTTGACAGTGGGAATTAATTATTAAATTAATTAAATCAACTTATATGTTTTGAATTTTTTAAAATAGACATCATTTTTGAATTAGGAATATCAAATATAGCTTAGGGTGAATTTTTTGTATTTTTCTGAAAAACTTCAATTTTTGATGAATAGTGAAACCACTTAGTGGTAGTTTCAAAACTAATTTTTCATGTAAACGAAACATTACCACTTTTGTGATTTTATTTTCAAAAATCCTACATACATGGTTGTCATTAGGAAGTAAAATGTGGTTCAATGGAATTAAAATAATTTTTTGGTGAATAGTAACTTTTATGTTTTATTAATCGCGATTAAAGGTAATTAGTGAAATTTAAGGTAAAATTGATATTATAAAAATATAAAAATATCTCGAAACTTGTTCTAAACTTATTGGATGAGTCATTTCCAACCATGAAAATCCATTAGTCAACTTGGGGACCCCATGGAGCCACTTGGGTAAGAAAATGACATTAATAACTTTTTATTTAAAGTAAAAAAAAAATTGTCACAAACATGTGTTGTTTTACTAAAACAATTATTACATGGGGTTATATAAGTTAACTGTTTGACTATAAATATTCAATGAAAAGATATATTTTCTAAATCGTGGTAATTTTTTAATAATTTTTATACATTAAATAAATTATATTTTTTATGACACCATGATGATGCATCGATTACCTCATTAATTAACGATTTTAATAAAATGGAAGGATAATATAAAACCTAATACTTAAACTTGTCAAAAACCTATTGGATGAGCATATTTCGAACCCTTATCAACTTATCCTCGAAATATATCATTGTGGGACCTTTAAAATCCGAAAATCATTTCATAATAATGTATCATTTCATGACTTTCCAAGAGTACCCCTCCTCTCCTCTTATAAAAGGACCCAACCACTACCACCTTATTCAAACCTTAAATGAAATTTGGTTAGGCAATCATCTTCCCAAATACTCTATAAACTTCCATCTCTTACTCCTAGAAGCCTCACTTTGGGCAGAAGTCATCCCAAGGAAGCCTTTGGCTCAAATAAAAAAGAGTTACCCAATTTTAAAGTAATGTCTTCTCTTATGTTATTTTTTATTATTTTACTTCTCCAACACCTTAAACTATTTTTATTATTTTTTTGTAACAAAATAAGTATATTAAATATAATAGGATATTGTTATGATTTGGATTTTATCTACACTTACACACACCTATGTCTAATGGTTAAAGAACATATTGTTTCTGTGGATGGTGAATTACTGCCTCACGAAACGATGATTGTTCAATATTCTTTTAACACCACTCATGGTGGCCATTATGATGACACTATTTTTATATATGATATATATTATGTTTCTATTTTCCTTATTATTCTGTATTTTTCATTTATGGAATACTTTTATGATTTCCATTATGGGTAAACGCGATAATTTCATTTTAGGAAGTGCGGACTACCATCCCCTCAAAGTGATTTCAATCATTAATGCCATATGTGGGATGTGTAAAGGATGGAGTATATGATATTATATATGATATTATACTGGAATTATAATATACCTTTATATAATTATGATTTCATTCCATTAAATACGAAATAGAAATGAAAGTAGAATTCATGCGTACGTACGGCTTACCGTCTCCATGAACGGTGCATTTCATTTCATACCTCTAAATGTTATATAATATTATAAATTCATGTATATACTGGATATATATGATATATATGATATCTATATCATGAATATAATATTGAAGATAATGTATATTCTACCACATAAATAACTTGAAATTATAAGAAGTTTATTGTTGTCTCAAGTACCAAAGATCGACAAAACGACTGTTATTAACATAAATAATTACATAATGTTCATAAAATGGTAATAAGTGATATAAAAGGAAAAATGAACTTGAAAAAGGTTCTTAAGCAAGTAGGAATTAACTCTAGTTTATTATTCAAGAGATTACAGAATGATCGAGTCAAGTCGAACATGAGGTAAGGGAACTTCTTAACCCAATTTCTGTTCATTGGGATAATCTCCTACTTTTAAATTATGTCATGATATTATTGTGTACTATCTTGTATTTATACTTTTTATATGTGTACTTATAGTGAATACACATAATAGATCTATTTTGTTTAAAAAATGATCTTTGTAAGGGACTTCGTCTGGATCTTCTTTCATTGAGGCATATTCTGTTTTAATTCATGACTTTCTTTTATACTGTATGTAAAACCTTTTGACATTTATGTCCATTCAAAAGGAATATTTTTATATGAAGCATTTTACTAAACAGAAAAAAGGAATGTTTTTTGTCGTACGTATGCGGTGACAATGACTTCTCCGCCTCTGTGACCATTATTTGAGTTTTGGCTTCCTCTACAAGCCATAAATTATTTTAAATGAAAAATAAATACAAAGTTTTAATTTTTTTTGGTATTGAAAATGGTTTTGAAAGTGTTTTTTATTGTATCAATGTGTTGTATTGATATCTAGTGACTGAAATTTGGAAATTTTATGTTCCTTTATGCTTGTTTTATGTGATACGATTATATTATGGTTTATGATATGTTTAAACCTGTTCATATGAGGAATGTATTGGACTTAATAAGTGACGGGTGGAGCCTGCTATAGCTCCTTGATGCATCAGTATGTCTCATGAGACAAACTAGTGTCTTGGCATGAGCCCTTGACAAAATTTTATTTTTAGTCTTGGCATGAGGCCTTGGCTACGTGGTTATGATAGTCTGGCATTATGCATTCCATCATTATGAAAGTGGTTATTGATATTGCATGTGATTATTCGACTAGTAGAATATCCATGTTAGTAAGTAAATGGAAATATTTCATTTTAATTTTTCCATATTATGCTAAAGTTTATGTTTAAATGGAATTTGTTTTAGTTATACATTTCCTTAAATGTTTATGTTTATTTATGAATGTTTCTGCTGTAATGTTATTCTTACTGAGCATCTGAGCTCACCCCTTTCAAAGTTTTAATTTTTCGAGGATGTGATGAAGTATATTATGAATGACCTACAGGGATAGTATGAGGGGATATGAAGACATGATGTTTTTTTAGTTTTAATTTACTTTATGATGTAATGTATTACATAGGAATGTATCTAGTTTTTCCAAGGATACTAAACTAATCGGTGTTTCGAGAATTGATCTTTTGTGATCATGCCAATGTTACGCAATAATGCACCGACTCTGGGTAACTGGGGTCGAGTCATTACAAACATAAACAAAGTGCTTCCCATTTAGACTAGACACTCTAGATGGTCCAAAAAAAATCTATGTGATCCTATTTGTGAGGTTGATAAGTTGACACTTATTTCGTTGGTTTGAAAGAAACATTGTATTGTTTTCCCTTTTGATCGGGATTACAGACATTGTCATTTTGAAACTCAAGTTTGGGTATGTATATACCTAGGATTTTTCTAGATAGCTTTCTAAGGGAGTGAACATTATAGTGTCCTAGACTTCTATGCCAAAGCCAATTTTTTTTTATGAAATACACTTAAGCATGAAGCATTTTGAGGAGCTAAAGAATCTAAATTAATAGAATAAACATTTATATTTCTTAATTCAAAAAATAATACCTCATATTTAGGATTGAAGACATTACAAGAATCATTTTCAAATTTAACATGTAATCCATCACCACAAAATTATGAGATACTAAGCATATTTTATTTTAAAACATCAACAAATAGTACTTTAGAAATTAAAACTGAGTTAGAGTTAACGATTTGTCCTAAGACAATAATCTTTCCCTTGGTATTGTCACTAAATGTGACATGTCCTCCATATACTTTTATCAGGTTCATGAAGCATGAGTAGTCTCCTATAATGTTCCTTGAACATCCACTGTCCAAGTACTATAGAATTTTGCAAGAGCTCTTTAGGCATCTTTCCTACAAAAAGATTAAGAAAAAATATATTTTCATACCCATACTTGTTAGGGTCAAATAATATTGGTAAAAAGTACATTAGGAACCCATATTTTCCTCATAGGTTTCTTATAACCATTGTGTAAAGTATTTTAAAAATAAACTATATTCGGTCTAGAAAATCTTGAAATAGTATAACATATATCAGAATTGAATTTTCTGATTTAAGTCCAGAGATGGTAGTAAAACTATATGTCCTAGATCTTGAAAAAACTTTGTTCTACCAAGATTTATTTTACTAGGTTGATAACCAATGCCACTGTTGTACTTAGGGGCAATCAATTTTCCTAGAATTTGGGTAAGGGTATTTTTCCCATTAGTAAACTTTTCTAAATCACTCTTTAATTTCTCATTATATATTTTTAATTCATTATTTTCTTTGGGCAGTTGAGCATTTTTCTCCTTTTCAGTAGTATGTTCATATTTAACATTCACAGTGAGAGCATGATATTTCTTCAATGATTTATATTGGTCTTTTAGTTCATTTCATGTCTCTTCGAGAATGTTATAGTATTCAATCATTTTATCATTAGTCATTTTTTCAGAGTCACTTTCATCTTCAGAGTAGTATGAGTTATGCACAGAAGAGTCCAGTGTTACCTCAGATGTGTTTTTCATAAAATACATATTGGATTTATTAGCATGTTCATCATGTGATGTCTTTGAGTTGCTTGAACTATCCTCAAAAGCACTCCAGGTTTCTGTCATCTCATTTTTGTACATCTCTTACTTCTCCTCATATTTCTTTTTTTACTTGAGATTTGGATAGTCACCCTTTATTTTTCCTTTGCGCTTACATTCATAGCATATAATTTCACCAGTTTTGTCACTTATTTTCTAGTCCTTCTTCCAGTTTCCTTTTGGTCATATTTTTCCTTTAAGTTAGGATTTCTGAAAAAGTTCTTCCTTTTGTAAAATCGTTTAATTCTTTTGTCTAGTTGATCCATCTCCTCATCACTGTCAGATGACGATTGTTCACTAGTGGAGCATTCAACATAAGCTTCATGTTTCCTTTTATCTTTGTGCTTAGAGGTGGTCATATTGAATGCAACCGATTTCCTTTTTGGGTTATCCTACTCTTTTTTTAGATTTAGCTCTTCCACATACATCATCAGTTTCCCAATGAGTTCTTTTACAGGTAGTTTTCTTGATGTCACATGATTCTCTAATGGAGACCGAGGTTCCCCCCCATCTATCTGGTAGATATCTAAGTATTCTCATGATTTGTTCCTTGGTAGTGACTTCTCTTACAAGAGAAATCATTGTGTTGATGATCTTGTTGGACCTAAGATATATGTTAGAAATTGGATTATCAAGTTGAATTTTAAAATTATCATATTTGATGGTATAAATATTAAGTCTCATTTCATTTATACTACATGTTCCTTCATGTGAGACAGATATGGTATCCCAAATTTCATGGGTAGTCTTACAAGCAGAAATTATATTAAACTCTTCATCTCCTATAGACTAGTATAAATAAGTCATATCTTTGCAGTTTTTATTATAAGTTGTTTTTTTAGGTTCATCCCATATGATCTTATCAGTAGTAGGAATTTTGTATTCATCTATAATGGATGACCAAATTTCAAAACTCATTCTCTCTAAATGCATTTTAATTTTAATTTTCCATTGAGAAAAATTGGTTTCATTAATGAATGGTGGTTTGTTGGTTGCAGAACATTAAAATATATTATATATAAAAAAGTATGACTTTAAAAGTTCTAGAAATTTAGAATTAACAGATATTTACCGATCATTAAAGTACAACTAAAATCACAGTTGAATAAGATTACACAGAGTCCTAATAAAACAGCCTCTGATACCAAATGATGGTCAGTGTATATTACACAAGAGGGGAGTGGTGGATTGAGTAACTATAAAAATTTCTGTAAAAAATATTTCTAAAAAGTTTTCCCAATGATTTAATACAACCCAGTTAATCATGGTTATACTGTTATAAGAGTTTGATTGTTTAAATAACTACTTAAAAGATTGATTAATTCTCATTAATCATAATTTGTGTAATTAATATTGCTTTTGAATTTATTATACAAAGACAACCCAGGTATAACTTCTTTCCAATACTAACTATCAATGTGAAAATAGAGATTTATGAATTATATAGTAAAGAAATAAAATAGAGAAGACAAATTTAAGCAACATAGCGGATATGAAACATTTGGGTCAGTCGCAAGCCAAGACCTAATCTACTCCAGTTGGTGATCACTTGCCACCAAGTAGTTTATATAAATAAACTTTTATCCACACCCTGTATCGAGGTTAACAATAGTAGAAGGTCTATTCGGTCATATAGGGACCTCTTCCATAGTTTTCGTGGGGACAAAATACCAGGACACATAGGGACCTCTTCCAACCATATCTATGGGTATACATAAGAGTAAGAGAAAGGTTGAGTAAAGATATCTTGTATCATGCAGTTTAATTCAAGAAATAGAGTGTGTTGTTCTATAGGCACACAATCTACTAGAAAGGTAATAAACAAACACATAACAGAGAAGAAATACGGAGATGGTTATAGAGATGCTCTGAGTTTTTGTCTTTGCATCTTTAGACTTTTGATATGAAGCAGATGCAATGTTTGAGTCCTTTTCTGTAAAACAGAGTGTGGAGATTTAGCTTGTGTTCTTCATAAGGTTCTACATAGTAATTTTGTTCTCTAAGCTTCAAATATTCTTCATATGTTCTTCAGTATTGTCATGTTGCATGCAGTGGGCCTTTCTTTTGATACTTTCTCTAAGTATGTTCTTCATTATCATACTCATGGCCTTGTTTAAAATTCAATATCGATCTCTATGATTTTTGGTAACACTTCTATTTTATCATGGAAATTCATGTGTTGGATCTGACAGGTTGTATGTATTTTGCACCTCATACCTCACATTCTCTGAAGATATGTCTACAAAAAACATTAATTATTTCCGTTCATTAAAATCATCAAATATGTCTGTTAGAAATTAAATTGAATGACCAAAAAATAGTTTTATGAAATAGTGTCACTGTAAGTCATGAAATGGTGTCTCCTTCACACAATGTCTAGATTGATCATGACGTCTGAGTGTCACGGTGTCTTTTTCACAGTGTCTTGTTCACAGTGTCTTGTTCATAGTGTCTGCTTCACAATGTTTTTTCACGGTGTCTGGTTCATGGTGTCTTTTTCATGGTGTCTGCTTCACAGTGTCTTTTTCGTGGTGTCTACATCACGATGTCTTGTTAACTGTTCCTGCTTCACGGTGTCTTGTTCATGGTGTCAGCGCCATGGTACCAGAACGACATAACCAGTGGAAGACTCACGGTGACTCTGACTTTTCAAAGTAACTGTGTTCAGACATAAGTAATGATGATAATCGAATGGATTAGACTTAAGCATTTGTCAAAGAAGGTATTGTGAGAGTATATCAAAGATAGTATAAAGTATGTAAAGTGAATATAGACCAATTAAGATCTTTCATGGCTCTTATTAAAGCATGAGAATACATTAAAAATTAATATACATTATTTGATAAAATTTATTGAAGTAAACTTGGTTGTATAAAATTTGTGATCATTAAAAAATTATTAGTACATAAGGAGTCCAACACATTGACTAACCTTTTAACCAAGGTTTTCAACACAAACTCAGTGCATAAATAATGTCACGACCCGTCCTCGGGGCCCCTGTCGTGACTACCCCAAGCCCGCCTTCAATAGGCCAGGGGCTGGAAACTAGCACCAAAGGCGTAAATCTCGTTAACTGGGAAGGCATTGCCTTTATAAAAGTAAACAAAACACCACAGAGTACAAGCGGAAGTAAAACACTAAGTATAAAGAGTAGTGCTGAACAAAGTACAATAGAAAAAGACAACAGCTGGAAGGATGGAAGCGGCTCCTGGGTCATCCTCCTCAGATCCTACCTGAAGGGTAGGTATAGATGGTGCAGCTCCTGGATCATCCACCATGGGTCCTACCTGAAGGGTAGGTACAGATAGCCTCCACAACACTCTCGCCCATCAACCTCCTCTGAGTGTCGTCTCGCCGTGAAGTCCACCTCCAGATACTGAATCATCGTGTAGTCCACCTCCGGGTACTGACTCATCATGTAGTCCACCTCCGGGTACCGTCCAATCCTCGAACACTCAGCCTCTGTCAGCACTGCCCATCGTCTGCAACCAACACAACGAGGAGCGGGTATAGCCCGTGCAGGGGTGAGTATAACGATACTCAGTAGGGATCCTGAGACCCTCAAGGTATCACTAAAACCCAACAAGGATAACCACAAAGAAGATCTCAACAGTTATCCACTACCCAGGTATATGCCCATACATATACCTAAGTTATCAAGTGACCCATATCAATCATGAGGTAAACACAAAGGTCAAAAGTCTCAGCTCAAACCAGGATTTTCATTATCGAAACTGTAACTGCTGAAGAGACCCGTCTCTAGAGTGTACAGTGGTCCTGTCACGACTCTGAGGTACTGCTCACTAACCTAAGACTACTGATGTACTCCTCCTATCGAGTACTATGGGCCTGCTGCTACAACCAAGCGCTTCCCACGATGGGTCTGCCGCTACAACCAAGCTCTCCCTCTCAAAGCCTCAAGAGGTACTCCCTTTGTTGAGTATCGCGGGTCTGCCGCTACAACCAAGTGCTCATCCGCCGTGGGACTATCGCTACAACCAAGCGCTCCCCCTCATAGCCTCCAGAGGTACTCCTTCAGTTGAGTACCGCGGGTCTGCTGCTACAACCAAGCGTTCATCCGCTGTGGGTCTGCCGCTACAACCAAGCGCTCCCCACTGGGCTATCCGAAACACACCGAATCGATTGGTCAAGCAGTCGTCAGGTCTCAGCCGGCTACACGGGCTCCGTACTCCGCACGCTCATCTCCAGGAGGGTCCAGTCCATGAACTACTGTTCGATACCCCAATTATCACAAAGTCCCAAGAAGAAGTGTCTCAAAGGACCACCTCGTCACAGGGGTTTCAACAAAACTGACGGCGCGTCAATCGGATGCCCGGTCTGTGAGTTATTACCCTTTTCGTCCCAGGGGCCCGGTTGGTCTCGTGTACGAACCAACCTGGCCGTTTCTCAACAGTACCCCAACTCTCATATGGTAAACGTAAAGGGACTGTTTCTCGACATGATCACCAACGACGCAGACGGTTCGTCAATCGAACGTCTGGTCTGAAAGATATAAGCTTTTCTGTTCTAGGGGCCCGGTTGTATTTTGGGTACAATCCAACTCGGCCACCATCCAACAACAACCAAAACT
Organism: Viscum album; assembly: GCA_963277665.1. Taxonomy (NCBI): domain Eukaryota; kingdom Viridiplantae; phylum Streptophyta; class Magnoliopsida; order Santalales; family Viscaceae; genus Viscum; species Viscum album. The sequence goes on from OY728163.1 coordinate 878,029,979, forward strand.
TGGGCCAAGAATGCCAAATGTTCTGTCTCATCAAGAGGAAATCAACGAGACAAACGACGCGTCAATCAGACGCCCAGTCTGTGAGTTATTGTCTTTTTTGTTCTAGGGGCCCGGTTGGATTTCATGAGCAAACCAACCCGACCGCACTCCGACGACATCCAAAACTCAAGAGGAGTAAGCCAAAATAACCATCTCACATAGAGGAATCCATCAAAGTCGACGGAACGTCAATCGGACGTCCGGATCTTAATATATGAGCATTTCCGCTCCGAGGGCCCGGTTGGTTTCGTATCTGAACCAACCTGGCTGAACCCAATGTGTTCCGAAATTTTGAGTGCGATATACCGAAAAGACCATCTCGATCCCAGGATCACATCGCCGTTGACGGTGCGTCGATCAGAGGTCTACATCTCAAGATATGGGCGAAAGACCGTGAGGGGTCCGAAAACAGGGGGTCTGGGCACGAACAGATCGGCCTGACCCCCCCCCCCCCCCAGGGTTGACCCGACCCAGGTCGGACCCGACCGGCTCGGTCTGGCATTACCGGCTGACCGCGGCTCGGCCAGCGCGGCCGCGCGGAAGCCGTGGGCGGGGTGCGCAGCTCCCCCACCCTCGCCGCTAATTGAGGCCAGCGGCAAACGCCGCCGCAGGTTGTCGGTGTCACCGTGCTGGTGGGGCGCACCGCCTCCACCTTCCACGGACCACCGGACGTGCTCCGGTGGTCCGTTTCTCCTACCGTCTTCGCCAACGGTCCTCCCGGGACCCGACTTTCACTACGATGTGATTCAAATGCCATATCGACCTGCTTCGTCGTCGTCCATTGATCCTCCCGTCAATTAACAAAACATACCGTCTTTGTGGTATTCCGGAACGACGCGATGGCGCCGCGCCCCTTCGCCGTGGCCCGACTCCATCTGTGGTTCCTTTTCGGTTCTTCGGCAAGACGCGACGGGACCGCAGAATTGGTTCAAAAATTTGAATGCGCGGCGTGAAGACAACACGCATTTCTTGCCGCTCAATCCCACGCAGTGCGACGGCACCGTGTCACTTTAATTCGATCCGCAATAATAAGAAAAACAATAGGTAGAGGGAGGCCAAGTTTGTGCGGTCCGGCCTCCTCCCGTTAACTGATATAATGCGGTCCAAATAAAAGCGGATAAAAGACGGAAGATAATCACGTAAGGAAAAATCACGTAAACCCCCTACCTCGTCGTAGTCGTCGGACGAGTTCTTCATGGAATTGACCGTCGCGGAAGAAGATGATAGCTGGGTCGCAGAAGGGCGTCGCGTCATCACGGTATACGGCGTCACATCGACGATCTCAAGTAGTTGATCGAAGATTTGTCGCGGGAGGAGAAACGTCGCAGAAGAACATCACAGGAGAAGAATCGTCAGTGTTGCGGAACACGGCGTTGCGTCATCGATCTCCGAGGGTTTAGCGTTCTTCGTGTTCTTCGTGTTCTTCGTGTTCTTCGCGTTCTTCGCGAAGGAAGATGAAGATCTCAAGCCTCTCCCAACTCTCTCAACAACCAACCCTTAAGAGAAAACAAGCATTGGTCTTATTTTATTAACATGCCAACAAATTGAAAAACAAACTAAGTAACGAGCCATTAATTCATAGAATTAATTTCAACGAATAAACCACCCAATTAATAGGAGCGTTTAAGAGTTTAAGAAAACGCATCAGTTGACTTTTATTAAAGAGGAGTTTTCAAGGGTGCATTATTTAGAGGAAAATAAATGATGGGGCTCGTGCGGGCCCCACCTCACAAATATCCTTCCAAGAGGGTAGGATATTTTGGATTGCACCCTATCCCCATTAACTAAGCCCAAGTGGATTAAAGTGGCTTTTAAGTGGCTTTAAGTGAAATAAAAATAAATTTGTCACACTACTTTATTTTATTTCTTAACATAACCCCAAAAATTTAAAAGCCACACCCGAGCAAACACATCTCCGGAAAAGGCGTTTCTAAGCAAATACCAGCGCTGCGATTCCATCGGTGCCCTCGAAATTTGATTCTGAGCACTGGTTCATAAGTTAGAAAAACTCGCTCATTCATTCACTGAACGTACCCGAGAAAAACTTCGGAAAATGATTCCGGTCACACCGGGCCTCAGAATCAGGTGCCGTTAGAAACTGTGTTCTTGTAAAATTCCAAATAAAATTAAGAAAAAAAATCCCTTGAAATTTACGGGTCTTTACATCACTCCCACCTCAGGGCTTTACGTCCTCGTAAAGCTTTAACACAAACTAGGGTTACAACAGCAGTACAGAGCATGCATCTAAGCCTTCCGCTCCCATGTGCTCACTTGGAGGTTCCCATGCTGCCCATGAAAGTGCACAAGAGGAATCGACCGTCCTCCTAGGATCCGCTCCTGTCGATCCTCGATCCCCACAGGAACCTCCGTGGAAGTCACCTAATCGCCATCGTCCAGCTCCTCATGGTCGAGGATATGCGAAGGGTCGAGCACGTATCTCCTCACTTGAGATACGTGGAAATCGTCGTGCACCTGGTGCAACTGAGGTGGATGGGTCAAGTGGTAAACCACCCCGCCTGCCCAACTGTGGACCTAAGAAGGTCCGCTGAACCTCGGAGATAACTTGCCGCCTTGGCCCCATCTCCATAAACCTTGTCGAGGTGAGACCCGTATAAAGACATGATCATCCTCGTCGAACTCTAGAGGTCTATAATTCCTGTTAAAACTCAAAACGATTGCTTCCATGAGGGTAAGGTTGACCGACTCAAGAGTGATTGGTCACACCCTCCTGTGCATGAGTTTATCCTGTGCTGCCTGGGGTTTCCTTTTTTCCGACCAAGGAAAACTCATCCCGACGTCGTAGTTAAACCATAAGCTTTTTTCCTAATACCGTCAATTTGTGTATGAACTGTGATTGCCCAGTCCATACTCAAACCAACATCGTAAGCCTCGACGCTGCCACCAAGAGATTCCAACCAAAACTCTCGCCTCGAGGGTCTGACCACACCATCGACGTAAGTGTGATTATCGAGTCTTCTCCCAAGGTATCTCTAAACGTGAGGGTCAAGTCTCCGGCTTACCAGAAACACTAGGTATGGGACAAGATTTGTGGAAGGAAGGAATGATACATATCAACGTCTGTTACTACAGCAGCTAGTAGTGGACACAGATTGTCCCTTGAATCATTCTTAGAGCCATCGGGTCACTCTCCTTGACCGCATGCAGCTGCACTCTTCCTCTACCCTCTAGCTCCCTGAGCCTGGCGGGGATAACTAAGGCGGGTGGTTCTAGCATGTTAAGATGTACACCACCTCATGCTGCTCTCCTAGCTCTGCCTCCACGTCTGCTGCTTCGCAGACTCATCTCTCCTTTAAGATTACTCTTATTGAAACTTTTAACATGCCCGAGTCTCCAAGACTGGTGCCAGTTTCCTGTTTCTTACTGCATTGTGCAGTCTTCATCCACTCCTGGATGATCTACACCTTCTTTGCCTACGATCTGATAGAGCTGCTAAAATTTCTCCTTTTCTGAAAAGAGAAACTCGGTCTCATGCCCTGGATGAACCACTCCCATTGCCTAATACAATCAATCCTGACATGAATGATGTATTTATGCCATGGATGATGTCGTAAGGCCTCAACGTAACTACCAAGAGATACAATTGTCTCTCTCACCTCCAAGGGGCGAGTCACACTGTCGACATCAGTGTGAGGTCACTGGGTCTCCTCCAGTAGAAATCTAGAAAGTGAGGGGCAAGTCAGCAGTCTTAACCAGGACCACTCAGTATCAACCAAACAAAAGGACAGGAAAGCAAGAATCACAAAGATAAGTGCCTTTTTATTATTGCAGCTCATTGTACAAAGACACGAATACAACAACAACATGGAACTAGAAGTACAAGGGACGTATCCACTAGTTCCTCTCATGTCCACCTGCTCCCGGAGCTCTACTGCCTTGTCCACTGATCGGCTATTGCTCACGATCCTGCCGCTTCTTCTGCCTCGGTGGCTCCTCCAAAGCCTGGCGATCATCTGTACGAGGAGTCGGACAGTCACATGCCAGGTGACCCTTCCTTCCGCATTCATAACACTTTCTACTCCTCGTACGGCTGGCTCTAGTCCTCTTGGACCTCTGCATCATCTGTCTACTGCCCACAGATGACTCGTCTATTGATCGAAAACCCTGCGGCAAAGGCAGAAGCTCTTGTACACGCTCGGGGTGTAGAGCTACTGGAACAAACTCCACCTTGAAGAATGTCTTGAAGTCTTCCCATGTGAAGGTAATCCCGTCACAAAACTGGAACACGTGGCACTACCACCTACCTGCTGCTGCCTGAAGAAGGCTGGCAGCAAAGATCACCATGAAATCTGCAGGTGTCCCTACTAGCCTGAACACTCTCACCACTGCCTCCAGCCAATCCTCAGCCGCCTGCGGGTCCGTCTCTCCCCGGAACCTGGGTGGCCTCTGGCGCTTGAACTTGTGCAGCGCGCTCAAGTGGCGGGCATCGCCTACTGCTAGGGCTGGTGGAATCAGTGGCCCAACATATGGTATTACCGCTGGTGCCTCTGCTGGTGCCTCAACTGCAAGAGGGCCATGTACCGAAGCCTCGTCACTCGGTAGGCTATCAATACGCATATCCCTCTGGGCTCTAGCTGGTCTTCCGTGAAAATTCATCCGGAAAGAAACAACGTGACATGGTCAAACGATTATACCTGGTGAGCTAACCTGGTTTGAGATGAAATTTAAAAACATCTGGAAACACACACGCAATCAGCGTTTTCATGCACAAAGTAGGAAATCAGTTGTCAGGGTCCTGGTGTATGGATACGTCAGCCGCCAGCACCAACACTGGACTCCCTGAACTAAAAACCACACTCTTTACTCTTAACACTATTGCTTCAGAGAAAGAAAATATCAGAGTTATAAGTTCTTCGGTAGAACTGAATCCTCTGATACCAATTTGTCACGACCCATCCTTGGGGCCTATGTCATGACTACCCCAAGCCCGCCTTCCATAGGCCAGGGGCTGGCGACTAGCACCAAAGGCGTAAATCCTGATAACAGGGAAGGCATTGCCTTTCTAAAAGTTAACAAAACACAACAGAGTACCTGCGGAAGTAAAACACTAAGTACAAAGAGAAGAGTTGAACAAAGTACAATAGAAAAAGACAACAGCTGGAAGGACGGAAGCGGCTCCTGGGTCCTCCTCCTCGGATCCTACCTAAAGGGTAGGTACAGATGGCGCAACACCTGGATCGTCCACCATAGATCCTACCTGAAGGGTAGGTACAGATAGCCTCCACAACGCTCTCGCCCATCAACCTCCTCCGAGTGTCATTTCACCGTGAAGTCCACCTCCAGATACTGACTCGTCGTGTAGTCCACCTTCGGGTAATGACTCGTCGTGTAGTCCACCTCCGGGTACCATCCAATCCTCGAACACTCGGCCTCCGTCAGCACTGCCTGTCGTCTGCAACCCACACAATGAGGTGCGGGCATAGCCCGTGCAGGGGTGAGTATAATGATACTTAGTAGGTATCCCGAGACCCTCAAAGTCTCACTAAAAACCAACAAGGATAACCACAAAGAAGATCTCAATAGATAACCACTACCAAGGTATATGCCCATACATATACCTAAGTTATCAAGTAACCCATCTCAGTCATGAGGTAAACACAAAGGTCAAAAGTCTCAGCTCAAACCAGGATTTTCATTATCGAAACCGTAACTGCTGAAGAGCCAGGTCTTTAGAGTGTACAGTGGTCCTGTCACGACTCTGAGGTACTGCTCACTAACCTAAGACTGCTGAGGTACTCCTCCTGTCGAGTACTATGGGCCTGCTGCTACAACCAAGCGCTTCCCACCATGGGTATACCGCTACAACCAAGCGCTCCCCCTCATATCCTCAAGAGATACTCCTTCTGTTGAGTACCACGGGTCTGCCGCTACAACCAAGCGCTCATCCGCCGTGGGTCTGCCGCTACGACCAAGTGCTCCCCCTCATAGCCTCTAGAGGTACTCCTTCAGTTGAGTACCGCGGGTCTACCGCTACAACCAAGCGCTCATCCGCCGTGGGTCTTCTGCTACAACCAAGCGCTCCCCACTGGGCTATCTGAAACACACCGAATCGATCGGTCAAGCAGTCGTCGGGTCTTAGCTGGCTACACGGTCTCCGTACTCCGCTCGCTCGTCTCTAGGAGGGTCCACTCCATGAGCTACTGGTAGATACCCAAATTATCACAAAGTCCCACGAAGAAGCTTCTCAAAGGACCACCTCATCACAGGGGTCTCAACACAACAGACAGCGCGTCAATCGGATGCCCGGTCTATGAGTTATTAGCCTTTTCGTCCCAGGGGCCCGGTTGGTCTCGTGTACGAACCAACCTGGCCGTATCTCAACTGTACCCCAACTCTCATAGGGTAAACATAATGCGACCGTTTCTCAACGTGATCACCAACGCCGTAGACGGTTCATCAAATGGACGTCGAGTCTGAAAGATATCAACTTTTCCGTTGCAGGGGCCCGGATGGATTTCGGGTACAATCCAACCCGACCACTATCCAAAAACAACCAAAACTCGGGCGAAGTATTCCAAAAGTTTCATCTCATCAAGAGGAAATCAACGAGACAGACGGCGTGTCAATCGGACGCCCGGTCTGTGAGTTATTGACTTTTTTTGTTCCAGGGGCCCGGTTGGATTTCATGCGCAATCGAACCCAACTGCACTCCGACGACATCCAAACCTCAAGCGGATTAAGCCAAAAGATCAGTCTCACTTAGAGGAATCCATCAAGGTCGACGGCCTGTCAATCGGACGTCCGGAGTTCAAGATATGAGCGTTTCTGCTCTGAGGGCCCGGTTGGTTTCGTATCCGATCCAACCCGGACGAACCCAAAGTATTCCTAAATTTCGAGTGCGATATACCTAAATGACCATCTCGATCCAAGGATCGCATCCCCACTGACGGTGCATCGATCGGATGTCTACAGCTCAAGATATGGGCGAAAGACCATGAGGGGTCCGAAAATGGGTGGTCTGGGCCCGGACCGACTGGCCCGACCCCCCCTGGGTCAGCCCGAACTGGGTCGACCTGACCCGGGCCAGACCCGGCCGGCACGGCCCGGACCGGCCGGCTCGGTCCGGCTCGACCGGCTGGCCACGGCGCGGCCAGCGCGGCCGCGCAGAAGCCACGGGCGGGGTGCGCGGCTCCCCCACCCTCACCGCTAATTGAGGCCGGCGGCAACCGCCGCAACCGCCTTTAGCAGACCACCGGATGCGCTCCGGTGGTCTGTTTCTCCTGCCGTCTTTGCCAATGGTCCTCTCGGGACCCGAACATCACTGCGAAGGGATTCAAACGGCATAGCGGCCAGCTTCGTCGTCGTCCGTTGATCCGCACGTCAATTAACAAAACGTACCATCTTTGTGGTTTTCCGGCGCGACGCGATGGCGCCGCGCCCCTTCGGCGCAGCTCGACTTCGGCCGCGGTTCCTTTGAGGTTCTTCGGAACGGCCCGACGGCGCCGTATAATTGGTTCAAAAATTTGAATGCCTGGCATGACGACGTCACGCATTTCTTGCTGCTCAATCCCACGCGGTGCGACGACACCGCATCACTTTCATTCGATCCTCAATAACAAGAAAAACAATAGGGAGGGGTGCGGCCGTGTTTGTGCGGTCTGGCCTCCTCCTGTTAACTGATTTCATGTGGTCCAAATAAATGCGGATAAAAGACGAAAGAAAATCACGTAAGGAAAAATCACGTAAACCCCCTACCTCATCGTAGTCGTCGGACAAGTTCTTCGCGGAATTGACCGTCACGGAAGAAGATGATCGTCGTGTCGCCGAAGGACGTCGCGTCGTCGCGGTATACGGTGTCACGTCGACAATATCAAGCAGTTGATCGAAGATTTGTCGTGGGAGGAGAAACATCGCAAAAGAACGTCGTGGGAGAAGAATCGTCGGCGTCGCAGAACACGGCGACGCGTCGTTGATCTCCGAGGGTTCGGAATTCTTCGCGTTCTTCGTGTTCTTTGCGTTCTTCGCGTTCTTCGCATTCTTCACATTCTTCACAAAGGAGGATGAAGATATCAAGCCTCTCCCAACTCTCTCAATAAGAAACCCTTAAGAGAAAACAAGCATTGGTCTTATTTTATTAACATGCCAACAAATTGAAAAACAAACTATGTAACGAACCATTAATTCATAGAAGTAATTTCAACGAATAAACCACCCAATTCATAAGAGAGTTTAAGAGTTTAATAAAATGCACCAGTTGACTTTCATTAAAGAGGAGTTTTCGCAGGTGCATTACTTATAGTAAAATAAATGGTGGGGCTCGTGCAGGCCCCACCTCACAAATATCCTTCCAAGAGGGTAGGATATTTTGGATTGCACCCTATCCTCTTTAACTAAGCTCAAGTGGCTTTAAGTGGCTTTTAAGTGGCTTTAAGTGAAATAAAAATAAAGTTGTCGCACTACTTTATTTTATTTCTTAACATAACCCCAAAAATTTAAAAACCACACCCGATCAAATGCAACTCCGAAAAAGGCGTTTCTAAGAAAATACCAGCACTGCGATTCCATCGGTGCCCTCAGAATTTGATTCCGAGCACCGGTTTAAAAGTTAGAAAAACCCGCTCATTCATTCACTGAACATACCTGAGCCAAACTTCGGAAAATGATTCCGGGCACACCGGGCCTCGGAATCAGGTGCCGTCAGAAACTTTGTTCTTGTAAAATTACAAATAAAATTAAGAAAAAAAATCCCTTGAAATTTATGGGTCTTTACAAATACTTCCTCTAATTATTAATTTAATATTTTCATGAATTAATAACCTTATAACACTTCAAAAGATGATAATATAAATCCATAGGAAGAGAGTCACGGGATCAGATTAACATTTATTTCCCTAGATAACAGAAGTTATCTCTTGGTTGTCACATTCAAAGAATGTGAATAACCTAATCATATATTCTCTTGAAACATGGTAAAAACTTTTATTACAATAATTCCTTTTGTAAAACATACATGATTTTTTATTCCAAAGTATATTTCGTTTACTCCTTAATTACCAAAAATTCATAAACCTCATTAGTGGTAGCATAAACCACTTTTAAATAGGTCCATACTTAGATCCAAGGTTATAATAACTGTCTGATTTACTTATTCATATCCAAAATATCATTATACACACTACATTATCTTAACATGAAGAACATGTTAAGTGTTATGTTCCATTAGTAGAAATGTTAACTTTCATGAGATAATATTTTTTTTCCACCATGACAATTCAACATATTATTGTAAATACTTATCAAAAACATAAACTAAAAAATGCATATATAATTCACCATTCAAAATTATGGAATCCAAATAAATAAATACATTGATTAAATCTTCCTTAATATATTAAAAATAATACCTCTTTCATTTTACATCTCATCTATTGTCTCATCAGGATTATTAATGTAACCATTACTCACACCACCATGGTGATTATTTTTAGGAACATTCCTCTTGGGAAATTTAGTTTCATATTGACCATTTATTACGCACTTAAAACTCATAAACATTGATGAACACTTAGAAAGGATAATATTCCCATCCATTTCATTTTTCCCGTGTATTCACTTGCATTGTGTCCTTATATTCCACATTCAAAACACATTTTTATTCCACTAATAAATTCACTTAGGTGATTCTTTCCACATTACTAACACAATGGAAACCAAATATTATTTCCTCTATGGTCTCCCTTACTAGAACTCTTAGTGAACTCCTTCTTTCTTTTCCATAGTGAGTCTGAGAGTTCGTTAAGGTAAACATTGATAATCATGTTCTATAAAAAAAGATTATGCATCATCTTTCCATCTTTCACTGTAGTTATCATCCCACTTAAATACATATCAATGATTATTCCACCACACTAAACATTAATCTAGTTCCTTTAGGTTTCCTCCATTAACGAAAACTAGAACCATAGTGTAAGAATTACTTAACATAGCATAAAACCACATAGACCTGGAAATGATTACATACAGTATGTCTAAATCAGGACAACATCCATAATATATGAAACATTGGGTTTATCCTAGGTTATTCATTAGTAACATATAACTAAATCCTTCAATATGGCTCATGAAGGATTTTTGAATTCTAAAAGCATATCCACCGGGAGTGTCAAGCCCTGTGTAAAGCCATGCCCTTTATCATGTACCAGATTACCCTGATTCAAGCCTGGAAAATCATTTCATAGTTATTACAACTAGGTACATCTATTCCAGATCCACATACACAAGTAGTATCTATACAGAGTTGTATTTATAAAAAACTACGGACTATATATTTTCTGAAAATTATAGGAATGTTTCTTAAATGTTAACTCAACCTTATACTTATCCTTATATACATACCTAACCATTTACCAAGAAATTTACCTAAGGATATCACTATTTTTTTCTCATCCTAGTTTCCAAAGGATGACTAAATTTTTTCTTTTGATACCAACTATATTGACCTAGGATTAACATACATAGATATTACAACATTTTAGATGAATATTCATTAAATTAAAAAAATACATTCCAGAAAACTGTAATAGTTTAGTGTCTTTGGAAACATGTAAATAAATCTTCAATCCTAGTAAAATATATTTAATATATCTCCTAAATATATAAACCTTTATTACTTATACATTAATCCATTTTTCATAACCTAGAGAAAGGAAACATATAAAGGGGTTTGCTCATATTCAATGTAAGGGTAAACATGGAATTCATGTAAATGTAAACCTGAGCATAAGGGTATGAGAATGTGATCATGAAAAATAGAAGATCATAACCTTAATATCAAAGATCATACACATGAATAATGGGAAAAATCCTAGACGATCATAATAAAATAATTAAAAGGAATTAAAAAATCTTATCCATGAAGCATAACATAGGATTAAGACATGTAATTGTGGAAACACATAAGCATATACTGATTTCTATTTTAGGCAGGTCCTCAATTCCAAGACAATATTAATGGAAAGAAGTCCTTTTCGGAACTGAGTGAACCCTTATTCTAGCCATGTGTTACTAAACTATGTGAACCATCATTCTCTACCATTATTATTGAACCAAGTAGACCTTAATTCCAACCCTCTGTTGCTGAACTAAGTTAACCTTCCATCTAATCCTATATTTCTGAAAACTGTAAACCCTCATTCCAGCCATGTATTACTGAAATGAGTAAACCATCATTCTAGCCTTATATTATTGAACATAGTAAATCATAATTACATCACTATATTATTGAACCAAGTAAACCCTTATTCTAGTCTTGTATTACTGTACTCGGTAACCCCTCATTCAATACTTGTTTATCTCATGAGATATAAATCATTACCCAATGCATTTGAGGGATATATAGGTCTCTCCCATTACATTGTGAAATCATACATGCATGTTACACAAGATCTGAAATAAACATTTCATATCCCATGAAATTAAATGGGTATATAATATTGTTAAAATTTCATAATATGTGGAAGGAGACATGTTTCGTAATAATTTCATTATAAACATAACCCATGAAAAGAAGAAGGTTTCCAAATCAAATCTCTTCTGAATGAGAAACAGGTTTCATAAACATATTACCCATGAAGAATAAATGAGTTTGATAAGGATCATGACATTAATCTTAACATATTCAAAGAAAGGATATAAATATAACCTTTACATTAGTTCCTATAAGTTATGAGTAACATCAATATATTTCATCTTAGATGGAACATAATATTGAAATATCCTCAAAAAACATTTCTTGAGGAAAATATCCTTCCTTGTTTAAAAATGTTTTTTTAATATATAAAACCATTTGAAAATAATGATATTATAAAATACCATTAAAACTTATAATGATTACATGAAAAAATTTGGAAAACCTTTTTCCATAAAAACATTTAAAATAATCATCAACGCATTTTAAAAACCTTTTTCTTTGAAAACACTTGAATTTTTTTCTGAATAGATTGAAAATGTATTTTAAAACCATTTCATAGAAAATAAATTGGTAACTTATAAATAAATAATGAAGATGTTTTGAAAATAAATTTTCTTGAAAACATAAAAATATTCTTGAAAATGTTTTGAAAACCATTTCATTGAAGACACTTTGAAAACATGTAGATAAGACTGCAAATATTTTGAAATCCTTTTTACATGAATTTTTTTTAAATGTATGAAACCATTTGGAAAAAAAATTCCTTGAAAATTACTTATTAAAAACATTTTTCCAAAATCCTATCATTTTTAAAAATTCAAAGAGGGTTTTGAATAAATGAATGTATGTAAATCCAGACATCTTGTATGAGGTCAAAAGAAAAATCCTTTTGCACGGTAAAAAGTATGGAAAAGTTCCTTGTTTGAAAAGAGACAAGGATTTTCACTTTAATATATTTTGAAAAGAAGAAAGAATAAAAAATTATTTTAGATATTATCGTGGAATGATATAACATTCTTGGAAACAAATTTAGAAAACATATATTTCTTACCGAAGAGAGTGTAAAGTCGAGTGATCCTAAAAATCATTCATAACTAACATATGTAATAAAGTGTATAAAATGGTAAAAATACATGATTATATCATGAAAAAATAGTGTATAAAGAATCCCATTAACATTATTAATATATGTATAATAATATTTCATCAATGTAAACATAAACATAGACAATCCCAAAAAGCAATGAGATTGCCTCAATAACACTTATAACTTGGTATCTTGGGATCATGGTCTTCATGTAAGGGAATGTAATTAAATGATGAATATAATATCATAAAAATATTTATATTCATGATATATAATGTGAAAAATAAGTCTTTGAACCTCAAAAAAGAGTTTAGAAGCATAACAAAACATGAGTCTCAATGAAATAAAATTGAGACAAAAATAATTTTTATCAAATTAGTAAATTTTGAAAATTAAACCCCATGAATGATGGATCCTAAAATTTGAATATTAATACACTTAAATTTAATTATAAGATTCATAGAATATAATAACTATCAGTACATAGACTTCACAATATGAAGGAGTTGAGAACATAGCTTTATCTCAGAAAAAGAAAAATGTGAGATGAAATCCCCTTACCTTATGTCTTGACTCACTCTGTACTAGTACAAGCATCCTGTATAATAGATATAAGTTTTTTATGAATCATTTATAGAATAATATTATTATAATTATTATTCTATATGTTTTTATTATGACTTTATATAACCCACTTTATAATGATCATGTGCTGAGGTTTCACTTTATGTTATATTTTCTGTCTTCTTCACATGTGTCTTAATTTGTTATGTGATTGATCATTATAAATATATCATGATTCAAGAATATGTAACATAATATTAATATTAGTTATATTATGTATAATTATTTTATAATAATTTATAGTAGAACGGTGTACGTAATGGAATACACTGCTCATGGAGATGGTAAGTTATACATACGCATGGATGATGTTTTCTATTTTTATTATCGTATTGATAGAATGTATGTAAATGATTTATGTACATATGATTTTTTATATATAACATTATTAAATTATAATTAATATATAATATATATATACTATGTGATAATTAAACTTATCCTTATTACATTCTATGTTTTGTGGGAGCGAATCACATCTTTTTTAGGGGGTGGAAGTCCACACATCCTCAAATGATATTATTGTATTAACACCAAAAGGATGGTAAAAAATGTTCACCATAAAATGAATAAATATTATTAAATAAGTATATTACATATATTAATATATTCTCCATCATAATGTCCACAATGATTGGTGGTAAAGGAAAAATGAACAATCATCATTTCGTGAGGTAATTGTTTTTTGTACACAAAATTAGTATGTTCATCGTGCATTTGATGGAGGTGTGTGTAAGTGTAGGTAATAAAAATTGGATAAAAACATATTAGTAAATGGAAGACTATTGATTGGTTACTCAATAATGAAATAAATAGAGTGGAGTGGGTGGAGAAGTAAAATAAAGGAAATGAGATTAAAAGAAGACATTACTTTTAAATTGGGTAACTCCTTTTGGTTTGTGCCAAAAGGATTCCTTGAGAGTGTTTTTTCCAAAAGGGAGGATTAAAAGTAGAATAGTAGATTTTTTGGAGTCTACTTTGGTAGATATTGTAATAACATAAACAGTTAGATATGATTGATGAAATAGTAGAGGTGGTGGCCTTTTTAGGGATAAAAATGGGCTCACATGGAATTTTTAGAATCAAATTAGGTGAGCGCATGTTCTTATATAAAAAAAGACATACCAAACCAGCCCAAATAAACAATGGATGGTGTATGGGTGAAATATTGAAATCAAATGGATGTTGGAAAAGTTTCCTAGTCTATTGTTTCCTCAATTTTAAGGTTTAGTCTCTAATTAATCTTAACTTGGCCTTAACCACTATGATTAATATTAATCACATTTACAAATAATTTTGTTTAAAAATTAACATGTTAATATTAGACTATAAATATTAGGATGAATAAAAAGTTGTATGCCAGATTTTTGTAATTAACTTCAGAGAATAATAAGATGAAATTATACTTCTACTAATCCTGCAAACGTGACAAAATAATGGGTTATTAATGTAGGAAAATGTTCAAAATTTTGTTAAGATTTTATATTTAGTATCAAAGTGAAATTGATTCTAATGAATGTAATTTTATTAGTCGATGTAATATTTATCTAATTTAACTTCAAAACTTGTTTATAATATCATTTATCATTATTTATTAATTATTTAAAAGGTAGTTTTTAACCAAAAAGTAGTATTTTTCATTATTCATCAAAAAATGATGTATCTCAAAAAAAACCCAAAAATTCACCCGAGGAACATTTTTATGTTATAACATAAAAAATGAGGTTTAGTTTACCTAATTAAATTTCCAAATGTGTCAAAATTTACATCTATTAAAAAAATTTATTCATTCATGAAACCAATATTATTAACATAAAAGGGATTTTCCCAAAAATCATATATTTTATTTATATAAAACAATTTTAAACAAAATTTTAAAATTATTTATTACTATTTATATTACTATTATTAAGCGATAGGTTATAATTATAGTATATAAATAATTTAAACCATAATAATAGATATTTTTTAGAAACTCATTGTTGCGTTTATCGTAATCTAACACAGTGTTGCACGCATCAATGCCATGTCGGTTTTGTATGGAATGTATTCTATGTTGGCGTTGCATGTTATGTATTCCAATTCAGTTCCATGTGAATAGATTCTTTAACATATTGAATTTAAAGATATAAATTAAAATTAAAATTTATTCCAAAAATAGCACCGTAAAAACTCATGGTGTTACGTACATACCCTTCAAATATGTTAAATTTTGAAAATATTTTTGTTTATGGTATATGATGTTTCATTTTATGTTATTTATTTCAAGGGTATCATGATTCAATTTATAAAAAAATGGGTTTTCACTGTTTCACAATATCATCATTGTTCTTGATGGTTTATGTTTATGTCTCCCATGGGAGAAGACATTGATACATCTATTCTAAAATAAAATTTTCTTATTATTATACATTTATTCATGAAATTGTTATTGTTATAATACCTTTTTTATTATATTTGGTAATTAAAATTATTATGAATTTTTAAGATAATTCCATATTGTTACTCTCTTCTATTGAAAATCCTTTGTCATCCAAATCAATTTTTTCCAAAAAATTTTTTTGAAAAATTTTATTATAATTATGCAAATGAATTATTTAAAAAATAATAATCTTTTAATTTTTACAAATTAATTTTAAAAGGATCTTTATTTTCATTTTCAAAAAATTCTAGTATGGCTTTATCAAAAATGTAAATTGGATCTATATTTAAAAATTTATTGCAAGAATGGAAATTTCTACCATCATGACAACTCGATTTTTTAAATCATCCATTATAAAATTTAATGGTCATTTTCAAAGAAATTTTATTTCCAACTATTTTTAATAATTTAGGAATAATTTTTTTTTGATTCATAGAGTGGAAATTTTATTTCACTCAGTAATGTTTTAATAGTATTTTGGGAATTTTTGTCCATCAATGTCAATGAACCTTATTCCAATTATGTCCAATGGTAATATGTTATAATTATATCATATCTATTATATTACCAGATGGTTTATGATTAGTTGAAATGGGGATATACTATATTTTTACCATCCACCATATTACACTTGAACTTTTATGATTATATATATTGATTGGGGTAAGTATTAACATATTGAATTTCAGTTTCCAGTATTATAGTATATGTCAAGTATTTTTTACCCCATTCATGTTATGAAGTCATTAGACTTATTATGTGGTGGTTATGGTCCGAAATTGCATAGCACCATGAGGTATCGATAGGTCTCCTGAGATTAATCAATTGTCCAAATTATGTGGTTTTTTATTGTAGTTATGTAATATCTTGTGAGGGTCTTGATAATATTTTTTTAAGTCTAGAATTATGAATTCTATCATTATGATTTTATTTATTGATGTCTATGTGATTATTTTATTATGTTCAATATTCATGGAATATTTTCACGATCATGTGATTATCTATGTGGGTTAATTATATCATCATTTTTTCTTTCCATTATATTCCCATGTTATTATTTAAATTGGTTTTAGTTATTCACCATGTTATGTTGATTATCCATATTTATTCATGATAACTCATATTTTATGCTTACCCTTACTAAGAATTCGATCTCACAACTTTATTATATTTTATTTACCTCATGATACTAGGTAGTGTATTTAAATAAATATGTAGGGATATGATAGGGGGAATATTGTGTTTTCGTGAAATAATTTTTTTTAATTTGTTTCCAATTGTAATTTAAATTTAGATTATGTATCCATTTTA
Organism: Viscum album; assembly: GCA_963277665.1. Classification (NCBI taxonomy): domain Eukaryota; kingdom Viridiplantae; phylum Streptophyta; class Magnoliopsida; order Santalales; family Viscaceae; genus Viscum; species Viscum album. Next base: position 878,046,890 of record OY728163.1, read on the forward strand.
CCTACCATATTAAACTATTCATACCATGAGAATGAGTTTTGTTGTATCTAGTACTAATGTAATGATGTATACACATGCTCATAGTTTATGGAGTCTGGGATAATATACATTATATCTGATCATAATCCCATAATACACTTTAATTTCATGAAATTAATTCATAATTTAGTTTGTACTGATTAAATTTTCATTCATTCTTTGATCATCAATGTTATAGATAAATAATGATAATGATTTAGAAATTTGTTGATATTCTTAAAAAAATTTCAATGGATTTAGCAAGATAATTTCATCCACATATTACTATTTTTGAGCATTCATATAATAAGCATTTTCATTCTGTATATATATGACACCTTCTAAGGAATTACATGGAAGGTGATTTTGTACTAAAACATTCTTGGATAAATTTGAGGAATGAAGGTTATTAGGATCAAAATTGGTAGAGGAAATAGTTTATAAGGATAAAATAATTCTACATTACATTGGGATGGGTAAATGTGGGAATAAAATTTGTACATATCATCATAGTAAGGTAATTTATTCATGGCAGACCACAATAATTTTATTAAATTATCAATATGGAAAATTATTAAATGTTTTGGTAAAAAAATAGAATAAAATTATGTGTTTCATTGGGCCATATGAAATTATAGAGATGGATGGTTATATTTCTTTTTAATTGGTATTTGATTTAGGTTTATCATAGGTATATGACATATTTCATGTTTCATTTTTATGAAAATACGTGTCGGATGCATCTCATATTTTTCATAACTAAAATAGTTCATTTAGAAGAAAACAGTTCTTTCAAGTATCAAATTGTAGATATTCATGACCATAGTGAGGAAGTTTTGACGATGAAATTTATTTAATATTCATTTTATATTTATGATAAACATATTATTGAAGAAACAACATGGTATTCAGAAAACACTATGATGTAATGATATCCCCATTTGATTAAAAAGTCTAAAAAATTGCAAGGATGCAATTTCAGAAAGGGGAAATATAATAAAAACTCTTATTATGTTAAATATTAATATTCATGTACTATTAATATTCATTATTTTTTTATTGTTATATATTCACTATAATAATATTTAGAAATATTCTTATCAAAAAATTAAATAGTTTTATTATTACTAAATTTTTAACATATATTATATGGGATTATTTAGAAGCATAATTATCAAATTTTGTAATATTAATTTACTAAAAAATTATATCATTTCTTAATACTAAATTTCAGTATCATCTCTGGATGAATTTTTCACTATTTTCAAAAACATTAGATTTTTCTTACTTAATATTGAAAAAATGATTGAAAACTATCTTATTTATTTTATAATTTAAAAGTTATAATTATATTGAAATGATTAAATAATAAAATTATTTTACTTTTATTATGAATAAAATAAATATATTTATATGGTAATTATTATTCTTGACATTGGAATAAAAAAATTTATATTTAAGAAGATATTTTTTTTAAAAATTTATTTACATCGCCTTTTTTCGTTTTACTTTTTAATAAATTTCTGATACTTTTGTAAATTTAACTTCATAACATGGATTCCATATTTATAATTTTAATAATTAATATTATTTAATATGATTAACCAAATTGTTTTTCATAATAAATAGTAAAAACAATGAAAAATTACTTCTCTTAATGAAAAAGCATGTTTTTTTGGGGATAAACTAATGTTATAATTAATAAAATGACTTAAAAAATTTATAAAAACTATCATATATAAAAAATTAAAATCCATATCATCTAATAATCAGAAATGGTCTATTTGTGATAAATCGTTCTTTGTTAATAACGAAATAAATTTTAATCATTTGAAAATTTTCATATCTTTCCTCTTCCCCACACATGAAAGGAAACCCCTCTCCTCTTCTATCAAATATAAAAATATACATAGTATGTAAAATAAAAACCCAATTTCCTTTTTAACATCCCTAATGATATCCTGTAGTTTCTTTGGTTTTACCCATAGAGGTTTTAGTTTGTCATGAAAATGGGGTTTTCTGATGAAGATGTATTGATTTTGACTGAATGTTTTAGTTTTATTCATTCTTCTACCTGCATAAAAATAATTAAAATACTATAATATTAAATAATAAATATCTCTCATACAATGATTTCTTTTTTATTGATTTTTAGCATTATTAAATACACTTCTTTATCTAATAAGAAAAACATTCATCATTCGTGTGTACATCAGACTACCCCGTCATGCAAAATGTATTTTTTTTCCATAAATGCATCTCATAGATGTTTATAATGATGAATTTAAAGTATATATATTATATTTATGTCAAAATTATCATTTTATAAAAATAATAACATATCATTTATTTTATAACCATTCTAAACATTTAAAAATGAAAAAATTGTTCAAGTGTAGGTGTAAATTACTACCTCCACAAAGAAATGTGTTTTCTTTTTCATCATTTCCACACAATGACTGTATATAACAGTTTATTTAATGGGTTTATATTATCTTTTTATATAGTAATACTTCTTAAATGGAAATATTATACTTACCTTTATCCAAATGGTTCATTGAAAAATTGAAATAGTACTCCGATGTAAATACAACATAACATCTCCTTGATTATAACACAATTCGTTTTTAATAATTATCATTCACAATTTGATCTAAAATTATAATTAATTTATACCAATTATTATTATTATGTATTATTATTCATATTATGATTGAGTAATGACCTATTTCACAAGTGTTGATAAAAAAGTATTTTTGAGTATATAAACTAAACATCCTCAAAACTCTTGATGTTGAATTAAAAAATTAAATAAATAAATAATTCATTGAAACTAAATGAAAAAATGTGTTATTGATAAAGTATTAAACAAGTCAAATTTTATTTATAAATTAAATAATTGATAAAATTTTATTATATATGAGATAAAGAATACATGTGAAAAGTCACACTTATGTTAAGGGATGATATATAATCAAACACATTTTAAATTTTTTAATTCTTTATTTGTTAATTTTTAAATCCATTTAAATATTAATAAATTAATTATAAAAAAAAATATGTCACATTTTTATTTTCAAATTTTTTTTTCAATAACAATTATTAACATATTCCATACATACAATTTAAAAAAATAAAGAGAATTTTATATTTTAATGTATATGATTTAATCATTATTTTCAAACACCAGAACTATTATTTGATTTTAGAATTAAATTATAACATTTCTTGCATTATTAATTGAAAATAACTTCAGACCCTTGTATAAATTGTTTTAAAAAATTGTTTTTAATGGAATGGATATTCTGATATAAGGGAATATTTTTCTTGTGGGTGTAAAGAATATTTTTATGAGTATGATAATGGAAATTAAAGTTATCATGTGATATAATTATGTTATGTTTTTTTTAAATATTATGATGATGGGTGAGACCGATATATCTTTCTAAAGAATTGGTTAAATAATTTTATTAACCGTTTATATAATTCTCTTAAGAGAATATTATAATATAGTAGTGTAATTATTTCATTGCTAAGAGTTATTGTAATAATGATATGTCAATTATTTCCCAAGTTACCTATATGATTTATATAATCATTTTATGGGATTTTATAGAAATTGTATGAATTCATAAGGTAATATAATGATCATAAGTATAAATGGGAGATATATTCTAATTCATAATAATAAAATGTAATATATTGTTACAATAAAATTAATGATTTTTTCATGAGTGGAATGAAACATTTATGACTCTTTTTCCATTAATATTTCTTCTGAAAATTTGTGTGAATATATATAGGTGGTGATGTTGATTTATTCGGGTATGAAAATTTTATTTTAATCATACAGTTTCTTATGAAAAGTGAAAAATTTTATAATGAGTATTATTGGAGTAGTGAGTTTCTTTTTATAATTTTATATGTATCCTGATGAGCTTTTTAGGTCGACTAATTTTTTCTCTTATTTTACATTGATTTTTATAAAATAGTTCTTATAAAATTATGTTTAGAAAAAAATGAAAATATTCATGTATAGAAAACATGTTTAGTCTTAAAAATTATGAATCGTGGGAAAATTCATACTGAGTGTAAATGTTCAATTCATGATATATGATTTTTTTGAAATGATAATGACCTAATATCTAAAACCAAAAAATGTAAAAATTATTTAGTAATGTAATTAAATGAAATATTTTCTTAATATTAAATTTATGGATTGTTTATGTTCATTTCCTTATATTATGTTTCCCATATAGCTTATTTGAGCTCACGACTTCTTATTCTTCCATTTCCCCCTTTTATGAAGACAAATAGTACAAAAGATATTACATGATGGAAGGAATGTGTAGATTACTTTTTTATAGATCATAAAGTATTATTATGGATAAATTAGTTTTCCATATAGTTGAAAAAAGAACATTGGATACAAAAAAAATAGTATTTATTAATTTATAAAATTTACTAGTTCTATAAATCACTAACCCTTAATGGATTTAGGAATGTATGTAACGAAATACTTTCATTATGAAATGTAATTGTGGGATAGTTTTTTTAGTAATATATTGTTGCAATAAAATCTATTATTAATTGTTTTTTATTACGACACCAGATCTGGGCCACCACATTAAAGTATTCATATTAGTGCTCGATAGAATGAATGTGTGTCATATCTCATTTGATCACTTAATGAATAACTAGATATTGGATTTGGATAGTGGAGTAGGGATTTATCTTGTAATTTAAAATTTTTGTATCATATCTAAAGGATTTAGTTCTAGTGAATAAATTGAATATTTATTAGTTATATTAAAAAACAATCCATGGTGAAGAATATGTGAAGATGGTTCGGGGATTTCATATTTTATCTGAAATTATGACATCATGATTAGAATATTGAAGATCGATCTCCTTTGTGTGCATATGAATTGATATTGATGGAATTCATTACATAAGAAGAAATAATGATTATATTAAAACATAATATGGTATATTGAGCTAGTCTTTATTTTTCATGCATTAAGAGGGAATACACTGATCAAAATTGTGTATTAGAGATGAAGAATTTATTTACTAGTCATATTTTTTAGATTAGATTCATGCATAACATGACATTATCTTGTATTTATTAGAATGATAAAGTATATGAAATTCTAGAGAATTTATGAGATGGTATATGATATTCCTGGAATGTTCTAATGATAATAAGTTATATAGTAGGGGGGTTTTTTATGGCCTATGAAATTATCAGTTTGTGGAATCATAAACTGGATAAAATTCAATGGAATTGAGGTTGTGTTGATAGCTTTAAATATTGGAAATGGAATTTAGGACATTTTTATTTAGGAATAAAAAGATTGTTTTAGATTTATAGAAAAATATATAAAATATATTAATTATAAAATTTTCAAGGAATTAAAATATTAAATAGTCAGTAGTAAGCCCCCATTGGATAGCTAGTACAATTACACAAGAAACATTGTGTAAATTCCATACGATTATTGTTTCCTTATGACATATGTTAAAACTATATTTAATATATTTTTTAAAAAATAATTGATGAAATCCCTTTTTTGTAGTTCAAAAAAATTCTTTGAATAAAATCTTCTAATGCTAGGGATAAGGTAATCCCCCATGTTCTTATTTTTTCTTTCAAAAGTCACAAATAATGTATAGAATAGGTTATTAAATATGGAATTGTTTTCTTTTAATTTTTTTTATTTAAAACAAATTAGTTAAAATTGAATAGAAATATATTATGTGTTAACTTTGATAATTACATGGAAGGTATACCCCTATATATTAACTACAATATTTATTATTTTCTGTTTATCTTTATATATGTTTGTGGGGATTTTGGGTCATAGATAATCAAATACAGCCTATGTGGTTTATAATTTGTTATAAAATTTATATAGTCTCTTGTGATTGGAAAAAACATTCAAACATATATTGTTATTATTTCACGTTTTCTTATTGACCACATATCCATGGGGTACTTGAACTAATTATATGTGATGGACCGGACCAAGTATCTTGTCTAGAGAAAAGTGGTGAGCTTCCAATGATATAATATCATGGGATAGATAAAGGTATTTAATATGGATAGGGACTATAGTGGTCATTTCTTTAAGGATTTTTTACTTCTTTTTTCTTATAATAAATTTGAATCCATTTAGTAACTTTAGATTTATCCTTTATGTTAGGTTTAAGGATCTGAGTAAGATGTTGATAATTATAATCATTGAGAAGAATATTTAATTCTACTAGGGGATTTCATTTTTAATAGTTATCAGGGTTAGTTTGATTATTGTTTATTTATAGGGGATCTATTAAGATATTTTTATTAAAAATATATTCCTTTTGTCTTAATCTATCTTAATGATGCTATATTAGAGAATAAAATTATATTCATTAAGATGTAATCCATGTATGTCTTGAAATAAGCTTGATATTCTCTACCCTAGGGTTGTTTGATGTGTTTTTGTATTTATTTATTTTTATTTAGTATTATTTGTCATAATCAATCTTAGTGTACCCCATAATTGGGCACCCAATCTAGTCCATGGAACGACCGAAGGCATCTCATCAGTTGACTATGACATTAAATGTGTCCCATCAAATAAATAAAAATAGATTTTGGGTTTATTTATCTCTCATAATCAAATTAATCATATAATAGTTTCTACAGGGAAATTTAGCATGACCCATTCATTTATCAGCCACTCATTCATTAAATATACAAAAATATCAAAAAAAATATTAGTGGTATAAAAAATAAGAATATATAACCTAAAATATAAACCATAATGAATAAGTATCATCACATAATTATTACCATATAAGCATCATATGGACTGTCGAGGTCGATACATTAATATCCTAGAATGAATCGAAAAATAAACCCAAAACAAAATGGCGCCAAATATCTTTTTATAACTATTTAAAATTATCCATAGCACAATCCAACCATCATAAAAAAAACCAAAAGTCATTGACATAATCTATTTAAAATAACAATAAACCATAAGATCTATATAGATCTAATGTATTGTATAGTGTTTGAGTAGTAACTAGGCCATAAGAATTTCAACATGTATTTTGTGAAATTTCTATCAATGGGAATTCATCCAATGCTACATTGAAGGACATTCAAAAAAAAATACCTTCCTACATTTGATTACTTTAAATAAATTCATCAAAAACATTTTATAATACTTCTACTTATTTTTATGTAAACAAATAAAATCTCTTAAAACCCATTTTCTCAACTGATTTATTTTTTCTAAAAAACACCCATTTTAAATCCACTTTAAAGAAAAATAGAAATAAATTATTCTTACAACAGTTGAATCCATTATGTTTGTAAAAGTATTGAAGGATAATAATTAATCAATTGGGAGACATGTAACCAATAAGATAATAATGACCACAGAACATCAACATGTCATAGTGTTGGAGAAGACAATATAACCCAGTAAAATAAGATAGAAATCCTTATATATACTAACAACTAGTTTCATGGGTGCCTACCATAAGTCACTATGTCTAGGTATGCCTAGAAACTATATTTCATTATTTTTAGACACTCTTAAATAGTTGAATGAAATTAGAACCACATCACAATATAGTGGGATAAGGATGAAATTTGTTCTCTTATTAGTGCATAATTATAATTAGAATAAAGGGATACTTTCAGATATAGTTTCACCTATCCAAGAACCATATTTTCCCGTAATAAAATAAATTGGAGGTAATAAAACTATACGTACACATTAACAATATCAATCAAATATAAATATAAATGTCATATCCCCTCTAATTCCCTCGTAATAAACAAAACCTTTCAAATTTTACATTCCATAATAAGTATGTATAACATCTTCTCCAGGTACAAAACTGATGAAAAAATGAACAAATGAAAGAAGAGGGTTTAACAAACACATTAATGATATGAAAAAAGATTAATGGTTCTAAATAAGGATTCTATAAAACAGTATCATGATGTTATCTACCTAAAATTCATGTTATATTCGTATGTCAAACATTATGTAAGACAATTGACTCCAATAATGTTAAATATAAATGAATAATTAACCAACAGTTCTATTTGAATCAATTAGAGGCCCAAATAATTTATTTACATTTTATTCCATGACCCAAACCTAGTCAAATCACATTAATAATAAATAAACCATTTAAATAAACCATTAAATCATTTCAAATGATGTTTAAGATCAAAATAATCTTTTTAAAAACTGTATTAACCATCAAATACTCATTATGACACATGAGAAATTATTTTAAATCGTTTATAAAACCCATTAGAATTATCATATATAATTATAATATTTTTAAAAAATACATTTTAACATAAATCACAGAATGAAATTCCAACATAGAAATTACACAAAAAATTACCTAAAATATTGTTCAAATCCCACACAATGTGTTCCAACGAGCCGCTTTTGGTGGAAATGCTAAAATGGTAAAAGAAAACCCATCTACAATCCATAGACACAAAAAACAAAAATTAAAACCATATGTAACCCTAAATCATAGCCACTTTTATTGTTTGTGTTTAGAGAGTAATATAGAACTAATAAGAGATATAGAGAAGAAGATAAGAAGTAAAACCAAGATAATATTGATATTTACCTTGAAAAATCTCTTGGAATTAATGTAATAGGAAAATAAAAAGATATATAAGAAGGTGGAGAAAAATTTGTGTGTCCATTTGATCAATTTAATAGAATGTGAGAATGTAAATAAAAAAGTTGTTTGGGGTGCGGGTATTATTTAATTTTTTTAATATTGGGTAGATAAGTGGTACAACATTGTATAAGCCACCACTACATAGTTGCATTCATTGTGGCCATATTGTTGCATGGTCTCTGGATTATGACATAGTGTCCCAAGAGTTGGTAGAGGCGACTCAAGACATTACCCTAGTAAACTATGGAATATCCCTTCATGCTATATCATAGAAAAAATAACAAAAAACCCTCCACAATACAGCCTTTCTCTTTTTGTTGTGAAAAAAATATAACACCCTTATAAAACACACTCATGAAATTCCTAACATAACCTTTCAATGTAATAAAAAAAGACCATTATGAAACACCCTCTAGAGTATATCATAAACCCTATAGCATGACCCTCCTCCATCACCCTTACACAACACCATAAACATACCATTATAAAACACCCACAACTATGCTACCTGAAACCTACGGTGTTTCATTCCTCCCTCATGTTGATTTGAAACCTATACACAACTTCAAATGACCAATATGAACCTCCCTTCATAGTGCAGCCCCTGCTCCATTATGAAATAACCTCTTTTCCTATAATCGTTTATATAGTAATTAGGCATGAAACAATGTTCCCTCGTACCATTGGGTGGCCTACTATAGATCTATCATATAAGTCTATACAACAATTGGAAACTCTATATCCACTCATAAAAAACCGTGAATAACTAAATCCCCAATAATCATAAAATAACCCAAAATTAAATAGAATTAATCAATTATGGAATATGGGTGTGATAATTTTCCCTACCATGTCACTTCTTACCCTAATAATGACCACAATACATATAGAATTAAAAAATGGAGAAAACTTCATTATTTCTCATTTGTCGGGTGGATGATGAAACAACAAGAATTTTCCAATGAATGTAATCTGAAGAACAAAGACACTCTTCCAAGTGAGTGATACAATTCTACGATGATCTAGAACACCATAAGGTTATCTGAAAAAGAATGATATCTATCATAGTTCTCTACACAATTAACATTTTTTATAAAATGGTCATAATAATAGAAACACACACCTATAAAAACAAAACACAAAAATATACCCACTATTAAAAAAAATCCAAAGGACTGATATATCTAAAACTACCGTCCAAAATCATGAAAAAAAATATTATTTTGAAATCCCAAATAAAAATAAATCCAACAAAACATCTAAAAACAATAAAAACAATTCTAAAATAACCTAACACCATCAACCAAAAAATGGGATAAAAACTAGAAATATTACTCAAAGGATCTCCATGGGATCCAAACTCAGGATACAATATTGGATGGTAACAAAAAACATGAATCATAGAACATCATATAACAAAAAAACCCATAAAAATGAAAACTATTACTCTAATGAGATCAACAACCCAAAAGAAAAGACTTGTCCTTTTAACCCAACTACATATCCCCAACATTCCCATGCTCAATAAAGGAAAAATACAACCTTAAAAATCTCATCATAGTATAAATAACAAATAATATAACCCAAACAATAAGACCTGTAAGAACTAAAAAATATTATTAAACAAAAGTAACAATTAGAAAATACTCACTACATACTAGATAACAATTCTAATATGATGACCACCAAAATCACAAATAAACCTAAAACATCCCACGAGGTAGAACACACTCAATAATATCAATCCATAAACCAGGTCAAACAAATACTATTGTGGTTCTAGAAAATTCCCCCACAAGTGATGATATATTGACTCCCTTCATAGAATATCTAAAACCTGAGAGAAATCCTCTTCTTGGGGAATGAACCTTTAAAACACTATTATAAATAGAATAAAGAAGTAAAATGAAGTTAGAGATCAAAAAAATCATGGATATGGGACAATCTGGATGAGGACACCAAATTTACTACTTATTCCTTACTATGGGTTGACTCAAAAAATGAAGGAACCACTCTTAATAATAATAGAGGATTTTTGTTAAATCCACCCATGAAAACAAAAACCTAAATTTATTCAAATACTCTCTAAGAGGTATATTATAAATAACTATTTATAAACCTCAATCATTCTATACTCTACAAATCAAATCACTTAATTCCACCATAATTCAAAAAAAATCCAAAAAAGAGTCCATTTACTAAATAAAATTCAAAACATACAATTTGTTATAAAAAAATTTCACATCCCATTAAATCAAACTATTAATTAAAAATATTCCCCATTATTTTAAATTCCAATGGAAACAAAATTTTCCAAACAGTTCCACCATTTCATATCAAAATCACTAACTCTTCACATTTTCTTCCAAATCATATCTATATTATAATTAATTCCATAATTTAAAAAAGAAATCAAACACCCTTTTAAAATAAACAATTTATTCCTAACACCACACAAAATTCCATTATAAAAGAAAAAATATATGTTCTACTTTATGAAAAAAAAATTAATATATTTTTCTAAAAATTGAATATTTTAATAACATTCATGGAATCAAAATCTGTTTAAATATACAATAAAATATGATTTGTAATACTAATAGTCTATATAAAAAATTATTTTTCATCCCAAAATAAATTCAATATTTTATTTTGAAATCAAATTAATTTTTATAAACTCAAAAAAAAATTATAAAAATCACATTACATTTAAAAAAATTCACCAATAGTTAATGAAAATAATTTTCCAAGCATAAATTACTTTTCTAACATATAAAAAGACATCCCTTGAAAAACCCACATACAAACCTATATAGATAATTTAATATTAATATTAATAACATCAATTACGTAACAAAATATCTTTTTTTTAGTATCCCAACAATGGTAAGAAAACCATTGTAATCATCTTAGAAAAAAAATTTCGGAAATAAAAATACTTATGAGATTCAGTAATTTGTGTAGTCTGGACTCATGAGCTGGTGAAGCGTTCACTAGGAATTAAATAGGCTCTGTTATAGTTCTAGAATCATCTACACAAGATATGTACTATTAACTAGGCCATAAAACCTAACTGTGTAGCCCCGTTATCTATCAATATCTGCCTACAAAACACAAGAAAACCCTTAAAATGTATTACATATTCACTGATATGAAATAAATGCCATAATTTATCAAAATCTATCAAAATACACAATAATAAACTAAAAATCATAACTCAAATCCAAAATAAACATAAAAAGTGATTTTAGGATTGAGGAAGATATTATAAATCACATCCCTATATCCTCCACTAGAGTATAATAGATAATTCATGATTCTTTCCAACCCAAACAACCCTCACATTAATATACGGTACTCTAATGCCATTTTGCCACAATCCATCCTAGGTAACCCCCTTACAAGGGTCCTGGAATAGTTTATGGAACAGATAAAGGCATGTTTATGTTCACTACAATATGGTAACTTGTTCCAATTAATCAATACAAAGACAAATTGGTGAAATTTCACTATTACAATCTATGTAATTCCATAAAAATTTCCACCTGAAACATTTTTCATTCTCAAAATATATATAAGATGCTCGTGCGTAAAATAGCTTAAAAAATCACATCATAATAAACACAACCAAAATAAGTATCAAAATCCAAAAAACTAAACAATAATGGAAAAGAATTATCACATAAATAATTCAATACAAATATAAGTTGGTCATCATGGCTAATACATGAACATCCCATAAAAAATCCAAAATCAACCAACTACCAAAAATCTACATGATACCATTACACACTATCCACATCCCCAGGGAACCATCATCAAATATCATAAGACTATAAGACCCAATATAGAGTGACTAAAATTAATGTGACAGAGCTACATACAATGAACGGTGTATACATGGGCGGATTAGAATAGAGACTTTTATAATTTCAAGTAGGAGTTTATGAAATTCCATTCAAGATAAATTACATCCATGCTATATTGAAATACATTTATAAAATATATTCTTACATGTGGGTGATTGAAAATAAAATACTACATCGAAGAAATTTATATAACATCAACTTCTTCTTCATTAAATAAAAATAATTACATGAAACTCATTTCATTGGACGAAAAACAAATCTATGGAAGCCCCCATTTAAAATTCACATTCATGCCCAAATTAGTAATAGATTTTTCATACGACATTTGAAACCATTTTATAAAAAAATATTGAAAATTAATAATAATGAAAAATATCATGGACCTATTTTACAAGTGAGATAAGAATAAAAATGAAAATTTAAAAACTCATGGTATCAGAGAATCCAATATAACCATGAAATAATAGAAATAAAATTCATTATAGATTAAAAACAAGAATTATTTGGGTGAACCCTAAGTATTTAAGGATTTGGAAAAATATAAATTCTATGTCACTAATTAGGAATACCCTTAATTAGTGTAATGAAATTTTAAATTCCTCAATATCAAGTGGGTTGTAAATGAAACTACATAAATAGTTTAGGAAACGCCATATATAATGGGAAAGACTTTTTCTTTTCATAGGTTCTCCAAAAAAATCAACTGAGGGTTTCCATGAAGGAAAAAACCGATGGTCGGAAAAAATCTAGTCACATGACTAAAATAAATAAATAGTAAATAAAAATCTCATAGCACCACCATTGTATTTATAAGAAAAATCTCCATTCATGTTTTATATACCATGATCAATATGTATATCATCCCCCATGGGGACCAAAATTCATAAGAAGAAAAGAATAAAAATGTGATCAATATGTTTTAAATAACTCCCAGGATATGGAAGGAAACATTAATGTTTCCAAAAAATTATTTTTGAATATGAAACAAGGGTTTCAAGTCCCACTTATCTATTCAAATCAAAATTTAACATGTATTCTAAAACCATTCTCTCATAATCATTTAAAAATGAATTTAATAATTAACTAACATTCAATTTAAAAGCTTTAATCGTTCAAAGATTTTATGAGAAACTAATTTAAGGAACTATAATGGAGTAAAAACACATTATTAATAATTAATTCATCATGAAAACATTAAAATATTGTTAAAAACAGGAACAATAAAACATTCCTTAAAAATTTAGAAAATCCTTCAAATTTAATTTATTCAATGTGAAAAATAATAATATACCATTTATAAAACCCATTAGAGTAATCATATAAAATTATAATTTGAAAAAAACGATCATTAAAATAGTATGGAAAAATTACCTATATAAAAAGGTTAGCGAACCAAAAATCATATATAAAATCTAGGAAAATCATTTATAATGAGTTAAAACCAGTCACCTTCGATGGTGAATTCAAATGGAGGAAAGTAAGTCCCCTTTAATGGATATTTACATACCCCCTAATTAAAAAAATAACTAACACTAAATCAAAACCCTGAGTAAGATAAAATAAATATAAGTTAGATTTAGTGAGAGGAAAATATAAGAAGATAACTCAATAAGATGGGGGAATTTAAATCAAGAAATCATTTGAAATCTATGGAATAGAAGCATAAAAACCAGGATAGTGGGAGATAATTACCCTTGGATTTCATTTAATTAAGTAAATATAGGGGTTGAAATGAATTAACAAAAAATGTGTTTGATGGGGAAACATTCATTTAACCCATTTAAACAACTATACAGACAACAATTATAGTGTAGTCCTGACAACCATTGTATAACACCGCTCAAGGAGGCCATGCTGCACTATGGACTAGTGACTATAGTTTGACTGGTTTAGAATGGAATTAACTGACTCGACCCCTTTCCCAGAGTCACTAAATATTATCCCCTATTTTCTATATGTTGGATACACTCATCAAAATACAATTATAGAGCAATTGTGTTCTCTATGTCATAAAAAATAATTAAAACATGATGCAACACAATCACACAATTTTGTAGTCACCATTTCCCAAAATTGAAACTACCCATTGAAAATAATGTACGATGGTGAAGTCTAACACTTATTATTGAGGCCTTCCTCCCTAACCCCTTTATAGCATCAAAGGCATACATGTGCACAACACCCACCACTGTGTAGGCAATATCTCAATAAACATCCATCCTCCCTCACCCTGACATGACACGTCTATAAATATATTAGTATATCTTAAACAAATACCACTATGTTAGAGAATCTTCTACCTAGTTAAGACACCCATTTTCCCTTAAAAATTGAAATGTAAATGAAACAGGCTATTCCATAGCCAATTGTATATCTAGATAGAAAGTCATTGAAACATTTTGGGACATCCCAATCCAAACAAAACACAAGATAATAAATGAAACACTATAATAAATATAACATTTTAAAAATTAAAACTTATTAAATAATTGTGACTCCAATTATTCTCATTAGTGTATGGATTTATTAAAAAATGTGTTTTCACGTATGATGGGTGAATGGATTTTTTCTATAATGAATGATGGGTATTGATATCATAACAATGGTGATTTTATTATGTTGATAGTATGATTATGGTATTTAATATTTATTCCTTTGAGAAAAAATATGGTATTATGTATAATTTAATGATGTTGATTATTGATTTTTCTTGACAAGTTTAACATCTTATAATCGCACCCTCGGATCCTTTGCTAAATTCTATAACTTTACATTCCCTACATTGATGCTGATAAATAGTACCAAAATGTTTCATCTAAACATTACAACATAAAAAGGAACACATGGATCAAATTCATAATGGATGATTTTTTTATAGTTTTATAGAATTGTGGAAAACAACCATATAAACAATCCACAAGAAAATAGACTCATAACTAACCTATTCAAAAAGGTCTGCATTATCTCCCAGTATACCTATAACTTATTATTTCACATTAATGCATAGACATCATCATTTTGGATTCCTTTATAGGCATTAATCCATCAAAATAAATCTTTAAAACATGGGGAAAAGGAAACATAAAAGGGTTGAACTTGATTTCTCAGTAAGGTTAAACATAAAAATTAATAATTTAATGTCACCAAGGATCATAATATTGAATATGTTTATGATGAGACAATTAAAGTGCATGAGATATTCCTAAAAGATCACAAACTGATCAATTAATTGATCATACAATATGAATACATGGCATATGAATGTCATTAGAATCAATAATCAAAAGCTATTTGATATCACTCTTATTCATTAGAAACATTATAAAATCAATGAATTCCTATAAAACACATGATTATATCTAGGGAAATTACTAAAATTTCCATTATTATAAATGGAATAACCATGTGGTAGACATTAATACATGTAACTCTTGTAAATGGAATATCCATACAGCTGCCTTCCATACATAATGAATTAGAGGGATATCACTGACCCACCCATCATTGGGTTATCTTGAAAAAACCCATCATTCCATTATCATATATCAACTGTTAATTGATTTATAATGTAACCACCCATCAAATATCTAAGCACCATTACAAATCCATAAGACATAAATGTTTCCATTTCATCAAATACTCATAGGAACAACCAATATCTCATTCATAACATGATTATACTATGGAAAAGAAATTGGCTCTATAAAAATCTCTTTGAAACATGATTTAACCATGGAAAAGAAATGGTTACCATAAAAATTTCATTATAACATTATTATACCATGGAAAAGAAATTGGTACAATAAAAATATTTTTAATACATGATTAACCCATGGAAAAAATGAGTTTCATAGAAATCACCTTGCAACATGATTAACCAATATAAATTAAATTTGTTATATTAATATTTATTTTAAACATGATTATCCCATGTAAAATATATTTTTACAAAAAAAATATTTTGAACATGATTAACCCATAGTGAATAAATAGGTTCATTAACAATCTCTTTGAAACCAGATTAAGCCGTGGAAAAGAAATGGTTTCCCTGAAATCTCTTAAAAATAATAATAATAATTCCAAATAAATAACAAGGATATAATAAATAACTAATATCCCCACTATAGGATAAGAATCAAAATGGATTATTGACTTTTATTGAGGTAAATTTCCATAAAATTTCATTTAAAATATTCATAATGAAAATAATCAATAAATATCTCATCTTCTTCCCATAAAACCATGAAATAATTCAATCATATTACCATCATGTAACAACGTTAAATGAAAAATATAATTTCATTAGAATATTTAGATTCATGTTATATCATCTTGGTGGATAATTATAAACACCTCATCAAATAACATATATGTGTAATATAAAAAACGTCTTAAATAAGGAAAATTGGGGCAAAATACAATTACTGCTTTGGTAATATTGAAATATTAATCCCCTTGAAATAGAGATTATAAAATCAATATTAAAATCCACATAAATTCATGTATAATAATTATACAATAATTTCATGTTCAATATATATAATATATAAGAATAAGTGCTGAATATGGTATAAGTCTTTGAGAAATAAAAGTTAAATTATAAATCCCCTGACAAATAAGGTAACATCTGAATCTGAAACCCCAAATGAAATGATCATAAAATAAAACATTTAAATACAAAGAAGATAAATTTATTCAGGGTATAATATATTATAATTGGTAGTATATACACCACATAAAATTAGTGTGTTGATAACCTGAAATTTATCTCAAATATATTAATAGTGAGATGAAAATCACTTATAAAGATCTTATCTTTGGAGTGAGAATAAATCAATTAAATATTTATGTGTGAATAAAAGAAATAAAAATAATAAATATTTAATGATTTAATAATAGAATTATATGTCATTTGACACAAATTATTATCAGGAAATAACTAATCAAATAAATGTTTGACATAATGAATGGAAATTGTGTTAAGAAATTCCTTATAAATATCCAACCATTAAGTGAGAATAAATCAATGAAATAATTATGTGTGAAAAATTTAAATCCAAGAATTAAAAGTTTAAATATTGTCTCAATAATTTATAGGTCATTTCACACATATTCTTATCATAACATAACCATTAAAATAGAATTTTAACCCAATGAATAAAAATGGAGTTAAGAAATCCCTTACTACATGGTTTATTTTGAATCATAAGACACATGAAAGAAAAAAGAAATCAAATGAAACATTTAATAAAATGTTGAAAAATTTATTCATGATGTAAAAAATAATATTTGAGGTATATGAACAACGGATTAGAATTAAGTGTTATTATGATGTATTCCTCATGAAAGTAAAAGTGAGAGAATAATCCCTTAAAAATGTCATATCATTGGAGTGATAATAAATCAATGAAATAATTATTTATAAAAAATTTAAATTCAGAAAACAAAATTTTAAATAAAAAATAATACAATAATAGGTCACTTCAGAAATATTCTTAAAAAAATGTTACCGATGAAATATAAGTTTAATACAATGAATAGAAATTATGTTAAGAAAATCATTATTAGTTTCATAAATTTTTAATCATGAGATCCATGAAAGAATAAAATAAAATAAAAAATTTAATATCATGGAATAAATTTTACTCACCCAATAAAAATTAAAATGTCATTACATACAACATAAAAAAGTAACTAGGTGCATAATGACAAATATGACTCAATGGAATATAAATTGAGATGAAACCACTTACCTTGAGTCTAATTCGCCATTATTCTCCTCTAAAATCCCAAATAATAAACATATATTAATTATATAAATTATTTATAAAATTTATAATGTTTATAAATACATTTATTACAATTATTACAATTTTTTATATAAATACATAAACAATTAATTTTACATCGGTTTTTCATACCATTTTTTGTATAAGTGTCAAAAATGAAATTTGTAATTAAAATTTATTAAAAGGTTTCATTATATAATCATATCAAGAATAATAATAATTTAATAATTATAATAATTTTACATCAATTATAATATTAAAATCATATTAGAAATATTATTTTTTTTAAAATAACAAGTGTTATAATCACGGGGACGGAAGACCGTACATATTCATGACTAGCGTTCTAATTTTTGAATAATCAATATATAAAGAATATAGGTAATGATTATATTTCCAAAATGAAATTTAAATAATAAATATAATATTTATTAATCATATAAACAAATATAAAACAGTCATGTGATGTGATTATAAATAATGAATAATCACATCGCTTCGAGGTGGCTTTTGTCCACTTGTCCAAGAAATAAGTTACAACTTTTTGTTTCTAAAATTGATAGTGGAAAGTGATATGATCTATGGGAATAAAGATAATTAGTCCATGAATATCATTAATAATTCAATTATATCTTATATTATTATCAAATATTACTTTAATTCATTTCATATAGAGTGTTAACGAATCACACATCTTTGAGGGTGTGGTAGTCCACACATCCACAAGGTAAATTATTATATTCCCACAAGAACATAAATCCTGATGGTATGTATTATATAATAATTAAATAATTATTATTAAAATATAAATATCTTATATATAATATAAAATTATTAATTCTATCATAATTTCCAACTATAATAGGGGTAATGGAAAAATGAATGACATCATTTCGTGCGGTGGTAGTTGGTCATACACACACAAACAATATTCTCATTAATCATTTGATGGAAGTGTCTGTAGTTATAGGTAAAACCCTTAAAATTAAAAAATATAATTATGTTTGGGATAATATTATATATATATATATATATATTATTAGAATAGGTATAATTGAATATTTTTGAGAAAAAAATAAAACAAAATTTATCATTGATGAATATTACCTCTTTTCGAGTGGCTACTTTTGGTTTTCCCCAAAGAACATAGATGATTTTTTATACCTAAAGTGGGTCTTATAGGATCATTTACGGTATTTCGGAGCTTATTTGGCCATTTTATAATGGGAAAAATATCATGAGGGGTGCATTGAAGTGGAGAGGGTGAGTGACTTTTTATAGTGGAGGGGGAGTGACTTTCATGTAAATATAAAAAAATAAACACTATTGGCAGGTCTCCTTTACAACATATGACTCCAATAATGAAAACAAAACAATAAAAGTTGAGATATGGTAGAAAATGTCCATAAATCGGGATTTCTAAATGTTAATATGGTATTTGGACCCTTAAGATTAATGTTTAACCCCTATGTATGCACATCTTTAGGTAAATCGATGAAAATAAATTTAATTAATGTCACTATTATTTTTTGTAAAAAAATTTCACCTTTATAGAAATTATAAATTATTCTGATTCAAAATATGGAATCTATTTTTTAATATTTAAATCACATAATTATAAGAAATTAATTTAAATATAATCCCACTTACAGAATATGGAAAAAAGGTTTTTAAGAGAATGGATCAAAAGATAGAAATGAGTCTATAAACAATTTCAATTTAAAACTGATTCCAATGAAATAAATTGGTTTATTGTATACAAAATTTATCTACTTATACTTTTAAAAAATAAAAATATAATTTAAATCTATAAATTATTTAGAATAATAATAATTTAGTTAAAATTTGGTGTCATTCACTATTCACTAAAATAAAAAAACTCTCATAAAAAATTTAAAAAAATTACCAATTTTTAAATTTTTGTATTCAAATTGGGAAAAACATATATTTTGTACAATAATTTTATCAATGTGAAAAAATTGTTATTTAAAATATGTCTTCCACTAAAAGACTGTGAAACTTCCTTTTTTTAAAATACACCCTCTCGAAACTTATAATTATATTTGTTCATACATTATACCTACAAACTTTATCAGATTAATTTATATAAATTTTATTAAATTTATTAAATATAAATATCATTTATATTATTCAGTAATATTTATTAACTGAATATAATAATACAAAATGTATTTGTGGGAATAAAAATGAATTTTTATAGAAACACATCCTTTATATTCAATTGTTTTTTATTTTAAATTGAAATTAATTGATCATAAAGGGATTCATTATATAATCATGTTTAAATTGTATATTTATAATCTAGTTAACAATATTCATTCTATCTATTCCATAAGTTTGCTGGTAACTATTTTGTTAAATAAATAATTTTAATAGTATACTTTTTTCTGGTGGGAATTGGTCTTATTTTTAATCCAAGTAATCAATGAAAGTCAATGTGATGGGAAATGAATGAAAATAATTGTATTGATTGTGTTGAAAGCTAAAATATTTATTTTTTGTAACAAAACGTATTAAATAAATAAAATTAATTAGATTGAATATATATCATAAAATCACATGATGTTACATCCCACCTCCCTTGCAATTAATTTCACCCTCGAAATTAGTCTTGTTTATAAAATGATTAACATTCCAAGAATTACATTATTGAAACCCACATCACAAAAAAATTATAATATTTCCTCTTAAATTGTTTAATTTAGAGACATAGAGGTCATTGGAACTACACCTTACAAGAATTCCACTAGAGAAATTTTTTTTTGGAAAATTAAAATGATGGATTTGAAAGGTAAAAATTAAACTCATATACTAATAAAGAGTTATAGATAATATTATCAATACAATTATAAGGAAGAAAAATCCACAAGCCAAATTGATGTCGAAAATCATTAATATCATCAAAAAATATGGTAATAAGATAAAATTTTGTTTATAAATATTTTTCATAATGTTAAAAAATTCTATTACCATCTAAAACATGTAAGAAAAAAGTAAATATACTTTGATGAGTATAATTTATTCCTATATAAAATTTCCAAAAAAATATAATCTTTTTTTCATTGTGATTTGTATTCAAGATGAATTTTTAATTCTTGAAGAACCAAAATCAATATTTTAATGACCACATAACATAAATAGATAGTAAATCTATTACACATGTCGTTATATATTAACCAAAACAATAATTATTATAACATGGTAGTATAATTCAAAAAATGATTAATCCTTCATATGAGAAGTTGTTATTAAAATGTAATATCCAAAGATAAAACCAAATTATTTCATACATAATAATCCTTCAAATTATTAAAACATTTCCACACTAACATTAAACTCCAAAAATTTGAATCATTTGATCATATATTCCTCCAAGTCAAATAAACCATTATTCATCAAATTAAATCTCATATGATTTTGTAAAAATATAATCATTACATACAAAAAAATCATGCTAACCCTGACATCGTATAGGCTAAGGGTATGCACTATACCCTTTCCTCCCATCATTTGTAGGTTCATGTCTTGTGGCCTTGATGGATGTGATGGGTTTTCAACAAACCATTGGGTTTTCCTTATTTTTAATTAATATTGAAATAAAAATCCTTTTATAAAGACTTAATGTTGATATTAGGGGTTTTAAATTCAACAATTCAAAACAAATCCAATATAATATTTGATATCATCAATAAATAATTAATACATAAGAAGCTCAAATGAGGTGCATTAAGACTATGAAACTATAATCATAATTAATCTTATAGTCCTATGATTGTATCAAAAAATATAATGATAACCTCCAAAAAACATGCTAGTCTTAAAATTTATCTAAGTTGAACTTTGATTTCGACTATAACGGACCAAAACCTGCACTCCCTAATCTTTTACTAAAATCACTAACAATACATTCTCAAATTTTATGCAGATAATTGTGACCCAAATTTTTCATATAAACTATCTCATCAGTGTATTCATTTTCAATTATTTATTCTATTTAATTTCGTTTTTATGTTTATTCTTTTGTTTCCTGAATGATTTTGAAAAAATGGGAGTTTATGATTGACGGCATGACACAACCAATTAGCCCATTATTTTTTATTCTATGCAGTCATACCCAGGAAATAGTGTATCCCATTTTCATTTTTGGATAGTGAATTACACAATGTTAGTGCACCGTTTGGAAACCATGTGTGCTAATTGTGAGGCATGTGAATCTTGGATAGTGATTGGTGCATGGTTTCTACATAATTTGGTGAACTATGTGGGAAATTGGTGTGGAATTTTCATGTTATTAAAATTGGAAAATTCCGTATGTTTCCTCTTGGGATTTAACCCTAATTTTTCTTCCATCAATTCTATATTATATTTTCAGCCATTAGAGCTCTTTCCAAGCTTCATTGGACCTCTTGGGCACCATTCCTTGGGTGATTTTAACCTCAGAACACAAAGGAATTATTATATAAATGTTTTATGTCTTGATTATTCCCAATTTACAAGGATTTATTTCTTTTTTTCATGGGTTCTCATTTTCCATTATTTATTTTACCAAAAAGGGGGTCATATATTGAAATTTTGGGGCAGATATTGATGGTTTTTGGTTGACATTTCTTTTATAGGGATTTATAGTAGTGTATTCATGGTTTCACACAAGTCTTTAGAAGTATCCAATGGTAAGGTAGGTGGTTCTATGCTCTATAATTTTTAGATGCCTATCATATTCTTTTCTGGCCTCATGAATGTTTTTTATGAATTTTTTGGGTGGTGTAGAATATGTTTAGTAATGATTTTGACTTGAATATGTGATGAAAATTGAATTTTCAATAGAAAACAGTCATGTTTTCATGTGTATCCTATTATAGTACATCATGGAAGTGTTCTATGTTTTTTTTAAATGACTACAATGTGATTTCAAAGGAACCTTATGTGTGAATGTGTTGAAAATTGGGTTTTAAAGGAAAAATAGATTATGTAAACATGTTGTTTTTTATTGTTCACCTTGAAATGTGATTTGATAATACTGTAAATTTTTTAATGTATTTTTATGTGATCAATTGTTATGTGTGAATTCAGAAGGGGCTTGGCCCACGAAAATGGTTGGATTTATTTTTGTTCTCTTCATTTAATGGTTCCATATGGACCCTATAAATTTTTCATGTGGAATAAAATTTATCTTTGATATATTATTGGTGTGTGTCAAATTGAAAGTGGGTTTGTGTGGAAAATGGATGTTTTCTTATGTTTATTGGTGAAAGTAGTGATTTCATTGTGAGTTTTGGGGTGATTCTCAAATATATTTGAATATTTTGATTATTGTGATATGTTAAATGGTATTAAACACATAGGAAACCCCAAGTATCATGGTGGGAATACTAGAACT
The DNA here is from genome assembly GCA_963277665.1 of Viscum album. Taxonomy (NCBI): domain Eukaryota; kingdom Viridiplantae; phylum Streptophyta; class Magnoliopsida; order Santalales; family Viscaceae; genus Viscum; species Viscum album. Next base: position 878,070,679 of record OY728163.1, read on the forward strand.
AGTACACTAGTGTTTTAGAAGTTGGTAGGCCCAGATTCACTTAGCCAGACATTCATTTGCAATGGTATTATAACCTATGATTTGATGGGATACCACTAGGCCCATTGGATTATCCCTTTTAGTGTCTCATGCATTAGAATATGATCGAATATTATAATTATCTAGATACCACTGGGGCCTTTGGATGGAACCCTCTTAGTGGATCAAGCATAAAAAAGTTGTTTGTTGTAGAGGAGTATGATATTGTTGAATGAGGAATATGATTATGAATGACTCACTTGTGCTAGAAACACTTAGGGATTTACCCATGGAGATATCTTCTGAAATTATATATGTAATGTGGTGATGACTATCGATATATGGTGTACATTTAGTATGTGGGGGATTTTAATGAAATTTTATTCTTGAGATTTCATCTTTTATAAATTTTTCCCTGAAAGTGTTTTTTGATGATTCATTTGGGATGTATCTTGTAAAAGTTTTGAACGATATTATGATAATATTACTTATTTATCTCTTACTATTATAGTATAGAATCATTTATTTTGGTAGAATACTATTGGGATTTGGATCACAATCAACATACACCTTTGGGTGTGTGTGGTATTTATTATATATGACCCATGTAAAAAAAATATGCCCCAGGGTGTTGGTGGATCTGATTTTAAGAGTTCCACTTGTTTTTGGTTTTTGTGGCGGTGGCATGAGGGTGGTTCCCTCATGTTGGATGGTGGAATTCTGGTAATTTTTTTCTTTCACTTCCATTAAAGTATTTTGGTTTTTAGTTAATGTTATAAATCCTCGATACTAAAAATTGTCTACTTTATTTGGTTATGTTATCATTTAATGATTTTAGTTCAATTTTTTGAATTATTATGGTTTTACACATGTTTTAAATCAATCCCAAATTGTATTTCTAATAACCTGAGACTAGTTGTTAGCACGTGGGGATCGAGAATTTTCTTTAGGTCATGGCTTAGGCTGAATCAGTTATCAGTTTGGATGGTATACCTACTTGGTTCATGACTTAAACTTATCAACATGAAAATGATAAAATGGATCACGTACATGCTAGAATACTTTTTAGGTATATATTTTTATAGAATTAGTAAAAAATCCGACATAAATAGTTCACATCAACTTGGTCTCAGATGAAATAGTTTCATAAAGTTGAAAATTATTTCCTATTATACCTTTTTTTATTATTTGAAATTAAGTCATCAATATCGTCCTTGTAAATTCCTTTATAGACATAACTCATTCAACATCATTATTTAAAATTTTATGGAAAGTAAACATAATAATAATGATATTAGATACACAATAAGGGTAAACAAAATCATTAATAATTTATTGTCATCAATGAGAATAATAGTTCATAAGGGTATGATGACAGAATCAAAGTTTATGATTCAATAATAAAGGATCATATACCCATCAATACCTGGATAATCAAATATGAAAACAATGATATAGAAATAGTCATCTTTATTAATAATAAAAATACATGTCATACTACATTCATTCATTAGAAACATTATAAACTCATAGAAAGTATAAAAAACACATAATCTCATATTGGGGAAATATTATACTTTTAATTATTATATGTGGAATAACTTTGTGGTTAAATTCAATATATTTCACTCATCCAAATTGAATTTCCATGTGGATAACTTCCATTCCCAATGCATTAGATGGCTATCACTTACCCACCTGTCCTTGGTTTATCACATGACCACCCTCCAATCATTTATCACATAACCATCCATCATTATTTTATAATATAAACACCCTCCAAATCTCCATGTACCATTACAATTCAGACTACTTAAAATATTTCATTTCATCAATAAATCATTTTAATAATAATTATTCCATTCATAACATGATTTTCCAATGGAAAAAATGTCTCTTTAAAAATCTCATTGAAACCTGATTAACCCAATGAAAAGAAATGGGTACCATAAGAATAAATTTATAACATGATTATCCCATGGAAAAAAAATTATTTCTATAAAAATCCATTTGCTACATGATCCACCCATTGAAAATAAATAGGTTTCAAATTAATCTCTTTAGAACATAATCAACCAATGGGAATGAAATGGGTTCAACAATAATATTATTGAAAAAACATAAACCCATATAACAGAAATTGGTTGTATAAAAACGTCTTTACAACATGATTAAAACTTTGAATATAAATGAGTTCAGTAATAATCTATTTTAAACAACCCATTAATAAAATGGGGTCCCTAACAATAAATTAAAAATATTAAAAATCCATCCAAGGAATTAATTAGGTTGGTATAAAAAATATCACCAGTGGAGTATAAGTAAGAAAAACAGTTTTTGACTTTGATTAAGTGAAATTCTTTTAAAATATAATTTAAAATATTCATGAGGAAAATAATCATTTTACATTCAAAAGCGCCTCATGCAACCTTGAAACATTTCAATTATAATCCCCATGAAGGAATGACATGAAATGTGAATTATATAAAAATTATAATATTGATATTCATTATAGAGCATGTCAAAGGAGAATTATGATCACCACATAAAAAAGGATTGTCTTGAAATATAAAAAACTTCTAAAAGATGTAAAATTGTGAAAAAAAATAATTACCACTTTAGTAAATTTTAAAATGTAAATCCATTGATTGATAGATCATAAAAGAGATATTTGAATCCATATAAATTTAAGTATAATAATAAAAATATAAATTCATCCTCATAATATACACAATGCTACAAAAATATGTGGTTAATGTGGAATAAGTCTCGTAGAAAAAAAAGTGAGGCTAAAAATCCTCGTAAAGCAGTTGTAACATTTGAAACTGAAAACACAAAAGTTATCATCACCAAATTAAACTTTTTAATAAACTAATGATAACATAATTAATGATATAATATATAAAAAGTGGAAGTTGATACAACACATAAGAGAAGAAATTGGTGAATATATAATTCATCTTACATATATAAAAGTGAGATGAAATTACCTTAGAATGTACATGTCGTTAGAGTGAGAATAAACATTTGGAATATATATATGTTAGAAATATAAATCCAAAAAATAAAATTGGAAATATTAAAAAATTCAACCATATGTCATTTCAGAAATATTCTTTGAATAACACAACTAATGAAATATAAATTTAACACAATGAATATAAATTGAGTTTATAGATCCCTTAAAGAGAACTAATTATTGGAGTGAGAATAAATAAATGAAATAATTATTCATGATAAATGGAAATACAAGGAATAAAATTTGAAATATAATATAAAATAATAATAAGTCCATTTATTCATATTCATGTAATAACATAACCAATGAAAAATAAGTTTAACCAAATGAATGGATATTGAGTTAAAAAATATCGTACTACTTGGTAACATTTCAATCATATGACACGTGAAATGAATAACATCAAATGAAAATTTAAATACCATGAAAATAAATGACATCATGATAAAAAAATAAAATAGGGGAAATATATACACCACACAAAAGAATTATTGGGTGATTATGGAATATGCCTCATGAATGTAAAAGTGATACATGATTCCCATAAAAATATCATATCATTTGTGTGAGAATACATCAATGAAATAGTTTTGCGGGTAAATCCACAAAATAAAAGTGTAATGACATAATAGTAAAATAATTTGCTATTGCACACTTATTCTTTCCAAATCATAACCAATGCAATCTAAGTTCATCCTAATGAATGTATATTGAGTTATGAAATCACTTACCACTTGAATAACTTTTGAATCATGAGATCTATGAAATAATAAGATAAATTAAAACATTTAATATCATGAAATAAATAAAACTCATGATATATATAGTCCTAGGCTTGTAGATACACCATATAAAAGTCATTATATGCATAATAACAAACATGTCCCCATGGTATATAAATTGAGATGACACCCCTTACATTGATTAAGATTCATCATGCTTGTCCTATAACTTCCTAAATAATAAAATTATCTTAACTATCTACATTATTTACTAAAATTATCTTATTTTTCATTACTTTAATTGAATTTATTACAATTTTGTATACATCTACATAAAAAATAATTTTTAGGTTATGTATTTTTTCCATATTCAATTTATATGTAAAAAACAACATTTGTAGGTCACCAATGGACAAATAGTTCCTTATATAATCAAATAAAAAATAATTATAATGAAATAATACTAAAATTATTACCTCAATTTTACTTTTATAATCATACAAGAAATATGGATTTTAATATTGGACCAACAATACAATAATCGAGTCCTAGGTTGTACGTACACGTGAGTAATGTTCTATTTTTTCAATGATCTTTATAGAAAGAAGGAAAGTGGTTATTTTCATTCGATAATAACCATTATATAATAAATATAATATTTTCAATTATATCTTATTATATATATTATAATTGTGTTGTAGTGATAAAAATGGATGATTCACATCATGTCAAAGAGGTCGTAGTCCACACATCCACGACTGACGTTATCACTTTTACAGTGTGTGAAATAGAATGAAGAAAATTATAAGTTATATGTAAAAAATATATATTTCATTAATATAATAAAATTTTCATTTATATCTTATATTTTTATTAAATTTTTCCTTAATACATTCCATTTAATTGTACATTAATCATATCTCTTTTATGAGGCAGTACTCCACATGTCTACAAACGACGTTATCATATTCCCATAAAGCAGATATAAGGATGGTATATATTATATAATAATTAAATAAGTATTAAGACATTATAAATATAATATATATCAAAAAATATATTATTTATGTCATAATTACCAACCATATGATTTGGTAATGGACAAAAAATAAAGACATCGTTTCTTGAGGCGGTATTTCACCATACACAAGAATATTGATTTTGTTATCATTTTGACGGAAGTGTGTATATATGAAAATAGAACCCATTAAATAACAAAATATCAGTATATTTATGATACTAATATTATTATATATATTTGATGAATAATAATTGAAGAAGTTTTAGAGTGAAATAAAACAAGATATCATTGAATATTGCTACCTCTTTTTTGGGTAACTCCTTTTTTTTCACCAACAGACTTTCTTGTTTTGACTTCTTCCAAAAGTGAGGGTTCTATGATTAGATTAGTGATTTTGAGATATTAATTTTTTTTCCTTTGTTTTCATGAGACTTTATTTTTAAAATGTGTGTATATGTGGGGATGGATAGTGCCTTTTTATAGTGAAGTCGTAGTGGCATTTTTGTAAATATAAGAAGGTCAAAACAATTTAGAGGTCTAACTTACAACATTTATGTAACATAATGAAGCCAATTAGATAAAATTATGAATATGGTAGTTTCATAAAATAAAATTGGATTTGGATAAGAGTATAGTATATTTTCCTCTTAGGATTAACGATTGAAAACTAAGTATACACATTTTACCTTAGGAGATGTAATTAATATTTACAACATTCACAAGTATTTTTGAGAAAAAATTAATTCATGATACTATAAATTATAAATTATAAATAATCAAAACAATTAATCATTTTTTATAAATTCAAATCAAATTATTTGTAGAAATTAATTTAAAATTAATTTCATAGATAAGAGGAGACATCGGGGTTTTCCAAATAAAAGTTCAAAAAATTGAAATGTTTTTTATCCAATTTCAATTTATAAATTATTATAATTATATAAATTGGTTCTAAATATATAAAATTGATCTAATTATACATTAAGAAAAACTAAAATATAATTAAACTCCATAAATTAATTATAAGACAAAGCAGTTTTCAATTAAAATTCGTTGTCAATAACTATTCATCAAAATATGAAATTCTTCAAAAAAACACTCAAAATTAACACAAAGTATGTTTTTATATTATGAAATTAAAAAAAATCAAATTCAATTTATAAAAGTGTTGAAATTTATTTTTAATTAAAGACTTCAGTTAAAATGAGGATAATAGCCTTTTTCAAAAATACACATAAAACATATCAGTTGAATTTTAAAAAATGACTAATATATTAAATAAAAATTTCATTAAAATTATCCAATAACAATGATGAATTTAATTTATTAATATAAAGTTCCCTTTTGTAATGAAAATAGTTTTTCATAGAATCACATCATTTATATTAAATTAGTTGTTATTTTCCATTCTATTTAATTGGAAACTGAGATATATATTATATAATCATTTGTGAACCATATATTCATAATATATATAATAATGTGCACTACATCAATTACAATGGCTAGGTGATAAATAATATTTTAAAAAAATATTAGTAGTATATTGTTGTCTGATAAAAATTGTCATTTTGTGTAACACAAGTTATCGATGATACTCAATGTTACTTAAAAAACAAGATAAATTGGGATGATTCTATCCCTCTTTGTTTTGAGGATGGTGATTTTGAGTGCGTGGATGTCTCTGTATGTTGTGATGGTTTCTCTTCGGCTTCCCCCGATGATATCTGGTTTGCACCGTTGATGTTTGTTCCGATGAAGTCGATGGACGCTGTGATGTTAGTGACGTCGACGACCGACGGTAGACAATGACGGTTGACGGTGGGTACGGTCACCGGTGGTGAATCAGTAGGCGTTCCGGCGTGTCTCGCCGGCGACTTGAGGCGCGTTTCGAGGCGATGGTACGGCTCGAGGTGACAGCGCATGGTGGCGCGTGTCGAGGTGTCAGAGTGGCATGCAGTCGCGTGACGGGCCCGGGGCTCGAGGCGGGACACGTGGTTGGACCTGATGTTTGAATTTTGAATCTGTTAATCGCTGTAATTGTTTGAATTTGGGTGTGGTTCACGGTTTTCCTCAAACCGGGCAGCATGGGAACCGGCTACCCTCAAACCGGCTTTTTGAAAATCTATAAAAAAAAATGATTATCGGAATGTGATTTAGGATAAATTATGTGTTACATGTAACAAAATACATTAAACAATTTAAATTTACTTAAAGAATATATTCCACAAAATCTTTAAATCATACAATATGGATTATGAGTTGGGATTATTGTGATAGTTGTTGACTATGGGTATGGGGGTTTTTGAGTGATATTAATTTTTATGGTGGTTAAGGTTTAGTATGATCATTTGTAGGCATATAAGATATGATTTGAAATAACAAGGCATTCTAGATCCTTACATGAGAGCTAGGTATACATTTATCAAAAGATAATATCAGGGTTAGGAATGGATACTAGTGTTTGGTTATGTAAAACAATAATATTTAGGGAATTATTATTTTTTTGAATTAATTTAGTCTTTTCGATATCTATAATTTCACATAACAATGAATATTGATTTGGTTAAATGAAAACACCATGTTATTATATCTTTGTTTGTAACAAAAATTCAATCTAGTAATACAGGAAATATAGATATTGGTATTTTCTAAAAAAATAATAATTTTGTATTATGTACCATATAATGAATATTTTTATTGATATATTTTATTTCACACAAGACTAAGAGTTAGAAAAAATATATATATTATTAATATTTTGATAAAATTATTATTATAGTTATCACCTTGCCTTAGGAATGGGAATTACAAATAATATTAACAAAATTATGATAATATTGTCTAAACCTCTATATAAACATATTTTTTGTTCCAATTAGTTATAAATGAAAGTAACAACTATATGAAAATAATGATATTACTTATAAAAAAAATATTTCTTTGTACAAACACATTTTATCAATGAATTAAAAAAATTGATGAATTATTTTAATTATATAAATATATAACATATTCAGTCAACTATTTAATATTAATGGTATGTGTTTTCTAGAAATTAGGTAAGAATAAATCAAATTTTACACATAAAAATATAAAATTTTATAAAAATTAGATTTACCACATTTTATTGGAAAAACTATTTTAAATATATATTTAAACACTTCAATAAATTATAATTGAAAAAATATCATTTTTCAAATCGTAATTTGAAGATTATATTAGGTTTAATTTTGTTATTTTTCTAAAAAGTTTCATGTTTTGATGAATAATAAAAAAATTCTATAATTTAATTAAAAACTACTTTTTAATTTAATTTATTTATATAGATAAATTATATTTTATATAGATTTAATTTTTATTAGATCAAATATATATATATATGAATCCAATTTATGTTATTTAAATCAATTTCACGTCTAAATTTGATATGAACACATTTCAATCTTTTGAGCATTTTCACTGGAAAAAACGTTGTTCTGTCTCAACAACATGTTTATTTTTATAATTATTTTCTCCCAATTATATAATTTGAATTTATAAAAATGGATTCTATATTTGGAATCATAATAATTTATAATTTCTAGTATATTATCCTTGTTTTTCAACCAAAATATTAGTGAATGCAATAAAAATTAATTATAGCGATTAAGGTAAGGATGGGTTTACGACGTGGTTAAACATTAATCATAAGGAGTCATATTACATAGAATCATGTTCAAAAGATATTATATGAATTTATTTTCTTCATATCCCCCCTTTTATATAAAATTAATCATTATTTTAGGCACTTTATATATGAGATAATTCTCAATTTTGTTTTCCTTTTTTTATTTACATTATTTTCTGTTACGAACCTGACCGGATCGTCATCTGACTCGGCACCCGACCCGGTCCGTGACATGGCCTGAAGGGCGTTCCTGATCCCCACGGGCTAGCAACTAGTTCCAGGCATCAAAACAAACCAATTGGGAATGGTTTGGCCCATGAAAAAGATAAATAAACATAAACTGAACAAGCAGATAAATAAAGGAGAATAAATTGAACAATGTGGCAGCGGAAAAAGGAATAAACAAAGAAACGTGACATACCTCAGGTGACCCTGTGGATCACCATGATACGTCAACCACACTCGCTCCCAAGAGCGATCTAAGACTGAAACCTCCAACTAAAAAGTAAAGTAGGCGTGAGCACCGAGATGCTCAGTAGGAAAGCCAAAAATGTAACAACGTCCTATGCCCCTGCCTTTAGTAGGAAATCTAGTTATGCTAGTTTGAAAAATAAGATATAATAAAATAGTGTTTTCTCTCTTTTCAAATTCAAGTAACGAGTTTGAATTTTCAGGTAAATCCTTTTACTCCTACTACATTTTAAAAATAGGTTTCAAGCATGAATTAACATTTCAAAATGAAAAGAAACCAGTTTGGGTTAAAATATGGTTTCCACAAACAAGACATCAAGTATGAAACACCTGAAAAGAAAGTTACATCATTACCAGCATGACAAAAAATGAGCACCATGGGTAATCCCTATAGGCAGCTAGAACAAGTGGGAACCTAAAGACCTCGTACCTCAGTGAAATGTGGATTAGAAGACCACGACCCTCAGAAAACATGGCTTAGAAGGCCACGACCCTTAGAAATTCATATGTTTAGTTAGTGTTGTTGCGTCAATCCTGCTAGACAAACCAGGACGAACCCCTACCGTGTCAGCTAGCGTACTAGTCCTGGTAACCCACCTAGATACTCGCGTTTTCCCATTGTGCTCTATTTCAAATGGTGGTGAGTTTTCATTATCAAACAATCAAACACGTACATTACACTTTCATTATCTAAAATTCATTAAACCTTTCACCACCGCACTCCCTACATAAGTGCATTCCCCCTCTTTACATCACACAATAATGCACAAGCCTTTACACTAGGCACATATATCACAAACCGCTCATAAACACTTGAATCAAATTTTATATTCAAATTTAGGGGAATGACTCAAAAGGGGTTTTCTATTTCCTCAACTCAAATATCAAAGTGCCAAACGGGCCTCAATAGTGGTTTTTCTATTTCATAAAACATTATTAAGATGCCAAACACTCTTAACTACAAAAAAGGAACACAGTTTTACAATCAACTGGACAAAAGGCCAAACACCTTTGGAAATACCTCTTACCAATTCAAAACCACTTAAGAAATCCATTTCTCAAGGAAAGTCACTTAAGACCAACAGCTTTGAAATACATTTTCAATTTTCCAATACAAGGCATAATAGTTTCTAGCAACCGAAATCAGGTTCCATAGCATGTGTGTATAGCATAGTGTAAAACATGTTTTTAAAACAATCTAGCCATTATGAATTTCAAATTAAAAGCTTAGGCATAGGGGACCTACCACAAGACACGCAACTTTTGATGATGGCAGCCCGAGACCGCTTCACCTACAGACATATACATTTTCATATATATATATATATATATATATATATATATCCTTTGATCTAGGAACATATTCCCCGCGCCATGAGGAAACATGTGCAAGGATGATATATATATATACATGCCTAACCATGTATATATATGTAGGCATTTGTTTTCAACCACACGAACTCACCATGTGATGACCAATGCACTATAAGATAATTTAATAAATCAATCAAAATATAACAAAACATTCCCAAGATGCGAAACCACAACTCGCTCCAAACACACACTCATTTTCACGTAGGAAAATCCACTTTAAAAATCAAACTCAGACTTAATCTTTTTGAAGACCACTTTTTCACCACACACGCAATTGAATAAATCAATAAAACCATTTATGAAACACTTGCAAATTAGCACTATAAAACTTTCACCAAAAACTCACCTGATTTCATATAAAAACACCACTTTAAAACTGAATCCAAAGCACAACCATACCAAAATATGTATTTCATTACTCAAACTATTTATAATTTAACTTCAAAGGTGCTCAATAAGTTCAACATTCCAAAATAATACATTTTTCCATCAAACCACATTTTTAATACACTCTCACCTTGAGTGCTTTAGAAAATATTTCACACTTTCAAAACAAGTCTTGAAACTCTTTTCAAAAACAATACGATGCACAGGACACACAACCATTTATTTTGTAGAAAAATTCATTTTTAACACATATACAAATTAAAATATTACCAAAACATACTTTTCACACCTAGAACATGTAAACACTAATTGAGTAAACAAATTAAATTATCTAAGAACGTTAGGGCATGAAATCACCTCGGGTGAAGGAATTTCCAAATCTTTTGCGAATCTTCAACCGCACCAAATATGCATCACAAGAGAACCGAAAAGAACCTCGAGGTGGAGAGGGTGCGGCGGCATTAAGGGGACTCAGCCAGGGGGCACTGGTCATCAGAGGTGGACTGGCCAGCAGGGGGTGCGCCAGAGGCATGTGGGCAGGGAGGGAAGATCGCGGCTGGTGGGCTAGCACGATGAAGTGGAGGCTGCCAGACGTGGGAGGGCAGGGCACCGACCATCATCGCGTAGGGAGGAGGCCAAGCAGGCTCGACGCGAAGGGGAAGGGTTGTATGGTGTGGTTCGGTGCAAGGCGCTGGTGTACGGCGTGATGCAGGTCGGCATGAAGGTTCTCGGGCGGTACAAAGGGTGCTTCGTCGGGGCGCTGGGGTGAGGCTTCACCGGAGATGGAGACCAGGGGTGGCTGGTGGTGCGAGGCAACAAGGCAGGCCGGGGCAAGGCTTGCCAGTGCGAGGAATGTCGGGGTGAGGTTGGCCGGCGCAAACTCGTCGTAGTTTGGCGAGAGGAGGAAGAGTATCCGGCCTAGGGTTTTTTTCTTCTATGCTGGAGGTGGCGTGAACCAGGTGAGGGAAAAAGTAGGGTGCGCCGAGGGAGGGAAGAAATGAGAGAGAAAAAAATTGAAATACAAATAAATAAAACTTAAAATAAATCAAACTAAAAACAAATATACTCATAATAATAATACTCAAAATAACTAATAATTAATCCCAATAATTCACCTCAATTTAATTTAATTAATTTTAATAAAGTTAACAGTAACAAATTGATTTAAATACCAAAAATGATAATGATAATATAAATTATAATTATTATATTTTTTTTTTCCATTAGGCTAGTTAGCCACCCGTGCACCGGGCAGGCCATACGTCAAACTGGTGAAGCCACACGGATTCGTCTGTGCCCTGCCCATGTGTCGGACATTGCGAAGCCAAAAAAACGATTGCTTATCAGAGAAAGCACACAAGATTCAACTTGGACTCAGAACGTAATGAAAGCGAGGATTGAAATAGTTAAAATAATTATAATAATATAATTTTTGAGATTGGGATGTGACAATTTTCCCAACCACAAAAACATTCTGCCCCCAGAAAGTCACCCAGCCAAACGAGGAATCAACCTCGAGTTTTAAATTGAAAGAGACCAACAAAATCACGAACGCAGTATGAATTTTTTTACTCAATCAGTCACACCCTACCAACTCTGAGGGAAACTGATAAGAGAAGAACCATCACGAAAAGAGGGGGGTTCTCCCCACCAAAAGGACCTGACTAGCACAACCGATATTGAGGCTCTTAGCATGAACTAGCTCTAGAACTGATAACTTGATCCAAGAGGGAACCTCCACACAGAAAAAACCTCGAAAAAGGCACGACAAGATTCATGGTGAGTCTCCCCACAATTTAAGAGCCGGCTAGCTTAAACCAACCAATATAAACTGACATGAGAACTTCCAACCCAAACCAGAAACCACTAACACATGAGAAAACCCACATAAGAATTATACCAAAATACAAACTTAACCATGACTCCTCATTTCCACAAGAGGGGAGCATGTCCAAAACGAGTATGTACTAAAACAAAAAGGGTCACATTTGAGGAGGAGAAACTACTGGAATTTCCAAAAAGACGAGATCACCACGCCTTCTTACCACCATAGTGGGATATTCAAAGAACAAAGACTGCAATGAGAAAAGAGACTTTTATGCCTCTTATAGCAAAACAGAACCTTCAAGGACGAGGACGCTTGAACCGAGAAATTTAAACCGTCCCTATTTGCACACTGGAGACAAAAGTTAGAACAATGTGACCCACACCCAATGATCTTTGACTGCGTGAAAAGCTTCACTCCGAGACCTATGGCTGGAGCTCTGATGTCTTGAAGCATCTGCTTCCCCACAGTCAGGAGCTGACATTCTCCTGTTGAGACTCCTCCTGACGAAGCCTCTAGCAGAACCTCTCTATGTTTCCAAAACAGCCACACCGACAGCTAGTCTTCAATGAATGATAATGACAAGGCAGCTTAAAGTACCCAAACTGAGCACACAAGAAGCCAACAAGGGGGTGGTCCAACTAATAGATGATGTAATTGACAAGAAAACCTGTCTGAGATGGGTTCCTCCAATTTTCTCTCATCACCAGATGGGGAACCTTCCCGAGCGCCGAAAGGAAACGGTCCTGGAACCCTGGACGAAAACCCCACATAAGAGAAACTTTAACTGATTCCACGACACTACCTCTGGAGAGAATGGAATCAACCCCTTGGAATGTCCCACGTAGGCCTTCACTGCTTGTTGTCCTTACACGACACCCACTAGTTCTGCCACTTTCCTCGCCTTTACTTCCTCGGGTATAAACCATCGGACGATCGTCGCCTTAAACACCTTCCAAGACGCACCATCATGCAACGATGCTGGGATTATTTCCTCTACCTATCCCAAGTTGTACCTTCAAACGGACATGAACCAACACAGACTCTCTTAGATTTGGGAGTTTTCAATAACCTGAAAACACCAACGATTTTACAATTCTAGTCTACTACCATTTATAGATCATGATCACAACGGGATACGAACAAAAACCGAAAAGAATTCAATTCCACCACCCCACTAAGAGTCTGGGTAGAACCAACAACTAGAAGAGGCTCACTAGAAACTTCTTGGACTTTTCTGGGCAGCATACTCCAAAACAAGAGGCACAAATCCAAATCAAAACTCATCATAAATCAAAAATCCACACCACAATCACAAACAAAAGATCAAACTCAAATCACTATTCCAACCACAATTCAGTACGTCAAAACCAAGAACTCACGAAAAGGAATACCCAACATGAAAAGAGAACGCTAAAAAATTTCTCGCTCACATTTCTAAACATTTGAAAAAAACCCTTTTTGAAAACCATTTTTCAGCAAACAAAACAACTTAAATATCCACCATTGGTATCCCATGAAGTCTCGCACATACATATCCCGTGCGAGCTCAAGCACCCATCAACTCACATCACCAATTTCCCCACTTTCCACATGCGCACCTCAATGTATGTGATCACTCATAGAAATTCCAAGGGTTAATTCAAGACACTTCTCATTTCCAAAACATACCATTAAGCACACAACACAAATTCCAAACCAATTTGAGAAAGTGACTTATCGTCAAAGTAATACATTTCCAATTTCCAAAACATTTTCCAATTCTCATTCCAAAAAGTGTTACTTGGATTCCAAAACAACTACCAAAACACCTCCCATTTTCCCATTTTTGAAACCACACATTTGTAAAAAGAAAACAATTTCCATTTCAAAACCACTTTTCCACTCCAACACCACATTCCCATTTGAAACCACCTTCACAAAAATCCACTTTCATTTTTAAAATCTACTCACACCAACCAAAAGGAAGGTCAAACATAACCCACATCAAAATTTACAAAAATAAGGGACTGGTGGCGATGCCAACTCGGTATCATGGCTTAGCAGACCATGCTCCGAGCGGGTATCCACTGCAGGAAGTATCTCAAACCGTGCACTCAGGCTGTACATGGGTCGCTACTCTATACAAGCCTGCCGCGTAACACTGGCTCACTTCCTTGGCCATCCCTCATCTACACATACCAATCCAAAGAAGAAAATTCAAATCCTGGACTACCCCTGGAAACTCGAGTCTCGGGACGGGCAATGGTACATGACGTCCTTACCAAACCTACCTCTCGAGTCCCGACACACCTAATCGCCATGCTACTTGACCCCCCAAATAACAAGGGAACCTGGCTCTGATAAAATTTTGTCACGAACCAGGCCGGATCGTCATCCGACTCGGCACCCGACATGGTCCGCGACATGACCCGAAGGACGTTCCCGATCCCCACGGGCTGTCAACTAGTGCCAGACATCAAAACAAACCAATTGGGAACGGTTTGGCCCATGAAAAAGATAAATAAACATAAACTGAACAAGAAGATAAATAAAGGAGAATAAATTGAATAGCATGGAAGCGGAAAAAGGAATAAACAAAGAAACATGACATACCTCAGGTGACCCCGTGGATCACCACGGTACGACAACCACACTCGCCCCCAACAGTGATACAAGACTGAAACCTAGAACTAAAAAGTAAAGTAGGCGTGATCATCGAGATGCTCTGTAGGAAATCCAAAAATGTAACCACGTCCTATTCCCATGCCTTTAGTAGGAAATCCAGTCATGCCAGTTTGAAAAATAAGATATAATAAAATGGTGTTTTCCATCTTTTCAAATTCAAGTAATGAGTTTGCATTTTCAGGTAAAGCCTTTTACTCCCACTACATTTTCAAAATAGGTTTCAATCTTGAATTAACATTTCAAAATGAAAAGAAACCAGTTTTGGTTAAAATATGGTTTTCACAAACAAGACATCAAGTATGAAACAACTGAAAAGAAAGTTACATCATTAGCAGCATGACAAAAAATGAGCACTATGGGTAATCACTATAGGCAGCTAGAACATGTGGGAACCTAAAGACCTCGTACCTCAGTGAAAAAAGGATTAGAAGACCACGACCCTCAGAAAACGTGGCTTAGAAGGCCACGACCCTCAGAAAACGTGGCTTATAAGGACACGACCCTCAGAAATTCATATGTTTAGTTAGTGTTGTTGCGTCAATCCTACTAGAAAAATAGGGACGAACCCCTTCTGTGTCATCTAGCGTACTTGTCCCGGTCACCCACCTAGATACCCGATATTTCCCATTGTGCTCTATTTCAAATGGTGGTGAGTTTTCATTATCAAACAATCAAACAAGTACATTACACTTTCTTTATCTAAAATTCATTCAACCTTTCACCACCGCACTCCCTACATAAGTGCATTCCCACTATTTACATCACACAATCACACAAAATACTTTACACTAGGCACATATATCACAAACCGCTCACAAACACTTGCATCACATTTTATTTTCAAATTTAGGGGAATGACTCAAAAGAGGTTTTCTATTTTCGCAACTCAAATCTCAAAGTGCCAAACGGGCCTCAATAGAGGTTTTTCTATTTCATAAAACATTATTAAGATGCCAAACATGCATAACTACAAAAAAGGAACAACATTTTACAATCAACCGGCCAAAAGGCCAAACACCTTTGGAAATACCTCTTACCAATTCAAAACCACTTAAGAAATCCATTTCTCAAGAAAATTCATTTTAGACCAACGACTTTGAAATACATTTTCAATTTTCCAATACAAGGCGTAATAGTTTCTAGCAACCGAAATCAGGTTCCATAGCATGTATATAAAGGATAGTGTAAAACATTTTTTTTAAAACAATCAAGTAATTATGAATTTTAAATTAAATGCTTAGGCATAGGGGACCTACCTCAAGACATGCAGCTTTTGACGATGGCAGCCCGAGACCGCTTCACCTACACACATATACATTTTCATATATATATATATATATCCTTTAATCCAGGCACATATTCCCCGCACCATGAGGAAACATGTGCAAGGAGGATATATATATATACATGCCTACCCATGTATATATATGTAGGCATTTGTTGTCAACCACACGAACTCACCATGTGACGACCAATGCACTACAAGATAATTTAATAAATCAATCAAAACATAATAAAACATTCCCAAGATGCGAAACCAGACCTCGCTCCAAAGACACACTCAATTTCACATAGGAAAAGCCACTTTAAAAATCAAACTCAGACTTAATCTTTTTGAAGACCACTTTTTCACCACACACGCAATTGAATAAATCAATAAAACCATTTATGAAACACTTAAAAATTAGCACTATAAAATTTTCACAAAAAACTCACCCGATTTCATATAAAAACACCACTTTAAAACTGAATCCAAAGCACAACCATACCAAAATATGTTTTTCGTTACTCAAACTATTTATAATTTAACTTCAAAGGTGCGCAATAAGTTCAACATGGCAAAATAATACATTTTTCCCTCAAACCACATTTTTAATACACTCGCACCTTGAGTGCTTTAGAAAATATTTCACACTTTCAAAACAAGGCTTGAAACTCTTTTCAAGAAACAATACGATGCACATGACACACAAGCAATTATTTTGTATAAATATTCATTTTTAACACATATACAAATTAAACTATTACCAAAACATACATTGCACACCTAAAATAATTAATTGAATGTTTCCAAGAATTCCCACAATAAGACCCTATGAAAACTTAAACAATTCTAAAAGGAAACTCAATTCCATCACACATGCATGTCAAAAAAATTCATAGAACACAATTCGCCATCAACCGATTTAACTATAGAACATGTAAACACTAATTGAGTAAACATATTAAATCACCTAAGAACGTTAGGGCATGAAATCACCTCGGGTGAATGAATTTCCAAAAAAAATTCGGATCTTCAACCACACCCAATATGCATCACAAGCAAACCGAATAGAACCTCGAGGTGGAGAGGGTGCGACAGCGCTAAGGGGACTCAGCTAGGAGGGCGCTGGTCATCAGAGGTGGACTGGCCAGCAGGGGGTGCGCCGGAGGCGTGCGTGCATGGAGGGAAGATCACGGCTGGCGGGGTAGCACGATGAAGGGGAGGCTGCCAGACGTGGGAGGGCAGGGCACCGACCAACATCGTGCAGGGAGGAGGCCAAGCAGGCTCGACGTGAAGGGGAAGGGTTGTACGGCGCAGTTCGGTGTGAGGCGCTGCTGTGCGGCGTGATGCAGGTCGGCACGAAGGTGCTCGGGCGGTGTGAAGGGTGCTTAGTCGGGGCGCTGGGGCGAGGCTTCGCCGAAGATGGAGACCGGCGGCGGCCGGTGGTGCGAGGCAACAAAGCAGGCTGGGGAAAGGCTGGCCGGTGCGAGGAAGGTCTGGGCGAGGTTGGCCGGCGTGAAGTCTCCCTAGTCCGGCGAGAGGAGGAAGAGTAGCCGGCCTAGGGTTTTTTTCTTTTTTGCTGGAGGCGGCGTGAACCAGGTGAGGGAAAAAGGAGGGTGCGCTGAGGGAGGGAACAAATGAGAGAGAAAAATAATGGAAAAATAAATAAATAAAACTTAAAATAAAACAAACTAAAAACAAATATAATCATAATAATAATACTCAAAATAACTAAAAATTAATCTCAATAATTCACCTCAATTTAATTTAAATAATTTTAATAAAGTTAACAGTAACAAATTAATTTAAATACCAAAAATGATAATGATAATATAAATTATAATAATTATATATATTTTTTCCATAATGCTAGTTAGCCACCCATGCACCAGGCAGGACATATGTCAAACTGGCGAAGCCACATGGATTTGTCTGTGCCCTACCAGTGTGCCAGACATTGCAAAGCCAAAAAAATGATCGCTTATCATAGAAAGCACACAAGCTTCAACTTGGACTCAACATGTAATGAAAGTGAGGTTTGATATTGTTAAAATAATTATAATAATTAGATTTTTGAGATCGAGGTGTGACATTTTCACTCCTCGTGCACAATAAAAGAGCACCCCCAACCCCCTCACTTATAAACACTGATAAATCAAGTTGGATAATAAAAAAATAGACCAAATTAGCTCCCAAATAAATTTATCTCATATTTTATTTCTCACTTTGGGAATAAATCTATCAATGCGAGTCCTTTTGTGCAAACTACAAGAAATTACCTGATGAAGAGGTAACATTCTTCAATAAGATGTTTTATTTCATTTCATTCTCCACCACTTCATTTATTCATATTAAATTATTATATAATATCCTCTGTATGTTATATGAATTTATATAAAATAATTTTATGGGTATGAGATGCACATTAACACGTTTCCATAAAATGGGAAACACAATCATTATTTGTGTATATGGTGGACTACGACCTCTCGAACAGATGTCGTTCATTCATCCATTACCACTATCAAAGGTCTGTAATAAGGATTGAATTACATTTGAATATTATATATGTGATATATATGATTAATTTATTATTTGAAATCATTTTATAAATTATCCCTTCATTCATTCTATATTTTTAGGATTCGGTAACATCTTTTGGGGACGTGTGGACAATGACCACTTAAAAGCGACGTGATTAATTCAAAAATTACACGGGATTTTATTAAGAATGAGTAAAATATAAATATTTAATATATATGAAAAAATAATTATAATATAATTAATATATATATATATATCATTTATATCCCGTCATTATTTCAATGTAACAAGAAAATAAAATCAATGTTAATGTGTACAAAGAGCCTACCATCTCCATGAATGGTGTATTTAATATCCTATTTATATATTTTATAGATCATTATAAAAACAAATATATTGAATATATTTGATACTTATATCATTTTTATCATTATGGTGATGATGAAATTATTATATTACAACCAGGACCAATAAAATAAGGAATCAATCCTCATGTGAAAACAAAGCGCTTATTACCCGAAACATTACATTAACATGTAAATGACAGTAAATGGGTAATTTAAATTCATAATAAAACAGTATATTTTATGTTATATATTAATATGGTTATTTTTTATATTTATAGTAAAAAATATTTATTATACATGGGGATTAAAAATTTATGTTGAACGTAAATACTTGCGCTAAGGGTTTTCTCGTCTCACTCTTATTTTTATAGATATATGGTATATTCACCACTTATTCTTCTTTTAAAGTGTATATACTAACCTATGAAATGTTATATACTGAATTTGATTTATTTATTTAAAATAAATGTTTCAATTTATGTTATTTTTTTCATAGATCTCATGAATCAAAAGTAAATCAAGTAGTAAGGAGATTTCTAGTCTCACTTTTATTTATTGAGACAGATTCTATATTCACCACTTGGTTAATTGTTTGGTGTATATACATCCCATGAATTTTTTATAATATAATTATCCTTCCATTAATGGGTAATAATATATCCATTTTATTATATCACCTTCATGAGGTTTATGGTTCAAATGTTACCAAATTATTAATGTAATATTTCATAAAATTTCTTTCTTGTAGACACGTACTATATTATGAACCTATATTCTTATGAGGTATACATACTTACCTTTGAAAAGTTATATAATGAATCTCCTTATATTCATGATATATTAATATTAATTTAATGTTATACTTTCTTTGGGATTATGATTCAATTTTACCAAAGTGGTAACATTTTTTCCAATAATCTCATCATTTATCAAGATTGTTTATAATTATCCACCCATTGATTAATTATTATGATCTGTATCTCAATATATATTGTCAATGTTTTATCATATGTTTAATTATTATATATTCATGTAATTGAAAAAAATAGAATATTTGGTATATAATATAACTAAGAAAAATATTTTACTAAAACCCGACATTATCTATCTCTTAAATCGAAAATATATATTATTTAAAAACCTTGTTTTATAAAAAAATCTCAAAAGATTTATACTACTATCCTATTATAATTAAAATTAATTTTTTATGATTTTTTAAATTTTTAATTAAATCCTTTTTTAAAAGGAATCCTTTAGTCATTTTCCAATTGCGGAACTTTTCTAAACATTTTATGATACAAAAAGAATGTTCATCATATATGGAATTATTTATAGTTAAAAAAATAAATATATTAAATCATCATTTATAATTTTTTGTGGAAATTTTCAATGTTAATGGTTTCAATAAAAATTGTGTTTAAAAAAAATTAATGTGCCAATGATACTTTCACAGCGAAATGTTTTGAATGATTTTCAGAGCTTACTTTATAAGTTTTTAATGTGGTATTAAAAAAAGATTATGTATTAATATTTTGAAAGAATGGTTATTTTATATTATAATTTTTTAAATATATCTTTCAAAAATAATTTTATTTATATAATGATATCATCTGATATAGTTTATTCTTTACTAGGGATATGATCCAAGTATATTATTCCCATTGTTTCTCTGAATGGTTTATTCTTTGATGGCATGATGTTTTTGTAACCCATTTCTTTTCCATCAGTAAATCACTATTCAAAGAGATTAACATGAAACCCTTTTAGTTTTCATTGGTTAATAATCCAATGAAATAATATTCATTTATAATTTTTTTGATGATATGATATCTCATTGTATATTATTAATGTTGTAATTCATGGGCATTTCTTATACATTGGGTTGGAGCAAATAGTACTGGGTAACCCTTATATATCATATATGATGGGGTGGCCTAGATAGCACCACATAATCCCATTATATATTATACAATAGAGAGACTTGGATATTGTAAGATCAACCAGTTATATATTATATGATGGGGTGTCCTATAGAGTACAAGATAAGCCCGTTATAGATTATATGATGGTATGGAAGAAATAATTCTATGATGAATTGGGTAGTGATTTATATATCATTATATATTTATGGGAACAAGTCTATAGGCTTCATAAACTATGGAAAAAATAAATAACCTGGTCCACTATAATTAAATGACTATGAATGGTGATGGTGGTGTGTCCTCCCCAGTATGTGTAGCCCCTGTGAAGTTCCCTAATAAGTAATGGGAATGATTCTTGACCTATACGGAATGATTTTACATGCTTATGTCTATGCCAAAACGTTCATGTCTTATTCCTATTATATGATATGATGGATTATTCTCATGATTAACTTATGATTACTGTCTTATTGAATGAAAATATTATTTCATTACTCTTGATTATGATCTTTAATAAAGGGGATGATCCTTAAGGTAGATGATGACGATCTTTCACCAAGATAGAATATTATATTTCGATGATTCTAGAAACACTAATATATTATGGTTCTAAAAAATTTACTTTTTTAATATGGTTAATATTCATCTTAAATGATATAATATAAATTTATGATAAGCATGGGTCTCTTTAGGTGGTATCAAAGGAATGGTTTATAAAGCCTTTGTAAACTAGGATTAGAAAACTCTGATGGTATACCTATGGATATTTCTAACGGTATTTCATGGGATTTATCTGGAATAATCCCTTGTATTCATATATTTAAAATAAGATGTCATAATTTTGGTATCCTATATGTAATTATTCAGGAATATGTGGTTTTATTATATGATAATTGTTCTCACACTATTAATTCTAGTCATAATCAATAATGGGAAATAGAAGTAAATGGGTTAACATTAAATGTTTTTAATATATAAATTAGGGGAATTATTGAAGTTTCATTCCTAGGTATAAATATCATGGAGAGTATTAAAAAGTTTACAAAATTATTTGTTATACAACTGATAATAAATATACTAAAAAAGACATGTGAATGGTTGGGATGTTCTAAAAGACCAAACTATACTTCATTATATTTTTCAAATAAAATCACTTTATGGATCAATGACAACTAAAAGAACATATGTGAAATAAAAAGGAAAATCAACATTGGAACCACTAATGTAGTAATACTGATGGAAAGGTATTCAATGATATATATAGAAAATGAGGAACATGGGATAACCCAACCGCCACAAAAGACACCACCAGTCCAAAAAATCACCCCATCAATCCCACTATCACTGAAGCCACCAACACGATCCCAAAAGTCATGGAATCAA
This sequence comes from Viscum album, assembly GCA_963277665.1. Taxonomy (NCBI): domain Eukaryota; kingdom Viridiplantae; phylum Streptophyta; class Magnoliopsida; order Santalales; family Viscaceae; genus Viscum; species Viscum album. The sequence goes on from OY728163.1 coordinate 878,093,313, forward strand.
CTATAACCATCTTAGATAGAGTCATTCATGAATGAGAATGATTAAATTGAAGAATAAACCAAGGTAGTCAAGGCCATTGGACACCAATAAAAGGAAGAAAAGGCACTAGAGAATAGACCGGTCGGGAATCAGAAGCAAAATAGTGAGGAGAAGAAACCACTGGAACCGATCAGTCATGCATCCCATGTCTGTATCCATACACATTCCTAGGTTTTTGATAGTTAAACTTCCATTATTTAACTCTAAATAAACCAAACCATCCACACCATAATAAACCTCTATATAAAAATAATAAAACAAGCAACCATATCATGATAATGAGATGAAATCAGAATCAAAGACCCACATAATACATGGAATAAAAATTAGATGAATGAAATAGGAATCATTACTGATAGAGGATTTGAGATGACACGAAGACTATGGATGTGGGGGAATAAAGTTTAGATAACAATGTACTTGGTTGACACATAATAAATTTTCAAAATCCAAACCCCCATATGGACACGGAGAGACCACCAAGAAAAAATTATGATCCTCATCCATGGAATGTGAAAAAAAAGGAATTGATGATTCTTAGGAACTGGAAGGAGGAGAATAATAGGGATGAAGGAGCCTAATGGTCAGAGGATCCATTAACATTGATGAGAGGGTAACCCTATAGAGAGATACCCTAAGAGAAAATCTAACCCGGGGAGTGTGGCACTATCTAATATCCAAGATGTACTAAAATTATTTTTACATTAAACATAATAATCACGATTAAATTGAGGATTGTAACCTTAAGAAATGATTAATATTTCATATTATTATAAATAGGTATTAATGTATAAGTTCATTAATTCTAAGTAAAGGTTTAATATTAATGTTGGATGATTGAAGTATATATGTATAGGAATTCAACAATTATGTTATATGAATCATGAAGTATATTTTTTTCAATTAAGTATTTTGAAATATATATTTATGGTGTTTATTAACTAAAAAAGTTATTTGATAGAAAATTTATATTTCTATTAAGGGAAGGAAACCCTTTTTATGGTTCTAATGATGATAAAATTGTGTTTATCTTTGATAAAGAGATAACTCATATGGTTAATGTTAATTGTATAGTATTGATTACCAGGGAAGATATTTTTTTTTTGAAAAAGTGTTCTATTTTATCATGTATGTTTTTTACAATTTTTATAGAATATATCCAATAATCTTTAGAATAAGGATGTATGTGTGTTTTTTAAAAGAATTTATTTTAATTCCGATTATTATAATGTTTTATGGGAAAACATGATAATAGTATTCAAATGGTTGGTATTTGATAAACAAGAGATAATTTATGATATATTGGGGATAAATGTGAAGATTAATTTAAGAAATTTAGTGATGAGTGTTCTATGGTTGTGTTTTTTCAGCCTTTTTAAGTGTTATAAGGATAACTTGTTAAGGAATGGTATATGTTAAAAAATATATGACGTTTTAGGCATAAAAATATTATCTCATTGGATGAGGATTTATGTATATTGGATAAAATATATTAACCACATTATTTTCATGATAACTGAAGATATATGGAATAAATTTGTATTCTATTAGTGGATATCATGACCTGTTAGTGGTTCTAGAATAAAAAATCACTATCATTTCATAGTGTATGACATGAAGTGTAAATTGATCATAAAAAAACAAAGGGTGATACTGTGAATGTTATTTGGAATCAATTAAACTATGAATGTCTTATTGAAAATAAATATTCAACTTTAGTAAAAGGGTCTGGAAATAAAATTTTGTCATGTTATCATTATTTTTTATGATATCAAGGACCTTTTTAAATGTTCAATGGTTTATCTCTTTGTGATCATTGTCTTTCTTCTAACAATGCTCTCAATCACTCTCTATTATAATATGATATATAGATTTTTCTTCCATTTCCATGTTATAACTTTCCACCAATGTTTTCTTATGTCGAAAGCTAGTTATATGTTACTTTGGATAACTATTATGTTTCCAACATTCCCTTTTTAAAGGAAGTTTTATTATTAATTTTTATGATGTACTATTATTTGAACGGAACTTTAAAATATTAATTTTTAGATAATCCAAATGAATTATGAGGGATTAATTAATTTTATTGGTTGTAGAATGTATCACATCTAGATTTTGTGAATTTTTTTGAATTAATTTAATCTTTTTGATATATTGAATTTCAAAAAACATTGAACATAGTCGGTGTTATATGAAATAATCATGTTATTATATCTTTTAACACTATAAAAAGAAGATCTTTCACTATGGGAAATTCAAATATTAGCTTCACGTATAGATAAAACTAAATTTTTCTTATGTTACACACAATACAATGTTCCCTTTTTAGATTTTGTAACATTCAAGACCATGTTTTACCTAACAAACAAATACAATTAATAGAATATTTAAAATATTATTGTAGTTATCCACTAGCTATCAGAAGGGTTGTAATGAATATGATAAAAAAAATTATTGAAATTTGTTTTAAATATGTTTATAAAATGAATCATTTTGTTATCAATTAATTATCAATTGAAAAATAACTATTTGAAAATAAAGAGATTCATTTTCAAGGAAAAATGGTTTTCTAAGTACCAACATCTTTTACAGTAATAAAATAAATAATGTATTTATCATAATGTAATTAATTAAATATATATATTATATATTCAATCATATATTTAAAACTCATTTTATATTTCTTTTAGAGAAATAATAAGAATAAATCCAATTTTATACATAAAATTAGTTTTTTTTCTTCTAAAAAGTAACTTTACAACCTTTTAGTGAAACACATATAATAAATCCAATTTTATGAAAATTTTATAAAATATATTTTAGAAAGTAAACATTATTTTTTAAATAGGATTCCAAAAATTATCATTGGATTAATTTTTTGTTTTTTCTGAGTTGTTTCATTTTTGGATGAAGAATGAAAAATAACGAAGTTGAATTGAAATTTTTTTTATTTAATTTATTTATATAGATAGTATATATTTTTATTTTGTTTTAATTTTTATTTGAATAATTTATTTATATATATATTAATCCAATTTATTTATTTTATATCAATTTCACACTAATATTGGCAATAAAAACATTTCAAGCCATTAAAAATTTTGAGTTTAAAAACCCATTTTCTCATCCCATCTACTTGATTATTTTTAAAATTCATTTCTAACACTTATTTAATTAGAATAAAGAGAAATTGATTAAAAAAATTTAATCCTAATAATTTGTTATTTTTATAATTTTCAACGTAGTTTCTTACCAACAATATTAGTATAATAAATTAAAATTAATTACACTGATTAATGTAAAGATGAGATTACCTAGTGATTAATAAATAATATTAAGGGGCCAAATGACCTCGGAACTGGTCTAAATGAAAATTTATAGACATAGTTCCAACATTTACTCCATGTGATAAAAAATAGATCATTATTTTTGGAACATTGTATATGATTTACCTCTCAAAAGTGTTTACTTTTTACATATACAAGAATTCCACTCCTCTATCACTATAGAAGAGACCCCCATGGGTTTTGTGCCGGCCTAAATGGCCCAAAGGCCTTCATTTTTATTGATTTTTGATAACCCCCCTTTCAAGAGATGATGGGGAACCATTAAAATATCCATAGGCTTAGAGATTAGATGACCTGTAGGCTTTAAGAGATTACATGACCCGAAGGTCTTTAGGGAATTCAACCCGACTATCTACAAGGAACTGCCCCTCCCCAGCATCTACATCCAGATAGTAACTCTCCATCTTTGCATGACCGTCTGGCTAGGCTTCTTGTGAAAGAATAGGCTGGTACTGATGGCATAGCCATACAGTCTCATTCTGACAATCCATTTGGCTCTGCTCTAGTGACAGCACCTGGTCTGAATCCTTTTCTAGGGCTACTCTTTTTTTTGTAGTGTGTTTGGGGACTATATCCATGTGGCTCAAAGGCCTTGGGGTCACCCTAAGGCCTTATGGTGGGCCAAAGGCCTTGAGAATCAACTTGCCTGAAGGCCTTGGGTGGCCCGAAAGCCTTACAGGACCCAAGGACCAAACCGGGGGCCCAAAGGCCCAGATGAATGAATAGTTCTGGTTGCATTAGTACCGAACAATGACTGCTACAGTATTGCTATAGTGTCTACTCCAGTACAGCTATAATACTCACATTTGGATGAAATTAATCTAATTTAGTCCATTTGTGCAAATTGAAAAAATTACCTGAAAAAGAGATATTGTTTTTCAATGAGATAATTCATTGCATTTCATTATCCACCAATTAAATTATTAGTATTACATTATTAAATAATAATATTTTTATACCAAATATAATGTAATTTATTATTTTATGTTCAATACCAGCACAATCAAAAAAATTGATCAAATGGGATACACAATCATTGTTCTTGTGTATGGCGGACTACTGCATCGTAAACCGATATCGTTCTTTATTCCATTGCGAACTTTAATGTTTGATAATAATGATGAAAATAATATTTTATATGATATATAAGATATTATTTTTAATTTATTATTATTAATTTTTTTTACACATTCCTTCATTCATTCCATATTATGAGAAGAAGATAACATTGTTTTTGGACGTGTGGTCTACCACCTTCTCAAAGAGATTTGATTCGTTCATACATTGGATAGAATGTTTTAAGGATGATTTTAAACAATATATGTTATATACATGATATAATATTTATTTTTTAATAATATTAATTTATATATATATATAATTTCTTCATATTTTTCCATTCAACAGGACAAGAAAATGGAAACAACATTCACACATACGTACAGTCTATCGTCTCCATGAAAGTTAAATTTAATTTCCAATTTCAGTCATTAATATATTTTTATAAATACATATATAATGAATATATAATATATCTATATAATTTATATAATTATGGAGATGATGAAACATTGATATATGTAAGAGGACTAAAAATATAACAATAGAAAACACATGCGATATACAAAGCAGTTATTACCCAAAATGTAACGTTAACATGAAATTGTTAATAAAAAATATAAAGTGATAATGAAATAATATATCCTATGATATAAAATAATTTGGTTATTAGTTATATGTATAATATACTTTTATTTATTATACATGAGGTTTTAATGTTTGTGAATAAAGGAAAGACTTATGGTAAGGGTTTTCTCATCTCACTTTTGTTTCTTGGAGATATATGCAATTTTCACACCATATTCTATTTTTTGTGGTGTATATACTACCCTATGATATGTTAAACCATGAATTAGATTTATTTTATTAGATTTAATTTTTCAATTGGTTTTATTGTTTCATATATATCAAAATTCATAAGTTTCTCATGTTGTTAGGGGAATTCTAGTCTCACTTTTAATTCTAAAATTCTTACACCATATTCCATAGTCATTTATTTTATGTGTTTCATATATTAACTATGAATTAATTATGTTATTCTTACCATTAAATTTATTAGTATTTAAAAATCCATTTTATGATTCCTTTTTCTTTGGGTTTATGGTTTAAACGATACTAAATTGATAAAGTAATTTTGTCTCAATTTTCCATCTTTGAGAAACATTCCTAGTTATGCACCTATATTCTTATATTAAGTGTATATAAACCCCTTTGATATTTTATATCTAGAATATAATTATTTTTATTATATTTTAACCTTCATGTATTTAAATTCTTATTTGGGGATTATGATTCAATTTTTTCAATGTGGTAATAGTTTATTACTATAAAGTCCTCATTTATTAAGACTATTTAATATTATTATTCTGTTTAAGAAATATTATGATATATATATATATCAATAGAAGTCATGAATTTTCTTACCCTCTAGTTATTAATTATATATTCGTGTAATGGTACATTTTTTCACTCTTTTTCACTTAAGATAATTTAATAAATATTAAAAAAATATAACAGTATCTCTCTCTTAAGCCAGAGAACTATGTTCCTTCAAAACCATGTTTTCTAATATAATTTAAAATCATTCCTATTATTCTCCTATGATATTTAAAAAAAATTCTACCAATGTTTTCCTTTTCTAAAAAACTGATTTTAAAAATAAATCTTCTTTTAAATTTATAATCTAGGTATTGTTATAAACTTTTTATATCCCAAAAGGAATATTGAAATG